>CP120494.1:1202522-2405045 GCA_029489945.1 Nigrospora osmanthi | reverse complement strand
ATTAATAGATATTTATTAAATCTTTTTAAAAGTTTTAATATTATTAAAGTAAAATTTATACTAATTTTATAAAAGAATATACTATTTTGAAAAGATTTTATTTTATATTATATTATTTTATATTTCATTTTCACTTAAATATAAGACTTAATACTATAAATAATTACAATAAAAAATAATTTTGAAGTTTTCTTTTTTCTTAATCTTCGTTTTACTTTTAATATAAAGAAATGATTTTCTAATTCTTTTATTTTTAATTTAAAAAATGTTATTTTGAAAATTTTCAAGCTTAGTTCTATAAAAAACTTTTATATTATATTAATTTAATGATAATTTTGATTTAGAAAATAACCTTTAAAACCTTTTATAATATAAATTCTTTAAAATAATAAGAAAAAAAAGTATTACTTAATTTATTTATTATTTGACTTTTTTAAAAAAAATAAAAACTTTATTACTTATAATAAAATATTATAATAAATATAACTTATTTTTTTATTTTTATCTTCTTATTATAATACTTAGAAATACCTTAAAAATGTATTTATATACTATTATAAAGTCCTTTAAGTAAAATATATTATTTAATAATTTAATTATTTTATAATAAAGAAAAATTATAAGTTTATAATTTTTTTAATTTTAAAATATAAAAATAATATAAAGAAACCTTGTTTTATAAAATTATATATTCATAAAATTTTGTGAAAACTTACTTATATAATATTTAAAATAAAATTATAATTATTGTTATTATAAAGTATTCTTTACACTTTTAAGATAGTTTTAAGTTAATCTTTCTTATCTTTATTATAAAGTTAAAATTAAAACTTTGATATAACTTAAGATATTCTTATAATATAAAATTTAAAAATAATTTCTTAAGTATCGATATATATATAGTATTAGTTATAATATTTATGTTAAAAAAGAAGTTTTTTTCCTTATTATAATAATATTAAGAATATAATTACTTACATACTTTTTAAAAGGCTTATTCTTTTATATAAATATAAAGTTTAATATAAAGTTAATAATATTAATATATTTCTATTAAAAATAAAAAGAATTATAGTAATAATTTATAAGTAGTAAGGATTAGTAAAATAAGTAGTTAGTACGCGACGTATTTATAAGTACTTCTCACGCGCCTTATACCTTACTTTTTTTTCTTTTTTTTCTTTCTTTTCCTTTAATCTTTTAATTTTCAATTAATATAAATTATAAATTATATACGTACTTAAATGAATCGTTATAATGCTATAAAAGACTTACTGTTTCACTTAAAAAGTTTATAATAATACTTTATTAAAAAAAGAATGCTAAGTATAAAATACAATATACTAAGTTACTTATAAACTTATATATCGGATCGCGGAAGATACGCCTTAAGTTAAGTTAATCTTTAACGCGCTACTAATAAGATAGTCGCTTAAAAGAAGAATATTACGAACGAGAGCGTTAAAAAGCTTAAAGTTAAAAAGAGGTTCGATTCGAGCCTAACTACTTAAATTAGATGATCCTTCGACTAGATAAGATACTTATTAAAAGAAAGGTTAGTTAGGAAATGATAACTTAATAGTAGTTGAAAACCGGTTAGGAAAGCGATTATAAAGTGTACCTTATTTTAAGTTAATTATTATATTTTAAGTAACGAAGATATATTAGTAAAGAACTTATTATATTTATAAACTTTTAATAAATATAAAGGTAAATAAAACACTTTCATTTAACTTAAAATTTATAAAAAAGTTAATAATATTTTTAAAACTTAATTAGAATTATCGATTTAAAGATATTTTTTAATAATAAAGTAAGTAAAAATATATTAAAATAAATTAAATAACGACTTTATCTTACTTTTAATTTTAATTAAACTAATAAAAAACTTTTATTATTTGTGATTAATAAAGTATAAATATATCTTTTTCATAACTTTATATATTTATTTTTATAGAAAGTTTAAATAAGATCTTTAATAATACTTTATTTTAATTAAAATAAATAAATAATGAAATTTGTAAATATAATAATAGAAAAGTGTTTTTTATAACAAGAAGTATAAACGTTAAATTAATTTATATATACTTATTATAAGTTAATTAAAATAATATAAAAGTTACATAAGATTATATATAAATATAAGTAAATAAGTACTAATAATAACTTAACTTTAATATAAAAGATTAAATATTTATTATAAAGAAGTTTAATTAATAATAAGACATTTAAAAAATTAAACTTTTTACTTATAAGATAATACTTTATAATTTAAAGAAAAATAAGGTGCTAATAAATACTTAAAACTTTAGTAAATTAAAAGAAAACAAGTACTTTCTATATAAGTAAGCTATAAAAATAGTTAAATAATTGATCATTAGCTTGAAAAGTTAAATAACTTTAGTTAAAATTATGAAGGAATAATATTTTTAAGGAATTTAAGCTAAATTATATTACTATATTTTAACTTTATTATAGTAAACTTTGATAATAAATAACTTAAAAAGGTTAAATTTTTAACTTAACTTAGGTATAGATACAGAATTTTAAGAACGTTATAAACCTAATATAGTGATTTTATAAAATTTATTAAAATTAAGTAAGACTTTTTATATTTTAAAAATAAAGAGTAATAATTATTATAGATACTTTTTTAAAATTATACTTTAATAATAATTTTCTAATAAGACTTTTCTTTATAAAAATATAAAAAGATTAAAAAAAAAGCCTAAATAAAAATTAATAATAGTAAAATATTTTTATATTAAAATAAGATTGTATATAATTAAATTATTTAAATAACTTAAAATAATATAAACTTATAAATGTTACGTAATTAATAAACTTAAAAGTACTTTAGTTTTACTTAAAGAATACTTAAGATTATATTTTAGCTATTATTAACTTATTTTTTCTTTTTATTTTTCTAATTTTTAACTTGAAATAAGTGAATATTAATTGAAAAGGGGTAATAAAAAATAATTAATAAGTACTAAAGATTAGTAGAATAAATAGTTAATACGCGATATATTTACGCGTACTTTCTACACGCCTTATAGTTTTTCTTTTTTTTTAATCTTTTATTTTTTAATTAATATAAATTATAAGTTATAAACTTACTTAATTACGTCGTTACAATAAAGAGAGTTACATATGATATTTTATAAAAGGATATTTATTTTTATAATATATTTTATAAGTTAATTAATTGTTACTTATAATAAAAGAAATATATAAGCTATAAATTATAAAAATATACTTAAAAATAAGTATCTTAATACTTCGTATAAGCCTTTTAAAAATAGAAGTAAGATTAACTTATATATATATATATATAAGTTTTAAGAATTATAATTTAAGGTTTTTATTTAAAGAAAACATAAAAAGTAAAAAAATATTAAATAATATAAGAAAATTAAATAATTTAATAAAAAGAAATCTTTAAATATACTTATATATATTTATATTTAAATTTAAAAATGAAAAGAAATCTTAATTCTATTAATTAAAATATAAAATATAGATTTATTATATTATTTATATAAATAAATTTTCTAGCTCTTTAAAATCATATTAAAAGTATAAAAGAAATATTAAAAGGAAGATTAGTAAGTATATATATATATGTTTCATTTTTAATATTATTTACTTATATAAAGTAAAATATAAAGTATACGTTATATCTTTTAATTAAAATACTTTTTACTTTAAAAAAACTTACTTTTTATATTATTTTTAATATTATGATTTTAAGAATTATAATCTAAATAAGATTAAAAAGGGTTTATTAAGATATAAAAAAGAAATTAAAAGAAGAAAAGAGGAAGTAAGAGGCTAGTTATAAATCTTTTAAAAAGAAATATACTATTAATAAGCTTTTAATAATAATTTATTTAAGCTTTATTATTGTAATTCTTTTATACTTCTTTTATTAATATTAATATTTTTAAGTATATTTATATTATAATTAATTAAACTTATATTATTATAAATTATAAATGAAATAAAGTTATTTATTTATATAAAACTTTATTTTAATTTATTATTATATAAGAAAGTTTTTAAATATATAAAATATACTTTTTAATTATAAAATCGAATTTGTATTTATATTTATTAGTAAAACTTCTTACTATTTATTATTAACTTATCTTAATAAATATATATTTTTAAAAAAGGGAAATATAATTATTTATATATTAATTACGTTAAGTGAATAATTTTTTTATTCTAAATATATGAGTAAAATAAAAAGAAATTATATTTTTTAAAAAATTTATAAATTAAACTTTTAATTTTATTTATTAAATAAGTTTAAAGTAATATTATAAAGTTATTTAAAATAATTTTATTAAATTTAATTTAAATTCTATAAATATTATAAGAAATAACCTTTTTAAAGATTTTAATAGTATTTTAATCCTATAAGAAAGTTAATATAAAATTAATTTAAATAATTTTAAACAAAAAATATAAGAATTATTTACTTTTTTTTAATTTTATAAAAGTTAAAAATTAATTTATTCTTTTTTTATTTAAATAACTATTTAAAAGGATTTTTTTTAATTACATAGAATCTTTATTGAATAAAAAGTTCTTTAAAAATATTTCTTATATAAAATAATTATAAAAAAGTAAGAAAGTCTTAATTTTCTTATAATATAAATAATTTTATATTATATATTTTTAAATACTTCTTAAATAAAGACTTTTCTTATTAAATTAAAAGTTCTAAGTTTTAATATTTAAAAAAAGAAATAAAAAAAAACTTTTAAACTTATAATATTAAGATATATAAATCTTTTTTAATATTTTAAAATATATTAAATTTTAAAGAAATATAAATATATTTAGATTTTAAAATAATATTTAAAATAATCTATATTTATACTAATATATATATTAGAAAAGTTGAAGTGAAGTAATTCTTAAAGGAAAAGTTTATAATTAATATTATATTATATAATATTAATAAAATTATAAAAAAATAAATCTTTTTAAAACTTATTTCTTATATATTTATATTTTTAAGTAGTAATAAAAATATAAAGTTATTTTAAATAATATTATAAGTTTAAAAATATATTTAAAAAAAAGTTAAAATAAATTAATTTTTATAAAACTTATAAAAATTATATAAAATTAGAATTTAAAACTTATTTTTAAAGTTTAAAATACTTTTCTTTTATTTTTCTTATAAAGTTAAAATTTATTATAAAAAAATATTAAAAATATTTATAAAAATTTATTTATTTTATAAATATTTATTTAACTTAAATTTAAATTCAAATTTATTTTTATTTTATTTTTAAAATACATTTTTTATAATGAATGTTTAGTATTAATATTTAAAAAGTATTAAAAGTGTTTCTAAATTTAAATTAAAAAATTATAAATTTAAAATTAATATATATTTTATATATATTTATTTATTTAAAACTTTAAAACTCTTAATATATTTCTAATAAAAAAAATATACTTTTATATAATATAAAAGAAATATTTTTATTAGAATTAAGTTTTCAATTTTTATTAATTTAAAAAAAAGAATTTTTTTAAAAAAAAAATTATATTTTATAAATATAAAAAGTTTTAAAATATATTTTGAAAGTTTTTAAATTAATAAATTAATTATTTATATAAAAAAAAATTTTCTTTTAAAATAAGAAAACTTTATATTAAAAACTTTTGAAAATATCTTTTTTAAATTATTTTAAAATTTCTTTTATAAAAGATTTTGTTTTTTTAAATTCTATTTTATTATTTTATTTTTAAAACTTTCTTTAAATAAGTTTTTAAGTATTTAAATTTTAATAATACATATATATATAACATTTTTTATAAGAAATATTTATTTTTTTATATATTTTTTTAAAGATTTATTAAAAATATTTATTTAAAATGTAATTCTTATAAAAGTTTTTTTTAAAAAAGAATAAATAAAAAGTTTTTATTTATTTATCTAAATATAAATATAAATAAGAAGATTTAAAAATGTAATATTCTTTTAAAAAAGGTATCTTTTTAAAAATCTTTTTAAAAAATTTATTTATTTATAGGATTTATTTTAATAAAACTTTTAAATTTAAAATTTAATATATAAAGATTTTAAAAATATTAAAATATTTATAAAAAAGATTTTTTATAAAAAAAACTTCCTAAATGTTTAGAATATTATAATTTAAAGTTATTTTCTTTTTAATATAATATATTATTATAATAAAAATAAATATTTTTAAAAAAAATAAATAAATAAATTATTATTTTTTATTTTAAATATATTATAAAAAATAAATGAAAAAACATTTTAAAATAATTATAAAAATTTTTAAAAGTACTTTTTATAAACTTAAAAAAAATATTTTAATTTTTAAATAGTAGGTTTTTTAATTTAATAATTATTTAAATTTTTAAATTTTTTTTAAAACTTATATTTTATAGTTTTAAATTTTATTAAAAAAATATAAAAGTTTTTATTTTTTTAATTATTTATAAAAATTTAAAAAATAAACTTAATTAACTTAATTTATATTAAAATAAATTAAAATTTTAAAAATTAAAGTTATTCTAAATTTAGAATTTTCATTTATATTCTTTTAAAATAAATAAAACTATTTTTCATTTTAAATTAGTAAGTTTAATACTTATTAATATTTTATTTTATTTTATAAACGTTTTTATTAATTTTAAAATCTTTTTAAATTTTTAAAATATTTTATAAATAATTATTATTTTATATTTTCTTTTTTAAGTAAATTCGTTTTTATAAATTATATTTTTTTCTATATTATTTATTATTATAAATAATTTTAAATCATTATTTATATTTAAAATTCCTTTATTACTTTTTTTTCATAAAATAAAAAAAATTTCTAATTAAATTCTTAGAAAATAAAAAATATATTTTAATATATATTAAACTTTCTTAAAATTAAACTTTTTAATAATTTTAAAAGAAAATAAGAAAAGTATATAAATATATATATTTTATTATATCTATTATTTAATTAAAAAGTATATATTATTTTTATTATAAAAAGGTTTATAAAACATTATAAATATAGGAAAATTTTAAAAGAATTTTAAATTTAAAATATAAAGAAAAGATTAATTTTATTAATATTTTAATTAATTTGTAATATAACATTATAAAAAATATTAATATATTTAATTTTAAAAAACTTTAAAATTTAATTTAATAAGTTTTTATAATAATAAAATATTTTATAAAATAAATATTATTTTTTAGTATATTAAAAGTTTAATATATAAAATATTTTTCATATTATATAATAATTTGTAAAATAAGTTTAAAGTATTTACTTTTTAAAAAAAACTTTAAATAAAAAGAATAAATCTTTTTTTATTAATTTAAATTTTAATAAATTTTTATTTTTTAAAATATTATAAATAAAGTTTTAATTATATTTAAACTTAATATTTTAAAAGATTAGAAATTCATTTTTAATTATATATAAACTTTAGTATTTTTAAAAATTATATATTATAATTACTTTATTTATAAATTTTAAATAAAAAAGAAACTTTATTTTATTTAATAGAAGTAAAAGAAAATATAACTTTAAAAAAAGAAAATCTATTTATTTTTTTAACTTTAATCTTAATATATTATAAAAATAAATTTAATATAAAAGTCTTTTTATTACATTTTTATAAATTTTTTAATTTTTATTTTTTCTTTTTTAAATTTTAAAAAGTTAATATTTACAAATATTAAAATGATTAAAAGTATTAGTTATATTAATAAAATCTCTTTAAATAATATATAGTACTTTTTCAAATCTTATATTATTTTATAAGTTTTAAATAACTTTATATTTAAAAAGTAGTATTAATTCTTTTATACTTTTTTTAAAAGTTACATAATTTATTATTCTTTTAATATTATTTTTAATTTATTTAAAAAATAAAACTACTTTTTAAAAATATAAATAAATTATTATAAAAGCTTTATTTATTAAGATTAAATTTTTGTTTAAAACTTCATAAATATAAATATAATATTAAAATATTTAAAATATAATTAAATAAAACTTAAAACCGTTTATTTTTAATAATATATAAAAATATATTTATTTTATAAAGAAAAAGTTTAAACATTTTAAATTAATTTATTTTAGTACTTTTATTATTCTTTATAATATTACTAAGGAATAGTAAATTTTAATTATTTTAACATTTTATTTTATATTTAAATGAATCTCCTTAAAAAAAGATAATAATAAAATATTTTCTACTTATTATAAGAAAAACTTATATTCTTTTTTTAAGTATAATAATATATATTATTTTAAACAATATTTTATAAAAACTTTAAAAAAGATTTATAATTTAATTTATTATTTTTTAATTCAAATATATAACTTTTTAGTTCTTAAATTATAAACTTTCAATATTTTTATTCTTTAAGTACTTTCTTTATTTAACTTCTTTTACTCTTTATATTTTAAAGTAATTTTAAAACTAATATCTTCTTTTTAAATTTAATGTTATTATAATACTTTTAAAAAGTTA
The DNA here is from genome assembly GCA_029489945.1 of Nigrospora osmanthi. Classification (NCBI taxonomy): domain Eukaryota; kingdom Fungi; phylum Ascomycota; class Sordariomycetes; order Amphisphaeriales; family Apiosporaceae; genus Nigrospora; species Nigrospora osmanthi. Next base: position 2,396,510 of record CP120494.1, on the reverse strand, counting down.
AACTTTTTTTAATAATGGTATTAAAAGTGAGTTAAATTTTCAATTCTTTTATTTTCTTATAAAATAAGGATTATTAAAACTAAAATATATAAAGATACTTAAAAGTTATAATTTAAGATACTTATTTAAATATTTATTTAATACTATAATTTCTTAATATTGAAATAAGTTTAAAGTTTTAAATAAAAGATAATACTTTTTACTTTCTTTAAAAGAAATTAATTTTTTTATTAATATAAAGTAATATAATTAATTATTATTAAAAGAAGTTTAAAATTAAATGAAATAAGATATATCGTTATATTTAAAAAGTTCTTTTTAAAAATATAAATACCTATTTCTTATTATTGTTAAAAACTTCGTTTATTATATACTAAGTATTAGAAACTTTATTTACTTAATATAACTTATATAGAAGTAAAGAAAACCTTTTTATAATTAATTATATTTTAAGAAATTAATTATTAAAAATAGAAGAAGTATTAAAGTTTTTATTCAGCTTTTTTATAAATAATTTATTTAAATATTAAATTTAAAATAAAATATAAAACTTTGTTTTTAAAGAACTTATAAAGAATCTTTACTTTTATTTATTAGTAGAAAATGAATAAAAACTTTTATTTCAACTTTAAACTTTTAAGTTATTCTTTATTTTCTTAATTATAGCTTTTAATAATATTATTATAATTTAAAAAAAAAGGTTTCCCTTTATATCTAATTCGAAAGTTTTAATTTTATAAGAATATTCTTTATAAATCTTTTAAAAATTTCACTTTTTCCTTTATATTTCTTTATAATTAATTTATAAATATTAAATGAAAGGTTCTTCTTTTTTAGTATTTAACTTTTTAACTTTTTAACTTTTTAACTTTTTAACTTTTTTATTTGTATTCTTAGTATTAAAATATAAATATACATCTTTTTTAAAATATTTTAAGTGTACTATAAACATTATAACTTTTTAAATAATATAAAGTATAAATTAATATATTATACTTTTTTTATATTCATTCTAAAAACTTAATACTTTTTTAAAAATATCCTTATACCTTTTTAAATATCTAAAAAACTTAATACTTTATATAAGAGTTATCTTATTCTTTTTAAAGTTAAAATAAAAGATAAGTTACTTTTTACTTTTATATTCAAATATATATTAAAATTATATTACTTAAAGTATGAAACTTATTAACTTCATATCTTAAGTTTATAGAATTTTATATATTGAAAACATAGAACTTATAAAGTAAAAACTATATAAGGTTTTTTTATAAATTTTATTTCTTAAAGTAAAACAAGTACTAAGAAGTATTTATAAAAAATTTTTTATTTATAATATAAGTATTATAACTATTTATTAATTTAAGAGGTTATATATATATCTTTAAAGATATATTAAAAGCTTTTATAATATTAAAATATATTCGTTTTTTGTAATATAAAACTATTATATCTTATAGTTATAAAATATTATAAAACTAAATAAAACTATTCTTTATTTTAAAAAATGTTATTTTTAAGTTTATACTTTTTTATTCTACATAGTATTTAGACTTTTTATTAATATAATATATCTATTTAAAAGTACTATATTTTTTACTTATTAAATAAAAATAATAAAATATTTCTTTTTTAAACTTAGTTTTTATAATATTTTATAATATAATAAATATATTTAAGTTTATTAAAGAGTTATTTAATATAATAAAATATATAATCCGTATATTATACATTAAGCTTATATATATTTATACGATTTTAATTTTTTGACTTTTCTTTCTTTAATTTAATTTCTTAAATTTTATTAACGTTTTTATTAAATACTTCTTTTTAAAATAGAAATAGAACTTATTTTTTTATTAAAAAATAAATTTTTTATAAAACTTATAAAATTACTAGTAATAAAATCTTTTAAATAAAAAGTATAATATTTAAAACGCTTATATAAGAAAGGCTTAATTTAATTAACACTTTTAATATATAACTTAATATACTTTTTTTTAAAAAAGCTATACTTTGAGATATTATATAATTTTTAATAAGTTATATCTTTTAAATTTTGTAACTTGAATATAACTTTATATTTTAATATTCTAGAAATAAATAAACCTTTTCTTATTTCTTTATGTTTAAAGATAGATTTTATAGACTTTAGTTTTTATTTAATATTATAAGTTAGCTTAAAGAAATAAAAACGTTAAGACTAAAAAAGATAATGTTTATATTTTAAAGAAGCTTCTTATATACTTTTAAAATAAAATAAAAATATACTTATATATAATTTTTATAAGAAATAAAACGTATAAATAAAATGAAGAAGACAATAAGATATAAAAAAACAAATTATGAAAAACTAAAATTATACCATTTAAGTTTTATAATATAAAGAGATATTTTATATAACATAAATTAATCGAGAATAACCTCTTTTTATTTCATAATACTTATAATAAGGTAATGTTGAAAGACTTAAAATTAATACTTATTAAAATAAATAATATCACTAAATGATAAAAAGAGCTTTATATAATAATAAAAGATATTAATGTACTTATTAAAGTAATTTAAAATTAAGTTTATAACTTTAAACTTTAAAAAAGTAAGCTCATATTATTATTTTAAATAAGGAATTAAATAATCGATTAGAATATAAGTTTTTAAAAAACGTGAGTCTTTATTAAATAATTTAAATTTTTATAAATCACCCTTTTAATTAATATAAAAAATTACTAGTAGAAATATTAAACTTAGTTATTTTTTTTAAATTAATAACTTAGAAATACCTTTAAATAATATTATAACTTAAATATATTCAAAGAAGTAAAGTTTAAATTTGTTATATTTTTAAATAAATTAATAAAAGGAATTAAATTTATATTAAGAACAATTTTAAAATAATATTATAAAGAATAGTTAATTATATTTAAATGAATCTTATTAAAACTTCCTAGTTTTAAATTAATAATTTATAAATTATATTCATTTAAAATATTAATACTTTATTTAAGACTAAAAAACTATTATAAAGTTAAAACCCTTTTCTTTCAAATTTCGTCTTTTTTAGTTTTTAAGAATAAATTTAAACGTTTTAATAAAGACTTTAGTAAAGTTTAAAAAGAATACATCCTTATTTCCTTATATTAACTTATTAAGAACTTTTCAAATTTAAAATAAAGTTATATATTTAACTAGCTTTTTAGCGATATATTAATTAAAAAAGTAATATAAATAATATAACGATTTAACATATATTAAATATTAATAAAGTTTTTACCTATTATATTTATAAGATTTAAAGTTAGAAGGACTTTAAATTTTAAATATATCGGTTTTTAAAAATAAAAATATAAATTCTTTTTTAAAAAACTACTTTTAAACGATACTTTTATACGAAGTCTAAAATATAATATTTTAACTTATATATATTAATTATCGTAACATTAGTTTTGTTTATTATTATTTATCTTTAAATGATATAAATATAAGTATATCTTTTTATTTTATTCAGAATTTCCTTTATAAACTTTTAATAATTAAGATAAATGTTTTATTTCTTAACAAAATAAAATTTACTTTTAAATATAAAATTATTATTATATATTAAGATAAGAAGAAATATATATATTCTTAAAAATGTTTCTAAAAAAGACTTAATACTTTATTGAAAAGTAAAAACTTTCTTATAAATTAAAACTTTAATTATAAGTATTTGTAAATATGAAAAATAAAGGAATATTTTATTAATATAACTTTTATGAAATAAAAAATATATTACTTATATTTTACTTTGACTTAAAGTTACTTTATATAGCTTATAAATATATTTAATAAATTAGCTTTATAAATAATTAATATCGCTTTAAAGGTATATCTTTAAGTTTAGTTATATATAATAACATATGTTATTTTCTAAAACTTAATACAGATTATACTAGTAAAATAAAATATAAAAAAAGAAAAAAACTACGTTTTCTTAAAGTATCTTCTTCTTTTTTAAAAGTAAACGTTATAATAAATAAGTGTTTCTTAAATTCTATATTATTTTTAAAAACTCTCTAAATTATTATTTTTAATATAAATATTTCATAATACGAAACGTTAATAATTATAAAATAAAAAAGGTGAGTTAATAAGTAATAATAAGTATATTAAGTTCTTTACAATAAATAAAAGAATACAGTAGTTTTACTAGATTTATTATTATAATTTATAACTTAAATAACTCTTTTTATATTTAACGATTTATTTTTATAATTTTATATTATATAAAAAAGGTTTTTTAAGTTAGCTTTTAAAAACCTATAAGTAACATTATTAAGAGAACTTTAGAAATAAAACTACTTTATTAAAAGGGATAATAATATTGAAAGTAATTCCTAAATTAATACTACATATAAATTTAAAGTATATATTTGTATTATAAAAAGATCATACTTAGTAAGATATATATTATATAAATATTACATTTTAAATTAAAATAACCTTAAAATATTCTATATAAAAAGATTTTAAAGTTTATATATAGTTATTTTTAATAAAAGAATCGACTTATTAAAAATGTAAAGATAAGGTTTAAAAAACGAACTTTTTACTTACAATTTTCTTACTTTAAAAGAATATAGATTACATAAAATTCTTTTTATTATTTTTAAATTTTAAATATATTTAATAAAGTAAAATATAACGTTTTACTTTTATATTAAACTAATAAAGGTTATATACTTTTAATATTTTGAAGAAATTTCTTAAATTTATTAAATATCTTATTATAAATATATATCTTAAAATTAAGTAGAAATAAATTATAAGTATTTTATAAAAACCCTTTATAAGGGATTTATTAAAGTAAATTTATCCCTTTAAGAAATTTCTATCCTTTTAATATTAAAAGTAAATAAAATTTTATACTTTTATCTTAGCTATAAGAACATTCATATGATTTTTAAAATATCTTATATTACTGATTATTAAAGAAAAACACTTTATCTTATTTACTAAAAACTAAACTCTTTTATAAGATAAATAGTTAATAAACATTTTATTTTATTAAGTTTATAACGGTTAAAACGTATTATAAGCTTTAAAAATAATATATTACTATAAAAACGAAGTATTAAACTTATAACGTTTAAATAATTTATTAATGAGGATTTAATAAAGTGATTAAGTAATGTCTACTTAATATATTTAAATAGTATTTAAATCTTTAATAAGGATTTTTAGAAACTAAAGGATATAAGTCTTTAAGTTAATATTAATAACTATAAATTATATCTATAATAAATAAAAGCTTATAGTTTATTATAAGTAATAATAAAGTAAATTATAACTTATTAAAGGCTAAAGCATATAAAGACTAGTTAAAGTTATTAAAAGTAAAAAGCGGTTAATTATTCTTAAAGTTTTATAATTTTATTTAGAAATTCGTTTTAAATATTATATAAAATTTTAACCTTAAAAATGTTAACTTAATAAATAATATTATTTATATAATCATAAAATATTAAATAATACATTTTAAATTAAAGAATTATCTTTCAATAACTTTTATAAAAAGAAGTTTTCATTATATTTAGAGTTTTAAAATAAAAATAAGTGTATTTATAATTATTATCGTTATAATTATTATTAAATGTAATATTACTTAAGTTAAATAAAACTTAGTTATGTTTTTTAAAACTATTTAGAATAAAAAGTTTTATATTTATATATTTTATAAAAAGAAAATTAAAATACTTTTAAAATTATAGTCTTTAAAAGTAAACCTTTTTTAATTCTTTTAAAAGATACTTAAAGTTAATTTATTTTAAAGTACTTTAAAATGATTAATAAACATAATACTGATTTCATTTATAATAAGTAAATAAAGTGAGAATTTAACTAAATATATTTTCAAAAGTACTTATAAGTTAAAAATAAAAAACGTTATATTTTATAAACTATTAAACGGAATAAAGAGACTAAAAATATAGAAAAAAAAAATAAAAGTATTTAAAGACTTTAAAATTATAATAAATAAAATGTTAAGTAAGAAACTTAAGAATCGATATTATTAAGTACTAATAAAGTAATTTAATTAAAATTAAATAACGTTTTTTAAAGTTTCTTAAGTAAGAAAAGCACTTCATATTAACTTTTAAATAAATGAAAGTTTCTTTTAATGAAGAACCGAATATTTAAATAAAGAAGATAAGTTATTATTTTATTAAATAATATTGGTGATTTTTAAAAAAATTAATTAAATATAAAATTTTTAGCAACTTATATTTAAAGCTTAATTTAATAAAATCTTAAAAGAAGTTTAATATTCATATTATTAAAATTATATATAATTAAACTTATTATATAATATAATTATTTCAAATAACTACCTAATATTTTATTTTATAAAAATACTTTATAATAGAATATTATACTTATAATCTATTTAAAGTATTTTAGACTATTTTAATAATAACTGTATTAAGTTGCCTAATAAAATTTAAGCTTTAAAAATAACTTAAAATAACTTCTTATAATTAATATATTATATTTTAAAAATAAGAATATACTTTCTTAAAAAGGTTTTAATAATACAAACTAATATATAGCTTTATTTTTACTAGTTTTACTATATAATTAATCCTTTTAAAAAGGTTTATATCAAAAAGTTTCTTATTTTCTTTTATAATAAAGTTTTTAAACTCTTCAAGTAATCATAAAAGTTTAATATATTACAAGGTTTAGAATTTAAAAGTTAAGTTAAGAAGATAACTTAAGTAATAAAATAACGATTTTTATAATACTTAAATAATATTAAAATTATTTAAATTTAACGAAAGTTTTTAAACTTATTTTGAATAAACCTTCTATAAAACTTTTATAAGTATATTATTAAGAAGGTTAAAAAACGTTTATATTTTATTTTAAGTATACTATTTAAAAGTAGAAATAAAGTCCTAATTTAAAACCTTTATATAATAAAAGCTTATTTAAGAAATCATTAAAGTGATGATATCTTCTTTTACTTTTTCTTATTAAAACGTTATAAAGTCAGTTTTTTAATACTAAAAACGCTATATTAGGAATTAAATAAAAAAAGTAAAGAGTATAATTTTATAATTAGTTATATTTTTAAAAATATAATTATTAAAAAAATAGAAATTTAGTATTTTTAAAGTTGTTGATAAGTTTAAAAACATTTTTAAAAGACTACTTTTTAAATATAAAAATATTTTATTAGCTTTTAAAAAATAAATACTTTATATAAATAGTTATTAATATCATACTTTTATTTAATCTTTAAAGTTAAGATAATTATACTTTAAAATAAAATATATATAATAATAAAAAGGTAAAAGAAGTATTATTATTTAAGATATACTATAAAGTATTTAAATATTAAACCTAGAAAAAAAACCTAACTTTAAAATTATTCAAAATGAAAATTTAATTATAAGAATATAATTATTACTTTAAATATTTTAAAGAATTATTATTAAAAATAAAAAAAAATATAAAACACATGAAGTATTTTTTAAAATATAAAAGAAAGTTAAAATAAAGTAGAACGTATATTAAAATATATTACATATAATATTTTAAATAAGAACTTAAGAACTTTATTATATAAAATTTAAAATAACTTAAAAAAGTAACTTTATTACTATAAGATATAAGTTTAATTTCTTAATATAAATATAACTTATATTTTAGTATTTATTAAAAACCTAATAAGTAATTAAAACTTTTGAAAATAATATTATAAGAAAAATATTATTATAATATAAGAAACTTGAATATAAATTTACGAAAATTAATAAAAAAAGAAATTAATGTTTTAAATATCAACTTTATATATTTATATATACTTTTAAAATTTAAACTTTTCTTTTTAAATTAGTATTATTTATTTTACCTGAATTTATTCATTATTAACATTTATTTTTTTATATAATTATCTGAAGTTCTCTTTTATAAAATATTTAAAAGGATTTTTAATATATTTTTAATTTAATATATTATAATTAAAGTTCTAAATACATAAAATTAAAAACTTTAAATTAATTTATTATATAGATTTCTTTATATTAAAAAAAGAATTTCTAAATTACTTAGGTGTATCTTAAAATATTATATAAAATGATTTTTAAATAATAAGAATATATAAATAATTATAAATATCATATTGTAAAAGATAAATTATAAATGTAATACTATACTATAAAAAGGAAATATAAATATAAAGTTATTAACAGGATTTACTTTTCTAAGATATATAGTTTAAAATTTTTAAAAATTAAAAAAGTTTTTTTTAAATATATTTATTTAAAGAAACTGTTTTTATTATATCTATATTTAATAAAAGAACTCTATTTTTTATATATAAATATAATTATATAAGAACAGAATATATAATTTCTTTATAACTTTTATCGAAATTAATAAGTTTCTTACAAGTTTTATATTTTTTAACTTTTAAAATTTTATTAAAGTTCTTAAATCTTAAAAGGTATAATCAATTTTTTTATATTATTAATATGTCTTTATTAATATTTTTACTTTTTAAAAGTTTAATTTATGTTTATTTTTTACTATAAGTAAATCATAATTTTAATATAAATAAATATTATATAAGTAATAGTTCATATACTTTAAAATAATCTTATGAATTAAATACAAAATATAAAATAGATCACTTTTTAAATAAATTATAAATGGTTTAATTTATTTTAAAGGTTTAAGAATTAGTTATACTTTATAATAAATTATTTTAGCTACTTTTATATAATAAAAATATAAATTTTAAGTATTATTTTAAATTATAATTCTTTATATAAGAGCTTAATAAACTAAAATAGTACCTTTTTATTAGTAAATTACATCTTATTTTTTAATATAACTTTTAACTTTTAAGTAAGTTTTACTTAAAACTATTAATGTAGTATAATATTATGTTAATAAGTTACTTTATAAGTTAAAAGTTTATTATTTAATATTTGTATCCTTATAATTATTATCTTAAGATAACATGTTTTAATATAATTTATAAGGCATTTATATATTATTATATAAACCTTAATAGAATAAGTTTACTTAAATTTTAATTACTTATAAAAACAATATAGTAAAATATTTATAACAGAAAGTTATATAAGTTATTGCTATATAAATTCTTACTTTTTTAATTATTAAATAAACTTAATTTTTTTTTAATTTATATTAAAGAGTTTATTTAAATATATAGTTAATTTCTATATTACTTTCTTCCTTTATAGTATTACTTACTTTTTAAGTATTAAATATTATTAAGATTCCATTTATAAAGTCTTTAAACGCTTTATTTATAATAGCTCTTAAAGTATTTATTTAAAGAACTTTAAAAGTAAAAAACTAAAGTTCTTAAATAATTTTTTATTAACAAAAGCTTTAAAAGAAAGTGAAGTAAGATACATAAAAACCGAAACCTTTTAATATCTTACCTTTATACAGTAATATAAATTTGTTTACCTTTTTATATATTATTAAAGGCTTATATAAAGATATATAGTAGTAATAAGTTTATTAAAAACATAAAGAAGTAACTAGTATAATATATATATATATATATACTTTTCAAGAGGTTTCTAATAACTTAAAAGCAGATTTCCTGATTATATTAATTTTATAAGTTATAAAATCAAATATTTGTAAGTTTAAAAACTAATACTTTTAACACGTGGATATATAGAGTTCTTATAAAGATAGAAAGAGGGAAATATAAGTTTTATCATTTCTTAAAAAATTAAATAAAAAAAAGTTAGTTTTTAAAGCTTATTAAAAGATATATAAATGAAGTTTCATCTCTTAAATTATTAAAACTTAAATAAAACTTAAAACTTTTAAAGATTTTAAGAGAAGAGTTCTTAAAATTAAGAAAATATAAGTTATTAAGGCTTTTTAATAAATATGTGAAATAAATTTTAAATAAGTTAAATATAAGAGAGAATAAAGATAAAGTAATGATCATTACACTATTATAATAATATAAAGATTAGTTTTAATTTATAAAAGATTATTAATATAACTGAAATAATAAATCTCTTTATTTAAAATTTATAAAGTAAGCTTTAAATTAAAAATACTACTTAATAAGTTTTAGATACACAATATAAATAAAGTAATATTAAAAAGAGATTAACTCTATTTAACTTCTTTAAATAACTTATAACCTTATTTAACTTTAATTTATTTCAAATATTATAAGTTAAGTAAACTTATTATAAAGTAATACTAAAAAACCTTATTTAAAGATATATATTATTTTCTCATTTATATTTCAACTTAGAATATTAATTAATTGTTAAAAAATAAAATATTTAGACTTTTATAAAAAAAACTGATATTTTATAACGATTAATATAATCTTTTGTTTTTTTTAAAAAGTTATAAAGTGTAATAAATATTAACTTAATAACGTATTATAAATATATTTTTCACTTTGAATTTAATAAAAATCTATATTATATGAATATTTTTAAGTTAAAAAAGAAATGAAATTAAGATATTTAAGTATATAGTTATTAAAAGTATAATACTTAGTGAAAATATCATTATTAAGTAAATTTATAATAAAATGAAAGTTATATTTAATATTAAAAACATAAATTACTTTAAGGAAAGATTTTTTTATAAAATATAAAAAAGAAAGGTTTTTAAAGAATTTTAATTTTTTAACTAACCCGGATTATAATTGAATGAAAATTAAATAGGTTTTTTAGAAAAAGTTATATACTAACTTATAAGTATATGACTTTTTATAACTTAATATTAAAAATATATAAACTTATAGTTCTTAAAGCTATATTTATTTATTTAGAAAGTATTAAGATGTTAGTTTATATAACTCTTTAAATTTATTGAAATTAAAAGAAATTATAAGCTAATTAACTTTATTAGAAAAAAAATAAATATAAGTTTTTATATTTCTATAAAATAGATTTTAACTTTTATTTCTTATTTATTTTTTTAATTTCCTCATTTCACCTTTTTTATATACTATATATTTTAATTTTCCTTCTTAATATTAACAAAGTAACATGTTATTAATAATTTACTTTATATATTATATATTTGAGGTATCATTTTATACATCTTTTTATTTAGTATTTTCTTCATAATATATATGTATAAAAAGCTTTTAAATGTTATTTAATTCTTAAGAAATATAATGAAGATAAATTTCTTTAAATTATTACCTTTATCTTTTAAATTTATTAACAAAATAACTACTTATTTGAAAGAAAAGATTCCGTTTCTTAATTTATTTTTTAAAAAAAGTAAAATACTAATATTAATATATGAAAGCTTTATACTTTAAAGGACTATTTATATCTCTTTCTATATGTAATAATAATTAAAGATAACGTACTTTTAGTAGTATTAAGGTTAAACCTACGTAAAAGAAAGAAGTATTCCTTTTAAATACCTAAAAGGAGTACTACTTCTAGAATTACTTATCCTTTTTTATTTAATAAAATTTATTATTCTTACTTTTATTAAATTATTTCTTATATAATATTTATTCATTATTAAATATAATAAAGTAGTTTTTTTATTTTTATTCAAATCGTTTTTAAAAAAAACTATTTATATAACCTTTCTAAATTATTTATTATAAAATATATAATTTTGATTTAAAAATAACACTAATCGTTTTTTAAAAAAGTCTTATATTTTAAAAGTTACTAACTAAAGGCTTTATCTTTTTTTAATTTCTATTATAAAAGGTTTAATATTAATAACTAATTATAACTTTATATTTATAAATACAATGTTTACAAATTTTATTACACTATTATTTATATTTAAAAGTATTCTTTTTAAATAAACTATAATTTAGAAACGATATATTACTTTATTTATAAATACTTATAATATAATGAGATAAGTAATAATAAACGCGGTTTAATAAATATTCCATTAAAGATATTTAAATATTTTTATATTTCTTATTTTTGTTATTAGTATTTAAGAAGTAATAAAAGATTTATACCTTTTTCCCTACTATATGAAAGAAAGTACCGTTATCTATAATATATATAATATAATATTTTATTTAAGTTTCGTAAATAATATTTTATTTTATAATATATGATTTATAAATTACTTTTAATATTATATTTAAATACTACTATAATTTCACTTAATTCTTTATATTAAAACGGTTAATCATTTAGTTTATTATGAATATATTACTATATTCTTTCATTTCAGATAAGGATTTTTCATCTTTAATTAACTTACCTTAGTATATTTAAATTTTTAAAAGCTTTAAAAGTATATTTTACTTAGTAATATATATTAAACGCTTATATTAACTTTAATACTACATTTTTAGTTCCTTTTCTATAATAGCTTAATATAAAATTAAAAGTAAAACCCTTTTTATTATTTATTTCTAATAAAATTTAATATTTTTATTTTCCTTTCCTTTTTAATAAATAAAAAATATTTTTAATTCTTTATTTATTATTATCTTTTTTACTTTTTTTAAATAGTTATTTATATAAACATCTTATTTTTTAAGTTTCTAAGAAATAAAGACGCTATTTAATAATATAACTTTTTAATATCTCATTCTTTAAAATCTTTATTTTTAAAAAATATATATATTTAAATTAAAAGAAATTTATTAAAGTTTTTTGAATCGTATTTAAAAGTAATATAGTCTTTCTTAATTTCCTTTTAATACTTTCTTTACTATATTAAAAGTAACTTTATAATATATTTAAGTATTAAATCTCTTTTAATTTTTTATATAATGAAGTAAAGTAAACTTTTCATAATTTAAAAGTATTAAATAATTTAAAAGTTTTATTATTATAAAGGTAAGATAAATAAATTTATTAGTTATCTTTATATAAATATATATTATAATAAAAGCATTTCTTATAAAAAAACTTTAAAGTTCTTTATTTTTTTCTATAAAAAATAAGTTTAAGAAGTTAGAAAGTATTCATTTACTTTTAGTCACTATAAGTTAAAGTCTTTTTACTTTTATACTTAAATATTTCTTATATTTCTTTTTCAAAAAATATTATTTAAATAAAGTACTAACTAAGAATCTAAAATTCAATAAAATAAGAGAAAGAAAGTATATAAGTTATTCTTAATAAAGATACATAATAATAATACTTTTTGAAAACTTCTTTTATATAAAATATTAATTAAGGTTATATTATTATTATAATACTTCTTAAATTACTTATATATAAAAACAAAATTTTAAAAAATATACTAATTTTAATTTCAATTTATATTTTATAAATTATAAATCTTTTATTAGTTCTAAAAAAGAAGTATTTACTCTTAAAAAATCATATAATTATCATTTCTTTAATAATAAATATATTATTTACTTTCAAAACGATTTTTCTTGAATGTTTTATTTAGAAAGAAGTTTTAATACTTTTTTTAAACTTAAAAATGAATACATAATTTAAATTTTCAAGTACTTTTTAATCATTTAAATATATTATTAGTAAAGTAACATATAAATTTAAGTTTATAATAACTTTAAATTTATTATAATAACTTAAAGACTTAAAATAAGCTTCTATATTATAAGTATATTACTTATTTAATATTTATTATATAGAAAAAGAATATACTAGCTTTACTTATTAAGTAAATAAATAACAATAAGAAAGTTACTTTATTTATATTTATTACTTAGTTTAAATTTAAAATCTATATCAAAGTTTTATATTATATAATAAATAATAAATAATAACTAAAATGATTTTAATATTTTATTATAAAGAATTTGTTAAAAAGAACAAATAAAGTAAATAGTTATTAATAAATCTATAAGTTTAAACAAGATTATTTATTAATATTTTAATTAAATTAATTTATAAAACTTATTATAATTAAAATCATTTTAAGTTAATAAAATGTAAAGGTTTTTAAAAATTTTAATTTATAAGTTATCTTATTTAGATATAATCAACTTACTTTTTTAAAGTAAAAGTCTTTTATGTAATTATTATTTAATAATATTATATTATAATTATATAAGTTATTAATAAAGTGTATATAAAAAAGTTTTTATTATAAACGTTACTTTATATTTCATAAGTATTAAATTATAAAAAAGTAATATAATATAAAGTTTAAAATACTGATAAAAGGGATTATTAATAATAAAGTAACTTTTATTAATATTGAAGTTAAATTATTTATTCCGTTTCAATTTTGAAAAATAATAAGATACTATATAACTTTCGCTTTTTCTTTTCATATTTATAGCTCTTTAGCTTTCTTTTAAAAATATATTTATAAACATGTTTTATACTTTAAGGTAGTAAATTAATATATCATGTTATTCACCTAGAAATTCAACTTAATTAACTTAATAAAAATTTCAATACCTTTTTCAACTAAAATAATTAAGCGAGTTTGAATTTCTAAAGATAATAAATTAAAAGTAATATAAATTAATGAGTTTAATTTACTAATACTTTAAAGTATAATATATTTTTTTAAACTTTTTATTTTTAATTTTATATATAAGTTTTATTTTTATAATATTTTTAAAAATAGATAATTAAATATTATACATTTTTAAATATATACTTTTAAAAGACAGCCTTAATTTTATTATTATAAAAAGTGTTAACTTTTACTTTTATTTTATAATTATAATAAAAATAAACTAATGTAAAAACGTTTACTAAATAATGTTTAAAGTTAGGAAAAGCTTTTTAATATTTATTAATTTAGTTAAATTTTAAAAAGTTCTAATAAGTTAAAGTAAAAAAAGGATAAGAAATTTATTTTATAATTCTAAATAAACTTATAATTAAAATTATGAAATTTAAAAAATAATTAAATACTTTTTTTAAAGAATTAATACTTTTTATTTTTCAATTTCTTTAATTTTATTTAAATTTATTATAATATCCTTAATTTTAAAAATAAACTTGAAAAACTTAATATATTACATATAAATTCGTACTTAGTAGAATTTACTTATAAATTATGTTCTTAAAAGTAAGTTAATACTTTTTCTATATATTTTTTATATTTTTTAATAAATTTAAAGAAAATAACAATATTATGAAAGTAAGTGAAATAAAGGTAATTTAGATAATTTATTAAAGTATTATTTATAAAAATTGAAAAGTTATTAAGTAATTAAATTATTAAATAAATTAAAACAACATTATATTAAAAGGTTTTATATTTAATATAAAAAGTAATAAGTAATCTAAAGTTAAATATTATTTAAAATTAATAATAAGCTTAATAAGTAGTAACCTTTATAAAAGTTATAACTTAAAATATATATATTAAAATCTTTTTAAACAAAAAAAGATAATATTTTTTATATGTATAAAAATATTACTCATAAAAATCTATATAAAAATATAAACTTTCATGTAATTTTAAAATAAATAAAATAAAAGTAACTTAAAATAAATTACTTATTTTAATAAATCTTTAATTTTATTTTTAGTAATATTTTATAGTATAATTTTATTTCTTTTAAAAATATCTTTTAAAGTTAGAAGTACTTTAAGAAGTTTTTTAATTTAACTTTATTTTTTAAAATAATCTTATCATTATATAATTAACATCATATTATCGTATTAAACTTGTATTTATTAAATGTAATTTAAAGTAAGTAATATAAAGTGAATATTACTTTAATTACTTTATGTTATATAGCTTCGGAATTAAATAATAATATATTATTTATTATTAAAATTTATTTTAAATTACTTTATTGATTAAATTTAAACTAATAACGTATTAAATAATAAAGCTATATTAAAGTAATGTTTTTATAATAAGTATTAAAGTAACAGTGATATTATTTTTTTAAAGCTCTTAATAAAGCTTCATTAAAAAATAAATAAGTTATATATATTATATTGAATTAAGAAAAGTCATTTATAAGTTTACAGTAATATTATAATTTATAAAGATATACATTTGTATTTAAGTACTTAACAAATCTTATAAATAAAATTACTATATATTACCTTTTTATAATTAAACTTAATTATTATAAAGGTATATACAAGGTTATATTATAAGTAGTAATTTATATATCTATTTTAACTTTATAAATTAGTATATCTTATCAATATATATACAAATTATAATTATTTTACTAATTTTAATCTCCTTTAAGTATAAACTTTTTTAAAAAAATACATTTAATGAATATAATAGATTACATAATAATTACCTTACTTTATTTATATGTATATAATAACTTATAAATTGAAAAGTTTTTTTTTGAAAAGTATTAAGTAATGTTATAATATATTAAATAATATATTATTATAATTTAATTAGTTATAATTCATAATTATATTTTTTTTATATTTATATATAAAAAATATATAAAAATAACTATATAATAACAATTTTTTAAATCTTTTAATTAATTAAAGTTAAAAATCTGAAAAATAAAGAAATTATAAGTATTAAATTACCTTTTTTAAATACGTTTTACTTATAAGGAAGTAATTACTAATTGAAATATTAATAAAAATAAAATTAAAAAGCAAAAGTTTATTAAAAGTTTTAATATATAAAAAAGTAAAAAGTTATCTTTTTAAATATTATTATAAAAAGTTAAAACTTTATCTTTATATTATGTATTATAAATATTAATACATATTTTAATAAAAACATTACTTATTTTAAAGTACTTAACTTTTTAACTTTGTAATATGTTCAACTTAATGAATATTAATAATACTATTAATTATTTTAGAAATATTAAAAAAAGGCAAAAAGCTACATTTCTTACTTATTTAACTTATTAAAACTAATAATATATTTATATCAAATACGCTTTTTTAAATAATTAATAACATAATATCTTAATTTCTAAAAATTAGAATAAAGTTTATTCTTAAGTAATGATTAAAGTTTATTAAACAAATATAAATAAGTAAATAAAGAAGAAAGTAAGTACTTATTAAAAAGTTAATATATAATTTATAAAATTTTAGAAATAATAAAGTCTTAAAAAATTAAATAGAAAGTATTATAAAGAATAAAAAATTAAGCTTTATTACTTAAGTTTACTATATTATTAATATAATTAAAGTAAAATTATTAAAATATATATTAAAACTAATATTAAAATTTTTTTAAAGAAAGTTAATATTATATATAAGTTAAATTCAAGTTTATAAAGTAATAAGTATTTTTAATTAAATTTCATTTAATTTATTTTACTAATAATTAAAAAAACCTGTTTTTAAAAAATTTAAAATTTAAGCTTTATCTTATATAACACATTTTAAATTTTACAGTTATAAATTATTTTTGATTAAAATTATAATATTACTCTTATAAATAAATAAAGAGAGTTTAATATAACTTAAATTATTAAAGGTGTAGATTTTAAAATTAAAGTTATAAGTTATTATTAATATTATTTTTAAAAATTTTTTTAAATATATATTTAATATATAAAGTTTATAAAGAATTATAAAACGTTTTTCATGATTTTATATTGAACTTAATAAAATTAAACCTTTATTTTTAAGATACTTTTATTAGTTATTAAAAATAATGAAATTAAAAAGATTTTTTATTTTCCAGTAAAGTTCTTATTTCAATTTATTAAGATTATTATAAAGAAAGTGAATATTAAAAAGTTAAAGTATATTATTATAATTAATAGTTCTAACTAACAAATAAGTATATATAATTAATTTTAAATATTAATAACTTTTTATTAAATAAATATTTCAAATATAATACTTTTTAAATACTTTAAACTTAAAATAAGTTTTATTCTATTAAAATTAAAAGTATTCATTTTTTAACTTTAAATATTAAGACTTTTTAAAAAGATACTTTTAAAGTTAAGATCTTATATAAATAATAATTATCTTATTATAATCCGTTGTTTTAATTTATACCTATAATTAAGTATTAGTTAATTATACTTATTAATATAAATTAATTAATTAAAAAGTAAAATATTATTTTAAGCTTTTTAAAATAAGAGAAAAAGTAAGTTATTATTATATTAAAATTTAAAGAATAATAATCTTATAAGTAAATTAAAAAGCTTTTATAATAATAGAAAGTTCATATTTGAAAAAGGAAGTAAAAAGCTAACTTTAAGTGTTTTTAAAATAAATATAATAGTAAAAAGTTTTTTAACTTTTAATTAATTTAAGCTTTATTACTATATACTTTTATACTATTATTACTTAGAAAACTACTTATTCTATATTTAACTTATAACTAATTTCATTATTATTATTATAATATCATTAATTAAAATATAAATATTTCAAGTTTTTAAAAATACTAAATTACTTTTATTTTATAAAGTTTAATTTAATTTAAGTTTAAATTATCGAAAGTAAAGATTTTTATTTCTTTAAAAGTTTAATTTCCCTTCTATTTATTTAACTATTATTAATTTTTTAATAATAATAATTATATATTTTTTACTTTTACTTTTTAAAACTCATTAAATTTATACTTTTAGTTTTCAAAATTTAAAGTAGAATATTATTTTATAAATTTTAAATATATATAATGTTTTTTAAAAGTCCTATCTTAATATATAAACAAAAACTTATAAATATAAAACTTATAAAACTTCTTTAAATAAGAAACTTTAACGTTTATAATAATTTAAATAAGAATTGTTTAAAACTATTATTTTGAAAGTAATAAATATTATTGTAATAAGAAGAAGTAACTAAGAATATTTATTTATAATAAGTATTATAGAAACTTAATAAGATTTACAAAAGTATTATTAGTTTTAATATAAAAAATAATATTTTAATTCTCTTTTTATTTTAAAATATTAAAAAAAACTTCAAATTTCATAATTTCTATGAACTATTTTATATATACTTTTATAAAAAATAGAATTAATAATATAAAGATATTATATTATAATAAAAGTAAGGGTTTATTATACTTTAACTTTATGTAAATTAAAAATATAAATTTAAGCTTAATAGTTTTCTTTTTTAAGTATATTCTTTTAAAAGTAAAATTAAACAAAGTAATTACTTATTAAGTAATTATTAGCTTTTTTTTATTAAAATAAAATAAACTTCTTTACATTTAATTAAACATGTTAAAAAATTAAAATACTTTAATTTCTAGTAAAAGTTTATTTTATTAAAACTTATAACTTATAAAAATAGAAATTTTATTTATATAACATATATATAACCTTATATAAATATTTATTTTATATATAATAATAGTATAATTAATTATATTATAATCGTGTTTTTAAAAAGTTCTATTTTTAAAAGTAAAATGTTTTTTATTTCTAATTCTTTACTTTTTTACTTTTAAAGCTCTATAAAATAAAACACTAAAAGTATTATTCTTTCAAAGAATATGAAATTTGAAAAGATACTTTAATTTTAAATTAAGATATATAAATTACAATATTTTCTAATCTTTTATAATTTATATTTTATTAAGTATATATTAAGTAAATATTTATTTTTAAAATAATCCTTTAAATATAGACTTTTACTTATTTTAAATAAGTTAGTATATATATTAAATTTCTAATTTTTTTTAAAAAAATCAATAATAAAGTAAAGTTTAAAATAAACTTAATTTAAATATATATTAAGTAAATACTTTTATGAAAATCTATATAATAAAGTATATATCAAAAGTTTCATATTTTACAAAGAAAAATAAATAAATCTTATATATATCTTTTAAAAGTTATTATTATAGAAACCCTTTTATAATTAATAACTTTTAATATATTTTTGATAATATTATTTTTAACTTATATATATATATATATATGTATACATATATTAAATATTTTATAATTGCTTTTAAATTTCAAAATCTTATTCTTATTATATTATATATTATAAATAATAAGTTTTCTTTTCTTCTATATTAAAAAAAGATTTAATATAATTATAATTTTATATTAATATTCAAATAATATTTATACTTCTTTATTTATACCCTTTCCTTATTTTTTTTAAGATATTGTTATTTTTATTCTTATTATTTTTATAAAAAAGGTAGACTATTTTAATAAATCTTTTATTCCTTAACTTTAATTGTTTTATATAAAATTAAAACTTTATTTTAATATTTATTTTTTAAATAGTTATTATAAATTTAAAACATTTTTTTTAACTTTCTTAAAACCTTTATTTATAATTTATCTAAGTTCTATAATATATTTTAAAACATTAAATATCACTACAAAGGTTTTATTTATAAAGCTTAATAACTTTTATTTTAGGTATTTTTCAAATTTAATTTTTCTTCCTTTTTAATTTTTTAAATTATATTTATAATACTAATATTCCATATTTTAAAACTTAATATTAAAAAAACTTATATTTATGTTAAATTAAATTTATTATTTCAATAAGTTTTTTATATGATTATTTATTGGTTTAGTTTTAATAGAGTATTATTTAATAGTTAAAACTTCTAAAAGAAAGTAATATTAAGTTTTATAAATAAAAATATCTTTTTTAAAATATTTATTCTTTTATAAGTAAGTGAATTACTTTAAATTATAAGTATATTAATCTAAATTTTATATTTTATATTTCTAAAAGTTTTACTTTTTAAGCCTTTTTAATTTAAATATATATGCATCTTTATTTAACATAATACTTTTAAAAATAGAATTCTTTTTATTTTAATATAATTTCACTTATATAAGATTTAATAACAAAGTATTATTATAATTTTTTTAAAACTTTTAATTATTTATATAAGTTTCTTTTTAAATTATAAAATCTAATTAAGATTTTTTAAAGTTATAAATCTCTTTAAAACGTTATTTTATAAAATTACTTAATTTTCTTATAGGTTACTAATTATATTTAAATACTTAAAAAGTTTCTTTAAAAAATTTTTCATAATAATTAAAATAAATTTTATAAAGCTTCGTTTTTAAAACCTCTTTTAAATTCAAATTTTTAAATAATATTACTTTTTCAAATAGCTTTAACTTTAAAGCTTATATTATATTAAATATGCTTTTTTATAAGTTTTATATGATTATTTTTATATTTTTATATTTATACTTTATTAAAAAAAATTTATATAAAAACATATTCTTTTTATGTTTTAAAAACTCTATTTTCCTTGCTATATTTAAGTAATTAATTCCATTAGTTTTTAAAGTTTAAATATAGTAATTAATAAAACTTAATAGTTTTATTTATAAACTTTAATTTTTAAAATATATAAATTCGTCTTTTAATAAAAAATCTTTTTTATTCTTTTTTATTTTAATATTTTTCAAAATTTCATTATAAATACATATAAACTTTATAACCTTCACTTAAATAACTGTTAGTATTCTTATTATTATTAAATTAAGAAATACTTTCTTATAACTTCATATTATTATTTAAGTAAACCGTTTTATAGAGTCTTTATTTTATTAAAAGTAAATAACTTAATTTTATTAATATTAATATTAATTTTATTTTCAAACTTTAACTTCTTTATTATATATTATAACTTTATATATTTTTTTAAAATATATTTTATTAAAATATTTATCTTAAACTTGAAAAATAAATAAACTTTTATTACTTTTAATAATATATATTTTATAAGTTATATTTTATTAAAAGATTTTCTTTTTAAGTTATATTAATAGTAAAGATTTAATATATTATATCTTAAATAAGTATTTTATATTATTAAACTTATAACTCTTATATCTTTTTATTTTTTAAAATATTATTTAAATACATCTTAAGTAAAACTATAAACTTTTATTTAAAGAAAGTTTTCTAAATATTTATACTTATAAGTATTTTAATAGTAATATAATATATTATTTTAAGTTAAAAATAATATAATTTAACTTACTTTTAAGACTTTTAATTTCTTTACTTATTTTATTTATTTGATTTAATATTACTTAAAATCTTAACAAGATTCATTAAAACCCTCTATAAAATTAGTTAATTAAAAAGAGATTCTTATAAGATAAGTAAATAAAACTTAAGTTCTTTTAAAAGTATTTATAAATTAAACTTATAAAAAGTATTTATAATAATTTCAGTATATTTAATATCTTTTTCTACTTATAGTAATATATTCTAATTTATAATTATATGTAATTTATTTCTATACTTTTAAAAACTCTTTTTTCAAATAACGTCTTTTTAGTACTTTTATTATATAATTAATAACATATTCTATATATTAAGACTTTTTAAAACATTTATTATTATAAACATAGTTTACTAATTATAGTTTCATACTTATAATTACTTAAAATATATATATATTAAAACTTGAAGTATATTTTAATTTATCTAAATTTTAAGAAGTTATGTTTAGTATTTTTATTACTTTAATTTATTTCTAATATAAAAGTTTTCAAAACTTTTTATATCACTTTCTTTTTACTTATTTTATTATTTATTAAGAATAGCTTATTTGTTTTTTAAAAACATTATTTTAAGATTTTTATCTTACGTTTATATTAAACCTTTTAAAATAGGTTTTCTATACCTTTTAAATTAATGATTAAAGTATTTTTTCAAATAGAATATTAAAGTTTATTTAAAAAAGTAATACTTTTATAGGTATTTATATCATCAAAATACTTTAATTAAGTTACTAATAATAAACAATAACTTATCTTTTAAACTTAAACGTTATTAGATTTTTTTAACTTAATATACTTAAAAAGCTTTTATATAAAGCTCATAAATTAAAGTTAAAGCATTATTTAAAGTATAATATTAAACATAATCATAAAATCGATAAGTTATTCTAAAAAGAAAACTAATATCTAGAAGTTATAAGAGTATTTCTTATTAGAAGAAAACGTCTATAGAATTTAAGGATCACTTTATTATTCCTTTACTTATTACTATAATCCCTTAATTAAGTAATAAAATAAAGAATATTTTAAAATATTATATTTATTTTAATATATACCTCCTTAAAGATATTTATTTTCATATTATAAAAGTAAGAAAATAAAAAGATAATAAATAACTTCTATCATTATGAGTTCTTATAAAATAAAGTAAGTTACTTTATAACAACTTTAAAATTAAATTATGTTTTGAAGTTTTAACTTTAAATTTTATTTAAAAATTACTTTTTTAGTGCTCACTTTTATACGTTGAAATAATATCTTTTTTAATTCTTTACTTAGAAAATAAATATAGATTTTCTTATTATTTTCTTTCTAATTTTATAAGGTTCTATATATAACATTTATTTCTACTTATTTTCTTTTAATATACTAACTTCTTTCTTATTATTTTATTATTATATCTTAGTTACTTTTTTCTTTATATTCTTAACTACGTATCTTTTCTTTCTATATATATTTATTTACTTTTATAATATAAGAATAATATAATTGTTTTATATATATTAGATATATTAGTTTAATACTTAACTTGTTAATATTACCCGCTACATATACTTAAATAAATTTAACAAGATATCTCGATAGATTTCGTTATACGCTTACCGAAAAGCGACGGTTACGACGTTATTCTAATTATAGTTTATAAATTAATTAAAAAACACTTTTTTACTTACTAAGATCCTTATAACGTTAACGAAATCGCGTGTTTATACTTAAATAATATTTAAAAACTATTTAACTTATTAAAAACTATAATCTCTAACCGAGGTCCTTAATTTGTAAGACGTTTTTAACAACACTTAACCCGCTAATTAAGTATTTAAAGCTTATTATTAAATACTGTTCTTTTAGGATTAATAATTAAATTAAATAAACGAACTCGTTTTAAAAGAAATACTTTTATACTCAAGTATTATACTTATAAAACAATTAAAGTCATTAACTCTTTTTTACTAAATTCGTGTTAAATATACTTTAATCGAGAGTATTAAGATTATATTATTCTTCGCGAATTATAATTTTTATTTAAAGATTAGTTTTAAAATACTAAACTTTAACTATACTTTTACTATTTTTAACGTTAAACGTATCGTTTAAAAAATATAAGAAGGTTACGAGATAATAAAGTTTAAAATCTATTTAATTTAATATAAGCGCGTCTTTAAAAGAAATTAAATAAAAGTAACTTAGATTTTCCTTTTTTACGAAAGTTATAAGCTTATATATTTATTAATTAAACTTACTTATATTTATTAAGAACTACCTTAAATTTCACGTTAACTTACTCCGTTTTAATTTTAACAAATTTATTCTTAATTAAATATAATTATTACTTTTATTTATAAAAGTTAACGATATCGAAGAATTCGAAGTCGAAGATATTTTAAATTCTTAGTTTAAAAATTAAAGTAAAGGCTAAGGCTTTTATTTAAAATGTATTATAAAGTAAATTAAGTATAATTAACTTATTAAAAAACTTAAAAAATAAGTTACTAACGTTAAAAAAGCAGTAATAAACTTCTACCGAAAATATCTAAAGAAGTTTAAACCTTAAGATTAAACTTAAAGGTTTAAAATTACGTTAATAAAACTCCGCTTTAAAGAAGGGAGTATTATTATAAGGTAAACCTATAATAAGCTCCGGTTATTACGTGAATAACGTATAAACGTATATTAACTATTTACACTAATTATAAAGTTCCGCGAGAACTTTAATTTAACTCTTTAAGTTACGTCTTATTTATTAGCTTAATTTATATCGAATATAATAAGAACTTAGATTTATAGTATAAAACTTAAATCGACTTATTTCCTACTTACTTACTTGTATTTTAATATAAGTATAAACCACTTTATTATAAAATATATTAGAAATAATTAATATAAAGAAGGTATATATAATGAATAAAAATAACTTTTTATTTTACTTTTATAAAATATAATTTCATAAAGGTTAAAAGTATTTAAAATTATAGTTTTAAACTTTAAATATATAAGAAACGAGTTACTTTAAAGAAAAAACTCTACTAAGAAGGTTTAGAAATAATATTCTAAATTTTAATTCAATAAAAATATTAAAAAGATAAATTACTTTTCTATATTTTATAACTTATATTAAAGTTTATATAAAAAGCTTTATATTTCTATATATTTAAAAGTTTTAATATTCTAATAAATATTAGATTTATTTTATTTACTTTATAAAATAAATAAGCTTTTTTAAAATAATATAAGTTTTTTTAAAAGAAATATTTAAAAAGTTTTATATGAAAGAATGATATAATACTTTTATTCTTATTATTATAATTCGATAAAGAATTCTTAAAAAGCTATAAAAAAGTAACTTTTTATAACATAATTAATTTTGAAATATAAATATTCTTAAGAATAGAAATATTACTAAAAACTTACATTTAATATAAAGAATATCATATAAAGTAGATTAAAATACTTTTTTAAAAATGTTTATAAATTTTATAATATAATTTTATATAAATTAAAAGAATATTAAATAAATAAAAAGTATAATTTGAAAAATAAATTTAGTAACTTTAAACTATTTAAAAATAAAGTAGTAATTATAAAGTTTGATATAAGGTATAATGTTTATTAAATAAATTATTTTAGTATAATTATAAAATAAAAGATAATAAAATATTAACTTTTAAAATTAATTCGTGTAATAAATTCAATTTTATAAAATTACATTTTATTCAATAGTTAATAAAAAAGAATAAGTTTAATGTTAAAAAATAAGATATTAGAAAGAAATTAAAAGGATATGTTAATCTTAAGTTTAATATAATAAAATATATAAATAAAATAAATGAAATGAAATATTATATAAATAAATTAAGTATAATAAATAATTTAAAAAAGGATTTTTACTTTAAAATTATAAAGGATTTAAAGTAAATAATTATTATTAAATATAAAAATATATATAGTATTTAAAACTAATTTTATTCAAAATGACATTTATATTATACCTTATTAGTTTAATGATTAATATTTAATTTACTATTTAACTTTAAATTAAATTTATAAGAAATTTAAAAAAATTAAAATAAAATTATATTTATTAATATTACTTTTAAAAAAAAATTATTTTATAAAAGCTTTATATTCTATAAACTCAAAAGAAATTTAAAAACTCAGAATTATAAAGGTTTTATTATTACTATAGAACTTTTTAAATTTATTAAAAAGATTAATATAAAAAATATTTTTAAAAGAAAAGTTACTTTATATTTCCTTATAATAAAATTTTAAAATATTTATAATATTTATAATAAAGTTTTCTTTTAAAAAAATATAATTATTTTTAAAAGTTAATAGATTTTACGTTTTTAAGAAGAATATTAAAGATATTTATTAATAATTATAATATATATATATATATATAATTTATTAAATGTTTTTTATATTTATATAAGTTTATTTAAAATAATAAAGTTTTTAGTTTTTATTATATAAAAATATAAAGTATTATAAATTTATTTAAACTAATAGAAAGAGACTTTTTAAGTACTTATAAATAATTTTTTCAAAATATATTTTAAAGGCTTTTATATAAAAATAATAAATAATTATTCTAACCTTTTAAAAATAAAGAAAGAAATAGAAAAAAAAAGAAAGGTTTTATAACATTTATAATTTATAAAAATATAAATAGTTAATAAGAAATAAAAGATTTATTTAAAATAAAATACGTAAAGCTTTATTTAAAAATTAAAATTTTATTATATATTTAATTAAAAGGTTAAAAGTCTATAGTTTTTAAAAGTTTACTTTTATATAAGAAGTAAAATATTTTAAAAACTTAATAACTTTTTCTATAAGTTTAATAAAAAATAAAAAGATTAATAATTTTACAAAATTAAATATTAAAAAAAGATTTAAAATTAAGTTAAAATGTTTTAACATACTTGAATTTTTCTAAAAATTAGTTATTTTTAATATTGATTTTTTAGTTTTTTTAAAAATAAGAAAATATAAAATTATATTTAATTAATTCTTATATAATTAATAATATCTATTTATAATATTAAACGTTTAATATATTAATAAATTTCTAAAAAAATTATTATATTTTTTAAAATAATATTTTATATATAAAAGAGTATTAGAAATAAGTAATAAATATTATTTATCTTAATAAAATGTTATAAATATATATTAGTATTGTTTAAGTAATATTTGAAAATAATATATGTAAAAAATATATATATATATAAAATGATACTAGAAGATTAAACTTTTTTAATATAATAAAAATCATTTTAATATATTCTAAATACTTATATATAATAAATTAAGAAATAATAAAATTTTTAATTAGTTAAACTTAAATATATTTTAATATCAGAATAATATTTTATCTTTCCTAAATAGAATAAGTAAAAGAAATTGAAATTTAATAAAAAGTATAGTAAAACTTAAAAATAAAAAAAGTTTTTTATTTTTAATAAAGTTATAAAATTAATAATTTTAAATTATTAAAAATCATAATATAAAATAAAATTATATATAATATTTATAAAGTTTAGAAAATAAAAAAGTTTAAATTCTTAAAGTATATTGTTAAATAAAGTAAAATATATAAATAAAAATATTAAAAAAGACAATAATCAAATATAGTTATAATCATTTAAAGAGTTATATAAAAAATTAATTAAAATAGTTTTATATATTTATAAAGAAATTAAAGATTTAAAGAATTTTTTTTATTTAATATATATATATATATATAATAAAATACTAATTTGATTAAAAGTTTTATGCTTAATCTTTTAAAATTATAAATTTTTATATTTATAAATTTAAAGTTTTTAAATATATATATTTTAAATATATTTATATAAATATATAAATTATTTCATATCTTTTAAAAATTACATAATAAAAAGTAATAATAAATATTATAAATCTTTTATAAAAAAATAAAGTTTTAATTTTAAAAGTTTTCAAATTTTATATAAATAGATTAATATATATAAAGTAATTATATAAGTTTTATTTTAATTTTTTCTAATAAAATTAAAAAAAACTTATTTTCTTTTCTTAAAAATTAAGCTTTCATAATAAATATATTACAAATTACTTTAGGTTTTTTAAATTCTTTAAATATTTTATAAAACAAATATATAATATTAAAATTTTATATTAAGGTTATAATATAAGTATTATATTTTAAAAGTTATTTAAATAAAACCTTTAAAAAATTTAAAAAGTTTATAAAGTTTATAATATATATATATATAATAATTATATATATATATATATATTATAAATCTCTGTTATTTATTAATAAAATAAACATTAATATTTATAGAATTATATCTTTATTTTAAAAATATAAATTTAAAATATTATATTTTAAAGTTTTAAAAACTTGAGATTTTAAGATTATAAATGAATATTCTTTTTATTTATAAATATATTTAATATAAAAAAATATAAACAAAACTTTATTTATTTTAAATATTAAAACAAAGAACGATATTTAAAATTAATATTTTTAGAAAATTATATAATAATTTATTTTATCTCTAATAGTTATATAAAACTTTTAAAATATTATTAAATATAAAAAGATACAAATATATATTTTATCTTATATAAATAAAATTAAAATGGAATCCCTTTTATTAATATTAAAATATAGAACAAGATTTAAAAATTAAAAGAAAGTTTAATATATTTTAATATTTATTCAAATAAAAAAGAAAAAATATTAATATTTTTTATTTTATAATATATATTTCCTTATTTAAATACTTTTTATATTATATTTCTTTTAATTTCTATTTAACTTTTAGTATGTTTATAAAAAAGAATTAAATTATATATTATTTATTTTGAAGATAAAAAGTAAAAGATTTAAATAATGAATAAAAAGAATTTTATAAAAGCTATATTAATATAAGAATTATTATTATACATAATAAGATATTATAAAAAGATTCATTTCTTATATCAAATAAAAGAAATATTTCTTTATACTTTATTATCTTATTATATTAATAAGTATTTATCTTATATACTCTATAGTATAACTATAGAAAAAGATTTATTAATAATTATTAATTTAAAATTAAAATAAAAAGAATTAAAAGAAAGGAAAAAAGATAAAAGAAATAATATATAAGTCGTTTAAAGAAAGTATATAAATATATAACTTTTTATTCATCTTTTTTCATTTTTTTCTTTTTTTAATATTATAATATTACTTTTTTTGAATATTTATATATATTAAAAGAGAAAAAAGTAAATAAAGTATTATTTAAATATAAATAATAAGTATTCTCTAGTTTTAAAATAAAGTATTTTTAAGTGTATAAAGTTTATTATTTTTGCAAAGTTTTATATTCTTTTAATATATTAAAAAGTTATTTGATAACTTTCTTTAAATTATATCAATCTTTAATTTTATAAAGTTTTTAAATTTCTTTCTTTTTTTCTTATTTATATTAAATAAAATTTTATTAATATATTAATTTTAAATAAAGAGTTTTTAAAACTTTGAAAAATATTCTTTATACTTTATAATTTAATATATAAGATACTTTTTTAAAGTTAAATATACATTTTAATATTATAATTATATAAAACTTACTTTTTATAACTTTTAAGAAAAGAATTTTATTAATATTTGAAATTTATTTTATTTTTATCTTAAAAATTTCCAGTTTTAAAAATAAAGTAATACATTTATAATATATATTACTTAAAACCTTTTTATAATAAAAGTTTTAAAAATTAACAAAGAATTACTAAATATATTTACGTTTTTTTATAATAAAAATATTCTTTTATATTTTTATATACTTTTAAATAATAAATAAGTATCTTTATTTCGTTTTATTTTATAATACGACTTAAAAAAGAAAGATATATAAGTTTATCTTATATAAAAAAAGTTAAATTTATTTAAATAAATATAAAATAATTTATATTAAACTAAGATTTTTAATAATACTTTTATATTTAACAACATTTATATTAAAGGTTTTCTTCTCTTAAGAATATATATATATTAATAAACTTTATTTTCTAAACAATAATTACACTTTACTACTTATATCTTTTATATTATATATAAAAAACATTTTATAACTATAATAATACAAAAAGCTTTAATACTAACTTAAGACTCTTAATTTCTTATTTAATCTTTATTTTATAATTACTAATTAAAGATTGATATATAAAATAAACTTCACTTAAGCTTTTAGAAAGCCTTTCTATAAAGCTTAATTCATTTATAAGTATGACTTATATAAATTAATAATTTTAAAGTTATATTATATTTTTAAATTTTATTTCAACTTTTAAAAAGATTTAATATAACTAATAAATACTTACATACTTAAATTAAAAGTATTTTTTAAAAAAACTTAAATACTAACTTAAATTTCAAAGTTAAATACGTTTATATAATATGTACTTTATATATTAAAAACTTACTTTATTTATACTTATATAATATTCTTTTATATTAATATTTCTTTTTTAAGTTTCATATCTTATATTATAAAAGAAAACTTATTAACGCCTTTTTACTTTTAAAACTAAATTTGTTTCTTATACCTTTTCTTTTTATAAATAAACTTTTTAAAAAATAGAATTCTTTATATATTGTATAAAATGTTTTTTTAAAGAGTTATCGTTTATAAGTATAAAATAAAACTTATAATATTAATTTTTTATACTTTATATTTAAAGTAAGAATTCATTTATTAACGTTAAAGAAGTAAACATCTTTTTTATTACTTTTTTTAATAATAAATTATTTGAAGTTTAAACCTTAAATTAAAAATATAAATTTATATTTTTTAACTAAAAAGAATAAAAATAAAAACGACGACGTCAATATAATAAAACTTATTCTTTATTATTCTAAAAAGAAAGTAAAAATAAAGTTATATAATATTATTATTTCAAGGTTTATATAATACTTTTAAAAGAAAGTGAATAAATATATAAAACCTAATAATAAGAAATAAATTACTTTTAATTTAAAATATAGTTTTTAAATATTATTATAAAGATAGATATTTTATATACATAAATGAAATCGTAACCTTTCAAATAAAGCTTCTTTATATTATTAATAAATAAATGAAACTTAAAACTTTCAAGTTTTACTTTTTTATATATATTTATTTTTAAATATTTTAAGATGTTTTATTTAGCTTTTTAAAATATAAACATTATTTTTAATATATACTTATATATTTATATTTTCAAAGTCTATAATTATATATTATAATAAAAAAGATATTTTATTACCTAAGTTATTAGTTAATAAAAATTAAAACTTAAAAAAGAAGTTAAATAATTTTAACCTATTTATATAAAGTCCTTTAAAAATAAAAATAAAACCTACTTTAAGTAGATTTTTAAATTATATCTTACTTATTAATTAATACTTTAGTATATCTTGAAATTGAAAATTGTACTTTATAAAAATAAAGATAAGTTTTTAAATAATGAATATATTTATTCTAATAATAAGAAAAATACGTTATTTTAAAACTTATTTATGAAGTAATAATATAAAAGCTTTATATATTTACTTAATATATTCTTATTTAAATTATTAATTTTTTAAAATCAGCTTTATATATATTAAGATAAGTAATATAGTATTAAGTTATTTAAGTTTATTTATAATTTATTAACTGTTTTTAAAAAATGCTTACTTATATTTCTTATATAATTAGGTAAATAAAAGTATATTAAACGTTATCTTTTTTATAAATTTAAGAATAAAATTTAATAAACTTTAAAACTGTTTTTATTTAATCTCTTTATGGTTTTAACACCTTACTAAAAGATATAATATAATTACGATACACGATTTGAAATAAAAACAATATTAATAAAGACTTTAATAATTATAGATATAATAATTAAAAATAAAAGGATTTTATTTATAATCTAAGGCGCCTTTTAAAGAATATAGTATTTATATTATATTTACTATAAAAATATTTGAAAATAAAAGGTTATTAATAAATATAAAAGGTAGATTATTTAAAAGTAACATAGTAACTTTTAAAAACTTAATAATTTTTATAAATTATCTAAAGGAAAGAATGATAATAAAACATTTTCTTTTTATTTTTTATTACATTCGTTAAAAAAGAATATTATTTAAACACGTTATATTAGTAAAGTTAAACGTAATATAGTTGAGTATATTATAAAGTTAAATATACTTTTAGAATTCATAAATTTAACTTTATATCATTAATGATTTATTTTGAAGACGAATATATTATTTAAAGATTTTATTCATATTATCTTTTATATAATACCTTCTAAATATATTATTACTTATATTTTAATTAATTTTAAATATTAAAGTCAATGATAAGCGTTTTTAATATAACTTTTATAGATCAATACTACGTTATTTTATTTTTACTTAAATTAAAGTCTTCTTACTATAACGTATAAGTAAATATAATAATAAAGCTTTATTATAATTTAATAACCGTTTCAAGATATATTCTTTAATTTAAATTTGATTTATAAAATATCTTGTATGTTTATAAAGTAATAGTAAAGATAATATTCTAAACACTTTAAAGAAAAAGAAGAAAAGGATACTTTATAAAAAGAAAGATAAGAATATTGTTAAAAAGGTAAATAATACAATAAATAAAGAAGGAATTTATAAAGTAAAAAAATAAAAACATTTAAAAAGTTTACCTCTTAATAAAGATATTTAATAACGTGAAGCGTTTTTATGATTTCAAGATAGAAAATATTTAAATAAATTTAAATATACGTTAGAAATAATTTAAAGTAAAATTAAAAGTTTAAGTAAATTTATAAAACTTAATATTATAACTTTTTTTATTAGTTCTTATTTACTTATTAATTTATTTAAAAAAGAAAAAACGTTTTTCAATTAACTTTTAAAATAGAATTGTTATTTTATTTAAGAAGTATTACTGATAAAATACAAGTTTTAAAAACAAGGCAACTTAAAAACTATATTATTAAGATAGGAAATATATCTTATATAAAAACTCATTATAAACTTAGATAAAAGATTTATTTAAAAAAAATAAAAGAAGAATAAGTATTATTTAAAATGGAAGTTTATTAAAAATATAATATAAAAGCTTTTAAAATATAAAGGTTTTAAGTTTAAAACTATAAATAACTTAAATGAAATAAAGAAATTATAAAAAGAACAGCTTTTCTTTATAAATATTAATACTTAAAGAAAATAAGTATTATATAAAGTTCCTTTTTCCTTTTTATAAAAATATATTATATAAAATAAAAACATTATTTAACTTTTCTTTTAAAGTTTATAAGAATTTTAAAATTAATTTTTTTAAAAAAGAATTACTAAAGTTATTAAGTTACTTAGTCTTATAAGGAAATCTTTTAATACAAGAAAATATTAAAAAATATAGTAGAAATAATTTATAAAGATTATATATTAAAGAAAGTTAAATTCTTTCGATTATCTCTTTTATTAAAGGAAAGTAATGACTTATATTTTTCTAATTTTATAATAACTTTATATAATTATAAAAAGGCTTAATATTATTTGTTTAAGTTAGAAATATTTTATTTGAGCGATTTTATTTTGTATTTTTTGTTAAAATAAGAATATAATGTATACTTTATTAAAATAAGTTTAAAACTTTGAAATCGAAGTATTAATAACGTTTAGAATATAATATCAAGATTTTTGAAAAGGATTATAATATTATATAATATATGTATTATTTTTACTTTAATAACGTTTGAATATATTTCATGAAAGTATTTAAGTAATATATACTTAATAGTTTTTATAAGATATTAACTTTTAATAACAATTTAAAATATATATACTTTTAAGCTAGAACTTATCTACAAAAGAGTATATAATATAAATAAAAAGACTTAAGACTTTCTATAGATAAAAAGAATTAATACCTTTTAAAAAGTAAATATAATTATAAATAAAATAGATTTATTAAATAAGAATATTTAATCCCTTTAATTTTATTATTATGAAAAATATATTTATTTTTAAGAAAGTGAAATTATCTAACTTTTAATAAGCGTAGTTCATAAAGTAATTTTACTCATATATAGTGTTTCTATTTAATAGGATTTTAAAAAAACAAAAAGTTCATTTTCTAATAATATATTCATAAAGATATTTAAAATATATTAAAAAAAGTGAAGAGAGAAAGTGGTACTTCTCTTGATATAATTACTAATATTCTTTTATAAAAAGATATAAGTATTTAAAATATTATTAAAAGTAATATAACAAAATATATTATCTTAATTAAAAAAAGTAAATCATATTCTTTGTAATATATATATAGATATAATATAAAGTTAAATTCCTTTTTAAAGGATTTATTAATTATGTTATTATTTTTTTAACTAAAAGCTAGAGATGAATAAAGTGTAAAAGTAAGAATAAATATATTCTAAGTTACATTATCATAAGATCTTTTTATCAAGAATATAAATTAAATATTTTAGAAAAAAAAACATAACGTTTAATTAAATCATTCTTAAAATTATTTATGAACTTAAAATATATAATATTATAAGAGCTTTTATTATTTCAAAGTTTAAATTATTTAATATTTAAAAAGAGAATTTTTAAATATCTAATAATATAATATACATTAATATAATAAATATGAAGTTAAATTATTTAACTTAAAAGATCCGTTAGAAGAAGTGTTATTTCAAAATTAATAATAACTTATAAAGATTATCAAAATAATATTAACTAATTAAATTATTTTTTAAAAAAGATTTATAAATGGTTTTAAAACAATTAATAGTTTCTTATTAAAGATAGTTCATTATAATGTATTAAGTTTTACTTGAATATAAAAATTAACATTTTAAATATTATATTTTTATAAAGAATAAGTATTAGTTATTTTTATCTATAGTTTAAATAAAAATATTTAAAAAAGAAGTTACATTTCTTTCTTAATAAAAATGTTTAAATATAACTTTTATTTATAATCTTAACTGAATTATTTTTAAATTCTAAATTTATCGTTTTACTGAGATATTTTATAATATAATATTAAGCTTATTACATCTTTTTCTTTTTAAAGGCATTTTAAGAAGGAAGTAAAGTTAAAATTACATAAAAAGAAAAGAGTAAAAGAATAACTTATAATATTATTTAAATATTAATTTACTAGGTTTTATATTAAAACTGTTATATATCTTTATTTTTAAAAAGTTATTCAAACGTTATTTAACTTTGTTACTTGAAATATCTTTTATTAAATAAATAATAGTTTACTTTTAAAACCGTTCATATAAATATGAGTTTAAATTTATAAAATAAAATTAAATAAAGTTTTCTTATTTATGATTTATATAAACAGATTATTTTAATTAATTGTATATATAATAGGAACTAAAGTTAACGGAATATACTTAATAATTTACTATAAAAACTATTTTTTAAAAAAGTATATTAATAATAAATTACTTATTAATTTTATATACTTTCAGAATTTACTAAGTATATTATTTTAATTATATATTAAATTGTTATATTATAATATGAAAAGAAACTTTCATATACGTTATTTACTCTTTAAAGTAGAAATGAAGCTTTTAGTTTATATATCTTTAAAAATAAGTTTATTCTATAAAATAAATAAGTATTTATGAATGCTTTTACTTTTGAATAATAAATAATTCAACGTATATTTTAACTAATAAAAAGATCATATATTAATATAATAAATAAAAAAAGGGTAAACTTTGAAAATGAAAATTAAAGTCTAATTTTTAATGTAATATGTTTTAAAGATTAAATAACTAATAAAGAAATACTACTTAAATAAATTAAATATTTTTAATATAATTAATAAATTAAATTCTTTATAAACTTAACGTATTTAAATACAAAAGGACTATAAGTAATTTATATTAATTATTTATTATATTTATTTATTTATAAAATAATAATAAATTGATTTAAGACTTTCTTTTAACGATATTAAAGAGGAGTTAAAAAGATATAAAAGATTAAAAGAAGTATTTTTTTTGGATTTATTAAAAGATTTAAAGATATTAAACTTAATAAAAAGGTTATAATCTTAATACTATTAAGAATCGTATGTTTTATTTCAAACCGCGCTAAATACTTTAAATACTTCTTATTATTTCTATTTTAATTATCTTTTAGTATTTAAAAGTTAATACTAAAAGATAAGTATCATATAGATATATATATATCTTAATTAAATATTTATTTATTATTTTATCAAGGTTAATAGAAGAAATATACTAAGAATAAAAGAAATATAAAATATGATTTTAAAAGAATTAAAAAGTGAAAATTAAAGATTATATTAAAAAGTAAAACAAGACTTATATTCAAAGAGTTTAAAAATATTGAAATATAAAAAACTACTTTAAATAAAGGTTTTTAAATATAGAATATAACCTTAAAGATTTCAAGTTCAAAAATAATATATTTATATTTATATTAGTAAAATAAATATTCTTAATATTTTCATTTATATAAAAAACCACAAAATTTAAAGTTTTAAAATCTTGTTATATAATATTATATTTTAAGTAATTAATTATTTAGTAATTATTTTAAATATCAAGTTAAAATATCTAAGGACTATCCTTTACTATATATTAACGTTATATAATAAAAATAAGTATTTATATAACTTTAATAACTTTTATTATAAGAAAGCTTCTTTAAAGAACTTGAAAATATGAATTTATTTTAAAATATACCTTATTTATAATATGATAAATAGAAATTAATAATGAAAATTCTTTTAATTTAATTATAATTATAAATATATATGTATAAATTACTTATATTATATAAGTTACTTATAAATCCTTAAGAAGGAACCTATTTAAGTTATAAAAAATAATAAAAACAAGAATAAGTTAAGTTTATTTAACATTCATCTTTTCTTAGAAACTAGTAATATGAAGGTTTTTTAAAAAGTTTATTATAACATAATATTATATAAAGTTATTTAAGAAATATGTATTACTTTTATAATAAAATAATATTCTTTATTTATATAATATTAAATAACTTAGATAATGAAAACATTATTTATTCATAAAAGATAAAATTATATTATATAGATTATATAATAATAGTAATAGAATAATTATATAATAAAACTTAAAGTAGTATTATAAAGAATAATTTATGTATAATAAAATCAAAGAAGAGTATATTTGTAAAACAAGATTATTATAAAAAAGATAATATAATTAAGTATAAAAATATTTATTATAATTTATAGACTTGTGATTTAAATAAATATAAAAACGTTTTTTTTAAAAAAATGAAACTTTTAAAAAGAAAAAACGAAGTAAGAAGTAAACTTTAAAGTTATTTTAAAATACA
Organism: Nigrospora osmanthi; assembly: GCA_029489945.1. NCBI lineage: Eukaryota > Fungi > Ascomycota > Sordariomycetes > Amphisphaeriales > Apiosporaceae > Nigrospora > Nigrospora osmanthi. Next base: position 2,359,215 of record CP120494.1, on the reverse strand, counting down.
TATAATAAAAGAAACGTTTAACTTAAATTAATTTTAACTTTTTATTTATAATACCTCTTTTTAAATAATATACTTACTTATTTAATATTCGTTTTTTATAATTGAAATAACAACTATTAGTATAATGTTATCTTTAAAAAAAGAACTATTAATATTTATTTATTATAGTTTTTTTACTTTTAATATTATTATATATTTTTTATATATTTTTATATTTATAAAAGATTATTAGTTTGAAAAACCGTTTTTTATATAGTATTTAAAAAAATGAATGATTAGTTAAATAATTTTAAATAGCTAAACCTTTTTAAGTAAAAACTATAATATTCTTATAATGAAAATATTATATTTTTATATATTTTTATATTAGTATATATAGCGTTTAAATTTAATCTTTTTATCAAATTTATTATTATACTCGTATATATATCAATGATAAGAATAAACTTATTTTCTTTTTAAAATTTTTAATTATTATATTTATTATATAAATCTTTTTATTTCTTAATTAAAAAAGCATAATTTAACATTTATTTAACTTATTAATATAAAATATCTTAATTCTTGTTTAAATTATTTGAAGTTTTCATTTAAAGAAATACATTTATAAACTTATTATAAATATTATTATTATAGAAACTAAGTTTGAAAAATATAAGATGATTAGTTATTATGTATATAAAAGAAGATAAAAAAAGATTATAATAATAAAGCTTAAATTAATTAAAGTTAAAACCCCTTTTATTACTATGTTTATTTTAAAAAACTTAAAGTTAATCTTTTACGTTCCTTTTAATTAAAAAGGTTTTTTATAATATTTTACTTATTTATATAATTATGAATCTAAGATTATAAGTATAATTAATTAATATATTAATTACTATTTTAAATATAAAATAAGAATACTAATAAAATACTTATTATTTATATAGAACTTTAATAATAAAAGTAAATTCTATTAAGTTTTATTATTTAAAGTTATAAAAATAATACTTTAATTTTCAAAAACATAAAATATACTTTAAAATTTCATATATAAAAGAAATAGAATTTCTAAATAATTATTAAATTCAAAGTTATTAATTTTTTAAAATAACTTAATATACTTATGTATTAAAATATTAAGTTAAGTAAATTAATATATTAAAATCTTTATCAATTAATTTCTATTAATAATAATATCTTTTTATAAAAAGCTTACTCAAAATTATAATACTTTCTTATTTTAATTATCTTTTAAATATAAAAAAAGATATTTTAAATATAAAAACTGAATATAATTTAAGTAAAGCTAAAATTATAATAATTACTTTATAAATGCTTATAAGTTTTAAATGTTAAGTATTTTTATTAACATTTTAAAAGTTATATAAATAATAAAATATAACTTTATTTTTTAAACATATCCTTTTTATTATTAAAATTATATTAAAGTTTTTTCAATTTCTTTTTTAAAATAATATTATAACTTTAATTAAATAAAAGTTATAATTTTAAAAATTAAAACGTTTTATAAAAAATTTAACTTTAATTTTTAAGTTTTAAAAATAACGTTTTTTATTTTCTTAATAAGATAAGTTAATTTAAAATTAATTCGAAAAATTTATTAAACTATAAATATTTATATAACTTATTTATAATATTATTATTTTTATATATTTATATAATGTATATTTTAAAACCTTTATATTTTTAATATAATGATTTTACTTAAATTATCTTTATTATAGATTTTAATAAATAAAGTTATTTAAAATATGTTTTATTATATTTAAAATAAACATTTTTAAAATTTAATTATTTATAATACTTTATAATAATTACTTTAACTTTGTAAGAAATACTTTTTATAACCTTATTTATTTTAAAATATATTCTTAAATAGTTTTTATAATTATATATGAAAAGCAAATTTAATTTATTTATAATAAAATAAAATATTATATTATTAATTATTTAAATTAATAGATATAACTTAATTATATAAATTATATAAATATTTTATTACTTTATTTAGTTAAAAGTCTTATTTTTATTTTCAATATTTTTAAGTTAATCATTATAAATAATAACGTTTATTAAATAAAGAATTTTATAGAATGAAAGAAATAAGTACTTTAGAATAAATAAACTTTATTTTAAAAATATATAGTATTGTTTATAATATTTTATATAAAGATTAGATTTTTAACTTTTTATTATTTTTTTAAAAAAGATAATTATTTATTTTTTATATTCTAACTTTTTATAAATTTATGTATATATTTTTTATTAAGATTGATATGTTTTCTTTTATAAAAATAATTTTTATAAAAAACTTAGTATAATATTTATAACTACTTTTTTTAAACTTTACATTCTTTTATTTATTAATAAATTTAATAAAACATTATATTATTTAAATACTTTTAAAGTTCATGTTTAATAACTATCTATATATACTTTTTAAGTTTTTTTATTAAATATAATATATATAAGTTATAAAAAAAATATAATAATATATTTTTTAAGATATATTAATATTATTTCTTATTTTTATAAATAAATCTTTTATGTATATAAATATATATATATATATATATGAATATAAATGAACAAAGTAAATTAAATACTATATTATATATAGTATTTCATTAATATATTTTAATAAAAAACCTTATCCTTAAAGACATTAAATATTATTTTAAGATTCATTATATATATATATATATATATATATATATTTTTTTATTAATTAAGTATTTTAATTTAAAAATATTAGTTATATTTATATTTTAAATAAATAATAAATTAAAAATTTTGTTTTCCTTTTAATGTTTCTAAATAATTATTTCAATTAAAAATATTAATTAAGTTAAAAGTATTATAAAGTTAAAAAACTAAGTACTTTTAAAAGACTAAACTTTATTTTCAATATATAGATTAATATTTATAATATATAATATAAAAATAAAACTCTTAATTTCTTATTATATTAATAAAAAATAACTTTTTATTTTTTAATATATTATAATTTTAATTAACTTTAATTGTTGATTTTTATTTTTATTAATATTAAAATTAATAAATATTTCTTATAAGTATAACTTTTTAAAAGAATTATTTTTTTAATTTTAATTACTTTTTTTAAATTTTTAACTTTAATAAATTAATAAGCTTAATAAGATAATATCTTATTTAATAAATGTTATATTATTTCGAAATTTCTTTTTTTATATTTCATAATTATTAATATGTATAGTTTAATTATTAATGTACAACGTAATGAGATTATTAGCTATAAGAGACTTCAGCGTTATAATATATTATAATATATATATTAATATTATTTAATTTTCCTAATTAAATAAACCTTTAAATTTATGAAGAATTATATATATTTAAATAAAGCTGATTAATTATTATATAATATATGATATTACTTAGAAACATTTCATTTATAAACTTATAATTAAAGAAAATAAATTTAATAAATTAATTATATTTTATATTTATATTTATAAAATATATTAATTATTTCTTATAATATAACTCTATATATAATTTTTTAATAAGTAAATTTCTTTATATTAAAGTCTTTATATAATAACATTATTTATAGTTCATATTAAATATTTCAAGCTATATATATACATTAATAAATTTAATTATTATTTTAAAATAAAAGATAACCTTTTTCTAATAAAGTATATATAACTTATTAATTTAGTAAGAAACCTTAATAAAAAACTTCAAAAAATATTAATATTATTTATATTTTAATCTTAAATATAAAAGTAATATTTTTATAAACCTTAGTTATTTCATACGTTACTAACTTAAATATAAAAAAGTAAAAAGATTTTAGGATTTTTTTAATAATATAAAGTATATTACCTTTTAAATCAAAAACTTTATAATATAAAGTATTTAAAGTAATTTTTATTTAAGATTATCTTCCTTTAATTTCTTTAATAAATATAAATATAATATAATGTTATAATATTAATTATATATTTATAAAATTATTTTAAAATTAAAGTTCATTTAAAAAACTTATTAAAGTATTTTAAATTTAAAAAGATATCTTTAAAAAAAACATAAATTTAATGTATATTGCTAAGAACTTAAATAAAAAACTTATTAAAATTAGTGATATATTTTATATAAATTTTATTTTATTTACTTTTAAGTTAAATAAAAGCTTATCTTTCAAAATTAATTATTATAAGTTAAATTTATTAATATAATAAAATTATTTTTTTCTATTTTTAATTAGAAAGACTTTAATATAAGTTTTTTAAATTATAACTATTATAAGGTTGAATATTTATAAAACTTATTATTATCTATTTTTTAACTTGAAATAAATTTTTTTTTAATAATAAAGTTTTTAAAATAATGTTTCTTTCTAATTTAATAAATAACTTAGTAATATTTTAATAATTTAGAAATTATATTCTAGTATATTATTTAAATGACTGTAACTTTACTTATTTAAATAATGTTATTATCTTATAATATTAAATATATTTAAAGAGTATAAAAAAAATACTAATTTATTTTAAAAAAGTTAAATTATAAATAAATATTAATAAGTATAAGTTTTATATATAACATATTAAAGTTTTAAAGTTTTTTACTTTAATTAATAAGATTAAAAGAAACTTTAATTAAATAATTATTATTCAAAATTGATAAATATTACTTCTTATAAAAATACTTAATTATTTTTAAAATTCTATAATTCTTTTTAAAGATTAATTAAGATTATAAAATAGTTATTGATCTTTTTTAACTTTTACTTTTTAAAAATTTTTAAAATTTAATTAAAAAATGAAATATTAGAAAATATTTAATATCTATAAATAAAATCTATCAAATAGTTTTATATTAGTATAGTTTAATTAGATTTATAAAATAAAAATAAAAATTAATACTTTTATTAATATATTAATTAAAGTTTTTTTTTAAAAATATTAACTTAAAATATGATCCTTATATACTTTTTGAAAGAATATTATAAAATAAAAAACTTAATTCTAAGGTTTGAAATAAAGATTACTATAAGTAATATATATTTTAGAATATTAAAAAGTTAAATGAAAAAATTAATAGCATTTTTAATTAAATATTCTTATAAATTAAAATTTATTTTAATGTTTTAATTAAAAAATACTTCAAATTTTCTTTAGTTAATAAAGTTAAATTATTAAATAAACATTATTATATATTACTTTATTATCTTAAAATGTAAATTATTATTATTAATATAATTTCCGCTATTGGATAAATATTTATATATATAAAAGAATAGAATAAAAGTTATTTAACATCTTCTTTTAAAAAAATAAAAGTAAACTTATGTTTTAACTTAAATTTAAATAAAAGTTCTATGATTAATAAAAAGTAACTTTATAAATATAACATACTTTATATTAAATCTTTTTACTTTTAATGTAATATAATAGTGTTTTTAATTCAATAAATACTCTCTTAAAAGTACTTTTTAAATAAGTTATATATTTAAAACTTTATAATATTACATAAAAATATATAAAATATTTTTATTTTAAAAAAGCAAGTTGATTTTTTAAATAAAATAACTTTTAAATTTTGATTTTATAAGCTTTTATATATTATTAACTTTAACTTATTTTACTTATAATAAATTTAATAAATTCATATAATTTTAATCTTAATAACTTAATTTTTTAAAATTATAGATTATTGTATAATTAATATTTAAGATATAATATATTTATATTTTAAAATTATTTTAAGGTTTTTAAATTATTATATTAAATTATAAATAAATATTAACTTTAATTTGTATTCTTTAATTAGAAAGTAATTAAGTTACTAAAAACTACTTAAAAGTTAAAATAATTTATTATTTTTTAAAAAAAATAGTATATATATATTCAACGATTTAATAATACATCTCTTTATATTTAATATTCTTCTACTAACAATTTTATATATCATTTTTTTATATATTATATAAATAAAACTTTATAAAACTTTACAAACTTATTATTTTATAAAATAATAAGGAGTTTTAAGAAAATTATAAACTTATGTTCTTTTTTTATTAAAGAATTATAATATTAATAAATAATATAATTTAGTTTTTTAAACTTTATAATATACATTAATATGATTTAAATATATGATTAAAAAATACAGAAATAAATAGATAAGTTATATTAATAAATAAGTTTTAGTCTAAATCATAAAGTTTTTATTTTAAAAAGGAGTTAAAATATAAATTAATTAAGCAATACTTTTTTTTATTATTAACTGAATAGAGTTATATTATAAAAGCTTTAAAACGATATTTTTTTAAATTAAGAAAATTATTTATTTAATATAATATAGAATTTTTTATATAAATAAACTTTAAAAGTTTAAAGATAACTTTTTCTTAAATTAAAAAATAAAGACATTTCGAAGTGAATATATTAAACTAAATTAGAGAAAAGAATAAGAAATCAAATAAGTTTAATTCTTATATTTTTATGATAATTAATTATAATATTAAATGTATTAAAAAAGTTGAAATTCTAATATAATATATCATAATATAAAATCTTTTAAAAACAATATATATCTTTTATAAAATTACTATAAAACTTACTTTAACCGTATTCAGTTTTTAAAAAGACTTTATAAATAACTAATACTTCGTAAAAATAAATTATTAACAAAAATTTAAATAATAACTTATTAATAATATAATAGAATATATATCAATAACAAGCATTATATTAAATATTAAGATATTTTAATTTATAGAAAGGTTTTCTTAAAAGAAAGGTGAATTTATAATAATAATAAGTAAGTTAGTTATAATATATAATATATAATAAGAAAGTATATAAATAAAATTTAAACTAATTTTAATTCAATAACTATTTATTATTACATTTATTTAAAAAAGACTTAAAGTTAATTTCTTACATCTTCTTTTGTAATTATTATTTTTATATTATTATAAAACTTGTTTAAGCTTTTTAAAGGTTATTTTTTTAACTAATAATAATAGTAATCTTTTTATTATTATTAACTTAATAAATGAAAAAAGTTAAAAAACTTTTTATAATTATATAATATATATTAAGAAAGTAATAAAGTTTTATTATAAAAGCTTATTTTAAATCTCTAAGTTATCATAACAAATTAAAAATAAATAAAACTTGTGATTTATATATTATTTTATAAATAATATATAAAATCATAAAAAATGAAATAAAAAGTAAGATTATTTAAATATTCTTTATTTTAAAAATAAGTAAAACATATAAATTTAGTAATTTAATAATATATCTTTTCTGATTTTATATATTTTTAAAATATTAAATTATTAATTACTTTTAAAAAATATATTATTAGTAAGTTTTCCTTAAACCTTTAATAAATTATTTTCTTAAAAAAGAAGATTCTTTACATTATTATTATAGATAAAAGTTAGTAAAACTTATAAAAATACGTTATCTTTATAATAAAATAATTTAATTTTTAAAATATATAATTTACTTTTTAAATGTTATAATAATATATTTACATAACTTAAAAGTACATTGAATATTATAATCAAAATTATATAAGTAAAAAAATAAATTACATCTTTTAATAAATTTTAATATAAGTAATAATGTTATTATTTTTAATATAACTTATATTATAACTTAAGTAAGTAAAACTTTTATTTTTTTAAGTTATTAAGTAAACTTATTTTATAAATATATTGAAGAAATACTTAATTTAAATAAAAGCATTATTAGAATAACTTAATATTAAACTTTCTTATATAAATAAGTTTTAAAATTTGAAAAAAACACTTTCTTTTTAATTAAAAAGTAAAAAGGTTTTAAGATAAATATATTAAGTTAAATTAAAATAAAGAATAATTTTTTTTATATATTATATTTTTAAAAAGGTTATAACTTAAATATAATTTTATGTCTTTTTTATATAAGTATTCGAAAGCTTACCTTAATTATATTAAACTTTTCAAAAAACTATACAAGTAATAAATAGTTATTTAATATAATGTTTATAGATTTTATGATATAAATAATAACTAATTGATAATAAAAGTAAATTTATATTATTAATAGATTTAATATTATAAAATATAATAATTTAGACTTATAAATAAGTTTATTTTTTAAAAAGAAGTAATATTAAAATAATAATACTTAAACTACTTATAACATATAGTATTTAATAAGTATTTATATAAAGAAAATAAGTATAAAAGTATAGAATAATAAAGTTTAAACTAGTTAGAATTAAAAGACTTTTAATAATTATATTTATATTAAATGAATTTAAAAATAACTTTTTACTTCTTTTTTCTTTAATTCTTATTTTTATATTATTATAACCTTTTTAAATTTTCTATAGAATTAATTCTTCTTAATTATAAAAGTAAAAAGATTTCACCTCTTTTATTAATGTTATATTTAAAGTAAAATAAAATAATATAATATTACTTACGCTTATAAATATTTTATAATTAATAAAATAATATTTATTAAAATTGAAACATAAATTTTATTTTAATTTTTAAAAATGGAATAGTATTATATAAACTTAACTTTTTTTATATTCGTTATTTTTAAATCTTTATAAAATTATTTTGAAAATAATATTTTATGTTCTTAAATAAGGAATGTAATATATAATAATATTTAAATAATAACTTTATTGAATTTATATATTTAAAGTTTAGTTAACCTTTCATTAAAAATATCAAGGATTTTTAATTAAAAAATAGATAGAAAGTATTACAAATTATTTTTTTAACTTATTAATATTCTAAAATACAAATTATATGTATTAATATTTTATTATAAATTTTATAAACAGGATTTATATTTTATAATATTTATCTAAAAATATAGTTAGATATTATATATCATTAACTTTGTACTTTAATAAGAATGTTAATAATAATAAAAATAAAAACATTTATCTTTATTTTTATTTTATTATCATAATTAAGATACATAAATATAGGAAATTGTAATTAAGTATTATTTAAAAATATTAAAGGTTTTTTCATATTTCTCTTTTAATATAAATCTTATTAAGTTTTAAAATATAAATACTAAAAGATAAAAAATAATTCTTTTTAATTATAAATAAACTTATAATAAAAATGAATTTTTAAAAAAGATTAAATACTTTTTATTACTATTAATACTTATGAATTTTTCATAATACTACTTTTATTAATAATTATAATTATATTATTAATAAATAAAATACATTTTTAAAACTAATAATATTATATATAAAAATTATAATTATTAACATTTATTTATATGTTCACTTTGAAAAAATAAATTAATTATTCCTTTTTATATTTTTTATATTTTTGTTTAAAAAAAGTAATATTAAAGTAAGTAAAATAAAACTCTTTTAAAAGTTTTATTAAAATGTTATTTATAAAATACTAAGAAATATTATATTTAAAAGTTTTATAAAAAATATAAAAAGATTAAGTTATTTAAGTTTAAATACTATTTTGATATAAGAAAGACTTTAATAAATATGAAGTTTTATTAAACTTATAACTTTATTAATGTATAAAAAAGTCGTTTTATTTTCAAAAAGTAATAATCTTTTTATATAGATAAATTTAATTTATATTTAGAAAATAAATTTAAAGTTTATTAAAATTAAATTAAACATATTTAAATTATTTTATATTATAAAGGTAAAAATTTAAAAGAAATATATTTTTAAATATATTTTTGATTACTTTATTAATTATATTTAAATTACTGAGTTTATAAATTATTAAGTTCTTCTAATAAAATACTTTTATAAATAATATTTAAAAAAGTTATATAAATATATTTTTAAAACTTTTTATAAAGCTTATATAAAAATAAATTATATATATTATATTTTATTTTTAAAAAACTTATTAATTTAAAAAATGATATTTTCAATTTATATAAAGTTTTATAAATTCTTAATATAATTTATAAATATTATTATTTTTTTAAAACTTGAGTATAATTAAACTTTCTTATTATAAATATATTTATAGGGTTAATTTATATATAATAATTAAAATACTTTATTTTTATTATTAATAATAAAGTTATATAAATATATTTATAAATTATAAGTATTTTCTTACTATAAATCTTTTAAATTTAAGTTTTTTTAAAAAATATATTTATTAAAAATCATATTTAATAATATTTAAGTTTTTTTTTTATAAATATAATAACTTATATTTTAAGAAGTTTTCTTAAATAGAAATATTAAATATCTTTTTATATATTAAAAGCATTTTATAATATTTGCACTGTTTATAATTATTATATATATTATATTATATATTTAAAATTAAAGAATATATATAAGATTATATAATATTTAATATGTAGATTTTTTAAGATAAAATTTTTATTAATTTAAATAAGGTTTTATTAAATTAAATAATAAATTAAAATTAAAAGTTTGAAATTTTTTTAAGATTTTAAATTAACTTTTTTAAGAAAGTTATATTAAGAAATAAATAATTAATAACTTAACTATTAAAAAAACTAAAAAAGTAAAAGTCTATTATAAGTTATAAATTAAAATAATAAAAGTTTTTTATAAGTTATAATTTAAAAAAAGTAAAAGTTTATTTTATAATATTATTATATATAATTACAAGATTTATTTTTTTATTATATAATATAAGTATTAATATAGATTTTTAAGATAAAGTTATATTATTTAAAAATATTAAGTTTTCAAATTTTAAATTTTATTTATTTATTTAATATTATAAATTTTAAAAATTGTTTAAAGGTGTTAAAAGTAAAAATAAAACACTTTATTTATTAACTATTTAAAATAATAAAACATATAATATAAATAAAATAATTTTCCTCTATTAAATAATAAATTAAATAATATTCTTATTTCTTATAGTTAAAACAAGAATCTTTTTAAAAAGTAATTTAAATTTATTAAATATATTTTAATAAGTAGATAAAATAAAAATAAATATTAAATGAAACGTTGAGTTAATTTTTATAAGATATAAATAATTAATAAGTTTTAAAAAATCGTTTTAACTATAATAAAATATATAATAACTACGTTTATTTCTTTAAGTTTATTATAAATTTAATATAATTTATTTTATTTTAGTAGTAAATATACTAAGATATATAGTAAAAAAGATAAAATAATAAACATTTTATATATAAGTTAATTTTAATTTTATAATGAAATAAATACTTTTAATTATTTCAAAATTAACATATTTTATTTAAAAAATAAGATAATTTATTTTAGAAAAATTTAAGATTAAAATTAAACCTTATATAAAACATTCTACTTTTCTACGTTATAATTCTTATTTAATTTAAGTTATAATATTATTTCTTAAAAATAATTTAAAAAGCGTTAAAATAATTTTAATTTTTAGAAGTATATATTTAAAAAAATATATTTTAAGTTATTATTAACATTATTTTTTAAGTGTTTTTAATTTATATCTAATATTTAAAGTTTATAAAAAATAAAGAATATTTATTATAATCTTATTTTTTACTTAACAAAATTAAATCTTAAATTTAAAAATTCATTTTCTTTTTAAATTATAAATAATAAAAAAGTTAAATATTTATTTTTATATTATAATATAATCTTTTTAAAAAAAATATTATATTTATTTTTAAAAACGTTTATAATAATAAATTATAATTTTTTATTCTACGTAGTATCTATAATTTAATATATAAGTATATTAAGTTATTTTTAAAAGTCAATAACTATTTTTAATAGCTAGTTAAAAATAAGGTTTTTAAAATATTTTAAATTTAAAAACGAGTTTTATGTCTTTTAAATTTAAAGTATTACTTTTATAATTTAAAATATTAAAAAATAATTAACTTTACCTTTAAACTTTAGATTTAAATTCAATAATAAATATCTTATTAATATTTATTATTTATATTTTCAATAATAACATTTGAATTAATTATTTTTAATAATTATTATAAGTTTAAAATAAACAAAATAAAATAAGATATTATATAATGTTTCTTTAAATAAGAAAAAATAACCTATTATTATTTTAATATTTTAAAAATAATAAATAATTTATAAAACTTAAAAAGTTTTATTAAAATATAAAAATAATAATTAAAAAAAGTAGTAAAGAATTAACTTTAACTTTTTTTAAAATAGTTAAAGAAATAAAAAGTCTTTTAGTTTTGTTTATTTTAAGTTTTAATACGTTAATGTTTTGATACTTTTTTAATATAATTATATTACTAAATTTCTTATTTATAACTAATTAAATTATTATTCTTTTAATAAAAATATACTTTTAAATAATTTTTAAAGACTGTATTATATTCTTTTTATATTCGTTTTTAAAAACTTCCTTAATAAAAAATAAAGTATTTTTATTAATTTTTTAATAAAGATATTTTTTATTTTTTCTTATAATTATTTAATTTATGAAAAAATTAAAATAAGGTTTTATTTATTAAATAAATTGTAATATTAATTATATTAAATTCGAATAATTTTTATTTGTTTATAGTATTAAATACTTATAATAAGAGATATATATATAAGAAAATATATTTTTATATTACTTTAGAAGTTATAATTAAATAAATACTTCTTGTATTATAAATAAATAATATATTAATACTTTTATAAATATTATTTAAAGATAAAATTAATATATTATTAAAGCTTTTTATAATATTTATATAATAAATAAGAAACTTATATATTCTATATTCTATATAATAAGAATCAGCTTTTTAAAAAATACTTTATTTCATACATTTTTAAAAAATATTTAAATAATTATTTTATTTTAAAAATTATATTATATTAATAAAATGTTAAAATAATTTATTTTTATTAGTTTTAAGTTATTTAAAAATATTATATTAAAAGTAATATTAAAATTAAAAATTAAACTTTTAATATATTATAAATATATATATATATATATATATAAATATATATAATTTCTAATTTATAAAAGAATTAATCTTCTTAAATAAGATTATGTTAAAAAAGAATTCTAAATAATATATTATAAGAATTTAATAATAAAAAGGATATTTAAAGGAATTCAAGAATATTTAAATTATTAATAACTTATCATTAATATATTTAAGTATTTATTTAATATTTAACTTTAAATTATTAAAATAATATAATATTTTACATGAAAAACAATGATTTTTAAAGTTTCTAAATCATTTTAAAATTATAAATATTAAATTTATTATTTAAAACAAAGAAATAAAAAGAAATTTTATTAAAAGATTTTATATATAAGGAATTAAATCTATTTCTTAAATATTATAATAAAACGTTAAAATATATTTAATAAAAATAAATATTACATTTTATTTTTTTATTTTAAAATTAATACAATAACTTTTAAATTTTATAAATAAGTAAAAATAGAAATACCTTTATAATTATTTTAAAGTAAATTTATTAAACATAGTATTAATAAATTTTTTTTTACTATATTTTAATTAATATAATTTAAGAAAAGCTTATATTATAATTAGTTTTGAAGTTTAATATAATATAATGAAATATTAAAGAAAATAAAGTAAATATATTATAAAATGTAATATATATACTTATTATATAATAATATTTTATATATTAAATTAATTATTAAGACTTACTATAATATAAGCTTTTCTTAAATAATATAAATTTAAAATATAATAACATTAAATATATTAATAATAAGTTTAATAAATTCACTTTAAATTAAATAATACTTTTAGTAAACTTTTAATTACTTTCTTTTTAATAAAATAAAAAGATAATTTCTAAAAGTTTTATTTTTAAATTGAAAATTTATAATTTTAAGTTTTTCTTATTTTAAACTTTAAAATTTAAATAAAGTAATTAAAAAGTAATTCAAGAAAACTAAATAATTTTAAACTTATATCTTTTTAAAACTTAAATAATAAAAAACTTAATGAAAATTAAATAATTATATATATATATATTTATTTAAGTTAAAAAGTTTTCTTTTATTTTAAACTTTTTTATATATATTTTATAAATAAAGTTAAAACTAAATTATAAAACTAAATTTTTAAGAAGAATTTTATTTTAATTAAATAAAAAAATAAAATGAAATTTTTTATTTATTAATATAAAATAAAACTAAGATTTTATTTTATTTTTTATAAATTTTTTATTAAAAAGTATTTATTATCGTTAAAGAAATATTTTAATAAAAATTAAAATTTTATTATATTAATTTTATATTTTAAAATAAAAAATTCATATATTAAATTAACTTTTAAAAATGTTTATTTTTTACTTTATTTAAATTTAAAAATAAATCTTTTAAAATTTTAAATTTATTTAAAAGTTTTTATTCTTTAATATTAAAGAATAAAAATTTAAAAAAAATTTACTTAAAGATTTAATAAATTTATTATTTTATTAAATTTATATATATATGAATATCTTTTTATACTTTAAACTTTTTAAAATATATATATAATAATAATAAACTTTTAATTTTAATTTAAAAAATATATTTAGAAAAGTTTTATATTTATATTATAAATATAATTATACTTTAATTATCTTTGTTATAAATAAATTTATTATTAATATATATGTTATATTAAATTAATAAAAGTATTAAAAGTTTAAATAAAGATAATAATAAAAAAAACTTAAATTATTTTAAAATTAAAACTTTTAATATTAAAAATATTAAAAAACCTTTAAATTATTTTATACTCTTTTTATTATTTTTAATATTCTTATAAAGTGTGATTAACTTTATTAATTTTTAAAACTTTAAAGTTTTCTTATTAAATTAATTTTTAAAGTTAAAATTAATATAAAATCTATATTTTATAAGGATACTTTTAAAGAATTTAAAATAAAAATATATAAAATATAATAAATAGAATTTTTTTAAAAGTTTTATAAAATATAAAAATAATATAAATATATTTTTAATAGTAATTTTAATATAAATATAATTTATTTTTTTATTAAGAAATTAATAATATTTTAAATTATAATAAAATTATATTAAGTTTTTAATATAACTTTTAATAATATTATTTTAAGTTACTTTTAATATATATAAATTCTTAACTTAATTAATTAAATATCTTTTATTTTTTAAAGTTTAATCGCTTTATAATTCTTAATATAAAGATATAACGTAAGTGTAAAGGCGATACTAATAGCTTGAATTAGTAAGCTAACTAAGTATAGATCTATTTCTATTACGTGTGTGTCCCGACTATTACGAACCCCTCCGCTAGGCCGCTCGTCAGGAGATGAAATTTTAACGCTGCTATTAATTAAGGTAGAAGACGCACGGTGGAAGCTCAAGCTGGCTTTTCACTAGGCGCCTGACTCGGGCGAGAAGCTCGGTAGTAAATATGCAGCATCGGTCAGCCGTGGAAGGGCGGTTGACGCGCTTATGTAGTGGCGCCATGCGAGTTGGTGCCCTACTCTCGTAGGTGTAGAAGCGCCGGCTTAGTTGCCGTTTGTGAATGTCGTGGTTATACAAATCTATCAATATTGATATGGAGGAAGTCAAGATACATTAGAAGGAACCTTGGCCCAGATCCGCGCATCTCCCACGGCAGTCTTGTCTGGTCCGATGGTTTGCCACACAATCTGGTTCTGGTTATCATACGCAAACACGTGTACATCCTTGTCGACAACTATGCCCTTAGGGGGGCCCGCAAGCCCGCTCGGTAATAAGGTGGTGAAGTCGTCGTCGCCTGGTGTCCACTTGCCTGTTAGGCCATCGTACGTTTTGTATAGCATAGCGCCCTCATCTTCGCCCCACGCAAAGACGTCAACACTTTTGTAGCTCGAGCTGACTGCATGCGGCTGGCCTTGGATTCGCGTGGCACCGCTGATCCGACGCCAGTCAGACCATTTTCTGCTGTTCTCGAAGGAAAGGTGCCAAAGGCCCCCATCGCCGCCGCGGGCAAAGACGTCAAGGCAGCCGTCCGTGCGCGAAAGGACCGTCGGTGGCGTCGTGACAAAGCCTCCTAGGTCTTCGTACTCGCTCCATCGGCTGAATTCGTCCTCCGCGAAAGCATGCAGCAGATGGTTGTTATCCTTGGATACCGCGAATATGTCGAGGCGCGAGAAATCGCCACTCCAAGCCACTGCTGCCGGCGTAGCCCACTGTTTGTTCCAAATCCTTTATCAGTTCATGCTCCTCCAAATGGCGATGACAAGGCGACATGATAAAATAAGGAAGGCCTTACTGTGTGAAGATCTGGTCCTTTAATACGCGCAGAAGGGTTCCATTCATCCCCGCTGCTGGAGTAGATGTACCAAACGGAGGTGTTGGTACTACTATCGCTCAAGAACACTGTGGTCATCATATCACTTTCCATTGGGTAGCGAACCATGACTGGTGCACTCAGTAGCTTAGTACTTTCCAGATTTTTCACCGGGAACCATGGTTGTTTATTGACAACCGGTCGCACACGCTGGGATGGCCCATGCCAAGTCTGAGTCAATCGGCCCCCGCTGCTTGTCAGCTGGACGTCTATACGGTCGTCCTTTCGGAACTGCCCTTCCCAGCGCGCATGGAGAGCGATAGAAGGTGTCTTGGTAGTGTCGACATCGATGGCGTCGCCTGTCACGTTCATTTCTAAACCTCTCGGTTCAAAGTCGTCGTCTGACGTCGCGTTCTTGGGGCGCCATTTCCAGTAGACGGAGTGCGTGACGTCCTTTGTTAAGGCGAAGACCTCCAGGTGTCGGCCGCCCCACGACACAGCGGTAGGCGCCAGTCCTGCGGCGACACTGGTGGGGCTTCCGCTCCCCGTCATTGCTGCCGCAGGAATTGGCCCTGTATCGTTACTGCTCCTACCTTCAATTTTAGTTAAGTAGGTTCCAAGCTCCAAGATGCGTGCATACCCTGGGTTTTCATCTTGTGACTTCCCCCGTGAACCAACAACGCCTCCGACAGTGGCTGCGATGATTATTAGGATGAGAGCTCCGACAGCGAGAGCAATCCATGTCTTTCTCTTCCTAGTCAATCCTGTTTTGTTCGAATGGACGTGACTTTCTTGACCCTCGTCTCGATACTGGCGGAGTCCTTCGTCGTCGTGGTTGGCGACCGGTTCGTCCGAGTACTTATCGTTATGCGAGGCGTGTAGTGCGGCTTGCGGGCCAGCATCGGAATGAAACTCGGATTGAACGACTTCGAGTCCTGGTTCATAGGCGGGCGTTATATTTTTGGGGGTGGTGCTGGACATGGCTGGTTTAGCTGGGGCACCAGCTAGAATCTCACCAAGGACGAACGGCCCAAGGAAAGAAGAATAGAAAAGCCAGTGGGCTGGCTGGTTGGTCCTGGCGGACTTTTAGGTAAAATACGACAGCTCTATGGTAAGAAAAGGGAGAACATGGCCAAGGCGGAGGACGGGTCCGCGAATAGGCATTTCAGCCGTCTTGGCGGCGAAGGGCGAAATCGCTTCACCCATCGGTTTCCACTAGTATGCCAATCAGAGCGACCTCGCTCGCGACAAAGTGGGTAGCGTAAGTACGCGAGCTGTCCCTCAAAATCGATGCCTGGGGAAAGACGTTCTATCATACTTATGAGCCCACGTCAATGCGTCGTCACCTCCGCACGCCAAGTGTCAGCCTGCAGCCGACGAATCCACCTTACTACGCCATCCAGGGGTACAAGACGGAACAAACTCCGAACGGCCACATGTTGCAATCGTCGGAGACAGAAGGCTGCTAGAGCCTCGTGGACACCACCTCATGCAGGCTAGTAGAGACCGCTTCCGCCCTGGAGATTGATCACCCTCGATCTCGCTATTCTTGATGGTTGCAGTCCCCACCGCAAGATATGCCTACAGCTCCAGATAGTAAGCGGTATACGCCTAATAGCGAATGGGCTGCTCTCTAGCCAACTAAAGGCAGGTTTACACACCTAAGGGGGCCGCACCTTTCCAGATGTTCTTATAGCGACGTACCTGATTCCTGGGCTAAGTATGAAATAAGTTAGTGTGCTTAGTACATAGGTAGGCAACATAGCCTTCTAGTCCATACGTACTTACCTTATTAGTCGGATTCGTAAACCGCGCGTAGCCTCAGCGGCATCTACAGTGGCTTAGGCCGTCTTTGGGCCACGTATTTAGTCGTTAAACCTACAGGCAACACTGACTTCGAATATTCCGAGGGCTGCAGACTGCAGGCAAGCAGGCTATAGCAGGCCGTGCTCACAGCCCAGGATGAGGCAGAGTTCGACCTAGGCCGCTTCGTTTAGGCTTAGAAAGCCGCCATTCCAAACCAGTCGGCGGGTGGCTGCCGTTAATCCGATAGAAGCGTGGAAAACCGCCACAGCTACAGGCCGTAGGCAGGCTGTGACGGACTACGCTCGTAGTGGTCCGAGTAGAAGATATCAGCTGACGGTGAGATTACAGTTGAGCTCGCGTGATTTTCTTAAGCCAAGCCAGCCCCAACCAGTATCAGGGTTGGAGTTCCGGTCCTGACGCGCACTTGCAATAGCGAGACCCACGACAACACAGGGAGATGCATTTTCGAGCCTCAAAGAGGCAGGTGGCTACGCGTATGCTGCACGACATATGCACTTTTTCCTTCCGACACAGATACACAGCCTCCCTTGGATTTGATAAGATTAGCAACCAATCAGGCGATCAGACCTGGAGCCCTGCGGAGAATGCCTTGCGGAATAAAACTTTTGCTGAGCGAGAGGTAACCACCTACATAGGTACTTAGCACTACGAAGCTCACGCCGATCATTACTATTAGCAGCCACACTAATTAGCCGCCAGTTCCGACATCCCGTCCAATACCCGCTAGTAAAGCGACAGTTACAATTCTGTGCATCATAACTACTTGCGCACCCTTGCATAATCCCAATGCATCCCACCACTGTACACCGGTGTGTAACTGCATAATGCTGCATAGGATGACCGTGTATGTCAAAACCAGCCGGTTAAAGCCCCCCCCCCCCCCCCCCCTCCGTGTAGTGGTACGTAAATAAGAGAGGCTAAGCTAGTTAGTAAGTGTATATATAAACTTATTACAGCCTAGTATATCTATAAAACGTACTATAGTCTTAGTCTTTTTCTTTAACTTATCTCTTTATATTTTATAATATTATATTATTTTTATTATACCTTATATTAATTATAAGCCTTTTAATACTTTATATATAATATATTACTTTATTTTAATATATAAAAGAAAAAAATAATAGTTTAGATATTAGAAAGTTTTAAAATTATATATATAATAATTATAAAGAAAAGAATTAAAGTTAAATTAATTTTGAAAATTATTTAAAAGTATTATTTTAAGTTTTCTATTTAGAAAGTAATTTTTATTTATAATTTAGTATTTAATATTTATTAAAAAGTAAGTATAAAATATTAATTTTATAAAGATATATACTTTTATAAAAAGTTTAAATTTAATTTTATTTTTAAAGATAATAAAAGTTATTTTAAAAGTATTTTTATTTTTTATAATTTTAAAAATATTTAAAATTAATTTCAAAATAACTTATTTTTAATAATTTATATTTAAGTTTTTTATATTTTAGAATATAAAATGTTATACTTTTAAAATTTTTAATAATAACTTTATTAATAAATAACTCTTAAAGAATTCTTTAAGATATTTATATTTTTTATTAAAGTTAAATTCAAAATTATTATAATAAATAAGAATTAAATAAAAAGAATTTTTAAAACTTAATTTTAAAGTTTATAATATATATATATATATATATTTAATAATAAAGTATATATAAATATATATTATAAAAATAAGAACTTTATAAAATTTAAAAATATATTTTTTTAAATAAAAAGAAGTTAATTTTAATATACTAATATTTTAAATTAAAAAATAAATATATTAAAGAATTATATTTAAGAAAAAGTTTATTTTAATATAATAATTTTTTATATAAAATAATAAAAGTTTAATTATAAATAATTATCTTTTATATAAATTCCTTTTTATTTTATTTAAATAAAGTTTTTTATATATAATTAAAATTAATCTATATATAATATTTATCTTTATTTTTATTATAATAAAGAATAAAAGTATTATTTTCTTTTATAATATAATAATAAAGAAATATAAAACTAAGTTAAATAAAACTATTAACTTTTATATTAAAGTAATTTATTAAAACTTTATTAAAATTATTATATATATATTCTTTTAAATTATTTTATTAGTTTTTAAATTTAAAAAATATATTTTTAGATATTTGATTTATTTATATTACTTTATATATAAATAAAAGAATTATAAATTATATTAAAATATATAAATACTTTTAAAAACATATATATTTATAATTCAAAAATAAATATAATTATTTTTATATTAATTATAAGTTTTTAAATAATAGTAAATAAATATATAATTTATATATTTACTTATTTATAAAATAAATAATATATTATTTAAATTAAATCTGATTTAAAAAATTTAATTTTTTTAATATAAATTAACTAAATAAACTTAAAAGGTTCTATTTTTATAATATAATAAATTTTTTATAAATTACTTTTATAATATAAGAAAGTTATAAATTTAAATTATAAAAAGCTTAATTATTTATAATTCTTATATTAAAAATATGTATAAAAATATATTAAAATATATTAATAATATCTTTTATTTTCTTACTAATAATTATAAAATATATATTTTAAATAATAATAAGAATTAAAATGATTAAAAAATATATTTATAATAAATTAAGTTTAGTTTTAAAATAAATTTAATTTATATATATTATATTTAATATAATATATAATTATATATAAAATATATAAAGTATGTATATAATTTTATATAAAATATATAAAGTATGTATATAATTTTATATAAAATATATAAAGTATGTATATAATTTTATATAAAATATATAAAGTGTTTATATATTTTATAGAAATAAAACTTTAATTTTAATAATAAAAGTAATATAATATTTTAATTATATTTTATTTTAATCTTAAGTATTTAATTTAAGTTAAAGAATATTATATATTTATTTTCATTTTTAAAATATAATATATATTTTAATATATTTTATAAATAAGTAATAATATTAATTATTTCATTCGTTAATTATTATTTATAATTATATAATTATGTTAATATTTTAGTTTATAAAAATAAGAATTTATAAACTTAATTCTAAATTATTATATTAAAAATTAATTAATTAATAACTTATTAAAGAATTATAAATTATTTATATAATATAAGTAATAACATTAAATTAAACGTAGATATATATAAAATAAAATAAGAATTCTTATAAATTTATTATATAAATATATTTAAAAAATATAAGAAAATATTTTATTTTTATATTTAATATTATATATAAAGTATATAATAATATATTATAATATATTTAAATAATTCTTTTTTAAATTTATATATTTAATATATTAAATAATATTTGTAAAATAGTATATTTTAAATAAAGAAAAATTATTATAAAATATTTTATCAAAGTTTTTTTTAAAAAATATTAAGTCTAAAAATAATAAATATATTAAAGTTTTATATTACTTAAATAAATATAATTCATATTTTAAACTTCTTTTATTTTAAATTCTCTTATCTTTTTATATAATATTTAATAATTATAAGATTTATTAAAAAAGCTTTTATATATAAATAAGAAAAGTTAAGATTTATTTTTTTATATTACACTTTAAATTTTATTCTAGCTTAATAAATTTAAATATTAAAATATAAATCTTTTTTACTTTTAAAATATAATTTATTTAAATTTAATTCTCTTTAATATTTTTGTTATAAATAAAAAGATAAATATAATATATAAACAAAAATGTAGCTATTTTTTAATGTTAATTTAAATACTTATATTTTAATATATTTTTAAATCTTTTTATATAATATAAAATATAATATTTCATATCTTTATACTTACTTTAAAATAAATTAATAATATTATTCTTTATAGTTTAATTTTTTAAATATAAAATAAAATATTCTTAAGTTTTAATTTATTTTTTATATAATATAACTTACTTAAAAAAATATATTCTTTTAGATTTTTAATATTTTATATTAAATATAAATTTTATTTAATAAAAATAAATTATCATTTTTAAAAGAAAGATAAAGGTTTTATTTTACTTTATATTTTTTAAGTTTTATTATAAATTTTAAAAATATCTTTAAATAGTTTAAATAAAAAGGTTGTTTTAAATATTTTTAAAATTTATAAATATTAAGTTATAATATTTCTTATTTTATACTTTAGTTTATTTTAAAAATACTTAAAAATTTAATTTTTTTTTGAATAATATAAGTTTATATAATAATAAGATCTTCTTTAAATATTAAGTTTTAATAACTTATAAAGTTTAAACTCTTATTAGAATATTTATATTAAATTAATTAAAATTTATATAATAGTTTATATATAATATAAATAACAAAATAATTTCTTATTAAATAAAGTATTTTAAAAGTTTAAAAATGATTTCACTTATATTATATATTTAATATATTTTAATATAATAAATATTAAAAAACGAAAAGAATTAGTTTTATATATTTATAATATAAATAATAATAAAAATCTTATATATTTGTTTCTGAAATAAGTTATAATAATAAAATAAAATATATTATATAATATCGTTTTTAAAATATAGAAACTCAATAAAAATTTAAGTTTAAATATTTTTTAAATAAATTTAAGAAAGAATTTTTAAAAGTTATTACTTATTTAAATTTAATAAAAAATGTTTTATATATATTATTAAATATAAAAAGATTTAGTAGAAAGAATCTTATAAATATAAAGTTTAATGTTTTTATATCTTATAATATATATTAAAAGTAAATAAAGACTTTAAATAACTTAATTTAAGTTTAAAGATCACATTATTTTATAAAAGTATATAAAAATCATTTTAAAGTTATTTTATATAATATATTTTAAATATTTATTATATATATTTATTAAAAAGATTTATATATAAAAAGTTTATATTTTATAAGTAAATATCTTTTAATAAGAATCTTAAAGCTTTCTTTTATTTATTATTAATATTCTTACTTAATTAAGTATAATTTAATAGCTGTTAACTTATATTTCTTTCAAAATATTAATTTAAGCTTTATATTTCTTTTTAAAAAAACGTTATAAGTATTAAATTTGAATTTACTTAAATAATATTAATAAAAACGTATATAAAAATAAGTTTTATATTAGTTATATTTTAATAAATAATAAAGTTTATTTAAAAGTTTTAAAATATAATTTATTTTTAAAATACGTTTTATAAATTTTATAAGATAAAATATTAAAGCCTTTTAAAAAAAGGTTTTATTAAAATATAAAGATAATAACTAATAAAAGAAAAAAGACATAATCTTAAATATTTTTAAATGAAGATAATAATAAAAGGTTTTAATCTTTTTATTTTATATTTCTTTATTTAAAGTCTTATCTACCTTTTTTATTTATATAATTACTTATAAAATATAAATATATTTTTATTAAGTATAAATATATTATACTTAATATCTTTATTTTTATTATAATAAAATCATTATATTAAAACGTATCTTTAAATTATATAAAACTTAAATTAAATTGTTTTTTAAATTTATGAAATATATAGTATTAAAAAAGATAATTCTTACTTATATTAAAGATGAAATTTATAATATAAATATAATATATTTTCTTTTCTTTATAAACGTAAAACTTTAAATATTAATTTAAAATTAAATATATTATATTAAAAGTAAATTAAATATATTTATAAAAGTAAATATAAAAATAGTAATATAAATATTATTTTAAATAAAACACTTATAAATTTCTTAATTACTTCAAGAAAGCTTAAAATATATTTTAATTCTTTTTAACATTAATAAAGCTTTTATTATTTTAAAAGATATTTAATATATTATAATTACTTTATATTAAAAGTTTTAAAATGTTTCTATTTAAGATACTTTATATAAAAGAAAGTTATAACTCCTTAAAAAAGAAATTATTTTTTTAAATGTATGTTTTTTTAAAAAATAATATTAATTATTTTATATAAAGAAATATAAAATTTAAATGTTTAAAAATTAAAAATAACTTTAAACGTTAATATAAATAAAAAGATTTTACTTAATAATTATATATATAACTTTAGTAATATTTTAATATCTTTCTTTTCTTTATTTTATAAGTAAAACTTAAGTAAGTTTTTACTTTATTTTATAGTCTATTTATATAAGTAAAAATAACTTAATAAGTTATTTTAAAGCTATTTCTAATATTGTTTAATACATATCAAAATATTAAATACAAATAAACACGTTTTATTAAAATAATAAAATATAATATATATTCATTTTAATAATATAAGTACTTTAAAAATACTTTACCTTTTAAATTTTTACTCTAAGTTAAATCTTTATAATAATTAAAATAAAAGAGGTGAAAACTTATATATAAAACTAAAATAAAAGATTATAATATAAATTTTATATTAAGTTAAAACCTTAGTAATACTATTTAAACTTTATATTTAACTTTTTAAATTAAAACATTTTTAAATTATAAAATTCTTTTATACTTTTTAATTATATATAAAGTGTAAAGAAAAAAATATTTTAAAGAAATACTTTTTAATATACTTTATAATAAAAGAATTACTTATTAAGCTTTAAATAAAAGAAATTTATGTTTTTATTATATTTTATTTTTATATTATTTTAATATTTTTATTATAGTTTAAAAAATGATATTCCTTTTTACCTTTAAAAAAGTTTTATTAAGATATAAAAAATAATAACTAAAAAAGAAATAATAAGTTAATATCGAGTTTATTTAAAATAATTATAATAATAAATATACTTTATATTTAATCAATTTAAGCTTTAATATTATAATATTTTAAACTATCTTTATTAATATAATTACTTATTAAATATTTTATATTATAATTAACTTCATTATTACTATTATAATAATACTTCTTTTTAAGAAAAACAAACTTTTTTATAAGTTTAATTTATTATAAGTACTAAAAATAGCCTCACTATTAACTTATATTTTATTATACTTTTAATAAATTATTATTTCGATATAACTTATTAAAACTTTAATTTTTTATAAATATTAGTTAATTTTGAAATTAATTTAAAAATTTATTATTATTAAAATAAAGTTTATTATAATTTCATAAAAGAGTTACGTTATTTTTAAAAGACTATATATTATATTATAACATAATTAATTAATAAATGTTATCTATTATTTTTAAAAAGTGTTTTATTTTATAAATTTATAAAAATATCTTTAAATATTTAATATATTTTATAAATAAACTTATTTTATTATAACTGGAATATAATTAGTTTTAAATTCTATAAAATTAAATTTAATATTAAACTATAAGTAATAAGTATTATATTTACTTTAACTTTAATAAAATAAAGTTTTAGAAATAAATATATAAATTTTAATTACTTTATTAATATTAATCTTTTTAATTATAAGTTTAATTTTAATAAAACGTATTTATTTTATATAATGTATAATATAATAATTAACTTACTTTATTTGTTTATATATTATAACTTATTTATTAAACAAATTACTTTTAAGAGAATATTAAGTAATATTAAAATATAGTTAAAAATATATTATAGTATCTTAATTACTTATAATTAAAACTCTATTATATTGATTATTAAGAAATAAAAAGTATATATAAGAAATTATATAATATTAAATTTTAAAATATTTAAATAATACTATATTTATTAAATAAAGTGATTATAAGTATAAATTAAGTCTTTTATAAAAGTTATATTTATAAAAAATAATTATTAACTTTAATATTAAGTAATAAAAAATAAAAAAAGGAGTTTTTTAAAAGTTATAATATAAAAATAAACGAAAAGTTCTTTCTTTAAATATTATTATAAAAACTTAAAAAGTTTATTTTTATATTATATATTATAAATATTAATATATATTTTCAAAGTTAAGTTTTTTTATTTAAAAGGTTTTTTTATTTTTATAATATTCTTAATTCAATAAATTTTATTAATATAAAAAACTATTTAAAAATTGATAGAAATAAAGGTAAGAAGCTTATTTTATTATTTATTTAAAATGTAAATATAACTAATATAATTAAGTTGAATTTACTTTTATAAGTAATTTATAGTGTTTTAACTTTTTATAATTAAAATAAAACTTGTTTTTAAATAATTATTAAAAATTATGAAATATATATTAATAAATAAATAAACTTATATTAAATTATTTATTAATATATTAAATTAAGTTTTTATAAAAAGGTAAAATTTAATAAAGTTTAAGAAGTTTTATTTTGAATATTATATAATATATAATAATAAAGCTTATTTATTTAAACTTTTTATAAAGTTAGTATAACTTAAAATATTTTAATAGAATTTATATTTTAAAAATAATATTAATATATATATGTATTACTCTTATATATAATTTACTTAAAAATTTATAATTATATTTATATTAATTTCTTTTATTAATAAAATAAAAAACTTATTTTTAAATAATTAATGATTTAAATTTAACTCTATATAAAATTCTTTAAATCTTAAAATTATAACTTTAATTAAATAAAAAATGTAATTTTATTTTTAAATTTATTAAAAAAAACTTTAATAAAATTAAAATAAGTAAAAAAAATATATATATATATATATATATATAAAAGTTATAAGTTATAATTAATATTACTTTTAAAATATTTTTAATATATACTTAATATATAAGCATAATAAAAAATTAAACATTATTTTCTATAATATTTTTTTTATTTAATAAGATTAAGTTTGAAATTTAAAAATATTTAGTTTTAATTATAAAAGAATAAAGTTAAAAAGTTATTTTATTTTTTAAGAAAACTTTTAATTAAGAATATTTTTATTATTATTTAAAAAGTTAATAATATAAAGTTATAATGTATTATTTAAAATCGAATTAGTAATTTAATAAATAAATATATTAAAGATTTTCTAAAAATTACTAACTTATTTTTAAATAATTATTAAAAATAATACTTTTTAAAAATTTAAATTTAAAAATACACTTTATATTTTAATATTTAAAATATTATTTTTATAACTTTAAATATTAAAATTAAATAAAGTTTATTTTAAAAGTAAAATGTTATATTAATTAAAAGTATTTTCTTAATCTTTATTACATATATTTATAATAATAATTTATTTTTTACTAAATATATTAATAATTATTAGTTTTTAAATAACTAAAGGAAATAAAATATTATATATCTTTTTTAAAAATAAGAAAAGTAGAGTTATTATTATATTATAATATAAAATATAATAATTTTTAATTAAATTAAAAAAGTTATAATAAAATGTAAAAATAATAACTAAAGAAAAGTAAGAAATTAACTTCAAATCTTTTTAAAATAAATATAATAAGAAAAAGTTCTTTTTAATTAATTTAAATTTTATTATTATAATACTTTTATACCTTTTTAATTAATATAATTACTTTATAAGTACTTTATATCATTATCATTAAAATTAATATTATTACTATCATAATTATATAAAACATAGCACTTTTTATTTATTTATTTTAAATTATTTAATTATATATATTTTTAAAATATATATAATATAATATTAATATATTTAAAGCTTATATTTTATTTTTTTAAATCATATAAGTTAATAATTTCATACTTATTAAGTTTTTAACTTTTGTTTTAGAAAAATATAAATTATTATTATTTTAATTTAAAGAATAATAATTTTATAAGTAAATTAAAAGGGTTTTATTAAGATATAAGAATAATAATTAAAGAAAGAAAAAAGAAGTAAGAAGTTAACCTCGAGTCTTTTTAAAAGAAATATAATAATAAAAAGTCTTTTAACTTTCAAACAATCTAAGATTTATTATTATATATATTTATACTTATATTACTTATATAACTACTTATTACACGTTTAACTCGTAATTAACTTAATTATTATTATTATAATAATTATATAAGTATCCTTTATAACGAACGTTATATTTAAGTATTACGTAACGTAAGGTTTATTTAATTAAAGATAAAGAGCGTTTATTTTTTTAAATATTATTTATAAAGTAATTAAGTAATAAAAAGTACTTAAGTTAATCATTAAATTTTTATAGTAAATCGTTAAAAAGTTACTTTTATTTATAAGTAAGATAAATACTGAAATTAATTATTAAAGTAATAATTATTTATATAATAAATCTTTTTAACTTATATCTTAAGTTATTCTTTTATTAATATTATAAATATATTAAACAATTTTTTATTTTTTATATCATTTAATAAATAACTTAAATAACGTATTAATTATATATTTATTATATAACTTATATTACTAATAAATATTTAATATGAAATATCTTTTTTTATTAATAATATCTAAACGTTTATAATTAAATATTTATCTTTAAACGTTTATTATTATTTCGTTAAGTTTTTAAATATAATATTAATATAATATTTACGATTTTTAAATATAATAATATTAATAAAAGGGGTATTAAGTTATACGTATTAACTTATTAATTAAATTTATTAAGTTAAGTTTATAATATTACTTTTTTAAAACTTTTTATCTTTTAAAGTTATAATTATATAAAGAAATTAATTTACTTTTATATAACGAGTTCTTATAAAGTTATATTATTTTTCTTTTTATATTTTTATAATACATATTTATTATATTAAGTCGAATTAAAAAATAAAAATCGTATATAAAAAAGATTAAATAAAAAGACGTTTTACTTATTATTATCTTATAAAACTTTATTATTATACCGTTTCATTTTTATTATAAAAGTCGTAACTTATCGTTTTATAAAGTATCTTTTTAAGATTCTTTTTATTATATTAAGTAAGTTCGTTTTAATTACTCTTATTATAATATTTAAAATATAACTTTTATAAAACTTTTTTAAATTATTAAATAATATTTAAAAATTAAATATAAGTTATAAGTTATAAAAAAGAAAGTTTCTTACTTTAATAAAAAAAGAAAATATAATTTAAAAAAATAATATAAATAATCCGTTATAATATCGATAAAATAAAAAAGTTAAAATATATTAAACGTAAAAAAGTAACTAAAGAAAAACGTTATTATATAATTAAAGTTACTTTAACTTTTTCTAATCTTTTAATTATTAGAATAAATAAATATTAAAAGTAAAATATCTAATAAAAAATATAATCGTAAAGTCGATCCGTAATTAAAGTAAAAATATATTATAAACTTAAGATAAAGATATCTTTAATTAAAAGTGTCTTTTATACGTATATAAAAAAGAAGTTATTAAGAAGTCGTTAAATAGTATAAATTAATATAATATTATAATTCTAAAAAAATAAAAAGAGAAAGAAAAATATCTATAATTTTTATTTATTTAAAAATAAGTTACGTACTTATTTATAAGTATATAAGTTAAATTAAAGCTTTAATTATTAAAAATTATATTCTTAACCTCGTTTTAAGTATCTTTTAATCAAGTAATAAATATATAAGATAAAAAAAGAAAAAAAGAAAAATATTATAAATTAAAATATAACGTAAATAATTATACTTTTAAAAAAAACTTTATAAGTACCTCTTATTAATTAAGATATTTTAATTATTATTTTTATATCTTTATTTATAAATATTTTTATCGATACTATTTTTTAAATTTAATTTAATTAAGTTACGATTAGTAACTTATTATACGTATTATTTAATTTTAATCTTTTATATCGGTTAGTTTTATTATTAAATACTTTATAATACGTTTATATATAACTTTATATCGTCTTAACTTTTTTAATTAATAAACGTAATTAAAATAAGTTTAATTAAAATATCGGCCTTAGCATTTTTAACTCTCGTATATAATAAGTAATTACTTTACATAAAAATACTCGCTTTTTATTTACTTATTTATTTAAATATAAAAAAGTTAATATAAAAATAAGAAGTTTTAATAATATTAATAAATTTAAATAAGTAATTTAATATCTTTAACTTTTTATAATACTTCTTTTAAATCATAATATTAACTTAAAAGTACTTACTTATAATTATATTAACGTTAAAGTTTTTTTAATTAATAAGAAGAGGGGCTTTATATAATATTTACTTAGTTATAATTATCGTTATAACCTCTTTCGTAACTTATTACTTTTTTCGTTTTTTATAATCTTTTTTAAACTTAATTTCTTTAACTTTTATTAATTAGTTTATTTAACGTTATTAATCTATTATTATATATAATAACTTAATTATAAATTTAATTATTTTCTTTTATAATTATTACTAAGATTATTTTTAAAGAATTAACTTTAAGTATTCTTTTTATTATACTTCTTATCGTTTAATATATAATTTATAACGTTATAAAAAAAGCGTTATTATTAAAAGAAACTTTTAATCGACGTTTAAGTGTTAATAAGTTAAAGTTTTTTAATCTTCGTTAAGTAATCTTTTTTATAAAAAGTAAGTTTAGTTTTAATAAATTATCGAAAAAGTTTAATATAATATTAATATTTTTAAATATTATTAAAGTTTTCTTTTAATTATAGCTTAAATTAAGTTTAAATATCGAATAATATAAAAAAGGTTACGATATTAATTAAGAAAGTAGTTATAAAGATAAATAAAAAGGTAGTTATAATAATAATCTTAATAAGTTTCTTAATAAAAGTTATAATAAATTTTATTAAATAACGTTATAAATATTCGAGAGGTCGTTTTTAAAGTTAACTACTTTATTTAACGTGTTAATTTAAGTAATATCGACGTAATTACTTTATATATAAAGATACGTTACTTACCTTATAAAGTTAAAGTTTAAGTTTATATTATATAATTAAAGAATTATATTAAAAGTTATATATTTATACTATTATAATTAAACCTTATTATAATAATAAAACGTTTAATTAATTACTTTATTAAAAAGTCTTATTATAAATTAAAAATTTAAATAATTATTTTAAATATTTTAGTAGCTTTTTTAATTACGTCTCGGTTATTTTAATCTTTAAAAGTATATATTATAATTAAGTATATTATAACGAACGCTATACCTAAGTACTACATGACGTAGGGTTTATATAATTAGGAATAAGGAGCGTTAGCGAGGTAAGCCTAGCTTACTTTTAATTAAACACTAGTAAATAAGGTGATAAAGTAACTAAGGATAGAGGTGCTTAACTAATAATTAAATCTTTACGATAAGTTATTAAGAGATTACTCTTATCTATAAGTAAGATAGATACTTAGATTAATTACTAAGGTAATAATTATCTATATAAAAAATCCTTTTACCTTATATCTTTAAGTTATTCCTTTACTAATACTATAGATCCCTTTAGATTATTAGTAATCTAACTAATCTTTTAATGTTAACTTATTATAACTTCTATTAATCTATACTACTAAGTCGGCGTTAAGCTTAATAATCTATCATGTGACTTACGTTACCGTTAGATATCTAATATTAGATATCTTATCTTATTAACGGTAATTAAACGTATATATTTAAATATCTATCTTTAAATATTTAACGTTATATTACTAAACTTTTAGATATAATCTTAATATAACAGTTATAACTATTAAATACGGTAATATTAATAAGAGGGGTGTTAGTTTATACGTACTAACTTATTAGTTAAATCCTTTAAGTTAAGTTCGTAATACTACTTTTCCTTTTTTTAAGTTTTTATCTTTAAAATTTAATCTTAGTTATATAAGAAGTCTTTATCGTTTACCTCGCTAGTTTTATAAGTTCTTCCTTCTTTTATATTTTTATAATATATACTTATTATATTAAGTCGTGTTAAGAAATCGTGTATATAATTAAAGAAAACTAAAGAACATTACCGTTTCGTTACTTTAATTAATTCTTTTAGTATCGAAGTTATACCTTATTCTTTTTACGAGACACGTTACTTACGTTACTAGATAATAAAAGGTATCTCTCGTTATTATAAATACGTTTAACGTAAGTAGTTATACGATAATATTTTCGTAACTTCTTTTATTTAAAAAGTGTTAACTATAGAAGAGTAATTAAAGTTAGAAGAGGAATAAACGGAGGAGAAGTTTTTTACTACTTAGTAAACCTTTAACGAGGTTATCGCTCACCTCTTTCAAATCTAGAAATAATATACCTCTTTAAAGACTCGGGGTATCGATTTAATAAAACGTTATACTAGTTCCTTTAACGAGCTCGACGTTTAAAACTAAATAGAAACCGCGGTTATATTTAACGTTTAAACTAATAGTGTTATAAACGTAATTAACTAAACGGTTATTTTCGAGGCGGACTTTATATCTTTTAATTAACCTCTTACTGAAAGTCTTTTAATACTTATTACGAATTTCGTAAGTATTATATAAATTCTTAAGTGTTATTTTCTAATAAGTATCTTTTTTATTTAACGAGGTATTTTTAAGTGTTACCGAACTTCTTTTTATCGAGGATAGTTTCTATTTCGTATTTATACTAATTTATTTCGATTTTTAATATAGTTTTAAGTTTAACGTTTACTAGTACTAATTTAAGTAATAAGATATAAAATATTAAGTATATTTATATTATATTAAGTAACGATAGTCGATAGTTAGTTACTAAAATAACTTCTTTAACTTTAAATAATTTAATCTTTTTAAAGTCGAGTTTCTTACTTAGTCGTTTCGTCTTAATATTTTTTTAAAGTAAGTAGATTTTATCTCCTTTCTTAAAGGTTAGTCCTTTTAACTTTAATTAATCGTAATATATCTTTATCTTATCTTATAAGAATACTAAATCTTCTTATAATCCTTATTATAGTTCTTTAAGTTTATTAACCGTGATAGTCGTTATAAGTACGAGCTCTTTTAATAAAGGTGCTCTTATAATTTCTAAATTAAATTTATAGTTAGCTTTAAATAGTGATATACCGAGTGCTTCGTTATTTAAGCTATTATAAACGAATTATATTATTAATAGTAGTTCGATTTAATTATTCTATTCGTAATTAACGTAATATCGTAGATATTATTTAAATGTCTAATTTATTTATTTTATTTATTTATCTATTTATAAATAATAAGTTATAAATAACTTATACTTAATATTAAGTTATATTATAAGTGACTTCTAGAATTTAATTATAAATAACTTATCTTAATTAGAGATAATCTATTTAAATAATCCGTACTAACTAACGATAATCTTAAAGAAGGTATATATAAGTTCTTTTATATTACTTAACTTTTTATAAAGTAAGAAGTATATATACTTCGTGAGTTTATTAGTAATAATAAGGATATTATCGTAAATCGCTTAAGTTATTAGCTCTTTTAATAATAGTAACTTTATAATAAAGTTTAATACGATAGTTTTTTATATTTTATCGGGTAGTAGTATCTATTATAGTTCTTTATAAAGCTTATATCGTGAGGTTTTAACTTTATTATAGACGTTATATTCTTTAATTACCTTAGCTACCGTTTCTTTTAGTTTATAATAGTTATAATATCGTTATATTCGGTTCGTAGTTTTAAATATTCCTTAATATCTGTAAATAAAGTGTTTATAAAAGCTCTTAATTAACTCGACTTAAAGTTATTTAAGGATCTCGATCTTACTATTATACCTAAGTAGTTTATCTTCGTTAAGTTCTTTAATTTTTTATATCTAATCTTAGTACTAGACTTTATAAGTTACGTTAAGTTACTTATTTAATATTAGATTTCCTTTTATATCTTTTATAAAGATAACGTATATCTTAATTATCGGTTCTTACTAATAATCCGGTCGGCAGTTAAAAACGTCGGCTTTATTATTTTTATTACCTTTACGGTATATAATAATAAAATAAAATTTAGATAGGAATTCTATTTAACGGATCTATCGTTTATTAAACTCTTTCTTTATAATAAATAATATAAGGTTCTTATAATTAGTATATACCTTTACTTAATAAGTTATATTATTAAGATAATACTTTTATTCGTGGAACGTTTCGATAATAACTATTAGTTCCTTATCGTGAATCTAGTAGTTAAGTTATAGTCCGTTAAGTTTCTTTAAAAAGAATGTTATCGGGTATAACTTACTATTCTCGTTAACTTAGTTAAGTTATCTTCCGAGTGTATAATCTAATATATCGGTTTTAACTTTAAAAGGTTTCGTAAGATTTACTATATATAATATTAGTTCGTTTATAATCCTTTTCTTTAACTTATTAAAGGTTATTTCTTTTATTTCCGTCTATTAGAAAGGGGTATCTTTATAAGTTAAATTTATTAAAGTGGTTACTATTTTTCCGAACTAATAAATAAATATCTTATAATAATTTACTAATTTTAAAAAGGATCGAATATCGCTTATATTTTAAAGTGTTAATTAATCTTTAATTATTAAAACCTTAAAATCTTTTATCCGGATTTCACTTATAGATATCACGTATCTTAAGTAATTAACTTATAGTTTCTTAAACTCGCTCTTCTTAAGGTTTATAAGTAGTTTAATATCGCGGAGTGCTTATAAGATAAGCTTAACGTGCTTACGGTGTTATTCGAGAGTCTCGGAGTAAATTAAAATATTATCGAGGTATATTATAATAAAGTAGTTAATAAAATCTTATAAGATATAATTTATTATATTTTAAAAGCTTATAAGTATATTAGTAAAGCCGAAAGGTATAACTAAATACTCGAAAAGTCTATACTTAGTTCGGAATACCGTTTTCTATTCTTCGCTTTCTTTTATATAAATAAGGTTATATTTATTAAATAAATTAAGAATTATAAAGATTTTAACCTTTCTTAACTTATTATATAAGTCGTTAATTAATAATAAAAGGTAGTAATTCTTAATCGTGATTTTATTAAGCTTTCGGTAATCGATATATAGTCGTTATTTAAGTTTACTATCCTTACTTTTTTTTAAAATAAAAAGTATAAGGTACCTTACTAGTAATATCGAAAGTTTAATATTACTTTTCGTAAAGTTCTCCTTAAGGTACTTTTTAAGTTCTTCCTTATATTTTAATATAAGTCGGTAAGTCTATATAAATTAAGGCTCCTTACTTTCTTTTAAAAGTATCTCGTGATCTTATTTATTATACTTTAGTATTTTTATAAATAACTTTCTATTAAATAAGTCGTTAAATTCTTTATATATATCTAGTACTTCGTATTTTTTTATCGGCTTGACTTCTTTAACTTCTTATATTTTAAAGAACGCTCGAAAGGTTATAAGCTTACTTAAAGGTTAGTGTCGTTAACGTTTCTTAAAAGCTAAGTCTTTTCTTAATATATCTTACTAAAGTTAGCTTATTTTTTAATTAACTTATAGATTACTCTCTTATAACTAAGGTATCTTTAATATTAAATCGTAATTTAATATTCTTACGATATCGTACTTAAGGCGTTTTTATCTTCTTTAAATAATTACTAAGAGGGGCGTAATCTCTTATAATATTATTTTATAGTTATACTTAAATAGTTCTTTTTTTATAACGTTAAGTCGATATAAGGCGTCTTTCCTTTTTTATAATATCTAAAGTTTATTAACGATTTCTAAAGAGAAGTAGTTTCTTTATACTTTATTATCGATTAACATATATATCTTTCGTTTTATAACTAGTACCTCGAGTATTAAAAAGTTATATAAGTCTTAATAATTACTTATCTTATTATCTATTATATATAAAGACTTATCGTTCGCTTAAGTTAGTTATAACCTTTTTATAATTAACGATAAACGTTTCTTATCTTCTTTTAGTATTATCGTTAAGAGGCTTTACGTTACCTTACTACTTCGTAGTTTATTTATCTAAAATACCTCTTAAAGTGTCCGATAAATTCTTAAGGTGTAAGGTTATCGTTATAAAAGGACTCCTCGTTATTATTTATAAGTAAAAATAATATAAAAACTTATATTAGTTCTTAAGCTTTATAACTTATCGTAAGTACTACTAATTATACTTATCGTTATTCGTAAACTTTCTTTTCGTAAAAAGTCTTTAACTTTATTTATACTTCGACTTTCTTAACTTTATAAATATAATATTCGTTAATCTTATACTAGTATTATTCTAACTTCTTTATTATATATTCTCGAGGGTATTCTAATATTATCTTAAGTAAGACGAATCCTCGTCGCTTAATAAGTTTAATAATAGCTTATTCAACCTCGTTTATAATATAAGGGTGATAAAGTACTTCTTTCGTAGTACGTTAAAAGAATACTTAATATCTAAACTTTTCTTTAATATAATAGAAATAAAAGTCGAAGATATATAAGATTTATACTAGTTATTTATAATATTTAACGCGGGGGTAGATTCGTTCGTTATCGTTAAATTATTTACGTAGTTATAATTCTCTATTATTACGTATAATAATAATAAATATCTCTACTATATAGTCTTTATTTAAACGTATTCTTATAAATAAGATTTATTCGTTATCGTCGAGGCTTCGGTAGAAAGTAGCTTACTCGATTAGTTATTTATCGGAGTATTTATTTAACTTATAATACTTTAAGAACTCGACTTATTATTATAATTCTTTTAAGTCGTTACCGTCGGTCTTATCTTTTAATATAAAGAGTACCGAGGCGGGGTAGTTATAACGTATTATAACGAGGGTACGTTTCTTTTATAGCTTTTAAAAGTACTATTTAACGTTATTTTTAATAGACTAGTAAATTTTATAATAGTTATCGTAATAAGTAATTTAAGTGAGGGATCTATAAAGTATATTAAAGGCTTTTACGATAGTAGTACTTATTATATCTAGTACCGTTAATCCTTTATTAACTATATTCGTATATCGTTTAAAGACTAGTCGAAATCGTGGTTTCTTAAGTTATCTATATTCTTTAACGAAATATCTTATTTTATTATAATTATAGTAATCGCTTTTAAACTTAAATTTATTATTATAATAAATAATATTAAAGTTTATAAGTCCGGAATAGTTATTATAAGAGGTCTTATTCTTTTAATCGTTATTTTTTTAGAAAAGTTATATAAATTATTATCTTCTTTTTTTATTAAATTAAGCTAGTTTCTATACTTAGTTACCTTAACATTCTTATCGTCTTTTATATAAATAAGTATCGATATAGATAACTATCTTAACGTAAGTTAAAAACTTCGTAAAGGGTTTAATTATCTAACTAATCTTATCTTTAACTTCGTCTTTAAATCTTTAATAAAATATAAAGATCTTAGTATTATCGGTATAATTTATTCTAACTACGATTCTTTAGAATTCGGTAACGTAACTAGATATTAATCCCTTCTAATAGAGCTTCGCGAGTTCTTATTCCGCTCGTCTCTTCTCGTTAAGTTCTTAAAAAAGAGTTTTTAATAAGTCTTCGAAACCGGCGTATATCTCGAAGATTTTATATACTTCCTCTTAATAAAGTTCGATTTACTAGTTATTCTTAATAAACTTAGCGAAGTAAAGTTCGAATTAAGTTAAAGCTTTACTTTTAAGGAACGATATAACGTATACTACTTATAAAGTCTAATTAAAGAACGCGTCGAGGTGAAAAGATTAGTAAGCTTTAACTTAGATAAGGAATCTTTTTAGTTAACTTAACGTACCGTTATATAAGTTAAAAGTGTTAATCTTAAGCTTATCTCGTCCTCTTATAAAGGTTTAAATAATATTAATAATAATATAAAAGGTTTGGTTCTCGTCTTTTAACTCTTAAAGTTACTTAAAGATAGCGGCGTGGTTTTTTATAACTTTTTAGTTTTCTTAGATGTTATATCGTAAAGCGTCGTATTAAGCCTTAGTAAGTTCGAAGTTATTATCGGTTATTTCGTTAACTAAGTTACGTTATAACTAAGAGGTACTAAAAGATATAATACTTATTAAATAATATTTAAAGTTAATAGTAATTATTTTAAATACGAGTAATTAAAATATAACGAACGTTATACTTAAATACTACGTAACGTAAAGTTTATATAATTAAGAATAAGGAGCGTCGGCGAGGTAAGCTTAACTTATTTTTAATTAAACACTAGTAAATAAAGTAATAAAGTAACTAAAGGTAAAGGTGTTTAATTAATAACTAAATCTTTATAATAAGTCGTTAAGAGATTACTCTTATTTATAAGTAAAATAGATACTTAAATTAATTATTAAAGTAATAACTATTTATATAAGAAATCCTTCTACCTTATATCTTTAAGTTATTCCCTTACTAATATTAAAAATCCTTTTAGATTATTAGTGATTTAATTAATCTTTTAATATTAACTTATTATAGCTTCTATTAATTTATACCGTTAAGTCGGCGCTAAGCTTAGTAATTTATTACGTAACTTACGTTACTATTAGATATTTAATTCTAAATATTTAATATTAAATATCTAATATTAGATATCTTATCTTACTAATAGTAGTTAAGCGTTTATATTTAGATATTTATCTTTAAATATCTAACGTTACGTTACTAAACTTTTAAATATAATCTTAATATAACGGTTACGACCGCTAAATATAGCAGTACTAATAAGAGGGGTGTTAGTCTATACGTATTAACTTATTAGTTAAATCCTTTAAGTTAAGTTTATAATATTACTTTTCTTTTCTTTAAACTTTTATCTTTAAAGTCTAGTCTTAATTATATAAGAGGTCTTTATCGCTTACCTCGTTAGTTCTGTAAGTTCTTCCTTCTTTTATATTTTTATAATATATACTTATTATATTAAGTCGTGTTAAGAAATCGTATACGTTATCGAAGAAAACTAAAAAACGTTACCGTCTTATCGCTTTAATTAATTCTTTTAATATCGAAGTTATATTTTATTCTTTTTATAAGACGTGTTACTTATATTATTAAATAATAAAAGGTGTCTCTTATTATTATAAGTACGTTTAATATAAGTAGTTATACGATAATATTTTTGTAACTTCTTTTATTTAAAAAGTATTAGTTATAAAAGAGTAATTAAAGTTAAAGGAGGAATAAACGGAAGAGAAGCTTCTTATTACTTAATAAGCCTTTAATAAGGTTATCGCTCGCCTCCTTTAAATCTAGAAATAACGTACCTCTTTAAAAATTTAAAGTGTCGACTTAGTAAAACGTTACGTTAGTTCCCTCGACGAGCTCGACGTTTAAAACTAAGTAAAAGTTATAGCTACGTCCGACGTTTAAACTAGTAATATTATAAACGTAATTAATTAGACGGTTATCTTTAAGGCGGACCTTATATCTTTTAACTAACCTCTTACCGAAAGTTTTTTAACATTTATTACGAATTTCGTAAGTGTTATATAAGTTCTTAAGTATTATCTTCTAATAAGTATCTTTTTTATTTAATGAGGTATTTCTAAGTGTTACCGAACTTCCTTTTATCGAGGATAGTTTCTACTTCGTATTTATATTAATTTATTTTAATTTCTAGTATAGTTTCGAGTTTAATATTTATTAATATTAGTTTAAGTAATAAAATATAAAATATTAAGTGTATCTATATTATATTAAGTAACGATAATCGATAATTAGTTATTAAAATAACTTCTTTAACTTCGAATAGTTTAATCTTTTTAAAGTCGAGTTTCTTATTTAATCGTTTCGTTTTAATGTTTTTCTAAAGTAGGTAAACTTTATCTCCCCTTTTAAAAGTTAGTCCTTTTAACTTTAACTAGTCGTAATATATCTTTATCTTATCTTATAAAAATACTAAATCTTCTTATAATCTTTACTATAATTCTTTAAGTTTATTAACTATAACGGTCGTTATAAGTGTAAGCTCTCTTAATAAAAGTACTCTCGTAATTTCTAAATTAAATCTATAGTTAGCTTTAAATAATAATATACCGAGTGCTTCGTTATTTAAACTATTATAAGCGAACTATACTATTAATAATAATTTAACTTAATTATTTTATTCGTAATTAACGTAATATCGTAAATATTATTCGAATATCTAGTTTATTCGTTCTATTTATCTATCTATTTATAAATAATAAGCTATAGATAGTTTATACTTAATATTAAGTTATACTATAAGTGACTTCTAGAATTTAGTTATAAACAGCTTATCCCGATCGGAGATAATTTATTCGGGTAATCCGTATTAACTAACGATAATCTTAAAGAAAGTATATATAAGTTTTTTTATATTACTTAACTCTTTATAAAGTAAGAAGTATATATATTTCGTAAGTTTATCGGTAATAATAAAGATATTATCGTAGATCGTTTAAGTTATTAACTCTTTTAATAATAGTAATTTTATAATAAAGTTTAATATAATAATTTTCTATACTTTATCGGGTAGTAATATCGGTTATAGTTCTTTATAAAGTTTATATCGTGAGGCTTTAACTTTATTATAAACGTTATATTCTTTAATTACTTTAGTTACCGTTTCTTTTAGTTTATAATAATTATAATATCGTTATATTCGGTTCGTAGTTTTAAACGTTCCTTAATATCTATAAATAAGGTGTTCGTAAAGGCTCTTAATTAACTTAACTTAAAATTATTTAAAGATCTCGATCTTACCGTTATACTAAAGTAGTTCGTCTTTATTAAGTTCTTTAATTTTCTATATCTAATCTTAGTATTAAATTTTATAAGTTACGTCGAGTTACTTATTTAACACTAGATTTCCTTTTATATCTTTTATAAAGATAATATATATCTTAATTATTAGTTCTTATTAATAATCCGGTTAACGGTTAAAAGCGTCGGCCTTACCGTTCTTATTACTTTTATAATATATAATAACGAAATAAAATTTAAATAAGAATTCTATTTAACGGATTTATCGTTTATTAAGCTCCTTCTTTATAATAAATAATATAAGGTTCTTATAGTTAATATATACCTTTATTTAATAAGTTATATTACTAAGATAATACTTTTATTCGTGGAACGCT
Source organism: Nigrospora osmanthi (assembly GCA_029489945.1). Classification (NCBI taxonomy): domain Eukaryota; kingdom Fungi; phylum Ascomycota; class Sordariomycetes; order Amphisphaeriales; family Apiosporaceae; genus Nigrospora; species Nigrospora osmanthi. The sequence goes on along the minus strand of CP120494.1, from coordinate 2,318,214 downwards.
TCGATAATAGTTATTAACTCTTTATTATAAATCTAATAATTAAGTTATAATCCGCTAAGTTTCTTTAAGAAGAATACTATTAGGTGTAACTTACTGTTCTCGTTAACTTAGTTAAGTTGTCTTTTAAACGTATAATCTAATATATCGGTTTTAATTTTAAAAAGTTTCGTAAGATCTATTATATATAATATTAGTTCGTTTATAATCCTTTTCTTTAACTCGTTAAAAGCTATTTCTTTTATTTCCGTCTATTAAAAAGGGGTATCTTTATAAGTTAAGTTCGTTAAAGCGGTTATTATCTTTCCGAACTAGCGAATAAATATCTTATAATAATTTATTAATCTTAAAAAAGATCGAATATCGTTTACGTTTTAAAGTGTTAACTAATTTTTAATTATTAAAACCTTAGAATCTTTTATCTAGATTTCGTTTATAAATATTATATATCCTAAGTAATTAACTTATAGTTTCTCGAACTTACTCTTCTCGGGGTTTATAAGTAGTTTAATGTCGTGGAGTACTTATAAGATAAGCTTAATATATTTATAATATTATTTAAGAGTCTCGGAGTAAATTAAAATATTATCGAGGTATATTATAACGAAGTAGTCGATAAAATCTTATAAGATATAATTTATTATATTTTAAAAACTTATAGGTGTATTAATAAAGCCGAAAGGTATGACTAAGTATTTAAAAAGTCCGTACTTAGTTCGGAATACCGTTTTCTATTCTTCGCCTTCTTTTATATAAATAAAGTTATACTTATTAAGTAAATCGAGAGTTATAAAGATTTTAACCTTTCTTAACTTATCGTGTAAGTCGTTAATTAATAATAAAAGGTAGTAGTTCTTAATTATAATCTTATTAAACTTTTAGTAATCGACGTATAATCGTTATTTAAGTTTACTGTCCTTACTTTTTTTTAAGATAAAGAGTATAAGGTACCTTACTAATAATATCGAGGGTTTAATATTACTTTTCGTAAGGTTCTCTTTAAAGTACTTCTTAAGTTCTTCCTTATATTCCGGTGTAAGTCGGTAAGTTTATATAAATTAAAGCTCCTTACTTTCTTTTAAAGGTATCTTATAATCTTATCTATTATACTTTAGTATTCTTATAAATAACTTTCTGTTAAATAAGTCGCCGAATTCTTTATATATATCTAGTACTTCGTATTTTTTTATCGGCTCGACTTTTTTAACTTCTTATATTCTAAAGAACGTTTAAAAGGTTATAAGCTTACTTAAAGGTCGGTGTCGTTAACACTTCTTAAAAGCTAAGTCTCTTTTTAATATATCTTACTAAAGTTAACTTATTCTTTAATTAACTTATAGATTACTCTCTTATAACTAAGGTATCTTTAATATTAAGTCGTAGTTTAATATTCTTACGATATCGTACTTAAAACGTTCTTATCTTTTTTAAATAGTTATTAAGAGGGGTGTAATCTCTTATAATATTATTCTATAATCGTACTTAAACGGTTCTTTATCTATAACGTTAAGTCGATATAAGGCGTCTTTCCTTTTTTATAGTATTTAAAGTTTATTAACGATTTCTAAAGAGAAGTAGTTTCTTTATACTTTATTATTAATTAACGTATATATCTTTCGTCTTATAACTAATACTTTAAGTATTAAAAAGTTATATAAGTCTTAATAGTTACTTATCTTATTATTTATTATATATAAAGACTTATCGTTCGCTTAAGCTAATTATAACCTTTTTATAACTAGCGATAAGCGTTTCTTATCTTCTTTTAGTATTATCGTTAAAAGGCTTTACGTTACCTTACTACTTTATAATCTATCTATTCGAAATACTTTTTAAAGTGTCTAGTAAATTCTCGGGGTGTAAAGTTATCGTTATAAGAGGACTCCTCGTTATTATTTATAAGTAAAAATAATATAAGAGCCTGTATTAATTTTTAAGCTTCGTAACTTATTATAAGTATTACTAACCGTACTTATTATTATTTATAGATCTTCTTTTCGTAAGAGGTCTTTAACTTTATTTATACTTCGGCTTTCTTAGTTTTATAAATACGTTATTTATTAGTCTTATATTAGTGTTATTTTAACTTCTTTATTATATATTCTCGAGGGTATTTTAGTGTTATCTTAAGTAAGACGAATCCTCGTTACTTAGTAAGTTTAATAACGGTTTATTCGACCTCGTTTATAATATAAAGGTGATAAAATACTTCTTTCGTAGTACGTCGAAAGAATACTTAATATCTAAGCTTTTTTTCGATATAATAGAAGTAAGAGTCGAAGATATATAAGATTTATACTAGTTATTTATAATATTTAATATAAAAGTAGATTCGTTCGTTATCGCTAAACCGTTTACGTAATTATAATTCTTTATTATTACGTATAGTAATAATAAGTATCTTTATTATATAATCCTTACTTAAACGTATTCTTATAAATAAGATTTATTCGTTATCGTCGAGGTTTTAATAAAAAGTAGCTTACTTAATTAGTTATTTGTTAGAGTATTTATTTAACTTATAATACTTTAAAAACTCGACTTATTATCGTAATTCTTTTAAGTCGTTATTATTAGTCTTATCTTTTAATATAAAAAGTACCGAGGCGGGGTAGTTATAACGTATTATAACGAGGGTACGTTTCTTTCGTAACTCTTAAAGGTACTATCTAGCGTTATCTTTAATAAACCGGTAAATATTATAATAGTCGTTATAATAAGTAGTCTAAATGAGGGATTTATAAAGTATACTAAAGGCTTTTATAATAGTAATACTTATTCCGTTTAATATTACTAATCTTTTATTAGTTATATTTATATATCGTTTAAAGACCGGTCGAAATTATAGTTTCTTAAGTTATCTATATTCTTTAACGAAATATCCTATTTTATTATAGTTATAGTAATCGCCTTTAAACTTAAGTTTATTATTATAATAAGTAACGTTAAGGTTTATAAGTCTAAAATAGTTATTATAAGAGGTTTTATTCTTCTAATCGTTATTTCTTTAAAAAGGTTACGTAGATTATTATCTTCTCTTTTCGTTAAACTAAGTTAATTTTTATATTTAGTTACTTTAACGTTCTTATCGTTTTTTATATAAACGGGTATCGATATAAATAATTATCTTAACGTAAGTTAAGAACTTCGTAAAGGGTTTAATTATCCGATTAATCTCGTCTTTAACTTCGTCTTTAAGTCTTTAATAAAATATAAAGATCTTAATATCGTTAATATAGTTTATTTTAGTTACGATTCTTTAAAATTTAACGGTATAATTAGATATTAATCCTTTTTAATAAAGCTTCGCGAGTTCTTATTCTACTTATCTTTTCTTATCGGGTTCTTAAAAAAGAGTCTTTAATAAGTCTTCGAAACTAACGTACATCTCGAAGATTTTATATACTTCTTTTTAATAAAGTTCGATCTACTAATTATTTTTAATAAGCTTAGTAAAGTAAAGTTTAAATTAAGTTAAAACTTTATTTTTAAAGAACGATATAATGTATACTACTTATAAAGTTTAATTAAAGAACACGTTAAAGTAAAAAAATTAATAAGCTTTAACTTAAATAAGGAATCTTTTTAATTAACCTAACGTACCGTTATATAAGTTAAAGGTATTAATCTTAAGCTTATCTTGTTTTTTTATAAGGGTTTAAATAATATTAACGGTAATATAAAAGGTTCGGTTCTCGTCCTTTAACTTTTAAAGTTACTTAAAGACGGCAGCGTAGTTTTCTATAACCTTCCGGTTTTCTTAGATATTACGTTATAAAACGTCGTATTAAACTTTAATAAGTTCGAAGTTATCGTTAATTATTTCGTTAGTTAAGTTATATTATAGCTAAGAGGTGCTAAAAGATATAATACTTATCGAATAATATTTAAGGTTAATAGTAATTATCTTAAATACGAGTAATTAAAGTATAACGAACGTTATACTTAAGTATTACGTAATATAAGGTTTATATAAATAAAAATAAAGAGTATCGGTAAGGTAAACCTAGCTTACTTTTAACTAAACACTAGTAAATAAAGTGATAAAGTAACTAAAGATAAAAGTATTTAACTAATAATTAAATCTTTATAATAAGTCGTTAAGAGATTACTCTTATTTATAAATAAAATAGATACTTAAATTAATTACTAAAATAATAACTATTTATATAAGAAATCTTTCTACTTTATATCCTTAAGTTATTCTCTTATTAATATTATAAATCCTTTTAAATTACTAGTAATTTAACTAATTTTTTAATATTAACTTATTATAACTTTTATTAATCTATACCGTTAAGTCGGCGCTAAGCTTAATAATTTATCACGTAACTTACGTTACTATTAGATATCTAATTTTAAATATTTAATATTAGATATTTAATATTAGATATCTTATCTTACTAACAGTAGTTAAGCGTCTATATTTAGATATCTATCTTTAGATATTTAACGCCGCGTTACTAAACTTTTAGATGTAATCTTAGTGTAGCGGTTACGACCGCTAAATATAGCGGTATTAATAAGAGGGGTGTTAGTCTATACGTGCTAACTTATTAGTTAGATCCCTTAAGTTAGGTTTATAACATATATATTAAACGTTTATATTATTAAAAGTTAAAGTCTTAAATCTTCTTTTAAATAATATATAAGTTTAAAGATAAAAATATAGTTATTTTTATAATTAGATATTAAGTAAGTTTTAATATCGTTATTTAACGTTATTACTGAATTATTAACAATTATAAGCTTTTCTTTAATTATTAATTACTTTATCGTTTTTTTAAAAATAAGAAAAATCGCGTTAAAATTTAAACTTTTTATAAACTTATAAATAATATATTTAAAAATAATATTTAAAACGGTATTTTAATAACTTATCTTTTAGTTTTTATTATTTATAATAAGTTTAAGTCTTATTAAGAACGTATATATTATCTCGATTAAAATCTTATTATATATACTTTTTAGTTAAATTATTATATTATTATTCGTAATATTATCTTATTAAAATATAAAGTAATAATTAAAAGATCTCTTAACTTTTTTTAATTAAATCTTATTTTTATATATACTTAAAGTAAGTTATAATAAGATCTTAATAATTAACTTTTCTTTACTTTTATTACGTAATAATAAAAGTAAAATACTTTATAAGTTATAATTATTTTTTAAAAAATTAATCTTATTAATAATTATATAAAAGTTATAATAAGATTATATAATAATATATATTTATATAATAATATTAATAAAAGTTTTAAAATATTAATTAATAATACTTTTATTTAATCTTTTATAATAAAAAAGTTAATTAATTAAAATTATAAAATAATTAATAGTTTAATTTTTATTAATATAAATCTTATAGAAAAAAACTTTCTTACTTTATTTTAAATTATACGTTTTATTAAAAATAAATTAAAAGATTATTATTATTATAAAATATTTATAAGTTAACTTAAAATTAAAATAATTATAAAAAAAAAGATATAAAAGTCGTTACTTAAGAAAATATATAATATTAACGTTTCTTAAAAGTTATTTAAGTATAAAACGTTAATTATAAAAACGAAATTATTATAAAACTTATTAAATTATCTTTATATCGCGATATTAAAAAAATAAGTAATTTATTAACTAAAGTTAATATTTAATATCTTAAAGAAAGTTATAACTTCGTTAAAGTTAAGTAATAAGTATATAATTTTAATAATATTTTAATTAATAATAATTTACTTAATTATAAAGTAATAAATAATATTAATAATTATATTAATAAAGTTAATAATATTAATATAACTTTTAACGATATTTTTTATAATAATAATAGTTAAGTTCTTTAATAAATTAATAACTTCTTTAAACTTATAGTTAATATTTATTATAAGAATTAATAGTAATTAAAACTTTTTATTATTAGCGTTTTATAATATAATATTAAGATTTTTAGTAATAATATTTTAAAAGACTTTTAGTACTTTTATCGTATTAAAGAAGATAAAAAAACCGTTTATATAACCGATTAACTTGTTAAATATAATAATAAGTTTTATTTAAAAAGTAACGAAGAAGTATAAAAAAGTAAAAAGTATAAAAGTTAAAGGTAGAAAAGTATATATATATAATACTTTATTATAAAATAAAGTATAGTAATTATTGTTATTTATATTAAATTAAAAATCTAAAGTTAATAATAAAAAGAAATAAATACTTTATATATATAACTTAAAGTTTAAAAGCTTATATAATATTATATATATAATTAAAAAAGAAAAAACGTAAATATTTCTAATAAGTAATATATATTAATAATTATAAATATTAAATAATAATCTAATATTATAATTAATTATTATAAGATTATAACTAGCTTTTCGTTATTATAAATATATATAAAGGTTTAATTAAGTTATTTTCGTATTATTTTATTATTTCTTCTTTTATTATACTTATTATATTAATTATTATTATTATTAAATTTATAGTTATTTTTTTCTTTCATAATATTATACTTAAGTCTTTCTTATCTTTTAAAGTAATATATATGTATATAAATTAAGCTCTTTATACCTCTTTTCGCTTTTTAATTAATAAATTCTTTAAGTTACGATATTTACTTATTACTTTAAATAATATCGGTTACTTTACTTATTAAAGTTATAATAATAAATATTTCGTAATAATACTAAATATATTTTAAAAGTAAATAAAGTAATATACTTTATAATACTTATTAAAATAGTAACGAGATAATAATTTTAAAATTTTATATATTTTTAAAAGTAATTAACTTTTTCTTTAAGAACTTTATATTTAATAAAAGTAAGAAATATAAAAGTTTTCTTATTTTTTTAAGCTTTATATTAATAAGTTCTTCTCGTTCTTTTTAACTTTAACTTAATTAACGTAAAATATCTTAATTAAATCTTACGTAAAATAATTATTATAATAATACTTTTAAACGAGTATATATATTTCTAACAAGTAATTAATTAGTCGTTTTTCTTTAAAAAAAGTAACGTTATTATTTAAAAAGTTTTAAAGTAATATAAGTCTTAAAATTAACTACTACTTATATATATAAAATTAATAATAATAGTTTTTTAATAATATTTTAAATAAGGTAATAAAACGGCTTAAATATATTATCGTTATATTAATTTAATCTTTTTATATAACGAACTTATTTTCTATAAGTATTATAAAATATTATAAAAAGCTTTTAATCGAGAAGATATTTATAATATAGTACTTTTTTTTAGTTATATTTCTTTATATAAGTAATATAATATTTATAAGAATTACTTAATAATAAGTAAAAGTTAAAATTATAATTAAAATCGTTACTTAAAACTTTTTACGAAATTATAAAAAGTTAATAAAATAAATAAAAACTTATTAATTAAAGATATAAAAAGTAACCTTATTTTTAAAAGTAAAGATTTAAAGAAAATAACTTAAGATAACTTTTAAACTTTTAAAAATTAAAGTAAAAGAGGTAAGAAATAAAAAGAAATAAGTAACAGTAAGTATAATCTTAATTAGTTTATTATTAAGATAAGTTTATTTCTTTTTTTATAACTTTATAACTTAATTTTATATTAAAACTTAAAAGAAATTAAATATAAAAAGTTTTATTAATTTTTATATTAAAAGTAATAAAATAATTATAAATTTATTAATGTTAAGTAAGTAAAATCTTTTAATTAATACTTTATAAGTATAATAAAAAATAAGAAATTATAAAAAGAATCGTCTTTTAAAATAAAAGAAATAATAAAACGGTTATAATAAAAATAAGAAAACAGAATAAAAATAATTTAAAGTATTATAACGTAGTAGTAATTTTTATTTAAGTTAAAAATTAAAATAAATTAAAGTATATAATATACCTTTTTTTCGTCTTTATTAAAATTTTAACTTCAATTCTTTTATATTATAATAATTAAAGTAAGTTAATTTCGTTTTAAAGTAAATACTTTAATAATTACCTTTATCGTTTCTTAATTAAGTTTTAATAATTAATAATAAGTATAAAAACGAGAAGATTTTTATAAGTTTATAAGTTTTTATTAATATTAATAAGTTCTTAAATTTTATTAAAGTTTATTATAAAAGTTTTTAACTTTTTTTTATAAAAGATTTTTTAAATAAATATCTTAGTAACGTTTTATAATTTAAAATAATTATTTAATAATATTTTAATAATTTTATAAAACTTTACTTATTAATTTAAAGTTTTTAGTTATTAAATATATTAATATAACCTATATAATTATATATAAGAACTAAGTAATTTATTATTAATAGTAAGCTTCGTATCTTAGTTTTATTATAATAATTAATATTATATACTTACCGTTTCTTTTATATAACGATCGTTTAATATATCTTTTCGATATCTTTAAAGCGACTTTTTAATATTAAAACTTTTTAAATAATTAAATCGTCTTTATTTATAATATTTTCTTAATTAAAAGTCTTTTAAATTAAAATAATTAATTTAAAAAGTATTAAAAGTTCTTTATTATAAAAAAGTTAATATAACGATATATTAAAATAATAAATAATAATTTTATTAACTTAAATAACTAAAAGTAATAAAGAAACTTAATTTTTATTAATATTATTTATTATTTTTATTAAAGATTTAGTAATACTTTTATATTTATTCTCGATTAAACTTTAAGTCTTAAAATTATAAATAAAATTAAAAGTAATATTAAAACTTAAGTCTTTACTTACTTTAATAACTTTACCTTTATTCTTAAGATTATTATTTACTTTTAAACGTTAAAAATAATTATATTAGTAAATAATTTATAACTTAATAAACCGAATAATAACTATTAAGTTAATTTTCTTTAATATTATCGCTTTAAAGTATTTTAAAACTTTATAACGTACTTTTATAATTAATATAAAACTTTAGTAAGTTAATAAGTACTATGTATTTAATACTTAAGTTAAAAAAATATCTATAAGTTTTATTTAAAATTATAAGTCGATTAACCATTAATTAAAAACTTTCGCGTATTATAAGTATTTAAACTATTATCGTTTGACGTTAATATATATATTATTTTATTAATATAAGTTAATAACCTTTTTATACGTAATCTCTTATCTTTTATTACTAAGGTTTTAATAAATTTAAAAGAAAATATCTTTTTAAAATTAAAAATTTCTATAACTTTTCTTAATAACGTTTTAATAATAACTTTATAGAATATTACTTTATTATATATAAAAAATTAAGTCGTTTTAATTTTAAAAGTTATAATAAATTTTTATTAATATAACGTAATAATATCTTTAAGTCGTTTTAATATTTATAATATTTTAAGTATATATAAAATTTAATTAACTTTATAAGTAATTAAAATTAATTAACGTTAATTATATTAATTTTAACGTTAATATAATCTTTAGTATCTTTTTTAATAATATTAAAATAAAGCTTAGAATATAGTTTTCGATAACCGAGGCTTTAATTAAGGTTATACACTTATAAATAAGTACGTAATTTACCTCTAAATAAATAGAAACTATAGATGTTTTTTCTTTTCTTTTTATCTTTTTAAAACTATAATATTATATTAATTTACACTACTTAACGACTTATTAATAACCTCTCTTTTATATATATATTAAAAATATCCTTAATTAAAGATATCTACGTTTAAGATTTATAATATACCTTTACTTTAACTATAAATCGACTTTATAATTATATCTTTCTATTAAACATTTTACTTATTTAATATTTATTTATTTTATAACTCCCTTTTATAAGTTTAAATACTAACGATAATCGAGGACTTACTTTATTAATTAAAGAAAATAATAAACGATAACGTATAACGTTAAAGTTAAAACGAGAGAATTATTAACTATTAATAATAAGAAAGTTTAAATACCTTAGTAATATAAATTCTTTTTTAAGTAGTATTACCTTTCTTTTATTAAAATTTAATACTTTATATAATAAAAGAAATTATTAATTAACGTTTATTACGTTAAACGGAATTAACTTAAAAACTTTATATTAAGACGAAATAGAAAAATTTAAAACGAGATATCTATAATTAAAAATAAACCGTATTTATCGAAAAGTATAATAAGTAATATATTAAAGTATTAATAAAAATCTAAAAGATATAAGATAAAATATAAATCTTATTATTTATAATATTACGAATAATATCTTAAAACGTTAGTAAATTAATATTTATATTAAGCTTTATAATATATATATTTTAAGTAGTTATAAAACTATAATTAACGATAATAAATTACGTTATATTAAAAGACCGATTAATATAAAGACTTAATAAGTAAAAAGTAATTATAATATAAAAAAGCTTAAGTAAGCTATATTTAATAAAAAAGCTTTAAATACGGAGATAATTAATTATATATAAAAGCTATAATATATTAATATATTAAAAAGAGATATTAAATATAGTTTAAGTATTATATTTACTTTTAATAAGTTTAATTAACACTATCTTTTTATTAACAACTTACCTTTTATTAATACTTTTAAAGAATCGCTTAATAATACCTTTTAATAGTTATAAATAATCCTTAATTATTTAAATAAAATAATTACTATATAAAGAAGAGGTATATAAAACGAGTTAAGTTATATTAGCCTTAACTTTAATTAAGATTATACGCTAATAATAAAACCTTTTACTTAAATATAAGTACTTACACGACTTCTTTTAAATTTAAACCGATACTTTTACTTACTATTTAGTAAGGATAATATCTTTAAGTTCTTTAAAATATATAAGTTATATACTTAACGTTATAAAATATTTAATTAAGATAAAATATATAAAGTATTTACTTATTACGATCTTTAATATTAAAAGATACTTTAATAAATATAATATTTAAAAAGGTATAAAGATTTAACTACTTTAAACGTTTAAAATAAACGACTTAATATAATAAATCTTAAAAATATAAAAGTTACGTAACTTTAAGTTATAATTAAAGTTAAGTAATTATAAAGAATTATATAAGTATATTTAAAAATATTAACGTTTAACGTAAAGGTTCAAAAACGTCGTTAAGTTAATTAAGTTAACTATTACTAAGAAAAAAGAAAGCTTAATTAAGTGATTTTATTTAAATATTTAACGTAAGTTATATAAGTAAAACCTTTAAGCTAATTATTAAGAGATATATAACTTTATATTTAAATAATTAATTTAAGAGACTACTTTTATTAAAAACTTAAACTTTAAAAACGTTAAAATCTTTAAAGAGGAGCGAGTTTTATATAATTAAAAGATTACTTATATTATTAAGTAGACCGGGATTTAAAAATCAACTTATTAACCTTTATTTTATTAATATACTTAGTTTTTTTACCTTTAAAAGTCTTAAGTTAATTAAAACTATAAGTTAAATTAAGTTTTTAAAAATATAAAAAGATTAAACCTTAATATAATAATAGTTATTACGTCTTTTAATCGATTAAAAATACTTAAGATTAATATTACTAACTTTTATAATAATAATATACGTTATAATTAAAGAGGCTAAAAAGGTCGAGGTTCTTATAATAAGATTATTCTAGTTAACGGTTTAATCTTTAAAAAGTTCTTAACGCTTAGTTTTTACTATATTTATATAAACTCTTATTATAAGAGTTATCGTTATAATATTAAAACATATATTAAATCTTTTAAAATAACTTATTATATATTAAAACGTAACTAATAACGTATTAAAACTTAAGATATACCTTTAAATTAACTTTTTAAAAATATATATTAGTTTATAAAGTTTTAATTAAGATTTATTATTTAAATATTAACTAAAGAAGTCTTTTATAAACGCTTAAAGATATTTAAAGAATAAAAACTCGTAAGGAATTTATTATAATTTATTAAACTAAGTTAAATCTTAACTAAAAATATAAAAGAGTTCGTTAAAAAAACCGGTACCGATATATATATTTCTAATTAAAGTACGGATATCCTAAGAGTAATAAGTATCGAACTTTATAATAACGTTAAGACTATTATATTACTTACTTAAGATTATTAGTATATTAACGTTAATTATAACGAAGATAGTTTTTAGATTATTTAAACTAAAGATTACTTAGTTTTTAAAGTTATAATTATAAAAGAAGTTAATTATAAAGACGAATCTTTAATAATAAACGTTACTAAAAAACATATCTATTAAAATAACAGGTCTTATATTATTAAAAATACCGATTTTATTTATATATAAAGTATAAATATAATACTTACGGTTTAATTTATTAATTAAGAGGTAAAACGTTAAAAGGATTAATTATAAAAATTAATCTTCGATAAGAATATTTCTATTAACCTTTAAAACCTTATAAACGACGTTTTTATTACTAGTATAAAATTACTAAAATTAATTAAAAAATATATCGATTAGTAATAAAATATTAAAGAAATTATCGATTTCGAAATTATAACTAAGTGTATTCTTTAAAACGCGAAATCGAGGCGTAAATATATTAAGTTTATAATTAACGTTATTAAGATAGTTAATCTTATTTAACTTAACGTTAATATAAGTATAACTTTATAATAGTTATTATATTACTTTAATTAACACGACGTACTTCTTATTATAAAAGTATCGAGTATAAAAGTCGAAATATATCTTTTTAAAAGAATTTTTATAAGAGTTAAGTTAATTAATAATAAGGTAATCTTTTAAGCTTTAATCGATACTAACGTTATACTTTATATTATCTCCTCTCAGTATTATAAGTAAAATTCTTTATATATCATTAATAGTATAATACCGATTAAAAGATAATTAAAAGATAATAAGTTTATTATTATTACTAAAATACTTAAAAAGTATATATAATTAATGAATTATAAAGTTAAGAAGAGTTTTATTATAATTAAAATTAAAATTATTAAGTATAATATAATCTTTAAATTACCTTTTCTTAAAAAGATATATATTAAGTTAAATTATAATATCTTAGTAAAAATAAAGCCTTTAATAAAGTTTTTAAATAATAATATTAAAATTAAAGTTTTTATTACGTTAAACGAAATTAAGTTAAGTAAGAAGTCTCGATTAATAAACTATATATTAAAAAAAGTTAAGTTTTAAAAGTTATCTTATATAAATTAACTTCGTTAAGTTCGTATTAAATATTATATAAGTTATAAATTATACCGATTAAGATACTTTACTATTTAATAATAAAAAAGATAAAGTCTTATTTAATTTTAATAATTAAAAACTAATATAATTCTTATAACTATTATAAGATAAAGTTATAAAAAATAATAAAGTCTCGAGCCGAGGATTAAAACCGCCTTTATTTTATTAATAATATATTATAACTAACTAAGTTAATATTATATATAAGATAATTATATAAAAAGTTTAACTTATTAACGACTTTCTTTCTAATAGTAACGTTTTACTAAGTTTTAAATTTTAAAAAGACGAAATACTTATAAAGATTAAGATATTTAAATAACTTAAAGATAATTTAATAAAGAATATAAAGCTACGTTTTACTAATATATTAGTAAAGTAACGATTAATTAACGAACGATAAGTGTAAATTCTTATTTAACTTAAGTCTTTAAAACTTATACCTTAAGAAATTACCTTTTTAAAAGCGATTCTTTAAAACTAAGAAGCTTATTTAACTTAAATTTACAATAAATTAAACTAGAATAAATTAAAACTCTCCTTTTTATACGAAACTTAGATAATACTTTATATAATATAATAAGTTAAAAGTGTTTTTATCTTTAATATATTATTATTATTAATTATCGAAACTTTAAAGAAATAGTTAAAAAGAGGATTATTTAAAAAATATTATAGTTTATACTAGAACTTTTAGTTCGTTATTATAAAGAAAGATAAGAACGTCCGTTTAATTAACTTTATTACTTATTTTAATAAAGTTATAATTAAAGATATATTATTACTTAAAAGTAATAACGAATTCGTTAAGCTTTATATTAATTATAAATTATAAGTAACTTCGATATATTTTTTAAATATAATTAATATAATCTCGTTATTACTTTATAAGACTTAATAATATTTTTTACGTTTCTTAAAATTTTATAATAAATAATATTATTATAAAGTTTTATTAATATAATAAGTTACTTTATTTAAGTTATATATAAGATTATATTCGATATCTTAAAAGATATAACTAACTTCTTTTTCGATAATATCTTAATTAAAAGACTTTTTATACGTTATAATAATTAAAAGTTCTTTCTTAAAATCCGTTACTTTATCTTTAAATACTTTAAGAATTTAAACGCGGTTTTATTTAATATAAAGCTTATAAGTATATTTATTAATATTAGTAAGTTATAATAATACTAATCGTAAATCGAAATCGTTAATTATTTATATAAATTTAATACATATTAACTATTAGAAAAAAAAGTCTTAAAAATTAAAGAGTAAAACGTTTATAGAGACGTTAAAGAAGTTAAAAGTTTCTTTAATCTAACTAGATACTTTTAAATTTAAGTTATATATTACGTTATTAAAACTTAACTATTAATAAAACTACTAAAAAAGTATATTATTTATTTAAAGCCTTAATTAGAATAATATACTTAATACTTTAAAGACTAAAATTATAAATATTATTATATTTAATAAGTTAAAATATAAAACATATTAATATTACTTAAAAATTAATATATCTAAAATTAAATAAAAAGTTAAGCTTAGTTTTTTAATTAATAGAAAATATCGACTTATACGTTTTAAATTTAATTATTAAAACGATATTAAAAAGAAATACGACTTAAGGAAATAAAAGTGCCTTATAATTATTAAAAGCTTACGATAGTTATAGTTATACTTATTTAATATAAAATTCCGACGTAAGATTAATATAAAAACTTTACGAGACTAACTAAACGACTATTTTATAAACCTACTATTATCGGCGCTTTTAATAAGATAATTAGCTTATATTAAGCTTTTCGCTTTTAAAGTTTATTATATTTTTAATAAAAAGAACGTTATTATTAATACTTTATTACGTAAAGGGAAAAAACCCTTTAATAATTAAAATAATACTATTAAAGAAGATATTAAGGATTATATTAACGTTAAGATTAATATAATTAAAGTTAATTAACTTAAATTACTTATAAAGTTAATTAAATTCTATATATACTTAGAAATATTATAAATATTAAAACGACTTTAATATATTATTACGTTATATTAATAAAAATTAATTATAACTTTTAAAATTAAAGCGACCCAATTCTTTATATATAATAAAGTAATATTTTATAAAGCTACTATTAAGACGTTATTAAGAAAAGTTATAAAAACTTTTAATTCAAAAAGGGATATCTTTTTTTAAACTTATAAAAACTTTAATTATAAAAAGCAGGATATTACTTATAAAAAGGTTATTAACTTATATTAATAAGATAATATATATATTAATATTAAACGATAATAATTTAAATACTTATAATATATAAAAGTTTTTAAATTAATAACTAATCGATTTATAACTTTAAATAAAACTTATAAATATCTTTTAAACTTAAGTATTAAATATATAATACTTACTAACTTATTAAAATTTTAAATTAATTATAAAAGTATATTATAAAACTTTAAACTACTTTAAAACGATAATATTAAAAAAGATTAACTTAATAACTATTATTCGGTTTATTAAATTATAAATTATTTATTAATATAGTTATTTCTAATATTTAAAAGTAAATAATAATCCTAAGAATAAAAACGAGGTTATTAAAGTAAGTAAGGACTTAAACTTTAATATTACTTTTAACTTTACTTATAATTTTAAAACTTAAAGTTTAATTAAGAATAAGTATAAAAGTATTACTAAGTTTTTAATAAAAATAACTAATAATACTAATAAGAATTAAGTTTTTTTATTACTTTTAATTATTTAAGTTAATAAAATTATCGTTTATTACTTCGGTATATCGTCGTATTAACTTTTTTATAATAAAGAACTTTTAATACTTTTCGAATTAACTATTTTAACTTAAAAGACTTTTAATTAAGACGGTATTATAAGTTAAGATAACTTAATCGTTTAAAAGGTTTAAATACTAAAAAATCACCCCGATAATATCGAAAAGATATATTAAATAATCGTTATATAAAAGAAATAATAAGTATATAATATTAATTATTATAATAAAGTTAAGATACGAAACTTACTTTTAATAATAAATTACTTAATTCTTATATATAATTATATATATTATATCGATATATTTAATAACTAAAAACTTTAATACCGATAAGTAAAGCTTTATAAAATTACTAAAGTATTATTAAATAACTATTTTAAGTTATAAGACGTTATTAAAACGTTTATTTAAAAAATCTTTTATAAAGATAAGTTAAAAACTTTTATAAAAGACTTTAACGGAACTTAAAAACTTATCGATATTAATAAAGACTCGTAAAGTTATAAAAATCCTCTCGTTTTTATACTTACTATTAATTATTAAAACTTAATTAAGAAGTAATAAGAGTAATTATTAAAACACCCGCTTTAAAACGAGGTTAGCTTACCTTAATTATTATAATATAAAAAGATTTAAGTTAAAATTTTAATAAAAACGAAAAAAAGGTATATTATATACTTTAATTTACTTTAATTCTTTATTTAGATAAAAAATTACCGCCTTATTATAGTACTTTAAATTATTTTCCGTTCCGTTTTAATATTTTTATTATAATTATTTTTCTGTTTTTTTATTTTAAAAGACGATTCTTTTTATAGTTTCTCTTTTTCTTATCGTACTTATAAAGTATTAATTAGAAGTTTTTACTTACTTAATATTAATAAATTAATAATTACTTTATTATTATTACTAAAAAGAATCGACGAAAATTTATTATATTTAATTTCTTATAAACTTTAATATTAAGTTAAGTTATAAAACTACGAAAAAAGAATTAAACTTATCTTAATAATAAACTAATTAAAACTATACTTATTATTATTTACTCTTTTCTTTTCTTCTTACCTTTTTTATTTTAATCTTTAAAAATTTAAAAGTTATTTTAAGTTATTTTTTTTTAAATCTTTACTTTTAATAATAAGGTTACTTTTCGTATCTTTAGTCGATAAACTTTTATTTGTCTTATTAACTTTCTAAAGTTTCTTAAAGAGTTTTAAATAATAATTTTAATTATAATTTAAACCTTTTCTTATTATTAAGTAATTCTTATAAGTATTATATTACTTATATAAGGAAACGTAACTAAAGAAAAGTATTATATTATAAATATCTTCTCGATTAAAAGCTTTTAATAACGTCTTATAATACTTACAAAAGAATAAGTTCGTTATATTAAAAGACTAAATTAATATAACGATAATATATTTAAGCCGTTTTATTACTTTATTTAAAATGTTACTAAAAAGATTACTATTATTAACTTCTACGTATATAAGTAGTAATTAATTTTAAAGTTTATACTACTTTAAAACCTTTTTAAATAATAACGTTACTTTTATTAAAGAAAAACGATTAATTAATTACTTATTAAAAAGATATATACTCGTTTAAAAGTATTATTATAATAATTATCTTATATAAGATTTAATTAAGATATTTTATATTAACTAAGTTAAAATTAAAAAGAACGAAAAGAACTTACTAATATAAAGTTTAAAAGAATAACGGAACTTTTACGTTTCTTACTTTTATTAAATATAAAGTTCTTAAAGAAAAAGTTAACTACTTTTAAAAGTATATAAAACTTTAAAGTTATTATTTTATTATTATCTTTAATAAGTATTATAAAATATACCGCTTCGTTCGCTCTTATAATATATTTAATAAAGTAATCTTTTAAGCTTTAATTAACACCGGTATTATATTTAATATTATTTCCTTTTAATATTATAAGTAAAATTCTTTATACGTTATTAATAATATAATACCGATTAAAAGATAGATAAAAAATAATAAGTTTATTATTATAATTAAGATACTTAAAAAGTATATGTAATTAATTAATTATAAAGTTAAAGAGAGTTTTATTATAACTAAAGTTAAAATTATTAAGTATAATATAATCTTTAAATTACTTTTTTTTAAAAAAATATATATAAAGTTAAATTATAACGTTTTAATAGAAATAAAGCTTTTAATAAAGTTTTTAATTAATAATATTAAGATTAAAGTTTTTATTATATTAAACGAAACTAAACTAAGTAGAAAGTCTCGATTAATAAACTTTATATTAAGAAAAGTTAAGTTATTATATTTATTAATTATTATAATAAAAATAAAAAGACAAATTCTGAAAGTTATCTTATATAAATTAACTTTGTTAAGTTTATATTAAATATTATATAAGTTATAAACTACTTTAATTAAGATATTTTACTATTTAATAATAAAAGAGATAAAGTCTTATTTAGTTTTAATATTTAAAAAGTAATATAAGTTTTATAACTATTATAAAATAAAGTTATAAAAGGAAATAAAGTTCTAAGTAAAAGATTAAAACTACTTTTATTTTATTAATAATATATTATAATTGATTAAATTAATATTATATATAAAATAATCGGATAAAAAGTTTAACTTATTAATAACTTCTTTTTCAATAATAACGTTTTAATAAGTTTTAAATTTTAAAAAGACGAAATATTTATAAAAATTAAGATATTTAAACGATTTAAAGATACTTTAATAAAAAATATATAACCGCGTTTTATTAATGATATAATAAAGTAATAATTATTTAATAAACGATAAGTGTAAATTCTTAATTAACTTAAATCTTTAAAACTTATATTTTAAGAAATTACCTTCTTAAAAACGATTCTTTAAAATTAAAAAACTTATTTAATTTAAATTTATAACGAATTAAGTTAAATTAAGTTAAAGATCTCTTTTTTATATAAAATCCGGATAATATTTTCTATAATATAATAAGTTAAAAGTATTCTTATTTTTAATATATTACTACTTTTAATTATTAAAACTTTAAAGAAATAATTAAAAAAGATTACTTAAAAAGTATTACGGTTTATATTAGAACTTTTAGTTTATCGTTATAAAAAAGATAAAAACGTTTACTTAATTAATTTTATACTTTAATAAAGTTATAATTAAAAATATATTATTACTTAAAAATAATAACGAATTTATTAAACTTTATATTAATATTAAAATTATAAATAACTTTAATATATTTTTAAATACGATTAATATAATCTTATTATCACTTTACAAGACTTAATAACGTTTTTATACCTTTTAAAATTTTATAATAAACGATATTATTATAAAGTTTTATTAATAAAATAAGTTACTTTATTTAAGTTATATATAAAATTATATTCGATACTTAAAAAAATATAACTAACTTTTTCTTCGATAATATCTTAATTAAAAGACTTTTTATACGTTATAATAATTAAAAGTTCTTTTTTAAAATTTACTATTTTATTTTTAAATACTTTAAAAACTTAAATATAATCTTAGTTAATATAAAGTTTATAAGTATATTTATTAACGTTAATAAATTATAATAATATTAATTATAAATCGAAATCGTTAATTATTTATATAAACTTAATAGATATAAATTACTTAAAAAAAGTCTTAAAAATTAAAAAGTAAAACGCTTATAAAAACGTTAAAATAGTTAAAAGCTTTTTTAATTTATTTAAATACTTTTAAGCCTAAGTTATATATTACGTTATTAAAACTTAATTATTAATAAAACTATTAAAGAAAAGTATATTATTCGTTTAAAGCCTTAATAAAAATAATATATTTAATACTTTAAAAAATAAGATTATAAATATTTTTATATTTAATACGTTAAAATATAAGACGTATTAATATTACTTAAAAACTAATATATTTAAAATTAAATAAAAAGTTAAACTTAGTTTTTTAATTAATAAAAAATATCTACTTATACGTTTCGAATCTAATTATTAAAATAATATTAAAAAATTATAACTTAAAGAAATAAAAGTACTTTATAATTATTAAAAGCTTATAATAATAATAATTATATTTATTTAATATAGAGTTTTAATTTAAAACTAATATAAAAACTTTATAAGATTAATTAAACGATTATTTTATAAACTTATTATTATTAATACTTTTAATAAAATAACTAACTTATATTAAATTTTTTATTTTTAAAACTTATTATATTTTTAATAAAAAACATATTACTATTAATACTTTATTATATAAAAAGAGAGGACTTTTTAATAATTAAAATAATATTATTAAAAAAGATATTAAAAATTATATTAATATTTGAATTAATATAATTAAAGTTAATTAACTTAAGTTACTTATAAAGTTAACCGAATTTTATATATACTTAGAAATATTATAAATATTAAAACGACTTAAAAATATTACTACGTTATATTTATAAAAATTAATTATAACTTTTAAAATTAAAGTAACTTAATTCTTTATATATAATAAAGTAATATTTTATAAAGTTATTATTAAGACGTTATTAAGAAAAGTTATAAAAACTTTTAATTAAAAAAGGGATATCTTTTTTTAAGCTTATAAAAACTTTAATTATAAAAAGTAAGATATTACTTATAAAAAGGTTATTAATTTATACTAATAAAATAATAGTTATACCGACGTTAAACGATAATAATTTAAGTACTTATAATATATAAAAACTTTTAATTAATAGTTAATTAACTTATAACTTTAAATAAAACTTATAAATATCTTTTAAACTTAAGTATTAAATATATAATACTTACTAATTTATTAAAGTTTTATATTAATTATAAAAGTACGTTATAAAGTTTTAAGTTACTTTAAAGTAATAATATTAAAAAAGATTAATTTAATAATTATTATTTAATTTTTTAAACCGCGAATTATTTATTAATATAATTATTTTTAATGTTTAAAAATAAATAATAATTTTAAAAATAAAAGTAAAGTTATTAAAGTAAGTAAAGATTTAAGTTTCGATATTACTTTTAGTTTTACTTATAATTTTAAGATTTAAAGTTTAATCGAAAATAAGTATAAAAGTATTACTAAGTTTTTAATAAAAATAACTAATAATATTAGTAAGAATTAAGTTTCTTTATTACTTTTAATTAATTAAACTAATAAAATTATTATTTGTTATTTCGGTATATCGTTATACCGACTCTATTATAATAAAAAACTTTTAATACTTTTTAAATTAATTATCTTAATTTAAAGGACTTTTAATTAAGATAGTATTATAAGTTAAAACGACTTAATCGTTTAAAAGCTTTAAATATTAGAAAATCGCTTTAAAGATATTAAAAAGATATATTAAACGATTATTATATAAAAGAAATAATAAACGTACGATATTAATTATTATAATAAATTTAAAATATAAAACTCATTATTAACGATAAATTATATAGTTTTTATATATAATTATATATATTATATTAATATATCTAATAATTAGAAACTTTAATACTAATAAGTAAAGTTTTATAAAATCTTTAAAGTATTATTAAATAACCGTTTTAAGTTATAAAACGTTACTAAGACGTTTATTTAAGGAATCTTTTATAAAGATAAGTTAAAAACTTTTATAAAAGACTTTAATAAAACTCAAGAATTTATTAATACTAATAAAAACTTATAAAGTTAAAAAGATTTTTTTATTCTTATATTTATTATTAATTATTAAAACTTAATAAAAAAGTAATAAGAGCGGTTATTAAAGTACTTATTTTAAAACGAAGTTAACTTACTTTACTTATTATAATATAAAAGAATTTAAGTTAAAATTTAAATAAAGATAAAAAAAGGTATATTATATATTTTAATTTATTTTAATTCTTAACTTAATTAAAAGATTATTATTTTATTATAATATTTTAAATTATTTTTTATTCCGTTTTATTATTTTTATTATAATTATTTATTATTTCTTTTATTTTAAAAGACGATTCTTTTTATAATTTCTCTTTTTTTATTATATTTATAAAATATTAATTTAAAGATTTTACTTATTTAATATTAATGAATTAATAATTACTTTACTATTATTAATAAAAAGTACCGATAAAAATCTATTATATTTAATTTCTTATAAATTCTAATTTCAAGTTAAGTTATAAAATTATAAAAAAGAATTAAACTTATCTTAATAATAAATTAATTAAGATTATACTTATTATTACTTATTCTTTTTTTTATTTTTTACTTTTCTTTACTTTAACTTTTAAAGATTTTAAAGTTATCTTAAGTTATTTTTTTTAATCTTTACTTTTAATAATAAAGTTACTTTTTATATTTTTAATCAATAAACCTTTATATATCTTATTAACTTTTTATAATATCTTAAAAAGTTTTTAGTAACGATTTTAATTATAATTTAAGTTTCTACTTATTATTATATAGTTTTTATAAGTATTATATTACTTATATAAATAAATATAATTAAAAATAAGTATTATATTATAAATATTTTCTTAAATAAAAGTTTTAAATAATATTTCGTAATACTTATAAAAAAATAAGTTTATTATAATAAAAAATTAAGTTAATATAACGATAATATATTTAAGCCGTTTTATTACTTTATTTAAAATATTATTAAAAAACTATTATTATTAATTTTTATATATATAAGTAATAATTAATTTTAAAACTTATATTACTTTAAAACTTTTTAAATAATAACGTTACTTTTATTAAAAAAACGACTAATTAATTACTTATTAAAGATATATATACTTATTTAAAAGTATTATTATAATAATTATCTTATATAAAATTTAATTAAAATATTTTATATTAATTAAGTTAAAATTAAAAAGAACGAGAGGAATATACTAATATAAAACTTAAAAAAATAATAAAACCTTTATACTTCTTACTTTTATTAAATATAAAATTTTTAAAGAAAAGTGGATTACTTTTAAAAGTATATAAAACTTTAAAGTTATTATCTCGTTATTATCTTTAATAAGTATTATAAAGTATATTACTTCGTTCGGTTTTATAATATATTTTATATTATTACGAAACGTTTATTATTACGACTTTAATAAGTAAAGTAACTAATATTACTTAAAGTAATAAAAAGATATCGTAACTTAAAGAATTTATTAATTAAAAAACGAAAAAAAGTAAAACGTATTTAATATATATATATATATATATTATTTTAAAAGATAAAAGAGATTTAAATATAATATTATGAAAAATAATTATAAATTTAATAATAATAATAATTAATATAATAAGTATAATAAAAAAGGAATATTAAAACGATACGAAAACGGCTTAATTAAACTTTTATATATATTTATAATAACGAAAAGTTAATTATAGTTCTATAATAACTAATTATAATATCGAAGTATTATTTAATATTTATAATTATTAATATATATTACTTACTAGAAATTTTCACGTTCTTTCTTTCTTAATTATATATATAATATTATATAAGTTTTTAAACTTTAAGTTATATATATAAAGTACTTATTTCTTTTTATTATTAACTTTAAGTTTTTATTTTAATATTTATAATAATAATTATTATACTTTATTTTATAATAAAATATTATATATATATATACTTTTTTACCTCGAACTTTTATACTTTTTACTTTTTTATCCTTTTTTATTACCTTTTAATTAAGACTTATTATTATATTTAATAATTCAATTAATTATATAAGTAATTTCTTTATTTTTTTAATATAATAAAAACGTTAAAAGTCTTTTAAAATATAATTACTAAAAATCTTAATATTATATTATAAAACGCTAATAATAAAAAGTTTTAATTACTATTAATTCTTATAATAAATATTAACTATAAGTTTAAAGAAGTTATTAATTTATTAAAGAACTTAACTATTATTATTATAAAAAATATTATTAAAAGTTATATTAATATTACTAACTTTATTAATACGATTATTAATATTATTTATTACTTTATAATTAAATAAATTATTATTAATTAAAATATTATTAAAATTATATACTTATTACTTAACTTTAATAAGGTTATAATTTTCTTTAAAAAATAAATATTAACTTTAATTAATAAGTTATTTATCTTTTTAATATTACGATATAAAGATAATTCAATAAGTTTTATAATAACTTTATTATTATAATTAATACCTTATATTTAAATAACTTTTAAAAAACGTTAATATTATATATCTTTTTAAGTAACGACTTTTATATCTTCTTTTTTTATAATTATTTTAACTTTAAATTATTTTATAAATACTTTATAATAATAATAATCTTTTAACTTATTTATAATAAGACGTATAATTTAAAATAAAGTAAGAAAGTTTATTTTTATAAGATTTATATTAATAAAAGTTAAATTAATAATTACATTATAATTTCAATTAATTAACTTTTTTATTATAAAAAATTAAATAAAAGTATTATTAATTAATACTTTAAGACTTTTATTAATATTATTAAGTAAATATAAATTATTATATAATCTTATTATAACTTTTATATAATTATTAATATAATTAATACTTTAAAAGATAATTATAACTTATAAAAAGTTTTACTTTTATTATTACGTAATAAAAGTAAAGAAAAGTCGATTATTAAGATTTTATTATAACTTACTTTAAATATATATAGTAATAAAATTCGATTAAAAACAAGTTAAAAGATCTTTTAGTTATTACTTTATATTTTAATAAGATAATATTATAAATAACGATATAATATTTTAATTAAAAGATATATATAATAAGATTTTAATTAAAATAATATATACGTTTTTAATAAAACTTAAACTTATTATAAATAATAAGAATTAAAAGATAAGTTACTAAGATATTATTTTAAATATTATTTTTAGATACGTTATTTATAAGTTTATAAAAAACTTAGATTTTAATATAATCTTTTTTATCTTTAAAAGAACAATAAAATAATTAATAATAAAAAAAAGCTTATAGTTTTTAACGATTTAATAATAATATTAAATAATAATATTAAAACTTATTTATTATTTAATTATAAAGATAATTATACTTTCGTTTTTAAACTTATATATTATTTAAAAAAAGACTTAAGATTTTAATTTTTAATAATATAAACGTTTAATATATACTTAATTATAATATATACTTTTAAAGATTAAAATAATTAAAACGTAATTAAAAAAGTTACTTAAATATTTAAGATAGTTAGTTAAACTTTTAAGTTACGATAAAACTTTTTTAATAAAGTAATTAATTAAACGTTTTACTATTATAATAAGTTTTAATTATAATAATATAAGTATATAATTTTAAGTATAATCTTTTAATTATATAATATAAACTTAAACTTTAATTTTATAAAGTAAGTAACGTATCTTTATATATAAAGTAATTATATTAACGTTACTTTAATTAATACGTTAAATAAAGTAGTTAGTTTTAAAGTCGACTTTTTAAATATTTATAATATTATTTAATAGAATTTATTATAATTTTTATTAAGAAATTTATCGAAACTACTTTCTTATTTATTTTTATAATTATTTTCTTAACTTATATTATAACTTTTTTTACGTTATTTAATACTTAAGTTTAATTTAAGTTTTAATTAAAGAAAAGCTTTAATAATATTTAAGAATATTAATATTATAATAAGCCTTTTTAATAATTCGTTAAAGTTAGATTAACTTTTTTAAAAAAGAATATTATAATAATTAAAGTTTTTAATAATTCGTTAAAATTAAACTTACTTCTTATAAAAGAAATTACTCGACGAGGATTAAAAATCTTTAACTTATTAATACTTAAACGTTAATTAAAAATTTCTTTTAATAATAACGCCTTTTTTATAACGTTATAAATTATACGTTAAATAATAAAAAAAAAAAAAAGTACTTAAAGTTAATTCTTTAAAAATTATCTTAGTAATAATCGAAGAAGAAGATAATTAAGTTATTATATATAACGATAAATTATTAACGTTTAATAAATTATTTAATAAAAGTTAAAGAAATTAAGTTTATAAAAAAGATTATAAAAAGTAAAAAAGTAATAAATTATAAAAAAAATTATAACGATAATTATAATTAAATAAATATTATATAAAATTCTTTTTTTTATTAATTAATAAAATTTTAATATTAATGAAATTATAAATAAATACTTTTAAATTAATATTATAATTAAAAAAAAGTATTATAAAAAACTAAAAAAATTAAATTACTTATTTAAGTTTATTAATAGTATTAAGGCTTTTTACTTTAATATCGACTTTTTTATATTTAAGTAAATAAGTAAATAAAAAGTAAGTATCTTTTATTAAAGTAACCGCTTATTATATATAAAAGTTAAAGATTTTAAAATAGATATTTTAATTAAACTTATTTTAATTACGTTTATTAATTAAAAAAGTTAAAATAATATAAAACTATATATAAACGTATTATAAAACGTTTAATAATAAAATTAACTAATATAAAAGATTAAAGTTAAGTAATACGTTTAATAAGTTAATAATCGTAACTTAATTAAACTATACTAAAAAGATAATATTAATGAAAATATTTATAATTAAAAATATAAAAAATAATAAATAAAATAACTTAATTAATAAAAGGTACTTATAAAGCTTTTTTATAAGAGTATAATTATTTACGTTATATTTTATTTTTATAATAAGTTTTTTTTCATTTTATATATTTATTACTTAATTAGAAGATAATTAAAATAAGCTTAAAAATTTAACTTTTTAATACTTAAAACTTTAATTAAAGTTATATATTTATAAATAAGTACGTAACTTACTTTTAAATAAATATAAATTATAAATATTTTTCTTTTTTTTATTTATTTAAAATTATAATATTATATTAATTTATATTACTTAACGACTTATTAATAACTTCTTTTTTATATACGTATTAAAAATATCTTTATTTAAAGATATTTACGTCTTAAATTTATAATATACCCTTACTTTAATTATAGATCGACTTTACGACCGTGTTTTTCTATTAGACACTTCACCTTTTTTAATGTTTATTTATTTTATTACATAACTAATTTATTTTTTTAAAAGTGTTTTAAAAATAAAATAAAATATAAACTTTATAAAAAAAATAAAAAAAGAATATTTTAAAAATATTTAAATATAATATATATACTTTATAATACTTTTAATATTAATATATATTTTAAATTAAATAATAATGTAAATAATAAGAAATAAGATTTTATTTTTAATTTATAATATATTATTATTTTTATTTTTATTTTACTTTAAACTTTATATATATTTAAATTATATATTATAAATAAATATTAAAAATTATATAATTAAAATATATTATTATCTATATTTATAACTTTAAATAAAATAAATAAATATATAATAGTTTTTAAGTTATTTTAATATATATATATATATATATATATTATAATTTTATATAAAAAGTTTAATTTTAAATTTCTTTTTAAAAAAATTATATTTTAATTTTTAAAGATTTTAACTTTTATAAATATAAAATATTATGTAAAAATAAGTAACTTAATAATAATAACTTATAATATTTTCTTTTATAATAAAAAAGAAAAAAGATATTAAGAACACTTATAACTTTAAATTATCACCCTTACTTTCTTTAACGATACCTAGTCCTTTTCTATAGGGGTGGGAACGGTAGCAGTAGCCTGTTTCTCTATACCTGTCGTATTATCTTAGCGGCCTCGGTAGCGTATTTACATTTCATTCTGATGGTTTTATCGTGTCTGTATATGATGAATAAAAACGGTATGTACGCTAACGTCATGAAGGCAAGGATAGACGTGGCCTAATAGATGCCGAGGCTTTGGTACATATAGGGCGTGAAGAGAGGGAACACAGCACCCATGATAGACCGGTGAATGGCTGCTGCTGCGAGCACCGAAGCGGCGAAGATGGTGTAGGAGTCAATGAGACAGTTGACGACAGGGAGAATGACGAGAATACAGCCGAACCCGAAAGGGGAAGATAGGATGATGCAGGCGGCCCAGTGAATACTGGGATAATTGGTCCAAGCGAAAGCGAACATGCCCACCGGCAGGGCGACGGCGCCAATGATGGCTGGTGGCAAGCGTGACTCGGCCGTTGCTGTCTTAGTGGCCGACAGCCTCGTGTAGCGGGTCTTGTTGTCGATAATGGTATACACTAGGCCGAAGATTATGCCAACGAGGATACCCAGGAAGGAAAGACCGCTGATGCCCTCACTCTAGCCCCTGCTCTGGCTGAGGACAATGGGCATAGCTCCTATAAACATGTAGACGGTGCCGAAGATAATGGCCATGTAAGTACATGCCACCAGCACAATGGGCTCCAGGAAGAGGAATATATCCACGGCCGAGTCAACGCCTTTTGGAAGACCTCAGACGGATGCTTCTTGCCTTGGTTTTTCTCCAGAACACTGATGTAGTGTTTTCCGTCTTCCGTGGCCAGGTGTTTGACCTTGCGCGCCAACAGCAAGGGTCCGTATGTCTCGGGCACGAAGACAACACCGAGGATACCCGTCACGCCGATGGCGACGCAGCAAACCCCATGAACCCATCGCCAGCCAACGTTCTCGGAGATGAAACCGCGAAGGATAGGGCCTAAGATAGGACCCATAAACGGGGCAGCGCCATAGAGGGTCATGGCAAGGCCACGTTGAGCAGGGGCAAACATGTCGGCGATGGCACCGCCGGAGTTGACAAGAGGTGATGAACCATTTGCGAGATTGTGACCAGTTCATGGGGTTGCTGGGGTCGTCTTTCTGGAACTCAACGACGAAAGGGTCCGGTGCCGTGCCGCTGCCATCATCGTAGTTGTGAGTCTTCTCCACATGGCCAGGCCGGGTGGTGGGCGCGCTGTTGCTGTGCTTGGACATGGTGGAAGCCAGCGAGCTGGTGATCATCTAAGGACGCTCCGGTCAGAATGGGCAAAAGGGCGACTCTGTATAAAATCTGTTATTTCCAGGCGAACGTACTCGAACGTAAAGGTGCCTCTTTATGCAACGCCCAGGCACCGCACCGAATGAGAGGGAAAGTCACCTCATTGGCCCGTTTAAGTCAGGGGTCTCACATCTGCTGACGGATGGACGGAAGCTGATTCTACTGGTAGGGGAGCAGTGGAAAAGCGGCGTGTAGTGGAATTCTTAACGAGCGGCGGAAAGTCGTGTGATTGGGGGCTCTGCTTGTTTGACGGAATGCCATGGCATTGGCTCATGTTGTCGGAGCACATCACATCAGCATTGATCCCTTGCAAGCGCTCTATTCCCTTCCTTCCAGCCCTCATACGTTTGTTTGTTTGCTTAGTCCCCCCCTCGTCTTTTCGTTATAACAGAGCCAGCGATCGAAGAAGCACTTCATGTGCCGACGTTATGCCGACGATTGGGTCACATTAAGAAGCGAACGGCGAGCCAGTCCAGGCCTTACGTAGGTAGCGACTGAAGACGTCCAACGCCTGTGAAGCTTGCCGATTAAGGAAGTGCAAATGCGACGGCGGAACCCCAGGTGAATGAATGAATCCCTCGTTCCCCCCACCAACTGCCAAGCCTCGCGAGGGCTGACAGCATCGCAATTTGGCTACAGCCCTGTTCCCGATGCATCTCGCGTGGAGACAGTTGCGTATACGGCCAAAACATTACTACTGCTGCCAGGGCGAGGCGTCCGATTCGGAAGCAGCTTGGACAGGGGCCCAAAGGTCGGTTATCCACACCCGGCGGCATTGTCGTCAACCTCCTTGGCTTCCCGGCTCCAATGTCACTCCCTCCAACCTTAGCAGTGAATAATATGCTTGCCACCCCTCGGACGTCTGTGGCCACACAACGCCCATGTCAACAGGATCCCTGTCGAACACTGATCTGGACCCAACCTGCCTCTTATCTGGGCCTACGGCTCGTGCGCTGCCTTGCCGTTCGGAAGCTGAAGGGCTTGCTGATATATCCTTCCACTGCATCGACCCTCTCTGGAGCCCGTATTGGACCGCATCCGGTTCGCCCGAGTCGTCGAAGCAGCATATGGTGGTGGCTCACGCGTACCTCCCGACAGCAACAAAGGTGCCATTCGGCAAAGCACTATGAACCTTGTTTTCGCCCTCGCCGTGCAAAGACAAGAGTCCATCCCGCAGGCGATGCGGCAAGACCAAGCGAACTTGTATTTCAAGCGAGCCTGGGTGCTCTTGCGACCCGAGATTGTACTATGGCAGTCCATTGGATCCATTGAGTTGGTTCAATGCTTGATTCTCATGAACCGCTATGTCCATTGCACAAGCCACCAGCAGAAAGAAGGCCTATGCTGCCACCTTCCGGGGCCCACTGGCACAGAGCCTGGCAGCGACAGGAAGTTAAGATGGCAAGTCTGGGCTAGTTGCGTGGCCCTGGACCGGTATGCCCTTCGCCGGCTATGATCATTTGCATAATACCTCACTGGCTCTGGCTTAGCTGTATCGCATGGTCCCAGGGGAAGTCCACTGCGCAGTTCCTAACCCCCTTGCCAAGCACCACCAAATTGATGCCCCCTTCGGCAAACAGCTGCCTCCAAGAGGATGCACGTGCTGCGCACTTGGGCCGGGTGTTAGAGCTCCACGAGATTGGCAACCAGATACAACTGGCCCAAACGCAGATTCCAAACAGTGCTGCGTCTCATCTTGGATTGCCGCGTTTCTACCAACATGACGAGTACCATGCCGTGGCGGTCGGTGCAGTTGGACGCATGTCTCAACAAGTGGGAGAGCGCTCTTCCCGACGACTGGAAAGCGCACAATCTCCGAGCCCCGGGAGACCGAAAGTCTCGCGTGGAGCGATACCTGCTTCATCTCCGCCTCCTGCATACTCGTATATTTATGCGTAGGCCCATCCTTGCACGCCTCTACTCGATGAGATGCAGGGAAGCCTCCAGCCTCAGCGACCGCCTGTTCAGGGACTGTGCAGGCTTGTGTGTTGACTCGTCACAAGCTCTTGCATCGTTAGTCATCGAAACCCTCGAGGCGGGTGAATCCTTAGGCCTGCTCCCGTGGTGGTACAGGGCTTACTACCTACATATTGCGGGTACGGCATTTCTGGCTGCTATGTTCGTTCCAGAGCTCTATTCGGAGTCGGTGGCGCAATCATGGTGCAGCGTCATCACGGCGCTGCGCAGCCACCATCACCTCAGTGCTTATGTGCAGGAGTGTATTGTCACCTTCGAGACATTATCGGCGAGGATCCTGCAGCCACCAAGCTCAAACTCTCTCGATAGCACCCGGGCTCCTCTCAGCGATAACGGCTTTGGATTCGCTTTTGACGACCTGTTCTGCGACAGGGCGCTTGATTTTGATGCATTCGTCTTTTCGGCTGATGTGGCAGAAAGTTGACTTGCTTTAGGCGGCCATATGGGCTGGGCGGGACTGTATAACCCTAACGGATCCGGTGTTTTATGTTCGTATGGATTTGTTCTTGCTATCTACCAACTGTCCTGACAATTGACAATGGGTTTTGTTCACGGGCTCGTGAAATCGACGTGTGCGCTGAGATCTAATACAACCTCGGCCGCCAGCAGGGTCAGGCTGGAGATTTGCATAAGGCTGAATATGGACAGCTCAGCAGCCGCTTGGCTAAACAGCATATTCCGCACTTCCGCCGCAACCAGAGAATCTACTCCCTGCTTTAAGGCGACTGGGTGAGATCGATTTCCTCCACAGGTACCAACAACGTGTCGGCTAACATCTCCGCCACGGCCCTTCCGACAACTTCAATAGCCTCCTCGCGTGTTCTGCAAGCAGACATCTTGGCGGCCAGAGACTCGGTGAGCTGGCTTTGCTGCTGAGTCCGCACCTTGGCTGGGGTAGCCGAGGAGCCCGTTGATGGAGGAGAAAAGGATGAAGAAGTCGAGATGGCCGACGAGATTGAACTGGCTGTGGAGGTTCCAAGCACCTGCGACCTTACTCTCTGTGGTGTGCTTGAAATCGTCAAGCGTCATGTTGGCCACGGACTGTCCGAGCCCACCGCTGCCGCCGACCATCATGTACGACGCGCCGGGTGACAGCTCGGGCACAGTGTCGACGCCGGTGCACTTCAGCGCTACCCTGCCCGTGTGCGCCTCGTCCTGTAGTAGGGTGATCGCCTTGGCGATTTCCCAGGGCTATGACAAGGTCTGTGACATTGAGGAGCGGACCGGGCTTTGAGGTCAGCACCACGTCGACGCCGCCATCTTGAATTACCCCCTGACTGGCAGCTTCCAACGGCTTGTCCCCTCCACCGAAAATGCGCTTTGATGGGATGCCAAAGTCGTGCTCAATCAAGGCATGATTTAGGCCACAATCTACGACGGCAAAGACCTAAATTATAAGTTATAATGTTGTATTTATATTTCGAATATATGTATATACAAACTTACAAATAGGTAATAACTACTCTATCTATATTCTTAATACCTTTTAAAAATAGTTATATTATTTAGCACTTAAAATATAGCTAATTCAACACTTCAACGTGAACTCTAGCTCCCACTTCTTATCTAGCTGACTCTGGTCGAAGTATCGAGTCACTAGGTAAGACCATTGACCTGTAGCAGTTGCCAGACGGCGGCAACCGCTCACGTACTCGCGGATGTTCCTATTCACATCCTCGTCGGCGGTCCACGGTAGCCGCGCAACGGCGTCCTCGCATATGGAGTAATGCTTTCGAATGAGTCCTATCACTCGTCCCACGGCCTCGTTAATAGAGATTTGTTCCGAGTTCACGAACAGCAGACAGAGATTCTCCAGCTGGCCGACACGCTGCGAAGAGGATGCTACGTCAGCCAAGGTGCTTCTCCGGGTAGGAGGGTCACTGTCTTACAAATTCCTTCTCACAGCTCAGGATTTCGTTAATAAGGACAGTGAGCCGCGTGCACTGGAGCACAATACAATCCATGGCCTCGTGGTAGCGGATGGCGTCGGGTAGCTCGAAGTCCATTGCGAACTCGTTCTGCGTGATGGAGGGAATGGCACCGATGTCGTCGCATCGGAGGTTGAAGAGGTTCTCGGGATCCGGGAGCCGTGCGCCCTTCCGGACGGCTTGCTCGCGCGCGACCCCCTCGACATAGTTGTGTAGCTCGCGTCGCAATCTTTGGATAGACACCGATCCCATCTCGGGCCGCATGGCCGCTAATATCTCGTAGAGCATCCGCACCGTGCCGTGTGCGTCTGCCGGCGCGTCAACATTCACCATGGCTGGGTCCGGCTGTAGCACATCCTCGACGCACTGCAACGTCAGGTCGCAGAGACGCCTGGCTGCCGCTGTGTCGTCGGTGAAGGCGCCGCCAGTGTCGATCTCGTCGTCGAACCAGAATATCTACGCGGGTGCTGTCAGATCCTGCCTGCACGCAGGGGAAGCGAGAGGCCCGCGGGGAAAGCAAACCCACCCAGTACTGGTATTTGGTTAATGTAAATAGCTTTTCCTTCTTACACTCGGAATAGAAGGCGCTGGCCAGGATGACAAAGTCGGCCTTCTCGCGGTATGCCCTTCTCTTCGTCTCGGGCATGACACTGTCCACGCGTCAGTGGTCTTGACCGAGGACCCCGGTTTGCTAAAGGCAACAGGAGGGTCGTACGTCTTGAGCCATTCGTCAAGCTGTTCATTGATGTCATCGAGGACCTCCTGGCTGTGCATCCTCTTGGGCCATGCTGGCATCAGGCTCAAGAGATTCGGCACGTGAACCTTGCGTCCCTTACAACGTTCAACAAGCCTCTGGCGCTCATGCTCACCGCCGCCGGCGTGCTCTGAGACGCCTTTGAGTGTGCGTAGCGCGCCTTGATCCCTGGCCTCCGAAAAGGACGGGGTGGAGTTTAGTCTATCAATGTCAGGCGCCATTGAGTTGGAATGAATGAAGATGGAAGACAAGTGTGGAAGAACGATGAGCCCTGCGTGTTCGGAGACCTTCCTCGTATCTCAAAGTAGATTGAAGGGAATTCATTATATAGTACGACGCTGGGGCCTAGGCCCGGAGCTCCTGAGCTTGGATGAATCTTACATGCCGGGAATTGCCCCCTGACTCAGGACGGACCCCGACGGAAGAGGGCGAGGCAGGTCGAACTCATGATGAGCTCGCCCACGACAGATTGTCGGGCAGTAAAAACGAGAGGAAGAAGACTGCGTGTGCTCGACAAGGGGCCCATCCCGTCTCAAGACCGCGTGGCGTGCCATCGACCACGTGGCATGAGATCTACCTCATGTGCCCGTTCAGGAGTCGAAAATAGTAACAAAATGGCGCCGACCGCCACTCCTCTAGAAGGGGTAACTTTTCTCGGCGAGGAGATGCACCGACGTCCTCCGACACACGCTCACGCAGCCAGCGTGCTTTCCGCACCAGGTCTGCGATCCGTATGTCGGTGGCCATGTGATGGCTTTCTCGCTGCGGTCCTTCCCTGTCTGCTTGAGTCTGTCGGAAAGGACTCGGGACGATTCTCCACCACATTCGGTGTCCGAACCTTTCATGCACGAAACTGAGTGGCGACGGAACTAAACGTAACCAAGCTACAAGCGGATTCACTGGAAATTACCGGAATGTCTTATCGAGTCTTTTTTTCGATGGCCGGTCAGTTTCGCACTTGCATACAGAATTATTGTAGTTTCTGCTACAGCAGTAGGTGCTGAAAACGGCGAGGACCGATGGTTGATGCAGTCGGGCTAGTCGGCAATGGCTAGAGGCCACGTTCCCAAGCGCGCATGGTTGCCCCCGGGAACGGTCAGGAAGTAAGAAGGCCCGATGATAGAGGATGACTTGGTCATGAGGCTGGCCAGATTCGATGGTTTGATCATGCAGTCAAGGCCCCGGCGGAATCAAATCAACCACATGCTAGGTAGCGGGATGGACTCTAGGTAGGGCTTCGCTGTCCTCGTCTGTCGGCTTCGCACCGAGCTAACACGTCCGGAAAGCTTCATATATGATATCTGTCTATTTTTGAGGCAATGGCCACGTGTTCGCTGGCTGGCCATCGGGTACTCACCTCATTAAGCACGAGCAGCCCAAGTCTGGCCCACGCAGTCGGTGAAGCTGGTGGCTATTCTCGCCAACTGGTTGTCTCTTGCCGCCCTCCATTGCCGGCAACGCATTTTGTCCTTGTCCTTTCCCTATATCTACCACCATGAGCACCTCGGCCAAGCCCATCGCAAGCGCGCCCTTGGCGGCTCTTACGGGCACGTCTTTGCCTACAACAGTAGACGGGTTGACGGCTGCCTGGTTTTCCGAAATACTGCGGGCAGACGTGTCGGATGCCAGAGTCCTGTCCGTTCGCCATGGCTCCTCCTCCTCTATTGTTGCCGAGTTGGCGTACGCACCCGGGACTGAGCGCCCCGGCCTACCCCGGCGCGTTTTTTTAAAGGGTGGCTTTAACCCCGAGCTGATTGCTATTGCACCATCCCTCCGGGATACCTTTCGTCGCGAGGCCGGGTTCTACCACTACCTGTACCATAAATTGGCATCGGCAGGCATGCGGTTACCGCAACCACAGTACGCGGGCCTGGACGTTGTCAACGGACAGGGCATCGTGGTGCTCGAGGACCTCGGGGCCACGAACTGCAGCTTTGGCACGCCCCTCGAGACCTGGCCAGTCGACCGTGTATTCAGTGGCGTCGAGCAGCTGGCCATTCTGCACGCCGAGACGTGGAACTGTGGCCAGGACCCAGCCTATGCCTGGCTCCAGACCAACAACGGCGGCTTGCGCGGCATCATCCTCGAGCTCACCAAGCCTGGACCGTTCGGCGCCGTAGTGCCTCGGAACCTCGAGGTCCTGGGCGGCGGCCGAGAGCACACGGTGCTGCTAGACCGCGAGCGCATCGTGCGAGCCTTCGAAGCGCTTTGGGCGACGGAGGCGGCGGGCCGGTTCCAGTGCTTCATCCACGGCGACCCACACATCGACAACACGTACATGACTGCGACGGGCGAGCCCGGCTTCCTCGACTGGCAGACGGCGTCGAGCGGCAACGGCTTCCATGACGTCGCCTACTTCCTCGCCAGCGCCCTTGCCGTCGACGACCGCCGCCGCTGCGAGCGGCGCGTCCTGCGGCACTACCTCGATGCGCTGCGGCGCCACGGCGCCCCGGCGGTTGCATGGGACGAGGCGTGGACCGAGTACAGGCGGCACCTGTTCCATGGGTACGTTATGTGCATGGCACAGCCCGCCATGCAGTCGCAAGAGAACATCTGGGCCATGGTGGAGCGTTATGTTACGGCCATCCTCGACCATTCTGTCATCGAGCTGCTCGAGGAGGCCGCGACGAACCTACCGATTACGCAGGAAGCCGTGGCGGCGAACACACCGGCAAGGGAATGTGTATCTGTGAACAAAGCCTGCCCTTGAGTACTTCAATCCACTGCTGCGTTTTACGATATACTCTATTTCGGCGGCTGCTGAAGAGTAGGGCTTCGGACGCGGGGTTGGGGCATTGCTTCGCCCGAAATGCAACCACGCGGCGCGAGATGCTTTGGCCATCGGTAGTCGTAAATGGGCGCCCGTAGGAATGACCTTTGCCGCGGCGTTTTGATGGTCACTCATGAAACAGCATTGGACTCATGGGGTGTCGACCCCAGACGGCTGCTGGTTGAGGACCGCAAGGGCAGCGGGATTCGCAGCGGCTCTTCCGGTCAGCTTGGGTGAAATGAGCGTCCCAACGGCCAGATCGACGATAGTCCCCGCCTGCGCCTCGGTAATAACCTTGGACAAGGGTCCGGGCAGTACGTGACCTCGAACTC
This sequence comes from Nigrospora osmanthi, assembly GCA_029489945.1. Classification (NCBI taxonomy): domain Eukaryota; kingdom Fungi; phylum Ascomycota; class Sordariomycetes; order Amphisphaeriales; family Apiosporaceae; genus Nigrospora; species Nigrospora osmanthi. The sequence goes on along the minus strand of CP120494.1, from coordinate 2,281,454 downwards.
TGTCGTCCTACTGCATGAGGCAGGCTTCGTTTGGCTGCAGCGCTGTAGCACAGACAAGCCTGGTAGGTATGGCATGAAAAAGGGGGAAGACTGCAGACAGGTCCAGTGCGTAAAGCAGATGCGACTTCGTTTCTCACAGTATATTTTAGACGGGGCATGGCTGACGCTGCAATTGCCGCGGAGCGGATAAGGCCGCCGCCGACGGCAGGCATGGCAGGGAAGGGATCCTGTGCTGCAGCTGTGGCGGCGCCTCCGTTGGCCCAATATCGCATATACTACGGAGCAAAGAGGAGGGCGAGCTGGCGGTGTTAGGAAGATTTCAGCCCGATGCGCGCTTGGGTTGTGAAGTAAGACGGCCTCGGTAGTAGACAAAAACTGGACGACCAGGCCAGGAGCCGGGAGACTGCAAGCCCGTCTGCTGGCAACCCCCCATTCCGCACGAGCAGGGCGACGCCCGCCAGTTCCGATGGTGGGAAGACTTCACGAGCCACTGGCAGCAGCATGGGAAAGGTTCTTGGCATCGGCATCGACAACATGGCCTTCGTTCGGGCCGTGCGGGCTTCGGCCTGGGTCTGGAAAGACAGCGAGGAGAGTCGGATTCGGTGGTGACAGTGGTGCCGGCGTCGGAGGTGAATGCTGAATGGATACAGTTCGCTTCATTAGGCGCGTTGGGCAAACGCGGCGAGGCTGCCACCGACGCACGATACGCGCTGCTGGCATATGGGCATGGCACAGCAACGCCGAGACGCTGCCGGAAGTAGGGAGGCCTTCGGAATGCCGGGTCGCCTCGAGATGTCGGAGGGAGACGCCGATCCAGAGTCGTGTTGTGTTGCGTGGGCGGAAAGAGAGACTGGGCAGACTGGAGACCAGTGGGATGGGAGGCTTCGTCCTGTCGGTGGAACCTCGGCAGTGGGGCCAAGAGGAGGAGAAGCGTGGCTTGTGCGTGTGGCGGTGCGGCCCAGTCGTACACTACCCTCTGAGCCTCTGTCTCTCTCAGTCTCTCTTTCTCTCTCCCTCTCCCTTTCTCCCCCCCTCTCTCTACTCTATGTGTACAGCCTGGATGAAAAGGCCAGGAGGCCAGGCACCCATTATCCTTGTGGTTGAAAAGACAGTCCGGGCTTTCTCTGCCGTTCAAGAGGCCAACCCCGGCGATGGGCGTCGCACGTGCAACTCCATCGTCGGCCCTAGCGAAACGGCTGGCCTCCTCCAGTGGTCCCCTGACGAGCGAGCCGTCCCAGCCGGTCGGCAATGCCGGGGCTGACGACATGCGTGGAGGCGGCAGCCAGAGCCACCGCGTCCGGGACGCCAGCCGTGTTCTCGGGCGCTGTCGCTGTCGTGCTGTCGCGTGTTGAAGCAGTGCTGCTGCATTCATGGCCAGGATACGCGCGGCCCGGCCCGTGGGGGGCAGCTGTGTGCCTGTGGGGGATTCGCCAGAAAGGACGTCGGGGGGGGACTCAGGAGAGGTTGCGGGCGACACCACCAGACCACGTCGGGGCCATCAAGCCATGGGCGAGCTAGTCGCCGCCGGCGATGGCACTGCCATTGACCAAACCCAAGCGCAGCAACCCGACGCGCTGGGGCAAGAAATGGACCGGGATAACTAGCTCACCGCGCGCTACTTACACGGGAGAGGAATAGGGGGTCTCTGGGGAGCACAACCGGAAGCCCAGGTCCAGCACGGATCCCCCATGTCCTCCGCCCGTATCGCCAAATTGCCGAGGACGCGTCCCCATAGCTCATCAGCCGCATTGCCGTGTCCGGACAGCAGTCACCAGGTCCATCCGCCGCCTTGTCGCCTTCTTGGCCGCCTTGTCCGGGTCGCTATCGAAATGATCGTCAGTAGCCTCCAGTCCCAGTGGGGCCAGCCCTCATTTGCCAACGTCCAGCAACCCAGAATACGACCCCTTAGCCTGGGCCCTCCCTCCCCGCAGCCGGGAAGCATTGGGTATTTAATAAGGACCATGCACTCAGCCTGACCCTATCCCCCCCCCCCTCCCCCGCAGGCCGTCCCAACCACGGTCAACATGGAAAAACCATCCCCGCCGAGGCCAGATGCGGCCGCAGCACCGCCGCTGCTTTCGCGCCACCGGGCCGTCCTGCTCGTGCTGGCCTCGCAGTTGGCGGCGGCCGTCTTGCACGCCCTCGCTCGGCTCCTCGAGACGCGGTCGTCATCACCGGCCGAGGGCGGCGACGAGGGCGGCCCCGCGCGTGTGCACCCCTTCACCATCCTCCAGGTCCGCCTCCTCGTCACCTCGCTCGGCTGCTGCGCCCACCTGCGTCTCTTTGCCAACACCCCCGACTTCCCGCTTGGCCGACCCGAACTCCGGCCCCTGCTGGCCCTCCGAGCCGCCGGCGGCGTGCTCGGTGCCTGTGGCTTCTACGGTACGTCTTGCTCCCGACCTTGCCCCCCGGGGCCATTGGCATGAGACCGAGGATGAAAAAGGCTGACGGGAGGATCCTTCCGGCTTGCAGTGTCCATCGCCTACATCTCGCTCAGCGAAGCCACGGCGCTCAACTTCCTGGCACCCCTCGGGGCCCTGATTCTGACGCGCTACCTGGATAACGGCGTGATTGCGCTGGGCGACGGAATTGCCAGCGTTGTAGCCCTCGCCAGCGTCGTCTTGGTCCTCCAGCCCGGGTCCGTCTTCGGTACGGCTACCACCGAGGGGGCCTCGCTTTCCGACGGTGTCTCGATCGACCCCCATGCCTCCTTAAAAGGCACCTTGGCTGGCATGATTGGGGTCGTCGGTGGTGTCGTAAGTAGATTCTGCGCCGAATTTCCCCCTCCGCATGGGTACCTCTTCTCAGGGGCGACACCCCGATTACTTTCTCGCCCATACTAACGTGGACCCCGTGGTTGCAGATCGCACTTTCGGCAATTAACCGAATAGGGACAAGGGCGCACCCCCTTCTCAGCGTCAACTACTTCAGCTGCAGTGTCTTTCTGGTCACCACCATCTGCTCTTTCTTTATTCCGGAAGCTGCGTGGCCCCGGGATGCTGGCTCCTGGTGCTTGATGATACTGATGGGCATCATTGGGTTCAGCATGGAATACCTCCTGACGGCCGGCTTGGGGTCCAACCACCCCAGCGCCACCGTCATGATCTACTCGCAGGTTCTCTGGGCACTGCTTCTCGAATGGCTTGTCTGGCACTCGCGCATCAACTCGCTAACGATTGTGGGCTGTGTTGGCGTGGTAGCGAGTCTGATGACGATATCTCTGGCCAACAGGCCGCGAAGCTTGAGTAGAAGCCCGGCGTTCGGCCTCGAGTCGGGTTTGGACGACGTGGACTGTGACTCGTACGATGGCTACGCGCTGGAGCCAAGCCGGCACAAATAAGCAAATCCGTAATGGAAAAGCATATTCTGCCCTCTGCGGCCCCCCTCCTCAGGCTGGCCGCCTGCCGCGCGTGAATGTAGACGACTTAATGCGAACAAAACAAGTAAACCGATCTGCAGCCGCAAAAGCGCGTGCAGTAATTCTACACCTCGTAATCAGCGCCGGCGTCGGGTAGATGCGAAGGAGACAATCGGCCGTCCGAGGGTGCTTCTCCGCACCGCCTCTCTCTGGAGGCGATAGACCAAAACCCGGTCTGCCGAGAGCGCGGCCGAGGCCATTCTTCATGCCCATGTCCTGTTGCCATGTTGAGACCTGTGCCCATTCCCGTCCTACTCCATGCTAAGATGCATAGCTCGAATGCTTCCCAGTGAAGACCCACTGGGCCACACTCGCTCGCCTCTGTGAAGGCACAGTCGCTACGAGCCGCGCGGCGTGATGTTAAGTCGATCAAGTTGGTCCGCTGGGCGCGTCCAGGATTATCATTGGATCTGCAGTGTGGTTATGTTTCCCTGCGCCCAGTCAAGCTCGGAAGAGTCTTCCTCGACACAGGTGTTAATCAACAGGGCACAGCCAGCAGTCCGTCTTCGGGCATTTTTGGTTGTATATATAAGACAGTGTTTTTTTTTTTGCAACGCTCCTACAGGACTCCTGGCAGTTATACTGCAAAGAAGCCGTTGCTGGTGTCCCGACTCGGACAGCTGTGCCCGGTAAGTGTCCACACGACAAGTTCTTAAACCGATGAAAGCTATGACAGTGAGGCCGCTCCTGCGCCCTGCCTCTAAGTTTGTTGTCGCTTGCTATTCAGCCGAAGTACACGCCCCGTGATGATTTCGGATAAGCTAGGATATCTGTTGTCTGGGTAGCAAACGCTTGGCAGGAGTTGGGATCGACGGCTGTCGTACTGGAAAAAATATTATTAGTGAATATAGCATGTTAGATGCATGTTACAACACCTCTACAAGCCGAGAAGGACAAAGCTTGAAGTATAGAGATGTGACAAAGGCGTCGTGCCAGCGGTATAGCTCTAGTCTGTCTTGGCCTAAACCAAAAAGACAACCAGAACACGAACATGTCTGGTTTCATATTGGATGGGAGTTGCCTCAGGTCCGCCTGGGGGTCGAACCCAGAATCTCCTGATGAATCTACTGATCGTAGTCAGACGCCTTGCCATTGGGCCAACAGACCTTTTGTGAGATGGGGGATGGCGCGTTTATGACTGGTTATAGCCGGGTTGGCGGCGACGGGGAAGAAGAACGGGCCTGGTTGAGTTTGTGAGTGGTGGGTCACAATGACCAGGTGAAACGGAGGTCTGGAAACGTGGGAGGCGTGTAAATATTGCTGAGGGCTGACGGCTAGGGGCCGGCGAACGTGGGTTTTAGTATCTTTTCTGTACCGGAGACCAGCCTTTGGTTGGCTTCCGGCTGATATTAAAATCCAGTTTCTTTGATACCGCTCTGGTGTTCCGTCTCGCCCGCTACAGGGCGAATTCTCCCCAGCTCACTTCTTTTTATTCAGCCCAGTTCTACTTAGGTATCACGATGGCAATTGAGCATGTCATGTCAGGAGTCATGTTGGACATGACTGACTGACTTGGAGCTATGTGCGAAGGATTCATTCTGCTGGGCCAGAGCTGTAGGGAAGCACCGTCCTTCGAAGTGAAGACACTTTTTCCTGATTGAAGTCGCGGATCCCCACCGTGTTCCTACCATACAGCAGTCTGATACCTTGTATGTGGTCGACGACGGACTACCAGCCCACGTATTATTTTTGCCTTGCTACTCTCCAAGTCCCCAAGGCGGCCACTTGGGCATTGCGGTATCATACGAGAGAGTGGCGTTGTGCAACACTAAGCCGAATAGAATGTCTTTAAATTGATTGTCCAGAATCTTCATGCAATGTGGCGCTTTTCTCGAGGCTGTGAGCTTTTGACGTACGAAGTGAGCTTGTCGAGTTCGCGCCAGAACTAGTTCGTTGTAAATGAAAGACGGTGCTTGGGATGGCCAAAGACGGTCAGAGGGGTGGGAATTCCTATTCCATTGTCCCTAAGCTTGTGCTGGGCGCTCGGCAAGTCGTTGATGGTTTGCAGTCTCCGGCAAAGTATGAGTAAGCTGCCCAGAATGGAGCATAACCTCATGGGCAGGTGATGTTCCTCCATCAACACCGGTCGAGAATTTCGTGACTCGCATCCATCAAAACGAAGGGGGAAAAGAGAAACCCCAAAAAGGTTCTCTTGGAGATATGGGAGCCAACGTGCACGCTATATGTTTTTTCTCCACCGCATCTTTATAAGCCCAAATTGAAGTTATCCCAGCTGCCCGGAGACGGTGCGTTAAAAAGATCAAAAAGGAACAAAAACATACAACACCGAGGATTCCCAGGTCGTCACCGACCCTAGTACTAATTCGGCGCTTTCCAGCTTATCTATGGGAGAGCGGACGGGATCCCGAGTTTTCTGGAAGCTATGGTCGTATGTGGTAAATTCTGAGGCATTCGAGGATTATACTGATAATATCAAGGAGCACTGCTGTTCTAGCAACACCATCACGCACCGTCCCCAGCATTCGCGAGGAAGTGGGGAGAGAAACCTTGAAGATCTGACACTAGGACTCATCGGCCGTACGAATACGTGCGTCTACGGATACGTGTCAAAATGTGGTTCCATGGCCGGGGAAACTGGCCGTTTATCCAGGGGGGGTCGAGTATTGCTGACGTCATCAAACAGTCCGTCTTGTGTTATCCTCTGTCGCGCGACCAACAAAGACAGGGTTGGGTTGGCTGGCTCTACTATGTATGTATTAATAATCGCTCCCCTCGCTCTATTCGGCCTTTCCGAAGGACGCGCCCTCGCGCACGCCAAGACCATACCCGCTGTATAGTATGGGTCGTTTGGGAGGAAGCCCACCTCATCTCAGTCGGTGCGAGCGCCTATCTTGCCGGATATCCCAGCCGTGGCCCAGCCCCTGTCCCGGGCTTCGCTCTTTTGTTCCTTTTCCTTTTCCATGGCCATGCCATGCCGTGCCAAGCCAGCCCGCAAGAATACTTACTGTGTATTAGGGATTCCTCAGCCCGGTCTGCTCTTGTTACTGTGTATACCGAGGCTCGGTGGCCCTCCCTTGAGCCCCGCTCACTTGAGTACTGTGTAGTAGCAACAGAACCTAGGCCTTGAAACATGGGGGCCCTCCAAGAATGGGGCTTGACGATGCCAAGTGGGACGGGTGCTTTGCCCATCATTAAAACCCCTGTGTGAGCGTGTGCAGCTCCGATGGACGAGAGGAAGAGGGCCAGCAGAATGCCATCGCCGAGAAAAAAAAAAGACGCCCTCCCCTAGTATATCCTATTACTGCTCCGTCCACAAGCCGCCCGACACGCCTCTTCGGCCCGCACACCATCGCCCGCACCCGGCTCGGCCTCGCGATCCTGGCCTCGCTGTGCTTTCGCCCCCCCGCCCCGTCCCTTGCAACCCGCCGGAATGTCCCAGGATTCCGGGTCGGCGGCGCCCGGCCGGCCGCAAGCGCCCTCCCCGTGGAACAAAGGCCTGTTCAAACCCTTGCTGGTGTCGGCCATATCGCTCTGCCTTCTGTTCCTGGGCGACATGTCGTACCTCTTCGGCTCGACCGACGAACAGCGGCTCCGCACGCACGCCCTCAACGTGCTGGCCGTCGACTTTGACGGCCGGGCCGCCATCCCGGAAGCCCTCGCCGCCGCCTACGACGCCATGCAGGGTGCCCAGTTCCCCACGCTCGAGTTCCGGAGCGCCTCGCCCGCGTACCCGGACCCGGCCGCCGTGCGGGACGCCGTGTGCCGGGGCGACTACTGGGGCGCCGTGTACGTCCACGGGGGGGCCTCGTCGCGGCTCGCCTCGGCCGTGGGCGGCGGTGCCGACGCCGCCGCCTACCAGCCCAACGACACCGTCACCTACATCTACAACCAGGCCCGCTACACCACCGTCGTGGAAAGCGCCATCCGCGCCAACCTCGAGGCCCTCATCTCGGCCTCGCGCCGTCTGTACTACGAAACCGCCGACGGCCGTGCCGCCCTCGCCGCCCTCGACCGCGCCGACCCGCCGGCCGTGAGGGCCTTTCTCGACCCCATCCGAGCGTCGGCCGACACCATCACGCCGACCTTGCAGGGGTCGCGCGCCTTTTACAACACGCTCAACATGGTCTTCCCCATCCTCATCACCTTCTTCTACCTTCTCGCCGTCAACGGCATCAGCGACGCCCACAAGCTGTCCCTTCGTCTGCGCCGCCGGGAGCTGTGGCTGATGCGCTTCGTCCTGGGCAAGGTCTACGCCCTGGCGGCGGCCCTGGTCATCACGGCCTACATGTGGGCGTTCCGCGAGGACTGGGCCGTCGCCGACGCCGTCTTCGCCAAGAACTGGATGATCGTGTGGTGGCAGATTGACATCAACTGGCAGGTCTTCGACGCCTTCATCGGCAGCTACGTGCCGCTGCAGTTCAACGCCTTCTTCATGTTGACCTGGGTCGTTCTCAACGTCGCGAGCGCCGCCTTCCCCTTTGAGGTCGCCCCCGGCTTCTACCGCGTCGGCTACGCCCTGCCCGGCCGCAACATCTACACCCTGCAGATCCAGGCTTGGACGGGCTGCGGCGGTGGTCTGGAGGTGGCCCTGCCGGTCCTGTTTGCCTGGTGGCTCCTGGGACACGTCGCTACCGTCTTCTCGGCCCGGAAGAGACAGTCGAATGCCGTCAAGGCCGCCGGCGCTCCCGCATTCGTCCAGTCTTCCCAGCCAAGACCCTCGTCGGAGCTCACTGCGTCGGAGGACAAGACGGATTGAAACCAATGCCGAGCAGAGGCCCTCGTGTCACGCAATGCTTTATACCTCCTGTCGCTCGCGCTGCAAGTTCAAAAATACCTACTAATAGGGCCAGACGCTCCCTTTGATGATACCTACGACTCTGGAATGATATAGATATGTAATAGAGAGATTCCAAACCCCGAGCATGATCGAATGACCGAAAACACAATGGTAGCCTGGACTTCCTCCCGACATCTTCTCGTACGCCCGCATAGTACAATATTCCCAAAAGTATTGAGGCTGAGCCCGACCCTCGTCGCTTGCAAAACTCCGACAGCAATTCAGGCGCGATGCGTTGCATCTTGCTCTCCAGCTCCTCGGTGGCCTCAGACTCGGGGTAGTAGCCAAGCCCCCGAGCCAGGACTCTTGCCCTGGACCGGGCGCGGGCGCTGGCACGGGAACGGGCATGACGTCCTGGCAATTCCAAGGAGATACTCAACTCACCTCCGTCCTCACCATAAGCTTCTGAAATCTTAGTTATCTGGATGCTCGAGGCGGGCGAGGGTTTATACCTTGCCGCCGGAGTAGGATTGAGTCTATCCTCCACATATTGCAGGATGACTTTCCGACCTCCCATAATAAACGGGACACGCGTAAGTACCTAAGTAGGTAACAGCGTCTTTGCTGCGTCTACGAGTCGTATCAACCTCTCTAGTACTTTTTGAAAACACCTGAGATTACCTTGAGCCATGCAGTTGTGCGGCCAAGCCGTGCACTACCGTCTACTATCCCGGCCGTCAGGCTAGCGAAGCTGGGAATTTATATGCTGTTAGATTTGGACGACACAGCAGCCGCTAAGCTGAGCAGCATACCACGAAGTTCCCCAGCGACAAGCGAGTCCACGCCTTACTAATCGTTTTACCGAAGATGGTCAGGTTGATAGCCCCGGCTGGAGCGTCTTTGTCTAAGTAAGGCGAAGTTGATATCGGCTAGGCCATGAAAGGCGCCCCAGCCAAAACACTGGTGAAGATGCCAGCGTACTCCATGGGTCGCTGTCTTCTGGTCTGGGCTATGTACTTACCTAGGCTGGCGCTGAATAATCTCGCCTCACCCTCCACTAAAATCGTCCCAAATTGTATTTTAGAGCCTGACCAAGCCTCCCATCTCCCTACCCGGGGCAGGACAGAGGCTAAGCAGGCAAGAGCCTTACGTCGAGGGTGTGAGTTGCTGGTAACTAGGGTTATGCGCTTTACCTACGACCAACACCAAATAAGTAGTCTTCATTGCAGTATAGTACAAAATGGGGACCCGAGAATCATGGTGACCCTTAGCATACTGGCCTGGCAGCATCCAGACTGATCTCATCGCTACCTAGACTGCTCGACTGCGCTACCGTCAGGTTCCTTAACGGCTACTAGAACGAAATAGTAGTTATAAAATAACTTAGAGGTTTAATTATTAAATAGAGCAAGTAGAGTAGAAGTAATTATAAATATATATAAATATATATATAAAGTATATTAATAATATAAATATTAAATATATATTATTTAAAATAAAAAGTATTAATATAAAATATAAATTATAAATAATATATGAAATAATATTAAATTTACTTTTATAACTTAAATTATTAAATAAGCTAGGAATAATAACTATTATAAAATAACTAGCTTAGTTAATCTCTTACTATATAAAGTTATAAGAGATACCTCTTTTTAGTAGGTAAACGTCTTCTTAGTTATAACAGTGCATCTTTTTCTATCTATGTACACTGAAAATAGCCGGTTCCCTCTATTCTCTGCCGCCACTCTTATAAATAGGAACCCGCAGAGCTGTGCTATCCTTTAGCCAGTGTTGGTGCGTATCTACACCTTAGTAAGCAGTCATGGTAGCCCGACGGCCATGAAGAAACTTACCTGCGGGCATGCACTAAGAGAACTTTGGCCCCCTCAGTACCGGGTAGTGAATTAGGTCGCATGTATGCTTCACAGCATGTCGACATTTGGCGAGCAAGACGGGTTGCAGTCCAGCTCCTCGAGTCCATTATAACTATGACAGATGTGCTACGTCGGGTACTCTATGCATAGAATCAACATCGGTGTCGTACAGCCCATGCTATTCTGATAATTGTGTGAACGTTATCGAAGTATGTTACTGCTCCCCCCCCCCCCCCCCCCTAAAAGAGTGCACAACTAACTGGCCACTAAGTGACCTAGATTCACCGCCATACCTACTTTATGTTAATGTTCGTGACGAGTGAAGAGGCCTTGTGCGGCAGCAGTATGACCGATGCTGTGAGATGACACGATCAAATTGGTAGTAGAGTGCGTTGCCATATGCGGTTCATTAGTAGCAGGAACTCGAACAAGACAGGCCGACATAAAACCGCCAGACATCCAAGCCACCATTCGCAACCCGTGAGTTACGACAAGAGCATGCCGTAACTCCACTGCTCCTGAGGTACGTCGCAGTACTTGATACTGGTAGGATGTTTCTTGCGGGCCGGGAGAATGCGGCGGATGTACAGGTCGCCGACGTTGATGGGCTCGTACCGCGGCGGCTGGCCGGGATCGAGACACGAATCGAGCACGGCCAGGTCTACTTCCGGATCGGGCGTCAGGAAGAAGGGTAGCGAGTAGCGCTCCCGGCCCGTCCGGTTGCGTACGCGGTGCACCGTTGCCGGGAAGCGCCCGTTGGTTTGTCGCTCCAGGTACTGGCCCACGTTGCATACAAAGGTGCCTGGCTGCGGCGGCGCGTCTACCCAGCGCCCATCCGGGTTGAGGACCTCGAGTGCCGGCACGTCGTCTTGCAGGACCAGCGTGAGCCCTGGCTCTCGGAGAGCATGGCGACGGGCCCTCGGTCAGCACGACTTGTTCCCATTCCAGACGTGGTAAGAGAGGGGCAAACTCACAAGAGAAATCGGCGTGTGCGCCCAACCCCACACTCGCCGGCTCGCCTCCGTCACCCTCGCCGGCCGGCGTCGGCGGGTAGTACAAGGGCCGCATGCCGGTGATGGGGAAGCGGAACATGTGGTCGAGCCCAGCCTCGCCCCCTGGCATGTCCAGGGCCAGGGCGAAGACGCGCACGAGTCGTCGAGCCAGCGGAAGCATGGAGCGGTAATAGGCGTACAAGCCCTCGCGCCACCAGGGCGCGCCCGTGACGGGCCAGATGTTCTGTGGCCGGGTTACGTGGGCCGGCGGCGCCTGGCCCGTCTGGCCCGCGTAGTCTTGCTCGGGCTCCAGGTAGCAGTCGCCCATGGTGAAGGCTTCTTTGATGTCTGTCGGCCTCGCACAGGGGCACCCCTGGAGGTTAGCCTGGACGAGGCACATTGTGGGATATGAAGGGGATGAGAAGGGACTATGACGTTCTGTCGAGGGAAATGCCTACCGCCCCTGGTCCTAGGGTCCAGATTGGTCTCCAACATGGGCTCGTAGCCCCGGATGGCGGCGTTCTTCTGCACGTGCGCTTCCATCTTGGTCTCGTGGTCCAGGGCGAAGAAGCGGCGCAGCAGCGCAAAGGTGTCGCGGATGACGGCGTCGGGGATGCCGTGGTTCTTGATGTAGAAGAAGCCGCACCGGGCGCACGCGTCGTGGATTTCGCGTGCGATGCGCTGCCTATCTTCCAGCGTCCCGGCCTCGAGGCCGGCCAGATCAACCGTGGGGATCGACGTGAAGGCCGACGACGGCCGGTCCGAAACCTCACGGTACGTCGCCTCGGCACCCGAGTGAAAGTAGACATATTTCTTGTCCTGTTGACGCTCCACGGTAGGGTGCACCGGTGTTAGTTCTTTTCGCCATCTTGTGTCCGGCCCCGAACTGGTCGCCCTTGAACGTCTTCATTGCTTTACCTTTTCGGGCACAGAGTGCGCCTGCGCTGGCGTGGGGGGCAGAAGTTGGGCCATGGCGGTACAGATGGGATAGGTTTGGCCCGCCGCACTGGCAATACTACGATACTGAGAATCTTGGGTCGGGGAAGGTCGACGGAATGGGGCAATAAATGACTTCTCGTGATTCTCAGCCTGCATATCTATCTAAGTAGGTAGGGGAGTAATAAGTACCTAAGTAAGTACTTAATTACCCCGCGTCCATCGGAACCCCCGCGTCCCCACTTTCCCCCTCTACGTACAATTAGGGCTACTAATACCGGATACCAAGTACCTACAGCCCCGGTGACTGGAGGTTACATGTAAGTACATGATTCAGTGGAGGGGCTGTCCCTATTGTCAACATAAGTGTATATGTGTAGGTACATACCTACATAAGTACTTACCGACCTATGTGTAGACCTTGTTACCTCTTTAAGTCAGTAGATTAGGTAATTACTTGTGTACTTACTTGGGTAGGCAAGTTTGATTGCGTCCCATCCTATCAGACAACAGGCAATAATAATACCGTTAGCACGCCGCCACTAGGCTAACGGGGGCACTCCTATCTATCTGTACATATGTACATACATGTACATAACCTACTTACTTACCTAAGTACTTACTTATGTACCTGGTTTGGCTTCGTATCCATTCCTTTATCGCCTCCGCGCTGGTGCTACCCCATACGTCCTTTTATCGGAGGCGGCTATCTATCACCGACCGACAATTGCGACAAAGGTGCCTGCCAATGCAAGGCCACCTTTCGCTACATAGCTAGTACGCCCGGGCCTGAATACCTGCCTATGGATGGCCTATATTATTTCCTGCCGGCGTCGGACTGGGTCTGAATGGGAAGCCCGTTTCGCGTGGAAACCTGATGTCTCATTCCTCTCGTAACACGTTCCAATTATACTCTTCCCCCCCCCTCCGTTCCCGCTGCTTCTATTTGTTCTTTCTTGTCCATACCCACCATTGCCGCCTCCCCCCGTGGTCTTGCAGGTTAGCAGCGAGGAAAACCGAAGTACCTAGGGAAGGACGATGGCGCTCTCGCTGTCCTACTACACCCAAAACCTGCTCGGTTCTTTCTATGGCAAGGAGAGACCCGAATTCTTCGTCTGGCACCCGCGCGGTACCACGAGGGCGGAGAGGAAGCTGCTTTTCAAGATCGATTTCTTCATCCTCACCTACGGCTGCCTTGCCTACTTCACCAAATGGCTGGATCAGTCCAACCTCAGCAACGCCTACGTGAGCGGCATGCGCGAGGACCTGGCCATGTACGGCACCGAGTTCAACCTCGCCCAGACGTGTTTCTCGATAGGACAGATTCTGGGCCCCATACCGGCCAATCTGCTGCTCACCTGGGTGCCTCCTCGCCTCCTTCTGCCGGGATTGGAGCTCGTATGGGGCATCCTCACCATCGCGACCTTCGCCGTGACTAGCGTGAACCAGGTACGCCAACCCACCCATACCGCTTTGGCGTCTCGGCTGCTGAGGTTGGGTGCCAGCTGTACCCTCTCCGATTCGTCATAGGCTTTCTCGAGGGGTCGTGCTTCGTCGGCGTCCAGTACGTCCTCGGATCCTGGTACAAGCGGACGGAGCTGGGCAAGCGCACGGCCATCTTCGCGTGCGCTGCCTATGTCGGCACCATGATCTCAGGCTACCTTCAGAGTGCCGTCCTCGCCAGTCTCGATGGAAGAAATGGCATCGTCGCCTGGAGATGGTAACTTTGCCCTTCTTGCTTACCCGGCTAAGAGCCCCGCGCCGTCTGACTCCCTGCTCCCCCCCGATTCAGGGTCTTCGTTATCGACGGCATCATCACCATCGTCATTGCTGCCTATGGCGCCATCTTCTTTCCAGATACGCCCTATACCACCAAGGCCTTTTACCTTAGCGCAGAGGACAAGGCACGCTGCATTGAGCGTCTGGTCGAAGACGGCCGCGAGGAGACGTCCAACTTCACCTGGGATCTGTTCCTGAGAAGCATCAAGTCGTGGCAGCTCTACGTGCTCACCATCTTGTGGATGTGAGTAGGGACTGGGTGCTACGCGTGGAGCGTCGTGCCTCGCTCGGCGTCTCTCTTGCTGACTTTGGGATGCCAGGTTCTGGAACACGACCGTCGGCAAAGTCGCCAACACGGTCATGCAGCTGTACCTGAAGAACGACCCGGAACGCCACTGGACGTTGTACGAGGTCAACAACATCCCGACAGCCATCAACGGCTGGAACATCGTCATGGTGCTGCTGCTCAACGTCTACGTGGACACGACGGGCCGGCGCATGGTGGCGGTCCTCGTCAACCTCGGCATCTTGCTCTTCGGCACGGCGTGCCTGGTGGCGTGGGAGATGCCGCTGGGCCTGCGCATCGTCGCCTACATGTTCGCCGGGCTGGACGGGCCCCTATCGCCCATCTACTACAGCTGGGCCAACATCCTCACGGCGGGGGACAGCCAAGTGCGCGCCCTCACCCTGGCCATCATGAACTCGTGGGGCGGTGCCGTGACGGCCCTCATGCAGCAGTTCCTGTACCCCGTCACCGACGCGCCCGAGTTCTCCAAGGGGTTCAAGGCCAGTCTTGTCTTTGTGGGCGGCATGACGATGTGGGCGGTGCTGGTCCGGATCTTGGAGCTGCGCGCGGAGCACCTCAAGACGCTGCAGCAGCGAGTGGAGGGCGTCGAGTCGGCAGAGGATGAATCGCCGCCGGGTGGGATTACCAACGTCGCACTGCAAGCGGAACAAAAGGGGGGAGGCTCTCCGTAACCGACGGGAAGACCTGCGCCTTGTCTATGCTGCATAGGTACGTGTTGGAGGAAGCACCGGCATTGTGGGAGAATGGATATGGAAAGTAAGTAAGTAGGTACATCTAGGTAGGGTGGTGAAGTGAAGGACGGGAAAGAAAGCGGATTATTGGGTGGCGTAGAAGAAGAGAAGGCCTGGAACCCCCGCACTACCGATCAGGAGGGGGGCGTCGGGCCCCTGGCGGGGCTAAAAAAAGGCCTTCAGTCCGGTGTCTAGATTCTGTGGAATGATAAGAAGAATGCGGGACGTGGGGTACCATCGGCCTCTGTCCGAAAACCAGGCTCATCTAGAACCATCCAAGCACGATTCCAACCACGAATAAGAGGAAGTTATCCGTCTCCCCCAGCAAAGGCCAGGGCGGAAAAGACTCGTGGAAGATGACGGCCACAGAAATGGCGCCTCCGGTCCCGACTACGCAGCTGTTCATCGCCTCCGGAAATGGCCCCGTCTCCCGGACGGTGCTCCAGACCCCGCTCCGCGAGGCGAGGCCGTCCGAAATCCCCGTGATCGACGTGTCGGGCCTGTTCAGCGCCTCGCACGAGGAGCGCCGCGCCGTGGCCATGCACATCCGCGAGGCGGCGACCAACACGGGCTTCTTCTACGTGGCACAGCACGGCATCCCCGCAGCGACGACAGCAGCGGCACATGCGGCCTGTCTCGACTTCTTCCGCCAGCCCGTCGAGGTCAAGCAGCGCGCCAACATGGACGGATCGGCCTGCTTCAACGGCTACAAGCCGGCGGCGTCCCAGCGCATCAACCCCTTCGAGTCTGTCGACGTGCGCGAGAGTTTCTCGTGCATGTACGACCCGCGCTTCGACCCGCTGGTGCCCGACGTCGCCGGCATTCCCCTGCATATCGCCGCCCACCTGCGCTCCGAGGACTTCCCCTGGGACGCCACGGCCAATCTGCCGCACTTCAAGACCGCCATTCTCGACTACTGGCGAGCCTGCCTTGCCCTTGCCCGCGCCCTAGTCCGCGCCTTTGCGTTGTCGCTGGGCCTCGACGAGGACTTCTTCGACGCCAAGGTGTCGCACCCCGATGCTGTGCTGGCCATGAACTAGTGAGCTGCTCCTCTGCTCCGAGTATTCCGGATGCTCTTGGGCCACCCGGGAGGTATGGCCACGACGAAAGCGCCGACTAACAACTGGCCTAGCTACCCTCCCATCGCAGAACTGGCGGACGACGAGCAAGACGCCAGGCCGGGCCAGAGCGCGCCTGTATCCATCGGGTCGCACACCGACTTCCAGCTCTTCACCATCCTATGGCAGGACGATCGGGGCGGGCTGCAGGTCCTGAACCGGCAGGGGCAGTGGATCCGGGCGGCGCCGATCCCGGGGACGCTGGTGGTCAACATTGCCGACTACCTGCAGCGCATCACCAACGACCGCTACGTCAGTACCGTGCACCGGGCGCAGAACCACAGCGGACGCGAGCGTGTCAGCATGCCCTTCTTCGTCGGATTCAACGAGAACGAGAGCTGCGCCGTGCTCGACAGCTGTGTTGCCCCCGGCGAGGAGAAGAAGTACGACGAGATCAGCTGCGCCGAATGGGTCAAGCGCCGCGCCCACGCCATGCACCAGACCGACGGCGTTGGAGTGTAGATCGACAAGTCAATAACATCTATTATCCACAGTCGTCGAACGTCACCATCTACCGCACACCCTCAGGGAATAAGTTACAGTAACAGAAGCTAAAAGTGAACGTAGGCCTAGGCCCCAAATGTACCTTGGTAAAAAGCTGCTATCACTGGCGGTGGCGATAACCGGTTCAGCCGTCATGTCACCTCGGTTCGGCAATGGGTGGACTCTCAAGTCGTGTACATGAACAGCGGTGACTGCTCGCCCATTCGCAGCAGCTCGTCCTCGGAGTGCATTGCTTCGATCTCGTGTTCCGTAAGCTTAGCCCGCTTCTTGCTACCCCACAGGTAAAAGAACCCCAAGGCTATTGCCACAAGAATGCCAATAATGCCGAAGGTAATGGACAGCCCGAGCCCCGTGTAGGACTTGGCCTTCTCGCTGTCGAGATACATGTAGCTCCTGACGATACCACCTATGTTACCGACATAGATAACGAAGTCCAGGCCGACCGCCCGCCGTCCAACTAGTGCCATGTTGTTGGCTGCCCATGATGAGTTGGCGGGGGGATCGGATAGATGCCAACGCACTTCAGGATCACGGCGAATATGGCCAAGCCTATATTTCCGGGTGGGTCGCCCTTAGACTTCGGTAACGGGCGCCCATGGGTACCCCAGGGAAGTCTATGGGCGATTTCTGGGCTTATGAAATAACCCATGGGCTACCCGTGGGCTTTTTGATATGGAGATGGGCTACCTATGGGCAACCCAGACCCATATATTCTTTTTTTAACGTATTCTTATTCGATATGGGTTACTTATGGGTTTTTTTTTTAATGGAGCTGGGTAGTCTATGGGCGACCTATAAGCCCTTGGGTTTTTACGGGTTCCCTTGGGTGCTGGGTTGGGTTGCTTTTACCGAAGTCTAGTCGCCCTTGATGGATACGATGATGCTGTAGCCGACCGTGATGATCGGGAAGGGTGTCGAGACGAAGGGCATTCGCCAAAAGAAATGGTCTGAAAGCTTGCCGAAGGTGATGGCCACGATGGCGCCCGTGACGTACGGGTGGACCGTCATCGGCTGAGCGTTGGTGTTGGTCAATCCCATATCCTTTGTGATAGAGGGGAGTGTGAACTTGTTATCTTGGAGAACTTTGGTTAGTCAAACGCAGCCCCCCTTGATCATGTGGATTATTGTACGGGAAGGAATACTCCATGAGGCGGGCTATTCTAAGAGCCAGGATGAAAGAAAAAAAAAAGGAACACCGGACGCACCGTATGAGCAGGCAGACTGTGCAAATAGCAAGTAGGCGTGGCCCCAAAGTCGGGAGTTCAAAGCAGAGACTGCGGAATTATGAACTGGATCGGGTTCCTAGAACGCTGGACAACAAGCGGAGTTCTCGATACGATCATCGCCCATATTGTTATGGGCGGCGCTGAAGTACGTACATCGGTTCCGCCGCATAGCAGCGAAGGACGGAAGTTAGATGGGAGGTGACTATAGTACTTCTATCTGCCCAACATTTCCTCAGAACGTCGCTGCCCACTCTCTAGAAGTGTGGATGCGAAGGGAGGGTCGGAAAAGAACCCGATTGGCTGGCATCTGACTTCATATTGCGGGCCACCCCACATCCTACCCCGCACACCCCCCACACCCCTCTGGAATCCATGGAACTACATAGCCATGCATGGATTAAGGCAACCTTTGTGCGCATGGGAAGGCAGTGGACGTAAACTAGCCTCTCTCTCTCTCTCTCTCTCTTTCTCTTTCTCTCTCCCTCTTTCTCTCTCTCTCTTTCTTTCTCTCTTCCCCCCTCTCTACGGGGTGCCGTACGCCTTGAAGCTGCTCGGTGATTCGGAAGACGGAATTTGGCTGCCGGCGCAACTTAAGGTCGTCATGTACGGCGTATCTGCGTGCCCAGACGAACTCGGAGACGCGCTGGTGCGAAACGGGGTCAACCTCATCAGTCAGCCATTACCGAGTGTAAGCGCACCCATTCCCCTTGGAGTCGGCGGTACAAAGCGACCGACTGACCCGGAAGGATAGGACCGAGGTTGGCCAGCTCATGCTTTCCTCTCGGCCAGCGGGCGGCATGGCCTGGAACTACGTTCGGGAGACTGAGAGACTCGCGCAGCAACGCACCACAGCGTCGATGCAGGCCCCGAAGGTATACGAAAGTCTGACGGTCGCGCAACAAGGCAAGCTCTTAGCCCTCCCATCGGATCTCTGTCACGTGTAGACTTGGGGCTTGAACCCGCCGTCTACCAGGAAGTGGTATCCAGACTCCGCGCCGTGGTGCGTTCGGCCTGGCCTGTCAACTTCAGCTTGCATTTGTCGAACTTCGAGAAGGACAACATCGCCGGCTTGCGCCACCTCCTGGCACTATTCCAGCACTCGGCGGGCTATGGTGCAGCCCCGGCGGCCTTCCACTTCTGCTCGTCCGTCAGCGCCGTGGCGCGGCATCCTGATGGGCTCGGTCCCGTTCTCGAGGCTCTGCCCGTCGAAGTGGTCGCACGAGGCGTGGCCGAAATCGCTCTGGCCCCCGTCCCTGTCGCCGTCGCCGATGATGGGCCCTCGCGTGGTCGCTTTTTTTGTGGCCAACGTTGTCAACAGCCGTAATTTCGGCTGGACAGTGGACCTACTGCCAGCGCTGCGGGAGGCCGGGCTGAAATTTGACGAGGTCGCCCCGCGTGAGTGGGTGCGTCGCCTGTGGGCGTCCGATCGTGACCCAGTCGCCCGATCGTGACCCGGTCGCCAATGCGCCTCGCAAGCTCGTTGACTTCTTCGCGCGCAAGTACGACCGCCATCACGATGAACTTCCGAGCGGCAAGGACCACGTCACCACCCAATCGTGCGCTATGTCCCCGACCCTGGCTAATGCTCTACTGATGGATAAGGCCTTTGTGAAAAGGTTTATCGACAGGTTTCTCGTCGGGGCCTGGAGAAAACAGCGACGCCATGCCGAAGCGATAGAGGATAGAGAATATCTTCAGATACACCCGTGGGTATCTAATGAACGCTCGATGCCTTCACACCTACACAAGTACCTCGTATATATGATGTGTTTGCTCACACTATCAAACAGCACAGCAAAAAGTCCGACAGAGTCGTAAAGGGTCACACGAGAAAAGTCCCGCCCTCAGTTGTCCAATTAGGTGGTACACGACAAAGAACAGGACATGGTGCCTGGCTACGTTTCCTGGATGGCAGAGAAACCGTCTTATTTTCAGCATCATTATTTGCACCGCACAGCAATACACATCGTCTGGCATCTCCCCGTTCCCGCTTTTTGCGTAGCTCCGTTCTAGCGTCTCCCGCTGGCGTCTTTCCGTTCTTGCGTTACCCACTGCGCATCTCTTCTGCATGGACGTCCCCTTCTTATTACCCTGGATAGATGACGATCACCCTCGCCTGCCCACTTGTCTCTTGTTTTCTTTCGTCTGTCGCCCCATCTCTGCGGTACCTGTTCTCGGCTTTCCCACTATTTTCGTTCTTGCGGCCAGCGGAGCGATAAGTTCCATAGGCTGAGGAGTGCGTTGAGGACCAAGTTCCCCGGTTCTCATTTATTGGTACATGTCTGTTTCTCGGTGCCTCCTGGCCCAACTGGGGGCCTTCAACCCTGCATACACTCCTCACGCGGCCCTCAACAAAGTCGGCAAGTGTATGTGGGAGCCAGGAAGAGCAATGGTTGTCGACATAACTGACTACTCCTATGCTTTCATTCTCCCCGCTCAGCAAATCGTGCGGCATAACGAAAAAGGTGACATACCGTAGCCTCAGGTTTCGTCCCCCGGACGGGCAGGACCGGCTCGGGGGATTCGGCCAGGGCGAACGGTCCCGCGACGCCGACTGTCGCCAGACTGGCTCGTCCGTGCAAGGGGCGCTGAACACGGATGACTCAGAGGCGGAGATAGGATGTTTTGGTGTAGTTAAACACTTGGGTGGCTTGCGTTGATGCTTAGGGAGGAGAATTCGGGGCGAGAGAGCCTCTCGTTGGTCTAGCTGGCCTTTCGTCGGCGACTGCTGAGCAAGTCACTATGGTCCAAACCCCGCGATCGGACATCCGTAGGGGCCGGGGGTGAGCGGCGTTCTGCTTGTTCTCAAAGATCAGCCTCTACGCTGTTATAGAATTCCCTCTAGAGCTTCTGTCACAGTTCTCTGCAGGGCACACTTGATGCTTGCGCGATGGCAGAGGTGTCAACCCCATTCAACTCCCTCATCCACGGTATATGACAGAACGCGTCCCTCGGCTTTTGGTGTTCTCCAGGGGAATTTGGACAGAGGGGAGAGTGCACTTCGGCGTTACACCCTCTTTATGACAATGGTGATGAAAGCACGTGGAACCAGAACGAGGCCCTATAAATAGGCGAATACAGATATAATAATGAATGAGTACTGTAGCTTGTGTCGTTATATGAAATCCTTCTTCGTAATACTACTTTTATCGCACATCCCGCGGAACACACCGCCCCCCTCGTACAGCTCTGTCGGGGTGCCCAGCTCGATAATACGACCCTGGTCCATCACCAGAATGCGATCGTAGCGAAGAATGGTGCGGAGGCGGTGGGCAATGGTCAACACCGTCCGGCCCTTGAAGGCCTTGGCCATGGTGGCCTGGAGCCGGTCATCGGCCTGCAGGTCCACGTTGGAGGTGGCCTCGTCGCACACGATGATCTTGTTGCCGCGGACGAGGACCCTCGCTAGGGCGAGCTGTTGCTGCTGGCCAAGGGACAGGTTTGCGCCTCCCTCTTCGATGATGTCGTCCAGGCCCAGCGACGACGCCAGATCGGCCTGCGACAGCGCGTCCAGCAAGGCCCACTCGGCGTAGGAATTGAAGGGATCCAGGTTGGACCGCACCGTGCCGTGGAAGAGCGTCGTGTCCTGCGGGACGATGGCGAGGTTGGAGCGCAGGCCGTCCAACGGCACGTGGGCCGCCTCGACGCCGTCAATGACGATGCGACCCCGTGACAGCTCCGTGGTGCGGAAGAGGGCAGCAATGAGCGACGACTTGCCGGCGCCGGTGCGCCCGACGATGCCGATGTGCTCGCCGGCGGCAACGTGCAGCGAGAAGCCGCGGAGGACCTCGGGCTGGCCCGGGCGGTAGCGCATGTGGATGTTGTCGAAGATGACCTCGCCGTGCGGCGGCCAGGCCGAGTCGACGGCCACGGGGTCGTCGGTGGTCTCCTGCGGCAGGCGATTCTCGTACGAATGCAGGCGCTCGGTGCCGTTCATGGCGTTTTCCACGTCGGCCCACTGGCGCACGATGAACTGCAGCACCTGCACGGCGCCGAGCGTGTAGGACAGCACCATGCCGCTGATGGCGGGGTTCTGGCTTCGGCGCTCGACCAGCGTCAGCACGCCGGCCGTCATGATGAGCATGATGCCGACGTAGTCGAGGCGGAAGCCGAGCCAGCGCTGCGCCGCCAAGCCGAGGTAGGCGGCGCTGTCCATGTCGTCAACGGCGGTGCGCACCCGGTGCTTGAAGGCCTCCTCGCGGCCGTAAGTGCGGATGCAGGTAACGCCGCTGAGACCCTCACTGAAGCGCGCGACCACGGTTGACCGCAAAACCGACTCGTGTCGCTTGATCTCGCGACCCGACGCACGGTAGTAGGCGGCCGACAGGAGCACGATGACGAGAGCGCCGCACAAGCCCGCGGCAAACTAGATCCGGCGGCCCACGCGTCAGTAATCAGAGCAGCAAGCAGAACATACACCCAGACATACACGCATGGTAATGAGGAGGGAATTGGGGGGGGGACGGGTTGGGCTTGGGTCACTCACCCAGTGGAAGTAGTAGATAATCAGTACGAAGATGGATAAGATGATGGCCACCGAGATCATGAATAGGCGCAGAGCCTCGGTAAGGTTGAAGTCCATCACGTCCACATCCTTGGAAAAGCGGTTGATGATGCGGCCCAGGGGCGTGCTGTCGAAGAAGGACACGGGGGCGTGGATTACGGCGTGCGTCGCCCGGTGCACCATGGTGTTGCTCGCTTGGGTGCACCACAAGGCGGAGCAGAGGCCAAAAAGATAGAGGAAGATGGGCTGGCTCAAGCCAAAGGCGACGTAGCCGGCGATGTACGAGTCGCGCTCCAGCCCGTACCGGTCTCCGCTCCACGAGGCCAGCCAGATGCCCGTCATGATGTTGGTGCCCTGGGCCAAGCACAGCAGAGGGAGCGTGGCCAGAACCAGGAAGGGGCTCTTAGCCGACGTGATGTAGGACCAATAGACGGACCAGGAAATGCTCGAGACCTCCTGCTCTTCGGCCTGCATGAGCTCGTCCTTGGGCGGCAGCTTCTGGGCCAGGGGCATACTGTGTTTGGGAGCAAGCCGCTTGATGGGGGTCTTCGTCTTCGTAAGCGGACTGCCGCTCTCCTCTGCCCCCTCCCCCTCCTCTTGCATCTCCTCTGCATTCTCGGGGTCGTTTTCGTCGTCCTTCTCGGCGTCGGCGGCGCGGACCATGTCGACAAAAGCCGGGTAGTTAGCCATGAGGTTGTTGTACGTATCGCAGGCCACCACGCGGCCCTCGTCCAGCCAGAGAACACGGTCGCACTGGGGCCAGAGATGAGCGTGGTGCGTCACCAGGATGCGGGTGCAGGGGGCCAGCAGGCCGCAGATGGCCTGCTCAAACATGTGCTTGCCGACGTAGGCGTCGACGGCGCTGAGAGGGTCATCCAGCATCAGCATCTCAGCGCGCGAGTAGACGGCCCGGGCCAGGCTGATGCGCTGCTTCTGGCCGCCCGAGAGGTTGATGCCGCGCTCGCCGATTTCGGTTGCGTCACCGTGGGCCAATATATCAAGATCGCGGTCCAACGCGCAGGCGCGGATGACCCGGTCGTACCAGTCGCCGTCGAAATCCTGGCCGAAGAGGATGTTCTCCCGTACCGTGGCGTTCTGGATCCAGGCCGTCTGCGTGCAGAGCGCCCGCGAGCCGCCCCAGACGAAGGAGCCCGCCGTACGCCGCATGTCACCTGCAAGTGCTGCCAGGAACGAGCTCTTGCCCGACGCGACGCCGCCGATGACGGCCAGTAGCTCGCCCCGGCGCACTGCCAAGTCGACGTTCCGGAGCTGGAATGGCTGCCGGGCCGTTTGGTCACCGCCGGTCTTCCCGCCCTGGGCCGACGCGTCGCCTGTCTGCATGGCCTGCTCCCACGTGAAGCTGGCGTCTCGGACCACGACGGCCTCGTCCATCTGGGGGTCGACCACGACCTTCTCGACCTCCTCGGCGGTCAGGTACCCCTGGATGCGCAGTAGCGACACCCAGCCCTCGGAGGCAAGGCCCAGCACCACCGGCAAGTAGTTGAGGGGCATGCGGAGGCAGTTAAACAGGGCCATGGACGAAAAAACGACGGCGGCCGAGATAGGGTGTCCCGTCAGTGCCCAGGTCAGGAAGGCAAACATTCCGGCGATTACGGGCAGCACCTGCCCCAATGTCGTCACCACGTTCCGGATTGTCATATACAGCTGCAGCGCGGCTGTCTCCTCGTCACGGACCTTGTCGAGCCGTTCGAGGAAGCTGCTTTCCCAGCCCAGGTACTTGACAAGCCGGATGGCCTGGAGGGTTTCCTGTATGAGGCCGACCCGACGATCAATGAAGTCGTTGAGATTTGCGCGGCGACGCATGAGCGCCTGGACCGTCTTGATGAGCACCGTCATAATGAATACGACGCAGGCGAAACCGGCGAGGGCGCTGTAGCCGAGATTCACGATAAGCAGGGCCATGCAGATGAGAATGACCAGAGGAGCCGTCCAGATCATGTGTATCATGGCGACACATGAATCGATGCGGGCGGCGTCCATGGCCTGGAGGTTGATGACTCGACCTGTGTTCCAGCCCGGCGGGTCCTTCTTCTTCTTCCCCTGTTCCTTCTTGGCCACCTGCTCCCCGCCTTCTTCCTTCTTGCTCTTTGCGGGCCCTCCCGCCTCATCATTCGCGGCCGAGCCTTCGGCCGGCTGGCCTTGCTGGCCTTCTTGGCCTTCGTCGCCGGTGGCCTTGCCTCCAGCCCTGGCGCGGCCCGAAATGCGGACCGACTTCTCGAAGATGAAGGTAGTCAGAACGGCGCGCATCTGGCCACCGACCAGTGCGCCGCGGTAGAGGAAGTGGTTATTGGTGAAGCTTTGCAGGATTTGCATGACCAAGATGCCGACCAGGAGCCCGATGCCGTGCTCGATGGGCGGGGCGGTGCGGTCGGGGAAGAACTGCGAAATGTAACAGTCCTGGACGAACTGGATGAGGTAGCGCAGGGTGTAGGGGGAGGCGACGGTGAACAGGTCGGCCGCCAGCCTGCAGATGCCGGCGATCCAGAAGTCGCGCTTGAAGGTGGTGTATAGTGCCCAAAACAAGGGGTTCTTGGTGCCGTTTGCAACACAGGCCGTGTAGATGGCCTCGACGGTCCCGCTGTGGAGTTCAACGCTGCGCGCAGGGCTGATGAGATAGACATCGTTGACTTTGAGGGGGCGCCGGTAGCCCAGCTGGTGCGGCCGGGTGTCAGTACGTCGTCTCGGCTCGCAAGCGCACGAGACACACGGCGTATGGGAAAGGGGCCACTCACCGTCATAAGCGAGGATACCCAGCTAAAGGTCAGCTTGCTGAAGATACCGGCTTCATACTCGGGACAGGGCAGCCGCTGTTCGGGCACAGGGGGCGCGCGCCTCCAGCGGTCCAGCAGCCGCCGCCATGGACGCGGAGATGGCTTGGCCTCGTCGTCGTGGCTCCGGCTTGTGCGCCGGCTCCGGCTCCGGGTCCTGCTTCTGTCGCTGCTGTCGCGGCTGGGCATCTCCGCGGCGGTCTCCTCTCCCGCCTTCGCGAGGCTGGCACTGCTCGCCATGCCGTCCTTGATGGACGCGGCCGAGGTTTTCCTTTGGGCCCAGCCCGCGCCGGGACCCGGCATGTCGACCAGCTTGACCTCATCCTCGGAAGCCGTAGTCATGATGGCGGCAATGGGACAGGACAGTACGCCGGCACAGGCTCACGGACGAATGGGGAAGGAGTGGCAGAGTTAAGGGAGTCGGGCAGTCAGTCGCAAGCAGGGCGGGAGACGTACCTCTCCAAGTGCCACGGCACGGCCGCGGCCCTCGTCGCGATCCCGAGCACCATTATAGAATAGCGCTGGAGGCGCGGACACGCCTCGCCTGGGCCCATGGAGAAGCGGCGGTCCCTGGCGCACCATGAGGAGACCAGGGTTGGCCCGACGGCCGCTTGGCGATGCTCCCACGCGGAGGAAGTGCCGGGGTGGCGGCGGTCACGATTCAGTCGCGCGTGGGCCGACCGGGGGAAAGAAAAGAGGCGGCGGCAATGCGTTCGCGCGGCTCTCGCTTTCGTTCCGCTTCCCATGCTTCATTCAACCATGGCAGCATCCAGGGAAGCATGGTGTGGATGGGGTGGAGCAGAGCCACGGCTCGGCTGGCGACTTACCGAAAGTAGAAGTAGGTATGTATGTAGGTGTGTAGGTAGGTACATTCAGAAATGTACCTCCCTAGCGTTGCGCCATGCTTGTTTGGGCCAAGCGAGCAGGGACGACCGCTGTCATCCGTGTCAGCCAGGCGCTACCGGCACGGCCCTGGCTGACATCTCAGCCGCAGCTTCAGCCAGGCCAGCACCGTCGAGGCCGTCACCGTTACGGTCAGGTCGCGGGCGAAATGTCAACGTCGCCGTCACCATCGCCAATGCTCCCCCCCCCCGCGCCGGAACCCCCCCCTCCCCCCCCCAGGGCGTCGGCCAAGCACGGCAGGAACGGCAAGGACGCCAGGGGAGCCGGCACGCGCCCGTCCGTTCCAGCCGTCCTCCTCCTACGCGTCGCGCTGGAGGCGGCGGCGAGGCGACGAGGCGACTATATGGTGCTCCGACTTCGCCGCCACCGTCTGTTGCCATGAAGGAAGGACGCCTTTCCAGCTGCTGCGCCTAGAGCGACCCCCTTCCGCTTCCCATCCCTAGCACTGCCCGTGGCGATCTTCTGCTTCCCTCCCGTAGAGTTCAGGGCTGCAGCGCTGGAGCCTGGAAAAACCCCCCTTTCAAGGCATCCTCCCCCACCCACCGCCCGCCATGGCACCTACGCTGCCCCAGATCGAGCTGGACACTACGCTGGCAGACTTGTACGCGCTTGACGGCGGCGATGCGCGGGAGATCGTCCTCGTCATCGCCGTGCCACCGCCCGGCGGGCCCGTCGCTGCTTCTTTGCCCCCCAACACCAAATTTCCCTACCAGGCCCCCAACTACCCCAAGCTCGGCGACGACATCTACGCCCGTATATGCCTTGGCGCGGCGCCCCAGCATCATGGCTTCGTGGCCGGCCCCATGCCCGTCCACCTGTTTGACCTGGACAAGTCGGCGTACGAGTCGGTGACGGCCCTGGCCTTTGATTCCGTGCCCGGCCACCGCCTCGACGCCGAGCGCGTCTACAATCAGCTGGCGCCCAAGCACCGGCCGAGGCTGGGCTTCATCAGCAACCCGGCGCACTTCAAGGTCGCGCCCGGGGAGAAGATCGTCTCGTACACGCCGCTCGACTGCTTTGAGCCCTACGAAACCGTGGTGGATCAGGCTGTCCACTACGAGTTGCTCTCGAAACGCAGCCTGGCCGCCGCCGGCCTGCCCACGCCGCCGACCGAGGTTGTGGAGTGTCAAATCGGCGTCGCCGATGTCGAGGACCCGTGGCTGGTCGACGAGGAGGCCAAGCGCCTCGTGGCGGCGGTCCGCGACCGGGCGCTGCCCTTCGTGCTCAAATTCCCCCAGTCCCTTGCCGGGCAGGGAGTTTTCGTCCTCCGGGACGAGCAGGACCGCACGCGGTGCCTCGAGGGGCTGGAGAACGAGGTGCTGTCCATGATCCGCACGCTGACCGAGGACAGCGCCCGGCTGCGGCCCGTCAGCCTGATTCTGCAAGACCTTCTGCCCGGCACCGCCGTCGCCCACTCCTTCTTCGTCACCAAGGCGGGCCGGGCCGTCTTCACCGGCTGTTGCGAGCAGGTCATCGACACGCGGGGCAACTGGAACGGCGCCGTCATCGACTACCAGCGCCAGGGGGAGCTGCAGGCGCTTTACGCCCCCACCGTGGACCAGATAGCCGCCTACGTCCACTCGCGGGGCTTCTACGGGCCCCTGGGGGCCGACATCATGTTGGATGACGGCGGGCACCAGTTCGTCATCGACCTCAACGTAAGGCTCACCGGTAGCTACGTCCTGGGCCTGCTTCGGGGCCACTTTTCCGAGCGTCGCGGCCTGCACTATGCCTCGCTGCTCACGCCCATCGCACTGCGGGGCGACCGTGACCAGTTCGAAGGGCAATTCGCTGCCGAACTGACCGAAGGAAGCATGGTTATCGTCGGCTGGTGCGGCGGCCGGGGCGGCCCGGGGGGCGTCTTCCATTACAGCATCGGCTCCATCGTCGTGGGCGGTCGGGATCAGGCCGAACTATTTGCCCTCATCGAGCGAGTCAACAGTAACTCCATCAAGCGGTGACGACGGCGCGTGTATTCCTAGATTTTGGCTATTAACTGCGTACCTTGTGCTGCTATCTGATCATCCACGTCGTGACCGGCCTGCAGTGCCGTGTGTACTTGTATGAACCCCCCAATACCTTGTCTCGGTACCGGGTCGAAGCATCCGGGTTCGTACATGGTCACTGGATGCTGCCCGTGTGTCTTCGCAGTCATGCAAGTGGATGGATGTCCATGCCGTGTGTTGCACCAGGGACCCCGGGCATGTCAGGTGAGGCCATCCAGTGAGAGAAGCGTGGACGTGCCGACAGCCGAAACCGAAAGTACCGCCCACGGGGACGCAATTTCTCCATGGTTTCCCTGCCGTAGCAAGCATGCGACGCGAATGGCGGAAGATGGAGGAGTTGGAGGAATCAGGCGAGGGGATCGTGGTCATCGGCTGACAGGGTGTTGAGTGCCGACCCACTCTTCCATGCCAAGGGATGTCCCTGCATGTCAGAACGGTCACGACGGTCAGAAACGGTCAGAACCGTCATAGCAGTCCCGTCAGGCCCCTCTGGCAGCGTACGGAAGGACCACCCCGTGGGACATTGAACCGTCGACTCTCAGAAGAGTTTGGTAGTCGTCGTCGTCGTCGTCGTCGTCGTCGTCGTCGGGTCATCGGCTAGGGCTTGATGAGACCAGCCCTCTTGTCGCTGCCCGTGGCCTACGCCTCGCGCGTAGGGGATGAATGACACGGGTCCCTGACGCACTTCAGGACTAGTGATATCCCGGGCGTGTTCTCGCGCCATCCGCGTACGATCTCGTCCGCAAGTGCCAGTCCAGTATCAGGCGAGGTTCTCGCCCAGCCTCGACTCTCCTCTCCGGCCCCGGCCCACCCATTTCTTGTTATCTATAGCCCAGCAGGAGGCAGTCCGGGGCCGAATCTGGGAAGGAGAACTGCACCACACACCCTCGCCCACGCGCAAGAGCCAAGACCCCTCTCCACGGCTGGCGAAATGTTGGCCAACAGCCTAGACAGAGATCACGTTGGCCGTATCGCCCAGCTTCTGGCGCTCCTCGCCGCCCTGCTCGCGCTCGGAAGTCTGCTCGGCCAGGCCAGGCAATGGTTTCGGCGCAGGGCGGTCGCGCGGTCTGCCGGGTGCGCCGCGCCGCCCCGGCTGCCGCAGCTGGAGCACGTCTTGGGGCTTCAGAACATCCGGCAGATGCTCCAGGCCGTCAAGCATAAACGCATGCTGGAGATGGGCCTGGAGCGCTACACGCAGGTCGGCAACACCTTCTCGACGGCGGCGCTGGGCAAGGTCTTCGTTCACACCATCGAGCCCGAGAACCTCAAGGCCGTCTTGGCCACCAACTTCCGCGACTTCGGCGTCGGCCCCCGCATCGACATCTTCGGCCAGCTCCTGGGCGCCGGCATCTTCACCACCGACGACCAGGCCTGGGAGCACTCGCGCGCTCTGGTGCGGCCCAACTTCACCAAGATGCAGATCGTGGACCTGGCCACCTTCGAGGACCACCTGCAAAACCTCTTCCGTCGCATCCCCGCCGACGGAGCCTCCCTGGATCTCCAGTCGCTGTTCTTCCAGTTGACCCTCGACAGCGCCACCCATCTTCTGTTCGGCCGCTCGGTGCACTCGCTGCTGGCCGCGCCCGACTCGGCCGAGATGAACTTCATGTCCGCCTTTGACCTGTCCCAGGCCCGGGCCCAGCTGCGGCCGCGCAGCAGGCTCGTCCGCAAGTACTGGCGAGACGCCGAGTTCGATGACGCCTGTCGCGTCGTGCACGCCTTCGTCGACCGCCTCGTGGCCGAACTGCTGGCCGAGGACAAGTCCGACGAGGCCAGCGAGAAGCCCTCGCGCTACGTCTTCCTTCGCGAACTGGCCCGCGAGACGCGCGATCCCCAGAGGCTGCGGGACGAGTGCCTGAACGTGCTCCTCGCCGGGCGCGACACCACGGCCAGCCTGCTGAGCAACACTTTCTTCGTCATGGCCCGGCGGCCAGATATATGGGACAAGTGCCGCCGCGAGGTCGCCACCCTTGAGGGCCGTCTGCCCAGCTACGAGACGTTGCGCGGCCTCAAATACGTACGGAACCTACTGAACGAGAGTAAGCACCCTTTCCCACCCAAGCCAGAAGACCTCCTCGCGCACAAGCGTTTCCACCTGGCCTGAAGCTGACGCAAAATCGACGCAGGCTTGCGCCTCTACCCCGTTGTGCCCCTGAACAGCCGCTATGCCAAGCGCGACACCATGATCCCCGTCGGCGGTGGCCCCGACGGCAAGAGCCCCGTGTTCATCCGCAAGGGACAGGGGGTCAGTTACTCCTTGTACGCGATGCACCGGCGCCGTGACATCTACGGTAGTGACGCCCACACCTTCAACCCTGACCGCTGGGAGGACCCGCAACTGCGCCCCGGCTGGGGATACCTCCCCTTCAACGGAGGACCACGCATCTGTGTGGGCCAACAGTTTGCCCTGACCGAGGCCTCGTACGTCGTGGTACGCATGCTGCAGTGTTTCTCCGCCATCGAAAGCCGCGACGACCAGCCATGGTCCGAGAATTTGGGATTGACCACCTGCTCCCTGAATGGAACCCAAGTGGCTTTGTTTAGGGAATCGTAGGGAAAGACAGTAGCTATTGTGGGTGGGGACATCGTATCCCGTGGCATAACAAAGGTCTGGTCCCCGCTTCCAATTTCTCTTTGGAACCCCGTGGCAGTACTAGTGCTTTCAATACTTAGATACCTCTTATGTTCTGGTGTACATTATTGGCGGTGGATTCAGATAGTAATGAAATAGGGGGCATGCTTCTTAGAAACTCTGGACCCTGCATCAAGCTCTTTAGAGTATGTGGGTTAGAATATGCCCATGTGGAGAGAATTCAAGCTTTGTGTGCGCGAGGGGAACATCTGCCGTACTTATGGCCGACACTTTTTAGTGCACAGAGGGTATTTAGACAGGATTGGACGCTTCTGGCTATGTTACGGCAGAATACGCAGCAGACGACCAGTACCTTAGATTGGGATAAAAAAAGAATACTAGGTTGAGTGTCTATCTTACTGATCTTTGGCACGTTGTAGGTCTGGTTCTTTCCGTATATTCATTCAGTCCGTCTTTGCTAACAACCGACTGTCCCCCATTCCTATAAAAATTACGGATGATCGAGTAGGAAACGTAGCTAACAGGCACGGCCCACGTAGGTGTACACCTGGACCACGCAGGTGCTCGGAGAGAAATACCCAAAAGAAAATAAAAGGCCTGGCGACGAGACTACCAGCCCGGCACCTGTTTGGCTCGGACCCAGATTCCCTTGAGGGGCTTACTGGAAAAGGCGCCCCCAGAAAGAGGCACGTTCTTCTCGTCCATGTCGGCCGTGTCGTGGAGAGTGAACTCGAAACGACCGATCCAGCAGGCCAGCATACAGACCATCTCGGCCTTGGCGAAATTGCGGCCCATGCAGTCGCGCGGGCCGTGGATGAAGCTCATCAGGCCGTACTTGGAGCGGAGGCCGCCGGTGCTGTCGTAGCGGCCCGTCTGCTCGTCGTACCAGCGGCCCGTGTCGAAGCGGTCGGCGTCGGGGCCCCAGATGCGCGCGTCGCGGTTGATGCCGGTGATGGGCAGGACGATCTTGGTCGAGGCCGGGACGAAGACGCCCTGGATGTGGGTGTCGACGGCGGCGGTGCGGACAATCATGGGGATGGGGGGCCAGTAGCGGAGCACCTCGGCGCAGAAGGCGTTGAGCAGCGGCATCTCGTCCAGCTCGAGCCGGGACGCGGCGGGCGCCTCGGCGCCGGCGGCGGGGGCCGGGAGCCGGGCGCGGATTTCGGCGCGGATCTGGGCCTGCAGCGCCGGCCGGCGGCACATCTCGTAGACGCCCCAGGTGATGGCCACGGACACGGTCTCGTGGCCGGCGCCCAGCATCGTCATCATCTGCGTGACCAGGTCGTCGTCCTCGAGCTCCTTGTTGCGGTCCCGCAGCAGCGCGCTGACGATGTCGCTGTCGTGCAGCTCGTTCCGCGCCAGCCGCGCACGCTTCTCGCGCACCGTCTCGTGGCAGACGCCGCGCATCGCCCGCGTCGCTGTCTGCACGTCCGTGTTGTGCCGCATGGGGAGGCTGTCGATGATGCGCTCGGGGATGACGAACTTGAGGCAGCACAGGATCTGGAACCAGCGCGTCGGCTCGAAGACCATGCGGTAGTTGCGGATGAGGGCCGAGTTGGGGTCGGCAATGGCGCCGAAGTCCCGGCCCAGCGCCGCGGCCGAGATGACGTCCAGGGCCGCCATGCTGGCCAGCTCGCCGATCTCGAGCTTGTCCGACTGGAGCTTGCCCGTGGCCGGCGAGGCCGTGGCGCGCACGTGGTCCATCAGCTTCTCCGTCGCCTCGACCGCCTTGGCCCAGTAGATGGTCTGCTGCGCGCGGATGTGCTTCATGGCGAAGCTGGGAAGCAACAGGCGTCGCTGGCGCTTGTGCTCCTCGCCATTGACCAGCACGATGCCGGGGCCCAGGATCTGCTTGGCCATGAAGGACAGGTGGATGGGCTGGATGAAGTCGTCCATGCGCGTCAGCACCTCAGCCAGGGCCTCGGGCGACGTGACGACGACGCGCTCGCAGTTCAGAAGGCCCAGGAAGCGAAAGATACCATTGTGCTTCAGTGTGCGGTTCCTGTTCTGGTCAGCATTGCTGGCCCTTTTCCCCTTTCGTTCCCCGTCTTTCCCCGGGAACAGCACCACTCCTTCGACGGCTGGGAGGGAGTTACACTTACCACTCAGCGGCCCCGGCCCCGTTCGCCTCGCTGAAGGTGCGGTGCGCATAGCCATTCCAGACGCTTCGGCCCTCCTTTCGCAGCGCAGGGTCGTCAGTGGGATACCGCGGGGGACAAGGCTGGAGCAGACACTCACAGTGGGCTCGGGCAGATGGAGGAGCGGCGACAGGTATTTGGGCCGTATCATGATGCGGTAGAAGCACCAGGCCAGGACGCAGCCGGTCCATAGCACGGCGTAGGCGGCGACGAAGCGCAGGCTGGGAAACGGCGGGGCCAGCTCCGGCCGCAGCAGCGATAGCCCGTAGAGGGCGAGGCCGGAGCCTGCCGTCATCAACTTGAACGGCGACGCGATGTAGCTGTCCATGGCGGCGTGGTGGTTGGTTGGCAGGAAGTTGCCCAGCTGGCACGGGATGGTACGTCACTGCTGTATGGGCCTGGGACCACGTATATCTACTGCGACGGAGAGGAAGGGGGGAGGATACTGTGTATGCGGCCGCGTCGCTGTGCCTTTCCCCTTAGGCAGCAGCCTCGAGCAGCCTCGTCCCGGCCATTGTGGACGGGCAAGTGGTCAACAGTCGAGGAGACCCCCTGCCTGTCCGTCCCCCCTTCCCGCTCGCTGATGGCCTCATGTCCATTCGATGCAGCCGGAACTCCCGGCCAGTAAGTGAAGCTGCCGTGGTCCGAGTCTGCTCTGCAGCCTTAATGATTCTCATCAGCTCTGTGCTGACTGTCATGGTTTATGTGCGGACCAGGCGGGTGAAACTTGTCATGGCCCCACGCACGACAGACACCCAAGGCAGGGCTTCAGCCGCGACGTGACGGAAGGCGGAAGGTAAGCTGAAGATGCCTCCCGGGTCACGAGCCGGGCTCGACTCCCCCGTGCGTGTGCGTTTGTGTGTGTGTAAAGAAAGTACTTGCTTGTGTAAGTATGTAGGCAACGGCCAGACTTACACGCACGTCCGTCATTGTCCCCACTCGGGCTGTCATGTGCGCGGGGAACGTGACGGCGCCTGTCAGAAAGTGCTTCGGTCTGTGTGGCGCTGGTGGGGGTACATATTCAGGGGATGTCGCCGGGATAGGCCCTGGTCCGTCCTTCTGTTAAGCTTTATTCGTACTGTCTAGTGTGGGACCCCATAGTAAGTAGTTACAGGGGGTATACACAGTACCCGCCTTGGCGTCCATGGCCGGGGTCGGACCCGTTTATATTCAGTCAGACAGGGCTCCAGCTACTATCCATACTTGTACTTCCCAATTACTATGGACCCCACTCCCCCCACACTCTCGCTCTCGGGTTCGTTCCCTCTCCTTCTTCCCTCTCCTCCTTCCCTCGCCTTTTCCCATGTCTCTTCCCTTGATTGCCCCCCCTTGGCTGTCGACTGGTTCGGCTGTGCCTACAGCGCCATCGGCATCGTAATCGGATTATAATACCTCGAACGAGCCCGAGGCATCGTGGTGGGATTGCACCTCATTTTGTCCGGGCCCGTCAGGTGCCGCGGCCGGTGCTCTTTGTGGCTCGGGAACGAGAACGGCCCGTCCAAGTCGTAATATGTCATACGTCTATACTTGGTCAACTTGGTAGACCTATTGGGACCCGGCAGCCGGAATCTCGGCGCCGGAGCGTCCTCGGGTTCTGGCCGACAGTCGGCCATGCTAACTAACATCCGCCCTACGTATAAGCCGAATTGTATCTCTCCCCAGCAGGGGGCTTAGGAACCATAATAGTAGCTCTCCCCATCTACCTCCTGGCAGCGCCGAGCCTCTTCTTGGCATTGTGAACTCCCGTGTCCTCTTGACTGCCACCACCCATTTGCAACCGCTCGTGGTCGCAAGTCAGTCAGAGAAGAAGCTGGTCAGTTGCCACTACTGGGTTGAACGCTTCCGACTCTAGCCCGGCTGCCCGACTGCATTGCGTCGCCGCCGCCGCCGCCGCCGCCGCCTTCCCCATTCCTCCCGAAGCACTCGTCCCGACTTGCTCAAACCATGGCCGAACTCGGGGTCTTCACCTATCGTGACGGCGTCGCCGTCGCCCAGATGGCCTGCTTTGCCGTTTTCCTGGGCTTCGGCTTCTTGCTGTGCTCTCGCCATGGCTTCAGCCGCAGCTCAGGCTGGCTGATCCTGTTGACCTTCTCCATCCTTCGCCTCCTCGCATCGGCGTTTGAGCTGGCCACCATCAACTACCCTTCGCGCTCCGTCTACGGTGGGGCTCTCATCTGCCAGTCTATCGGTCTCTCCCCCTTGACCGTTCTCAACCTCGGTCTGTTGTCGCGTGTGTACGTATTATTGCTGTCCCCCCCTCGCCCATCAGTTTCAGAAGACCCGACACGGGGTATTAACGCGCGGGCTCCCCGGTGGCAGGAACCGCTTCGTCAACATCATCAGCAAGAAGACGTTCACCATTCTATCAATAACTTCCTTGACCGCCGTTGCGCTTGCTATCCATGGCGGCAGCAAGGCGGCCGAAAGCTACGGGTCCAACGTGACCCAGCTTGAGTCCAACAACGAGATGCGTGTGGCGGTGGTCCTCTTCACGGCCTGCTACCTCGCCGCTTGCCTCATGTGGTGTGGCCTTCTGAGGCAGTGGAGTGTGATACCTCAGCCCGAGCACAAGGCACTGATTTGCTTCGCCCTCTGCGCCCCCTTCATCGCCGTTCGTCTGCTCTACTCCCTCATCGGCGACTTCTCCAACGACATCCGCTTCAGCCCCCTGTTTGGTGATGTCACTTTGTTCCTCGTCATGAGTGTGCTCATGGAGATCATTGCTGTTTTTATTTGTGTGGCCACGGGTCTCCATCTGCGGATCCTCCCCAAGGAGATGCTTGAGCAGGGTTACAGCCAGCATTCAGACATGCCTATGAGCCGCCGCTGATGGATTCGGCGGCCAAGCTCACCCCCACCGGCAGGCGGGCCCACGGAACGGGAGAGGAGAGGATCTGAATGGGGCCAAGGGACGACCGGAGCGCGCTGATTGACCCGGGGCGGGTCATGCCACTATCTTCGCTGCTTCTTCTTCTTCTTTTTCTCCTTCATCTGTACAATTTAACATTCATGCCGCATTCAAGAGACAACCTGGCGATCCGCAGCGGGGCCTTTCATCGCACTGGGCGACGAGCGTCGGTTTGGTATGTCCTCATCAAGTACGTGATTGTCACCGGCTGTCCCTTCTGTGATGCTTCGACGAGGAAACCTTGCTCGGGTAGCGAAAGGTCCCCTTTTCACGACTAAGAGTGTACCTGCTTGTCTCTGTGAACCTTTGGTCACAGCGACTTGTCCTGTGGATGCGTTTGCCTCTACCTTGGATTCGTACCCAATGACTACCTACCCATCCGGGTCGAGATGCACACCACGACTCAGCCGACGTGGGAATACGCCGTGGTATCCGCGGCTGCTCAGCCCGGCGCTACCATAGACGCGGCTGGACAATGCCGAATCCCGGGTATGCTGGCCAGTGATGCTGCTATTCAGCAGTCAACGATCCGCGGACCCGGACGCCCACGTGTCCGGCTCCCTTGGCCGAGCCTGGGGTGCATGTATGCAGCGGCAGCCCCGGCCACCCGTTGCCACCCCGGCCCTCTTGTCTGCTTTGCCCATCCGCCCTGTCCAGCCTTCTACTGCGTGGGCTGAGATGCGTGACCGTGGGGCGGGCCCCGGATCGGCTACCGGCGTGACGGTGCTGACTCGTGAGGGGTGGGTCTGAGATTTGCTGACCGAAGGGCGCCGTGAACCCGCAACGCCCCCATAATCTGATGACGTCCATGCCCGACGTCCTGGTCAGCGTAGTGGTCGGCCGATGGCCGCCGAAGAGGGCGGAGGCAGGACCGGCTGCCGTGCATAGCCCTGGGCAGGGACGCGGGCGCGCTGGGGGCGTCGGGGCGGGCATGTCGAGGCGGCAGCTCTTATACACGCATCGCGACGCCCTGAATGTTGGCGCTGCTGTGTCCTGGTACGGGGTTGTCGCCTACTTCTGCCCACTGCTTGCTGTCTCTCGTCCGCCACGACGCCCTCCGCTTCCACTCCCCCGGCCCCCCCTCCCCCCGCGCCTTTGCCCCAGCACCACCCGCCATGGCGGCCGTCGTGATTCCCCCCGTCCAGCGGGCCATCGTTGCCAACAAGAACCTGGACTTCAGCGTGTCCAGCTCGGCGCCGACGCCCGAGCTCGAGGCCGATGCTGTCCTGGTCCGCACCGAGGCCGTCGCCCTGAACCCCGTCGACACCAAGATGGTCGGCCCCTTCGTGGCGCCGGGCGCCATGTACGGCTTCGACTGCGCCGGCGTCGTCGTAGCCGTGGGGCCCGGCGTGACGCGCGACATCAAGGTGGGCGACCGCGTGTGCGGCTGCGCCGACGGCATGAACCGCTTCCGGCCAACCTGCGGCGCCTTCGGCGAGTACGTCCAGCTGGATGGCGACATGGCCCTGAAGATCCCGCCGTCCATGAGCTTTGAGCAGGCCGCCGGCATGGGTATGCGTATCGCCACCGCCGGCATGGCCATCTTCCACTCGCTGGGCATACCCACCGACCTGCTGCTTTCGCCCGCCCGCGAACCCTTCCCCATCCTGGTGTACGGCGGCTCTACGTCGACAGGCACCATGGCCATCCAGTTGCTCAAGCTGTAAGTGCTTGTTGGTTGCTTCCGTCCCCCGCCCCGCCCGCCTTCCCTCGTCTGACCCGAGCCCCCGCCCCCCAGATGCAACCTAACCGTCATCACGACGTGTTCGCCGCGCAACTTCGACCTGGTCAAGTCGTATGGCGCCGACGTCGTCTTTGACTACAAGTCGCCGACCTGCGGTGCCGATATCCGCGCGCACACCGGCAACGCGCTGGACTACGCGCTGGACTGTATCACGGAGGAGTCTTCGATGAAGATCTGCTACCAGGCCATCGGCCG
The DNA here is from genome assembly GCA_029489945.1 of Nigrospora osmanthi. Taxonomy (NCBI): domain Eukaryota; kingdom Fungi; phylum Ascomycota; class Sordariomycetes; order Amphisphaeriales; family Apiosporaceae; genus Nigrospora; species Nigrospora osmanthi. Next base: position 2,244,045 of record CP120494.1, on the reverse strand, counting down.
CTGCGGCGGCAAGTACACGGCCCTGGACCCGCACCCGGCATCAACACGCAAGGTCGTCGAGCCGGACTGGATCCTGGCCAGCAAGCTGGGCGGCAAGCCGTGCAGCTGGCCGGCGCCGTACGGCAACGAGGGCGAGCCGGCTGTGAAGGAGTTCGCCCGGCCCTTCTTCAACGTGATCCAGCAACTGTTCGATGCCGGCAAGCTCACGCCGCATCCCACCCGCGTGGAGCCCAACGGTTTCGAGGGGCTTCTGGATGGTGTGAACCTGATCCGAAAGGGGGAGGTCTCGGGTCAGAAGCTTGTCTATCGGGTGAGCGAAGCCAAGTCGGCCTAGGCTGGGGGTTTATTCCGAGCGAGGATGGCACCGGCTCGTTGTTACAAACGGGGCTGAGACACTCCACTGGGCGTTGCCATCACGCGGTTTCGACCAGTTTCCTATCTCTCCTTCTTTCTATTGTACGGTGCTGTTGCATCTTGTTTGACGCCGTTTTCCCCTTTCAAGCGTTGTGGCGTTCACCTAGCACTGTTTTGTATTTAGAACTGGATATCCGAACTGGGTGAGTACTGTGGTTTTCCTTGTTATCTAAGTTAATCACCTATTCATACAACTGCCTGAACCTCTCTAGCCTACCAGACGAACGTTGTGCCGAACGGCGGGAGCGGTGTTAGAGTTTGCCCAAACTCTAAAGAGCGCCATCCCGAGGACTTAGCGAGGCACAGCCAAAGTAAAAAACCTTAATAGAACAACTAGTTAACGGTATGGCACTTTTCCCGCCAAAGTGAGTTTCCTTCACGGATACAAAGATATCCTACTCCGGGGGCGGTCAGGGGCGCCCAACGTAGCTATGACGAGTGCCTTCTCCGTTATTTGTGGCCTGCAATCCGAGGAGACGCAAACAATACCGCCGGACCGATCACATGCATATACTGAAGCCAAAGCAAAAGGTACGCAGACGGTTGCCGGTAGAATGGGCTGCGTGGTGGACAAACTATAGTTCGCTATTGACTCTCGTGGGATAGGCCACGCTGGCAAAGCTACAAGCGTTCTGGCCCTCGGCTGGGTGGTGGCGAAATAACCCCTATTTCGCTGCTCGACTGTCCTCGCTTGTTCTCATAATCTGCATGACCAGTTTCGTGACGTCCTCGGGCATAGAGGGCACTACATGTCCGCCTTCAAACTCCATGATCCTCGACCTCTTCGGCTCGCACTGGGCGGCGATCTGGCGGCCTTCGCCCGCCCATTCATCCTGGCTTCCCACCACATGGCATGTGAAGCCGGGAAAGAGGCTGCTACCAGAGGACTTGGCCAGGGCCGACAACTCGACCGAAGCGGCTTTGAGCACATGACCACCCTGGCCATCGCCTGTAGCAGCCCCCATCATGACACAGAATCGAAGGCCGGCCCATTCCCGCGAGCCGGTGCCTATCTGGAGGCCCAGGAGGGCCATGGCAGCCATGGCGCCCTGGCTGAAGCCTATGATGCCCACCACATCGGTGGAACACACCCCCTGGGCGCGGATCTGGGCGAAAACCCACTGGCGGATCTCCAGCAGCTCCAGAAGGCGCGAGCCGTCGGCGCCGCGTGTGCTGGCCTGGCCGTGCCGAGTCTGTCGGAACCAGCGCCAGTAGGGGCCGCTGTCTGCAAAGAGGGGCAAGATGCCGGGACCAGGCCGGCTGTGGCAGGGTGCATCGACGTAGACGAGATCGAAATAGGGAGCCAAGGCCTTGGCAAGCACGTAGCTCTGGATACGGAAGATGGCGGCCGAGCTGCCTGCGCCGTGTAGACACAGCAGAACGGGCTTGGGGGTCATGTACGCCATGGGGTTTGGTGGTCTGTCAATGAGGCGGGAAAAAGAGAGAGAGTTGGATGGGCTGGCAATCGAACTCGAGCACGCCGCCGGCTTTGTGCTTGGTAGCGGGCTCACGGCGAGCGAAGGACCATGGCCACGGGGGTGGTTTCGCGTGAACACCAGATGGACCACATACGGCGTCGGCGCGTGGGCGAGAAGTGCTGCTCCCCGGTCTGGCTGACAGGCGCGAGGCTACACTGCGAGTCATGTAGGTCGGCGAACACAGCCGTGGGGCGAAGGAAGGCGTTTCGATCTCTCGCTGGCCTTTCCGCTTGTCTGTTCTGTCGGCCATGGTTACTTAGGTAAGGTACTTAGGTATGTAGGTATGTAGGTTTGGGACCTCCCATGGCAGTGGACGCCTGACTGGTGGGCATCCCTCTGAATTCCTTCCGTCGGAAAGCGGAGATTTGTGTCGTCCCCCCCACGCCCACGTTGCAGGCCTGCACGCCCGTTGTTCAGGCACGACATGCCCCCTGGCCAGTGTCTGCAACGCGAAGTCGGGCTGCCCTGGCGCAAATTACCGTGCAGTGTTTCCGAGTCATGTCGATTCATTCACCTCTTCTTTCCCAAACCGACCTACCTCTTTTAGTAGCGCATCCGGCCGTGTTCCTGGCGTGCCATGGAATCGGACCCCTGGTGTTGGGTCCGCGTGAGAACAGGGGTACGTGGGGGGGGGGGGGGGGGGGGGGGGGGGGGGTACGAACTATGCCTTAGTGAGACTAGACCCCTATATAGGTACATGTACTTTCCCATAGTGACGTCCACCCCGTATGGCACGGACCTCATCTGGGATCCCATGCCAAGACGGCCCGTCTGTTGATTCTCCCTCTCTCTCCTCTCTCCTCTCCCCTCTCCCTAGGTCTCCCTCCCCCCTCTGATTCCACGACCAGCGGTTGTCGCGCGGTTGTCGGCACTGGCTCCGTTATGGGATGTGTCCGCTGGCCCGTTCCCTCTGTATTCAATTGCCCTCTTGGGCCATCCTCCCTGTCAGCCAGTGCGGCGGGGTATCTGGTTTGCGTCCCCGCCCGCCCGCCTCGTTGTCTTCTGTCCCACTCCGTTTCGCTCTCCAGCGTCTATCCCTGTTGCCTTTTCCGTCCACTGCCCGCCTCTACCTTCTCTGCCTGGCCGACATGACGGTCGCGCCTTGCTATCTCTTCCACGCTGCAGCGTCTTGCAGACACGCCGACGAGAGGCAGGAACTGGCTGACATGGAGTCTGGAAACCCCCCCCCCCCCCCCCCCCGGACATCTCCACCGGGCCACTTTCAGCACACCGATCCGCATGAATTGCCGAATTCGGGCATACTGCTTCGCCATCGGGGTCTCCAGGGTCCTGGCAGCGGGGCGTGCTGGCGGAGCCGAACCCTGCGGCCCCGGGGGACCAAGGGATGGGTGCCCTTTTACCCTTTCACACTCGGTATCAGGATAATCGCTCAGTCGCGCAAGTCATGGCCTCGCAACTTAGATGCCATTCCGCCGCATGCCCGCCTGTCCACCCAGACCCAGGGTCTGATGAAACTGCTCTGACGGACTGACAACTGACGGCGTATAACACGCCCTCTGGATCATCCGAGTGAGCACGCGAATGCCCAGCGTCAGCACGCGTCGCCCAAGCTTCGTCCCGCTCCGCTATCCTCGCAACACCAGTGTCAGACCAAGGTCAGCAACCAGTAACCAGTAACCAGCAACCAGCAACCAGCAACCAGCAACCAGAAACCAGCAGCAGCAGCAGCAGCAGCAGCAGCAGCAGCAGCAGCAAGAGCATCGCTCGTTGAACGGAAATGTGCGCCGAGGCCAACTGCGACAGGGCATCGTCGTCGTCGTTGTCGGCGGAGGCGTCGCCCTCGCCCAGCTCCTCGTCAGTCGGCGCCCGCAAGACACGTTCCCAGAGTCCCAATTCCCTCGAGAGGAGACGCCTGCAGAACAAAATTGCCCAGAGAAAACACCGTACGTAGAGGCCCCTCTTCCACTCCACAACACCTGCGCGGCCTCATCGCCAAGGCGGCCAAGACAGCCAAGACAGCCAAGGCGGCCAACCCCCCGGCCCCGTGTAATCAATCCCCCACGGCCAAGACCCTCAACTGAACCCCATCAATAGGGCAGAAAATCAAAGATCAGCAGCGCCTGGAGCAGCAAATGGAAGAAGAACGCCATCTCGGTGCCGGTGCCAATGCCATGGACTCGAACTCGCCCATGGACGGCTTCGACATGGCCGCGATGCGCTCGTGGGCGGCCGGCATGCACGCCGTACCTTTCCATGACGTGTCTCCGCTTGAGCCTAGCAACCTCGGCATGTGGCAAACCGATGCCTTCGCGTGCAGTTGCAACGGCATCACCGGGCCCTGCCACCACCATCGCGAGCAGATTCGCGCGCAGCTAATGACCATGGCCGTCCCGGCCTCGCCCCAGCGGCAAGCCGTGCCGACAGACGCGGGCTTTGCGAAGATGTCCTCCCGGGCCCAGCAGGCCTACCCGCCGCTCAACGAAGTCACGGGCGACACGGGCGCCCTAGCCCAGCACGACACGAATGCCTATGACAGCCCGCACCTGGAGATGCAAGACGTGGCGCTGCCCGTCCGCCCGCCGTCGGCGGGGAGCCTAGGCATGGGACCTTCACCCTCGGTGGCTTCGAGCACCGCCAGCTCCCTCAATATGTCACCGCCTCTTTGGGCGCCCCCGAGCATGGGCAGCCGTGCCAGTTTTTCCCAGGAACATCAAGGCAACGCCGACGCAAGCAACGACTCCCAGAATTCCACACGCTTCAAAGCCATTCTCGACTTTATCCAGACGGCCGGCTTCTCCGACTTCGACAGCATGGTGACAGCCTACTATACCGGCTCTTTCCAGAAAGGAAGCCAGGCCGAGGCGGCACAGCGTGTTTCACGTTGCCGGCGTCTGCGCAAGACGCTCAACAGCCTTCACGAGAGCGCCATGCACACCTGGCCGGCCTGGGAGGCTCAGGGCTACCGCGATAAGATCACCGAAGCTGCCCAGGACCTGTACATCGCCGAGTTTGAGGCTTTGATGCAGGGAAGCACCAGACAACCCATGTCATCGCCGCAGCACCAAATGTACATGTTCGGAGACATGAGCCCGGAGCCACACTATTCGCACGTAGGCGGTCATCCGGTTGACCTGGTGCAAGGTGGGCGAGAGGACCTACAGAGCTTGTTTCAAGACAAGGTACGTGCCTCCTGTCCATTTCTCAACACCACCGTCGTCGGGGCAGATAGACTGACCATGCTCCAGGTTCCCAACCTCTGGGGGCTTCTGACCGAAGTGGCAGCCACTGGGACACAGGGTGGCCAGGCCGGCGTCGTCGCTGCTGCGGCTCTTTCTCTTCTTTGTAATGCTTCACCAAGCCCCGCTACCGGCACTGTGGCCTTTTGACGAAACTTCATGTTCATCTGTCGGTGTCTTTGTTACCCCCAACCTTCCGATTCCCGACTCCTAGGGTATTGTTGTTGATTCTTTTTTGTCCTTTGGCTTGGTGTTCTGGAGCTGGTTGTGGTTTCCGATTGGGTTGCTTAAGGGCGCAAGGGGGGTAGGTAATAGAGGCAACCAGGGCTCGTGGCATGATATTGGACGAGAGTGGACGCGAAACAGGAGATCACGCGCAGGGTCTTTTAGTACTTAGCTCAACGGCTGGAGGATGGCGTACAGGACAATGTTATAACGAGTTGGCGTGCCGCCTGCCGATGTCATGAGGCCCATTCCCCGCACAGCCAACGCGATGGTCCAAGGAAGGGAACGAATTTACTGGTTTCAGAGCCACCGGGCTTTTGCATAGATACCTGTGCTGAGCAGGATGACCCCGTAAGGCGGTATCTGTATCCACTCGTGTACCACAGCAAGGGGACTTTCTCGACTCGCTCTTTGCTCAGGACTATTCCATCAAATGCCACGAAAGATGTGGCCCTGGGCGGACTCGCGCTGCGAATTTGCCCCTCTGCCCCTCTCCAAAGATCGAAGTGCCGAGGACATGATTGAGAATGCGCAGGATCGGTTCCGGCTCAGAGCTTGCTTCGGTCTGGGCAGCGACGGGGGCTTCATCTTGCCATATCACAATATGACCGCCAGAATGCTGAGTCGTACGCCACGAAGACAGGCCAGTGTCGGTACCCATAGCGCCTCAGGCCGAGCCACGCGGCTTTGGCGATAGCGAGAGCGAGGTCTCCGTGGGGTAGTGACGGTTGAGTGGAACGAAGCGTCCCCGACCGTCTGGCCTGCCCTCTGCTGGTGAATATAAAAAGGACGTCTGAGTAGCTAGACACGAGGTCGAACATGGTACCGCCGACCATGTCGTTCCTACACGTCGCACGCACGCACGCACGCACGCACGCACGCACGAAGGCCCGCGATCAAGAGAACACTGGACGCTGAGTATGGTCCTAGTCCCGTTGCTACAAGGAGACGATTCAGCAATGGAGGCAAAGGTAGGCTCTGGTGGTGGACGGGTTGGGGTTAACCTCTTGACTCGGCAGTGGTGCAACAAGGCCCGTCGGAAGCCCTTATCTCACCTGACGGCCAGATGTCGTTCACGGCGTGCCGAAAGAGGCAAACAGCGCATGAAGCTCTCCAGCTACACATCAGGGGGCGTTGGGTTGGCTCTCCCCATTCCAGTACGTTCGGGCAGGGCCCGACGGCACAGGTTATAGATTAGACAGGCCATCCCGGTGCTGACGAGGGCCCGGTTCGGATTGCTTGTCAGCAGTCCCCGCCGCGGCCGTCATCAGCCCCAGCGCCGTGCACCGCGGCGAGAGCACCATGGCGATATCCCTTGGAAAGTACCTACCCCTCGTGTCCCCGGGTCAGGGCGTGGGGCGTGCCCGTTTCCATCCAGGATGCTGGAGACGGGGCTAGTCGGGGTCTAGGTAGCTCCACTAACTACCCTACCTACTTACTTTTAGACCCCCTAAGTAGGTACCCTAGGTACACAGTAGGGTACCTAGGTAGTGGCCAGGGCCCCATACACCTACAGGTACGTGCACCTACTTGTTTACCTACTTAGGTAAGTAAATGTAAGTTAGTACATATGTATGTACCGATCTAGCCTGCCTGCTTACCTATTTATACTCACCGATGTAGGTATGCATCCATGCATACGGGGCTCCCTCCTTCAGCCCCCCTGGCCGGCGCTCCCACACATTGGATGGGAACCCTAATCACTCACTGTACGGACCTTGGGCGGGCGAGTCAGGGCCGTTGCGCCCGGGGGGTCTGGCCGTTCCATGTACCGGGAGCGTGGCTTAGGTCCCGTGGGCTTGTGCGACCTGGAAGCTTGGCCGGGTCTTGGCCTTCCTGGGCAAAAGCTTGTCAGAACCGCGTGCCGCCTGTCACGCCCGGGTCAGACGCCGGTCAGTCAGTGGGTGCGCGCATTGGAGGCGTGAGTATGGCCTGTCGACGCGGCGGCCCCCTGTCTCCCCGCGAAGTGCGCCCACACGCTTCCAGCCCGGCGTCCGGTGCGGTGGGACCGTAGGTTCCACGGCGTCCCTGTCTGTATGTCATCCCGCGCCGCCTGATTGTCAGCCGGTACCCTCGCTGCCGTGACCTCGCCGTTTGCCCGTGTCGAGAGCCTCGCCGCGAGCTTGCCTACGCCGGGCTTGGATAAGACGGCCGGTCCTGCTGCGTCGTCGGCCGTTCTCTGTAGCTTCCATCCCAGCTGAGACCAGGCTTGAAATCGCGCGGCCTACGCCATCACCTTTGACTCTCTTTATCACCTCCTGTGCCGTCCATGTCTCGGTGGTAACACCATATACTCTTCTTCTCCTGTCCCTTTGCTCCAGCGTGCCTCCTAGCCTGCGTCCATAGCCCGCCATTAGCGTCGTTGGCCCCCTAGAACCGTCTGTATTATCTTCGCTGTATATTTGCCCTCTTTGTTTCTCCTGCACGCCGCACCGGCCTGGCCTGTCTTCTTCTGATACCCCACCCCCTTCACACATCTATCCGACCTAGACCCCGAGATGGCCTACACCAACGAGCCCATCGCCGTCGTGGGGAGTGGCTGCCGCTTCCCCGGAGGCTCGACCTCGGCCTCGAAGCTTTGGAAGCTCCTCAGCCAGCCTCGCGACGTGCTGAAAAAGATCGACCGCTTCCGGGCCGACAACTTCCACAACCACGACGGGCACCACCATGGCGCCAACAATGTAAGCATCGACACTTGCCCCCGGCTTCGGGCCAGGTCCAAGGCCGGTTCCGAGGGGACATGCCCGTGAAGGCGAGCTAACCCCTTGTGCTCAAGGTGCTCCATTCGTACCTGCTCGAGCAGGACACGCGCGCCTTCGACGCCCAGTTCTTCAGCATCTCGGGCAGCGAGGCCGAGGCCATTGACCCCCAGCAGCGCCTGCTGATGGAGACGGTCTACGAATCCCTCGAGGCGGCTGGTCTGAGCATCGACTCGCTGTCCGACACCAACACGGCCTGCTACGTGGGCGTCATGTGCGACGACTTCTCCGGCATCGTCTACGCCGACAGCGAGCAGGTCCCCACGTACGCCGCCACTGGCAGCTCGCGCAGTATCATGTCTAACCGTGTCTCGTACTTCTTCAACTGGCACGGGCCGTCCATGACCATCGATACTGCCTGCTCGTCGAGTCTGGTTGCCGTCCACCAGGCCGTCCAGGTGCTGCGCAGCGGCGAGTGCCCCGTAGCCGTGGCCGCCGGTACTAATCTCATCTTTTCTCCCAGTGAGTTTTTTTTTTTTCCCCTTCTTTCTTTCTTTCCGCCGCCTTCCCTCCACTCTCTGTCCCTTTCCCAGCTGCGATCAATAGCAGGACCCTCTAGTGGATAGGTAGATAGGTGATTCGGTTTCCTGAGCGCCCCCTCTCGGCCCCCACATCGGGTTGGGGGCGACTTCCCTACGATGGATGTACTTCCCGCCAACACTCCCTACCACTTGCCCCCATACTTGGATATCTCTTACCCGAAAAACCTATACAGTAAACTAACGGTGCTCCCTTACAGCCATGTACATCGCCGAGAGCAACTTGAACATGCTTTCCCCCACCGGCCGATCGCGCATGTGGGACGCCGGGGCGGACGGATACGCCCGAGGCGAGGGCGTGGGTGCCTTGGTGCTCAAGACGCTTAGCGCTGCTCTGCGTGACGGCGACCACATCGAATGCCTCATCCGCGAGACGGGCGTGAACCAGGACGGCCGCACCCCCGGCATCACCATGCCGAGCTCCATCGCCCAGGCTGCGCTGATCCGCGACACGTACGCGCGAGCTGGCCTGGATCCCACCAAGAGGGAGGAGAGATGCCAGTACTTCGAGGCCCATGGTACCGGAACCAAGGCGGGCGACCCGCAAGAGGCCGGCGCCATCTACCGTGCCTTTTTCTCGCACAAGGAGGGCGAGGAAAAGGCCGACGAGGCCGACGACGGCGCCGACGAGGACGTTCTCTACGTCGGCTCCATCAAGACCGTCATCGGCCACACCGAAGGCACTGCGGGCATCGCCGGTCTCATGAAGGCGTCCTTGGCCGTGCAGAACAAACTCATCCCATCCAACATGCACTTCACCAAGCTCAACCCCGACCTGGAGCCCTACTATGGCCACCTGAAGGTGCCGGTCGACGCCATAGAGTGGCCCGAACTGCCCGCTGGCGTCCCGCGTCGCGCTAGTGTCAACAGCTTCGGGTTTGGTGGCACGAATGCCCATGCTATTGTCGAGGCCTACGAGCCTCCGGCCGTGATGGCCGCTGCTGCTGTGGGCGAGCCGAGCCCTGCCGTCACCCCCTTCCTGTTTTCGGCCACCTCGGAGCGCTCTCTCCGTGCTCAGCTGGACACTCTGATGCAGTTCCTGCGCGAAAACCCTGACTTCAACCTCAAGGATCTTTCCTGGTCATTGGCCCGCCGCACCGCCTTCAAGTTCCGTGCCGCTTTCGCTGGCCTGGACGCCGAATCGCTGATCGCCACCATCGAGGCCAAGATGGAGGAGAGCAAGTCCAAGAACGAGCCTCTGGCCGTGCGCTCCAGCGCGAAGAGCGAGGATGTCCTGGGCATCTTCACCGGTCAAGGTGCCCAATGGGCCTCCATGGGTCGCCATCTCATCCAGACATCCAAGCTCGGCGAGGAACTCATCGCCCGCCTAGAGAAGTCGCTTGCCGATCTGCCCGATGGTCCTGAGTGGTCGCTTAAGGCCGAGATCCTGGCTGGCAAAGAGACCTCGAGGATTGCCGAGGGAGAGTTGTCGCAGCCAATTTGCACTGCCATCCAGATACTTCTCGTCGATCTTCTTGGCGCGGCTGGCATCAAATTCACGACAGTCGTTGGCCACTCGTCTGGAGAAATCGCTGCCGCCTACACCGCCGGCTTCCTGAATGCCACCGATGCAATCCGCATTGCCTACTACCGTGGCAAGTACACGAAACTGGCCAAAGGTCCCAACGGGAAGTCTGGCGGTATGCTGGCGGCCGGTACCGACATGGCGGACGCCGCCGAACTGGTCAGCCTGCCCAAGCTGAAGGGGCGTGTCCAGGTCGCTGCAAGTAACTCTTCGGCGAGCGTAACCGTCTCTGGCGACGAAGACGCCATTGACTTTGTGCAGCTGATTTTCGAGGATGAGTCCAAGTTTGCCAGGAAGCTCAAGGTCGACACTGCTTACCACTCCGCCCATATGATCCCCTGCTCGCCTTACTACCTCGAGGCCCTGGGCGCCTGCGGGATTCAGATCCAGACCCCCGGCCCCGACGCGGCTCGCTGGTACTCATCCGTCCTTGACGGGGAGCTGGTCACCATGGAGCATGCCGAGAAGCTGTCCAACTCCTACTGGAGGGACAACATGCTGCAGCCTGTCCTCTTCTCCCAGGCCCTGACCGCCGCGTTGAAGGCGAACGGTACACCTGGCGTCGTTCTCGAGGTTGGCCCCCATCCCGCGCTCAAGGGCCCCGCTAGTCTCACAATCGAGGAAGTCTCTGGATCTTCCGTCCCGTACTTCGGAACTCTCAGCCGTGGGTCGAACGATACCGTCGCCATGGCGACGACCTTGGGCTCTATCTGGACCATCCTCGGCAGCAGCGCCATCGATTTCAAGGGCTACGCCCTTGCATTCGACGCCAACACCCAGTTCCAGATTTCTAAGGAGATACCGGGCTACACTTGGGACCACGAGAAGATTATCTGGAACGAGACCCGTCTTTCGAAGGCCCACCGTCTCCGTGAGCACAAGCCCCACGAGCTCCTAGGTGCCCGGACAACAGATGAAGCCGAGGGCGAGTACCGCTGGCGTAACTACCTGAAGCCGACCGAAATGCCCTGGCTCCGCGGGCATGCTATCCAGGGTCAAACCGTGTTCCCGGCCGCCGGGTTTGCCGTTATGGCCCTCGAGGCGGCTAAGGTTCTAGCTCCGGTCGAGACGATGCGGCTTATGGAGTTGCTGAATTTCAGCATCCACCGTGCCCTGTCTTTCTACGACGACAACACGGGAGTGGAGACCATCTTCACCATGAGCAACGTACAGAAGCAGGTCGAGGCCGGACAAAGCTTCCTGACGGCTGACTTCTCGTGCCATGCGTGCATGAACAAGGATACTGGAGGCTTCACCTCTATGGCCAGCGGACAGCTTCGCATACAGCTGGCCGAACAGTCCCTCAAGGCTCTTCCAGAACGGCCTTCACAGACGGGTACTATCCTGGACGTCGACGTCGACTACTTCTACTCGGCGCTTGCTAAACTCGGCTATGGTTACACTGGCATGTTCCAGGGCATCACCGACCTGAGACGCAAGACTGGCGGTGCCCACGGTGAGTTGACAATTCCAATCGACCCCGAGTCTGTCGATCAGTACTTTGTGGTCCACCCGGCCACACTGGATGTGGCCTTCCAATCCATCTTCGCCGCCATCGGTGCCCCGGGGGATGGACGCCTCTGGACCCTCCACGTTCCTACCCTCATCAGCCGCATCACGGTGAACCCGGCTGCCACGCAGGCAAACTCGGGTGTCGAGGTGCCCCTGCCGTTCGACGCCGCACTCGCTCGGTCGGATAGCGGTATCTCAGGCGACGTCGATATCTACGACGAGGACGGCAAGAACGCCATCATTTTGGTTGAAGGTCTCCACGTTACACCGTTGACGCAGCCCACCGAGGCTGACGATCGCCAAACCTTCGCCGAGACGGTCTGGGATAAGGCCGACCCCGATGGTGCCCTCGGCTGGAAGGAGTGGACCCTCACCGAGGAGGAGTACGAAGGTGCAGCCCTCGTCGAGCGTATGTGCTTCTACTACCTTCGAAAGCTCCACGAAGCCATCACTGCGGAGGAGCGCGAGTCGTGCGACTGGCACCAGCTTTGTGTCCTGGATTGGGCCGCTTACGTTGTAGGGCTGGCCGCCAACGGCCAGCACATTACCTGCAAGAAAGAGTGGCTTAACGACGACTGGAGCGACGACATCAAGGAGCGCTTCGACTACTGGTCGACCCTGCACCCGCACTTCCACACGCTGGTCTTCATTGGCGAGCGCCTGATCCCGTTCGTCCGCGGTGAAATATCGCTGCTTGAGGAGTTCAAGACCAACAACATGTTGGAGGAGTTCTACTTCGGCCACTACGGATACAATGAGTACAACATGTACCTCGGCAAGATTGTGCAGCAACTTTCCCACCGCCACCACAACATGCGCATCCTGGAAATCGGCGCCGGCACTGGCTCTTCCACGGCGGCGACGCTGCAATGCCTGGGCGAGAATTTCGCGTCGTACACCTACACAGATGTGTCGGCCGCATTCTTCGTCGAGGCGCAGGACAAGTTCGAGAAGCAGGCGGAGAAGATGGTCTTCAAGCCGCTCGATATCGAAAAGGACCCGAAGGAACAGGGGTTCGAGGAGGGCGCTTATGACCTCATCATTGCTGGTAACGTTCTCCATGCTACGTCGGTACTGGAAACAACTATGAAAAATGTCCGCAAGCTACTTCGCCCTGGTGGTCACCTGGCCCTTCTGGAGATTACCAACAACAACCCCCTGCGTATTGCCTTCGGCTTCTGCGGCCTGCCCGGCTGGTGGGCTGGCCGTGATGACGGCCGCAAGTTCAGCCCGCTGATTCCTAAGAGCAGTTGGAACGAGGTGATGCGCAAGACGGGCTTCTCTGGGATTGGCACGGCCACTCCCGACGAAAGGCTGTACATTGTACCGTTCTCCGTCATGCTCACCCAGGCTGTGGACACGCAGATGAACATGATCCGCAATCCCTTGGACTTCGAGCCCGAGTCGCCGAACTTCTCCGAGAACCTTTTGTTGCTCGGCGGCCGCAAGCCGCAAACCAAGCGGCTTGTGCGCACATTGGCGGCCCTCCTGCAGCCATACTACCATGAGATTTTGCGCGTCCCCGATATTCTTGACATCGACGAAGACATTATCGCCGAGCAGCCGACTGTGCTTAGTCTGTTGGAGCTAGATGAGCACATCTTTGACCCCTTCACCGAGGAAAAGTTCAAGGCCATCGTACGCCTTTGCGATCACTCCAAGAACATGCTCTGGGTGACGACGGGAAGTCGAGGCGAGGACCCCTACATGAACATGATGGTAGGAACAGGCCGTTGTCTCGTCGGTGAGATGACTAGTCTGCGACTGCAGTTCCTCAACTTCGACGGGGGCGAACACCCCAGCCCGGAGCTCATCTCGGAGCATCTTCTGCGCCTCCAGATCTCGGATGCCTGGGCACAGCGCAAGCCGAAGCCCTACACGCCGCTCTGGACGCTGGAGCGTGAAATGACCATAGAGGAGGGCCAGCTGCTGATCCCCCGCTATCTGCCCGCTACTGATGTCAACGCTCGCCTCAACTCGGAGAGACGGGCCATCACCAAGACCGTCAAACCTGACACGACCGTCCTCGAGATTCATCCCTCCGACTCGGGATACCACCTCCTTGAAGTGACAGGTTCCGATGCCGAAAGCGACAAGATTGAGGTCAAGGTAAGCAAGTCGATCCTCAACGCTGTCAGCGTCGCCGGTGCCGGGTGCCTCTACCTCGTTGCGGGCGTCAGCCTGAAGAGCAACAAGAAGGTTCTTGCACTGGCGGAGGCCTGCCGGTCTACCGTCTTGGTCTCCAAGGACGCCGTTGTCGACATCGAAACGTTCAACGGCGATGAAGAGGCACTTTTGTACCACTGTGCCACTCACATGCTTGCCGAGAGCATTGTGACCGCCTCGGGGGCTGGCTCCAGCATTCTGGTCCACGAACCCACGCCCACACTCCTGCAGCTGCTGAAGGCGAAGACCTCGAGCAAAGAGATCGCTTTCACGGCGGCCTCGCCCGGACGTGTTGGTGCCAAGTACATTCACCCCTCGGCACCAGACCGGTTTATCTTCCCCGCGCTCACGCGGGGTGTGTCGCTCTTCGTGGACCTCTCCGAGTCCATTGATGCCAGGACGGTGGGTTTCAGAATCCGCAACCACCTGGGCCCCGCGTCCAAGGTGTTGACCGGCGCCGATCTGTTCGCCTCGAAGGCATACACCACGGCCGAGTTCACTGGTGAGAATGTCTCCAAGGTCTTCGCTAAGGCCGTTAGCGACGCTCTGTCTACATTTGCCCCCGTCGATGCCAATGTTCTGTCCTTGAGCACCGTGCAGGGGCTGGCTCCGCAGCACCAGGATCTCCCCATCGTCAACTGGGAGGCCGAGTCAGAGGTCGCCGCTCGGATTGTGCCCGCGGAGGAACTCATCAAATTCCGCAGTGACAAGACCTACTTCATGATCGGCCTCACCGGGGAGGTCGGTCTTGCCCTCGCGCGATGGATGGTGCAACGCGGTGCACGCCATTTGGCGCTGGCGAGCCGCAATCCCAAGGTCGACGCGGCCTGGCTGGAGCAGGTCGAGGCTCAAGGCGCTTCCATCAAGCTTTACGCGATGGACATCACGTCGCGAGACTCCGTTCGTGCCACCCACGCTAAGATCTGTGCCGAGATGCCCCCCATTGCTGGTGTAGCCAATGGCGCCATGATCCTGATCGATGGCCTCTTCGCCAACAAAACGTACGAGGACTTCGTCACCACCCTTAAACCCAAGGTTGACGGTACATTATTCCTGGACGAGCTGTTCTCTTCGCCCACGGACGACCTCGACTTCTTCATGGTCTTCTCATCGCTCGCTTCCGTCTCAGGCAACATCGGCCAGACATCCTATGCTGCAGCCAATGCCTTCATGTGCAGTCTGGTCGGCGGCCGTCGCAAGCGTGGCCTGGTGGGCTCGGCTATCAACATGCCTGGTATCGTGGGTCTGGGTTACCTCAACCGTGATCCTAGCAAGCTGGAAAGACTGAGATCCGTCGGCTACGCAAACATCAACGAGGTAAGAGACACTGCTTTCTGATGTCACGCCTGAAAGCACACACACTGACACGCATCTACAGTGGGAATTCTACCAGTTCTTCGCCGAGGCCGTGATGGCCGGAAAGCCGGACTCGGGCCGCAACCCCGAAATCACAGCTGGTCTCGAGAGGATCGATGTTGAGCGAAACGAGAACCCGCCGGCCTGGGTTAACATCCCCAGATTTGCCTGGCTGCGCCTCGTTAAGCCGCAGGAGCAGAACCAAGGCGGCCGTGGTGGCAATACCGTCTCGGTTCGTTCCAAGCTCAAGGAGATGACGAGCGAGGAAGACGTCTACCAATTGCTGCTGGGTAAGCACGCCTATCCCCCCATTCGATCTTGATACTAACCAGAACGGGTAGATGGCCTGTTGACCACCCTCTACACTCGCCTCAGTATGAACCCGGATGAGAGAGGCATCACTCCTGAGACCACCATTGTGGAGCTCGGTGTCGATTCTTTGCTTGCTGTTGATATGAGGTCCTGGTTCACGAAAGAATTGGATCTCGACATGCCCGTCCTGAAGATTCTTGGCGGTGCGACAGTGGCCGACCTGGTGGAAGACGCCGTCAAGAGATTGAGCAGGGAGCTCATCCCTAACGTGGCCGTCTCGACTACTGAAAACGCGGAGAAACCCTCTGAGGAGACGGCGACAACCAACGCACCGGAGACTCTCCCGGAGGCTAAGGACGAGGAGGCAGCTGTAGTTGCTGCCCCCGAAGCCACGCCTGAAGCTGAAGGCGAGAAAACCATCGAGGTTTCTAAGTTGGCTGTCACCGACGCGGTCACCTCCGCCCCCGCCCCGACCAACGCAACTGCAGTTGAGGCCACCAAAGAGATTGCGGCCAAACCAGCGGTCGACTATTTCTCAATCAAGAAGCGTGTGGCAGCTTCTGCGGTCTCAGAACTCGCCACGCCTCTCTCGGCGATGAGCGCGGTCAACTCGGAAATGGGGGACGACTACACACCCGCAACTTCCACCCACCCTCCGTCCGAGGACGAGGCCGAAGACAAGCGATCTGAGGCAGCCAGCAACCCACCCGTGCCCGAAAAACAGGAACAGCAGGAAGCACAGCAAATTCAACCTACAGACGCCGTTCAGGACATACAAAGTCGCCCCTCGACATTGCTACAGGCCGCCCCGGTGCCGCCGCAGTCCTCGTTAGTATTCCTCAAAACGGAGAAGATGTCGTACGCCTCGTCTCGTTTCTGGTTCCTAATGCAGTACCTAGAGGACCCCACCGCGTTTAATCTCACTTGCCGGCTCAAGTTCACGGGACCAATCAGGCTGGACGACGCCGAGGCTGCCATCCGGGCTATTGGACAACGCCATGAAGCCTTCCGGACGGCCTTCTTTGCCAACCCAGAACGCATGAACGAACCGACGCAGGGCGTGTTGGAAACATCACTCCTGCGCCTGGAGCGGCGGTCCATCACGGACGAGAACGAGGTCGAGCTGGAGACGGAGGAGTTGCAGAAACACGTTTTCCAAATCACGCGGGGCGAGACAATCCGCATCAAGCTTCTGTCTTTGACGCCCACAACCCATTTCCTTCTCTTCGGTTTCCACCATATCAATATAGACGGTTTCAGCTTCAACATTCTCCTGGGCGAGATTAACAAGCTGTATGACGGCGAGACCCTGCCCGAGGTGCCCTGCCAGTTCAGCGACTTTGCCGCCCAGCAGCGCCGCGATGTTGAGAACGGCGCTATGCAAGGCGAGATGGACTTTTGGCGCAAAATGTACCCTGATTTCCCCGAAACGCTCCCCCTCTTCCCCCTGGCCCAGACCGGCCGTCGTAAGAACCTGCGCGCGTACGACTACGAGCTGGTCGAGACGGAGTTGGACGCCCGCACTGCCAGGCAGATCAAGACGCAGTGCAAGCGACACCGCATCACCACCTTCCATTTCTTCTTGGCCGCACTGAAGGTTTTCTTGTTCCGCCACCTCGACGTGGACGATCTCGTCATTGGAATTGCAGATGCCAACCGTGCCGATTCGAGGGTTGCCGGCACCGTGGGCTTCCTCCTGAATCTCCTTCCTATCCGGTTCCAGGGAAGAGATGGCAGTGGTGTCAAGTTCAAAGACGCCACCATCGACGCGCGGGACAAGGCCTACGCTGCCCTGGCCAACTCCCGCGTCCCCTTTGACGTCCTCCTTGAGCAGTTGCAAATTCCGCGCTCCACAGCTCACAGCCCGTTGTTCCAGGTTTTCATGGATTACCGCCAACTGGCTGTCGACAAGCCCCGCGTCCTCGGCGGTGAAGCGGATGGCACGGCATCGGTCGGCAAAACAGCATACGACTTGGTGCTCGACGTTAACGAGGCCAATGCAAACATCAAGGTGACGTTCAGAACCCAAAAGTACCTGTACGCGCGCTCTGCGACCGAGAAGCTGTTCGAGAGCTTCATGCGCATGGTCAAGGTGTTTGCTGCCAACATGGGGACGGACGTCCAGCGCGTTCCAATTTGGGACGAGCATGACGTCCTGGAGGCCAAGTTGCTGGGCCGTGGTAAGCAAGCCCCCCGTGGAGTTTGATGGGTAATTCACATGCTGACTTGAATGCAACGCAGGCCCCGCGATGGCGTCCCAATGGCCAGCCACGCTCTCCCACCGCGTTCAGGAAGTGGCATCACAGCATTCGCAGAGGATAGCCATCAAGGATGGTGTTGGAAGCGTCTTATCCTATGCAGCAATGCAGCGCCATGTTTCACACATCGCCAACAACATGGCCACAGCCGGGGTGAAGTCGGGCTCGCGTGTCGCGGTCTTCCAGGAGCCGACAGCGCAGTGGATTCTGTCCATATTGGCCATCTGGCAAGTCGGAGCTACTTATGTTCCATTGGACCTTCGCAGCTCGCTTGCGCGGCTTGCGATGGTTGCCAAGGTCGCCAAACTCAGCGCTGTGCTGTGTCACGACGAGACAACGGATAGGTTGCCCGAGCTTGAAATTTCCACTGACATTGCTGTCGTCAACGTGTCTGCCGTCCTCGGCGGAGAAGAGGGCGCTGCGATCGGGACTGGCATGACCCAGGCGCGTGCTGAGGCGGACGCTGTGATTCTCTTCACCAGTGGAACGACAGGCACCCCCAAGGGTATTCAGCTGCGACACTCGGCGCTCCAGAACACAATCGAGGGCCTTACCCGCCACTATGGGCTGGGGATGGAAGTGGTACTGCAGCAGAGTGCCTACACCTTTGATTTCTCGCTTGACCAGATACTGGTCGGACTTGCCAACGGTGGCACAGTCGTCGTCGTGCCCAAAACCCACCGGGGCGATGCAGTTGAGATCGCCAAGACTATACAACGAGAGGGTGTGACATACACTCGTGCGACACCGTCCGAGTACACGACTTGGATCACGTACGGAAAGGAATACCTGGCCGGAAGGGCCACTGCCTGGAGATTTGCGTGGGCCGGCGGCGAGCTCATGACAAGTTCTGTCCTGAAGAGCTTCGAGTCGTTGGCTCTCCCAGCCCTCAAGCTTTACAACTCGTACGGGCCTGGCGAGACCATCACCTGCACCAAAGGGGAGGTTGCCTATGGATCTGCGGCGGCCCCCGACGAGGAGCAAATTCCGGTAGGCCGACCGCTTCCGAACTACTCGGTTTACATTGTGGACCGCAGCCATGAGCCCGTTCCTGTCGGTGTGAGCGGGGAAATTGTCATCGGCGGTCCCAGCGTTGCCAGAGGCTACCTGAACAACACGAAGTTGACGGACCAGAAATTCCTGGGGAACTCGTACGCGCCGGAAGAGTTCGCAGCTGTCGACGGCCGTACGGTGTACCGGACAGGGGACATGGGCCGCCTGAGTCCCGAGGGCGCTGTTCTGTTCGAGGGCAGAATCAGTGGCGACACGCAAGTCAAGCTTCGCGGCCAGCGTGTGGAACTCGAAGAGATTGAGGCTGCCATCATGAGGTCGGCCGACGGCATCGTCACTAGGGTGGTCGCATCAGTGAGGCCCGGCGAGCTGCTTGTTGCTCATGTCGAAATCGCCCCGAGCAGCATGGCAGACGATGGCACGCAACACGAGTACCTCAGGAACCTCCGCTATCAGCTGGCTCTACCCCCGTACATGATCCCCAACCTGCTG
Source organism: Nigrospora osmanthi (assembly GCA_029489945.1). NCBI lineage: Eukaryota > Fungi > Ascomycota > Sordariomycetes > Amphisphaeriales > Apiosporaceae > Nigrospora > Nigrospora osmanthi. The sequence continues at coordinate 2,224,801 of CP120494.1, read as the reverse complement.
ATTCCCCTGCAGAGCATCCCGCTGAGCGCCCACGGCAAGGTAAATCGGAGGGCGGTTGCGGAACTGGCTCTGCCACTGGCGTCCCCGGGTGACGGGGACATTGTCCTCAGCGAGACAGAGCAAAAGCTCAAGCGTGTGTGGCTGGAAGTGGTGTCGAAAGATGTGGCCGGAGCGGTCAGCTTTCGCGACCAGACCACATTCTTCGAAGCTGGTGGGAACTCGCTCCTCCTTGTCAAACTGCAGGCCATGGTCCGCCAAGAATTCCGCGTCGCCGTTCCCCTCATCGACCTGTTTGAGGACAGCACGCTCGGCGGCATGGCTGCCAGGATTGAGACGGCCGACAAGGCCGAAGACATCGACTGGGAGGTGGAAACGGCCCTGGACGAGGATATCGTGCGCCCGACGGATTCGGCTCCCCGTGCTGCCAAGGACGGGGTGACGGTTCTCATGACGGGCTGCACGGGTTTCGTGGGCCGGCATCTCCTGCAGAAGCTGGCACAAGACAAGCGCGTGACGCGGGTGCATTGCGTTGCCGTCCGCCCCAAGAAGCGGGCCTTGCCCATGGTGGATTCGGACAAGATCGTGACCTACGAAGGTGACCTGGGAGAGCCGCTGTTCGGCCTCGAGCCAGACGTCTTTGAGCGACTGGCGGCCGAGGTCGATTTCATTCTTCACAGCGGTGCCAACCGGTCCTTCTTTGACAACTACAACCTGCTCAAGGGTTCCAACCTGACGGCGACCCGAACGCTCATCCGCCTCGCCGCGCAGCATCGTACGCCTCTGCATTTCATCTCTAGTGGCGGGGTGCTCGAACTGACGAGAGAGGACCGGACGCCACCCACGGACGGGTCCGACGGCTACATCGCTACCAAATGGGCCAGCGAAAAGCACCTAGCCAAGGCGGCCGAGGCGCTCGGCATCCCGGTCGCGATCCACCGGGTGGTGCCCGCGGGCGAGGAGATGACGGTCACAGATGAGATGCTTGTCGACCTGATGCAGCAGATGCGAGAAATCGCAACCGATATGAAGACGCTGCCGTCGCAGAGCGGGTGGAACGGCAGCTTCGATCTGATCCAGGTGGAGGATCTGGCGCAGCGGATTACGGATGCCGGGCTGGCGGCGACGGGAGCCCTGGCGACGACGGTCGGGGCGGAGCTGATGCAGACGGTGCATCACACATGCGAGGTGCGGGTTGATATAAATGAAATCTTGCCGTTTGTCGAGTCATTTTCTGAGGGCAAGGACTTCGACTCCCTGCCGGCGCACAAGTGGATTGGACAGGCTAAGCTCAGGGGGCTGCGGTGGCATATTGCCTCGATGGATTCGGCCGTGGTGGGTGATGAGGATGCGGGCGAGATGGTCGCAGTAAGGAGGTGAGGGGCGAGGAGCTCCGCGTCCGCAATATCTTTCTTTTTTCTGTTTTCCTTTCATGGTCTTGTATTGGGGTTCCGGTCTGCGCAAATTCTGCAATTATGTCATCGGGTCTCCTCTCGCGCGCGCATACATAGGTATATATATAGCCTGTCATCCTTAAATCAACCGATTCGTTACATCAGCGCTTCGTCCTCTCAGCCACTTGGCTGTCGATTGCTCGTTTTCGCACAAGTGAGATTGATAAAACGCCCTGACCGTAGTGTATACTTTTCGCACACTCCCCTGGGGGACGGTTACGTAGGAACATATGGGCGGCAGCGCGTAGAGGCTCGTCAGGACGAGAGAACTGGGGTTGGTCCATGATGGCGCTTATTCCCGAACCCTCCCGCGGGTGCCTGGGTTTCTCCCTCAAGACGTGGACCCATGGGCGCCTCTGCCCCGGTCCGGACACGTCTAGGCGTCCAACGTTTCCTCTTTGACGGCGGTGGCCTCTTCGTCGGCGGCTTCGGCGGCCGTCGTGTGGCGACGGAAGTTTTTCCGGAGCTCACAGCGGCCCAGGTTCTTGCCGCCCGCCTTGCACTCGTCGCAACGCTTGCCATGGCTGACCAGCAGGATGTGCAGGCCGTACTTGTCCTCGTCGGGAATCCGGGCGTCCAGGTGGGCGTGCGTCTCCTCGCGGGTGCAGTCCCGCGGCCGCCAGCCGAGCAAACCGGTGATGCGGTGCACGTGGGTGTCGACGGCGAAGCTCTCGCGGCGCAGGCAGAACAGCAGGACGCAGCTGGCCGTTTTGGGCCCGACGCCGTGGAAGGACAGCATCTCGCGCATGGCGTCCTCGTTGGAGGCGGCGAACAGGTGGTCGAGCGAGTAGACGCCGTACTTCTCCTTGGCCTGGTGCAGAATGGCGAGGATGGCTTTGCTCTTCTGGACACTGAGGCCGCCGCTCTCGATGGCCTTCTGCAGCTTGGCCTGGCCTCCCTCGACGATGGCGTCCCACTTGTCGCTGCCGCCATAGACCTTGTCCATGCTCATCTTGGCGCGGGTGCTGTTGCGGTCGCTCGTGTTCTGCGACAGGATGGTGCGCACGAGGGCGTCCAGCACCGAGGCCGAGTCGCCGCAGCCGGAGCGGTTGGTCGGGGCGACGACCTGGGCCGGTCGCACGCGCTCTCCGTGCAGCGAAGTCAGGATGCGATGGGCTTGCTTGCATTCTGCCGGCGTGGGGTGAGGGTAGTCGGGGAAGGGCGACTGGTGGGCAAACTGCGCGTATGCCTTCAACTTCCTGGCCTGCAGCTCGGCCGCCTTTTCTGCCTGCGGCCTTGCCTTTGTCGCCTTGGCCGGGACCGACGCCGCCTCTTCTTTCTCGTCTTCGGCGGCTTCTCGTTTGACTCGCTTCTTCCTCGGAGCCGGGACGGCGGGCACAGAGGAGAGGGACCTTCGCTTGGACCGTCGCTCCGGCTCTGTCTCTTGCTTGATGGCGGCGGCGACGACGTCTTCGTCCTTAGTGGCGACGACATCTTCGTCTTTAGTGGCGGTGAGGCTCGCGTTCGCGATGCGCGCCGAGTTCCGCGCGCTCCGCCTCGGCGTGGTCATGGTGGCCATGGCCCTCGCAACCGCCGGTGCAATGTTGACGACGCGTGTTGGCGGCAGCACCCTGAGCATCGAACTGTCCACTGGCGTCGGGGTGGATAGCGTCTGCTATCAATTTGAATGTAGTGGACGTCTAAGGCGGGGACGGGCGGCCTTGAGAGTGGGTGATGATACGTGCTGTTTGCTGTCTCTTGTCGTGATAGAGACTCGCTCCGGGATCCATGATGTCACCTGATCCGGTCGCGATCGGTTCCTGCGCTAGCGGAAGAAGGCGAGAGAGGATGTTTGGGCACCTAGGGCGTCGTTCCTTCCAATTCTTCTTCTCGTCAGTAATGGAAAGAAGGTCCAATTCCCCAGAGAACATGGAAAGAAGGTCCATTCCCCAGAGAACATGGAAAAGAAGGTCCATTCCCCAGAGAGCCCTGGTAATGGATCCTTGAACCCCCTTCCGCCCTCCAATCTGAATAAGTACCAAGGGATCGATCGGAATCCCCGCACAGGCCCTACCCGCCACTATTCTGCATGTTGCCCTCGTGCATCCACTCATCCCCCAGAGGAACGTCCCTCACTTCTTTATGTGTGCATTCTGTAGACCTCTGCATGCACGCGACCCAATCTTATTACCATCCCATGCGGCAAAAGACCCGTATCGCCTTTCGCTTTGCGCGCAAATTGAAGTTACAATCCGAGACCTCCCAGCCGTGCTTGGCTAGGTAGGTAAAGGCATTTAGGTGGTATGGTAGGCACCACCGATGTAAACAAGTAAACGTGGGATGCTCTCTTTCTCTCTCTCTCTCTCTCTCTCTCTCTCTCTCTCTCTCTCTCTCTCTCTCTCTCTCTCTCTCTCTCTCTCTCTCTCTCTCTCTCTCTCTCTCTTTGCAATCTCTCCCCCTCCTCCTTCTCAGACAGTGCCTTTCTTCAACCCGCCAATCAACCCCAAGCCGAGCCACCTGGAACGTCTGGGCGGCGTGGCCGCCATGTCACTGCCGCCGCTGTCAAGACCTGTAGCCGTCCTTGGTCTGGCCGCGCACTCGAAATCCTGGTCTTGCATACGTCCCACATTGGACGCCGCCGCTCCGTCACCGCCGCCGTTGACGAGTCGCGGTGCACGCTGTCGCATGATGGGGGGCGGCGTCGCACTCGCCCGGTCATCGTCTGACAGTTCCGGTAGCCTACGGTCCCATGGTCGGGCTGCTGGGGGGGGAACACTCATCCGTCCCGATCGGTTACATTGGCTGGGCGACTGTGCCTTCTGCCGTCGAGGTGAAGGACACCTTGCGTCCGAAGTGCTGTCCCGGCGAAACAAGCCGTTGAGCCCGCTCAGCCCTCTGGATCTCGCTGGCTGGCCTGCAATGGGCGGGTAGGGGCTGCGTCTTGTCCCTGGCGCGCAACTGCTCTGCATGTGCTGGGAGCAAAACGAGCCGGCATCAGCACTGCTGCTCCTAGATCGGCCTCTTCTACTGGTGAGCCAGCGATGCTCCCGCGCAGAATTCTGTCCGCAACTTTCGCCTGCGGAAGCTCCGCCGTTGTTCGTGAAACTACCGACACGAGCACGCAGGCTAGTCCGTCGACCCGGCGCTACCAGGCCATCCGCCTCCTTGCCATCTGACGGGTCAAATCCCCCGTCCTCACTATCGGAGCTCGAGCTGGCCAAGCCACCATCTTGAGAATCACGCCCCAAGCCCGGTGCAGGGGAGAAACCGCTGCCACGTATGGCACCAAATAATGCGTCGGTCCCAGGCACCTCGAACAAATCGGGCAGAGAGTCATTGTCCCTGTCCGACACTGGATGATCTCCAGCCCTGGCACCCTCCCACATCCAGTAGTCGAAGTTACTGTCCTCGGACCGCGCATCTGCTCCACCGTCTCGTGATTCCAGTCCGAGAGGCCGGGTGCTGCTTCGGTCTTGCGTTGGATCAGCCTCGCCTACGGACCGAGGCGCCGGCGGCAGCAATGGCGCAAGATGTTGCGGCAGTGCCGTCTTTTCGGCGCCCATCTGCCACGCCAACATTTCCCTCTGGCCAGTCGAGGCCACCATCGACGCATGCCGCACAGCTTCCTCGCCAATCTTATCAGAAGATGGCCGCCGAGAGAATTCGAAGCTCGAAGTCCTTGACGATATATCGCTTTCCGGGTCTCGGAACCGCCTGAGTGTCGATGTTGACACAGTATCGGGTGTGGGAGGCAGAGCCCGACGGGCGGGGGCGTTCTTGCCTGTGGGGGTTGAGGTCATAACCTTCCGGTGTGCATCCGTCTTGGCCTCTCGGACTCGGGTAGGGTTTAAAGGCGCAGGGGGCGAGTAATGAACGTTTGGGGATTCGCACGCAGCGCCGTCGCCGTCGCCGCTGCTCGCCGTTTGCTTAGACGGGTGCCGCCTGTTAGTATAGCTCCGCTCCAGTCGCTCTATCTGCTGCAGCGGTGAAGTCGTGTCAAGTAGGCTGACAACCGCAGGTGCTCGAGCAGACGGACTGGAACCTCCGTTGAAGGTTCCGCCCGATACGGACCTCGGTGCGGTGTTGCCACGCTGCTGGTGTTGCTGGTGCGTCAGCCCAAGACTCGCGACACTTGGCGACTGCAACTGTATCGATGGTGGAAGCACATCTTCGCCATCCTTGTCGCCACCGTCGCCGTAAATACTCATAAAGGAGCTTTCGCTGAGCACGCTCATGAGGCTTGGACTGGCAACCCTCTTAATGTCGCTAGGCCCGGCGCTTGAACCGGATGCCTTCCGCAAATGCGACAGGCTGCGTTTCTGGTCCAGAACAACACTGCGGAGCGTCTTCGTCTGCTCACTTGGTTCGTTCATGAAGCTGGGCATGCGCTCAAGGCCTCTGTCGTCGCTGCCACTATGCGCATTCGGCTGTGCCCTCGGTTTCGGGGTAGTTGACCTCCCGCCCACGGCATCCTCCTCGCAAGGATCACAATCCCGTCCACCTGCTTCGGCCTGGCGGGTCAGTTTCCGGTCCAGAGCCAGATCACTGATTTGGTTCTCCAGCTTCATGACCAGCTGGATTGCCTCGTTCAAGGCTTGGTCTCGTCTTTCAAGCTCGGCGAGCAGGTTGTCGTGAATCTCCGCCATTTCGGCCCTTTCGTCTTCCAGCTTAGCGTTCCTTGCCTCCAAAGCATCTTGCCGTCCCCGTCGATGGTATAATTCTAGTTTGAGGTCAAAGTTTTGCTTGTGTAGTGTTGATAGGCTCTGGCAGGATATCAATATTCTTGTCTTGGTATCAAAAGCAAGGCGAAAACATGACACCCGGGTGCCGGGGTACACTGACTTCTTCCAGCTCCTTGGAGCCCAAATCTCTCTGGCCAACAGTTTCTTCACCGCAGTCAGACCGAGGGCGCCGGTTGGGAGGCGTCTCACTCCGGCGCGAGAGAGTGGAGCGCGTGTCTTCATCTCGACCGCCGGGACCGCCTCCAACGTCGCCAAGCCTCGATGAGGGACGCCTGGCCGCTGCTTTCCTCTCTTGCTGCAGCCTCTCTTGGAAGTAGCTGGGGAGTCGAGGCTCGTTCCCGCGGCGAGAGTCGTGGGCCATCTCTCCCGCTGTGCGAGATGGCGGCTTGCTGTTGTTGGCAGGGCTGCCTCCGCAATGACTGTGGTAGCGTTGTGAGGGATGGTTTGGAGAGCGCGCGGTAGGCTGTTGTTTGGGAGACGAAGTGTTGTTCGCTATCCTCGCAGTAGCGCGGCTCTGCGTCGTACTACCGGAGCTGGACCTAGAGAGGGGGGGACGCCGTCTTGGCTCCCTCGAAGTGGTGGTAAAGTCGTGATCCATAATGGAGCAAAGCGATAGATATGTTTCTAGAGCCCCGGTTGGTAACGGCTTGCGCGATGGCCTCAGTGCCGCAGCAAGTGCTAGGCCGGCGTGCAAGCCCGCGACCCCAGCGGCCCGATTGGCCGACCGTGTTGCTTGGAAGGCCTAAGAAGCTCTCGACAAGGCACGCAAGCCCTGAGGGCAAAGGCTGGAGTACCACGTGGACACTTCTGTGGATGCTGGACGAGGCAGCCCTGGAGAGACACGGCCAAGGGTCTTCGGGATGCCGGTCACCAAGAGAGCAAAAAGGGTCGGGGCGCCAGGCAGGGCGCTGAAACAGTTATGTAGGTGTGTGTAGTAGCTGTTGTGGCTTCTGATGGTCTTTGGCCGGCGAAGTTGGTGACAGAGTGCCTGAAAGGCTATAACGATAGGACGCCACTGGGCCTTTGCCGAAAGGGTATACTTTAGCCGATGTTTTGCGTTGTATGCCCGAGACCCCCAAAAGGTCGCCTCGTGGCGCCGGCACGAATCTTGTAACTGAGCGACGGTACGGCCGATGTCGCCTGGTGTCGATCGCCCGTGGGGAGCGAGCGAAGGATGGATGGGGCGGAGCGACAGGTGTATCCAGTCTGTAAGGTGTCTCGGGCGGTAGCAGCCGTATGACGAACGACCGCAGGCACGTTCCCATGCGGCGGGCGCAATTCCTCGCCGGTAGTGGTCGCGACCAGACGGAAGTCAAGGGATGCCAAGTGGGGGCGAAGGGGCGTCTCCGAAACACACTTGCCGTGATGAGTGCCCAAAACAGGTAGTGCAGGAGGCGGTACAGGAGATTGTAAGTAGTAACAGGAGCGGAAGCTAGAGGGCGACAAGGAGTCGAGCAGTAGGCGCGTCTTCCTCTGCCGACCCAGTAGAAGAACAAGCTGAATGGAGACGAGGAGAGTACAAAGCGGACGAAGGGGCAGTGGACGACCTTGACAAGCGAAGGTTGGCGAGCACGGCTTCTGCAGGCGGCCCAATAGACAGCAAGCCGAGGGCGAGACAATTAATGCGAAGAAGAGGCGGCCGGGGACCTTGGGGGGGGGGGGGGGGGGGGGCGTAGATAAGACCTAGGTATGTAGGTTGGCGAGCAAAGGAGAAGATACTGGAGGCGCGTGTACTAACTACCTAGTAAGGTGTGTATGACAACACCGGGGAAGCTGAGGTCGCTAGCCGATCCGGACCAAGGACGAGGGCAGACAGGAAGACTGACGAGAAAGCGGCAGGATGCATGGATGGATGGATGGACTGATGAATGGGTGGACCGGGGGGTAGTGTGGTGGTGGTGGTGGTGATGATGATGGAACTGACCAAACGTATTGGCTGTTACCGACCGACGCCGCCCTTGCTCCCCTGCGGGCGGCGCACGCCACATAAAGCCAGGTCCAACTCCAGCTCTGTGTGTGTGTGTGTGTCGAGTGTCGAGTGTCGACTGCAGGCAGAACCCGGGCAGCCCAAGTAACCTACCCATCACGACCTTCCTGGGCGGGGTTGGCGTTGCCGTCTCGGCATCCATACCTACGTATGGGTGGATGCATATGAACGCATGCATGGGATGGCTGGCCCGCAGGTGAAGCGGCAAAAGCTGGGGAGGGCTGGGCAAAAAAGCTGGGAAGCGATGGCTTGAGGGGGGGGGGGGCTGATGCAGGAACGTGAGTGAGGTGGGATTCCATGGGATCCCATCCCATAGATTCCATCCAAATCTGGAGGTACATACTTCCTACGAATATACTAGCCCCGGCGACTGGCTAGTCCGTTCGTGCCCATTCAAGCGCTACCCCCCCATATCCAATGGGTCGAATTCAGGCACATGCCCAAAAAGGGGACCCGAACGGGGGGGCTACTGACCAACCTGCCCACTGAAGGTTGCATTTCGTCCCAGGGGATCCTGGACGTAGGGCAGGGCTGCTGCTGAGGAGCACCTGCCCAACGCCAGGGTGGTTGGCTCCCGTCCTTAGAGATATTGGCTGGGAGGCCACGCATCTGCATCCTTCGTCCATTCAAACGTGGCAAAATGAAGGCAAACGCATGGATATCCAAGCCCATTCTTCACCCCACGGCCATCCGGTATTGCATCCCAAAAACTATATGCGCGTACTTCGAGCGACAAGGTGCATACCCGACACAGGCTTGACGCCGTATGACAGCAACATGACATCCCATGTCGTCGATCCCATCCCATACCAGCCGGGGCACCCGTTAGAACGGGCTACCAAGCCCTCCCTCTTCCATCCCAGCCCTTACTTCGCCCTTCCCAAGTTCCATCCGTATGTGCCACGCAGCAAGCATGGAAGTCTCCTCGCCCGGTGCAGGTAGTGAGTGCAATGTTCAACACGTAGGTCCTCTGGTGCAATGGGGGATGCATTCGTGCGGGAGATGAAACAGGTGGCGCTGTGTTTCTCGGCGCCACGTGAGGAGCTGTCGCAATTGGCTGTCAAGCGTGTCACTAAAAAAAATCCCCCATCACATTCATCCATCATTCAGCGTTCATCACGCCGGGGCCGGGTAGGTTGCCAGCAACCGCCCACCTGCAGCTGCCGCCCCCAGCAAGCTGGCAAGTCGTCCAATGCGCGGCGGTAGAAGAGGTATATACCTCAGTACGCATCCACGGAGGCCAGCTTCTGTCTGGAACAGGTATGTACTTACTGTAAGAGGTATTACCTACGAGCTGTTGCAGTTCATCCCGTAGATGGGCCAAACCTAAGATGTACCTTACCTACATACCTAGGTACGTACTTACCTCGTCCTAGGCGGCAAATTGGGCACCATCCTTTGGTCCCGTCGCCCGGCAATGGCCATCCGCCTCATTACGATGGAATGGATTCAAGTGCTTGCAGCACTGGCGCCCAAGCGCCTGGATGGCTGAACCAACATCCAATGTACTCACACTTGAAGATGATCCCCGGGAACCCCCGAAATCGTTAGTGAGGGTTCAGTTCATGGCGAAGTGCCGCTTGCGGGGGACGCGTGCTCCTCAACAGCAGCAGAGAGGGCCCTCGGCAGAAGCGCACCCATTTTTGCTTTTCTCCCCGACTGCCCGACAGCTCTAGAAACGGTTCGCACTTCGGCACCAAGCCTCCAGCCTAATCAACCACCGTTCTTGCGTGAACCGCTGGCCCGCTTGCGTAAGTACCTGCCGGGGTTGCTTCCAGCCTTTGTGCCCAAATGCACGCTTACCTAAGTACTTAAGTACTGATACGATACAAACCGCATTCCTTCCTACCTCCCCGTCTTGAGCGCTTCGGAACCCGAGAGAAATGGAGAAGGCCCCCCCCGGCTGTGTATCACCCACCCGTCTCGCCTCGACCTGGAGGCCCAAGGGGAAAGAAAACCTACTTCCCTAGGCCAGAGGCACGCATAGATGCATACTTACCTACCTAGGTACTCAATCAGGTCGGTGATTACATATTGGATACCAGCCCGTTACTGATTGAGAGAAGCGTGGGCCGTGCCACCGTCTGGCAACCTGCGCTGCTGGCAGAGTCGCTCGTCGGCGACGACGATAACTACGGTTCAGGGGACGAAGAACGACCGACTCGTGAGCGGCCTAGACACCACCTAACATTAAGTGACTACGGAAATGATTAAGAGGTGTGTATATTAGTGCAATGCGATGAGAGTACCTTGCCATTTGGATGCTGCCCAAACCCGCCCATGCCCGGAGTGTCCTACCATGTCCCCATTAACCTGTCTGCCGACCTATCGCCCGGACCGTGGGCCCTTTGGATTTCATGCGCGCCCTCGTTCTTCATATAAAGTGGCTGCGCCATGAAGGTGCTGTCCCCAACCGATACCGATGACCTGGGGCCATCGCTGTACATGGGTCCGGTACCGAGCCCGTAGTCGGCGCTGCTCAGCTCCGAAAAGGCCGTGGACAAGCCAGCCGACAAGGGCCCATCCGATATACTGTAGATCGAGCCCCGCGCACTGGTCCCCGTGAGATTCAGCGCCAAACAGTCGTGGGCGCTGTGGTTTCGTACGCCCAGTCTCGCGTCCAGGTTGGTGCTATGGCTGTTGACCATGGGGCTGTCCGTGTCAAGGGCCAAGGTATTGGCGGCGTCTTCCCCGTCGCCTTCCTCGACAAGTCCGCCTGACAGCCCGTTGCCGCTGCTGCTGCTGCTACTCCCGACACTGCCACGCCAGGCTGGCCTGGAAAAAGTGGCCAACGAGAGGGCGGGGCTCAAGCTGGTCCTCATCCCGCCAGGCGTCTCGCCGGCGAACATGAGAAGCTTGTCCGCATACATGGTCTTGCTGTTCGGGCTGGCGCTCAGTGTTTTGACGAAAAACTCCAAGGGATCCAAGACGGCGCTCGCACGCCCACTCGGCCCGAACAGGCCCAGCTCGCCCCCCACAAAGTCCATGTGGCCGGCGATGGGGCCGTCCATGGCCCCGCCGAAGGGGCGCATGGAAGGGCGGGCGCTGTTGGAGTCGTAGGCCCCGAGGACGTTGACACACCACGTGCCGATCTCGAAGATCTTCTCGAAAATGCCCATGCCGTGCACTTCCACCGCCTTGCTCGGCAACGACTGCAGGATGGCCGCCGTGTCCCGCGCTATGGTCAAGGGAAATGCGAAGGCAAAGCTCTCGTGTGGCGCGGCAGTCGAGAGCAGGCCCTGGCGAAAGGAGGATTGCCATACGATCAGACGGAGCCACTGCTGGGTCATCAACAGGTCGGCTTTTTGTATATCCGTCGGGCTTGGCTCCTCGTCGTCTGCACTCGTCGTCTCCACCGAGGACGAGAGCAGTGCCGCCGGAGGGGACGGGCTCTTGCGGCGCAAAAAGTCGAGCGGCTGGGCCAAAATGTGCTGGAGATTCAAATAGGTCGTGGCCGAGATGCGAGGGTCGCTGCCGTCATTCCAGGCGTTGACAAAGCTCTCGTCCAGCGGCACATAGCTGCTGACGAGCTTGAGGAAGCCGGCGTGTATCTCGGGCGCCTCGTAGCTGTGCTTGGTGGTGGGGAGGCCCGGTGTTTTCCGCAGCGTGAGCGGCTTGTTGCGCAGGATGGCGAAGCTGCGCTCCGTGACGAACAGGATCCAGAAGACGCGCTGCCGGCACAGCTTGTCCTGCTGCGAGAGCCCGACGTAGGTGGCGTCGACGTGCAGCCTGAGGTCGATGGCCAGCGTCAGGGCCTCGCGCAGGTAGTACCAGGACTTCCGGCTCTGGTTGATCTCGAAGAAGCTGGTGCTGAGCCAGAACGAGGACGTCACGGCCTCGAGCGAGGTGTCGTCGAGGAAATCGTAGGACTGGCGTACTGAGATGCACTCGTCGAGGAAGAAGCGGCCGACCCGGTCCCAGGGCGGGTTCCCGGGCTCTGAGAGGGACCGGCCGGCCATGTGGAAGGCGGTGAGGGCACAGAGGGCGTAGATGAGGTTCTTCTCCGACGAGGTCATGGGGCGCGTGATGGTGGCGCGGACGGTGGGTATGTGCACCAGGGGCATGATAGGATAGATGTGCTCATAGTACAGGTCGACGCAGCGCGGTACGAGACACAGGTAGTTGGGCTGGTTCGGCCGAAAGGCGTCACACGTAAACGGACTTTGCGGCTCGGCGGCATTGCGCGGGTCCGAAGCCACGGCGGACCAGGGGATGAAGGGCTGGGCAGGCGGCGAGGGGGCGGCCGAAGTCACGGCCGAGGTGGCGGCGGACTGGAACGCATCGGTATCGATGCTGGCGCCAAGCTCAGTACGACGGAACGGCTCACGAGGCGGGGAGACATACTCGGACGCGCTGGTGCTGCCGGGTTCCCGGGCACCCTTGGTCTCCTGGGCACGGAGCTCGTTGATGACGCGGCCGTGGCCGCGTTTGGGGCCTCGTTTCTTGGGCACATGGTCCCTCTTGCAAGCGAGTGCGGCGGCGGCGCACTGCTGGCAGGGGAACTGGCCGTCGCACCGTATTCCTGGAGGGGGGCCTTGTTAGCGCCGGTGCCGTCTTTGGCGATGCCGACAAGTCTGGAGCAAGTGCGTCGCGCAAGCGGAAGCGCGGGCCGCCGCCGCCGCCGCCGCCGCTTTCCCTGGGCACGGAAGGACGGGCGGGACAAGCCGAAAGGACGGGGGGAGGAAAAGGACAAGCGGGAAGGGGGGGGGGGGGGAACGCAGAGGTCACGCACTTCGGCGGCGGCAATGATCGCAAACGGTCCGCTTCGCGGCAGCGGTGGAGGTCTTCAACCGGGCAAATCCGGCCATGTCTAGGTCCGCCTCGGACTTGACCTTGACCGGCTCAACCAGGCTTTGGGAGGTCTGCATGGCGTCCAACACATAGGACTGGAGGCTTGGTCAACAGGGTGGGTACGACACACGGCCGACTAGTCGCGGCGGGTTGAGCAGACAAGAAAGACAGAGCGAAGAATACCGCGACGGAAGTGGAAGATGATCATCTCCACCCCTACTCGCTCTTGGGAGAACGGTTGACATGACGAGGCCGAGCAGGAGAGGGCGGGAGGAGGGGAGGGAGCGGGCGAGCGAGCGAGCGAGCTGGCGGGCTACCCTCCAGAGCCAGCCTGACTTGACAGCCCCGACTACCCAGCTGAGTTAGCTAAGGTCAGTAGTTTTACCTAAGTAACTACATACATACCTACATAACCAGAGAAGCCGACCGACGGGACAGGCAGACCAGACCTAAGGGAGGGAGGGAGGGTGAGAGTGACGGGAACTGGGGGGGGGGGACTTGGGGCTGGACTGGATGGGCCGGACTGGACCGGACCGGGGTTTCCAGTAATGGATCGAGTTTCCAGCCCGCTACCCAGGTTGGAGTGGAGGGGGAGGGAGTGGTTTTGTGCGGGGCAGCGGGGGTGGTGAGATGGAGGCTCGAGAGAGGGAGGGGGAGGGAGGCGAGGAGAGAGACTCAGAGAGAGAGAGAGCCCTGACAGCCCTCGAACCCTTCGTGCCCTTCGTGCCCTTCGTCTCTTTTTTCCCCCTCACTCACGCCATCCATGCCCCGACTCCCCCCCCCCCCCCCCTCTTCCTTGCGGAGATGATGCAAGGAATCGCCTCCCGGACGAACTAGTGCATACCTACATGCACGCCTATCTGCCTTTACACAAGAGGTATGTATGTAAGGTAGGTCATGTAGGTAGGTAAGCTGCCCGTCAGCATACCCGAGTTTCGGCGTAGGCAGTCATCATGCAATAGCGACCCTGGCGTTCCAGCACCACCACCCCCTCCCTGCCTCCCTCCTTTCGTGGCGTGCGTGTGTCGGAACAAAAAGAAGAAAAAGAAAGCCAATCGCGGGCCAAGGACCAACGGCCGCGGCGTCGTTACCCAACTCGGCAATCCGCATCGGCTGCCCCAATGGGGGACCAGGGCACCCAGGGCTCGTGATGTTGTGATTCCAGTGGGCCGAAAGGACGGGCGGAAAGGCTGTGAGTGTGGGCTGTTCCGGCCTCCAGCTGGGAACAAAACTCTTCCTTCCTCCTCACCTCGCATCCGTCCATTGCCATCCCCCCGTCCTCGCGCCGCTCGTGCTGCCCGTCGCCCGACGCGTCGTCCGTCGCCCCCCGGCCGCTCTCGCTCGCCCGCCCCTCTCACCCGGCCGACCCTCCCCCGCCACGACGCACCGACGAGCTTCCCGCGCTCAGATCAAGTCGCGGGCGGCCCGTGGGGATGAGGCCGCGGGTGCGGGTGCGGGCACGACGCATCCATCTGTCCATATACCTAGGCACCCGGGGCTACCTAGGTACTTGGTGGTGGGCTTTGGGGTCCCACTGGACCGGCCTCGGCGGACAGAACCACTAGAAAACCCCACCAATATCGGCTCCATTGCTCATATCGAGCAGCCAAGCTGGAACCAACCCTGCGGCGCAGCAGAGCATGGGATGAGGATGGGATGCCCGCCCCTCTTGCCTCGAAGTCTGGCGATAGCCACCGCGCCCGTGTTTCGTGCGCCATTCCTCCACGGGCCGGACGGGCTAGATTTGCACCTCGCCTTACGGTCCACGTTACAACGGGCCACCACGGCCGGCACCGGCAGGCTCCGAGAGGGCCCCCTCCCCCCAGTGATATGGGATGGGAAGGGAAGAAGGTGGCATGTATCCCTCTCTAGCCCCCCCTCTCCAAGCAGCTTTTCCGTCTCGTCCTCCACGTCGTACCACCGGCCCAAGATGAAACGAGACATCGCCCGAAGAATTGGGAAAGCAGGCAAACAACCCTTTGCCCTGCTCCCCCAACCCCGTCGCAGCCGGGAATCGGCACTGTCGCGGCGGTTATCTTGCTTGGCTGTGCTGAACCTGGTCATGAAGCGGAGCCACGGGCTTTTTAAAGCCAATGCCTGCTACTCCCTGACTACGCCCTGACAAGAGCTGGCCACGGATACGGATGCCGAGCCGGCCCCGAGGCCATGCAAACTCGTCAAGTAACGAACGGCCTTTCGGACCACCAGAGATTCCGAGGCTGCGGGCCGAGGAGACCACGGACCACTTTGTGAAAGCCTCGTGGGCTTGGCTGGTCCCTTATCACGCAGGAGGGGAGATCAAACAACACTACGCTCTAGCAGGAAGAAGGCTCAAAAGAAGCTAATGCTTCCCAGGGAGAGGGGGGGAGGGGAGAGGAAGGGAAGCCGACTCCCACCGGGATCGCCATCCGGTCCGGTCATTGTCTGCATCGGACCTAACGGAGCACGCGGTGCGGGGGGCTACCGGCGTATGCGGTGTCAGGGACGCGCTTGTCAGAGCGAGAGAGGACAAATCACCTCCCCATTCTCCTGCACATGCCTGCACGCAACCAGTCGCCCGTCTGTGGCGAGCCGGCGACAACACGTGAGGACAAGGTGGCAAACACACGCAGAGGTGCCCGGCAGCTTGCACGACTGTCTGGCGCGTGCTCTCTTCACCACTTGCCCTGCCCCTCCCCTACGTAATGATGTTTGGGTCACAAGAGGCGAACCGTCCTACGAGGTCGACGCCGCCTCACCATTCTATTCTGGGCCGCCGCGTCTTCTCTTGCCCTGGTCAGACAGCAAGCTAGCCATTGCATCCAATGCAAGCAGAGGTACTTCGCGTACAGGCAACGTGAGGCCCGTCCAAGGCTCTCTCAGTTCACCCGAACCAGACTCGGTGCCCCCCGGGTGTTGGGGCGAACTGGGCGGAGGATTCCAGAACGCAGACAGGGAGCCACGGCTCGCCTGCCTTACCGTTGACTGTTTGTGTCAGGAGCCCATAGTCTCCCCGGATGCACTGTCCTGTATGTGCTATTGCTACGCCGCTGAATGCTGGGGGCAAGAGCCCGACAACCGCAGCGGGGCTCGAATAGGCACTTGTAATCACCTCTCCACTGCCACAAGCTGATAACAATACCCCCCATGGAGGGCGTGACCCTTCCAAACCCCAAAAGGCAATATAGATTCCGGGTGCGGGTTACTGGGCCGCATGGGTTAAGTCAAATGCTGCCGCATCTCCGAGCGTCACAGCAAGGCGGGAAATCAAGCCCGGCCCAAGAGCGGAAGAAAGAGAACCTCCTGTGCGTCTCCTTGTATTCGCTGAGTCATTTATGATCCATTCCGCCTCGTGAACGCCTGGCCATGCCCGTGCTACCATATTTACATTACAGTTCCTCTCGGAAGAACGTCTCTTGGCTCCCGCTCTCTTTCTCGTCGCCTTCCGGGTCGCCCTCCTGGTCGTCGTCTTCGTCGTCGATGACCCCCCGGATTTCCCGAACTTGGCCAGGCTCGTCCACGACTTCGAGTTTCCAGCCCTTGTCGCCAGCCACCTCCTGCAACTTTCTCTTGAGCTCCTCGACAACCTCGGGGCTCAAAGCCAGCTGCTCCAGTTCCTCGTCGCTCAGCACCTCGAAGCTGTCTTCCTCGCCTTTGCCGCCCCCAAAGGCCACAACCTCGACAAAGGTGCCATCCCCCTTATAGCTCTTGGGGGCCGCCAGTACCGCGGGCTCCTTGCCGTCCTCGCCACTGCCCAACATCTGTCGCCCACCCACGACGACGCCGCCCACAGTCACGGGACCTTTGTGCGGCATCTCCTTCTGCTGCCGTGGCTGGGACCCCACCATGGCAGCCTCGGCCTCGAGCGTCTTCTGGGCGTGCCACGCAGCCTGTTCGGATTCGAGGACGATGGCGCGGCACGAAATGGTGTCGGCGCGAGTCTCCCGGGGCGGCAGGAAGGCGACATCGGAGCACAGACGGGGGGTGTTGACCAGCATCAGGTAGGCACAGGTTGTGACCTCTTTGATCCAGCCGATGCGGTCTTGGGACGCACCCGGGCTGCAGTGGTACTGGATCTCAATGGTGCGGGGGCGGTTCGTCAGGTCGCAAACGGTGCCGTCCTCAAGCCGCTGGACCAAGTAGCGCTGGTCACCCTTGACTTGAAGCTCCGTGTTTGGCGGCGCCGGCGAGGCATCCTTGGGCTGGCCATTGGCGGCGGGCGGGGGAGCGGCGGCCTTTCCACCGCGCGATCGTCTGGGGGACGACGAGGACTTGGCGTTCTTCACACGGCCAAGGACATACTCCTGGCTATGGGGGTCCCGGACGGGGGGGCCACCGCGGTTGGGCATTGCATGGAACTGCACGACGTCGTGGCCGTAGCAGAAGCTATAGCTCCACCATCCCGACACGTAGTAAAGGCAAGAGCCGTCGAGGCTGTTGACCAATTCCCAGCCGTGGGTGGATGCGCGCGCCAGCTCGCGCGCCTCCTCGGCCTTGGCCAATTCGGTGGCCGTCTTGTTGGGGGCGGGCGGCGCCTCGATGATGGGAATGGAGCACAGATAGCGGCGCGCATTCATGTTCATGACTTCGTACGTCTCAGTGATCTTGGCGGGCTCGTCGTCCTGGCCGTCGACGGCCGACCGGAGGTTGGAGGTGACATCGTTGCGGCTGGCGAAGTCGGCTTGGTATTCGGGATGGGCCGCTTCGAGCAGACTCTTCGCCTCGGCTTCGGATACGAAGGCTTCCGACAAGACAACCTCGAACTGGCAGCGCGAATGTCAGCAAGGACAACTGGGGCGGGGCGCTCTCATACAGCGCGCCACCGGGCAGCTCGGGGACGGGGCGCCGTCCCGGGACATGGACGACGCACTTGAGGATAGGCCAGGAGATCGTGGTGGATGCTAAAGCCGGGCTGGCGAGCCTGGCCGTGCTGCAGGCCGGCCAGCAGCAGTGCGAAGGTGGAAGGGCGCATGGCTGGCGCGGATGGAGTGCTGGCTGTCGGGCTTCACGCGGGCGTCACGGGCGTCGCGGGTGCTCTAATCCATGGGATATGGCGTGTGGGTGAGCTGGGCTCGGGTTGGCTGGTCGCGCCCGGCGAGGATGGGCGATGCCTGCCTACCTACCTATGCAACAAGCAGTTGATATTGGATGCCACTGCCAACCTGCTCCGACGGGAGGTAGGTATGCGATGTTGTAGAGGTCAAACCGCTAACGTGGATTGGGGGGTTCGGCAAGCATGGAGAAACGCTCACTCACAGGTCCAGGAGAGGTGGCATGATGGAGCGCTACCTGTATGTACCGCTTTTACCATACCAAACAGGGGATGGGCTCTTTTTGGAGCTCAACGTCTGCCCCTCCATCCTTCACAGCTATGGATGTACATGACCTACATGTACGGAGAGTACAAAACCTACTTACGTACGGGCTACCCCGACCTATATGTTAGTAGGTACAGTATGTACATGGAGGTAGCTCCCGCTCTCTTGACCGCTGACTAAGAGGTAAGAAAGATGGAAGTAAATATGGAAACCACCCGGCACACTGGATATCTTGATATCCGACTCATCTGGCATCCCACGCGTCAACGATCACCTGCACAGGTACTTACTTACCTAGGTAGGTAGGCACGTAGGTAATGAATGACCCCGGCCGGCACTCATCTTGAACGTAAAACAAACAGACCGAACTCCCCTCCCCAATCAGGCCCTTAAGCTGGGAACCCCCTTCTTGCCTCGGGCAACTCTACTACAGGAGCTTAGGCGGGAGCCCGAGATAGTGGTGTGCGCCCTCCTCCTGTGAATGGATGATAAGGAGATAGCGGTACTGCTGGACAGAAGCAACGGTTCGCTGCATGAGAGTGAGTACACCTAGGTAAGTAAGTACCTTGCAGGCGGAGAAGGGCAGTTTGTATTGGCAGAATTAATAGTGAATATGCCATCAAAGTACTCTCCGTAGTAGATCCCGAACGCTCCGTGGCTGCTGTGAAGCTTAGGCAGAAGCCGGATCTCGGATGTGGGGGGGAGAAGTGCAGCGTATTGTACGCGGTTGTCGCCCGTCTGCGGACACCCCCGGCGCCGTCCCACGATCCCCTCCGGCAGGGAAACCCTTCTTCCCCTCCGGCAAGGAAGGGTTTCTTTCCGTCTGGGACCCCGATGAGGCGACGGTGAACCCTGCATGGTACCGTAGGCAACGTTGTTGGTCCCAAACCTTCAGGACCATCCATGGGATGTCACACAATGTTCCCATCTACGACAAGGGTAACGTTCTTCCGCTACTTTCGAACTACTCCAGTCCCTCTTGCTGCCGTCACCAGGGTCCTCTTCCATTCGCCATTGACCTCAGCCGTCCAATGTACACCGCCGGGGCCACGGGGGTATCCTGCGGGTGGTCACTGGGGACGGTGTTTGTCTCCCGAGTTGGTGGGCAAGCAGGGTTTCGGTTTTCTTTGCCTTGGGCCCTGTCACGTTCCAAGCAGAGACGACAGTCGGTCGGGGGCTGCTCCTCTTACCGTTGGGGCGTCCGACTCGCCAGCATCGGGCGGCCACCGCGGCGGCGTCGTCCCTTTCGCCGGCCGGTAGGCGGTTTGGTGCATTGTACCGGCCACCACCCCCGCGGCCATTGCATCCTTCCCATACTTGCCACGCCATCCCCCGAGCACCCCCAGGCCCGCTTCTCGTACTATGCAGCAGACCAGGGGGGATTCCTGCAGTGGCCACGCATCGTGTGCTGACCATGGGTGTGCAATAGCATGAGTCTCCCGTCCCTACACGTACAGACGCCGTGACACCAGGACACCGGGCAACGGCATTAGCCCCCACCACGACCAGAGGGCAGCAGTGGCAGCTCGTCTGTGATGAGAGGTGCCTCATCACACAACTTACGTCAAGCCCGGATCATGATGATTCTGTCACCTGAAGCTCGCAGGCCTCGGCCCGCGTTCCAATAACGGCGAGGGTAATCGAAAATACCGAGTGTTTGCAGATCCTGTGCCCCAGGGCGCCCAGGCCCTCCCCTCCCCCTGCGCCTCGATCGCCGGCCATGGCGGGCAATCAGCCTGGTTTCATAGCGTAAAAGGGGGCCCCCGGGCGGGCGGCTGGCGGCAGCATTTCCGACAGGTCGAAGGAGATGACGCGATGGCTTGGGAGTGTCCCGGCGAAGGGCCCGCCCGGCCGTCGTCGTCGCGTTTGTTGGCGGCCGTGGCCGCCGCAACGTCGCCGTGAAGATGGCGCGCTGGCCGGAGGTCCAGAACGCGGGCGATGGCTCCTCGCCGGGGCGCGACGGTGGATGTGACGTCGGTGGCCGTGTGCCCGCCGACCGGAAGGAGGCATCAGCGTGACCTGATGCAACTGCCGAGATTGTGGCATCGTCCCCTCTCGACGGTGAGCGTCGTAATGAGAAAGCGATGAGCAATTTGCGTATGCTGGCTCACCGAGATTCAAGGGCGCCATGGCCGACTCCATGCAGTAGAGCGTGTGTGCCATTTAGCACCATCCCATCCATGCAATACAGGCGGAGTACCGTCGAGACTGGGTCTAGTGCCCAGTTGTCTGCGAAGCTTAATTGTCCCCTGGTTGCATTACTGGATTTCCACCTGTAGGTATGACAGGTATGTAAGTATGTACCTACATCCATACATAGATTCATGCCTACATCCATTGACGCATCTTGTGTACATCACAGCCATTCGCATGGGATATTGTACATCTGGAGAAGCGACAACCGGCAGCGTCAGCCGGGTGGTATGGATGGAGATGAGTACCACGTATATTGTATGGACGGTAGCAAAACAGTAATGTGTGTACCTGGGCTACTGAATCTATCTATCTCCCACTTCTTCATCCTCATGAGCTCATTCCACTGTGGCTGTGACTGGTACTAGCCGACGACGACCGGGGGGGGTGGGGGGGGGGGGTGATGAAGGACAGTTACAACATGCCCCCCCCAGCCGCCCGTACAGCGCGAGTCGGGACGCATGTTGTATATTTCGTTCCTGCGCCCAGGCGCTTGGGACATCGGATCCATTCGGGACTTATCATCACTCTCATCACCCAAGCACTACTCACAGTGAGCTGGAACCCGGCAGGGCCTCAGGTCCCGTGACACCCAGAGACTGGCTTGGCCGCGCGCGCCATAGGCCC
Source organism: Nigrospora osmanthi (assembly GCA_029489945.1). NCBI lineage: Eukaryota > Fungi > Ascomycota > Sordariomycetes > Amphisphaeriales > Apiosporaceae > Nigrospora > Nigrospora osmanthi. The sequence continues at coordinate 2,203,773 of CP120494.1, read as the reverse complement.
CGTTCGGGGAGTCGAACTGCCCGATGGGTACTGGGTAACGCCTCTCCCAATCTCGCTTTCCCTTCTGCTTCTCGTCGCCGGCTGTCTCCTCTGCACGCCCTCGGAGGCTCCAACGGGTGGATCGTGTGGACCAGAACGCGAGCCTAGTGGTCGGGCCAAGCCAGGGTTCTTACCACTCATATTGCGGTAAGGCGTGGCCGCCTCACTCTCGCCGGGCCTTGCTGGCCAATGGTTGTCACACCCAAGCCTGCCAGCGCACACGGGCTGTTAGAACCAAGGCAGTCAGCTGCTAATCCCGTTTATGCATACCATCGGCCGCTCTAGCGTGTGCCCGACGATGGCACGAGGGAAGTTTCCCTGCAGGAAAACATGGGACGCTTGACCTCGGCGTGTTCGACTGGCCGAGCCAGGCTCGCCAGGCAGGTAGGCAGGCACAGACGAAAGAGAGGGCAGAAGGGGAGGAGGAGGAGGAGGAGGAGGGAGAGACTGGGAGAGATGGCGCGAGATGGACTGGCCGACTTACGGCATGGTCGGTCAGCATGGCGGCTGGACACACCGGCCCAGTAGCACGCACTAGTTAGAGTTAGGCACTGGGCACCACGCAAGCCATGCGCGAAGCTGCTTGGTTGCCGCTGCTTGGGAATACCACGACAGCGTCGGAGGGATACAAAGAAGGACGACGCATGCGTAATGACGGACTGTGGGGTAAGACGCGACCGATGGACACCCATGGGTGCTGCCATGGCGCGCCCACGCGCGCGCGCGCACACCCGGCGAGCCAGCCAGCGCGTCCGTCTGATGCTCTGAAACGGACGACCACCGTCCTGTTGCCGCATCACGGAGGTTACATCTCATGATTGACCTGCATGTGCAGGGCCGGCAGGGTAGGGCAGCAGCAGGCCAGGGCAGGGCAGGGTGGAAGCTGGTCGCCATGTGTTTCCTTTCCCCCCTCCCTTCTCCTCTGCCTCTTCCTCTCTCCCCCAAAGTCCCTTCCCTTTGGTGGCCCGTGGAGTTTGTTGGCCCACGGCGACCCATTATCCAGGCTGGCTTCCCATGGCTGCCAGGGAGCCAGGGAACCCCGAGGAGCAGACAGAAGAGGGGGGGGGGAGAGACAGAGAGGCAGAGGAAACGAACGGGCGAGAGCCCGGCCGACCGGCCAACGCGACGACGACGGCGGAGCCAGATGGATCGGATCGTCTTTTCCTTCCCCCGACCCCATCCTCGTGATGGACTCGGTCAGTCGGTTGATGAACTGGCGGTCATGAAACACCCAGGGGATCCCTCCCTTTGCTTCAGCGATGAAAGATCTCCCAAGTGGGGGCGACCAGGCCGGCTTCCAAAACGGGGCCTGCCGCAGTGTCCAAATTTATCCTCGCAACAAGCGCCTCCAGGTGAAGTGTCATGACGGACCACAGGCACTGTTGTTTCCGAATTAAAGCCTTTTTGTCCTGCCCGAGGGCTATTTGCGTCGAGGCCAATCTCCCGGGCGTCCCTGTGCCGTCATGGTGTGTTTGGTGCCGGCGCGCGCCGAGCAATGAGAAGGAGAGGCGGCAGGGCATTGGGGGGGAGACAGAATAGAGAGAGAGAGAGAGGCGCCAGCGGCGTCGGTGCCGATTTCACGACCGTCCCATCGGTCCCGTGCAGCGGGCGGAGCGCGAGGAACAAGGGAAGAACAGGGAAGGGTAGGGAAGAAGGAGGAGAGGCCGTCGGGCGGTTGGTTCCTAGCCTCCTTCTCCTCCTCTTCGCCCTTGTCCTCTCTCTCTCTCTCGCTCGCTTTTCTCTGACTCTTCTGGCTACGTACCTCGTCTGACCGGCGGGAGGAATAGGGCCCCCCCCCAGGTATCCATCCATCCAGGATGATGGGCGCTGCGAGACGGACGGACGGGCGGGCGGGCGGAGTCGACGCATGCACGTGTGGAGGACAACAAATGCGTCACTGATGGATGTGATCAGCGTGGGGCACCCTGGTCGAGCAGCAGTAACGAGATGATCTGATGGGCCTGTAGGATCCCTGGGGCAGGCCAGCCAGCCATCCCATCCCAATCCCCAGCCATGCCATGCCATGCCACCGGGGCGGGTCGTATTGCAGCAGTGTTTCTTTATTAGGTTTGTCACCGTCAAACGTTGGTAGGTAGCCTCGAAAGTCGCACATGGCGTGTAACGGTATGGGGGGGAGGCATGAATGGTGAGTGCGCGCGCGCGCGCAGGCCGAACGGGTACGGACGCTGCCGTCGCACTTGAGACGACTGAAGGTACATACATACATGATGCCGGCACGCCTTTCTCCCACATCCCATCTATCTATTCCTATACAACACAAGGGAGACGGATGGATGCTACTGTATGTATGTATGTATGTATGTATGTATGTACCTGTGGGATGGGGATGAGAAGTCAAAGATACACATCCCATCCATGGGAAGAGGTAGCCCGTAGTAGCGGTAGGTAGATAGATAGTGGAGAGATACGACTAGAGAGAGAGAGAAAACAAGGCCAGCCCGCGTGCCGGGCCATAGGTCATCCAGCAATCCATGAATGGACGTCGTACACACATACACACTGCGTCTGTCCCGCCCGTACCCTGATCCTATTCCCGATCCCCGATGGCATCCACGTCCCATCGCCTCCAGCCATCCAATGCCATCGCATGGCGCTCATGGGAATGCCGCCATGGATTCTGCAGACCGAGACAAGCGCCCGCGACCGCCGGAATTGCTGTGGGTGCTTCCACAACGAGATCTTCCCCACAGAGGCGCCCAAACGTTTAGCTGCCCGTACACGGTGTTCCCGTCCAGCTGTGCGGGCTAAAGGTCGTCCACTTCCTGCATTCCCCCCCGCCCAAGTGTCACTTAGTGAGCGACCGGCCGTGGAGAGCCCCTTCACTTGGAGCCTTCTCGTCGGCTTCCATTGACTGGAGTCCCGCCAGCAGCGACGGGCGCGGGTGGAACCTGAACTGTCATCCGCCCAAGCTCATGCTGCCGGGCCCGGCTCTGGCTTGCTTGACTTTTGCCTTGCCGGGATCCATGAGAAGAGAGAGAAAGGTACGTAGTTTTCCCTTGAGATCCTTGATTCCTCGCTCACATCGCTCCCACTCAGGCGCGCCAGCCGGCGCCGGGACCGTTAGACGGTGTGTACGAGGACTGGACTCCATCGGGTTCGAAGCCCATCATCCCCATCGTCTCAATTTTTTTTTCTCCCTTTCCCTTTGCTCCCGTTTCAGCCCAACCCGTTGACCCTCTCGGCATGGATGGGCCAAGCCGCCAACGATCTGGCCGGGAGAACAAGCGGGAGAAGGTGAGAGGAACAGCAGAAGAATGAGGAGGCTGTGGGTAACATCCACTTGGGCCTATCATGGATGCATGTACGTACGTAGGTAGCAGCAGCAGCAGCAGCAGTAGCATGGAAGCGCGCAAAGAGGCAACTACCTACACACACACACACTCTCTCTCTCTCTCTCTCTCTCACACACACACACACACACACACACACACACAGACACACCCGCTTGGAAGCTGGTGTATGTGTGTGTGTGTGTGTATGTACCTAGTAGGCAAGAGTCCTGTAGACAACTCATCTACCTAACCTCCTCTCCCCGATACTCCCTGTCTGTAAGTACCTCCTACGCATACGCACGTACGTGCCACTACATGCACTTTCATTTATCCATGGCCATCGTACCCTGGCCAGTGTTGCTGTGCTAGGCGACTAGGCGGGCTGGGCTGAGCGACACTAGGGTATACCGGGGGGGGAGGGGCGTACTGGAAGTACCTTCACCACCCACCCGCGAAGGGCAAGATCCAGGAGGTTGCCAGGATAAACGCCCGGATGGAATCGATATATGGAGAAGGCAGGGAAGTAGAAGGCCCGGCAAATCGTAGGGGGGAGTACCTAAGTAGGTAGCTCGTCACCCAAGCGCTGTAGGGATGGATGGATCTATGGGTTTATGGGAGGTAAGTAGGAAGTAGGTATGTACCCTGGAGACGGGGGGGGAAGAGTGAGAGAGAGAGAGAGAGAGAGAGAGAGAGAGACCCCCATCTCACACACCCACTCCCACCACACCCACCCACACACACACACACACATACACGCACACACCACCCGCACCCACACCCACAGATTGATCGACCCGCTTGCTGCCACGCATGCCGACCCAAAGCCTCATCGTCGACTGGCTGGTTTATAATTGCCTAGATCATCCCGTCCTCGGCCTCGCTGTCTCCTCTGTTTGCTTCTCTTGTCTCTTATTTGACACATCGCGCACGCAGCCCCGACCAACATCCCGCCGCCCCGTCTCCAACCTACAGCCTGCAACCCTTGCGTTGTCTGCCCGGCTGGGAATAGGATCGATCTCTCCTCACCCCTGCGCTCTACATACCGCCCCCCCCGCGGACCGTTTACGGCTTGTGTCTGTATCTGTCTGTCTGTCTGTCTACCTGCCCGCCTGCCTGTCTCAACCACCTCGGCGCCTTGTCTCGCCGCCTTGTCTCTCCTTCGCCGCCGCAAACCCCTCCCACCCCCCGTCGCCTCCAGCCCAGCTCCGTCCGGGTTCAGACCCCCCTCCCCCCCCCCTGCTCCGGCGGCCAGCAACACCCCGTCCGGGACAAGTCGTCAAGGCCCCTCCTACCACCACCTGTAGTGCGGCATGATGGACGGTGGTCAACAAGTGGAGAACCTCCAACTTCGAGAAGCGCTCAAGGCGGCCCAGGCCGAGAACGATAGGTTTAAGCAACAGCTGTCACTGTATCATACTCAGGGCCAGCATGTCTTGAGTCAGTTCCACCAGGCCTCGAGCCCCGGCAGTCTGGATGCTCCACTGCCCTCGCCCGCCCAGACCGAGTTCCAGCTCGCCAGCAGCTCCTCGTCGTCGTTGATGTCGTCGGCCTTCGACCAGCCCGACGACGCCCAGGCCCGGAGGAACTCGATCCCTCGCAGCAGCGCCGCCGCCCACGGCCATGCCGCGCCAGCCGCTGGCCCCAACGCCCATGGCGTCCAGCCTTCATCCGTAAGACCATCTGCCATCTGGATGGAACTCTCCTCTGACCCCCCAAACCCTAGATACGACCCTTCTCCGCCATCCGCCGGCAGAGGACCTGGTCCCAGCAAAACCCCCGCTCGCAGCAGATGAACCGCTCCAGCTCGAACCTGTCGACGCGGTCGGCGGGCCCCTTTGTTACCAACGGGCCCATCACGCCGCCCAAGCTGCGCGGCCACGGCCACGGCCCCAACATGGCCGTCGCCGCCGGGGGCATGCTGATGGACTACATGGCCCGGGACGAGCCGCCGGCGGGCTTCGGCCCCAGCCTGGCCATGAAGCGCTCGCAGTCGACGCGGGTGAGACAGCGGCCGGACATGGGGGGCATGCCAACTGTCAACGAGTCGCCCCTGATGGACCCCGGCGCCTTCATCGCCACGCTGCCGCCCACCGATGACAGCTGGTGCTACCCGGGCACCTCGTACCCGGTCAACCCGGCCGCCAGCCTGGACATGTCGCAGTTCCATGCGCCTGTCTCTGTCTGCGGTTCCATGACGTCGGGCCCGACGGTGGAGACGGCGCCCATGACCAGGGAGAACAGCGCATTCGGCAATCCCGCCGTGGCGCACCAGATGGACCGGGTCAACATCACGTCCCAGCAGAGCTTCGACCGCATGACTTATGGCGACAGCTCCCCCATGTCCGTCGGGGGCAGCGGCGGCAACTCGCCCCTGGGCAAACGCACGTCGCCGGCCGAAGAGGATCTGTTCGCCGTCGGCTCCAACCTCGCCGCGCCCTTCCCGCATCCCTACGCCTCGTCCGCCCCGGCCGAGTGCTTCCCGACGGCCCAGGACATGTCGCGCTCCGCCTCCAACGCCAGCATGGCCAGCAACAAGTCGACGTCGTCGCTCAGCGCCCGCGCCAAGGAGACGCTGCAGCGCCAGAACGCCCGCGGCCTGCAGACGCTGCTCAAGCCCAAGCCGGCCGCCGAGCTCAAGGCGCTCGAGTCGCAGCAGAACGCCAAAAAGGACGGCAAGACGGCCATTGCCAAGGCCAAGTACGTCCGCCCCCGCCAGCCCAAGGTCTTCTGCCACGAGTGCGGCGACCACCCCGAGGGCTTCCGCGGCGAGCACGAGCTGCGCCGCCACCGCGACGCCAAACACCCGCAGCAGGGCGTCGTCAAGAAGTGGATCTGCATCGACCCGCGCAGCGTCGGCCTGCCCATCAACGTGCCCGTCGTCAACGCGCTCGACAAGTGCAAGGCGTGCAACTCGCAGAAGAAGTACGGCGCCTACTACAACGCCGCCGCGCACCTGCGGCGCACGCACTTCAAGGAGAAGCCGTCGCGGAAGCACAAGAACGGCGGCGGCGCCGCCCGCGGTGACGAGGAGCGCCGCGGCGGAAAGGGCGGCGGCGACTGGCCGCCCATGCCCGAGCTCAAGAACTGGATGCAGGAGGTCTACGTGCGTCCGGACGAGATCGAGGCCGACGAGGACGACGACGCCGACGAGGACGCCCACGCCGACAACGGCGGCGCCGCCCTCGACATGAACGTCGACATGCTTGCCAGCATCGGCTCCCTCCACCACGAGTACCCCATGCACCCGCCCAAGCTGGCCGAGCCCATGCTGGCCGAGATGGAGTATGGCTTCCCGCCGGGCCAGCTGCCCCTCAACCCGGAGCTGCTGTCCATGTACGGCCAGCTGCCCATCTCCTCGGCCAACTTCGAGTTCACCGGCTCGCCCATGAGCTCGCACTTCCCCATGTACATGGCGAACGGCCAGGGCCAGATGCCGCACTACGGGAGCGTCGTTTCCAGCAACGACACGGTGACGCCCCTCAACGCCTACAACGAGTCCCCCACCCAGCTCGAGGACATGCATTACGACCCCATGTACGCGCAATAGGTCTTGTGCAGCCTGGCGTGTCCTCTTGCCATCCCCTCCTCTTACCGGCTTTCCCCCCTCGTGGCTCCGGCTTCAGCATACGAATTTCAAGCACATATCGAATGATCCTCACGACGGTTACGCAGTTTCTTGCTTTTCATCTTTACTCCATCGCATCAGCTACTTGAGGTCTATCCAGTCATGATTCAGGATGCCTTCTTTTCCCCTCTTCCTCTTCGTCACCTCCCACTTTTGTTGTTCTTTCTTGCGGGCCCGCGTGGCTCCGATGGTTCCTGTTCTGGCTCGTGTGTTTTTGCGTCCCCCCTTCCCTGTTTTTTTTTTCTTTGGGGCATTCCAAGGGTGTTTGGGGGCCTGTCCAGTCGCAGTTTGCCAGCGACTGTTCCCCAACAAGCGAACAACAGGGTTCCGTGGGGGTACGTTCTCCCAGGTTATGGGAAGAAAAAGCATCACCCACGGCCGCGCGGGTCCCGGTGGACGAGCCGGGGTCGGCGGCCTTGGGCTGTACAGCTAGCCACGTTTGCCTAGAGTGGTGGTGGCGTCCGACAACGGACCGGGGCGATGGGCAGGAAAGACGGCTCTGACGGTGAAGGCGGGTGACTCCCCCCCCCGGCCACACACAGCGTCTTGGCGTTACAATGGGCGACATTTGTTGTTTTGTTTTCTTATTTCATGGGTTGCATGGCCACGGTTGACTATGGATTTTGCGGTTCCTTTTTTTTTTATCCCCCAAACGGCGGAGCGACACGGTCTGGTTGGGTAGAGGGAATCGAGTCTGGATACCAAGCACGGAGTTGCACAGGGGAGACTCGGGAAAGCGTCGGATGGGACGCATCGAGGGCGATTTCAGGCCCGTCGAAGGGACTTTGCTCACAAGCACATACAAACAGCTACCTGTACTTACATATACCCCCGTGTCCGCTGGATACTCCGCTGCGGAGTTGCCGCCCGCCCATCCTCGCCCGAGGGTGGGCGGCCGGGCAATTAAGCTGCTCGAGTTCATCGCAAGACGTTCTCTGCATGCTTGCCAGCCGAATCATACATTTCTATCTTTTTCACACAGCTTGCCTTGGTATGGTTCTCTCGCCCACATAAGACGGTCCCTGCGTCCCCGCGATCTGCCCGGGGCAGGTTGTGTTTGCGGGAGGGGAGCCCGGACATGGCGCGATGCAACGTAAAGTGCTCCGAATGCTTCGGCTGCTATACAAGCACATCATATATGCACATATCGATAAAGTGTGCCCTTCTTCAATAGCACATGCCGGATGTGGGGGCCAGAGTCCACACAGCCTTACGACAGATACTTAGGGCACGCCATGCTTGGAAACTTCCGTTGGCGTTGCATCTGTGACGATCATGGTCCTGATTCACTCCCGGCTCGGCTTGCTCCGGGAACTTTCCTATGATCGCCCAAGCACACGGGGGCGGGAAGTTCCGTCGACAAAGTAGCAGTAAGTTCTTGAAGATCCATAAAAGGCGTACTGCTCGGCTACACTAGGTACAGTAAAATGTCTTGGGTCGTCCTTGCTACGAATAGGAACAGGAGTGCTTTGCTGCTGCCAAGCCCGTCATCGCGTCTGAATTGTTGTTCCTTTGTCCCCCTCGTCGTACCATGTGCAGTGTCCAGATCATTCTCTCCGCGTGGTTCATTTAGCCGGCCAATCCTGAGGCCTCGCTTAAGCCGGTCATCTCGCCACGGTCCGCGTAACAACGTTCAACGGTCAGAACTAACCGTTTCCCGGTAGTCAGCACGCGGCTCCCGCATAAGAAAAAAAAAAAAAAGAGACATATGCCGGCCTGAGACAATCTTTTGACTTGGGCTTCTTGGCCTTGGCTGGCACATACATATCAGCGCGCCTTCCCCGCCGGGACAGCGAGGCCAGGGCTTACGTGCCAATTGGCTTTCCAGGGAAGCGGCTTTACGAATACACCATGTTACGGGAACCATCGTCAGAAACGCCGACGGTCAAGGTGACCTCGGTACTGAAGGGGGCCAGCGCCACAGTCGTTTTGGACCAAGATACCTCGGTGGACGATAAAACACTCAGCACGCTGGGGTTCGGATCCCCTCACCCCACCAATGGTATGGAGTTACTAATATGAGAAACAGATATAAGCCAGAGTTCAAGAGGTAGCACACCCACCGCTCGCCCGTCCCGAATTCCCATCCATGACTCACGTGACAACCCAGGGATTTCTCGCTCTGGGAGTGTTTTGCCGTGTCTGTAAGTAACTCTTGGTGTTATTCATCAAAAGTCCTCCTTCCACGCCGCCACCCCCCCGCGGAAGCCGAGCCTAGCGGAACCTGTCTAACACTCAACGAACCCCTGTAGTTCAGCGTTCTGGGTCTTCTACCCTCGGTGGCCACTACTATCGCGTACAGCTTGGGCTACAGCGGCACGGGCGGCGCCATCTGGGGATGGCTGATCGCCGGGGTCGCCGTCCAGGCGACGGCATTGAGCCTGGCCGAGCTATGTTCGAGCATGCCGACGGTCGGCGGGCTGTACTACGCCGCCGCCGCTCTCGCCCCCGACGGATGGGGCCCGGTTTGCTCCTGGTTTGTCGGCTTCAGCAACCTCTGCGGCTACGCCACGGGGCCCTGCTCCGTAAACTACGCCATGGGTAAGTCCTCTGGTGCCTTGGGGGGTTGAGGGCTTCCCGCTGAGAGTACCAACGCGCCAGCTGCTATGCTCGTCACCTGTGGTCAGATCGCCTACCCGGAATACCAGCCCGAGACCTGGCATGTCTACCTCACACTGCTCGCCATCCTGACCACCAACGGGCTTATAGCCATGCAGTCCACCAGAGTCATCGGCTGGGTCAACCAGTTCGGCACCGTGTGGAATTTAGCGGTGCTGTGTGTCTTTGTGGTCTGGTTTCCGGCCGGCAGTATCCATGAGCCCAAGACCAACGCCAGCCACGCCGCTGTCTGGACAACCTTCGAAAATGGGACGGCGTGGCCAATAGGCTGGTAAGCAACTTTCGATGCTCCGTGCTGTCCTTTTCCGCATGAATCCTTTCTGCCGTACTCCGGTTCATACTGTCTTCCGTACTGCCGGCCCAATGAAGTGACGAGGAAGCATCTATGATGACCTGTTTTGGGAAACTACTGACGCCAAGGGGGGAAAAGGTCGACTATCATGGGTATAAACGAGTGCCCCCGAAATACGCAAAGTGCTGCGCCTGACTGATTGTCGCACAGGGTTTTTGACCACTATGTTCACCATGTGCGGGTAAGTGACGGACCCGCGCGCTGCGGCCAACACAGTCCCGGCCGAGGGAGAAGGCGAAGCCCGCTTTCCGACGGCGTCGTGAAGCTGACATGCCCTTGCTGCCTTCCACAGCTACGACGCCCCATTCCACCTGGTGGAGGAATGCAGCAACGCCAACATAGCGGCGCCCCGGGCCATCGTCATGACCGCCCAACTGGGGCTGTACCTGGGCTGGTTCGTGATCCTCGTCATCGCTTACACGGTCAAGGACATAACCGACGTCGTCGCCGGGCCGTACAACCAGCCGTTTGGAAGCCTGTGCCTGCAGGTGCTCGGCCCCAGGGCCGGCCTCGCCTTGTTCGCCCTGACCGTGGTCGCCCAATTCTTTGTAGGCGAGGCCATCACGGCGGCGGCAACCAGAGTCGTCTTCGCCTTCGCTCGCGACGGGGCCTTGCCGGGCAGCCAGATATGGAGTCATATCGACCGGCGAACCAAAACGCCCGTCAATGCGACGTAAGCAACATCCGGTGTTCTTTATTACCTGTTTCAGCACGAATCACTCCCGCTGTACTCCCGCTACGCTTTGGTTCTGGCTTGTTGGCCTGAGGGTTGCTCCACGGACACCTGTTCTAGAAAAATACTGACCCCCGATGTTGTAGCTGGGGCTTGATGCTCATATCGGCCTTGCTCGGGCTCCTCATGTTCGCCGGCCCCGTTGTAATCTCTGCCGTATTCAGCATTGGTGGGTGACCGTCAGAGGGGAGGAGGGAGGCCTCCGAGCTAACAGAGCCCAGGCCCGATTGCGCTGTACACCTCTTTCACGTTTCCCATAGCGCTGAAGCTTTTCTTTGGCCGAACCAAGTTCCAAAGAGGTACGGCTGCCACAAGTCCCGATTCTTACGGCGGTTCAGCCCCCAGAGCGCTAACCTAGCTGCCGGTGTAGGGCCATGGCATCTGGGAAGGTGGTCGATCCCGCTCAACGCGGTAGCCTGTTGCTGGTGGATCTTGATTGTACCGGCGCTGTGTTTCCCAGCCGTGAGCGGGGCCGATCTCACGCCTCTGACCATGAACTGGACGTGTCTCATATACGGCGGCACGATGGCCCTAGCCATGGGATACTATGTGCTCGATGCCCGAAAGTGGTTCCAGGGGCCGCGGCTGAATGTTACGCCCGTGAACTAAGGCGCCGGGACTCAAACCACGCCGCCGCCGCACGACAAGATCACTGGCTCCTAATACGGCGTAACGCAATGCGGACCTTCAGGAGGGTTGCAATCTATATACTCTCGGAAGAAGAATATATACAAGAAGTGTTCAAGTTGAACATCAAATTGTGCTCGGGTCGGGGGAAGCGGTCTGTACAACATTGTTGGGGTAGACTCCCGCAGACATTGGGCTTGTACGGGGCCGGGACAAGTGGGAAGAGGAGAGTTGGGCTTTAGAAGTTCCCCGACGCCTTGACCTGAGAATCGGAGGTGACAGGGACCTTGGCAACCTCCACCGTCTTCCCCGAGCGGCTCGTAATCCGAACGGTCACGGTGTCGGTACCGAAGCCGCTGGGCTCTTGGAAAAAGTTGTAGTCCTGCCGCTGGGTCGGCTTCCATGACTTGCCGCCGTCGGTGCTCACCTCCAGCTTGGATACGGGCTCGTTGGCGTTGAGAACCTGCATGGAAAACCAGTACGGCGATGTACCCGACTTGTTGTGAAGAACAAGGGGCGAAGTGATACCGCAGTCCACCATGGTGTAAGAGGTGGCCAGAGGGTCGCTGGACGAAGGCGACAGCGCCTTAAAGGCGTCCTCGAAGAGATCGAGGTGACCCTCGTTGCATTCGGGACATTTGTCCACAATCTAAAGACATGAAAAGGGGCCCATCAGCATCTCTATCCTTTCGACGGTTGGCGTTGTGAAGGTGCCAGCCAGCTGGCGGTGATCCTTACCATGACCTTGATTTTCTTGCCATTGGCCGTCACTTCTAAGCAGGCACCACAGTTGGCAGCCGAGTTCCAGGCGGAACCAGAGAATGCGGTGCCATATATGCCCGAAGGAATGGTGTAGGTGGAAAAGGAACAGGTGCCCCCGTGAAGGTTGCCACCGTAGAAAGTTGACGTTCCTGTGGTCCCGGCGCGTGGGGATATGTCGCCGCCGACGGGCTGGGCCACGAGAAGGGCGGGAAGGGCCGCGAGCGCAAGGAGAGCGGAGCTGGGCATGGTGACGGACCGCGGGGTGGGAGAAGCGAGTATTTTGGGGTCAGCAGGGCAACACTTCGGACGAGACAGAGGGCCGTGGGGAGGAAGAGGCAAGCCCGCGTCGGGAAGGCGTCACGGCACCAGGCCGGTATTTGAACCCGGTACAGCGCCGAGACGGACGAACACGGTCCTTTAGGAACACTCGACGGATCGGGCCTGAGCCTGGTCTGGCTCTGGCCCTGGTAGGCGGTACGGGATCCGTCATCGTCATCAATTCGAAACGACCGGGGCAAACAAGGCAAGAGGTCGAGCCACGACAGGCTGGACCGGAATGGCTTCCGTGCGCCCCTGAGGGCTCCGTCCGGCTCCATAAGCCGGCCGCCATACCTCTGCCCAAGGTTACTCGTCCCTGTCGGCCAGTTTCTTCGCGCCGAGGGTTCCCAATTCAAGGAACTGGACCGTTTCCAGCTGCCTGCATAACTGCCGAGCAGATCGGACGAGATCACAAGATTGCGTGCCCCCGGCCAACCAGCTCAGCTCAGACCAGGCAAGGGTCAGACTGAAGGAAGTACTTCTTTCACGGACGCAAGGGAGTCAGTCAGTCCATAGCCCGCCCTTGTTCAGCCCTCACGGGTGGCGGCAGCGAGGCGCCTCTTGCTGCACTCCCTCGGGACGCCTTCGTGGGTGAAGGCTTAACCACGCCGTCTGGTGTATAGTATATACGGTGGTGGGGCTGAGCATGTAGTACAGAGCATCAAACTCAGACGGGCCCTAAGAGTCGTCAGCCGCATCCGTCGTCGGATCATCACTCACCGCGGCGACCACTTCAGTCAAAGTCTGTAACCCCCGGTTGTTGGTGGGTTTCCGATGGAGGCTGCTCCATAATTCCCGCCTTGTTTATCTCCCGCACCTTGCTCCGATTTCTTGCCTGAGTCGTGTACTTAAGTAGTGCCTCGCGATTGTATCCGTCTCGGGTTACCTTCCGTACTGGGGCGTAGGTATGCCTGGTAAGTGCCTTGTTTCTTCAGTCGACGAGAACTTCGGCTCGTTCTTTTTGCGTGGCCTGTCGTCTGTGGGACTCGACCTATAGATGGAAGTCGTGGTGGTCAGCGTGGGGCGACTAATGAGACACAGCAGGCGAATAAATGACATTGGAAGCCCGTCTGGTGTTATGGGAAACCACATAGGTACTAACTAACTACTATAGGTTCCATACACGATTAGGTAAGTACCTACACAGGGTACTTGCTTACTTCCCGGCAGGGCTCCATATACATATGAACTTTAGTAAGGGACACACACGGTAATTGATTCTGAATGCCGACAGTGGCGTCGATGGATGCCTGCAAACTCCCGCCCATATATATATATTATATATATATATATATATATCATTCCCCGGGGGGCAGAGTCGCATCGCTCGACCCATCGCCGATCCGGAATTTCTGCCGGAGCCGCGCGGCCCGGGGCCCGGGGTTATGGAGGTTACTGTTAGCTACATATAGGCAGGTAAGCAAGTACCGGGTTAGTTCTTACCTTTTTGCTTCCCATATCGTTGGATGTTGCTGCTTCCATCGCCATGCTTCCTCCCCCTCGTTCGTCCGTGGGCACGACCGAGTCAATAAGAGCCAGAGTTCGGTAAAGAGGATCAAGCTGCAAACCAAGTCGTGTACTTCCTCACCCAGGTAGCACCAGAGTCGGTCAGGTGATCTCGACGGTAGGGCGAGTCGCCATGGACGGGGTCGGAAGCATTTCCGATGTTGCCGCCTGCGGGGTAGAGGCCGAGAGGCTGAGTAGTGAGAGACTGGAGTGATGTGACATTCGATGGACTGCGTACCCTACTTAGTAGGAGTAGGCAAATGGAAGTGGCCGATTGGGGCTTTTTGCGAGGGATGGTGATCCTGCGGGTTGTAGATCAATCCTACGGACCGCGAGACCAGCTGCCGCGTTCCCGTCTGTTCATGTCCGGCGGCTTACCAACCTCTCTACTGCTGCCCAGTTTAGGTACTTGCCAAGCTGAAGGAAGCAGTAAGAAGTATGAGGTAGTAGTGGTGGTGGTGGTAGTCAGGCGATGCGCCTAAGATATCTAGACGGCTTGGTATGTAGCAAGCATCCCCCCCCACGCCCCTCGACCTCGGAGCAAGTAAGCCAATGCCCCCCTCCCCGTCTTACATGTCAGAACTCAAAACGCCAATGGCCCCTCGACGCTGGGTAGTCATTTGCCTTGCTTCCAGCTCGCTCTCCAGATACCACCAAAGAAGTCGCTTGCGATGGTGTCCGCCGTAGCGACCATGTGGTCTCACCACCATCTCCTCCCCGCCGTTCTGGCCGGCGCTGTCTTGGTGCTGCTCGTCCGCACCATCTCCGCGTATCTCTCGCGACGCAAGTTCAAGCTCCAGCACGGGTGCCGGCCCATCCGCAACCGCTTCCGCCATCGCGACCCTGTCCTGGGAATCGACTTCCTCTTCTTCCAGCTCCGCACCGCCGCCGCCGGCCGCATTCTCGAGTACCAGCTTGAGCGCTCCCGGAAATATGGCCCTACCTTTGATATGTATCTGATGGCCGACCGCTTTGTCAATACGACCGACCCCGAGAACATCAAGACCGTACTGGCGCTGCGCTTCAAGGACTACGACCTGGGCCTTCGCAAGGGCTCCATGCACCATTTTCTGGGCGACGGCATCTTTTGCTCCGACGGCGAGCGCTGGCACGCCTCGCGCAACCTTATCCGGCCCAATTTCGTGCGTGAGCAGGTCGCCGACATCGATGCCTTCGAGCGCCATTTCCAGGTCTTGCTGTCGTTGATTCCCCGCCATGGCGAAACCGTCGACCTGCAGGACCTTTTTTTCCGCCTCACCATCGACACGGCCACCGAGTTCCTGTTTGGCCAGTCGGTCAAGTCGCTCGAGGCGGCCAAGGAGGGCCGCGGGTCCGACTCGGAGTTTGCCGAGGCCTTCAATTATGCCCAGAAGGATACTTTGGCTCGCTTCCGCCTGCGCCAGCTGTCGTTTCTGCACCGGGACCCCAAGGCCGACAGGGCCGTGAAATTCGTCCATGACTTCGTGGACGGCATTGTGGACGACACGTTGCGTCAACGGCAAGCGCGGGACCTGGAAAAGACTGCCGACGACACCCCGTCCAAGTATGTTTTCCTGCACGAGCTGGCCAAAGCAACCACGGATCGCAAGGTGTTGCGAGACGAACTGCTGAACGTGCTGCTGGCGGGCCGGGACACGACTGCGAGTTTGCTGTCCAACTTCTTCTTCGTCCTGGCAAAGCGGCCCGACATCTGGACCAAACTCAAAACCGAGGCCGCGAGGTTAGACGGTATGTTACTGCACTTGCTATCCGGCCAGCCACCCTCTGACACATTGACAAAGGCGAGTTACCCACCTACGAGATGCTGCGGGATCAAAAGTATCTTCGTTACTGCATAAACGAATGTAGGTTCATGTCCTCTCGGCTGTGCCGTCTCCATCCTGTGTTGGCCACAACTGACACCAGCTGCCTTCAGCTCTTCGGCTTCATCCCGTGGTTCCGCTCGTAAGTCATGATCAGGACCCTTGATCCCCCCCCCCCTTTTTCCGGCTTCGGCTCCTTTTCTTCTACTTTCTTCTCGTTCGGGGCAGATGATGTCCGGAAGAGGCTCCCCGAGTACCCGTCTGGGGAAAATACTAACTCGGAGTGCTTCAGAATGCTCGCCGGGCCGCCGTGGACACGGTGCTTCCCAAAGGTGGCGGTCCTGATGGGCAATCGCCCATTTTCGTAGGAAAAGGCACCATGGTCAGCTACCAGACTTACATCCTCCACCGGCGCACCGACTACTATGGCGACGACGCAGAAGAGTTTAAGCCAGAGCGCTGGGAGACCCTGAGGCCTGGATGGGAGTACCTTCCCTTCAACGGAGGGCCCAGAATTTGTGTCGGGCAACAATACGCGCTGACCGAAGCGATGTACGTCACCACGAGAATACTGCAGGAGTTCGAGCGAATGGAGAGTCGTGATCCCGGCCCGTGGGGTGAGAATTTATCCCTGACGCTCTGTTCGAAGAACGGGACAAGTGTGGGGATGTATGCTACTGCGTAAGAGGATGCTCCGGCACAGGAGCATTGGCCAGGACAAGAGCAGGACGACGTATCTTTCCGATTCCCGAGCCTCACAACCTCTGGACGGCACTGGGCACGCTGGGCAGGGGCTATTGAGCGAACGTGTTAATTGGATCTCAGTTCGAACGGTCAGAATTGTATTGTTCCAGTCCGTCTGTGGAGCTAAGCTTAGCCACTCCCGAATGCAAGATTCGCGTTGTTACACACTCGATGCACACCAGTCTTGGCCAGGATTGACTCAACAGGATGGTGAGCAAGGAATCTAATGACAGGGCCACGCCTTCATACCGTCTGCATTAGAGATTGTGCAAGGGTCTTGCTTCCAACATGTTGTCCCAGCCACTGCCCTTGGACTGCGGCTCACGGCGTCGAGCCACTCTGATGGGATGTCAATGCCGAAGGAACCAGCATAACTGCTATAGGTGAACGTACAGCCTAAGAGCATTAGGACTTTTTGTCTCATCCGGGGAGGAAAATGACTTGAGTTCAATTCAGGGCAAGGTTCCATCAAGGTTTTCCGACGGGCTGGAGACAGTCGTAGGACATGAAAAGAGGCAGACGGATAGAGCCGCGGCTGGGCCAAGATGTTGGGAATCCGGCCTAGTACAAGAGCTGAAGAATCGTCCATTCCCGTCGCCAGCTCATCGACGCTCTCAGCTGTTTGGTAATCGGCTGCGTTTGTGCGCTCTTGGGCCAGGGGCCCAGCCAGAAATGTCCAGAAGGTTGTCATACATAAGAAAGCCAAGGAGACTGCTAGCATCTCTATAGCAGTGAGGCATTCGCAACGCGGGCTGAAGCCCATCCGTCCGCGCCTATTTCGACTGAGGGGTGCCCTAGGGCAGGGGATGGATGGGCTGGGAATGGCATGGTTTCTACAGAAAGAGTAAATCCGTATAAGGTAGTATCCGGGTGCCATGACACCACCCATGACAAAGAAGCACCGTCGAACAAACGTCCTAAGCCGGAGCCAGCAAACAAGGGATTCCAAGCAAACAGGATGTTGCCATTCCTAGCGCAACGGGTCTACATTAGCATCGGGCACCTATGTAATTAGTTGCTTGCATGGCCAATTATGTACTTACATATACACACAGCGAACGGGGGTGTTTTGGCGTCGTATTAGAAGTTTGGCAGTCGGGGCTGCGGGGGACGGGGTGGGCAAGCGATTCAACAACTCTAATGGAAAGAACATATCCCATAGTACATAGGTACCTAAGGTAAGTACCTAAGTACCTACTTACTTGCCTCCCCTACTTTACCCAAGGATGGATGGATTGATGCTCGTGACTGCTCACCGACCCGACCAAATGACCCTCCAGGCAGCGCTTGCTTCGCATTTGGCCATCTATGTTACTTATCTGCACCTACAAAGGGCAGCCGCCCTAGTCCGGTTTCAGCCAACTGTCCCCGCCGTGGTCACGTTGGGCCAGTCATATTTCGTCAGCGGCCGATATTGCCCCGCCTCAGCCGTCGTGCTGTCCCCTCTTTTTCCACCCTCGCGATCCACGCCTCGCATCTCCCCCATCCCCTTCTGTCCCTTCTGCCCCTTCGTTCTCCTGTGATCCATCTCGTCCGTCCCTTTGCAGCACGTTGTCGGTTGTTCATCCATCGCGCGGCTCTCCCAAGTAAGTTATACTCTCCTCGGCACACCAGGACGGTCATTCGGTCGGTCGGTTCACTCCGTCCCTCCGTCCCTCCGTCTGTCGGCTGCCGCTCGTCGTCTCTTCACCTCCCCCCCAAAGCCGGGCTCCAGGGCTGCCTGTTCCCACTCCCAGCTCCAGCTCCCCCCCCATCTCGCTCCCCCAAGTGGGCAGTCACACGCCCACCCGCCGGTAAGGAAAGACACCACCATCACCACCTGGGGCTAGGCAGCCTTTGAACCCCACGTCGAACTCCCTGTACCTCTCGAGGTAGCGAACAGCTGAGGCCGTGGCTGTGGTCGGTCAGTCAGTCACATACACTCGCCCCGCGGCCACTTCATTCATTCCCAAGCAGTCATCCGCCCATAGGAGGTACCTGGCAAGTTAGTCACTCGCCAGGTACTCCGTACACCCACCCGCTTACCTTGCCTACCTGGACTCCGACGCCCGCCGGCCGGCCTTTATCTCTCCTTCCCTTTCTGTCCCCTGCATCGTCGTCATCGCCGCAGTTCATCTACCATCACCAACTCTCCCTCCTCCTGCCCACTTCCCCCGGACCCTCCTTCCTATAGGTACACCACCGCACCGCCCACGCATCGCATCGTCTTTCGCGTCTCTCCCTTACTGACGCGCCATCTCCATCCAGCCTCGAGACTCGTTCGTCACCGCTTATCCGTTCCGCTCTGGCCTTATCGCCAGCTACAACGTCATCAGTCAGCAACACCGCCAAGATGCGATCCAAGTTCAAGGACGAGCACCCCTTTGAGAAGCGCAAGGCTGAGGCCGAGCGTATTCGCCAGAAGTACGCCGATCGCATTCCCGTAAGTCGACGTCCTTCAAGCTTCGTGATCCCATCTAGGCAGCCGCCTCGCCCGGCCATCCCTACGGCTGTTCGTCCGTCCATCGCTAACCACCCGGCGTCCCTGTAGGTGATCTGCGAGAAGGTGGAAAAGTCCGACATCGCTACCATCGACAAGAAGAAGTACCTCGTTCCCGCGGACCTCACCGTCGGCCAGTTTGTCTACGTCATCCGCAAGCGCATTAAGTTGTCGCCCGAGAAGGCCATCTTCATCTTCGTCGACGAAGTCCTGCCGCCAACGGCTGCTCTCATGAGCAGCATCTACGAGGAGCACAAGGACGAGGACGGGTACGTCGCCCGCCCCCTACTGCGTATTGCCGCAGTCTTGGTCTCCCCCCCCCGGCTAACTGGTTCTCCGACAGTTTCCTATACATCACGTACTCGGGCGAGAACACTTTCGGCGAGTCCGCTTAGGGCACCTTCTCTCTTACTGTCTCCACATCGGTACCTCACTCGGCGTTCTCGGTCCGGTCTCGCACTGCGATGGTTTTCTTTCTTTGGCAACAGCTCCCTTGCGAATGAGTTATGGATAAGGCGAGAGCAGATGTGCGGGCAGCTATCTCATCTTGGGCGTATGCTTGCGACGAACCGGGCCCGGAGGATGAGTGCACAGGGCAGCCGCGGGGCCACGGTTGTTCGTTAACCCGGCCAGCGCCGGCTCTTGCATGGCTAGCAGGCCCGGCAAGTACTACAGTCCGCTTAGTTTGATAGATGGATATGCGAATCTCTGCTTCCCGTCAGTCCAGTGGTCAGGCCTAGGATGGGCTGTTCCGGGTGAATTATGTTGTGTGGCGGCCCGTTGCGCCGCCCTCGTAGTTGCAGATGCCATTTGTGACAGTGGGTTAACCGGCTACAGCGTTGTCAAACTCCCCAGCACCCGCTCTTGCTGCTGCCAGGCGGAGGAGCATCCATGTTTGGGCTGAAGGAGGGCGTGTGGGCTTTGGATTGATGGAGCAAAGGGATATGGCCTACGTGTGAACTTTTTCAGGAAAAGACCATTCACCCGTAGGCATCTCTCCCCTAGATATGCACCATTTAGCTAATATCTCCAGGTGGGCAATAAGCTACCCTGGCTACGATCCATTTTCCTGCGGGACCCCGGGGACAGGTAGGTACACAGTATATCCACCTTGGCGGCCAGGTCGAGCCCACCGGACGAAAGCACCAAGGCGAGCGAGCCCCTGTCCTGGCATTTAGGGGATAAGTAGAGTGACTCCTCAACTTCGGAGATCTGGACCCTGGGTCTCGATACCTTCATTCACAAAGGTTGGCATATCCTTTGCCCAACTGAGATCACATCCTACCAGACGTATATATGGTGGGTCTGTTTGTGGCGGTTTGGACGAAATCCCTCAGGTCCTGATCCTCGCACTCTCGGTACTTTGCGCAGCGGTGGTACGAATAGGGAGTGCCCGCAAAGCCCATCTATTTCTGGCAACGGTTCGGGAGGTACCCATCCCAGCGGCGGGCTGAAGGACCGCATTCGGGTTTAGGTCGCCTCACCTACTCTTTACCAACCCCAACAGGTACCCTATCCGTTCCCATGGAACTCGAGAGGGTTGCGGTATGAAATGCACCTGTGCAGGTGCCTAATCATCAACAGCCCACTGTCGTATCTTCGCGCCGGAAGTGTTTGCTGAGCCACCGTACTGTCCTTGTCTCGTTGGCCGGCGGCTCGGGCGGTGTGTATACCTCTCTCTGCTGGGAGTGGTCTTTTGTCTCGCCGCCGCTCCTTCTTCTAGTGCGCTGGGCCGCCTTGGCACCCAAGAGGTCAGGAGCTTTTCTTAGCTACGGCCGCCTACTAGGCACTTACTAAACCAGCCGAAGCGAAATTTTCCCCCGGGGGGAGGATCCCGAGGGCTGGCTGGTGCCTGGGCGCTGGCAGGCAACAGCGAGGTATATCCTTCCGTGGCCCTTCTCTTTCCGTCTTTCTTGGCCAATCCCTCTCGGCATCGTGTCTTTCTTCCCGTCTTTGTCACTCGCTCACGCCCGGGCTCTCGAGCCATCCGTCACGCGCCTCCCTCTTCCTTCCGTACTTACGTTTGGGTGCTCTGCTTCCAGTCGCGGGTGGACTGAAGAGCCCACGTACGTACCACTGGAGGGAGTTCCACAAGTTTCGGGTGCTTCCGATTCACAGACACACACACTCCCCGGGCCGTCCGTCTCGAGGCGCGACTGTCGATCCCTTCCCCTCCCAAACTCCCGCAACCGCAATGGCCCAACCGCAGCCGCCGGCATCGCCCGCGCCGGCGCAGGCCCGATCTTCGATGCCGCCTCCGGCCGCGCCCGCTCAGCCCTACCCGGCCTACGCGTACCCTGCCTATCCGCCCGTGGCCCCGGCGCGTCAGCTTCCGTACGACAAGAACTGGTTCCGGGCCAAACTGGTCCTGACCGGTCTCTCGCTCGTCTGGTGCATCATCCTGCTGAGTCTCGCGCTGGCCTTGACATTCCACCAGTTTGACGACTTCTACGCCTCCCCGCTGGCGGCCTACTGGTGCCTGCCCCTGGTCATCCCCACGGCCATCTGGGACATTGCCGAGCTGGTCACCGTCTGCGCCTGCGGTAAGCGCCACGGCAACAAGCAGGGCATCCACCCCGGAGCCCACGTCGGCGTCGACCTGGTGATATGGCTCGCCAGCTTGCTGTGCGTGCTCTTCTCGACCTCCGCCGTCATCCTCATGGCCTCCGACATGCGTTACTGCTCGGGCCGGTCCTCGTCCGCCGACTACTACGGCTACTACTGCGACGGCGTCCAGGAATATGGCAAATTGATGTCTCTTACCCGGGCCATCCTGGCCTTTGTGTGCTTGTTGACGTGAGTGCAGCGTCCCCCCCCTTGCCCGGCTTGTGGAAAGATGGACTTGCTGACCCCCGGGGATTAGCATCACCCATTTCATCATCTTCGTGCGCGCCTGCGTCGAGACCAACCAGCGCAACCGGTCGAGGCACGCCGCCGTCATCATGGTGCCGGCGCCCCAGATGCCCATGCCCATGTACTATGGCGGCGTGGACCCTCGCATGTCCATGGCCCCCCCACAGCTCGAGAAGGGCGGTGCCGCCCCGGCCCCCGAGGGCTACTCGAACCTGGCCGGTTTCTATGCACCGGCCGGGCCGATGCCCACGCAGCCGGCGCCGGCGCACCACGCACAGGGAAACTCGGGCGAGACCGCCGCCCCCCTTTGATCTGACGACCCCTTGGAATTGTGTGTGCCTTTCCACGGCACACGACAGGCTGGCCGCCTCAGGCTCCAAATAGACTTGCTATTTAGTGTGATACCCCTTGTTTTTAGAAAACTACCTAACTCGCCTTAATTCTACACTATTGCACATACCGCTACGCCTTGGCTTTAACCCTGTCTTCGTTACTACCCCAGACCGAGGACGCCTCTTTTTTCCTGGTTCGCACGTCGCAAGCAATGCTGATGGGCCATCCATTACTCAGGCTGTGTCCCGAAGATGCGGCTTACTTCTTGATTGGAGCCCCGATGCTGGCCCTTACCAGTAAGTACCTACACCAAAAAGGGACCCCGGTCCACTGGCACGTTTCTGCGCGGATGGGGCGAAGTAGACCATGCGGAGGACCCAACCTCGTTGGGAACATCTGGAGTGGGCAAATATAAGGACAAAAGGAGCCCAAGTTTGGGGGTTTGAGGTCGTGCCGAGAAAGAGAGAGAGAAAGATGATAACGCGCCCAAAGCGTAGCTTGCACGTGGCGTGAAAGAGACGAGCCGGGCTCCACGCCCGTCGGTGATGGATTTCAGAATGGCCGAGCGGCCACGAGCGTCTGGTTCTCGCCTCGACCGAAGCGAATCTGCACTGATTGCACTCCCCATACTGACTCACTCCGCAAGTGGTAGATCCCTAGATCCATCCGGCAAGCACTTATTCGACGCCAAGCCGTGCACGCATGAAGGCAATGCACCTCTTCCCAACAAAAGCCAGTCGGCGTGCTTCCTCAGGCAACGTGTGCAGGAGAAAACGGCAGGACTGCCCGGAAAACAGATGCCATTCTCCCCAACCCCGGCTACCAGGACGTCGTCAACTCCACCCGCCGCACACACGAATGGCCCCCTGAATGGCGCGAATAGACGGAAAGTATATGAGAGCCGCAGCACACCCGCGCACATGGCCGGCTTTTCACTGCCAGGGGCCGCGCTGAGCCGGGCATTGCTGCTGTGCCTCATCATCACCGCCGCGCTCGTCCTCATCTGGCCGCATCTCCCCATGGCGCTGCCTCCTCTCGCCAGCTGCGTGGCCGCGGCCGCGCTGGCCCTGCTGGCCTCCCCGGCCGCGGCGGCCGACGGGGCCTATGCATGGCACCCGCCGGCGCAGACCAACATCAACAACCTCACGGCGGCGCTGCACGGCCGCGGCACCTACGGCTTCATCTTCAACTCGAGCCGGACGCCCGACGCCCGCTACGGCGTCTACAACTGGTGCAACATGCCACACGTGCGCCCTCGCGAGTACCGCCGGGCGCCGCCCGCCTACGAGCTGGCCTACGTCGAGGTGGTGCAGCGACACCACAAGCGCACGCCGTACGCCTCCAACGCCTTCCCCGTCGAGCCCTACCGCTGGGACTGCGACGACCAGGCGCTCTACGCCTTTGGCCAGCCCTGGGGCCCGTCCGCCGGGCGCAACGCCTCGGCCCGGACCTACCGGCGGGGCACCACCGAGCCCCTCAACCCCTTCGTCCCCGAGGGCTGGATCGGCTCCTGCGTTTTCCCGCAGATCACGTCGGGAGGCCTCGACGACTCTTGGGTCCACGGCGCCGACCTGTACGCCGTGTACCACGACGTAAGCCGCTTTCCGTTGTCTTCCCTCGCTTGCCTTCTTTCGGCGTGAACCCCCTCTCGTCATCCCGCCGCTGCCTGGGAAAGTATGCTGACTTGGAGCGGTCTCAAGCTGCTGGGCTTCCTGCCGGGCCGCGACGAGGACTGGATGGACGGGCGCGTCGTCTACCGTGTCACCAACAACCCCATCACGTCACAGGTGGCGGGCATGCTGGTCGCCGGCATGTGGCGTACGACGGCGGCGGTGCCGCTCGTGGTCCAGGCCAGCGGCGTCGACTCGCTCGAGCCGCAGTACCCGTGCCCCCAGGGCGCCGACCTGTTCGACGCCCTCAAGTCCGACGCCGACCGCCGCTGGGCCCGTCACCTCGACGCCGCCCGAGCCCTGTACGCGCGCCTCGACGACATATCGGGCGTCCCGCCGCGCGACGCGGGCTTCCACGCCAGCTTCGACCACTACTACGACAACCTGTCGGCGCGGCAGTGCCACGGCAAGCCGCTGCCTTGCAAGCTGGTGGACGGGGCCAACTCGAGCACCTGCGTCACGCAGGACATGGCCGACACCGTCTACCGCCTGGGCCAGTGGGAGTACAGCCACATGTACCGGGACGCCGCGACGAGTCTGCGCGCCGCCACGGGCAACTACGGCGTCTGGGTTGCCGAGTTGGCGGCCCACCTCCGGGCCGTGAAGGAGGGCCGGGCCGGGAACACCTTGTACTTCCACAACGTGGCGCACGACGGAAGCGTGAGCCGCCTCCTGGCCATGCTGCAGGTCGAGTCCATGGTCTGGCCCGGTATGGGGAGCGAGCTTGTATTCGAGCTATACCGGCGCAAACAGGGTCCGCCGCCCGACGGCTACTTCGTGCGTGTCCTCTTCGGGGGGCAACCGCTCAGATCGAGCAGTCCGGCCCTGGGCGTCCTGGACATGCTGCCCCTCGAGACGCTTCTGGCCTACATTGATGGACTAGTGGGCAAAAACGCCTCGTTGGTAAAGGGGAAATGTGACGGTTCCATCCCGCTGTAAGCGGGTGCCACGTGCGCATATGGCTCAAGTCGTCAAGGTGCTCACACATAAACCATTTGGTGTAATCCATCATGATCTGACGAAAGACGTTGCTCTCTTTCTCTTCCCCTTCCCCTTCCTCGCCTACTTCGTCAGTGACTTCTGGATGTCATCCCATCGTCCCCGCCTCATGGGGTCCAGCTCACGCAACTTCTCCAGCCAGCCCAGCAAGTCCTCGTCTATTTCACCGGCGTTCTCTTGACCGCCGCCGCCCTGGAGAGACTTCAATGCAATCGAGTATTCAAGCAGGGCCTCGTGGACCAGCTTCACGTCGGCGTAGTCCTCAAGCAGCTCCTTGATCTCCTCCAATTCTTTCTTCACGAGGGCAGCACGATCTTCCGTGCCCAAATTCGGTGCTATGCCCGGGTCCCGGGGGTTGCTTCCCGTTATCTGGTCCAGGAGAAACTGGTGGTAGTACCATAGGCTCTGGTCCTCGGGCCCGACGTTCAGTCCCTCCCTGGCAAGGTCCAGCTCCTTCTCAAGGAAGCTGCGTCGCGCCGCATCGTCGGCGTCGCGCTCGTCCAGTAGTCGTCGTGCGAGTTTGCTCCGGTTGTGCCAAGCGCTGAAGTTGGACAGGTCGTCGTGGATCATCCTTGTAGTGTAGGCGAATTCCTGCTCCGTCATGCTCGTGCCGTTCAGCGCGGCCGACTCGAGGGCGGACACGATGACGCGTCGGTAACTCCAAGCGTGGAAGTTGCGGCGGTCCTTGGACAGCATTTTCGAGTCGAGGGCCAACTCGGCGGACCAGAATTCGCGGGCCTGGGTGGCGGGCAGGAGCGACGAAGCGGCGGAAAGCAAGAAGGACCGGTAGCCCCAGATCCAGTAGCATTTGGGGAACTCGAGGAGCAGGGGGATGGTGAAAGCGAGCTCGGACTTGATGGTGGCGGCATCGGAGGCGGCAGAGGGGAAGCCGTCGCCTTCAGCTGTTGTACCACTCTTCCCATCCCTGGGGGGTGGTGGGGACTTTGGGCCGGGCAGGATCGCAGCCGAGGAAGAAGACGAGGAGGCGGCGGAGGACGGTCTCGTAGTGGCGCTCGGAGATGTAGTCGGCGACGCCCTCGAGGGCCATGATCCAGCCGGCGGTCTGGACAAGAAGCCAGACGTTAGACAGCGTCGACGGACGTTCCATATCGTGTAGTATTCGGGGTTGAGGCGCAGGAGCTTGGTGGTGAGATGGAGGAGGGCGGGGTCGCTGTAGCGGTTGAGTTTGATCTTGGGACGAGTGAGTGGCTGTCTCGGGTGCGACGGCGGCCGAGGAGGCAGGGCGGCCGGGGCAGAAGCAAGCAACTCACGTGGTCCCGGATCTCGTCCTCGAGCTGGCGGTATTTGGAAATCCGGTCCAGGTCCTGCTGGCGCTGGTCCTCGGTTCGGGTTCGGTGCGTTCGCGCTATGCCATGCTACCAGGGGCGCGGCGGACAATCAATCGATCAGTCAGCCAGCCGGGGGTGGCTCGAGGTTACGTCTTCATCTCACGGTGCTTGGCGGGACGGGATCGGGGGGGGTTGACGTACACTGGCCATGATGAATGCACGGGGATCCGAGGCTGGCAACAGGGGGGCGTCCGGCGCTCTCGATCCCACGGCGTCGGCGACAAGCGGTAGGCCTGGCTGACAATGTGTCTCCGCGACAGCAGCAACCGAGCAGCGAAAGATCAAGATCAAAATGGTCGACGGGAAGCCGTGATGGAAATGCGGTTCGCTCCTATTCGTCACCAGGCAACTATGTAACTTACTTAGGTACCTACACACATAGAGTAAGCGGCACCTGCCATGGAGGCTGCTAGTGAGTGCTATGGGAGCCCTGTCGCAGGGATGCGCGGTGGAACACGTTTAATCGATAGCGCATGGGGTGGGCTCATGACCGCCCATTATGTACCTACTCTTACCTAAGTTTATGGGTCTGTCCATCATGGGATCCATCCCATGGGATGGGAAGGCGCCGATGAAGAACCTCATACCTGCACCTGTAGTGTATGATTGGCTCTCCATCCCATGTATCATTGACGGCCTAAATATTGGAAGGCAAGCGCATTCCCTTCCATCCTAAGTACTTTATATATCACCCATCAATACGATCCATCCACCATGGATGTGTCTTCCCTCAAATATGTATATGATCATAAAGCAAGCAGGTATTCACCCATCCATCCATCTTACTGACACTGGATCCACCACCTGCTTCAACTGGGTCAGTTCTTGATCGTGGAAGGAGCCCCGTAAGCAACTGCATAAGGTAACTACGGGCTACTTCTTATATATACCTCCTGCCCGGCCAAGGTCCGTCCTATGTGGGAGTCACGCCAGTTCCAGGTGAATGGCGACGGATCCCTGCATTACCTCACAGTGAATGTGAGGCATCCATGTGGTGACATCCCATCCGTTTGGTGAAGAGCAACGTACGTGCTTTCCTACTTCAACCCACCTTTGTACTTGAAGTAAGTACCTACTTACTTCCTCTCATGTAAAAGGTAGGTAAGTCGTAAGTATCCCATCAACACTCTGCACCCACGTCGGGTCCTCTGCCCGTTTCATCCTGCATGTCTTTCCCGTCCGTATTTCCTACCGTGTCTTCCACTCTGTTCAAATATCCCCAACATTCTCTCGACAGCACTGGCTGCTGTGCAAATCCAGAGCCGCACCAGCACGCCCGCCAGTATATTGTTTCTTTCCGAGCCAGCAGCCGTAGTCATCATAAGTAGACTGCCGCTTTTTCTTTCGTTCACCGTCCACCCCCCTGTCTCTCGGCTTGGATGAGTCCCGCAACCACAGTATCTCGTTAATCGATGGGAGGGCTTCGCCGTCGGCGGAACCTGGCATTACGATGCGTCTCGACTTCAGCTGGGAACCCGTCCCCCCAAGGCACCGTCTCGTCGCTTGCCTGTGCTGGAAAGCGGCGCCTGCAACTCAAAACACCCTCTCGTCGGGCCTGTCCCGGGACCAACGGCCCCATTTCTGCTGCAGATGAGAATAATCGCCTTGTCGACAGTTTCCTGGACGGGGCCTAGTCATCCTCTTCGAGTTCGTCTGACACTCGAGAGGACCGATGGCACCCCGGGGCGCAGACACCAGAGCCGCCGAGTCCCGGCTTCTTCAGCCGCGGGCGCCGCAACCCAGCACCGCCTACAACCCCTTCCGGAGCCCACCTCCATCGACCGACTCTGCCATCTTCGTTCTGGTCCGATACTCTCCTCAACTTAGCAGGGGGAGGCCAAGGTCGACAAACAACCCATGGGATAACGCCTCCGGGGCCGCCTTCAGCAAGTCGTGTTCCCGACCGATTTGTGCCGGGCCGGGAAGACTCCAACCCCCCCTCTTACCGTTTCCATACCAACAAAGAGCCTCACGAGCTCTCACCGGCCGAGCGCTTGACACGCCACGAGGGTTCCACCCAAGATCCGTTTCGCATCCGCCCTCGACGGCACGGGACTTCCGATTTCCGCACCATCTCCCGGTCTGATAGCTATGAAGGGACTCGTACAGGTGAGCCGGCGCTCTGGAAGTGTCTGAGTAGAACTGACGGCAACAGGAACCACATTGGGTCTCGAGCCGGGTGCCGGTGCCAGCGTCTTGGAGCGGGAGGTGAGTTCCCCCTGACCCGACGCCGTGCTCACATGCCCCATGGACTTCTGGGTGAGATCCTCGACTGACCCCGAAGAAGGTCAGTGTTGGTGCGGTCTGGTCTGTGGGTGGCGCCCCGCCGCCAGGATCTGCAGCCGTCGACTCGGGCAGAGGCCAGCTCGTTGGGAATGGAACGAATGCGCGTTTCTACGCAGCGTCCTTTCCTTTGGCACCACCTCAGGTCGATGAGGATGGCGAGAGCCACGAAGGAAGGCTTGCCCGAGCACTCGACCTCGGTCGGACTCAGAAAGTACTCGGTTCCGACAAATATTCAACTTTTCCACAACGCAAACATCCGGTAGCTTACCGCCCGGGCGTTCCAACCACCGAGACTGCGTGGAACGGAACCGAGTGGTCCAACGATGGGTTGACACCAGGCATGTGTAGTCTAGTTGCTCTTTTCCCCTCTAGTACGACGTCTGACCTCGCACAGATCTCCAGGAGCATGCTACTGTTCTTCCTAGTGCAGCATATCGGTAAGTATATTCATCTCTGCCGCCTAAGTGCCCGCGCCTCGTAGCCCTGACGCGATTCCCAAGGACGCTCGACGCACCCGGTCTCCGAGACGACTACTATTGCACCGTCATGGCCTACTGCCCAAACTGTGATGTTCTTGCCATCGGACTTGCAGACGTCCTGTACGGATGGTCTGAAGCTAACGGTCCCACGCTTCTCAACATTGGCGTCCGGGACCAGGCCTAGTTGACCTCGATCGGCTTCTCCTCTAAAGCTGGCAAAAAGTCCATTTTGGCCATTGGTCGTTCCAACGGGACTATCAAGCTGATGTCGCTACTTGATGGCCTGTTGCCCCAGTACACGGCAAGCCATACCCGGGGCAGTATGCCTCTTCCACGCTTCGAAGCACACCATTCCGTCCCCATCTCTTGCCTGAGCTAGCGGCCGGTGTCGACTGCCCGCCCCTCACTCAACCCACATCATCCCGATGTACCTGTTGAAACGGAGGATTTGCTGGTGGGCGATGAGTCGGGGGACGTTTACTACTATTCCGTCGAGTGGCCAAGCGCCTGGGAGGTTCAACGCCACAATTGGTCCGGAGCCATGACTCTGCTAGCACGTATCAATGCCCACTCGCAACAGATTTGCGGCCTGGCTTGGTCGCCAGATGGGTCACAGTTTGCTACAGGTGGAAACGACAACCTGTGCTGTCTGTTTAACACCACAAAGATCCTCGAGAGTGAAGTATATGGCGGTAGCGAGGCCGAGCCTGCCGCGACGTCGCCGGGCCTGCGGAGTCAAGACGGGCGGCCTTCCTTGCGGCGACGTCGGGGTTTTATACTGGAGCGTGACGGCACAACGACACGAAGCCCGGTCTCTTCCAGGGTCTATTCTGCCAGTCTTTTGGGGCCAGCAACTGCCTCTTCCCCGCAAGCCGAACCCGAAGACGGGGCTTCGTGGCAGCGGTCAATATTCAGCCACCACGAGGCCATCGAGGCGCCGTACCTTATCGCGCCAAGTACCGACACGGCGTCGGTCTTTGTACCGAGGAAGTATACTCAGTCCATCGCATCGCAGACTTGGCCGCATCTGGCAGCTGTCAAGGCGATGGCCTTCTGCCCCTGGCGCCCCCACCTGCTCGCCACGGGAGGTGGCTCGACGGACAAGATGATTCATTTTTATCACACCCCATCTGGCGCGACACTGGCCACCATTTGCGTCAATGCTCAAGTCACAAGCCTCACGTGGAGCCCCAATCGCCGTGAGCTTGCTGCTACCTTTGGCTACGCCCAGCCTGAACACCCCGTCCGCATCGCTACCTTCAGCTGGCCAGAATGCAAGATGGTAGGCAGCGTGAGGTGGGAGGGAGATCATCGCGCCCTGTTCGCTGTCCCGTACCCAGGAGGTCCAGATGGCCCCAAGAAACTGCGTAGCTACAAAATGCAGCTGTCAGGGTCTGACGCAGCAACTCAGTCACCCATGGGTGCGAGCGAAGATGTACCCCGGCGGGATGGCAAGCGGCACGGCAGCAGAAAACCCCCGCGCGATGGCAGTTTGGTTGTTCTGTGCAGCGACGGGATGGTGAAATTCCATGAAGTCTGGGGCAAAGGTCACGGCAGAACAACGGCGGGCGGGTCTCCCGGGGCTCTTGGGGGCAGCGACATACTAGAAATGTGTGATGGGATCGACAAAGACGGCGACATCATCCGATGAGGCTCTGGTCGGTTGTGCGGCCCTGGTAGTGAGCCAAAAACAGAGCGGGCGGGGGAAGACGTGCTCGCCTTGTAGGACGGGCCCGGCGAGATTGCGTGTTGCGGCTCCGATCGGACAGACTGCCAAAATTGACCAAAGTCATCAGAGGATTGTGCCCAGCCGTCTTGGAACCCAGTGAAGGTACTGCTGTCGCCGCCGATACGAAGACGGTCCGCCGCCATCTCCCACTGTCGGCCCCGGGCGGGGTTTGGTTAGGGGAAGACCGAGGCCGAGTCCGAGTCCGAGTTTCGGGGTTAGGAGCAGCATCATAAAGTACAGCGACACTCGAATCTTCCACAGCGTGCATGTCCCAGCTGCAGCAAACGCTTTTATCTTGATCCGTTGGTTGCATCATGGAAGTCATTGCCGTTAGCCATGCGTGTCCCAAGGAGTACGAAATTGGGGGCGTGAAGTTGTCCACATCCATTGTCCACGAGCCCTTGACCTCGTCAGCCGATTACATCGATATCGACCGGACAGGGGTAGTACACAACAGAACAGCTATCCATTCCGGACCAGTCTACGTCTTTTTTGCCGAGAACTACGACTACTGGTGCTCCGAGTTGGGGATAGACCGGGCCTCGTGGGGCTGGTGCCATTGGGGCGAGAACATCACGCTCAGGTACGCAGGCAAGCCCCGTCTCGAGACCGAGATACGCCTTGGAGAGGTCTGGAGCATCGGAGCATCGGTGCGTCTCGAGGTCTGCGGCTCGCGTATACCGTGTCGAAAAGTCTCCTGGCGATGCGGACAGAAAGACCAGTGGCTCCAGCCCCTGGCCGAGTCCGGACGTGTTGGGCTGTACCTGAGGGTCATACAAGGTGGCCGGGTGCACCCGGGCGACGAAGCAAGTCTGGTGTCGGCGTCGGAGGACGCCGTAGACGTGGCCACCATTACGCGCTGCGCCTTCGACTCGTCGCTCAAGACGACGCATACACTGGATCTTCTCGCCAATCACGCAGCGCTTCTCGGCATGAACAAGCAGTTTATACAGGCCAAGAAGATCAGCATAGAGGACAAGCTGGCCGAGGGTAAGCACGCGTGGAAGGGCTGGCGCTCGCTTCGCGTTTTCAAACGGGTCGACGAGGGCGGCGGCATCGTGTCGTTCTTCCTGCAGTCCGTCCCGGGCCTGGGCGGGCGGCCACTGGCCTGCTACCGGCCGGGGCAGTTCCTCTCGATCAAACTCCCTTCGGGCCAGGTGCGCAGCTGGACCATTTCGGACTTCCCTTCTCGCGACGTCCCGACGTACTACCGCATCAGCGTCAAAAAGGCAGCGGGCGCCTCGAGCTGGATGCACGAGCACTGCGCCGAGGGCACGGAGCTCTCGGCACGGGCACCGGCCGGCCGGTTCGTGCTGGACTGGGGCCCGCCGTTGGCCCTACGCCAGGTCTACATCTCGGCGGGCGTCGGAATCACGCCCATCGTGGCCATGCTCAAAGCCCACGCCCGGCATCCCAAATTTAGCCGCTCGCCAGCCGTCTGGATCCACGTCGCGCGCGATGGGCAGGGCCTCCCATTCCAGGACGAGGTCCAGATGCCCGAGGGTGTCCCACTGGAGAGGCATGTCTTCCTCACGGGCGCGGCGACGGGAACGACGGATGGGACCGGGCCTGCGACCCCTGAGCGCCGGCCGGGCGTCCGGTACCACGTGGGCAGGCGGCCGGACCACAAGGCGCTGGAGAGCATTCTCGGCGCGCCGTATTCGCTACGCCCGTTCGGAGCCGGGGCGCTCAGCCTCGAGGGCAAGATGTCGACCTTCTATGTCTGCGGCCCGCCCGCGTTCGAGGCCACGGCGGTGGAATGCCTGACGGGCCTTGGCGCCCCGGCGGCGGCGGTCCACAAGGAGTCCTTCTCGGCCGCGGGCGCCGCACTGGCCGAGGTTCGGACGGCGCGGGTCCGCTTCACCCGATCCCAGAAGGAGGCGGTTTGGGAGCGGGACGCGCCCGTCTCGCTGCTGGAGCTCGCAGAGAAGGTGGGCATGGCGCCCGACTATGGCTGTCGAGTGGGCGCCTGTGGCAGCTGTGCGGCGATGCTGACGTGCGGCACGGTGGCGGGCGGCGTCCAGGCCGACGGAAGCGTGTTGGCGTGCTCTGCCACGCCCGCGTCCGAGTACGTGGAGCTTGCGCTCTAGCGAGGGGAGGAGATGGTGATCGGTGGAGGAAATGGGCCTTGGTGCCCAAGGGGTTTTTACGGCCTGACACGCCCAATCTGCCCTTTGTGCATCATCCCCCGGCCCAGATCTCTGGGAACACAGTCATTCGTTACGACTAAGGTTGTCATAATAGCCGATGAGAAAAAAAATTCTCCGTTTTGCCCTTCGGCCGATGACCGACATGAAAACTTGGACCACTGGACCCTGGATTTCAGCCATGGCCAGCATCCCTTTTTTTTTTTGCCCCCTCGCCTTAGACAATCTGCCAGTGCCGCCCCTCTCTCCCCCCGAATTGGGTATGATCCACAAAGGGTCAATCTTGTCAGCTTGTCCGGACGAGTCGACTTGCCCGTTCGTGTTTACGAAGTATCTGAACAGAATAAAGCGTTGGGCTGAATCTCGACCTGATAAAATGCCGGTACCAACACTAGTGAGCACTCTCTACATTCACTTCATTGGGAAAGAGGACCGGTTCAAGTTCCACCTCTAGGAACCCTAGCGTGCGACTCGTTGAAGGGGGGAGGGCGGATGGCGCGGAACGCCATCTCCTCAAGGTCAGCTTGTTACGAGGCGCGGGAGAAGGGGGGCGTCGGGGTTTCGCGATTCGTATTCTACACAGTAAGCAGGCAACGACGGCGCCGGCGCTTGACTAGCGGTGCCGCTCACCGGCGTATCCGAGGAGCGGATGTACCCGCGAGCGAAGGCGCGCGGAAAACAACGGTGGCAGTGAGCTTCTCACCTCCCCTCCCGAGGAAGGAAAATACGCTTCGTCTGCCGTCCCCTCTGCAAACGATATCGCTCGCGCCACGCAGGAAGGGAATGGACAGGGAATATGCCGACGCTGGTGCCGCCGTGGCTCGCCGAGCCGCCTCTCTCGGCCTCGGCCTTGAGGCCCGTATACTTCAGCTACCGATGTAGGTAACCCCATGCGGAGCGTGATGGGCCAATCGCAATACCATGAGCTTTACCGTCGTCGCCGACACGGAGGAACCGGATCCATGGCCACACGTGGTATCCTCGGCTTGCCGGAAATGGGTGTTCCTGGAGGGGCGCCTTAAACCATGGTTTGCTCGCCCGGAAGCCGAGCCAGTGAACTGACAGCCGGGCCCCGAAAAGCTCTTCAGGCCTTGCATGATTCCTACCTTTTCTGAAGGGCGAGGAGCTCGGTAAGTCGTTCTCGGCCGTTTCGCGGTTGGAAGAGGCGGAGGGGCCAACCAAGCCTCTATCCACTCGCGCACAGTGGCGTCTGGGTTCTAGAAGCATTCCGCGCCGCCTTACCCCCTGGGCCCTGCTGTTACGCAGGCGAGCAGGCAGGCCAGGCTGTGTGTGTGCGTGTGTGCAGAAACCCTGCGCGGCGCCATGTAACATGGGCCCCTTTCCCAAAATAAAGTTGGCACTACGTGCTTCACATTCAATAGATTGGACGGCGATTCCCGGTTATAGGCCTTCGTCCGTCCCCATCCAGCGAAAATGTGTCGCCAGAGGACTTTCGGTACCATTGGCCAACAAATCCCCGAAGAGGCCCACGAAACGTCTCACGGACGGACGGCAGTTGACACAAAGGGACAGCGTATTGCCCCCATGCAGATTAGTGCCCAACCTTGGCATGCGCCTCGCCCACGGCCGATCTTGATTGGCGCGCCGACTCCAGAGCGATTGCGGCGTTGGGCGGCTGTCCATCAATCACGATCGACCTGGAGTTGCTGGGCCTGCTGGGGGGCTTCCGCCGTTATCTTCGCCACGAGAGGTTCGAAGGTGAGGCAGCGGGACCACCAGGGAGCGCGTCTGTGTGCAATGTCAGAGGCAAGCAGAGAAGAGAGGACACGAGACAAATAGCTGCCCGGGCGGAAAATGCTGGTGAGTGCCAACGGCGCCCGCGACCCGCGATAGGCGACAGGCTAGCGTGTGGATATATCCGTACTATACTTACCATGGGAAGCGTGGGAGAGGTCTCCGAGGTATTCGTCTGTACTTGGGCACGTCGACTACGCAGTACGTACACCGTATCACGGCCGCGTAGATCATGCGTACGGATAGACGGAGACCACGAGGTCCCCGAGGTGGGCTCATCCCCCGTCAATCACGACCTGCATGCGACCCTTTTGGTCGCCGACCGTGGTCCAAATAAGGTTTTATGAGATATGACTCGAGGGCGGACCGCGTGTCGACGACGACAGGCCTTTTTGGAGACTGACGCGCTTCCCCCTCCCCCTTCGTGCGACCGATGCTGATGGATCAGATAAGCAGGCGACGAGGGTGGATCTGCTGTTGTCTTCCCTACCGAGCCTGCCTGCCCGGGGGCGCGAGGACGAGATAAGAGTTGCATTTTTCCGTACCTTCGGCGGCAGAGACTTATGCCGAAATTGGATATACCTTTCGTCCACTAGCAACGGTGAAACCTTCTCGTCTCCACATGAATAGATGTCTCTGAGAGAGAGAGGGGGGTGGGGGAGGAGTGAGAGGGGGAGATAGAGGAAGAGAGAGGGAGGAAGGGAGAAAGAGAGAAAGCGGAATGGCATTGGCAGGCCTGCCACCCACCTCGAGGTGGAATTTGTTGGAGTGCGAACGGAGGGCGCTCCGGGACAAGGGGGGCTGGCAGTTATGTACCACGACCACGGCATCCAACCACCTTGTCGCCCGCCCACTGTCGTTTTCCCGTGACAACGCACAGAGCTGTCCTTCTGCAGACCCTCTCTGCGTGTTTCGCCTTGCTGTGTTGCAGGTGGCCACGGGCGTAATAGCATCTCATGCCCAGTCATGTCGTCTCCCTCTGGCCGACAACGACGGCAACATGGTGCTTTTCCAGCCGTCTTGGATGTACATACCTCGATGAAATACCCTGCCGTGTGGGTACTCGCGGTGAGGGCCGTAGATGAGTCGGAGGAGTAAGTTGGTTAGCTTGGGGCTCTCTCATCTTGGGGGTCCCGCTCGCTGGGAGCATCCCAACGGCCGTTGCAAAGGACCGCGCTTTATCTCCACCGGGCGTCCGAATAGTCAAGCATACTGGACCAGGCAGCAAGACCAGGCCGATGGCAGTCTGTCTCGCACACCTCGCTACTCGCGGGCTGTTGCCCGGGCTGCTTTGCCCTGGGGCTGATTTCACTTGCATGCCGCGCATGCACTCTTTGCCGGCATACACAAGAAGCACACGGCACAGCAACCTGGCCTCGGTCGAGTATTGGGACTTTGTCGTTGGCGGGTTGCACCCGGGCACGTGAGATGCATATCATGGTCATACATACCACGTCTCCGCGTAGCGTCGCAGTCGTCCGTCCACTGTGCCTCTCTTCGTCGTAGGTACGTGGCGGACCAGGGCGTACTGAACAGCCGCCGTCAAACAGCCGTCATCTACGGCCGGCGCGTCCCAAGGGGTCGGAAGCGCTGCTCGTCTGCTGATAGGCTCACAGGCGCTTCCATTGCGGCGCCATCTTCGGTTGGTGAGGGATGATGAGTGGTGATGGCCGGGTGGGCACGGAAAAGGCAGACAAGGCCCGCTCGTGTCGCGCCGTGTCGCTACATCCCTGGCGTCGTACGATAAAAATGACGACTTCAGGGTGCTCAGATCAGCCTGCGCTGCGGCACACCGTGCGTGATGTCGTCCTATCGTCTATACTTGGCTGGACGTCGTGCACTCCGGTCGATCACAGCCGGAGCAGCGCAAACAGGGGGGCCAGCGCCAAGCTCGCCAGGCTTGCCAGGGCTCTCGCTTCCATTTTGTTCCATTCTGTGGTACCGGCACCGTCCCATCCTTGTCGCGGGCGGTTTGTGTTTGCTGTTTGCCCGTTCTCGGCCCTGCTCTGCCCTACCAGTACCACCCATCCAGCCGGCGCTGGCAAAGGCAGCAAGCATACATACTTGTACCTTCTTCCCTGGGCGTGCATGCTGTTGTTGTTATTGTACTGCGTCGCAAGGTCAGATGACCAAACTCTTCATGCGGGTCACCGCTGCCCCGGGAATATCTTCCGACGTCGATCACTGGCAGCGTGGAGACGCCTCATGTGTTTTCAGTGCCTCGCCCTCGCAGATGTTCCGTTGCCTGGACTTAGCGTTTCCATCTCGCACTCGGCTTGCCGTGATTCCGCATCAGTAAGGCTGTCGGTCCCCGCCGCTGTGCGTGCACTGCAACCACAAGTACCGGATGGGGTCCGGGACTGCTTTTTTACTTTCGGTACGATGCAGCAGCCTGGCCTCCCAGGTCGAGGCGACGGTGGTCAAGCCGGTAGCCGATGCGCAAGATTCGGTGTGCCCCTGGCGATGGCTCCAGCTCGACCCGGCTCAACGTGACCAAAACCAGAAGAAGAAGAAAAAAAAATTACAGAAGGCCGGGTGGCGACGGCGTGCCAGGAATTGATTGATTGCATCACACTTTGGCCTGTGCGAGCCGCCAGAGTGTCAAGCCGCAACCAACTCCTCGAAGACTGCGTCGTTTCGGGTCGGCCTCAGCAACCTTGAAGGGGCGGTGGAGCGCGTGCGTGTGGCCGCGGAATAGCAGCAACAGAATACGCAAGGGGTGGTGGTGGCCGCTTCGTTCAGCGTGGTTGCAGTAGGGCGTGGCTTGTGTTGTGTCGTAGGCACGCACTGTTGCCGTCATGGCGCGCGCCGCCCGCCCCCCCTTTTTCGACTCTTCGGCTCTCCCTCCCATCTCTCCCTCCTTGTCCAGCAGGGGCTTGTTTGCGCGTGTCGGCGGCGCTCGGGGAGGGGTTGCTTGGGGATGCACCTTGCATGCGTCTGATCACGGGCGGCTCGGAGAGGCAATGCAAGTCGGCACGTACCCCTGTATACCTACATAGTGAGAAACCGACTTGCCGATCGAGCCCGTGTACAGGGGAAGGGGGGTATGTATGTAGGTTTCCATACGTACCTACTTCTAATGGATACTTCCATTACATATCCGTACTTGCTCACGCAGGCGGGGCGGACAGAACTGTCTGTAAGTACTCACAGGGCTGGTGGGCAGCAAGGGGGCGGGCGAGGGAACGACCTCCTGTAAGAAGCTTCCATGGCCCTTGCGTGCCCGTGCTAAGAAAGCAGGTATGTAGGTAGGGTCGTAGGTCGGCACCAACATCCCATGATGATGGAACCTCCCGGTCCGGTGCGTACTTGTGGGAGGAAGTAGGTGGGCATCCAGGTGGCATGGATGGCTAGCGGTTTCTCCAGTATTTCCAAGTGTAGTTTAGTAGTTGTAAGTAGGGAGGGGGGGCGGCGGTACCTAGAGGTAGCCCGTACTATGTATATTGCCCGGTTCGTGAAGCGAGTGACACCATCGGAGGGGCCCTCGACTCGGGCGACGTGATGGATCTGGCAGGCGACGGTGTAGTAGTGACGAGCGAGTGTTTCATGGCATCACGGATGCCCCGATGGATTTCGTGGGGTGCGTGTCTCCAGCGTCCACCCACAAGCAGGGATGAATGGATCCATGGGATGGATGCCGGTCCATGCCTGTGCCTGTGCCGGTGCCTGTGCTGTGCTGTGCCATGCCCATCCCGTGTCGGTCGGTGATAGGCATCAATGGAATTGGCTCCCTTGCCGGGTGGATGCTTCCAAATAGATACTTAGATACCTAGGTAGGTAAGTCATGTACGGGCATACTTGTAAGTAGGTATGTAAGTAGGTTGCTCACCCCCCCGTACCCAGGCAGTGCCCGGGTATTGGATGGAAGGAAGCGATGGAGGGATAGGGAATGATTGAGGGTAGGTAGGTAAGGTAGGTATGGAATTCAAATGGGATGAGGTTCCAGTTTGCTCAGCAACTGGAGACCTCCCAGCCGCGCGGGTGTGGGGGCCGTGGAAAAGGGATCGGTCAGAAAAATTTCATCGCTTCCCCAATCCCACTGTTCCCTTGGGTGCACACCTGCCTACGGGCTGCCAATGTAGGTTTCATAATTGGGCTCGTAAGTAAGAAGAAGCCAACTGAGGTACCCAGCCAGCCTGCCTGCCTGATCGGCTGCTCTGCGTCTCCTGTGTGCGCGGCGGCCGGGTCAAGTACCCCACCCAGCCGGACGTGGGTAGGGATACTTGCGCGCACGCGACGACGACGACAACGACGACGACGACTGGACCCCTCAAGGGCGAGATTCATCTCCGAGAGTCTGCCCAGTGGGCTTTGCTGGCACCTGCGGGCGTCCAAGACACGGCCTGGACCGGGTCCTGCCCTGCCGAATGACCTGACGAGACTACCGACGTCGGTGAGGGCAGGCCAGGCTGAGAGAGAAAGACTCGAAGCATGAATGGAACGCAAGAGGGAGTGGGATTTCTCGGGCGGTCGGTGCGTTACCATCCCAGGGAGCCATGCACCCACCTTCCATAGTATTTACCTAGGTGAGGGGAGTGGAGGTGCCACATGGATGTTTCCAACTGTTCTCTCCTTCGTCCACTACCGGGGCCAAGCTCGCTGGCGATGGGGCCGCCCGAGGAGCGCAGGCAACTATCGTGACCGCTTGAGGCCCGGCTGTCTGTTCCTCCATCTACCGATCCCCTCGGGCCTGGATGGTCCTTTCTCCGCGGCGTAAGCAGAGGAGGAGGAGGAAGGCCCGCGGGAGGCCGGCGGCAGAAGAGGCAAATTCACGCTGCATCGTGGCAACGCTAGCCAGCGCGCGTTATTCTCCGGAAGCCCCCTCGCTAGGGCGATGAAGGATGGCCTCTCCCCACGCCGTAGCGACCAGGGCGAGACTAGGCCGGAGGCGGCGGGCAGGGGCTTAATGGACCACGGGCGAATGAGAGACACCAGCCTGTTCCAAGCGACTGGGAGCGCAGGACCCGAGGCAGCGGACAAGGCCGGCGTCGCCTGTTCAGTCCAGGGCAGAAGAGTCTTGACTCGCCGGCATTGCTGCCCATCAGACCACTTTTCATCGGCTAGTCCTGAGAAGAACGGACGAAGGGGGGGGGAGGGGGGCATCATGACTACGACGGTTTAGGATTAGGCCCCAGGGGTGCTAATGGACCATGACGGAACCGCCAGGGTCTGCCAGGCACGCCTACAACCCAGCCGGCTCGAGCCATGACGGTGAGTTGACTGCGCTTTGCATCATGGGTGGCCCCCGAAAAGGGAGGCAAAGGAAGAGAGGGAGAGGGAGAGAGAGCGCGCGCGCGAAGACGGGGCGGCTCGCGAAACCGAGTGCGGCCAGTATACTCGAAACGCCGCGAGTGGTGTTGAGGCCCACGCAAGCCCAGCCCGCCCGGCGACGTATCGGCCGGCCGAGGGCCGTCGACCGAGGCACACGCCCAGTGGAGGAAAACAACGAACGACAACAGGAATTGGCCATTAATGCATCTTTGTTATTGCACGAAACCATGGGCCGTGTCTGTCCCCTGTCCGCGAGCCAACCCCCCCCCCCCCCTTCCCCATCCACAGGCAGCCAACGATACCCTTCGCAGGCACCAGAGACGACGTGATGATGATCACTTGAGCGTGGTGGTTTGTCAGAACCTTATGGGTAAGCCTCGACCGAGCGCAAATCCTACCTAGCTTGACGGCGAGAGCCGGCAGCATATGGCCGCGACTTCGTCCTCCAATGCAAATAAGACAGCCAGCCACCCTGCCATTCGCTCGCTCCCTCACTCACGCCACTCCCTTGCGATCGCCCATTAGCCGCATGCACTATACTGCCCACGTGCTGGCCACCCAGGCTCCCAGTCCACATCGCACACACCGCGTGCATGATCCCTGCGGATTCCATGGCTCCGCCAGTCGCTGCTCGAGAGCCCGTCCGACAGCGCACTCGTTGGTTTCCGGTCGTAGCGGTCCACTGCGTGGTTGTCACCGAGGGCCGTAGCCGATTTCTCGCGGCGTGACTGCGCCTACCCATGCGCATGTAGCCTATTTGTGTGCAGGCACATTGTCGTAGTAGTAGTGGTAATGGTAGTAGCACAAGCCCGCTGCATTTTCACTACCGAGGCGCTACTATTGGCCAAAAGTCTCGAGCAGGTTAAACGAGAACGACACGGTGCTGTGGTGTAGCAGCGCAAGGGCCGTTGCCGCAGCGCAGCACGGCACGGCGGCCGGGGGGAGAAGGTGAAGGGGACCCAAGGGGGACTGTCTCGGCCCATGCAGCTCGTGAGCAGGAAAGGGCGAGGTGGAAGCGAGGAAGACCGAGAGACAGAGACAGAGACGGACAGAGAAGACGGGAGATAAGCACGCCTTGCGATCCTCTCGGCTGTCGCTACGATGCACCGACAGACCGGTGCGGGGCGACACCG
Source organism: Nigrospora osmanthi (assembly GCA_029489945.1). Taxonomy (NCBI): domain Eukaryota; kingdom Fungi; phylum Ascomycota; class Sordariomycetes; order Amphisphaeriales; family Apiosporaceae; genus Nigrospora; species Nigrospora osmanthi. Next base: position 2,162,870 of record CP120494.1, on the reverse strand, counting down.
CCGTGCTCATCAACCTGTTAGGATCCGAGCCAGGGACCGAAGGACTCGGCAGCGAATCAAAGGGCCATAGACCTCCCTCGGCTGGTTGCTGCCTCCGCCTATGAAAGCGGTCGGTTCTTGGTGCAATCAGACAGGCCGGGCGGCCCCAGATGCATCTTGTGCCTCGCCGCCGCCGCCGCCGCCGCCATGGCCAACGATACACGGCTGTCCGCTGCCGCCGCACGTCGTTCATATTTACGTACCGCCGTTGGGGAAAAAGTATGCAGGCTAAGAACCTGGATGTCGGTAAGTATGGAGGTAAGGTAGGTAGAGAAGGGGGAGGGACGTTGTAGCGGAGCAAGTACAGCCAAGAGCCAATGCGCAACCCAACAGCAGCGATAGCTGGGGTTCCCTCCCGTCTCCATGCTCGTCGTCACCGGGTGAGAAAGCATGAAACGGTGAATGGAAGTTTTCTGGAACGGCCCCTTCGCTCAACAGCCCACTCCACCGATATGCGCGTGGTGGGCCTGTCACACACACACTCACACACACACACACACACACACACAAACACACACGCCTCCCCTCCCCTCCCCCCACCGCAGGACGACGGCCAATGTCGCTTTTTAGCACGAAGCGCGCACCGGTCAACACCCTCGAGCCGTGTCATTCGGTACGGAGCATGCGAGGGAGAGGCGCCTTGATGATGTACGTCGTACACGCGCAGTCGCCAGCTCGACGCAACACCGCACGAAACCACCAGACCGAGGCCTGGGACTGGACTTATATGCCTGTCTGTACCAAGGGAGGACCGCCCCAAGGCAACTTGGCGGAGCCTGGTATTTGGAAGAGGAGATGGATACTGGAGCTGGCGCGCATATTCACACCCCCCAAGCTTATTATCCTCTTTTTTCGACTCTTGAAGTACATACTTGTTTTGCAGAGCGACGGCGCCCGCGTTGCGCCTGGCTTCCGAAAGCCCTATTCTCACATATTGCTACGCATACGCTGCGCCATGTTACCTCCTGCACACCGCTGGCGGGAAGTCGTCTGTCTGCTGAATGTGGAGGGGGAGAGAGAGTGAGTGAGGGAGAGGGAGGGAGAGTGAAAGAAAGACAGGGCGTGCGCGCGCGCGCGCGCGAAAGGGAGGGAGGGAGGGAGACAAGCGGAAAGCAAGGGCCGGCGCAACTTCCAGCGTATTGGCTAGCACAGAGTCTGGCCATTTCCGGGCAGACAAGGCCCCCAGCACTCGCGACGACGAGAAGAAAGTGGGAAACGAGCAGGGACCCGAGCGGGCAGGGGTGAAGGATTGGTAGCCCTCAAGGTTCCAATGGAGGCCGGTACGTGACCTTCGCAAGATACCGCGATGGAGTCGCATCCCATGTAAAGCCAAAGTACCGGGATCCAGGCTCTACAGGGAGGTACATCGGGAATCCCTAGGGCCGCGATGACACAGGGCTAGGTACCCGCGGCCAGGCACACTCGTACCCAGCCGCACTGGCGCCCGGGTAGTTCTGGCGCTGGTAGGCAGTACGGACACCCGCCTGAACCACTATCGAGGCTACCAGGCTACCTAGGGTGTCCACGGGAGTACATCCCATCCCATGGGATCCCAGGGATACATACCTTACCTGCCTCTTACCCACACCACCACCCACCCACCCACTGCCACACGGGCGGTCCATCATAGGCCCATGGGCCTCCATGGGTCCTGCCTGTCATCCCTTCTCTCGGGCAAAGCGCACGAGCTCGCACCGCTGCATCATAGCCCGTACCACTGCTCCTTGTACATAGCGGAGGGGAAGGAGGAAGAAAGAGAAGAAAAAAAAAAAAAAAACAGACACACACACACTCACACTGATGGGATGGCCACTGCATGAATCCCTGGACCACTTGCCGTCCAGGCACAAGTCGGTTCCCAGGGTGGCCCCGGTAGACGTCTTGAGCCATGCCATCCATTGCCATCCATGCCATGGCGTGGGAAAACAGCAAGCATGAGCTTAAATACACCCGCCCATGCCATCCGCCCACTACCGTCCAAGGAAACCCGCCCCCCTCCTCAGACCCTGATTCGGAGTTATGTATACCTATACCTATACAGCACAAATATCATCCCGTCGACATTGAGTCTTCTGCAGACGCCGGAAGAAGAAACGAGTAGCCATATCTTCTGTTACAGGCCAGCCCGACCTGTGACCGCCAAGGGAGCGTGTGTACCGTTGTGCATATCTACTGCCTACCACCCCTCCTACCATCCACTGCTTCCATACCACCAAGACCGACTCGCCAGAAACTGTCCGTCTCTTATACCGCCCTCAGCATCACCACTACCGCCGCCGCCGCCGCCGCTACTGCCACTGCCACTGCCACTGCCAGCACACGTCCGCTCCGCTACGCTGCATTTTGACCACCAATCCGCACCTCGGGACAGCCAGGACAACCGGGCTTCGACTACAAGGCCTTTTTCCGCATATCTCTTTCCTCCGGGACATCGCTTTGTAGTATTTGTACTGCTGGCCTGGGCCGCTTTTGTTGTCGAGTTGTGTGGGTGCCGCCGTTCACGTCTACCCGCCGCTCTCCCTTCCTCCCCTGCCGCCGCCGCCGCTGCTGCTGCTGGCCCAAAGCGCGTCCTGCAGCAAGAAATGTGCGACTACACACAGGTACGACCTCGCAACCCATTGTCCAAGGAGCCCTCCGCCGCCGTGGGGGAGGGGCGCCTCCCACTTGAATTGACCTGGCTAAAACGAAAATGATGGGGGATGCAGGTGGAATATTCGTGTGGTCACTTCCGCTTCCGCGTCCAGAGATGGTGCTCTCACTACGAGAGGACACAGCGCCGCTGCCAGCCCAACATCACCACTGGAGAGCTCAGGTAAGTCACAGAGCGTACCCGTGCCTCTTACTCACGGCCGACAGCCATTGCTCAGGCGACGAGTGCTAACCATTCTTTCTCACACAAACAGAGGTGACGAGCTGTGCAGTAAGTCGCCGAGCCCCTTCGAAATTTGCCCCCCCCCCCCCCCCCCCCCCCTCCCTCTCGCCGCTGTGCAAGTGCCGACGGCCCTGGGGCTTGCCGCGAGCTGAGTCCATCCATCTTGGTTGCTTTTTCTTCCTCAACCCACTCACACCCCACCGCGTAAGTCCTGACGTTTCGGCAACTGATTGTCTTCTCTGTTCTCGTATAGCGGACTGCCGACCATACGCGCCCTCGCCATGGGAATGGATGATTCGCCGAAACCAAAAGGCCGGCCAATACGCCTAGACGAACGGTTCCTTGTCAGTTTTGCTGGGACTTGCATCACGGCCTCGCCTCGGGCACCAAGTGCACGCATTCCTTTTGGGATCGTCGACCACGTACCCGGCAGCTACACGACTCGCTCACCTGGCTCCTAGGCCTGCCCTGTTCGCCCTGCGCCGCCGATACCCCGCCGAGCCGGCGGGACGAGGCGTTGAACGGGTCGAACTCGAGCCACGGGTCACGCACGCTGCAACACAGGCCTCCAGAGCCGTACTACACTTGTTTTTACCACGGGAGTTCAGAGACACAGGACGGACGGGCCGGCCTGTAGGGGGAATGCATCACAGCGCTTTGGAAGGGGCCATGGGTTACGGATTGGACTCAAACACACATTTAAACGGACAAGAGGCGTTTCTGGGCAGGGAAGGGGAGAGGTGCTCGCGTGCGCGCGCGCGCGCTCGCTGATTATGAGGGCGAGCGGGAGAGAGGCAGTGCGAGAGACGGAGGACTTCCGCGCGACTGAAAGAAAGCGAGAGCGAGACGACACTGCCCCGCGGCTTGGCCCACCGGGCCCGCCCCTGTAAGGGTCACGACAGCACGCCTATCTATCTCTCCCTGGGCTCTTTCCACCCACTGTGGATGGGTCTGTACCGTGCTGGGGCGAGCCGGCGTTTCCCAGCCGCGGTGGCCCTGAGCACGCGTCTCCCCCTCGGTTTGGCTTCTCTTCACTTTTGGATTTGATCGGCATTATCAGCATGGGCATCACGGGGTTTGGGCGTTTGGATGAGGAGCGCGCGCACAGTCGGCCACATCTTTTTTTTTTCTTGTTACCGCCGTTACTGCTGCTGCGACTGCTACTACAGAGACTGGCCCACTCGGCAGATACCCTTTTGGACTACAGAAAAAAAAGAAACAGACACTTCAGAACAACCTTCTCTGCCTTGGGCGCCTGCCGCCCCCGGGTCTTGTCATCCAGCGCGACGGCCCACGGTGATGTGTGCATGCCGCGCTGGCCGGTTGGGCAGAGCCCTGCTTCTGGGCCATAGTCAGCCCTCGGGCCCGCCAGGTCGACTTGACACTTATCGCCGGCTGGGTGAGGCAGCAGATGTGCGTCTGACGGCGGTGCTGGTTGGTGGACGGGCTGTCAGGTCGGAACGGGGAGACCAGTTAGACGCGAGCACCGCTGGCCCGCCTGCGCAGCCGGTGTATAAGGTGATCACTTGAGCATATCCGATCCGGTCGCCCAAGGTTGCATAGCTGCAAAGCCAAGGCCCGACCAAGGGACCCAAGGCCGCTCGCTCGCACTGCTGGCTACCGCCATCCCGCATCGCATCGCGTCACTGGTTTCTCCATTCTCGATGCCTCCAGCCGCTCGTTCGGGCATTGGTTCCTGCGACATGGTTCCGACGAATCCAAATTCGACGGCGTACGGCTTCCAGCACCTTATCTGCCCATCAAACTCCTCCATGTGTACCAAGTAATGGATGTACTTGGGTATTTATATACCTAGAGATGGATGGATGGGAGCTCAAGCCCCGTACCGAGGCAATCTAGGTAAGCAGATTGGAGGTAAGTAGGTGCCTGACAGCCATCCATCCTCTTGGTTGCCCTTGCTGAGGCCTAGATTAATTGGACTCCCATGGGATCAATACCTCTAGGGCTACTTGGATGGAAGGGAGGTAAGTAAATACCAGGGCTGTTTTGAGTGTCCATGGTGGATGGTAATAGTAATGATACCCGCTACCTAGGTAGGTAGGTAGGGCCCCTCTTCTGTGGGAGGTGGGATGGGATTGGAAGAAACCTTCTTGCCCGCCCTACCTACCTCACCTACTTACTAGGTAAGGTAGGTTACCTACTCCTCGGGTCCAAGATGGATGGATGGATCCATTCCTCTTGCACCTCGCTCAACGACTACGATATCCAGCCGGGAACTATTTATTGACGCCCCCCCCCCCCCCCCCCCCCTCCCCCAGTAGGCCTTCCATTCGAAGCACCAAGGCGATTTGACAGTTGCCGTCCCGCCTCCCGCCCGACGCCAGCGGCCGACGGAAACGACGGAGGGAATTGCTAGCGGCACCATGTCACCATCACATCGCCCCTGCCAGCCTGCCTGTCACGGGTCAGGCCGTAGTATCCAGTAACAGGGCTACCTCCCTACGTCTAGGTTCCCGATTGCTGCAGTCTGCCCTTCTGGCCGGCTGCCTGCCCTGCCCTGCCCCCTTCTGCAATGCCTACCTGCAGATGGCCGGTCAAGCTGGCAGTGTGCCCAAGGGGTCCCCGTGTGGTCGTGCAAGGTACTTCACGTACATGCCTAATGTATGCAACCCGCCGTCCAGCGTCTGGGAAGCCTGGGGGGGGGGGGGGAAAACTTGGCTCAGCTGGTACTACTGCATGGGGGATACGGGGCTTTCCGGCCTCCCAGTCCTTCAGCATCCATAGCTCTGCTCCTCTTCCGCCCCCCTCCCACTCCTCTGGCACTATGGCGCAGCCGTTGGGAGGTTGTCGGATGGCCGCATCCATCCCATCCTTGGGCACCGTTCACGCCTGCGTGTGTTTTCCGGGAACAGGCAGCCGTGTGCAGGTGCGCATCCAGTCGACGACATCTCGGAACGGCAGGATTAATTGGTTGGGAGGGGATGCTGCGTACGTGTAATGTCAGTACCCATCCGCCCTCTCTCAGTGTCTCTCTTCCGCCCTCCTCTTCCACCTCTTCACCCCTCCTCCTGCTCCTCCTCCTCCTCCTCCACCACCACCTCTCTCCGCCCCCCCTCTTCGACCGTTCTAGCGTATCTGGATGATCGCGGGCCAACCAACAACCTTCCAGTTTCCGACCACTCAGAACCTGCAGCCGCCCTTTGGCCGCGTGCCGCCATACCAGCCGCTCGATATGTCGCTTGTACGCTGCTGACCTCTCCCTGCCGGACCCCAGAAAACCAAGCTTGTGGGGGGACAGGTCAGGCAGGGAATGAATGTGTGGAGGTGGTGGTGAGATGGGGGACCGGCATCACCCGTGCGAGCCCGAAACGTGGCTGCGCGACAGCCTTTCTTTCTATTCGCAAGACGCCCATGATGGGCTTGGGTACCAGCCATCCGCCCTCTACACCATCAACCCCATCCATGTCCGCGTCCGCCCGGCCTGTGAGCAGAGGCGACCCGATGCCAGACATGTATAGAGGTAGGCAAAAGAAGTACTACCTACGGAGTACTGGGGCCCCCCTTGGCACTGTACCGCCAAAGTACTGCTAACCTTTCATACCTGCATACTACCTAATACCAGGGCTACTATATGGTAGTTGTCAGTAGGTGCCTACCTATCCATCTCTTACTTCCCATACCTCCCACTCCATACCCACCTACTTACCTACCTACCTACCTATATCCTTACCTACTACCTCCCATATCATCTATAACCCCTCCGCCAGCGCCTCCCCTCCACGAGGACTGACCGATTCCTATTCAGCCGCCCGGTCCAATCGACGATTGGCTGGAACCCCTAAGACACACGCCAAGCGCTCGTCATTTTCCTCCCGTCCATGGCATAGATCGCTCACCTCTCCGCTCATGCTGACCGTCCGCTCGCTACCCCAGATCTCGTGGAGACCCCTCCTCCAGATCGGGGTTGACGACCGCTGACCGGCTTCCATTGCCTCCGTTCGCCCCGACCGTCTCGGTTCACGCTGCGGAAAAAGGCAACTTTTGCGAGTGCGCCGGCACCCGTGCCCTGGCTTGCGGTACTTGGCTTGTTGTGGATTGCTGGGTGCCGTCGCCCTGTCTGTCACATATCACATTGGGAGGCGCGCCCCCCCCCGGTTCTCCCTGGCCCGCTTGCAATGAGCCTGTGCGTGGCACGCGGATACTTACATACCTATAGTTTGCGTGTGTATTTTGCCCGCGTGTGGGTGCTGCAGCCGTTCCAAGATGTGCGTGATATCGGTACATTGGGGCCCGTGGTTGGAGATTTGCACGCCCCTTGTCCTCGTTCCCGCCATCACGCCGTTTGCCTGGCCTTCCCGATTTGCCAAGGATACAAATTGGCAGGATTACTGAACACATTTTTCTTCACGGCGCTGCGTCGCCACCTATCACCAGCATGGATACATGGCTTTATGCATCATGTCACGACCCGTTGAACGACTCTTTCTCCAGGCCTCTTGCCGGTATCCACCGCTTCCTACCCGCCCCTTTGCCACTATCCTCTGCTGAGTCCGTGTCCATAGAGCCCACGGTCGTCCTTCGCAGGCAGCGCGCCAATCAAGTCGACTGACAGCCGTCGGCGGACAGGCCGCATCCCATGAAACGTTCGCCATGGGGTTGAGGACCCTTTGGCTGGGCGACAACGCCTCGTGCCTTGATGCCGTGTGCCACCCATCGCTTTTGCCTGGATGTGACCGATCCTCTTCTCGTGGCGGACCTGGCGGAACGGCTGCACAAACTCCTACTGCACTTCTTCCCAGCCCGTGGCGTCTCCATTTACCGTGCCGTGCCTTGGCCGCACCTTACGATGCCGAGGATGATTCGAAGCGGAGGGGTCGGCCCGTCTCACTCAAGTCCAAGTTGGAGCTGCCAAACCTCGCGGGCCTGTCGGTGAAGGCTCACCGGTTTCATTAAGCCGGGACGAAATTTCTTCATGGTCCCCGCAGGATCTGCCTCATCAGGGACGCGGCAGAAATTTCCGCCGCGGAACATGGCGGCCGCAGGTCCGACAGCTGCCCTGGAAAGTGTCAACGCATACGGGGGTACTGGCGACATTTACCAGCTGTGTGTGGTTGCATGCAGCTTGCGCCTACCCTTCACAGCAAGTACTGCAACTTGGCTGATGCGCATGCGCCGGCCTTGGCATGCATGCTGGTCAGGTTGGCTCTGCCGCCAGAGGAGCAAGGAGCGACGACACGGTGTTCGTCGTTTTATACCCTTGCCATAGTATGCACATCTGTCCACCCCAGGCGCTCGGCCTGTGCTCCTCCCCATTTCTTTCACTCAGCATTCGGAGATGGTACGCAGACAAAACCACATGGCGAAATCTCCGACGCAGGACGTGGGCCAATTCGGTGGCACGCCTGCCGGAAAACAAAATCGACTTCTTGGCTGCGGGACTATCCCCCTCTACGTCTCCCCCTTTGTTTTCTTTCCGGGGGGGGGGGGGGGGGGGGGGGGGGGCGCATGCCAGATCTGATCGGAGATCGGCGAGGAGGAAACCAGATCCCCCGAAGCTCGCGTATCTCAGACATGCACTCTAGTACCGGGGTACATCATCACAGCGTTTGGATACAAGCGAGTTACGATCTATGGGAAACCCCCTTTGGCCTGCGCGGGGTCCGGGGACGGCAGAAGAAACGAAAGGAACGGGACAGACTCACGAAGAGCTGGCCGTGTGCGCATGCCCCATGGTCCAGGTGACTGGTAGTGTGCCGCGGCTCAGCGCGAGCTGACCAAAAAGCCCCGGCGGCTCAACAACCAGGTTCTCGGGTCCGACCAAGACAGGAAAGACTCCGTGGTACTGCTCTGGCGGCGGCTGACTTGACATGCAGATGACGTTGTCAAGGAGCAATGGCGAACGAGTGTTCGTTGGCTGCCTCGATCCTAGTGCATATGCACCATCCGTCTCATGTCTGGCTATCGTAGAAAAAGCAAGGAAAGGAGGGGGAGGGTGCCCCAGATTTGGAGCAGTTGCTCGTTGCGAGAGGACCAGCTGTTGGCTGGTCCATAGCCCCCCAGCCATGCCTTCGCCACCTCGGACTGGTCTCGTATATCGACTAGGTAATAGTAATCGTGGGAGTAAGCTAAATACATTGCTGCCCCCTCCTCCTAAGCCCGAGGCAGTGATGGCTGTTCGCCCAGCCAGCTCCACTGGCCTTGTGTAGAGGGGTCCCGAACGAACCCAGAAAGCAATCATGCTTAGGCAGCTCTAGATCCCGATCTTACATACGTGCCTCCCCGCCGGACATGATCGCCCACCCCGTCGTCCTTTTTTGCTTTTCCCTTGCCTCGGAGGCCTTGCGCGTCTCCTAGCGCGCATGGCGCCCCCTATTAGGGCTTGGACGTGAGAGGACGTGGGGCGGTGAAGATGGTCTGGAAGCTGCCCTTGGATGACAGGTCATAAGAGCATCTGCGTGTCTTGGACCGTACGATCCACGAGGATGAGCCTGTCGCATATCACATCGGGGCCCCGGACAGGCCCCCGCCTGGCTCTGCGCCTGTCGTCAAGCTTCCCGGGGTGGCTCTCGTAGGAGGGGAACTGGAATGCAGGTGTGTAACCGAGCAGTTACATACATGGCAGCGACCCGGATTGCCGGGTTGGCCAGGGCATGCGCGTCATCTTGTCGCAAGGGCGCAAAAGCCTGTCCGTCGACGGCCTGCGCGCGCGCTTCTTAACTGGCCTTGGGCTTACTATGCCTCAGCTGGCCCGCATCGGGCTGCCGCACCAGTCGCCCGTCCGGGAGCCTCTGCTCCGTCTGGCGCACCCGCCACAGGACCAGCAGGTAGACCAAGTCGCAGATGACGAACAGGCCATTGATGAAGATGGCAGGGGCACTGACGAAGTAGCCGTGGGCCTCGGGCCAGTACCACCAGAGTACTCCGTTACAAAGGACCATGCCGCAGAGCGAGCCGAGGAATCGGGCAGCCCTGCGCGGGTCGCGTAGGCGGAGCGGTCAGTGAAGGTCTCCCTGCTATGCGGGTGGGAAAGGGATGGGGGGGCCAGAAGCGAGACACTAAGAAAGAAGGGACGGGTCCGGCCCGGACCGACTCACCAGATGGCATAGCCTGTGCCTCCGGAGTGGCCCCGGACGACCAGCATGGCCAAGCTCGCGGCGCTAAGGGTGGACTGGGAGACGCCGGCGGACCAGAAGGCGAGCTCGGTGGTGTCGTAGCCGTCGGCACCGCGCCACCACTTGCCCGTCTTGTCGCCGGAGCCGAAGCCGGGGCCGGCGGCGAGCCACCAGTGGGCAAAGGCCCAGTGGCCCCAGACGCCGACGGCGAGGAGGAGCAGCAGGAGGGCGGCCATGTGGCGGCCGACGAAGGGGCTCGTGGCGCGCCACTCGAGGGGAGCGAAGCGCACCGTCGTGTAGAGCAGGCCGCCGTCGAGCAGCAGCCAGACGAGGAAGCCCGTCTTCTCGAACCAGGCCTCGGCCACGTAGAAGCCGTAGACGACCTCCCACGCCACGTTGATGGCCAGCCCCACGATGGGCATCCCGTACGAGCGCGTCGCGAGGGACCGGCGCGTCATCAACACGTAGGTCAGGCACCACAGCGACACGCCGCCGGCCAGCAGGACGGTCGACAGGGGCACGAGCCACGGCGGCGCATGGGCGGGCGCAACGTCAGAAGAGCCCATGTTGGGTTGATGGGCGGTATTGTTGTTTACTGCTGATGCTAGTAGCGGTGTTGTCGTTGTTATTGGTGGTGGTGTTTGTTTACCCACGCTTCTATTGTTATTGTCAGGCGTGGTATATGTGCCGGGGGTGGGGAGTTACGTGAAGATGTCGTATGTTACGAGGTGGCTCGTGGGCAGTCAGTCAGGGGCGCGATTCCGGGCGTGCCGGAATCCTGACAGATGATGGATCAATGGCACTTCCAGTTAGGGGGCACCGCTCAGCCGGCCCCGCACAGCGGATCAAACAAGACCCGACGGTGGACGACGGCTTTTCTCAGCCACGCCGACCGACCTGGAAGCATACATCGGTTGGTTGCTTTGCTGTTGCCTTCAGTTCTGATTGCACCATATTTCAAGTCCGCTGCGGGAGGCACACGGGCTCAAAGGGAGCATCTCTGCCCTCCCGGAGCTACCGGAGCCGGGGGGCTGGAGGGAGAAGAAGCCCGGTAGATTGATTACGCGGGGTGATTGTCGATGGGCGGAAACCCTCAGCTCAACCACTTTGCACGCCATCGTGGCACGAGCATGGCATCCCATATATAAGAGGTAGATTACTTCATGTAGTATTCTGATCCCCAACCTCAGTTAAGTAAGGCATTTGGCAAGTGCGGGTGGTTGTGCCTGCCCGATATTTACGTGTACCTAAACCATCCATTCTCCAGTAGAGGGAAGCCTCATATGAAGTACATGGTCCCAATTGGGAATGCGCAACCCCCCGGTATACCGTCCGCCTCTCATGTTCCTTACCCAAACTATCGAGGGCGTATCACCTCCCGTCCTACCCCGTCCTCCCAGTGCACACGGTCAAAATCGCGATGGATGCAGGATAGTCTGGGATGGAACCTAGAGAAGGCCCGTCGAGGATATGGACTGGAGGGTCAGTTGCCCCTCACATTACCGGGGGCCATCCCTTACTCGGCCCTCATCACACATGTTCACGCGGGTTATCCAATGGCACCGACGCGTTGGTTCAACACGCAGGAGCCTCATGGTGTATTCGGCATTGCTTGCCGCCATCACCACCACCTACCTGCCGGATTGGGTGAACGAAGAGGATGCGTCAAACGGGGGGGGGACCAGCAGAATAGTTGCCCATCCCGGATACAAGAGTCCCGCGGGACGGCGCACCCGGATTCTCGCACCGATTTCCCAGGGCACTGTCTGTCTCCTCTCCGCCTTCGCGACCTCACAAACGATCCTATTCACTACGCCTATCTGCTCGCAGCACCCGGCATGGCTAACTTCCCTCCGAACGGGACCCTGACGTCGGGCCTCGAGTTCAGCGGCCACTCGTATAGCCGTCCCGACAAGTTCGAACGCAGCGTCGAGGAGGCTCGCCAGGTCGTTCGGAGCAAGCTGGCGGTCTTGAGCAAACTGGACGCACTCATCTCTGTTTCCCTCGGTGGCCGTCCGCCCCTGTTTATTGATGGCCGTGCCGGCAAAAAGGAGGCTGACTGGCTTGACGAGTGCTCTGATACGCCCGATGCCGAGTTGACCATTAAGCCGCACTACATTGTCCAGTTCGCCGCGGGCCATCTTGAACCTCGCTTTGGTCTGTTCAAGGACGCCTTCTTCCATGAGACCTACAAGCCACGAGGCAGCATTGCCGTCGCCATCAGATTCGCCGATCTCCTAACGCCGAGACCCCCTGAGCCCTTGGCGGCGTTCACTCCCGCCGCCTTTCCCCGGCTGCCTCGACCGACCCGGGACATCGAACAAGTCAAGCGAGACATCGGAGAATTCGGATACGGTTTCGTCCAAAATGCGCTGACGCCCGACGAGGTTGCCATCCTCAAGAAGGCGGTCCGAGAGCAAGCGGCGGGTGAAGTGAAGGCCGGAGTTGCCAAGAGTGATGGGGGGCCGCATCAGCCCAACCAGCGTATCTGGGTTCTCACCAACAAAGGCGATGTAAACCCTGCATCCCCCCTCCCGGTCCAAGACGGGAACACAGGCACTGACAGGTTGGCGACAGGAGTTTCTCGACCTCCTCAATCACCCCCTCATCGACGAGATGGTTCCCTGGCTTCTCGGCGACTATGCCCACGTGCACAGTTACTTTGCCAACATCGCGCGTCCCGGGGGCGAGCCGATGCAGCTCCATACGGACCAGATCGCCATCCAGCCGCCCGTTCGCGACATAGCGTTCGGCCTCAACATCATGTGGTTCCTGTGTGACTTCACCGAGGCCAACGGCGCCACGCGCGTCTACCCGGGCTCCCACCGCGGCCACGTGGCGCCGTAAGCAACACCCGGTGTTATTGATTACCCCTTTGAGCACGAATAACCCCCGTCGGTCCGGCCTGAGCGTACTTTTAAACATGCTCCAGGAACACGTCTCTTCTGGGAAGATACTGACTCTGGATGATGGTAGGGCGGACATTTTTCACGTCGACGGCAGCGTCGCGGCCGAGGCGCCGGCCGGCACGGCCATGGTCTTCGAGAGCCGCCTGTGGCACGCGACGGGCCCCAACGTGCACGCGATCGAGGAGCGGCCCGCCATCAGCATGTTCTTCATGCGGTCCTACATCCGCCTGCAGGAGCAGAACCCCTTGTCCCTGCGCGACGACGTGGCGCCTAAGCTGTCGGAGCGCCACAAGAGACTGATGGGCTACTGCAGCACGGGAGCCGTGGGCGGGCTGGACGGCGAAGTCCGCGAGGGTATCGTGGCAGAACGGCGGGACGACTGCGTGGGCCGGCTCCGGGCGGCTCCGCTGCTCCAGGGGGAACCGGTGGCGGCCAAGTAGGCAGACGAGAGACGTCCAACAATACCATGGCGAGTATACTTAGCTCTCTGTGCATACATACCCGCCTCCTAAGTCAGCATGTGAGTACCGAAAAGGTTGAGGGGCAGACTTGACTTCGTGGTGTACCTCTCACGGCCACCACCGCCTTTATATTGACCTATTGACCTCCTACTCGTATCAACTGTAGAAGGGGTAGGATCCGGGCCAGGTTTCCAACACGGGCCCTTGTATACCTAAGGGAAAAGCCGCCTCTATAGGAAAGTGGCTGAGTGTTTTGATGTCGAGCCCGGCCCTCGCCCACACATCCGTCATCCGGTGCAGAGGGAGGGGCCCATCTGCTCTGGCTTTGCTAAAGAAAGGCTTCGCAGATGACGGACAGCCTACAGCAGTGGCGTGGCTAGAGTCTTACGATGACAGGTATAAGGGGGAGGGGATAAAGGATATCACAACCGCGGGATAACTATTCCTGGGCGCCTTCACCAAGAAACCCCGGGCCATTGGGTGGGTTCCATAATCAACCTTATGGATGGATTACTTACCGATGTAGTACTTGAGGTACAGGGCTGTGTTAGGTAATGTGGGTTGGCTCCAGCCCGGCTAGTGATTGGATAGTACGGGCTCTTAAGTAAGTAGGTTCCATAGTAAGTACATGGATGGTGGACTTTGCGTGGTGGATAGATGCAGTCCAACCCACGCCAAAAGCATTGGTCCATATAGAGAAGTTTGCATGAGTACGCCGCCGACGTCCGGACCTCCCCGCGTCGTATCCTTTTTGCAACTTCGTCGGGTCACAGAGTTGCTATGTTTCTGAGCACAGGGAGGTGAGGTCGATAGCACTCATACACATAGGTACCCTGCCGCAGCCCAGACATCATCACCTGACTCAGCCCCGGCGTCGCACCGGCAGCGCCATCTCGTTCTTGGTGCCTCACCAACTTCCATCTTCGGCTTCCATGGCGTCACCCAGCGAGCGCAACCAGGCGTTGGTCCAGTGGGTGGAGGAGGCCGGGGGCAGCCTCCATCCGTCGGTCGAGATCTACCACGATGCCGTCACCAAGGCCTCTTTCCGGGTCAAGGAAGGCTGCACCCTCGACCCGAAGGAGGCCATCGTGACGCTCCCCATCGGCCGGAGCCTGTCGTACCTCAACGCCGTCTGCGGCCACGCCGCCTTCCCCGAGGTAGGCCCCGGCAGCTTCGCGCCGCCGGCCGGCCGGGCCCCGGCCCAGTGGTTCCCCGCCGACTTCCTGCGCGAGACGCCGCCGCATGTCGTCGGCCGCTTCAAGCTGATCCAGGAGTACCTCCTCGGCCCCGACTCGGCCTGGTGGCCCTACCTCCGGACTCTGCCCCAGCCCGAGCACATGGCCAGCATGCTGCCCGCCCTCTGGCCCAAGGACGACGCCGACTTCCTGCTGGGCACCGAGGCCCACGACGCCGTCAAGGAGATCAAGAAGACGCTGAAGCGCGAGTTCACCGCCGCCATGGCCCTGCTGCCCGGCGCCTATGCTCTGACCTACAACCGGCCTCTGTACCACTGGGCCTACGCCATCTTCACCAGCCGGAGCTTCCGCCCGTCCCTCATCATCCCCGACGCCCCCTCGCTGAACCTCGCCTGCGAGATTGACGACTTCTCCGTCCTCCTGCCGCTGTACGACGTGGGCAACCACTCCCCCTCGGCCAAGGCCCCATGGACCACGGACCGCGCCACCCAGCTGTGCAAGCTTCTGGCTGGCCAGACGTGCCTCTCGGGAGAGCAGGTTTTCAACGTACGTAGCCGGGCCGGAACCGCCCTTGGTCCCCTTTCGGGACGCTGCTGACCCTCGACCTTAGAACTACGGCATGAAGACCAACGCCGAGCTGCTGCTGGGCTACGGCTTCATCCTCCCGGAAACGGACACGTTCCACAACGACTACCACCACGTCAAGACGAAGTCGACCGACGACGACGATCTCGCCGGCTTCCACCTCGTGTCGCTGCGCCCCATGGCCGATGCCAGCTCCCTCGTCGGGCGGAGCAAGAGGCTGATGGGCGACGACGCGGCCGTGACGCCCGTCTTCGCGCACATCCAGGACAGCCTGGTGACGACGCTCTACGAGAGCGTCCGCAAGCAGCCGGGCCTGGACGCCGACGCCGACGCCGACGACACGTCCATGGACGACATCATGGCGGGCCGCATCGCGCCCGCCTCCCGGGACCGCATCGTCGACCTCCTGGGCTCCAAACTGACCCATGACCTGGACGAGCTCGACGCCTACGAGATGCCGCCCGCCGCCAACGCCAACCAGCGCCTCGCCCTCGAGTACCGCGGCCAGTGCCGTAACGTCATCGTGGCCGCGCTGCGGAGCCTTATGGCCGTCAACGGCTGAGCCCTTGTGCGCCTCCCCCCCCCCCCCCCCCCACCCCCAGTCCCCCACCCCCTTTTCTCCTGCTGTTGCTGGGCCGTCCCGTGCAGGTACGTATTGAACGCCGGGCCGTCACTGATCGGCTCCGTCGATAGCGGCCAACGGCGGCATCGCCGACGCGCCAGCATCTCCAGGGCGTGCGCCCCGGGGGGGGGCAGCCTTGGGGGCCCCTGGAACTAAGGCACTCGGAGCCACCCGGGGGAGAAAAGGGTCGTCATCCTGGCGGAGCGGGGACACACTTGGCGAAGCCGACGGGGCGCCGGCTAAGCGGTAGCCTCTTGGCGGGCGAACTAGACGCGTTGGGCCCCGTGTCGGGCTGGTGGTCTTCCCCCTGGCCGCCCTTTTTGGGGCTGTTGGGACTTTGCTTTGGCGATAGACCCGTATACGTAGCCGTGTTGCTCGGCAAAGCTTGGCACAGGTACCGCGGGCACGGCCCCCCGGCCGGCCCTCCTGCTCGCGTCATCGTCCCGTTTCCCAGGAATGACAGTGTGGCAGCTCGCGGGCGTCGAGTGGCGGACGCGGGCGGCACGAGAGATATTGGGGGGAACAAGCAGGGAATGCGGCCGGCATGGAGACAGGGGGGCAGGGGGGTGAGGCAAAAGGCAATCGGGGTTAGGAAACGGCAGCCTCGTCAGTCAGCCGGCCGGCCACGTCAGCGACGGCGTCGACGACGCGCTAGCCCGGACGTCCAGTCGCGTGGACGCCGTATATACAAGTATGTTGGTGAGGTAGGCACATGATCAGGGGGCAGTGAAGGGTAGTTTAAAAAAGTAGTATTAGAGAAGGGGAGAGAGAGAGAGAGAGTAGCCCAAGTATGTAGTTTCGTCAGCTCTCAATTTCAGGGTATCATGTCCATGTTCCACGCCCACCCCTGAGCCCCTGGCCCGGGTCCTTTGTTAGCCTCGCCGGGCCAGGGCCCGGATGGATGCCCAAAAACGCCAAATCAAAGCCATCGCCCGCCATCCCCCAACGCTAATCGTCATGATCTCCCGCCCGCCACATTCAAGCCCAACCGTTTCTAATCGACCCGTCCGAAGTCAAAGGAGAGAGGAGAAGGGAGGCAGCCCGACCGAAGGCTTGGGACGCAACAGCCCCATAGCCCCAACGGCGGTTTCTCCCTGCCCCCCCTTTTCACTACGGTTAGACGACCGTTGCATCTGCCCTCTCCTCTCTTCTAGTCCCATCCGGAGAACGGGACGGTGGGGGGGTCGCTGCCGGATTTATACGGCACAGAGATTACTTTGATAGTTTGAGGACCTGCTCGACCTTGTCTGGTAACAGATTCATGTTTTCGTTCAGCAAATCCAGACAGGCTTTCGAGGCTGTGACGAGGGAGAGCATTGTCAGCACAAACGCGGGTGGCAGTGGGTTGCGGTTGTGCTTGCTTGCACAACCGGGGGCGTCAACTTACGCAGGAGCAACTGGGCATCGTTCGACTCGAGGGCGGCACTCATACGGGCCGAGTTGTAGCAGCCGTAGATCTGCTGCAGGGCCAGCATCTTGCGCCAGAGCCGCTCCGGGTCGCCGCCGGTCCCCTCTTCCAGGGCGCGGTGCAGCGAGCTACGCCGTTGCCGGTCCGAAAGCTCCGAGGATGTGCGCGAGGCGGCGCTGAGCGTGCTGGTGGGCGAGGGAGGCCGTTGGCGGCTGCCGCCGTGGTGGTGATGTTGGTCCTGGTAGGTGGCCATGGCTTCGTCGCATGGGCTGCCCGTGGTGAAGACACCGCCGGCAGGGGCATCAAGTAGGCCCGGCGAGGCGTCCCCGGCGTCACAAGGAACCAAGGGGCAGGGCGTGATGGCGTCGATATCGTCATATACCGACGGCCCGCTGGTGCGAGCAGCCGGTCGACTGGCGGGAACGTTTGGCATGCTGGGTGGCGAGACGTGCAGGGGCGAATATAATCGCTGGTTGCGAGCGAGCGGACGAAAAACAATAGACGGTGGTGGTGGACGCTGACTTATACTGGACGAAAGGCCGGTATAAGTCGGGGCGGGCGGTGGCTGGTGTTAGTCGGGCTCCGACGGGACGGTGATTGGGTTTTTGGCCGTTGGTGTTGGTTATTTCGGACAGTCCGGCAAAGCAAAGAAGCAGGTGGACAATGGATAAGAAGTTTCCAGGGGAAACCGGGAAAGAGAAGGGCGATGGCAACCCTTCCTTTTCCTTTTCTTTTTTTTCTTCCTTTTTTTTTTCAATGCAACCCCTTCTCTTCCCTCTTTTTGCCCCTTCGTCTGCCTTTCAGATCGTCCTGGACGGACCGATAAGTGGAGCCTGTGGGTGAGGGTGAAGCGCGGGTGCGAAAGGTGTATGGACGTGTGGAAGTAGTCCCAGCCCAGAAGGTGGAGATGATTTGGTAATGCGGTAGGGGGTAGGGGTTGGTTGGCGCCGAGGTGATGGAGGTAGGGGAGTGAAGTATGGGAATGCGGCCGTGGTTAAGTAAAGAAGCGAAGCACGATAGGCCATGGGCGAGAAGGCGATATGCGCCATCGAAGGGGGTGGGGGGGGGGGGGGGGGGGGCGGCATATATGTCATGTCATATGCCGAGCAAAATAAGATCAGGCCTGCGATGGGAAGGGCGGAGAGGGCGGAGGGCGCGTGTGGAATGAGGCCACGGCCCCATGCCATGGAATGGATGGATGCCAGGCCTAAGATGGAAGAGAAGGAAAGAAAAAAAAAAAGGGTTTCCCCCCATGCGCCTACCTTAGCCGCGCAATACATAGTACATGTGGCAGGCGGACGTTGTGTCGTTGGGAAGAGAGGGCTTCCATCTTTGGTCGGGCATTCCCCCGTCACGCCGTCATGGCGGAGGGCGTGACGGACGGTGCCCAAGGTGGCCGTCGTCGCTCGCAGAGTTGGACGGCTCGATTCCCAGCCCTGTCCGCCTTCGCGCTGGCAATCTCGAGCGTCCGATGCTGCCATGGAGGCCCGGCCTAGATGCAGGCGACGTGGGGACCCAAGAAGCCAAGGTAGCGATGAAGGCCGAAACGCCATGCCTGTGCCAATCACGGCATGGTCCAGGGTCGTCGTTAGCAGCACGGATCTGCATACGCCGGTAATAGTTGGCGCGCCGGCCCTGTACGTTGGATGCATTGGGTAGGTAGCGCGGGAAGGGGGATTGGGGAAGGAAAAAAAAAAAGGGAAATACTTTTTAGGTACTCGTATGAAGTGTGTATCCGTGGGGTGGGGAGGCGGCGCCCACGCGTCATCCCACACTCGGGGGTTTCTCAGTAGTATGGATGTATGGTGGAGGTAAGGAAGTACTCCAACTACCTACCTAAACAGAAATGGGGTGTACCTATCTCGGACTTCCCATACACTAGAAGAAGACTCCTTATTACTGTCCCTCGAGTTCTACGAAGTATGTGGCGGTGAAAGTTCTAGGTGGTCCAGTTGAGAGAGACATCCCATAGAAAGTATGTAGATACTTACTTAGCTAAAGTAGGTAGGTACTTACTTAGTTTCCATGACACTTCCAGCTGACGCCATTTGGTACGGTGAGGATTCCATTTGCCGCCCAACTCTCTCTATCCAGGAATGGAGGCCGAATTACAATCAGCCCTAGAGAAGGGCTCGGCTGCATCGCCATGAATAACGCTCCTGCATGCCCTGACAGTGGAGGGGCTTCTTGACTCGGGCCAACCGTCCAACCCAACCGGGGGGGTTGGATGATGATAATGATGATGATGATGATGCTGATGAGAGCTCTCTCTCTCTCTCTCTCTCTCTTTTGGATCTAGCCAAGAAGTAGGTAACCTACAGGCAGATTCTACGTGGACAGTGGCGCCGCCGCCGCCGCGCCCGTATCAGCCCCGGAATCGGCGCAGCAGTTGGGGGGGCAGTCAGCATGATGTGACGGAGGACAGGGCTCGAAAGGCTCTCTCTCTCTCTCTCTCTCTCTCTCTCTCTCTCTCGGTACCTCCTCCCGCGCTCTCCGTCTTCTTGCTTCTCCGGCCAACCCTAAGATGATCATGCGAACAGGAAGCGTACGCACGCAGAGACAGCCATTGGCAAACCGGCACGGCGCGGGGACCCAATACCGGGCTTGGCCATCCCCGATGGAGACGAGGGCCAAGGACCAGAACTCCTGGCGGACCCGGTCCCTGGCCTTTCTTAGAGGTCAGAAGCCAGCCGACCAGCCCGTACAAGGCAATGAGCGCCTGCCCAGCACACCTCAGCCACACCGTGGATGTGTATTATTGAAAATGCATGCATGCATGGGGCGACCATGGATGATGGATTGGCGTGTGGCAATCCATGAGTTGGAACCTTGAGGACCTATGTATGTACTTACTTCTTAGGGGCGGGGAGGGGAGTGGGTATGTATGTAACAACTGACTGCGTCAGCAACAGCAGCAGCACACATACTCGTACACACACACATGGATACCATGGGGAACACGATAGTAAGAGTACATACTTAGTAATAGCAGTAGTAGCCGTCGCAGCCACCCACCTACCTTCATCTCCTCCCCCTCCCCCCGGGGAGCCGGTTGAGATTGTGCATGGATGAATACACAAGCTTTTCCTTCTGGCGTATAGAAGGTTCGTCGTGCCGGGCGTGGTGAGTCAGTGGGAAAAAGCGAGTGGTGGGAGCTTGTCCGGTTTTGCTACGGGCACGAGGTCAGGGTATTATGGGCATCCACTCGCCCCCTCCTCCTGGTTACGGTAGTCTGCAGATCACTCGATCAACTACCGATGCAGGCGGCCCACCGGGAACAGGCGGGTTCCCTATCACTTCATATCAACCTTAGCCGTCCATCCATCCATTCCTACCATGTACAACTAACTACTCAGTACCTACCAGCTTTTTTTTTTTTCCTTTTTTTTTTTTTTGTTAGGGGAGCCCGTCGTTATCAGTTGGGGTAGTTCACTGGGGCTGGCCGTGGTTTAGGGTTGTGGGGTTTTCCTATCTCGAGTGGCCGATCACTCCCAGCGCTCTCTCTCTCTCCCTCTGTCCGCATTCACCCACCCACCTTCAGCTTCGGAATGTGAGTGTGTAGTACCAATGCTACCCTCCTGCCCGCCTGCTATGCCTCCCATCGCCAGCCCAATAACCGCCAAGCATCAAACCGCACGTTCAATGTGACACACACACACACACACACATACACACAAATGCTTCCCACTTAGTTACGTCAAGATTTAGCAGCTCGCATCCAACCTGTGATCTATCCGCATCCGCCAGCTGGGGGAAGGGAGGGAGAGAGAGAGAGAGAGAGAAGTATGCATGTGCGTGCGTGCGTGCATGCGTGCACGCGTCCTGCCCGTCACAGTCATCGTCAACTTTTTAGCACCGTTGTTTACCAGCCCCGAGAAGGCTAAAATGGCGTCGAGTGAGACCCTCCGGTCCCGGGGGGGGGGGGGGGGA
The DNA here is from genome assembly GCA_029489945.1 of Nigrospora osmanthi. Classification (NCBI taxonomy): domain Eukaryota; kingdom Fungi; phylum Ascomycota; class Sordariomycetes; order Amphisphaeriales; family Apiosporaceae; genus Nigrospora; species Nigrospora osmanthi. Next base: position 2,141,775 of record CP120494.1, on the reverse strand, counting down.
GCGCCAATCCCGTGGCGTCCCCGTGGCGTTCCGTGACTGCTCCTTGGATGCTTCTTTTCACTCACTGGCTCCCCTACCCACTGATCGGCCGCCCGAGATTCCCCAATCGACCCTGCGCTCTCCCACGCAGCGTGACAAAGCACAGCCGGAACACAGGCGGCGTGCCTCCGGACTGGTGGTGGATGGCAACTGACCACCCAGGTGGAGCCGCATGGTCGCCGTGAGGGGGAGAGGCTGCCGAGGCCGCTTCGCCATGGTGACACGCGGCCGTACGACACGCACACACACACACACACACACACACACACACACACACACGCATCGGCTGAGGAACACCCCATACCCAATCACGCCAGACCAGGAACCGAAGACGGAGACAAGGTTGCGATGGTGACGCCTTGCGCGACGCCTCAACCCCTCCGCCCTCCGCCCTCCGCCCCCTTTCTCTACCCGGCCAGCGAGCAGGCGTAGGAGCCCACCGCGCGCCTCCTGAACCTGCCGCCTCTACACAGCAACAACATATGGGGAGTCTAAGCCGGCTCGTCACGCAAGCGCCCGGGCGGCGTCGGTGGCATTGCGCCAACCGCGTAGCGCTGCCGGCCGGCGCCGTCTCTGCCGCATGCCCCGGAGCTCCCCTCTCCCCCGCCCGTCGCGCTCCCCACAAGCCGATGAACGAGCGGCAACCCGTACGACGTGTCACCGCTTGGGGATTACGCAGGCGCACGCAGAGCGGTACTGTGGTGTGGCCAGGACGGCCAACGGCGCGCTAGAGTTCAGCCAACCGGGCGCCTCGACTCGAGAGCGTTGGACATCATCTACCGAGCCAACCGCATCGGCCAGAGCGCGACGTACCCGAACGGCCCTGGTCGGCATCTTCTCGCCCCGGCCACAAGTACGCAACCCGCCTCGCTCAACCACATGTGGAATGGGGGGGATTGAAGTGGAAAGGTAAGCCTAGCCTGCTGCTCGCGGGGTGGCGTTGGCATGCGTCTATCCGGCCAACGCCATGGACGGGCCTGCTCGGGATCATGGGACATCGTCACCATTACCAGGCAGACGGAGGTCCGTGAACCTCGGCGGCGCCCCAGCAGCTTCTGCTTCTCTGGGAGGTGGCGCACGCGGCCCGTGACAAGTCTTGCCTAGCAACACGTCTTTGCAATGCGACGGCAGCGCGGCGACATTTATGCCGCGCCCGTGTAACCCTCGCCGTGCTCGGTCGTGACCCACGTCGGCGCTGGAGCCAGGGGCGGCACAGGTGCCCGTCCCGGACGGAGGGCGGCGGCGAGGAGAGAGAGCCCCGAGGACCAACGGACCAGTTCAGCCATCCTTTCCACTCGGGCCGCCTGGAAGACGATGGCGACGATTGCTATTCGTGACTTCCATGGCAGCGGCCTCAATTCTCGCAGCTCTCGCAGGCGGTAAGTGGCGTCACGGTGTCCCTTGGGGAAGCGGGAGCGAGGCGGGCAACAGGCATCGCAGGCAGCCGAGGAGCTACCTTTCTGTTTCATCCCATCCCCTCCACAGTATTGACCTTTTTTTAGGCCTCCTCGCCTTCTGCCCCGAGCCTCCGAGGGCCAGCCAAGCAAGCCGTAAGCGTCTCACAGCATAGCGCGGGCGGCAGTGCAACGGCACAACCTCCTTCTCGGGCCAGGTCGCGCGCCCCTCGGCAGTAGGGTTTGATGGGACGGGACCTGGGCATCCGACCGCAGAGCTGCGGCGCAGCGCAGGCAGACACATTTGCCCTCTACAACTTCTCCGCAGGCGACGTTGGCGCGAGGTATTGTGGAGTCTTTCATATCCGCGCTCGCGTGGAGTCGCGGGGCTTAATCAGCACCCACCCATCGGTCGGCCAGCCCAGTCCTGGACAGCCTGGGCTCGCGGTGGGTGAATGGGGGGTTTTCATCTGGTTCTTGTTTGTTTGTTTGTTTATGTGCGTATGCGTGTGCGTGCGTGTGTGTGTCTCTCTCTCTCTCTCTCTTTCTACTTATCGTTGATGTGCGCTTGGGTGCCGCATACCCGCCCGGAACCCGGCAAAGCTGCGGCTGGAACTGGGGCTGGACCTGAAGCCAAGCGATGGGACGGGGCTGACTGTGCTCGACTAAATGCTGACGAGCTCTTATCGGACGTGGATCGAACAAGCAGCGTTGGGGCCGCCGTCGGTTACCAAGTCCGAGCATTCGCGCTCCCTGGACATGCGGATGGATCATGGACAAAGATGGAGATTTCCATTATCCGTTGGGCGCTGGGGCCTGGCATGGAATTTGGTGCTCTCCGGCTCTCGGGCTCCACCGGCGCGGTCTTCATGACCGAATCGTGACGCCATCGGCCCGCCTCGCGTCGCCGGGAAAGGTGATGGATGATGGATGGGATTGTTCGGTGCCCATGAATGCGCTGGCCGTTTTTGCGACGGCAGGGCTGATGTGGGACAAACAACCGTAGAGGTACATGGGCACACAGACACAGACACGCACACACACATACTTCGTACACGTTCACCCATACCTATACCACACGCAAAGTGCTGCTGCACTCTTCCTCACCTATACTACATACGCGCCAAGTGCGGCACTATGAGGTGACCGGCCAGTCCACCGCTCGCGCGTATCAATGAACGAGGGCGGCGAAACCGTCCGAGGAGACCCTCACAAAGGCGCCGTCGTTCCCACGGGCTCTCGACCTCCGGTTCGGCCAATGAGGTCTTCTTCTCGTGCGATAGATCCCGTGTGAACCCGTATACCACCTACACTTCCTATAGGCCCATCGTGACCGGGACAACGGCTCAGCCAACGCCGAGTCCCCCCCCGTCCCACAAGATCGTGATAGGTTGCCAAGCCCGGACGTCAAGCGAACCTACCTGTCTTGCCTTTGGCCCTGTTCCTCTTTTTTTTCTTCTCTAAACATTGGGCCGCGCCCATCCTTCGGCGCCCCGTTTCGGCGGACCGGTGGATGGGCAGGGAAGAAAGGCTCCTCCTCCCCCCTCCTCCCCCCTCCTCCCCCCACCCCATCTATATGGATACACACTTGTACCTGGTAATTCGTCCGCTGCGGCTCACTCAGCTCGGCTCGAGATGAGAGGAATCCAGCCCCCGGTACGGAGTGCTAAATATCTTTTCCTCGCCAATCTCGGTATTGGCCAGCCTAGTGTAGGCACCAGTTTTGCTCTCCCTCGAGTGGCTCCCCCATTTCCACACGTCGTGGGCCACCCGTTGTTTGCTTCGATGAGTGAGATCCGAAAAGTAGTAATCGTCACACCCCTTCCTACCCACCCACCCACACTCTCTCCCTCCCTCTCTCCCTCTTTCTCACTCGTTCTTTCCCTTATCTCCCATGTTCGCATGGGGTAGTAGTGAGTGGTGACCAAACGCCCTTGCCGCCACCGCTTCCTCTAGGAAGCCCAGGGAAAAAAAAAAAAAAAAGAAGAAGGCTAGGTCTTTTCCAACCTTAACCTTTCTCTTGCCCGGCGGCGGAGTCGTTTTTTTGTTTGTTTCGGATCCTGTCGGACGGGCTCTCGCCTCATCGGCCAAGCCAAAACCACTGGCACGCCTCTCCCTCTCCCTCTTTCCGCTTCTCCCTCCCTTCCTGGCCGGGGCCTTTTGCTACCCACCGCCTCCCACATGATGTTGCACATGCCGCGGGCGAAGCAGCTCGCCATGGCCGCCGCGCTCCTGGTCACCGTGGTGCTCACGGTGCAGCTGCTGCGGACGTCGACGTACCGGGACGCCATCGTCGGCCTCGCGCACCCGGGCGGCGGGGACAAGGCGGCCAAGAAGCCGCCGCCGCCGCTCAAGTACAAGCCGCCGCCGACCTACACGCCGCCGCCCGTGGCCGACCCGTTCCCGGCCCTCGCGACGGCGGCGCCGCCGCCCATCCCGCGGTATAACGTTGCCAAGCCCGACGTCTGGAAGACGGACTACCAGCTGGCCCTGGCGCCGCCGCTCGTCATCGGCTTCACCCGCAACTGGCCCATGCTGCTCCAGACCGTCGTCTCGTACATCACGGCCGGCTGGCCCGCCGAGCAGATCTACGTCGTCGAGAACACGGGCATGCAGCAGGCCAACGCGCGCGGCCAGCTGACGCTGCAGCACCCCTGGTACCTCAACCACACCCAGCTCCGCATGCTCAAGGTCAACGTCGTCCAGACGCCCGTGCTGCTGAGCTTCGCCCAGCTGCAGAACTTCTTCCTCGCCATGTCGTACGAGCACGACTGGCCCTACTACTTCTGGAGCCATCAGGACGTCCTGGCCCTCGCGCACGAGAACGGCTTCGAAAACCTGACGCCCAACGCCACCTCGCCGGGCTACAAGAGCCTGTACACCCTGTGCCTCGAGGCCCTGCGCCACACGCTTGATACCGACGACCGCTGGGCCACACGCCTCTTCGCCTATGACCACCTCACGCTCCAAAACCCCCGCGCCCTCGAGGACATCGGCGGCTGGGACACCCTCATTCCCTACTACATGACGGACTGCGACACGTACAGCCGCTTGACCATGGCCGGGTGGAGCCAGAAGGATGCGAACTGCGGCGTCGTCACCGACACCGCCACCGTCTTGGACGACCTGATGGCCCTGTACCGCGACCCGAGCGTCGTGCCCAAGTTCACCGACCCCAACCCGCCGCCGCCGCCCGGGGAGAACAAGGGCAAAACGAAGCGCGACGCCCTGGCCCGGCGCGACGTCAAGATCCCCCACGACCCGCCCAACATGCACGACCCCCTCGACGTCTGGTGGCTCCTCCTGCGCGAGGCCGACAACATGTTCCACTACAAGCACGGCGCTCGCGGCCGCAACACGTGGCAGGGCGGGCAGCATGGCGGCGTCGGCGAGCCTTTCTACTATGACAGCGCCGGTTTCACCGAGGCCATTGAGGTTCTGACCGAGGCCGGCAAGGAGGTCTTCAGGCGAAAGTGGGGACATAGGGACTGCGATCTCGGCCGCTACAAGATCGCTGACCAGTGGAGGCTGGAGAAGGACTGGAAACGCTAGCAGGCGAGAAAGAGGGGGTGCTTTTGCGGCTATGTATAATAAAGAATGGCCGTCATGGGTACCTCGTGTCGGCGCAGCCGCCGTGGGCGCGACTGCGCATTTTCGAATTCGCGAGGAAGAAGGACCCGGGTTCAATCCGGAGCGGGAAAAGGAGGTGACGGACCAGGTGGTCTGAAGGCCACGGGGCCGAAGGCAAGGCGTCGGCTGCTTCATTTTGCGGGAACTCGGGAATGATACCACAATTGCGTATAACGAAACTTGCCGCCCCCTCCCTCGAGGGCGGTTTAACAACCTTCTCGATTTCCTGTTGGAACACCCGCGATGGCCGTCCGATGGCTCGTTCCCGGCTCATGGCCTCAGCTGCCTCCGGATGGCGTCCAGGACCAGCTGGTTTTTCTCGAGATGCACACTGTGATTTGCACCCTCGACGACCAACAGCTCTGCCCCGGGGATGCCGTACGCGATGTGCTGCGAGTTGGGGAGAGGGCAGATCCAGTCCTTGTCGCCCACCACGACCAGCGTCTTGGCCGTGATTTGGGCCAACTGTGCGCGGTAATCGAAGTACTTTTCCGCTGCGCTGTAAAGGTCGTCTGTTGCTGCCGTGTCAGTCGCGTCCGGCTCGGCTGGCGCCTCCACGGGGCCCATGCATGACTCACTGTGCGCTTCGGCGTTGTAGACGTTCCCAAGGCAACTGCGCAGGGCAGCATCGGCGTCAAACTTCTCGCTATACAGCGGTGACATGGCCAGGTGGACAAGGCGGAACTCGAGGTCGCTCTCGAAGCGGCCGAATACCTTGGCGCGCAGCATCGTTGCCGAAAAGCTGGGGGCCCTGTGCAGGCGCTGCTCCAAGACGGCTATGGCATCATCCTCGTCTGAAGGCGCCGTGGTGTGGCCGTCAGTCCCGTACTGCCCACCGTCGCCGCCAAGGGAAGCGTGGCCTTACGATGATACGAAGGCGCGGTTCCGCGGAGGACCAGATGCGAGACTGCGGCGGCATATTTGATGGCGTAGTGTAGCGCCAAGAAGCCCCCAAAGGAGCCGCCAATGACGATGACGCGCGAGGCCCCGGCAAAGTGCGAGCGCAGGCCCTCAACGTCGTCCACGATCTGCTCGAATGTGTACGGCTTCGTCGCCGAACTCTGCCCATGACCGCGGAAGTCAAAAGACAGCACGCGATATCCGTCGGTCGCGAGGGGCTTGTAGGCGCCGAAGTCGGACCGGTGGTCGCCTAGTGCGTAGGCCTCCACGTAAGCTGCCGGGCGCGTGCAGAGGAGTATCGGCGTCTCGGGCCCGGACGACGGAAATACTCAACCCCCCTTTCCGCACCCTGACGGACGCCTCCTCCGGTACCTGCGCGGGTGTATATATCACTTGCCCATGCCTCTGCCCCCATGCAAGGTGATAATCAGCGGCGCGCCGGCGGCACCGCAGATGCGGTAGGCCAGCCTGGCCCCGTTGATCTCCACGAATTCCACGGTTCCGGTCATGACGCTCGCCCTATCCTCCCTCTCTCTCAATATCTCTCCTATGAGCGGCCCACAATCGTAGGGTTGCCACAAGGCCAGGCGGGTGCGGCTTCGGATTGAAGCCGGTCCAGCGGACGGCAGTGCGTGAGACGAGACGGCGAAGGGTGCGCTAGGTATGGGTAAGAGTAATGAAGAGTGCTTCGAGTGTAGGTTCCGCCGAGATAGTAGATTGGGGAGCGTGGAATGGGGTGCATGACTCCGCCTCCACGTACACACTGAAGGCCTGGAGGGATCCATCAATAGATATGTATGTACATACATATAAGGGCGTCCAGGGTGTGTTGGGTCAGTAGGTACCTGCTTACCTCCTTTGGCAGCTCCACTCGGGCTCCTTTTTCTTTCTAGTTGTCCGGCTGAGCCCTGAGCCCGTCCCGTGTGTTTTGTCATCACGCATCCGCCGCCCCACGAAGGTTTTACGTTCATATGGTTGATACTTGATTTCAGAAGCCATCTATCGTCATAAAAAATCGAGCTCAAAGGCATTCCAGCCGTTGGCACCGTAATTCATTACCGTGTCGCCGCCCGTCGTCATGAGATTGCTGCCTCCCGCAGGACCAGGGCCGGCCATGCTCATAGAGGCCGTGCGCCTGTGCTGCTCCTGCTCTTGCTGTTGTTGTTGTTGCTGCTGCTGCGAGGTTGCCGGCTGCGACCCCTGGGGCGCGGATACAGGGTTCCCGAGCGTGCCGACATCGCGTTCGTCGGGGATCTCGAGAAAGCGGTAACATGAGGCTTTTCCCAAGGCGTCCTGCATCACGGAGAGGAATCCCGACATGATGGGCCGTATCAGGTTCTGGCATGAGTCCTTGGTCGGTGCGCTGCCGCCCGCAGGCCCCGCGTTGGCGCTGTACGACGTTGAAGCCGGGTCGCTGTGAAAATGAAGCGGTCCATAGCCGGAGGTAGAGATGCCGTTGATGAGACTGAGGAATTGGCGGAAGAGGGAGGCCCCCTTGTGCGCGTTGACCCAGCCTTCGGGGAAAGCCTCGAGAATGTTGGTGAGAACAGCCACTTCGTCGCGGGCCGGAAACGGCTCGCACTCGGCCATACAGGCGGCAAAGCTGTGGACCAGCACCAGCCCGACGGGGAAGAGCCGACACAGCGTCACACGGTTCAACGGCAACTGGCGCTGCTGGAAGAGCGCCGACGTGGACTGGACATGCTTTTGCGCGAACCGCAGCAGCTCCGCCCGCGAGATGACAGGGCCAAACGAGTTGAAGTGTGACGGATAGTAGAGCAGCAACAGCAGGAAGTAGTACCGAGCGCTGAGCCACGTGATGGAGTTATGTATGGGCACGTTATCGGGTTCGAGCGGTGACACCAGGCACCCGTTGCTGTACCAGTTCTCGATATCACCGCGCACGTCTTGCAGGATGGCCCGGCGGTCGGCGTGCGTGAGAGAGCTGATGTCGGACTGCTTGCGGAAGTGGATGTGTTGTAGGATACGGCCCTCCATCTGGCGCAGCTGGATGACGTGGCGCGACGTCTGCAGGATGGTGGCGAAGTGGGAGCGTTCGGGCGAGGCGAACTCGTCAATCGTGAGGCCCGGCAACGGCACGTCCATGTTCTCGTCCGTCAGCGCCACGGGCAGGCCGAGCGACGTGGCCATCATGCGGTCCAGCACGTAAATACTCCAGAAAAGTCGGTGGCGCAGCTCGATGTCGGTGGCCGAGAGGGACTTGTCGTCCGAGGCGCGGCGCGACAGGCCCAGCAGCATGGCCTGCCGCGAGACGATGCCGATGATGGACCAGGCCGAGGCGCCGGCGGGGTCGAACAGCGAGTACAGGGCCAGCAGGACCAGGATCTGGATGGACTCGATGCTCTCGCGGCAGAGGCACTCCTGGATGATGTCCGAGTAGGCCACCTCGAACTTCATGTTGGTGTCCATGGGAATCTGGCCGGCGCGCTGCAGCGTGGTGCAGCCGATGGCCATGATGAGGTACAGCAGCGTCGAGTCGGCATCGCGTCGCCGCTTGGCGAAGTCGCCGAGGATCTCGAGGTCGCCCAGGACCTTGTTGCGGTTCACAAAGGGGTAGGCACGGTTCACGTTGCGGAAGTAGGCATCCACGAAGCGGCGGGCGGCAGCATCGGCGGGCAGGCGCGGCGCCGAGGTGGAGGTACCCGAGGCGATGGAACGGGGGCCCTCGCTGTAGGTGTCGAGCGAGGAGCCATTGGGGTGGGGGATGGAGGCGCAGTGGCCCGTCGAGGAGGCAGGGGAGCGCTCGTCGCCGAGACTGACGTCGATGCTCTGGCGGTCCAGCATGGCGTGGTCCTCGTGCATCGGGGCCTGGGCATAGCGGCCCGAGATGGCCGAGGCGGGACTCTGGCCCGTCTGGGCCGAGGCGGGTGGTGGTGCATGGGGCCGCGGACGGAAGGTGACGGCAGCGACGAGGTCGCCGAGGTCGGTGCCTGTCTCAATGGCCTCTACGCCCCCGGCGCCGACGGGCAGGGCCTCGTTGAGGTACCGCGAGAGCCAGGCCACGCGGGCGCGCAGGTGGTGCGTCTGGGCATTGGACGACGAGGCCGGGGTGGAAAAGGAGCAGCGCTGGCCGGCACTCGCGCACAGGGAGCACACGGGGAAGGTCCGCGAGCATTTCTTTTTGAAGGAGCGGCAGCGGTCGCAGGCCGGGATAGACTTGGATGACGCGGCGGCGAGTGATAGGCGCGGCTGGTGGTGGTGGTGTTGCTGGCCGTGCTGCCGGTGTTGGTGCTGGTGCTGGCGCTGTTCCTCATCTGCCGGAGTTGCTGTTGGTTGTGTTGCTGCTGCTGCTGCTGCTGCTGCTGCCGAGGGCGCAGTTGCTGCTGCTGCTGTCGGCACTCCTGCTCCACCGGCGAGCGGTACAAGACCGCTGGCGGCGGACTTGGGCCGCTCTGCTGGGGGAGGAGGCATCGCCGACGACAGGTCGTCGCTGCAGTGCGACGACGGGTCAGTCCGACCGACGCGGAATCGGTGAAGGGACGACTTCAGGTCTGCCATGTTTCTTTTCCTGGGCTCCAGCTTCTTACTACAGCCGTGTGGGGTTCCAATAGAGTTTCCTTCATCAAGGTCGGTGTCGGGCCACGGCGACAATGGATGGAGCACGTCTCATCGCGCTCGCTCTTTCTCTCTCTTTTTTTTCTCGGGCCTGGGTAGCGAGCGAGCGTATCGAGGTTTCTAGGTAGTGGCTAGTCCCATCACCGCACACAGCCGTTTCGAAAGTGGAAGACAGGGGCGGTCCGTCGGTGGCAGGCAGGCAGGCAGGCAGTCAGTCAGTCAGTCATGGAACTCGTCCTGCAGCGCGGTGGGAAGGGGACGGACGGGCAGGACGGGGCAGGCAAGGCCAGCGCTGGTTCCGACGAGTCGTCTGGGGTCGTCGGCAGGTCGGGCGCATGGGGACCGGTAGGGCATACCTGCTCCCGTGCGGTGAGAGAGGGCCTCCCCGGGTTTCTGGCAGCGAGGGACCCGGTCTTGCCTGCCTGCCAACATAGATCCATCCCAAGAGTGGTGCCCACGTCGTCGGGGGGGGCCCCGATCAGGGAAAGATCGGGACCTGGCACCGGCAAATTGGTCCCTACGGGCACCGTAAGAGAAGGGCCAGGCAGCCTTGGCTTCCATGGTGCCAGGGCGACCAGCCTGCCGGTAGTCAGACGGTAGGAGCGGCGTTTGCGACTTGGAACGCACATGAGTCAGTCGTGGGCGCGAACAGCAACGCGGGCTGACTGGCGTGTAGAGTAGTTGAGAGTGTGGTATCCATGGGGGGGGGGGGGGGTGGTGCTGGTGCTTGATCCGGCCTTTGCCTGGTTGCTGGCAGGCGAGGCAGGCGCTGGAGGTCAGGCTGGAAAGAGATGGGGAAGGGAGGGGGCTGTCACTCGCCCTCCCCTCCCAATTCTCTCCTTCCCTCTCTCTGTCTCTCTCCCTCCCTCGCTCCTTCTGTCTTTTTTTCTGTCGTCCTTTCCCCCCCTTTCTCTCCCATACTCACTCTCCTACTCTCTCTTCTCTTTTTCTCTTTCTCTCATTCTATATGTGTGTGTGTGTGTGTGTGTGTGTGTGTGTGTGTGCGTTTGTGCGTGTGTGCGTGTGCGTGTGTGTGTGACTCTGGGCGTAGTTGCTACGGACCGTCAGAACAACAACAACGAAAAAAAAACAAGAGGGAAAAGCGTGTCGGGGAGGCTCCGACACTGCAGCAAAGGGCGCGCAAAGCACGAGTGGCGAGACGCACCTTGCGTCGAATTGTCGGTCCCAGCGCTGGCCCCATCTCAAACGTCAGGTCGGGAGTCAATCCGATAAATTGCGGGACTTGGTGGTCGTGGGAACCCGTTCGTATAGTCCAATCGTCCACTGATGGGGGGGCAGAAAGGATGGATATTGTGTGGGAAGATGCGACGACTGCTGCCACGAGGCGGGTACCTGCTTGGTCATACATTCCTAACCCAGGGTAAGGGCCCTGTTGGCGGGCTGTCTTCGACCCTGTGAACCTGTCTCGTCTCCTCCTGTGAAGTATGGGATGTATTGGTAACGGCGTGGCCGGTCGCTAAATAGTGAGGTAAGAGCTACCGCAAGGCGCGAGTAACGTCCGAAGAGATATCCTCTCCTCTCCTCTCCTATCCTTCCCTCTCTCTCTCTCTCTCTCTCTCTCTCTCTCTCTCTCTCTCTCTCTCTCTCTCTCTCTCTCTCTCTCTCTCTCTCTCTCTCTCTCTCTCTCTCTCTCTCTCTCTCTCTCTCTCTCCGCCTTCCCATCCTGCTCGCAAGACTCGAGGACAAGGCGAGGGACGGCCTGACCTGATCACGCGTCTGCTCTAGGGAGAGACGCCGTCCGCAATGTGACGATTTAGGCCAGTGGTGTAAGTCATGCATGCGCATGGGATCCCATGTCATTAGCCACTTGCGATTATGTCGTAAAGGTATTAGCGCCAGTCAAACCCCCCCATAAACGGCCATCGCGGCCCCTGCCAGAGCTCAACCCTCCGGGGCAGCCTCTCGCACTCGGATTTAGCATTGCCGCCGGCAGCAAGACATGGGATCCCTACCGGCCGAGGCTTTATACTGAGGCAGGTAGGCAGGTAGGTAGGTGCCTATCTGCCTATGCCTTCTCGTATGCCCGTGGGCGCTCGCTGACTAGACTGCGACGGATTATTGCACCCTTGTATTGCATTTGAGTAGCAAAGGGGGTGGTGGTGGTGGTCGTCGTGTTGAACAGTAGTAGTGCATGGCACCGCAGAACAGAAAAAAACGAAGACACCAGTAATTGACGGTTGGAAACTGGCGTTGCTAACGTATATCGTATCATCACGCATGTGTGTATGACTAGCTTCTCCCTCCCTCACCTCCTCTCCCTTCCTCCCTCCCTCCGTCTCTTCCCTCTCCCCCTTTCCCCCTTCTCTCTCCTGAGAACTCCGTCCGCAGGTGAACAGGGACCGGCGAGAAAGGAGAGGAGAAGGATATCAAACTTGAAGATAGGATTCGCGAAGAGCTAGAAAAGAAAATAAGATACCCCAAAAACACAGGAGTGGGAAAACCCGCTCAGGCATGGGATGTCGCCAATCTGGGCAAAGCCCCACGACACGGGGCCGCGTGACTACGAAGATGGCAGTCTTTTTGTCCTCACGGCCGTCTTGAACGGTTTGGTAAAGGTGTATGTTGGAGTTTCGAGAGTGCCGCAAGGCTCCCCCCCATCACCCATCATCGTCGGGCCCTGAAACAGTGAGTCCGGCATGCACTATCCCATGTCAGCAACATGGTGAGCTGGCGTCCCAGTTCATCTACCCCGTATACACCCCCCTCGCGACCACTATCCTCGGTCGCGTGTGCGCTGGTTTTGGGGGAGGAAACAGTTCCCAGGCGACACCCCCGTCTTCTCGACCACTACGCCATCCCTACGTGAACGATCCCCTCGCCGATATCGATCGTATTACTCGCCCGAGATGCCGCCGTCGGCTCCGGAAAAGACCGCCGCAGATCACACATATCTTGGGGATACAAAATAGTCTTGACGATTGCGTAAACAGGGAGGCGCGGGTGCGTTGTGAGGGCTACGGATAGCCACTACAACAACCTGACAACAAGTGAAGAGCATTTCGACTCTGATGGATCACATTCTCGATGTGAGTCTCTTCACGTACTCTTCCGCCCAATTTCTCCCTGCCGCCTGATCGCTGCCAAGAGAAGGTCGGTGGCATTGTGTGTGCGGATTCCAAACGACCCCTTCCAGCCCGGAAGACGCGATCCCAGATGGTACAGCTACCGCGCGGGAGAAGCCGCATGGGACGCAACCAGGGACTCTGGTGAATTCTCCGACCAGTGTCGTACGTAGTCTGTTGATCGTTCGATCCGACGTGCCATCATCAAACCGACACTCCATCCTGCTGAGTACCCCAAGCTTCGAATCGTCCCGTCCCGACCGACAGCACCTTATCGACCGAGTTCCGCACGCGAAGGCTCGTCTTCCTCGAGGCTGACGGGCCTTGACAACACCCTTGATCTGCACTGAATTCGGCTTCCGGTCCGCCAGCTCATCGATACCCCTTCCGTTCGTCTTGGACCACGGCGGCGTGGCGGCCAGGAAGTTTTCTAGATAAGGTAACGCGAGGTACGCGTCCCGTCCGAGTGCTCAAGCGATAAGGTAATGCAGAAGGCAATACCGGGCCGCTGTTCAGAGCGCAGTTGGCCAGTGTCAACAATTTGCCCTCTTGATGCTCGAGGGCGCAGATCAAGGACATTCCCGTCTTGTCGCGCTCCAGGTCCTGACCAGGTTCTGCGGAGGTCTCTCACTGCGAAAGACATCACACTCGTCCAGCAGCTGGGTGGCATCTCAACTCACCACTAACTACAGAGGGTCGTTTAGAGACAGTGACCCAACGCCCCCGAATCCGACCTCAGATCGCCCGCCGACGGCGTGTGCAGTGGTACCCACAGACCTTTGGTGACGGCCTCGACTGTCAACATCTTGCCCCATTCCGGCGCGCCCGACAGCAAGCAGACGACGGCATAACCCTTACATAAGATCATATAATAAAGGGGGGGTCCCCTCACGGTGTGACCCGAAGAAGACCGAGATCAGCTTTCCCTGGTCCTCCGGCTGGATCAGCTTATCCAAGGCCGCCGAGTTTCACGACATATCCGATACCTACCCCGCGTGAAAGTTGAGCCATTCCTTCAGCTTTAGCGATCAACCGGGGTATACCCGCTTTCTTCCCTTCAGGTCTCGCGTAATAGCAGTTCCGGTGTAGGCCTGCAAGCGGTGACCGGCGAGTGGCTCGAACGGATAACCTCGCCGCAACATTCAATGTACTAATGCTCATGGGGGGCCGTATACCCAGGCACGTTAATAAACAGGGTAGAGTAGCCAGATGTCTTGCTCTTGTGGTTCGCCATTTTCGACACAGAACGCCAAACACCTGTCGGACTGAGTCTTGGTGTTCCGGGATCAATCAAGCCAAGGGCCAATGGCAGTCCAATAGCCCATATGATGGAACAGCCCCTTTGGGGTATCGTCCACAGGTGGTCGGGCAACGCTTTCAGCGTAAACCGCAGAGAATATCATCTTGTCACTCTTTGGAGAAAACAAATACGTACAACGGCGTTGGTTATGAGCTGCGCTGCTTAGGTAGCGACCGCCGCCCAAACCAGGCCGTGTCCAGCATGGGGCAAACCCCGTCCAAGCCATGGACGAAACTCCCGAAGGACCCGCGGAAGACGGATCGCTTGCGTTCGTAGGTTTGCCAACGATGGTAGCGTTGTGGGCGGTTCCTGCATTCTCGGCCGTATCCTCAACGTCCTCGGGATATCGGTTGGCCACGTACAATCTCCGCCACTGTTCTTTCTGGGATCCTCAATATTTCCAATTTCGTTGGAAGTGAATCAAGGAGGAGTGCTCCGAAACACCCCGAAAGCCACCGAAAGGTGCCCGGAGGGTCTTCTGATTTCGAGTACGACTTGGATTGGTCGTATTGGATTCAGCTCATTCCCAAACCAGATAGAAAGCCATCATGTGTGCTGTTAGGTTTCATGTTTGGGGGCGTGTCACTGCCGGTTGGTCAGACAGTCATTTTTCAGAAGAGGTACTGAATGGATTTCCCAGCTCATACTTGAATACAGAGCGGAGATGCCACCGCTTTCCGCAAGGCAAAATTGATGCCTAGCAGTTCGCTGCCCTTAAAGACCATGTACCGTCACCCATCCTAGGGGCGTATAATTCATATGGCGAAACTTGCTATCACTGTCGGCCTCGGGGCATCTTGAGTTGGCATCCACCGATATTACTGCAAGGCAGTGCTATTTATTAGTAGATCCTCGAACAAGAAAGATGATGTGATCTGAATGTTACTGATAATGCCATTTTTCAGGAGTAGTATGTCACTGCCGTCATGTTGTGTGGCACGCGCGCACTGAGCACCGTTGGTCGTATGGAAGGGGCAAGCAACCGGAACAAAGTATCTGGGTATCTACAAGTATGCTTGAATGGTTCACATTGATTTCTCTAAGGGTTTGGCGACCCCTTGGATCACTACAATGAGAGAGGGAAGTAGCTGCTATTTGCATCTTACCTGAGTGATCAATTCAATCCACATATGGAACGAGCCGATCCTAACTCGTCAACGTCTTCTCTAGACGTATATCAGAAGCGATATACAAGGCGAAATATTCAGGAGGTATCTCGCGGTCGCTTGAAAAGGAAGGGGCATGGATTTGTTTGCTTTGGCTTAATGCCCTGACAGTTCATTGTGACTGTTAGTTGGCAATTCGTCAGATCTACCATCTTGTAGAAACAACAATTACGCTTCTTCATGCTATTGGAAACTTTCTCAACTGCTATACTGTGGCGGCATGGCCTAAAGAGCTCGCCATCCATGATCTTTTGTCCAGTTAGGTGAAATATACGGTTACCCCCCCCCCCCCCCCCCCCCCCCCCCCCCCCCCCAACAACAACGTGAAAATCACAACAATCCAAACCACAATTGTTCCTGGTCGCCATAGGCTATTAAATAACCCAGAAGGTAGTATTCAACGAAGGATCAAGTATTTTGGTGTTTTGAAGTTAAAGTGAAGTCGAATTTCCTATACAATCACCATCCTAATAATCAGGTCCTGGTGATATTCACCTGGCACCCACCAAGGCCCGGTCCCATTCCATACGTCCAACACTGTAGAGTTCTTCAGCAACCTGATATATAGATAGGTTCTTGAGATATTTATACCATCTAGGAGTGTCTGTTTACCTCTCCTACAACTGCCATCCGGGGTCCTCGTATCAACAACTAGAAACAGCCGTTACTGAGCGCCAACCCACGACCTCAGTCTCCAACGTACCAAGCAGCCAGGTCTCGATATGTTCTCCTCAATCACTCTGACCGTCGGTCTCCTGGCCATCTTCGCCACCCAGGGGCTGGCCGAGTACATCAGTACTTGCGGCCGCCCTTACCTCATAGAGGACCCGGGAACCAAGATGCCGACGCTCGGTTCCAACTGCGCAACGAAGTCGGGAGGTGCCATCTGCACGTCGCTCGCCCTCAACAAATGCTATGTGAACCTGAACGGCCAGCTGAGTGGCGCCATCGAGTAGGCTACTCACGCGTTCCATCTCCCTCCTATCCAAAATGCTAGGGGGGGAATAACAAATACCCAGAGCTACGGGCTGACTCATTGGATTTCTGCATCTAGTGGTGACTATCAGAACAGTTGCATCGACTGCCACCTTGAAGGCGAGCTGCAGACCACTCTTGTCTGTGACTGCAAAGACAACGACGCCGATGGCAAGGCGAAGTACAAGTCTACAAGGATCGACACTAGTAAGTCTCTTTGCCTTGGTGGGTTACAGGAAGCCGACTGACCATTGCCCCTCCCAGACACCAATATCTATAACGCCGATGGCCTGTTGAGCTGCTACGGATACAAGGGCACCGAATGTCGGACGTAGACAGTTGGATGTGAGAGGCGGCTCCAGCAAGCGAGAACCCACTAGTGATACGAGACATTTGATTCTCGATACTAGGAAGGTGGCTGTGGACATGGGCAGAGTCTAGATATTGGACGTCTGGCTTGCTTCTGCAGCCGCGCGTTGATTTTCGTGGTCCAAGCACCGTGGGTCAACACCACGACCCTAATCGACTCTTGTCCCAGGCCCTCTGTGACTTCTACTCTGCACATCTGCTTTGTTGTGAAGTTTCTCTCCCAGCGCCTATCAGGCGGGCATATTGCTCTTACGGCGCCCCCTGGCATAGAGTGAACGCGTGTTGCTGGTGCGGAACGAACCTTGCATTTTCTTTTTCGTTATATTGCTATTCGGCATGCCGCCGCCAGGGACGCTGCTCTGGAGTCCAGTCGGCACATCGGTGTCTGGTAGTGTGTTGGATACTGTAGCGAGGCCACATGGGCGTTGGGCATATTAGAGGGGGCGAAGCCCTCCCTTGAGACCAGTCGCAGCGGCCGGCCGATCGGTAGACGATCGTCTACCGATTGCCCATCGGTCGTCGGCTGCAGATGGAGAGATATGCCGCCCCTGGAGAGGGAAAAAAAAAAAAGAACCACGGACCCGAGTAAGGACGGCCGATACGCACAGGTCGATACGACGTAGGAGAAGGGCTCGGCCTTCGTCGTGTGGGGGATATGCAGTGTCGGACAGGGAATTATCTCGCCGGCGTGTCATCCAACGACGGGTTGGCACGAAGCTGACACGCGGCGTGGGACGGTACCTGGCGGAACATGGGTCGCGGCGGCGTCGAGAAGCGTTTCCCTTCTTTCCAGAAGGCGGCTCGCGAGTCATTGACCGCCCGATGGCCGGCGTCGCGTGGCAGCACGAATCAGCGGCTTGCCTAATCGGGCGCCTGCAGCGGGTAATCCAAGGTGGCCATGCGGAGGGAATTCTCACATGGGATGGGCCCAAACCGAAACGTCGAGATGGTGTCAGGGAGATGTGGTGGTGACGGCGGAGGCGGCAGTGATTCCCCGTGGCCCCGGTTCCTGGAGCGTCCGTCGGCAGGGACCACCAAAACGGGCCAGAAACTCAACGTCACCAGTTGGGTTGTTTGCCGGGGTGGGAATGTTTCCTGGACCAGAGGGTCTCTTTAACGAACGAATATGCACGGTGCGACTCGCAGAGAGTCTACTTGAGGAAAAGGTCCAAGAAGAAGTGTTTTGGGGGGGGGGGGTGGAGCGGGAGGCATCCAGTCCACCCGCCGCTGGAACGTTCTGCTATTATGCATGCATACCTGGGTAGGTAAGTGAGTAGGTAGTCAAGACTTCCTATATCCGTGGCGTAGAAAGGTTGGGAAGGGCACGGAAGGGGTTTCGCATCAACAGAAGCGGTCGCGGTCCGGCTGGAGGCCGTGGGGAGCTTCCATGGTGTAAATTGCCTGGGCGAGTTCATGTGTGAAGGCGGCCCTGGTGCTGGTGACATCAATGAGGCCGGGGGGAGGGTGATAAGACGATAATGACGTGCCGAGGTGCTGACTTGACGTCCGCTGGCTGGCGACGTTCCACAGGAAGCTACCTAGGTACTGTGTAGCAGCGCTGAGCCCTTACCTACTTGTGCATCACCTATAACCACCTGATGGGCACTTACCTATTACCTATCCATGTACCTTAGTTAGGTATGCACAGATCTCCCAATCTTGCAGTCGTGCCGACCGTTTGGACAACCGGCGCGGTTTCGGTTGTTGCATGACCGTTTTCTCTCGCCCATGCATCCGTCCGTTCTCTCTCGAGCCACCCCAAGTTTTGCCGTTGGTTGAGGAGGGGGGTCACGACGAAGAAGAAGAAGATCGGCGTCCACATGAGACATCGAGACGTGCCCTGACTGGCTGACTTGGCCACCACCACAGTCAACACTCAACGTGCTTCGAACATCATCAGCAAAGCCACATGCATACCTACATATACAGCATACGCGCTATCTATCGTATATCTATTTACTCTTTACGTATCCGCCATACTCTCTTCCCGGGTTAGCCGTGCACCCGTGGCAGTCCCCTCGCCCCCTTCGCCATAGGTAGGTAGCCCGTCTCGTGTACACAGGCAGGTCATAGTAGGCGGTGGGGGTGGCGGGGGGCTGTGATGATGACGACACCGGGAGCCAGGTTCCCAGGCACCAGGGTCACCCGATTGCCTTTGCTAGTTTCCAATTTTCATTGCGGCCAGGTTTGCTAGGGCATAGAACGGCAACGGCAACGCGGGACGTAGTGGGCTGGCTGACTGCTGAACCGTGCAGGAACGCAGGCTCGGGGAGGCTGAAGCACCATATCCATGGATGGACCCCTCATCGTCATGCGCCGATCCGTCGTGACGATGGGGCGCGAGCTCGCCGTAACAGTAGAGGGATGTACAGATAGCTCAGCTACTGGTCGGTACTTACGTATGGGGCTTTGTCTTTTTTTTTCTAAATTCCTGGCTGGCGGCCGGCGGCAGGCAATGGGAGAGAGAGAGAAGAGCCGTCCCTAGAATAGCTGCATCATGGTTCAACGGCCGGCGCCACGGGACGGGAATCGAAACGGGCGGTGGAGATGCCAAAAGGGAGAGGGCCCAGTTTCATGCCCGGCCCAACCACCAAACCCCTCCTCCTCTAAGTAGATCCACGGGTGGCGGCACGGGATCTGATAAGAGTGTAGACAGGCTGCTTGGGCATCGAGCCCAGGCGCCAGGCCCGCCAGGCAGACGCCGGCTGTGCCACCGAAAGCCCGCTCGTCGTCGAGGCGCCGCCCATTTGACCACCCGTCATGGGACTGGAGCGGCACGAATGCGATCAGGCGGAACGCGGCCGGCCATCGTGGGGGCCCTCATTGGCTCCCAGAAACCAAGCCGTCTCTGTGCCCGCGCCGCATGTGATGGCTTTTCCGCATTCCCCACGCCTCTCTCTCGTGTTCCCGCGCCTCGGGCGGGTTTCCCACGAGGCCCGGCGCTGCTCCGGAAGGCGGGGGAGGAGCGCGCTTGCGAGTGACTCCGTTGCGATCGTACATACGAGGTACCTGCCTATTGCAGCAGCATGGATTATAATCTATGTAAGTATTTGTATAGCCCCGCGCGGCAGGTGGGGGAACCTGTGCATCGGGAGGTACTATGACTGCCTGCCTAAGTACTTCACTTTCGGGCCAGTTAGTGCGTACCGAGGGAATGTATCCCGCCCATGGATGGATTGATCGTCCCCTCCGTCGTGTGTTAAGTGAGAGAGACCTAGGTAGGCCAACTCGTCCATATATCCAATCCAGTTGGATCCTCTTGACCGTTCTGTTACTTTTGTAAGCCATCCTGCAGGTATGAGTAGATGGATGCCTAAAGAATGGAAGCATCCAATACCTAAGCTCCATTAGCCACCACCGTTTTCGCCCGGCGTTTCGCGCGCGCGCGCTGGCTTAGGAAAAAAAAAACTAAAAAAAAAAAAAAACTGCGTTGGTGCTGGCGCAGTACGGAGGTCCCGTTCCGTTTTCGCCGCCAGCGGCGAGCGGCGAAACTTCGAAGACCCTGTCTCGCCGTCCGAGTCGCTGAGGGCGGGCGGGCATTTGGCATGTGCAAAAGATCGCCCGCTAAGGCGAACCTGGTGAACCCCTCATCCCCCCCCCCCCCCCCCCCTCCACACCCCCCTTCAGACTGCACGAGGCTGCTGCGCCATTTCCGTGCCTTTTTTTTTTTTTTTTTTTTTGCCTGCTCCAAGGGTCCCCCTCCCGGCCAGGGCTGTTGTTTTGACCCCGCCGAACAAGGAAACAACCGGGAGGAGGTAATAAGTGCATATGTACATAGTAGTTGTGCAGGGCTCCCGGCGATGGACGGTAACGAGTCGGAGGAATTGGAGTGGAGGGGGTGGATGGATGGTGGAAGAGAACACACGAGGTACCCTCATTTGTGCGTATGTACCGTCCAGGCCCCTTGAATGGGGGTGATATGGTGGATGACGGCTGACTTGGTGTCGGAGCCTTGTGCCATCAAACATCCATGGATCATATTCATCTTGCTGCTGACGCTGCCCCTCCTCCCTCTCACCCTACGACGAGGTACTTCCAAGGGTTGTCATACATCGTACATACGATCACGGAGGCTCGGCGCCATCATCTTGTGCGGTCGGTTGTACGACTGTTGGGCACCTAGGTAGGCGAGGTAGGCTGGCTGGCCTGACGATGGGGGCTGTGGGAGGGAGGCACTAGGCCGATCCGGCACCCTGCCAATCTATCTGCTTCACCTCCCCCAGACACCGACCGGGCCGGCTCTATCTATCTATCTATATGGATGCGGGTAGTATAATACACTGTAACCGGGGGCGGGGCCGGAAAGGAGGGGTCATGGCCATGGATGGCATGGCGGGCGGGCACTGGATGTGTGGCTCGGGTGATGTGATGGGCGAAGGCATCAAACGGCGAGGTCTTGCCAGTTGGGGCAAGTGACAGTTACGATACGACACGCCTGGATCCGTGCTTACGTCGCTTTCGTGTGTGCCCGCGCGGGCGCCCAAGACATGAGGGCCAGAAGAGTCAGATTATCGGTGAGAGTCAGCTACAGCTGTCATGCCCGCCAACCCCGTGCCTTGATGAGACCGACGGGATGACTGTGTCAGGAGGAGGGGGGGCGCAATCCAGGTCCCATGGGCGCCGCCAGCTTCCAACACCCAACAGACGAGACCAGCCGGATACCGGGGGGGGGGGGGGGCCTTCTCGCCCTCTTGTCCCCTTCCCAGAACTCCCAGGGGAGTGCATCATCCAGAAACAAAGACAAAAAACAAAATAGTCGCGCTGTCTCGCCCGCGATGCCCCAGGTTTTGAGTCAAGGTACCGGGCATCACTCACGGACGGCGACACCTTGATTTCTCGATTTGTTTGGTTTTTTTTTCCCGCGAGCCCCCCCCGACACGATAGACTTTGAATTGACCGATGCTTGCTTCCCAAACGGGCAAGGTGACTGCGCGCATCGAGCGCTGGGCGTCTTAGCCGCGTCTTGGGAGAGGGGGGGGGGGGCAGATAGACGGGCTTTTCCCACCACTGGATGGCGTACTTCGGCTGGCCATCTCCCGCCATGACAGGGCTGTGCTATGCAGCAGCATTCATTGGCCCATGCCCATCGGACTTTGCGCGACGCACGTAGAAGTACTGGGTAGGTACAGCGCATACGTTACCAAGTTCCCCCTCCTCTTCAATGCGTGGAATGGGATATGTGGTTGAGGCGATGGAGCGGGGCACAATGGGAAGATACCGGTGGCCCGTCGTTGCGGTGCTGCGTTGGGTTGCGTCGACCGCGCTTGGGAGGTAGGTAGGTTGGTTACAGACTGGGGACATATAGGAATGATTCAGCCGGCCCGGCTGAGTTGTCGTTGCGTTCCAATTCCAAGCCGGGGGGGGTGTGTGTGTGTGTGAACAGCAGACAGCAGAGAGGCGCTTCGCCGTGCCCGAGCTGCTCTTCTTCCACTTGGGAGGGCTGGCTTTTCTTTCCTGGGTAACCGACACAGCCGGCCAAGGGCCGGGCATCCGTCAACCACCTATCACGACTGCCGAAGGCGGTTATTGGTTGAGAGGTAAGAGGTGATATCCAATAGATACTTACTTAGCCAAGAGAACCTCAGCACAGTTGGCCGGCAGTCCGGCAATCAGCTATGTCATACATATGAAGTACACGGGTAACCAACCTCTCCTACCCCCAACTTCCAGTACCTAGCGCCGATGGGCGGCGGACTTGAAATGACCCCGTTGGGCGTGCTCTGCAGCGGGCGTCGCGCCAGCCCAGCCTTGCCAGTCAGGGCCGGCCGGCTGTGCAGGCGTCCGTGTGTTATTTGGGGAGATGTAGATGGCCGTCGTCGATTCCCCCATGTACCTCTCTGCTTTCCGAGCCAGGTCTTAGCCATCCATGTCTTCTTCTCCTAGCAGGGGGCGGCGGAGCAGATGTCTCCATGATGGCATCATCGCCCTCTCGATTGCGCTCATGAGGCTCCGGCCCTGGACCTTAGTTTTGTCGCTTGCCCTGCTTTCATTTCGTCGCCCGGGGTCAGGGGACAACCGCAACAACGGCCGCCCGGTAGTTGCGGTGCCGATGAGAGATCGATCAGACACACACACACACATCCGCGGCAAGAATAGCAACAGCAATAGGGACGGACGCCAGAGCGGGCCACGCGAGGAACAGGCCGCCCGTCGTTGCCCTTGGGGCGTGCATGACGACCGAGCTCAGCAGTCGCAGTGGAACAAGCCGGGGCAGCTATGTGCAGGGCTATTATTATTATTATTCTTCTTCTTCTTATTGCACTACCCACGTGTCCGAGTAGGTACTCTACCCACAGTAGAGGGCTACTAACAGCACGTCGCTATGGAGGTAGGTACTTAGCTCCCTCCGGCCTCTTCACCTGAGGTCCTGTATATGTAGGTTCTTTAGGTACTTCATCTTCTGTACCTTGTGGAGAGAGAAGGAGACACAGACCGGCAGGCAGGGAGGGCGGCCGGGCATGAGGCTTGCGCCACGGCCGCCCGTCCATCTTGGCCCTGGAGCGGTGCTCAAGACATACGACATATGTTCTTATGATGAGTCGACTGCGTACGTATTTGACGCATGGGGATGGGTGGATGGATGGGTAGGGCCGTACATACGTACATAGCAGAAAGCCCCGGGTATTGGAGTAGTGCGTGGCCCAGCAGCGGCGCCGATCGGTGCAGGAAAAGGGTAGGCAACCTGTATGTATGTTCCATTGGTACCTCACGATGGCGTGGCATCCCGCCAATTGTTGGCCGCCCAGCAACCCCGGACGGCCAGCCGCCTCACTGGCCGTATGAGTGAGCAGGGGGGGCCAGCCGGTGGTGGTTCAACCGGCGCGGGCTGGAACGGCGTCGAGCCTCGGAAGTCTTGGGGCGCCAGGCTCGCCAAGGTGCCTGCCTAGTGAGCCTAGGTCGTCGATTCTTCCCGACTGATGATGGCGGCTAACAAAACGACTCGACGTTCTGGCAAACTCGAGAGAGACGAAATTTGCGCGTCGTCGTCACGACCCCATCTTCCGGACTCTAGCCGAGAAGTACATACATCCATAGTATGGATGGAGGGGAGGGGAAGGGGGAGAGCCCTGGGCTCCAGTGCTACATACAGGTACTCCCGTCTGTGCATATGGGATGCTAGCACGGTTGTCCTTCAGCTCCTGCGTTGCATCACATTGGTGAAGGTCCGAGACGGTGGCTTCCTTTTCCATCCTGCACGGTCCCTCTCTGCCCAGTTCTACCTGTTCTAGCGGGAGGTCGACCAGCTGGAATGGAACTAAGGAATTAGATTACCTACCTCTTACCTACATACCTCCTCCTCTTGCCTCCTATGTATGTAGGTGGTGCTCGTGGCTTGAATTTGAATGAGAGGCAGGTCGTCACGATTGGATGCCGTGGTATTTGTTATTGTCGTCCAACGGGGTCTATAGTACGTGACGTCCTGTCCCCGGCCTTCTTGTGGTACGTACCCGGACCCTGACCTGGGGCCACCGGGCGCCTCTTATGTACCTGCGCGGCCGAGAGGAGGCGAAACATTGCACTCCATCTCCATCATCTCACCAGACCCATTACGACGATACCTACCGCCAGGCGGCGGCGGCGGCGGCGGCCCCCCTCCCCTGGACCCCGTCCGCGGCTCCGTAATGGAAAAGCCTTGACCATCACGCAATGCGTATATTCTCGCTTCTTCTCCTCCCCCCCATAAGCAGCGTCAGCAAGGAAAGCCCATCCATATATCCACCGGTTCCCCCCCGCGACGGCGCCGCCTGCATTTCCCCAGAAATACCTCCTGGCTCCCTGCTCGATCCGTGAATCTAGACCTTTTTGACCCTTTCCTCTGCAGCCAGTTCCCGTTGACCGACACTCGCGTCCTCCGTCTCTCCCTTTCCACGCATCCGCATCCGCACCCACACCCGCTGCAACAGCACGGGAACAACAACAACAACAAACAATAGCAACAACCAGCACTGGTCCGGCAGGCACCCGTCCGTCCGTCCCCTCTCCGTCCACCACGTACGTACACCGAAGGTACCTACGTACGTCTTCGGACCCCGTCGCGGCGCCAAGGCCTCTCGGGCAGAAAGAAACAACAGCAACTTCGAGCAGGCTGGGCCCTGGACGCTTGACTCGCTTCGCTCTCTTCATCTACAGATACGGCCACGCCACCACCCTGCCAAACCGCCCACCCTCCGCTAGCCGCGTGGGAGCTGAGTAGCTGGCCAGCTGAGACAGGCCCATCACCCGCACCCCCCCTTCCGCCGAGACCAGCTGTGTGTGTGTGTGTGTGTGTGGCTCTTTGCTTTCCATTTGTTTCCCAGCCTGGAAATCCCCGTTCCGGAACCCCCGTGGCCCATCTGTTCATTCCTGCACCCGGCGTTGCACCACTACCCGCAGGTACTCGACTTGCTATTCCCCCCCCCTTCCCTCTCCCCGGCCTGGCCTTACGTGGTACCCCGAGGTACCTTTGGTTGCATACCGTCCACCCTCAGCTTCCGTCCCGTAATCCCCATACCCATTCGTGGCCTGTCACCCCCTGGCACACGCACACGCACACGCACAAGCATCCACACTGGAAGCACGACCACGCCGAGTATTAAGTTTAGCTCGCGCCCACTTGTCCCGGCACGACGCCAGCCTTCTTCTTTTCATCCTGCTTGTTGACAGCCTCGACCGATCCGCTTTACCAGCCCGCGATCGCTCGCTCGCCTGCCTCCCTGCTTCCCTGTCTCGCCGTGGACGCGACAACCTTCCCCCAGGAGGCACATACATAAACATACCACGCAGCGCATCCATCCCCCGAGCTGCCGCTGCCCCCCGCCCGGCTCAGTCAACACGTCCGTCACACAACAACGCCTGGAACCGGCAAGACATATAGACAGACAGACCGCCCGGTGCCGTCTCTTCTCTCCTCGCCGACACGCTTCCGCGCAACCCCCTGTCCCGCCCCGGCAGAGTTTACCTCGCTACCCACGTCGCTCCACGGCCACTGTTTATTAGCCTTCGGAGCTCTTGCCTGGCCGCGCATCACCGCTGCTCCTCCCACGACCGGACGACGCGTAGCACAACATCTGCACGAACCGCATTCGGCTCGCCCGCGTTGTGTCTCAACATTTAGCCTGGGCCCCGCGTGCTTCTCATATGTCGCGGTCCAACCCCACGGCCTCCGACGAAAACCGAAAGCCACGCAGCCGAACCTCGTCGCAGTCCAGCCACTACCACGGGCAACACCACCACAACCACCCCCACCGCACGAGCTCGCGATCTTCGCCGTCCCCGCAGTCGTCGGTTTCCAAGCGCTTCAGTGGCCACTCTCAGATCGTCAACCCGTCGCCCCTGAAAATGGTCACCACCCAGACAACAACTGCCCACCACCAACACGACGACATGTCGTACTACTACCTCCCCAGCGAGGTGGAACTGGCCGGTCATGGATGGATGACCCCGATCGACATCGACGATGAGGACCTAATGTTTGGAGGCAAGAGCCTCAGTGCTTGGTACGAGGAGGAACGCACGCGAGCGGCGAGCCCTCCGGAAGAGGAGCGCCGCGGTCGCCAACGGGTACGACTTCCCCACCCGCAGTCCCGTTGCGACGGCTTTCTTCTTCTTCTTGGATGCTGACTTGAACCCTAGGTGCGGCAGCAACATGCTCACTCACACAACCACCACCACCATCACCACCACCATCATACCCAGCCTGCCCCAGTCAAGTCGGGCAACGAGCAAAAGAAGCACTAAACTGGCTGGGGTGACGAGGGAACACATCGCGTTGGCGAACATTGCAGCATCTTCCTATTACTCTCGAGATACCCCGGCATTTCTTTACACTGAGCATCTCGGTGACGGCGCTCTTTCCGGCCTGGCCTTGCTTTCCCGCTTCCCCCGCCCCTCATCGATCTTCGCATTTTTCCCCCCAGCATCTTTACTACATCTAGACCCGGCGTTGATGATATTTTTCGCCCCGCTTTGCGGGCGCGCGGCTGCCGCCCGGACACGCACTCGCGAGGAAGCGAGTCGACCGGACGCACTAATCTCATACACGACGTCGCCCTGTGGCCTCGCGTCATGGCTGCATGACGCGCCGCACCCCCGTCGCTTATTTAGACTTGGCCTCTCACTGGATATGAGACAGGCTCACCATCTCTGGTTTCTTGCTTTCGGGAACCTGGGGCTCCAGACTAGACATGCACCTTCCTCACGCTGCTGTGGAAGCGTGAGAGGACTTTCGTTTCCATCCAGCGGCATGTGTTGCCAAACGTACTGGTGCCGTCCATCGCGGCACCGTCAGATTGGCTATTGTTAGGCGAGTGGCAGGTTAGACCGCTTCCACTGGTTGTTGGTCTTCGTCGGGCCCCTAGCGGCCTGATGCTCAGATACCCCTGCCCCTTGAGACGGTTTCTTTTCTTCGCTCCCTTCTCCCGGGCTGCCTTGTGAGACCGTCGGATATGGGCAGGTCTGGGATAGCATTTGTAGTGCTAATATACCTGCCGAATATTGTTAATTATTGTGTACCACGTGTGTGGTTGGTTCGTGGACTGCGTGTGACTTGCTATGTGGCGACACAATCACATCTCACATCTATACGCTTGTCACAAGTGGCGAAGCTGAGCTAAAACACGAACATGTGGTCGAAGACCTTTAAGAAGCCGTACTTGTGAAAATTTGCCTGGCGAAAGAGGCAGTAGGAAATGGTCCAAGTACGTATTCTAACGGAAGTAGCATTAGCCAATCAGCAGAAGCAGCGGCACGAGTGGTCTATACAACGTGCCTGAATTGATGAGTATCGCTTTTCTCCTTCTTCTGAACCCCCCACCCAAAACGCGTAGGGACGGGAAGCTAGAGTCAAGAATACTTATGAATCGTTGTCTAGTTTACTACGTATAGGTTGGAGGGAGGTATCATTAACATCTCTAGAACACCCTCTTCCGCAATGTGAGAGGAAAACAACCGAAAAGGGGTATGTATCCGATTGACGCCGTAGAAATGCATTTTCCACAAACAACAAGCCAAAACTGGCCCCCAGCCCCCAGCCCCCAGCCGCACGCCCTCCATGCCTCACATCGACTCGGGTGGATGCCGTCAAGCTACCCGCACACCCTCACGGTCCTAAGGCCTATTGAATCCTTGCCTGGCCTGTTCTATCGTCAGCATCGCGCTCCAGACCTTGTCTGCCACTGCGTAGGGGCGCACTCACCTTCATCTGCTCGATGCGTGCTTTCAGCTGGCTCGTTACCTCGGCTGCGCGTTTCCAGCTTTCGACGCCATTACTGCCGCCACCCCCCGTGGCCGAGCTCGCAGCGGATCCGGAACCGCCGTTGCCAAATGCCTCTTCGGCTGGCGCACTCCGGAAGCCCCTGGCAGGACTTGCACGTCCGCTGGAGCCACTGCCACCGTATCGAAGATCCGGGCTCATCATCTTGTTCCTGGAATAGAGGGGCTGCGGTTCACCGTTCTCCCTGTCCTCCGAGTGTGTGCTCGCGAAGCTCATTCTCTGCGACCTGCCGCTGGCGTGGCTACCGCTTTCTCGGAAATGTCCCATTTCGTCATGCGTGGGACTGCCCCGGCCTGGGCTTGCTCGACCACTCGCGGCCTGGGCTGCCTCGGCTTTATTGAGGGCACGCTTGAGACGGTCGAGTTCCCTGCGCAGCCGCTCATTGGTTTGCTCTGCAGCCTCGGCATCGCTCCTCGCTCTGACCAGTTGCGTCTCCTTCGCCTTGATGCTCAGCACATCGCGCGTATGGTCTTCAATAAGCTGCGCATTCTGGTTTTTCAGTTCCAGTGTTTCCGACATCGTCTTGGACTTTTCGTGGCGCATCTCATCCAACTGCTTCATCAGGCGGTCGTTGGTCGAGCGTAGCTCCTCCAGCTCAGCACGTTCCATGGCAGTCAATCCGCTGGAGGGGGTGGGTGAAGTCGACATAGGCGCCGGGGCCGCCGCCGCAGCGGGTTTCGCCAGAGAGCGTCCGGCCAGACCACCGCGACCGAGACCTACGCGTGGCCGTGGAGGAGGGGATACTGGCGCGGGCTCCTCCTCGTCCGAATAGTCGTCGATTGGCTCAGGCGCCGGGGCTGGGGCCTTACGAGGCGAGGCGACGGCCGCAGGACCCCCGATCCGCCCCCGACCTGCGCCCGGCGCTTTCAGGCCAGACAGGCCAGAGGGCTTAGGCATACTGGCTTTTGCCGCAGCTGGTGCTGCGGAGGCAGCGGGCGCAGCGGGCGCAGCAGGCTTCTTGGTGCCCGGGGGGGCCTTTTTGACCACCTTCTTGGCACCAGCAGGCGGTGCTCGCGCGGCGGGAGCAGGAGGGGGCTTGGGCTTATCCTTGGCCTTGACCTCGGCCTTTTCGAAAAACTCCTTGATCTTGGTCTTGCGGATGTCGTCCAGGCCCTCCAGATGCGGGTTCATGGCACGTTCGCCGATGATTTTCATGATAGTTCCCAGGACTTCGGCACCGCCAGATCGCAGGCCTTCACTAGATTCGGCCAGCAGTTTCTTTCCGGCTTCCACTAGGGTGGCTATCTCCTGTTTGCTCGGCACATCGCGCGTTGTGCGGAGACAGCGGATCAGGAATTTCATGGTGCCCTCCTTAACTTGGGGGTTCTTGTGGCCGAGGAAGGTCGTGATGTCCTCCATGCAGTCGGAAAGGGTCGTAGCCAAGAAAACTTGGTCCAGCGCAGCACCGAGGGCATCGGAAACGGACGCCTTCTTCTCCTTCAAACGCTCCATGATGGGCGCCATAACGATGGATCGATATTTGGCGTAGGACTTGCGTAAACCCTTAGCCAGCACCTCTATACACTGGGCTGCCTGAGTCACGACGGCAACGTTGGCATCTTTCATGCTCTTGGCCAGCCCGCGATTGATTTCGTCATAATTGCCGTCCTTGATCCTGGGCACGTTCAGGATCGCATACAGGGCTTCGAGGGCCTCCTTTCGGTCTTTCCACTTGGACGAGGCAAGCTTGTCGTGGAAATCGCCCGGCAGTTTGGATAGCACGTCCTGGGGTTCAGCAAGGTCGAAGGCATCGACCTCGGCCGCTTCTTCGTCCCCGTCGCCATCGTCGTACTCGTCGTCTCCCCCGGCACCAGGGGGAGGGGCCCGAGCCATAGCTGCTTGTTGTGACCTCAAGAAACGCTCTTGCTTAGCCGGTCCTTCCTCCTTGATCTTTTCGAACTGGGCCTCAAGATCTGATTGCTGTGTCGGCTTCAGGTCGCCCCAGAACATGGGCTTCATCGCTTCCCGCAACCATCGGTAGAGCTCCACAGCCAAGTTGGTAGCCTCGGCCCTCACGTTCTTGTCGGCATGGCCGAATGCCTTGGGCAATTGCTTGAGAACAGGCTTGGGATCAACTGTTTTGCAGCCATAGTTGTGAAAGATGGTAGTGAGGGCGGAGAGGGCGGCTGCGATAACTTTGGGAAGTTTGGCTGAGAGGGCAGGCAGGATATCTTCGATGACGGGACCCGGCACATCCAGCTCAATAAGCAGTAGCAAGGCCTCGACAGAGGAGGCCTTGGTGGCCGGTCTGGTGGAAATTAAGCCCTTTTCACATATAGGGGCGACTACCTGGCCCCGTGACCGTTGGCAGTTCTCCTTGCCGCCGAATTTCAGGAAGGCGCAAAAGGCGGCAATGCCGTCGGTTTGCGCCGCGACGTTGGAATCCGCCACGGCACCTTTCCACAGGCTGGGGTCCTGGTTGAAGGGTCTGAAGGCCGGGTCGTACTCGTCGGGTGTGATCTCGAACTGCTTGGCAGCCTCCTCGTACGCGCCCTTGCGTACCTTCCACACCTTGTGCACCCATCTCTCCGTCAGGGGCAGAGAGCTGTAGTCGGGCTCGCCTTCGGCCATGTTGCTGGGGGGCGCGTCGAGGTCCCGGGTCAGGGTTGATGCGGACGTAAGCGACGGCACGGAATCAGGGGGCGTGGCGGAGTCGGAATCGCGGTTCTTTCTCGACTTCGCCTTCTTGCTCCTGAAGAGGGAAGCAAAGTCGGTGGTGGTGGTGCCGTCGGCTCTCTTGGACGGCGGCGATACTGCTTGAGCTACTTTCCGGATCAGCTTCTGGAGAGAGGGTTTGCGCAGGCGATCGAAATGCATCTTGGGTGCGAGGGCAGTGAGGCTCAGGGGAAACGGGCGAAGACGGCCGGGCCCACGACATCCATCTGCGGCTGCGGTTCGGGCACGTGAGGGCGGTTGCTTCCCCGGGGCAACGGACAATGGGCAGCAAGCTGGCGAGCCAATGCACAGGCAGGAAGCTGCAGTCCACCTCTACGGCAAGGGATGCGTGCGCGGGCTTCTCTCAGGCCATACCGGGCTCCAACGCACGCCTGGTGGGCCTGACCAAAGATGCTGCTGCTCGGCCTGGCTCGAGGGCGGAGAGAGGGGAGGGAACGTACCTGCGCTGGGGCGATATGGGGTCAAGGGTTGCGTCTGGACGCCTGGTCACGATGTTGAGGCCAGAGAAGTTTCTTCGGCTTGGGAAGGCCTGCTAAGAAAGGTTGCTCGTAGCCGACGAAGAAGGCGGCGTGGGTCGCGGGATGTTTGTCTGCGTGTACTGACGAATTATGGATGTATCTGCTGCACAAGAGTTAAGGTGAGGAAAAACATGGATCCACGGGCTGGAAGACCGGGAGGTACTTCTTTGCTTACCTCGTCGTCTCGGCCTCCTAGTTCGCCTGACAGGGCTAGATCCGTAGGTGGAAGGG
This sequence comes from Nigrospora osmanthi, assembly GCA_029489945.1. Taxonomy (NCBI): domain Eukaryota; kingdom Fungi; phylum Ascomycota; class Sordariomycetes; order Amphisphaeriales; family Apiosporaceae; genus Nigrospora; species Nigrospora osmanthi. The sequence goes on along the minus strand of CP120494.1, from coordinate 2,110,667 downwards.
TGGGCGGGAGGGGGAGGGATGAGGGACGCAGGCGTGGAGAAAGCAGGCGCGAGGATGCGGGCGAGTTGAAGTATGTATCTACGGGACGGGCAGCTCATGACTGTGTGTAGCTGTTGTCGGTGATGACTTGTATTGATGTGTGTGTTTTGGCGGCCGGCCGCCCACAGTCGGCCGGCCAGCCGGCCAATTGTGGACGGCGGGATGGATAAGGTAAGTTATGGAAGGTACTTACATCTGCTTCCCGTCCCTACTATACAGGACTACTTACTTACATGTAGGTACCTCTGGAGGTTACCTACCGACGTAACCTCCTCTATTTCCAATTCTCTACCTGCACTACATCTATATGCCTGTTCACATTTGGACGCATGATGCGATGCGATGCGGCCAGCCTGGCACGGCCGCCAGCAGCACCCTGGATAGGTGCCTATGATGTAGGTACATACCGAGGCAGGCAGGGCTGCTCTGCTCTGCTCTGCACACACAGAGCTGGAGCAAGCCACAATGGGTGGGGGAGGGGAGGGGCGCAATGAAGCCCGTTAGTACTTACTTGGCTATATCCGAGAAGTTGGGCTCCGATCAACGGCACTTTGGGCTTCAAAATGTTTCCCTCCCGAGCCTCCGTCATAGCGAGGCTGTTGGCGGCGGGGGTCCGAGCGAAAGAAACCCTTGGAAAAAGCAAAACCGAATCGCGGTCAGTGGCTCCCATACCTACTAATATAAGGAAACAAGGCGTACGAACAAGTCAGGTTAAGGCTCTGCCCCCGGTTGGTTAGGTAAGGTAGGTACATACGTAAGTAGGTAGGTACCTTAAGTACCCTCATGCCTCAGACGGCCCGGGTAAAAAAGCCAGTCAGTCACGTTCCTACCTAATAACAGACCTATCCATAGCTAGTAGGCAGGTAGGTAGGTACCCAACGGACGTCCAGACTGGGAACATGGATGGATGGATGCCCGGTACCCGTTGACGCTGAGCCTCAGCGGGAATCGATTATCTAGGTAGGTAGCTAAATTTGCTGGTGTGCTTCGGCTACTTCACGACACCCGGACTGTTGGCAAGACGAGAACGGGGCGCGAAGTAGATGGGCCCTCGGCTACCTACCTCTCAAGGCACGGACGGTCACAGGACGTAGCTACATATACCTATTCCTATTTGCATCTATCAGACCGAACACGACAAGATGGAAAGCTGCTCCCGAGCGAGCGTATTCCACATCACAGGGCTTGCTTGCCCGTCCCCGTGGCCTGTGCTGACGGGGACGCGGTTTTTTGATGGGCGGCCCGAAGAAACATGGGACCATCCAAACAACTTGCCCGTACTATGCAAGGTGACAACCTGACAAGGATCAAGGGCGCCCCTCCTTATCCGTCCATTGCCATAGAAACGGATGGGCGGGGACGACGGTTGCAAAAGCCGCGTGCACCGCCGCAGGCCCCCGGGTCTGCACCGCAAGTTGCTCCGTGTGAAACCACAACAACCGACGGCATCTACTACTACTGGTCGTAGGGCCACGAAATGTGGATGCATGAAGAGCTGGCTGTCGAGTGGCTCGCTCTATCCCTCGCCAACGCATCAACATCCGGACCCAGCTCGACCCGAGGAAAGGACGAAGAGACAAAACGAACAGATGGATGGCCAATTCCCACGGGGGGCTATACTATGTAGAGGGCTAGTACGAGTGTTGTAGCTGGGTCTATCTATACCTGTGCGTTCGTACATAACCACGCCACGGGGTCGCCGCGTGGTCATTCATGCCCTGGATGGCCGAGGCAAGCCCGCCCCCTCCCCACGACCACCTGATGGACGATATGTAAGTAGGTACAAGGTAATGTATGCGGATTCCGACTTGGACAGGAGGAACTGGCGGTTGATTCATGCGCCACGGCCACAATGCTTGCGTACCAGCATCTGCATCTCTCGTGCCGCACTCGAGGGAAAGGGTCGGGAGTATTGAATGCATGCATGCACGTCAGGTATGTAGGCTTTAGGATGGATGTAAGTAGGAGGAGGTGTGTACATCATTAAGAAGACCTTCCGTAGGTGGTAGGTACCTCTTCTAGCTACCTATGTATCCCATGGATGTCAAATGCTCGACGGCAACACGATACTCGGCTTTAGGTTGGTCCCTCTCACCTGTAGACAAATCGAAAACCCCCTTCCCCCCTCACCTGACTCGCCATTTCTTTGCTGCCCATTAGGCACTCAAATCCCAGAGACCGAGACCGGGGTATACACAACAGATCCATGCTTCCTTGGATTCCAATACTTATCTAGGTTGGTAGGCTCTCGCCAGCGAGACGCAAAAACACCCGCTCTGCCGTTGGAGCTTCTGTACCCCGCGGAGAGTCCCACCTATACATCCATTCCCATCCCATACCTCCTCCTACCTGCCACTGCCCGTGACAGCGCAGCTTTTTGGCCGCCCCCCCCCCCCGTACAGCCAGCGAGCACCTCGCCGAAGGAAAACGCTACCTACCTCTGACCTCTGACCTCTACCATTGACCCGACCTCCCATGACCTCCCTCTACAATTCCCGTTCCTGCGATTGCCCAGCTACATATTTGTGTACCGCGTTACGCCGAGACTTATTGTAGCTCCTTTCCCTGACCGTAGCCCCGAGGGGGACCAGCGAAGGCAAAGCACGCACCCACGCACTGACGAGGACGACGGCGCCCACCAAAAGACGGCCGGCCATTCACCGCCCGACGTGCCACGACTGCGGGCAGACCCGGCAGCAGCAGATACGGCGGCCGAACAGCAGCATCCCACGTTCCAACCTCCAAGTCTGCCACTCTCGAAGCCGGCCAGCCGCACGCTTCTGGGGCTCTGGGCGAGCCGAACTGGGAGACCGAACGAGGGCGCAAAGAGCAAGGGACCACCATGAGCGGTCCGATATTAACGTCGCGGCAGGCCGAGGAGCTGCACAAGGCCATCATAGCCTACCTGTCGTCCAACGGCCTGCCAAATACAGCCGAGGCCCTGCGCCAGGAGTTGGACCTGGGCGAGAGCTTTGACGCCACGACGTCCAAGAAATACGAGGGTCTCCTGGAGAAGAAATGGACGAGCGTCGTGAGGCTGCAGAAAAAGGTACGCGCCCGGTCTCACGCCCCGACCTCGCCCCGACGGCAATCGTGGCGTGGAATCCGCTGACTGACGAGCCAAACACCAGATCATGGATCTGGAGGCCCGAAACGCCGCACTGCAGTCCGAAATAGATAGCGCCACCCCTACCTCGCTCTCCCGCCGCAATCAAGATCCCGCCAGTTGGCTGCCCCGGTCTCCCGCAAGGCATACGCTGCAATCCCACAGAGAACCCATCACCTGCGTCGCCTTCCACCCCGTCTTCTCCTCCCTGGCCTCGGGCTCCGAAGACTACACCATCAAGATATGGGACTGGGAACTGGGCGAGTTGGAACGGACCATCAAGGGCCACACCAAGGCCGTTCTGGATGTCGACTTTGGTGGCCCCCGGGGAGGCACCCTGCTAGCCTCCTGCTCCAGCGATCTCACCATCAAGCTGTGGGATCCCGCTGACGAGTACAAGAACATCAGGACATTGCCGGGCCACGACCACAGCGTCAGTGCAGTTCGTTTTGTGCCCTCGGGCGCTGCGGGGGCGCCCAGCTCGGGGAACCTCTTGGTGTCGGCATCAAGAGACAAGACCTTGCGCATATGGGACGTGTCCACCGGCTACTGCGTCAAGACGATCCGCGGCCATGCCGACTGGGTGCGGGACGTTTGCCCGTCCCCGGACGGTCGCTTTCTCCTGTCGGCGGGCAATGACCAGACGGCCCGGTTATGGGACGTGTCGCTGGCGAACCCGGAAAGCAAGTTGACCCTCATCGGCCACGAACACGTCGTCGAGTGCTGCACGCTGGCGCCGCCCGCCGCCTACCAATACCTGGCGCCCCTGGCTGGCCTGAAGAAGCCCCCGCCCGCGTCCAGCAGTGCCGAGTTCATGGCCACGGGCTCCAGAGACAAGTCCATCCGTCTATGGGATGCCCGTGGCAATTGCATCAAGACCCTCGCCGGCCACGACAACTGGGTCCGAGGTTTAGTCTTCCACCCTGGCGGAAAGTATCTCTTGAGCGTATCCGACGACAAAACCCTGCGCTGCTGGGATTTGAGCCAGGAAGGCAAGTGCGTCAAGACCATGTCGGACGTTCATGCTCACTTTGTATCGTGCATCCGGTGGGCCCCTGGGATCGTGAAGGACTCGGGCGCCAATGGGACAGCCGAGGGACCGAATGGCGTACCAGCGAACGGGACTTCCAAAGCCCCGACGCAGGAAGTCCAGGTTCGTTGTGTTATTGCAACGGGCAGCGTCGACCTAAATGTCCGAGTCTTTGCAAACTGAACCCTGTTCTCTCTACCCGGAGTAACCCAATTCTGCCCCCCCCGGTACTGGACCAGCATCCTCGCGCGGCATGGACGAAGAAAGACGAGACGCGGCCCGTGGCTGGACAGCCCCCGCGCAGCCTCGGGGGTTTGGCGGGACGAGACAGCCCTCGGTCGCCTCTTACCGTGCTATGAGAAAGGGGTCCTGGACGACATAACTCGACCCGTCCAAGGCGCGATACCAAAGACATCGACAGGTTGGCCTTCTCTCCCAATTTGTGCTGGCACGAGCGCGAGCTGATTCGTAAAGAAGCAGCAGAAATAGAGAAGCGAAAGAGTAGACACCTGTGCATTAGTCGTCACCTGCCGGACCCGGCGGTATTTGCGGGTAGCATCCTCGGCACCATCCATGGACGTTGGAAGGCGCTGGGCTGCCAAACTTTGCCGGCGGGTTTTCTCGCCCGTTGAATGGCTTGGCTGCGACGGAAAACGGGGGGGTTTTTCCTGCTTGGCACCTACTTGGCATCTTGCCTTGTCGCCTTGTACAGTGGTGGTGGTGGGAATGGAAGATTCAGGATCTCAGGGAAGGTAAATCGTCCTTTGCATCGGGTTACTTAACAGCGAAGTACGCCGGGAAAGAGGTACGGTAGTATCCAAATGTGTTCGTCGAGTGCCAAAGATTTATTCACTGCGTTGGGCCCAATGGATTGCTCGTAGGCATGCAAGCTGCTCCCCATACTCGGGATTTTCTCACGTGCAGCAACTTGGATGTTAATGAGTTATTATACATATGCCGCGACCTACTGTTGACGGAGCGACGGGCGACAAGGATGGATGAATCTCTGTAGTTTGGCCCGGCAAGATGCCCGCACCCACTTACACATGATCGTAAGTATAGTACACTGAAGCAAAGGTTCTCGAGACCCACAACAGGACCGGCGAGGTGACCCCCCTCGGCGTCTTGTTGACGATGCATGTGTGTGCCTTGAGCTCGAATTCGGGCACTTCCTACGTATAGAGCTGATGATGGTGGCTTCGGTTCCATGTCAGGTAAGGTAGCAGCGATTGTCACGCATGGACGAAGGGGCTGGCAGATATGGATACAGGCAGTTAATTACATACCTACCTACTACATACGGAGAGGTAAGGTACCAAAGAGCCCTGGCTACCTACCCGTCTTATCCTCGATTTCCTCCCCTCCCTCCCGAGCCGGACTGGTTCACGTGCAGTGTGGCTTTGACGGGTGCGGGTTGATCCCTAGGTTGTGTTTCACGTGCGGGACTGGCCTAACGCGTGGGCGCTAATCTCCATGAGGTCAAGTTCCACGTAGCCCTTGCCTCGACCCTGTGAAGCCCACTTGTAAGTACAACAACCAAGTAAGGAGGCGGAAGGGTAGGAATCCGTTGTCGGGATGGTCGCCTGGAGCCAGTCTCCCGCCGTGGCCCAAGGGGCCGGGAAAGGCGGAGTGAACGTGTCGTTTTGAGAAACCAGGCGCTCGCTGTCCCTCCTCCCATCATCGGCCGTGATGAGGAGGGTAGGTAGCCTAGCCAGCCTGCGCACGCGGAGCGCCCTTGGTGAGTTGGACCTAGGTTGTCAGCCCTGGCAGGTCTGAGCAAGGAAGGTGGAAAGATCCGAAGATCTCTGGTGGTACGAAACAGAGAGGAGATGATCGTCCTGCCGGACGGGTACCTATGTGCGTCCAGCCTCCAGCTTACTATGTACGTCCAAGGGGGGGAGGGCAGCTGTGCTGATGGTTGTATGTCTCCTTCCCCTATCTTGTTCTCTACCTATCCCCTCCACGGTCGTTTCCAAGACGGCCGGAGCTCAACCCAGTTAGGCAGTTTTACGCAATACAAGTATCACATGTTGGATGCCCGTTGGGCCTGCCTACGCGAGACAAGTTGGGAGCGCATAGGAGATAGGTACTTCTGTACCAGTCGAATTATCGAGCTGTCTGCATCCAACATCCATCATGTCTGGCCAGTACTTGAATCCACAGTGTTGTTTAACTTGAGGGCGTAGCCCGTCGGACCGTGCCCACCGAACGACCCCCCCCCCGATGTGTGTTTGTCATCCCTTTCCGCCGGCATGTAGTGCATCCATCGCATTTTCAGGAGGGATCCCAAGGTGACCTGGTCGAGCGACTCCCCCCCACCAAGGCAGGAATGGCAGGCGACAACGAACGGATGCGCGTGCCGTAATCAGCACCCACCTGCTGCCCTACGGCGTGAAGGCAGTGAGTGGGTGATCAATCAATTGCACGAGCAGATGATGTGCATATGACGGTATGGTCACCACCATGGCAGCCACTTACTATTTCAAATGAAGAAGATATAGGTAGTTATGTAGGTACATAGGTAGACAGACCTAGGAGGCAGGTATACTGTCGGTGTTGGGTGCTGGACTGGGATGCATCCCTTCCTTCTACCGTCAGCCTGCCTGCCTACTTACCTCTAATAGATACTTACCTTGGTACAAGTACATGAACCTATGGATGAATGTATGTACCTACATACACCTATCCGGGGCCCATCCACCATACCATTCAAGGTACCTATGACTGGAATCTGGGTGCTTCTTTAAACCGCAAGCTTGCCTCGACCACTGACCTCACCCACCGGACCTCACGGGCTGCCGGGGACGTAGGTAGTTACATACATCATCATACACCCGCAGTACAGAGTCCCTGGAGGTTGGTATTTTCGGTTCCAGTGTTGCATTTATCGTACTTCTGTTGAGGAGACACGCCAGGTCCTGAGGCTAGCGAGCGGACTGGCTGGCTGACCAACCGGCCAAACGACCGACCGATCAACGGTGCCGCGCGCGCACGTTGTCTAGTAGCTGGGCGCTCCCTCGTCAACCACCACGACTTGGAACCGTACCATCTGAAAACATAGGTTCTCTCCAACAACAACTACTACCACCACCACCACCGCCGCCGCCGCCGCGACACCACCGCGACACCACCACCACCACCACCATCAGCCACAAACGCTGCCCTTTCATCCGTCGTCGCCTGGCTGCGCCTGTGCGATCCCCGGCCACGGCCGCCCCCCCAGGCCGATAGTCTTCTCCGACGGACTGATTGAGGGGCCCGCGCCCGCACCAACGACGCACCGCCCATCCCACCGCACATCGATCCCATAAAACTCGCCCCCCGGTGACCCTCCGCTCCGCTCTGTCTCGCCAAAGCCCGCCCGATTGACCCCGACCGAATCCAAGTCCTCCACCCCAACCCGCCCGCCGTCGCTCTGGTTTCGCAACAGAGCCGACACGCACGCTGCGGCGACGACTCGGCGTCTTGCATGCTGACAACAAGGCCTACGCCGTCCGGAACCGCCCCTACTCCCACTGACCACGTGCTGGAAGTGCCCGGCCGGTCCGCCGCCACCGCCCCAACACAGACAGCGAGCCGCGTGAGACCGAGAAAGGGCTTCGAGCCCTCCTCAATTCCGTCACCATGTTCTGGCGATTTGGCGGCTACGCCAACATCTCCACCATTGACACCATTCTCGACAAGCAAGACTTCCAGCTCGAGGACCTCCTGGACGAGAGCGACCTGATCCAGGAGCTGAAGCAGCACAACACCAAGCTCATCGAGTACCTGCGCGAGGACAAGGTGCTGCAGAAGCTGCTCGAGTATGTCGTCGCCCCCCGGCTGGAACCCGTCGTCAACCCGGACGAGGACAAGGACGATGAGGACAAGAAGGGCAAGTCCCGCCTGGCCTTCCCGCGCCCCCGCGCTTCGTCCCGGACCACCAACGACGGCGAAAATGACGACGACGAGATCGAGAAGAAGCGCAACCGGTACGCGTACGTGGCGGCCGAGGTGCTGTCTTCCGACAACTGGTCCATCTACGAGGCCTTGATGGAGAGCACCTCACTTTTACGCAACTTCTGGAACTTCCTGAAGCTTTCTGCCCCGCTTGATCCTCTGCAGGCCAGTTACTTTACCAAAGTGAACGAGTCTCTCTTCGACAAGAAGACGGAAGAAATGCTTGAGCTTCTCAAATCCCTGGATAGCGCCGTGCCTGACATGCTGCGCCATGTGGATTGCCCCATGATCATGGACCTGCTCCTCAAGATCATCAGCCTGGAACGGACAGATAGCGGCCAGGGCATCGTCGAGGTAAGCTGAGCCGCCCCCCCCCCCCCCCCCCCCCCCCCCCCAGCCCGCTCCCGGCCCTTCCTCCTGACCAGAATGCACAGTGGCTCTACACCAAAGATGTCATGCCGACCTTGCTGTCTTTCCTGGGCCCCGAACACAGTTGGGCTACGCAAACATCAGCCGGCGACTTCATCAAGGCCATCATTACGGTGTCGGCCAATGCCTCCCAGAACGAGCAGGCCTGCATCGGCCCCAACGAACTCACTCGGCAGTTGGTGTCAAAGCCTTGCGTCGAAAAGCTCATCAGCTACATGCTTGGTGGCGGAAACCCACTGACGGTGGGAGTCGGTATCATTATCGAGGTGATTCGTAAGAACAACTCAGATTACGACCCCGATGTGGGTCCCGACAACAATGCCCAGCCTTCGAGTCGCGATCCCATTTACCTGGGAACCCTTCTGCGCATGTTTGCTGAGGCTGTGCCCGATTTCATGGGCTTGATCATGAATGCCCCGTCGCAAAAGGCACGCCTCGAATCGACCTTTGGCGACAAGATCGAACCCCTTGGTTTTGATCGATTCAAAACATGCGAGCTCATGGCCGAGCTACTTCACTGCAGCAACATGGCCTTGTTGAACGAGGTGGGCTCGGAACAAGTCATAGCCCTGCGAGACGAGGAGAGGCAGAAGCTGCGGTCCGAGGGCAAGCTGTCCCTTCATCACGGCGACGAGGCGCAGTCGTCGGCCGAAGACCTTACAATGCGCGGCCGCCACTCTTCGCCCGATGATGGGCGCCGGTTGGAAGTCACCAATGCCTCGGATGACGATGGCTTCGAAGAGGTAACGCCGTCAGGCGAGATGATCGAGGACACGTCTCACGAGTTTGTCAAGGCCGAGGAGGAAATATCCGCCGGCCGGTCTTCCTCGTTCCTCGATAAGGATGACGATGAGTTTGTCGACGAGCCTTTGAGCTCTCCCCGGCTCCATACCCACGACAACCAGGTCAACGAGCAGGAGACATCCGAGTTTGAGAACCCCGAGTTGGTTGTAGCCCCGTTATCGCCGAGGAAGTCCGCTGCGACAACGGCCCTCTCGGCCGGCAATCCGACGCCGGCCTCCACCGAGACGTCGCAAGTTACAGCCAACCCTGATCTCGCATCTGAGACGTCCCCAGAAAGCCCTTCACCTGCCAGTGCGACAACACCAAATGTTGGAGGGGTCGTTTCGGAGTCCCAGGTAGCCACCGAGTCTTCTCCCGAAACACCCAGCAGCCCTCGTCCAGCAGAAGTGGAATCAGATTCCGCCTCGGCCGAAAAAGGGGCCGAAGCCTCTGTGCCTACGGACGAGGCTGTTTATACGAGCAAAACCTCCCAGGAGACGGAGCCCGCCAAGGAGGAGTCAATGCTGGACACCGGTGCTTCTACAACCCCAGAGCCGAAAACCGAAACTGGCGAAGCATCTGCTGTCGACGGCCACGAGACTGAGCAGCCCAAGCCAGTCCCCACCGAAGAGCAGACCGGACCCGTTGTCGGGGACTTCCTGAAAATGCAGTTTGTCAACCATCGTGTTGTTCCGACTATACTGGTAAGATACGCTGTTGGTCGTGGATGCGACTTGCCGCTGACTCGCATCACAGACTTTCTTCTTCAAGTACCCTTGGAACAACTTCCTCCACAACGTGGTGTACGACATTGTGCAGCAAGTGTTCAATGGCCCCATGGACCGTGGCTTTAACCCAACACTGGCAATCTCGCTTTTCGAAGCTGCCGATGTCACAAACGCCATTATCAAGGGCCAGAATGCTAGCGAAGCCTCGCAAACCCAGAACAAGACCCGAATGGGCTACATGGGCCACCTCACTCTCATCGCTGAAGAGGTCGTTAAGTTCACCGAGCGCAACCCTCCCGAACTCCTGTCGGAGCTTGTCCTGGAGCGAGTCATGAGCCAAGACTGGATCAACTACGTAGAGGGTGCCCTAGCTGAGACGCGAGAAAGGGACAACGCGATCCTCGGCGGTGTCCGGCCCGAGGTAGCTATGAGCAACCGGGCTGCCATGGCTGGCAACGGCCTCGGAGGCATGGGTCTATCCAGCCTCGGCCTTGGCGCCTCCCAAGCTGGGGCATCCAATGCTCTCGCCGAGGCCGGTCTCAATGGCGGCACCAGCATGGAACTGCCGGACAATGGCAGCGGAAGCAGTCTTGGCCCGTTCAGTATCAGCTCTGGACTTCTGGGCTCGGGATTCGGCAGCTCCAGTGATGAGGAAGAGGATGAATCGGAAGACAACGAGGAGGAAGTCAACAACGAGGTCAGTAGCCCAATGGATCGCCCGGACATTCGTTCTGGCGAGAATCCTTCCCTTTCCCCCGAGAACCCTTTACTGCCCCCGGATATCCCCCCTTCTTCCCCGTCCACCGCCCCAGCAGGGTCGTCGCGGAATGTGCTGGGCGCTGCGGTTGCCAGCATGGCGCTCAACTCGGTGTTGGGTGGGCCATCAAATGGCGACCAGGAGCCAGCTCAGTCAGGTTAGCGACGACGGCCCCGTCGCTGCCTTCCTTTGGGACGAATTCCGCCATTGGTGGCAATCGTTGCAGTGCGCGCCCGCATTGGCTGAACAGCACCCATGGCTGCTTTGCAGTTTTGAAACCGCAGAACCCGACAGTCTCATTGGGAGCCCCCCTCACCGAGGGCATGGGCATTGGCATTCCAAGGGACTTGCCAGATGCTTGACCACTTTCCACCTGAAGCCACAGCCCTCAGCAACTCCTACTTGGACACCTTATCCAGCGGTTCGGTCGGCGTTTAGGATACCAGCAGTTGTAGGATAGCAACAACAGCAAAGACATCGCCCACAGTTTCATTTGGTCACCTCCCTCCGCGTGTGACCGGGCGTACGCAAGCTGTGTGATGGTCCCTTGCCGTTGTTGTTGTCGCTATTGACTGCCCTCAGGCCCAGTGGCCCTATTCCCTGTTCTGCTCCATCTTGACTTGCCCTGACTGCTACCAAGCACGAGTTGCGGCTCACACCAGATGCTCTGGTCTCGGGTGGATTGATAGTCGGCTAATTCGTGCAATAGTTTCGTGCCTACACCGACCCCCTGAACGCAGCTTCGGCGTCTATGAACCCTCCTTCGATCCCCCCGCCGCCACCGCCACCTCCTCCTCTGAACATTCCGCCGTCGCGTGCTCGTCTACAGCTGGCGGCACGGCTCGCCATGCATCAGAAAAGCTCGGCAGCGACGTCCGCGCAATCGGCAGAGGCCGAGAAGAACGGCGACCAGGATGATCTGACAATGACAAAGGATCCCGACAGCACCCTGCGCAACCCCTTTGAAGACGATGCTGAGGATGTTGACGAGGATGACGATAGCGACGACGGCTTGGGCAACGAAGGCGGTAATCCCGGCGCCACCTGGAATTCGCAAGGCCGCGGTGGCTGGTGGCGAGGTGCTCTATCGCGTCAGGAGGAGAGGTTTGGCGATGGCAGAGATGACGACTCTGATTCGGACAAAGACGATGCCGCCGATGATGACGAAGAGTTTGGCGACTTTGCCATGCCCGAGGTGGATGGGGAGGGCAACGCCAGCCCTGACAAAACCAATGTTATTGTCAAGCCGCTTCCCGTTCACCCTCCGAGTCAAAACCAAAAGAGCTCCGCCTTCACCAGCTTGTGGCCTTTCAGCAGTCCGGGTTTCGGCACATCCAAGGAGAAGGAGAAGGAGAAGGACAAAGACAAGGAGCAGGAGAAGCCAGTCAAGAGCGATGAGGCTGGAACTGCTCCAACGGGCGAACAGAGCGCCGTCACAGGCGACGACGGAAAGAAAATCAAAAGCACACACGAGGCGACTTCGAGGACGAGTATCGAGGACCCCGACGACGAAGAGGTCGTCGTCTAGGATGCGACTGGGTTTTCAGAAACTTCGGCCCCAGGAACAGACGGCGCAGGACTTCTTGTCAGCCTGGTGGCTGCGGTATCGCACAGGTCAGTGGCAAGGTTGTTTCGTCTCGGTTACGAAAACTCCATGAGGACCAGGCGTACGCGTGGATGACAGGTATGGGACATGATGAAATGCCGGGAGCGCCCACGACGACTTGAGGGGGTCCAGTTTCGGAACGAGGTGCGGATTCAAGGTGCCAGAACGCACGCGCCGTTGTGGGTGCCTTATTGTAACTATATATTGTCTTCATCTTGCGATACACCACGATTCCCATATGTGTGTGTTTGCGGTGCCGACTGGTGGCTTTCGACTGTACAGTAGTCCGGACACGAATGTTGAATTGATGGTTTCTAGGCAAGTTCCGCAACAGGTTTGCATTCGAATTGAGCGTGGAGCCCGAGTTGATATCCAGGGAAGGCCTGGCAGTCATATACCGACCAGTTCGTAGGTGTCTGTGCTACTGGACGCTCCAAGGTATTAGCGTTCTCCAGGGGCCGCTGCCCCTTTTTTTATTTACAAGAGACAGGCAGTTTGGGACAAGTCTTTTAAAGAGTCTATGACGGCAATGGATTGTGGTGTGCCTTTTTCCATGCAAGAGACGCGAGAAGGCGCGGCGTCTCAAATGGTGTCATTACAAAGTAAATTCTCAGGATTGTTCTTACTATGCACAAGCGGGGACGGCGTGTCTTGTATGGAAGCCTTGGGGAGGGTGCGGAATACAACATTTCGCGCCGGAGAGGCTAGAAAGCGTTGCCGGGCCCATGGCCGTGCCTCTGTTCCCGTATACAGAAGACTTCAAAAGAAAATGTGCAGAAACCGCTTCCACATTGGCTGGGCAGCCAGCTCCGCGCGGTACGACCTGATTTCATCCCAATCCAGCTCGCGGCGGTCCGAATCCACGTCAATCTGGTCGATCCGAATCCAGCCGGTGCGCTTCCAGGCGTAGCCGCAGACCCAGAAGAAGATGACCATGGGTAAGGCCAGCATGTCCTTGAAGAAGCTCTGGGCATCCCCGTAACCGCCCTTGGGTGGGCAGATGGATTTGAAGAACTGGAAGGCCAGGACGATGACGCACAAGCTAAGGCCAACCCACGACCCCGTCGCGCCGAAAATGGCGCGGAAGGGGATCTCGTCCGTCGTATGGCCGTTGTGCCTCCACGCCGTCCGGAAGCGGATGTGGGCCAAGCAGATGGAACCCCAGGTGAAGAGGGCAGCGAGGCCCGAGATGGCCTGCAGCCAAGCGAAGACCTCGGCACCGGCCTCGGCCAAGCTGACGTAGGCGATGGCACCAAAGGCCAGGATGATGATGACGGAAAAGAGCGGGCGTCCGGCCAGGTCAATGTAAGTAAAGATCTTGGGGGCGAACCCCTGCTGCGCGAGGGCTGTGAGGGTTCGACTGCCACCGTAGACGGCCGACACGCCGATGGAGATGACCGAGATGAGAATGATGACGTTCATGAAGGAATCGAAACCATGCAGACCGGCATTAATGCCAACGATGACGAAGGGGGAGGCGCTGATATCGGCGTAGTCGTTGGCGCCCAGCAACCGCTTGTCCGTGCTGTCCACCAGTAGACCAACGAACAGCAAACCCAGGATGTAGAAGCTACCGGATCACATTAGCTGAGCCGAGGCCGCGGGCGAAAAGGGTACATAGAAACACGTCCACTCACAGGGTGATCCGCCAGAAGACCTGCTTGATGGCGCCCGGCAGGGAGCGTACCGGGTTATGGGCCTCGGCGGCAGCCAGACCGACCAGCTCGGTGCCGCTGAAGGCGAAGGCAGCCGTCACAAAGACGGAACAGAAGCCCCTGAAACCGTTCCGGAAGGCACCCGGGTCGTGCCAAAGACGAGCACCCCAGTACTGGTTGTACATACCGTCCGAGGGGCCGCCCCCGAGGACGAGGGCGAAGGCAATGATGATGAAGATGACGGTCGCCGTCAACTTGATGCACGAGGACACGAACTCCTCTTCCGCATACCCCAGCGTGCCAAAGACATTGACGACGATGATGGCAACCCAAAATATGGTGATCCAAGCGGCGACGGTGATGTCCTTGTTCCAGTACTGCACTGTAAAGCTACAGACGGTGAGCTCGAGGGGTAACACGACGGCCCATTGCATGACGTAGTTCCAGCCCATCTGTGCGGCAGCCAGTCAGCGCGGTGGTTGAGGGCCGTAGGACATATACATATACATACAGCGAATCCCCACGAGGGATCAATGAAGCGGTTCGCGTAGGTGTAAAAGCCACCAGAGACGGGGTACATGCAACCCAGCTCGCCGAGGGCGTAGACGACGTTGAACATCATGACCCTTCAGAAGACGTCAGCGCGACAGCGCGGCCCAGCGCGGAGACGATAGACCCGGGGGCGTGGAAGGCCACAGCGGCTTACCCGATAATCAAAAAGTCGATCAGGAGGGAACCAGGGCCACCAATGCTGAGGGCGCTGCCCGAACCGACAAAGAAGCCGGCACCGATGGAGCCGCCGATAGCAATCATCTGCAGATGCCGCGGCTTCATGGACCGGTCCAGCTCGACAATGCCGTGGCCATAGTTACGTTTCTTGAAGGACTCGAGGTTGAGTCCATTGCGGGTCATGAAATTGTCGGAGCGAACAGCGCCATCCTGATGGCTTGCTGTCCTCGTGGTCTCGGGGAGATGGCCCTTTTCGGTGGGAGAAGAGGACTCTATGTCCTTGTCGGCCGCCATAATGGGATCGAGGGAGGGGAGAAGGGCGACCAGACGGTTGGGCAGCTACCTGGGTAGGTATTTTGTCAGGTGCTTTAGACAAGGCAGGTGAGGGTAGCGAGAGAGATGTAGGGGCTGGCGGATGCCCCTATGGGCAACACCTTAGGGATGGACAGAGTCAATTCTTATATGACTCCAAGGAATGTTCTCTGGAAGGGGGGCGAGTTCGACAGGGTGGGACACCAACTGGCCCCGTGGGCACATTGGCTGGAGCCGGATCTGGGGAAGCAGGAAGGCGAGGTAAAGGTGCTGGTGGTGGAGAGGGTGGCCCTGTGGCTGTTTCGATGTGACCGTCGTATGCCGTGGTGCTGGGTTAGGAAAGGATTGGCGGAACGACGGCAAGGCCTGGAGATATGAATGGGCAAAGAGCCTTCGCTGGAAGGGGGAGGGGGAGGGGGAGGGGGAGCGGGGGAAGTATGTGAAGCAGGCGAGAGAGCAGGACACACGCACGGTTGCAAGGATGAGAGCCTATGGATCAGAGCCGACAGGTCGGGATCAATGGTTTGGGCCGGGATGGGAGGGGAGGAGGAGAGAAGGGGGGGGGAGGAGAAGGTGAGGTGATATCCCGTTTGTTGTCGGTACGGTGCGGCGTTCTGTAACATAACAGGTAAGGACCCAACACTCCCACACCTGCTCGATATCGCCAAAGCGCAGACGTACCTCCCACGAGCTGGAGCAAGGGAGACAGTCATTTTCCCGCAGGGAGTGATTCACGTGCCCGGGTCTTTTTTCGGCGCAAGTCGAGCGCGACGCGGAGTCTTGGTCGATTCGCCGCTACCCACGAAGTTGCGAGGTACGTTACTAGCTGGCTTGGGACGGGATGGATGGTGGATGCTTGGACTGTGGCGCCAGGACGGGGATAGATGCGACGACACAAGAAGCTACCTACCTCCTCGGGTACCTGGGCAGAGAGAGGCGAGTACAGAAGGTTGCTTGAGAACGAATGGAGGCTGTGAAGCAAACTCGGCCATGACTGGAGGACATGATAAGGGAACCGCACTGGCTGGCTGTGGTTGGCCGTCTCGAGTTGGTTCATTCGCAGTCACAAATCTAACGCTGCCCGGCCCTTGGCTGCACTGATGGTGGATGATGATGATGATGATGATGATACGGCCGAAGACCCCAGCACAGGCGAACCACGGCGGGTGAGGCTAAGCAATCGTCAGCCTGCAGCTCGTACGATGTACGTGTGGTTCACCGGGTGCACCCCCTCCCCGCTTCTCTCTTACTTACTTTCCATCCATACCACCCTCTCCGGTCAGCTCGCTAGGTTGTGGATGGGATCCATTGATGGTATATCTACCTCTTACCTGGGTACTTACCTATCTATTGGCGCGCGTACAAAGTACCTGGAAGATACTAATAGCTCGGTCTGGGTATCTGGCCGTTCTGGACTCGCCGCCGGCCGAAAAGGTCACGATGCCAGTCCGTCATCGTGAGGTGGCCGCTGTGGCCAATGTCCAGCCCGTGGAAGTTGAAACCTGCAGCGGTTGGGGGGTGGTGGGCGGGTCTCGAGCTGGATCTCAAGCATTCCAGGCCGTCTTGGTCGCAGACTTGGCGAGCTTGATTACGGCACTTGGGGCTCGGCGCACCTCCAATTCCTACAGGGGCCTGGAGAAGGGGAGGCGGGGGATCGATAGATGCATTTGGAGAGAGGGATAAAAGACCGAGTGAGGAGGCGGGCAACCCGGAGCCCGACCCGGGCATCCATGCCCTTTAGGTAGATCTATCAATTACCTACTTAAGTACTTCTTGGGTACTGGATATCAGACAGTTGCCCGGTAACTAACCTACTGAGTACTTACCTACCTACCTACCTAGGTGACAACCCGGAATCCAGGGATCCATGGGTACGGATGCACCTCCATGTTCTGGACGACGTCTGGAAGTCTTCTCCCCGTCGAGTGGGCGGCTGATCGGGCTACCCAGGAGGCCGGAAGCCGGAGGGGGCGCTGTCAGCAGCAGTCCGATGACTAGATTGTGCGGATACGGGCAGGCAACAGTGCCATGTGGTGGTAAGAAGAAAACAAAACAAGCGAGATACTGAGGTAGAGCCACGGTCCCTGGCCTGATACCACCACCTGTTCACCCGCATAAGTACGAAAGCTGTGCAACCGAAGGCCCCTAGAAGCCCGCCCTATCGTCCACTGGTTGCTGATACGACACGCTCGGCTTGACCCATGGATGCACCATTTACAGAGGCGGTCCCGAGAACATCCATCTCTCACTCTGTAGCACAATGGAAGCCATCCACGTCGGGTCTCTATCTCAGCTTCCTCTTTCGGCCCGGGTAGGTTTCTGTCAACCAGCCCTTCCATTGCTAGTACTATGTATGGAATCCCCGCTGCTGTCTCCACCTGCCGCTTAATGGACCGCCGCCTCCGCACTCGCCCTTTCCCCTTTGGGGAACCTGGCGCTCCTCTTTTCCTGCCTCGAGTGGATTCGCCTGTGCGCCTGCCCCCGACGTATGGGGTTCCGTCACTGCAACTACCGAGTAAAGAGCACTCTCTAGCGGGTATTGAGGCTTCCATTCATTTGATCTCCCGTCATCTCCATCTTATACACACTGGCACTGGACTCATCTCCGGGCTCTCACCCCCTTAACTTGTCCCGGATCATCCGAAATTCTTTTCCGTCTCTTCTACGAGTTAACCCCCCACGTCGCCTGTCGAGTCCGCTTCCTCCTCACCCCCAGTACAGCCGGTTTGCCCCAACATAGGTTCCGGGCCCCCCGCTGGCCACCACTTGTGAATCCCCGCCGGCATGATGCTTATGGCCGATCGTGGTTGCTCCTGTTCCCTTGACCAATCCGACTGCCCCAGGTCTCCGAAGCTACCTTCTTGGCAGCGACGGCCTCGGAGGATGGCTTGCTGCCCATGGCTTCGGGCAACACACTGTCTCCGCCCATGGCACGCGACTCCCCATGGATGACGAGACAAAAGCTTGGCCAAGGCTGCCGGGACAGTTGTGCTGCTGTGGCACCGCTGCGAGGCTGGCGAAGCTAGCAGCCCGCCAACGGCACCCTCATGCCTCGAAACCACCCCCCCCCGGTAGCCATGGATGATTGTGCTACACATGGCCGGGTTTGTGTCATAATGTCCCCGGTGGCGGCCCATGTCTCGGCAACGCCGTCCTGAGAAGCTGTCAGGGTTGGTACCCTACGGGAGAAGGTGCATTGCCCTAGCACTTACCTGGCCTGCTTAGGTACTTCTACTGCCACGAGCCGGCGAAAACACGGCCTTACCTGTCTCTTCCAACCAGATATAGGCCTCGAGGATGTACGGTAGCGGGCCCAGAAGCATCCACGGCCTCCGGTGAACGGTATCGGCCGG
This sequence comes from Nigrospora osmanthi, assembly GCA_029489945.1. NCBI lineage: Eukaryota > Fungi > Ascomycota > Sordariomycetes > Amphisphaeriales > Apiosporaceae > Nigrospora > Nigrospora osmanthi. The sequence continues at coordinate 2,092,201 of CP120494.1, read as the reverse complement.
CCATAGGCTCTGTGCTCCTTGCCTTGCCGTCGCCTGCTCGCTCAACCAGCGCCGCCAGTCCGCATCCTCCGCTTGCCATTTCACAAGCACCGACTGGCTGGGGATGCGGCGGCCCATTTCACGGCTGCTCGCCCAGAAATTCACCTGCCTCAGTCGTTCCCTCAGGATTGAAAGCCGTGAGGACGAGTACTCGCGGCAGGATGCCATCAGCGCCCGGTGATGGATGGCCTGTTCCCTTCTCGGCGCAGGGCCATGGCCCGCTCGAACCGATAACCAGTTGGATAGGTCTTCGTATGTGGTCTTGATAAGCTCCACCTCGCGTTGCGTCGTCTCGAGCTCATTCCGGAGGGCGTTTCCTGCCTCGGCTAACCAGTCGCCTGAGCTGACTTTCTCGCGAGTGTTTCCCCTCAGTTCTCCCTCGATTTCAAGCTGATGCGCGCGCGAGCCCATGCCACTGATGACGGGCCGGCCCCTGGGCTTATTTAGGATAAGGTGCTGGGGAGTAGGTGTACCGCAGGCCTTGGCCCGAGAGAATTCCATCGTTTTCTGCCCAGCGGGGACGGCAAAGCCAGAATATTATAATGTGGGCAGGGCAGTGCTTCCCCTAGCAAGCAGGTCTTCACTGCCGGTAGAACACCCATCATAATAAGCCATCGATGTCCCATTATCTTTCGTACGCCGGTGACTGATCCTCAGAGACAAAGAAAATGTCAATGGCAGTGGCGCCGCACTAGAGAATGCACGCGGTGCTTACCGACGCTTCTGCCAGACCAATAGCAGAACCTGACAAAGCAGTGAGATGTAATCAGGGCCAAGGGCGTGGGCGCAAACGAGTTGGAAGCAAAGGCTCCACGGCTCCCAAAGGAACTCTTGGGGAGGCCGGTGGCGCGAAACCAAAGACCGCAGCACACCGGCCGTTTGTCACACATGTTGCCCCTTGGGTGACGAGGATACGAATGAACACCCCAAAGCGATCTATGGGAGGGGCCTTTCGCACGGCACCAAACTGGTCTAAAACTTCTCTTTCTTTTTTCTCGGTCGGTTTGGGGTATATACACTACGACGTTTCCGTCACTGCTTGTGCCACCGTCGCCTTTATGCCCGGCACATACGGCCGTCGGCCGCGACGGTCCAAGCATCACTGCCCACAGTCCGGATGGCGTAGAAGACACCCTCGGGGTCCCACTTCCGCTTGATCTCCAGCAGTTTGGGGTAATTGGCGCCGAAGAAGGTCTCCTGCCAGTTGGGCTGGTTGAAGTCGGCCTCGTTGACGTAAGAGCCAGACCCAGGGGTGACGGCCTCAATCTGGGGCATGAACTCATTGGTTATGCGCGCCTGGGCAGCCACCATGTCGGCCCAGGGGCCCGTCGACACCCAGGGGGTCGTCAGTTGCATCTGGATTCCAGCCTTGCGCCAGGCCGGGTTGACGCCGTTCTGGTAGCCAACCGGGCCCGGGGCCGTGAGGGCGTCACCCACGGCAATGACGCCGTTTTCGGTCAGGTTGCGCACAACGGCCATGAAATCATCGTTGTGGTTCACCAGCACGTCACGGGGGATCAGACGCCCGCCGAAGTTGTATTCGGCGACAGCGATGTGGCCGTTAGGAAGCGGCCCCATGTAGGTGTCGTAGTGGTCCCGGTAGGACAACGAAGTGTAGCTAGCCTTGTAGGGAATGCCAGCAGCGTCGAGGTACGCCGTGAAAGGGCCCAGCACCTCGTCGCGGACAAAATCGCCCGTCGAGTTGTAGACGGTGACAGGGTTGACCATCAGCACGCTGCTGACGACGTAGTAGACCACCATGGCGCCCTGGTCCACCATAGTGGGGAGAAGCGAGTGGAACTTGGCAACGGCTTCGTAGAACTTGTCGGGCGTCGTGTACGCAGACGCCAGCTGGAGGCTGGCACCGCCTACAGTCATGTCGGGGTGGGCCCGGACTGTCAGGGAAATGACGACACCAAAAGTGCCGGGGCCGCCGCCGCTCAGGGCGAAGTACAGATCGGGGTTCTCGGATCTCGAGGCCTTGACCAGCTCGCCCGCCGCCGTGACGACCTCGAACTCCAGGGTGTTGTCGGCCGCCAGCCCGAAGGACGTGGTCAGGGCCGAGTGGCCACCGCCTTGGGTGTAGCCACCGGCCAGGCCTACAGTCGGGCACTCACCGCCGACGACGACGAGACCACGGGCGTGAGCGGCCTCGGTGGCCTCATAACCCAGAATACCAGCACCGAACTTGATGGCATCACCCTGGTAGAGGTCGTCAGACCAGTCGAGGAACTCAATGTTCTTCAAGTGGTTGGTCCAGATGGCCAACGCACCAGCACCAGTGGAACGGCCGAGGAAGCTAGCACACGGTGTCAGTCTCAGCACACGTGCCGGGCCGGATCGGTACGTACTCATGGCCGGTGTTACGGACGAGGGTCCTGATGTTGTTGCTCTTGGCAAAGCGGATAGCAGCTTTGACGTCGTCGGCGCTGCTCACGTTGACTGCGTACGCGACGTAGTTGCCCAGCAGGCACGGCTGCGTGCGGGGTGTGAAGGGGTCGCAACTCTGGTTGGCGAAGAAGGGCTGCATCACCGAGGACGAGGAGGGGATACTGCAGTGCCGGGTTCGTCAGCACACTGCCGTTGCGCAAAGCCCTTGGGGCCACGGGCCACGACTGGATTCGTGGCGCCTATGTCGTCCCCACGGTACACGGGATCACTCACTGCAACTCGGGCGTCGTCCACTGGTCTTGGAGGGCTTTGCAAGCAGCCTCGTCGTAGGTCGGGTCATGGCAAGGCGAGCCGAGGGGCACGGTAGCGACCAGACGACCGCCGACGGTCGAGTTGAGAGCGGACCAAGCCTTGGCCGAAGGCCAGCACGAGTCCTGGGGCAGACAATGACAGTCCGCGGAAGCGGCGGCGGAGGCAGGCGGCGAGGCGGCCACGTGCGCGAGCGCGGCGGCCGGGGCCAACGCCGACAGGAACAGGGAAGCAGGCTTCATCTTTGAAAAGAGTGACTGGCGCGGCGTGTCGAAAGGGAGCGACTGGGCGAGCTGCGGGAAAGCAGATGGACCAGGGGAAAGAGCAAGGCCGAGAAACACGGCGTCTTTAAAGCAACTCGCCCTTCCATCGCCTAGCCCTCGATCTGCGGCTCATGGGGGCGACAGCAGCGGCTCCTCCAAGGAAGTTTGACGGCGTGTACAGCGGCGCGAACGCATAGATGGGTGAAATTGAGAGCTCTGCAGGTCTGGGCCTCTGTGCCTAGCCAACGCAGCGGCACCGCCCCGGCCAGATCCACCGGGAATGCAGGCGGCAGGGCCAAGAAGCGGCTTCATTTCCCGACTGAGGATCGTCCCGTGGGCTGATCGATGGTTACGGGTGGAGGACGTCGGGTGCGGTGCCGAATGGCCTCATCTCTGGGGGGAGGGGAGGGGGGTTGGAACTGATAGCTCGTGGGCGCGGCGGTGGACGAGTCCTCGCGTGCTCGTGTTTGCGTCTTTACCCTCCTGCCCATCCCAGTGTGGCGGGCCCGGCCGGGGCCAGGACAAAGCCTGCAGAGCGGACTGATTGACTGGAAGAGGGGCCCATGGAGGGGAAGGATCTGTTTCCGGGATGTCCGGCCGACGGGCGAAAGAGCCGGGCGACACAAGCGAGCGCTACGGTGCGGTGGCCTCTGCGGTGAGGCTGGGCGGCGAGGTTCCGTCGGGCGTCCGGATCACGTTAGCAGCTCCGTTTGGCAGTTGGCCCAATCCTCCCCTCCCGGGGGGCTTGTCTTCGCTCGTCTTGTCTTCTTCATTTGCCAGCCAGCCATCCGGCGGCCTGGGGCTGTGGTTTCCCAGGCTTGCCGTGGCTTGGCCGCTTCACCGATGTAGCGCCACCACATGGGACACACGCGCTGCATGCCCGTCGATGGCACTGGGCGTCGAGAGAGGTTTGCCGAGTTGTCGTACAGATGCCGCCCTAAGCGGCAGTTCTGGTGGTGGGCAATTGCCGTTGTTCGGGCTTCCATGCCTGAGGTCCTCAGACACGGTTCACAGCCCCCCGGTTGCCGTCCCCTGCCTGCAGGGCTGTCTGTCGCAGATGTCCCCGTGGAGCCATGGATGGAGGAGAGGAATGGAGAAAGCATAGAAGCTCAGTGAGTGCGGCGCAGCTGCATCGTGCTTCCGATTGGAAGTTCCGGCTGCAATTGGATGAGATGCGATAGGTAGCCGGGGCAGTCCCCTGTTGTCCGGTACCCATGTACGGATCATGTAGGTACTCCAGAAATTGTTTTTCCAGCGGAACCCTTTGGCTGGGACGATGCCACCCCTTGGTACACCGTAAAACCAGCCGTTGACGATAACAGCCCTCCCGCTTCCTTACAGAGTAGGTGCCTTTGTCATGGTTGGCTCAGCTGGCGGGGCTAATTACTCGTACAAGAAGGGGGAGGAGGGAGGCTCTTTCCGCCACCTCCCCTTTGCACGAGCTATGAAGAAATAGGTAGGTAGGTACTTACTTCTAAGGTTCACGCACCCGACGCGCCTCCGGGTTGTCTGTCACGTCCACTACCTATGACCTAGATTGTCGACGTCTTTCTATCCACTCCCTCTCACTCTTTTTCATATGCCTCTCTCTCTCTCTCTCTCTCTCTCTCTCTCTCTACTTGCACGCACATTCCCCCCTCTAGCTCTGGGCGAGAGCGGGTTGGTGAACATATTACCTGGGTAGGTGCCTACAAACTGTACAGGACCCCCCTCTCATGGGAGGGCACTGGAGTGGATAACCTACTAAAAGTCCCTTACCGGCGGGGAGATCAATGGTATGGATGGGAAAGGGCCGAGCGCGAGCAAGCCATCCAGGGTATCAAGGACGTCGTTCGAGAAGTGTTTCCACTTTGCAAATCCGTGACTGGGGGTCCGAGCGGCCAGAGCTGTCTGTGGTCCAATCCCCATCCATCCGTCTTACCCTCCACTTACACAGTATTTCTTCCCAGCCCACTATGAAGTGTTGATTATGGTTACCCACACAGGTCGCGCTTAGTTCATCGTAGATCCCACCCCAAGTCCAAGTGCCCGCTGGGTCTAGGCCTGTCCGGGCCTCCGGGGCACCATTGAGTGTTCCTGTTCTCCACTGCTAGGGCAGCCGGCGCCGGAAGGAAATCCCTCCTCCAACCCCCGCTCGCTACGAGGCTACCTACAGGGCCATACATGGATTCCCGGATTATTATTAAGGTAGGAACGGGTGAAGGGAGAGAAAAATCGAGACCCTCGGCGCCCGGCGGCCCTTTCGCCCTTTTCTTACAAGGCCGGGGAGGCGTAAACTTTAGCCACGCACGTACACTCGTTCGAGTCTGTGCTGGCCCGTCCATTAGAAACGCCCACGAGACGGGGGGGGGGGGGGGGGGGGAGGCCCTCACGCCGTGACAGGCCGCACACTGACTGATTTTACCCTCAGCCGTAAGCAGTGGGCTGGCTGGGTTGTATAAGAGTAGAATTAAGTACCTACTTTAATGCATGCATGCCCATCCAGAAGCCAGGGCCCTTCATCCATTCATGGATCCATGGATGGATGCTTGTGCGAATGCCATCCCATTTCTTCGGTACGGCGAACAGGTGCTCGCTTGACATCTTGCGCACGTGGTGTCTGTCCCTGCTTTGCTTGCCTGCCTGCCTGCCTGCATTCGCAACCTAAAGTACCCACCCACCCCCGTCGGGCGTTGCTTCCCAATCCCATGAACTGTATCTGTATCTGAGGTATCCATGCTCGCACTTTCATCATCACAACTTCTTATTCCGGAAATGCTACTGCTACATTGTGCCGCTTAGGATCCAGATACCTACCTACCTACTTACCCACAGCACCCTAGGACCCATGGCAGCGGCATCATCTCGTGGATTTGACTCTCGTCTAGCATTGGAAAGCATGGAACTTGTGACCCGTCGGCGGGGTTCCCCTCGTGCTCAAGGTCCGACCGGCCTCCGCTGCTGGTGATGGTCATTTGTGATGACCGACGCTTCTGCTCGGGGATCCTGGCTTCCACATGGCCAACGACCGGTCGATCGGTGCTGTTCCGTCCAGTTTCTTTTGCGACCCTTAACCGCCCCCCTTCGCGCAGGGTTGACACAGGCCTCACTCACCATCATCAATAATCACCTTGAACGAACGAGCAACCGCCAGCAGCGCCGTCGCTCCCCGAGATAACCAGTGGACTCGCACATTAGCCGCAAACGCCCCGAAGCGGTACTTAGTCAACAGGCTACCGGCCCAATACCGCTTAAGCCCCTGTTCCTAACAATGTACATGCCGGCTCTGGCCTCGGGGCTGGCAGCCATGGACGCTGGCCCTTTGCTCGTGTTCCGGCGACTTCCGGCTTAGGCCCGGAGCCCAAGCAATTTGTACCAGGCACAGGCGCCGTCAGGAGAAGGAGAGACCTGCCGAAACCAGCCCTGGCCGCCGTGGTCGGATTATGCACGCGAAGGGCGCGTGGGGTCGCCGCCTGTTTCTCCCAGCCAATGTGAAACGGGAACCGACCTATAACACCCGGCCCTACTCTTCAACGACCCGAATTGGGTAGCACGCAAGTGGATATAGCCTCAACGCTATCCACACGATCGTAGTATCGCCACTAGATAGTCGGACTCAACTCCTCGGGGTCTGACGCCTTCTCGCCATGCGCCTGCCAGTACGACCGGCATCCATGCCCCATGACGGGCTTTTGCACCGCGAGTTCCCACTCGCGCATCTTGCCCGCCTCCCCGCTGGCCCCATGGATATCCTGCCGCCGTCTCGGCCGGAAGGGATATATACCGCCTTGCCCGTCGGCCGCGCCCACCGCTAGCTGCTTCGCTATGTGCTATGCCCGTCGAACGACCTTGGTCCAGGTGACCGACCTCTTTGTTTTTCATTCCCCCTTTCGGACGCCATGAGGGGTCTTGTGAGGTTTCTGCTCGTGTGCCTCGCCTGGTCGCCCGCCGTCCAGGCGCAGTCAGGTGGGGCTGACTCCGGGGCCATGGCCACCTTGTCGGAACTCCCAACCTGTGCCGTAAGAAGTCCTCGTGGGGGACGGAACCCGTACCTGCGAAGTTGGGCTGATCGAAAGCGCTTAGTTGACATGCCTGAAAACGGCCGTCGTCCACTCGGCCTGCGAAATAACCGACCTGCCATGTGTATGCGCCGACGTGAGACTGCAGACCGAAATCGAAAGCTGTGTACTGGCCAGTTGTACCTTGAAACAGGCTTTGCGTACGTCCCGAGCCACACATATTCCCGGCCCCTTCTCTCCTAAAGGGCGCGGTGCCATACCACGGCAGTTGTGGTCTCGAAAAAACTTCTGGATCCCAAATAACTAACCAAACATTTGATCCAGACGCCAAAAATGTGACGGCCACCAGCTGCGGCGCCCCGATCCGCGACAGCAGGGCCTCGTACAACACCATCTCCATCACCCTGGGCGTCCTTTCCGGATTCTTCATGCTACTGCGCATCTTCACCAAGCTCATCATCCTCAAGACGGACCTCGGCGCTGACGACTGGACCATTATCGCCACGGTGCTGTCGGGAATTCCCAGCTCGGTGCTCAATATCCACGGGCTGACAGCCAGTAAGCAATTTCCGTCGCCCTTTACTGCCCGTTCTAGCATACGCCTTTCCTTTACCCGCCCCCACGCTCTCTGGTTCCCTCTTCCGGCCTTTTGTGGCTCCGGAACATGTTACTCGGCCCTTCGATTTCAGGAAGTTGCTGACTCTGAGTGGGGAAGATGGGCTTGGCAAGGATATTTGGACCGTCCCCTTCGACAATATCACGGCTTTTGTCCGCTCCTTCTTCATCATGGAGATTCTCTACTTCGGCCAGATTACGCTGCTAAAGTTGTCGCTGCTCTTCTTTTACCTGCGCATCTTTCCGGGCACCAACGTGCGACGTCTGCTGTGGGGGACCGTTGTTTTCAACTGCCTCTTTGGCGCCGCTTTCGTCGTGGCCGCCATCGTCCAGTGTTCGCCCATCCCGTACTACTGGTTGCGGTGGGACGGTGAGCACCAAGGGACCTGTGTCGACATCAACGCCCTTAGCTGGTCAAATGCAGGCATTTCCATCGGGCTCGACGTCTTCATGCTGGTTGTCCCCATTTGGCAGCTCTCGGGCCTGAAAATGCATTGGAAAAAGAAGATCGGTGTCGGTGCCATGTTCCTTGTGGGCACATTGTAAGCAAACGACGTCCCCCTTTCCCAAAGTAAACCCGCCTGACCAGACATCCTGCCGCAGTGTGACCATCGTCAGCATCCTGCGCCTGCAGGCACTGACGACCTTTGCCGTAACACAAAACCCCACCTGGGACAATTGGGCAGTGGCAAACTGGTCGACCATTGAGATCAACGTTGGTAGGTCTTCTCTCACTCTTTTCACTCCCCCTTTCTCACATTCCGTCACGCGCACTCCTCCCTGTCCCCCTATTTTTTCGCTTCCCACTAATTAGATTGCCCCTGACAGGCATCATTTGCGCCTGCATGCCATCTCTTCGCCTGCTCCTCGTCAAGTTCTTCCCCAAAGTGGTTGGAAACTCGTCGTATGCCGGCACGGGCGGGCCCAACTCCCGGGCCCAGTACTACATGAGCAGCCAGGGCAAGGACATGCCCAGCCGGTCCTACGGTACGAGCAACCACAGCAAGGCCGTCTCCCACAGCCGCAGCAGCCCGACGTCGTCCCAGTTTGCCGACGCCAAGACGGGCGGCATCACCTTCACCAAGACCTACGCAGTCGAGTACCATGGCGAGGACTACGACGAGGCCAGCCTGGTGCGGATGGAGCCGCTCCAGAAGAACCACAAGAAAGAGGCAGGCGAGGGCGCAGCGCGCCCAGGAGACTCGAGGCCCAGCGAAGGATCTCTTGTCTGATAGGCACGGGGCATAGGCCCCGGGGCTACCGTGTTCAAATATAGCAAATAATGGAGACCTTTTCCTTTGTTACACCCCCCACAATCCGAGACCGAACCATTTGACCCGGTATACATCATGATGATCGTGAAGTGGGCTTGTCGGGCCGTCAAAGATCCCGTTGGAAGCGAAGATGCGACGGCAGGTTCAGCAGACAGAACCACTACGTTGGCCATATTGGCACGCAGCACTCCAGCACAATATAAAAGCCGGCTTTGTGTGTTATCTTGGTCTTGCTATAAAATGCGAGCCGGAGGCAGGGTATCTTTACACGGCCAAACAAGCGGCCAACGCCAACCCACCAATACATCCAACAGAAGGAACCCGCAAGCAGCATACAAAGGAAGTGAAATGTATATGCCATCGTCGACCGACTCCTGGACGCCTGCCTGCCTGCCTGCCTGCCTGTCTAATCCCCCAAAAAGAAATCCAATGAGACCACCGTCTTGTCCTCCCACGCCCTCCACACGTCCTCAGGAACCCCCACCCAGTTTCATACGTCCCAAAAGTGCTGAGCTCCGGGCCTTTTTTACCATGAGCGCGGTATGCCACTTCTTGGAGGCATACGCATTGGCCGAGGGCGACGCCCCGCCTTCACGCAGCTCGTCCTCGTCACTCTGGCTGCTTCCCGTCGTCATGCTCTCCATGGACGCGCTGCTGTCCCCGTTGCGGCGGTGGCCCTGCTGCTGCTGCTGCTGCTGTGCGACGCCGGCGGCTGACCCCGCCGTGGGCGGAAGAGGGAGCGAGGGCATGGCATACGACGACGGTGTGCCCATGGGTGGCGAGGGAAGGCCGGCGCCGAAAAGGCCGGCGTGGGCGCCGTTGACGGGAGCGAGGCTGAGCCTCGCGCCGTGCTTGGCTTTGGACAAGGCTCTTAGGGGCAAGCGCATGCTTAACGTGGGACCGAGACTGCTCCGTCTCCGTACCAGAGCCACGTCCGGGGCCGGGAGGGCCTGGCTCTGTGCTTGCTGCAGCTTCCCGATCAACAGTTCGTACTGCGTCATCATGGTCGGCGCGCTGATGAGGTCGTCGGCGCTCACCGTGATGCTGCTCCCACGTAGGCACTCGGTGTAGTGCCTGGATAGCTCGACGGCCGGGAGCAGCGACCCCCAGAGGTCGTAAAAAGGGAGAGCGCGCACGTCACCCGACAGACTGGCCACAGGGACCTGCAGTACTGCCTCCCAGCCGCTCGAGACCACGTCATGCACGGCACTGGCAAGGTCGGGGGCAACGGCTTGCGCCGTCTCGCCTCCGGACCGTCGGGCCGCTGGGGACCGTGGCGTGGCCGGTAGGGGAATGCGTGCCGGTCCGTGGGGCGACGTTGTGTTGTCGTTCAATCCCCGGAGTATCAGCGGCTCCATGACGAAAGCCGATGTAAGCAGGGTAATAGTGGCGCAGAGCATGTTCAGAGCGTCTCCGGCAAAATCGGCCGGCACACGTGCCTCGCTGAAGGTGAGGGAGATGTCGGCAAGGCCCCCTGCCGTGATAGCGGACCGCACGAAGAGGTCCGACGCCTGGCTGTTGGACTCGGAGAGACAGCTAAGCCGGCACGACGCCGTGTTGCCCAAGGACAGGCTGGCGAGCGCCTCGCGACGATCGGGCGAGCCCAGATGCTGCACCACGGTGCTGAAACGCGTCCACGGCTGCCAGTCGGTGCACAGCCGCACGAGCGGCCCTAACGCCATGCTTTCATGCGGGGCGCTTTCGACGTGCTGGGCTTGGATGGCTCCAAAGTACTCGTAGGGCGTTACAAGCTCCTTGGGGATCTTGGCCCGTACCGGTACGACGCCCTCGCAGGGCCCGACGACGCTGCGTGTCTTGCGGTCCGTCAGACCCTCAACGAGCTGCCCAAAAACGACGTCGTCGAGTCCTGATAGGTTGGACAAGACAACCGCCCAGGCGCCCTTGAGCACCGTCTCGAATGGGATACCCAGGTTCTTCACCGCGCCCGTGGGGATCTGCTGGTAAATGGTGCGCGGCGACTCCGAGATCGCCACCTCGGGCGCTGGCTGGGACACAACATGCGTCATTTGAGAGCCCCGAAGCAGATTCCGCCAATAAGTGATGGTGGCGCCATCGTGGGCAGTATATGACCTTTCAGCGGCTCGAACCACGTGACAGAAGCCTCTGGTCCTGGGTTTGGATGACGACTCGCCATGCTCGTAAAACCGGCTGAGGTCACGAATGAGCGTGGTCAGGGTCGTATCATCATACTGGGCGCGGGAGAGGCGCAGCAAAAGGATGGACGACTTGCCGCCATCCAGGAACCTAAGAGGTGGCCATTAGCACAATGTCGAATCTCGGGCGAATTCGCGTCAACTTACGTGAATTTGGTCACTGGCCGCCGGAAATCCACACCTTCGGCTTGCTCCTTTTTGACCATCTTCCCCGCGGCGGCCGACAGCCTCCAGCTGGGGCACTGGTAGCGCTGAAAGTCGGGTCGACTCGGCCCCAGGACCACCTGCCACAGTTTGCCGTCGTGCGAGGCGAATGCAGTGCGGAGGATCGGGTGTGCGTCCGCCAGCAAGCTGCAGGCGTGTTCAAGCCGGTAACGCTCCACTGCCCCGGTGATGTTCAGCGCGAACCAGCTGATGTCTCCTAAGTTCTTCAGCATCCCGGATTCGACGAAGATGGTCTGTAGCGTCGTGGCCTCAGCGGCATCCTCGATGGTCTTGGGGTCAATGGCAAGCTGGGGTGCCACGGCGTCCGTGGGGGAGGAGGAGGAGGGTGCGGCGCCGCTGCTGCTGACGGGTGGCACGGCGCCGCTGCTGGGACGCGATACCGGGCTGATTGGAATGGCGATGGTACGGCAGACTTCAGCCAGCGACACGTCACGCAGGAGATCGACCACGGGCATAGCAATGCCCTGCCGCCGGCAGGCGACCACTAGATCGTGGGCACGGTCAATGTTGCCTCCCAGGCGGATGAAGCCGTCGTTGGCCGTGATAAAAGATGCGTCGAGACCTAGAGCGTCAGCCCACAGGGACCGGATCTGCCCCTCGACCCCGGTTAACGGCAAGGGGCTGAAGCCGGCCGCTGGCTCCGTCTGGGCGTTGTCCACCTCCGCCAGATTGAGGAGTTGGTGCCTCGAAAGTCCTGCGATGCGCTTCTGCAGGTCACGCCCGCTGACCTCAAGCGAAGGCGTAAGCGGGATCTGCCGCACCGGTATAAAGGCCGCTGGGACCATGTATTCCGGCAGCGCATCTCGAAGCGCCATCTGCGCCATCTGCTTGACTGCGTGAAGCCTCTCCTTGGTGCTCTGGCTCAACCCCGTCAGCTCTTCCCTGTCGTCGTCGAAGAGAGTGTCGTTCAGCTCGATGAAGGCGGCAAGGATTGGGGACGAGTTGCTGTCCTGGTAGCTGAAGGCAATGGTTTCGACGACCACGTCGACGCCACGGCCCAGGCACCGCCGCAAGTGCGACTCAACCTCGGACGGCGAGAATGAGTGGCCACCTATCTCGACCCGACCACTCTGGGAAGAAACAAACTCGACCTGGCCGCGTTCTGTGTAGCGGACATAGTGTCCAGTCCGCAGGAGACGGCCCGGCTTATCACCGTTCCGGCTGCTGCGGCCAGCAACCTTTCCCAGCCACTTCATGGTGTCTCCTTCCTTGACCTCATGGCCTTCGGCGAGAGTCTCCGACTGGACAATTAGCGCGCCGACGGCCCCAACGGGCGCAAGGCGGTTGCTGTCTTCGGCATTGACGACCCAGTAGTTGCCGCAGAAGGGCGTGCCGATGCACCGCAGCGCCCCGGCATCTTTGATCTCCCAGGTCGAGAGAGCCAGCGGACAGACCTCGGGAGAGCCGTAAGCCAAAAGAACTTTGGTTCTGCCCGCCCACGGCGCGTACGTATCCTCATCTAGATCGAGAGTTCGAAAACATACAACGGCCAGGTCGGTCAGGTTCTCTGGTCGTATCCTCCGGGACAGCGTAGGGGTCATGTAGGTCCAGTTGACGCGCATACGGCGAGCCGCTGAGGTGAAGTCGGCTGTTCGTTCAACCGCAGATGGGACGCAGACACAACCGCCGTGGATAAGGGTCGCGAAGATCTCCGAGAGAGCAACGTCGGTGCTAAAGGACGAGATCTGCATCACGCGACTGGACGGGTTCAGTCTCAATGCAGGCCCCTGGCCAGCACAAGCTGCCGCTAGCGCATGGTGCGTATACGTAATACCCTTGCGGGTCTTCGCGCCGTCGTAACCCAGCAGAAGACAAGCAGTGTCCATGGGCCGGGTCTGGGGCGGTGTAACAGTGACAGGCTGCGAAGCCAGGGCTTGGATGGTGGACTCATTTATGAACACCACGTCGCAGCCCACGTTGCGCTCCAGGTATCGACGAACGCTTTCCGACGCCAGCATGACTTTGGCACCGACGTTCTTGATGACCCAAGAGAACATGAAGGGCAGTTCGGCGTCGACGGGAACGAGGATGCCACCGGCACTGTAAGTGACGTTAGCAAGCCATTCAGAGCGCTTCTTGGACGGAGCACCTACTTCAAGACGGCCAGCATTGCCACGACCGCCCAGCGACTCTTGTCGGAGATGACAGGAACCAGGCTTGTGGCATCTACACCGCACTTGCGGAGATGGCTGGCAACAGTCATGACAGACTCGTCCAATTCACCATACGTTAAATCCCCGTCCCACGCACAGACAGCTTGCATATCGGGGTTCTCGACGGCTTGCCTGGCAATCAACTGGTGGACGTAATCGCTCGGGGTCGCCGGCTTGGATTGGCCATTCCATTGCAGAATCTGCTTGTGGTCATGTTCCGTGAAGAGGTCGACCTCGTTGACCGTGCTTTCGGGGGCGCGCATGATACTTTGTATAGCCTTTCCGAATACATGGGCAATGTGGCGTGCCTGATCCGAGGCAAGAATCCGATGGCCCAGCTCAATCGCCACATTGTTGTTTCGAAAGTCGACGTCGACATGGACGTCATACTCCGAATATTGTACCGTCTTGAGGGCCTGGAATATGGTCCCGGTTTTTACCTCCGCCGCGTTCGCGTACCCGAAGGAAAGGCAGGTGTTGAAACGCTTCGCCCCCTTTGTTCCCGTGTTGTATTGGAAGCTGTCGACGGACATGTGCTGATGGTTCTGGGCCTCGCGGTGGATGGCTTCGGAATCAAACACGGCCTGGGCTAGACGCTGGGATGACGGCAAGGCAAGGCGGCAAAACAACACATTGGAGAAGCAACCCACTGCCTTTGAAAGGCCATTGACCGGCAAGTCTCGCCCAGATGTGCGGTACGCAAAGCACACGATGTCGGAGCCAACATAGGCCCGCAGGACGATGCCCCACGCCACCTTGAGGAGTGCAGCAACCCCAACCTTGTACTTTCGGGAGAAGGCTTCCAGATTGCTGTGCGGAATGCCGAGATCAATGGAGACGCTCTCGTATTGCCTAGTCGGGGAGCGGTCTAGCATCAAGGTCGGGAACGGGCAGGGGGGCACATCTTTCGCCAACTCATGCCAGAAGTTGGTGCTGATGGGTGTGATTTTTAGGCATTGGCGGTACTCGGGAAAGCATACGTCCGAGGCTTTCGGGATGCTCTGGTGGAAGTAGACTTGTTCAAGCTCCTGGAAAAGAATGGCGACACTGGAAGGATCGCACAGAGCTTGGTTGATCTCCAGCTTCAGAAGAGCCCTGCCCGGCGCCTGGCACACGACTAATCTGTGCCAGGGCGTACCTTTGGCCAGCGTTGGCGCAGCGCAGTTTTCGACAGCGTTCATGGCCTCGCCGGGATGCATGCTCTCAATGAACAGCATATTCGGCGAGTGGCGCCGGAGAACGATCTGGTCGTACAGATCTTGGTTGGAGACGCTGTCGGAAAACACAGTCCTTAAGGCGGAGTGCCTCTCTGTGATCTGCTGCCATGCGGCACAAATGCGACTCACATTAATTTTGCCGTCGTCACCGCCCAGCTCGTAAATACCCTGCAGGAGGGAGCTGCCAGGTGTCAAGGTTTCGTTGATCAGGATGTTTTGTTGGTTCGGTGTGACAGGGTAGACGGTTTCAATGTTTGCGATGTCGATGTGGAGACTTGGAAGAATGTCGTGGTTCATCTTCATCAATCCGGCATACGATATGTCAACGTAGGGCAAGTCCGACATGGAAAGTGCCTGGGACTGGCAGCGCAAACGGTGGATGGCTTGACGGAGGAGAGACTCGTAGCT
Source organism: Nigrospora osmanthi (assembly GCA_029489945.1). NCBI lineage: Eukaryota > Fungi > Ascomycota > Sordariomycetes > Amphisphaeriales > Apiosporaceae > Nigrospora > Nigrospora osmanthi. The sequence goes on along the minus strand of CP120494.1, from coordinate 2,077,135 downwards.
CTGAATCCAGGCCTGAATACGCTCCCGGTGCCTGGATTCCCGGTTGCAGAGGAATTTGATTCTTGTTTCTCCGTACTCAATGGAAGCAGATACCTCGAACAAAGCGATTCGTCCGACGCTGGGCCCGATGTCCGCAGTCTGAGAAGGCAACGACTCGCCCGGCACGGGGAGCTGGGTCAGGATGCTGCCCGAGCGCTCGTGATTCTGCATGACGCCAGCGTAGGTGAAAATGATTTCCAGGGGATAGAGAGAAGACGCAAAGGCTTCCGCTGTCGCGCCATCCATGAGATTGACGGCAAAGTAGGGGACGCCACGCTGGGTGAGGGCACGGCGAGTGTCCTTCACTCGGCACAAGACATGGAACATGTCATCGGCGGGGCTGATCTCCAGCGCTACAGGGCATAGAGACGTGAACCAGCCTACCGTCTCGGAAATGTCCATCTGCGAGTCGAGTACCGTCCTATCGTGTTCCTGGTTCCAGATGGCTGGGGCGGACCGCTCACGAAAGGTCTGGCGGAAAGACAGAAGGAGGGCGGCAATGAAGATGTCGGAAGTCTCTGTCCGCAGGGCGTTATTGCTCTCTTCCAACAGTGAAGTGAGATCCGAGCCCAATGTGAAGCTGTAGGCAACTGTGTTCCCGTACGAGTTGTGGTTACTATTGACGCCCCAGTAGCCCCAGTCTGCGGGCACCATCTTGAACGGAGCCTCGCCAGCGCCTGTGGTCTTGCAAACGTTTCGGCGCTGGCGCTCTGACCATGCTTGGAAAGACACAAGGCGATCCGAGGCCAGGCTCCCGTTGGTAAGGAGCTCGTCGAGGTCGCGAGTGATGACTTGCCACGACTTGATATCGGTCACGAGGTGATGAGCCACGAGATACAGCATTTGATGTCCATCGTGGGTGTGGAAATGGTGAGCGGCAAAAACTGGGCCGTTCTCGATATCGATACTGGTTTGTGCCTGCTTGATGACCCCCTCTACCTCCTCATTAGTGCCGACGGCGTGGTGATCGAAATGATACGAAGACGGGATGTCTGACAGCGTGAACTGGGACCAGGTAGCGTCGCTTGGCCGAAAGCGCGTTCGGAGCATGGCGTGGTGCCCGACAATGGCCTCGATGGCGGCACGCACATCTTCCAAGCCGATCGACTTGTTCAGCCGAACCAACATGCTTTGGTTGAACCGGTAAGATCCGTGCCGTAGAGCCTTTGGTGCGGCCTTGTTTCCCATGACAGTATGAAAGTACAGCCGCTGCATAGGCGAGAGCGCGAAATCGGCAGCATTCTCTTCAGCCGAAGTGCCCGTCCAGCTCTCGTTGGAGGCGGCAAGCGTTGTCAACTGCGTCAGGGACAAAGCCCGGAGAACATCCCCGCTCTTGAGAGAGAGCCCCTGTGACTTGCACCGGACGATAAGCTGCATTGCCGTCGTGGGGTCGCCACCCAGCTTCGAGAAGGACATGTTCATCCCCACCGACTTGGGGTCGAGGTTCAGAACCTTGCTAACAGCGCTGTGCAGTTGTCGCTCGATGTCCGTGACGGGCTCCGCGATGATCTCCTGGGTTTCCATCGACATGATCTGCCTGTGGAGGTCTTCGTTGGCATTTTGAATCCACGTCTGGAGGCTCCGGCGGTTGATTCGCCCCGCCTCGTCCAACGGCAAGCGCTCGAGGACGACCCAGACCTTGGGGACCATGGTCGGCGCCACCTTTTCCTCGACGGCTGCCCGTATTGAGGGCAACGGGCCGGTGTGGTAGGCATTAAGGAGCCTGACGTCGCAGTCGTTGGGGCCCTCCACAACGCAGGTGGCGAGACTAAGAAATGCCACGATTTGACCCTCGAAGAGGCCCGCTCTCGGCTTCACAATACACGCTTTGGTCACTTGGCTACACAGAGCCAGGGTTTGCTCCACCCGGTTGTGATAGCGCCGTGAGGCCTTTGGCTGCACTGGAGGAGGGTTGCCATGGAGGGAAGGCCCCCTAAGGCTGGTTACCGAGGGATGGCTGAGTGAAAGACTTCGGCTTGAGGGGTTGAATAGGCTGCGGGGCGGGCTGATCTGAAGAGGGCTCACGGCGAAGGGGGCGGCGGCTTGCGAATAGGCGCTCATCGGAGTGACGCGGGTCTCGAGCTCGGCCATAGTCTTGCAGCTGAGGATGTCTCTGGTTTTCACGGCAAGCCCAACCCGCATGCACGATTCCCGGAGCGACCTGGCGGCCCGCGGGCTTCCTCCTAATTCCAGGAACGACTCGTCCCTCGGCACCGAGTGGCCGTCCAGGCCCAGGGCCTCGGCGACGGCGGAGCTGAATCGTTTCTCGATAGAGTGGTCGACGGGGTCCTCTAGTGCCAGCTCAGGGGTCGTCTCATAGACAGAACTCGTTCTGCGCGGCTCGTCGCAGGATGCACGTGTCTGACTGGTGGCCCGCGGTTCGAGATCGCTCAGAGTGACACCCAGAGCATGGGCAACCGCAGCCGCAGCATGTTCCAGCGGTACCTGGGGCAGCTCTGCCGGGGTAAGTGAAAGCGAGGTTCGAATAGTAGGGAGACGCTTTCGCTTCGCGGCCAGGGTGCTCGCCTTCGGCGGGGCCTGCTCCTTCGGTGGCTCATCGAACAGTTCCAAGGACGTGCCCATAGGCGGAAGCTCCAGATAGGCCGGCGACATGTTTCTGGAATGGGTTACGCTGTTGTCGTCAACAGAGTCAGTCGGAGCCAAGGGGCAGAAGCTATGGATGGCTCAGCGAGACAACCTTAGCACGGAGCAAGGAAGATGGCCGGGCTGTACATCACTCGAGCGAAGCGGCAGCCAAGTCGATATAGACAAAGAGGATTGGGCCAATCAAGGAAACGAGTGGTGGGTGTCAGCAACCAGGTAGGTACCTAGGTACCTGGTAGTTAGGGAGGGCACGACACGGCCTGAGTTTGGAGAGGTGCGGGTGTAGGAAGGGGAGAGAGAGACAGAAGGTTTGTGTGGAACAGGAGTACGGACGAGGCGTGGGGGAAAGACTTGGGCAAGGAGAAGAGCAGAAAGAGGCAGGAAGCTGTAGCCAGGCAGGCCGACGGGACGGCATGGTGATTATGAAGGGATCGGATCCTAGTCTGTATAACAGTAAGACGACGGGCTGGCGGCGCCCCCGGACTACGCCCAGCTGTCTCCCGAAGGGGCTGGCCCGATGTGCACATCCCGACTGACTGACATCAGACTACCTTAGGCAGGTAAAGCAAGTAGGTAGCGACCAGATTCCCCCCAGGCAAGAAGAGGGTGGTGAAATGAAGCCCGGTAAGAGGTTGGAAGGAAGGAGGAGGTATGTACCTTACGTAGGTTGATAGACTGGAGTCAGCCAGACGCGGGTGGGATCCACCGCCCGGCGTCTGCATACATGGATATCGATGGATCTTATTGCAGGTACATCGTACATACATCCATACCTCCCTCCCTCCCCATCCCGGCGTCCCGGGAGCCAGGGATCAGCGTGGAATCTTGGACACGGTCATGGACACGGCAGATGCCAGAGGCGCAGGCGCGGCGACCAAGGAGCAGCAGCAGCAGCAGCCTGCACGCGCAGTAACAGCAGCAGTAACAGCAGCAGCACCGGGCTGGATAGGTACCCGAAGACAGCTAAGTAAGCACCGCGAGCTCGTCCGTGTTGTATTAGTAGGCGACCTCCCAGGCATGGGATGTAGAGGATGCTTGCGAACAGCGACGGTTTGGTCTGGCCGACCCAGCGGGCCAGGCGAGGGGCGACGAGCTAAGAGATGGATTTCTGTAAGAGGTAGTAGATAGCATTCATTCATTTCATTCATTCCGCAGGGCCCGTAGACTGGAGGTGTGGAAGATCCCACGTAGGTACATACAATACCTATGACCTACCTACCTAGGTACTTACCTCTTACTGTTAGGATCCATCCTGGCCCCCCTCCCCCCAGGTTGTTGGAGGGCTGTTTGCACAGCTCGGGCTCCAGTCTGGAGGGTGGGGTCCATGAATGTCGTACGTAAGAAGCTCTGTCCTTTGCCTTTTTGCACAGTAATGAAGAAGTCGCCCGCGGTATGGAGGGGAGGCGGGGGGGGGAGCGAGCAGTCCCCAGTCTACGTCGTTGGTTGGGTTTCCATTCTCTTACTATGAAAAGAATGGGATGGGATGGGATGCCGTTGGTGGCGGGGCCGACCCCAGCAGAAAGAGAAAAAGAGAGAGACATAGTGCGGGTGAGTCCTGGGCTGACGGGCTGACGGGCTGACTGGTGGCCCAACTGGCAGTCGCTCGCCCGTTTAGCCCCCAAGTGCCAGAGTACTTACTTACTTTAAGTACTAGGGTAAGTAGCTAGCGTCCTTGGGCGCGCAGGTCCTCCCCATGTACGCACATGTACGCACCCCCGGCTTCCCACTATGCATCTCCCGCGCGCCCTCTACCTATGGGGTACACGGCAGCTAAAAATAAGCGCTCCAACCTGTCCGTAGCAGCCGCGGGCAAGCGTCTTCCCACCTATCCATCCCATCCCATCCCATATTAGCGGCGTGGCGTGGCGCAACGCGGCTGTGTCGACGAGGACTGGCTCGACTGGGACACCATAATAAAAGTGAGTGATGTGAGTTGGTAGTATGGGATGTAGTAGGTTGGGATGCATTTAGAATCCTCCTCGGCTTTGGCAGTGCCTCCCCCTCTCCCTCCCCCCTCCTCGGGGCTTTTGGCTTCTCTACTTCCCATTGCTGCCCATGCGCGCTTGTTTCATTTCATGCGCGTAAGACGGAGAAGGAGGCGCCATCTCGGCCTTGCGCGTCTCCGCCAGCCAGCCAGCCAGTCCAATCTATCCAGTCACCCTCCATCGCGGGTGTACGGGCTTCCTTTCGGGCTGTCTTCCACGTGTCGACGCTCTGCTCTCTAGCACCTGGCTCTCTGGACGCCAGGCCCGTGAACAGAGATAAGGACATTTGGGAGCCATTGCAGTAGCCCTAGGCGTTTGCCTTCCATAGGTCATGTACCTATAGGTAGGCGGCCAATACCGTTGCACCGTTCATCAGTCTTGGTGGTATGGGATAGCAATTGATTGCCCTAGGTCTCCAAAGAGGCCGGGCCGGACCCCTATATACCAACCAGGCAGCTCTCCAGATAGATACTTGAGAGCATCCTTTCCCCACTAATCCATGGCTGTATCTGCCAGGAACTGCGCGTTCCGCCCGTCCCCCGTACAGAGTACGCCGGTGACGGCCAGGAGGTGAAGTCCGCGCACACCGGCCGAGGAAAACGACAGGTTGGAACAGGGGCCAATGACCCATCGCGGGCGTCGCTCTCAGCTTGTCTGCCTTTGGGCATGTATGTGCCCGTGTCGATTCCGCGCGCCGTCCGCCAATCAACCCGTGGACCCGACACGGTGGTCTGGCCTGGCTCGCGCCTGACAACAGAAACGCTCACTCTTGGCCATGACCCACGTACAAGTCTAACAGCGGACCTCGATTGTATACCGTAAGAGCAGATAGTATGGGTATGCTGCTGTTAGGATGGTACTGGGCCAAGAGCCGAGAATGGGCGTTTCTGTTGTCAGGGCCCCTAGCCTGGACACCAACTCCGACGACGCCATCGTGGGGCGAAAACCCGACGGCGTGCGGCCGACACTGCAGGACGCTGTGTCACCGGTCGAGCGAAGGATGCCGGGACTTGCTCGGGCCAGTCGATCGATCCAGGCTCACTCGTGCCAGCAGGCCAGCATGGGCAGGTAGGCAGGCAGGCAGGCCGCCCACGCCCGGCTCTCGCTGGTCGACTGTACGCGGGTAGGGACCTCAATCCTCGGGCAGGAAATTCCCGGTAAAAGCCTATTCAAAACACGCCGCCGGGGTGCATTTCCACGACAATCGAGCCAAGTGGCCGGCCGGTCAGCCAGCCACGGCACATTCGCATTCGCAAGCAATGTCCGACGGCCCATCCTTGGCAGTTCAGCACCAGAAACCCCGAGCGGGACGAAGCCAGCAGAGCTGCTGGCGAGAGGCAGCCCGTTTTTGCATCACTAATCGCGGTGGCGATGGCGCAATGCAAGGCACCGTGTGCAGATTGAAAGTTTGGGCCGAGAGGTCCGAGTGGACGGAACCTTCGAACCTCCATCCACGACAATCACCCCCTCAGATAGGGCCCCTTCGTGTGCAGGTGCGCCGGCGCGCATCCAGTGTGATGGATGTGGAGATGAGAAGGGTAGGGGGCAGACGGGAGCCGGAATGGAGGACTCGGGATCCCACCCTGGCGAGCCTGGCGAGCCTGGATATGAACGGAATCGATTCCACCCCCATCCATGCCAGCCAACGTCCCCCTCTCCCCAAACCAACGGCGTCGAATTTTAGCTTCGGTTGGTCTGGCCAGGCATTGCAAGTGGGAGTTGGGTCTCGCTCGTTCTTCACCATGTGGCACCTTAACGCCAACGGGCGTACCACACGACCCGTATCGGTTCTCGTTATCGAGACGCGCCTTGCTTGAGCCTCTTCCTCTCCTTGAATGCTCGTATCCAGTCCGCCGGGGTTGCTTTGCTGGTTATTGGCCGTCGGCCAGACCGGCAAGCGACACGAGAGAAGCCTGCCTCGTCAGCTCCCCCCAGCCGCGTGTCCTTGTCCTACACTGGCCCAGGCCAGCATCAGCTGAGACAGATGAATCCGACCCCTCTCGCCGTTTTGTCCCTTGGAGCCACGTGCGCCCCCGGGCCTCTTCCGAAGTATGTAGCCCCGGGCCTGGCACTGATGTGCCCTGCTGAAGTGGAATCGCCAGTTATAAATAAATGCATGCATCCGAACTCCAGGGGCTTCCTCAAGAAGTACTCATGCGGGTAGCTATGGTACGCTCAGGCTGAATCCTATACCCCTTCCGAGCTGCCACTCGAGCACCAAAGTGGTAGGTACCTACAGATGAAATCGAGGAATCCCTCGGGCCGTCAGGACCTCCAGCGCATCGCTCGTCACATTTATGCACCTGTGGACTGGAGGCCGTTAGCTGGTCAAGCCAATGGAGGCGGGCTCTTGAAGGATGTGGTTTTGAATCGTGAGGCCGTCTTGGCCCGTTTCGCTGCTTGATATTACCGCTATCGTGGAAAGCATGCCGTATTTCGTCCGCTGGAACCTAACATGGGTCTATTGGAAGACATGTAAATATGACCGCTTTCGTCTCTAACCAGTTCACCACGTCCCACTCATGATACGTGGGCATCGATTCCTGATGAGTTCCCATCCCAGCACTGGGAGGCAGAACGCCGTATGGACTATGAGGGTTGCGTCGACGCCCGACGACACCCCATTTTGCCCTGAATGGTCTACCGGCGCTTGGAGTGCCGGCTGTCCGGCCCTTCAATAAGCAGATTCCCCCTCTTCAGAGGCCAATGCCTGAGTACCTGTCAGTAATCGTACGTCGGCGCACGCCGACTCCTTGGCATTCCGTCTAGCACAGACAAGTTGCTGAAACTCTGCTGCAATTCGGGTCTGCTCCCACTTTCGTGAAAGCGAAATCTCCGTCCGGCTGCCGATTCAAGGTAGGCACCGGCATCGGCGACCTGCGAAAGACCTTTATTCCGTGTGCTCTTTGCAGAGCTTCGTTTGCCTTGCAGAGATCCTCGCGTCTTTCGCTGTCGACCTATCACTATTCTGACCGCACACCACGGCAGGTAGCCGATCGCAAGCGGGCAGGTCGCCCGGGGCCGGCGGCGTGGGTGGCGCGTACATTGGACGGACCACGTTTGTGCGCCGCCACAGCCAGCCTGAGCGGCGTGAGAACGTGTTTGCCCTTGAGGGTTGTTGTTCCTCTCACCCACTTTCCCTTCGGAGTACATAATGCCTTCCTGGAATCCGAACCTGCGACTGTGCGTTTCGCGAGGCGAATGAGGTGCGACGCCGCCCGGCGCCAAGGGCAGCCGAGCATAGATGGCGACGGTCGTTGTTTAGGTGTATTGGTGCGTTGCATCAACGGGGCCAATGGGTTTGTTTTGTTGGGTATTTTGGCTGCACGTGTCTCATTCAGTGGCGGTCATGTAAACGCACCCAACCTGGGACCAAAGTACTCCCCTTTGTCCACCTGATATAAGGTGCACGGGAAGCCTTCGCAGCCGGTTTGGTTGACGACCGAGTTTCCCCACCAGTCCAGCTCGATCTGGTTCCATTGCAGGGTGAAAAAGATGATAACACCGGCTACCGCGATAGCGCTGCTAAAGGACGCAGATAGTACGAAGTTGTACTTGGACCAGAATCCGAGGTACTTCCGCTTCAGATATACCCAGGAGATCCAAGCAATCGGCACCGAGGGCCAAATGTACGAGATGTTGTACGGACTCCACGTTAAAGCGCCATAGAACAGTGCAATGGGGTGAAGCTGCCGCAGCCAAGCTTTCTTCGTCTTCTTCTGGATGAAGTAGAAGATGACGGGGATGACGAGGCCGATGGGAAAGCCGAGGAGCAGCATCGGGTACAAGCCGCCGGATCCGAACATCTTGACAGGCCCGACCGTACCCCAGACGACCGAAGCAGCGAAAAAGGTGTTGATGCCGGGGCAGGTAAATCGGTACGGGGCTTGCGGAGTGCACACGTCGGGGATCTGCTTCATCTGGAAATTGAGTACGGCGACGCAGATAACTGTGGAAATGAGAATGCCGACCATCTGGGCGGCGAAGGTTTGGCGAGGGGGCAGTTTGGCGTAGTGGGCGATCTTCAGGTCGTTCGAGAAGAAGATGGCATGCAAAACGGTGACGTAGCCGAACGACTTGAAGTAGTTCATAGCGAGAGCATTACCCTGCACCCAACTGCCTCCGATAAATTCAGCTAACACGTTCAACGTTACCTCAACACCCGTCGTGGCCTTGACGATGCCGACCGGGATGATAAAGAGCGCGCAAAGACCGAGTCCGTAGAATACAACCCCTGGACTGCTAAACGTCTGCCATCCTGTGATGGCGGCGCAGCCGAAGCCGAGGGCCAGGGCTACGACGAGGATATGCCACCACTCGGGCACGTCGACGTACTTGGACATTAAGCGGTTGTGGACATCTTGGTAATGGACGGTGTCTTCGTCTTGAGCCTGCCGTAAGCTTCGCCAGAGGTGGCGGAAACCCATCATAACCTCGTGCCGATGGTAAAGATAGGTATACGACAGCGTGGCCGTATAGATACCGAAGAAGAACAGATAGACGACGAGATTGCCGGCCGAAAGAAAGGGGGGCGAGTAGTTGGCGTACTTGATAGGGTCGAACAAGCCGCTGCTCCAGTCGACCGCATTGCTGACGTTGTAAAGATGCCCCTGGTTGTCGAAAATGCGATTGCTGTTGATGGGAATAAAGGCTGTCCAGTAGGTGTTGGTGTACCACATGACGAGGATAACGACGCCGGAAATGGCCGCGCCGATGAATTTGTTGAAGGTGCTGAAGAAGGGGAGCATGAGCGGGTCTGTGGCGTCGAAGAGGAGCGTGTTCCAGTCCCAGGTGGGCCAGGGGTTGAAGCCGAGCCCGTTGTTGAAGCCCGTCACGGTGTTCAGGGCCACATTCTTGGGAGCAATCCAGGACATCCAGCTGAAGATGCTCATGGCCGTGAAGAGGTAGCCGGGAAACCAGAAGTAAACGAACATGGCGGCAAAGGTGATTCCGAAAAACTTCATGCGCGACATGGTGAAGATGTTCCCAAAAGGGCTCGGCACAGGGGTGTTCTTGTCGTTGTGGAAGGCGGAATTCAAGGCGATGGTCACGAGCGAGCCGGGCCACACGCAGTGCGAAGGGTAGACCAAAAATCGACGGACCAGACCGGCCATGCCGTAGCCCAAGAGATTCGTGGTGAGGGCGATGAGAAGCTGGTATCCATACTGGCCGGCGTAGCTCTGGTTGAAGTAGTGAAACTGGGTCCAGATAATATTGTTCGAGTAGGGCGTGTTCCAACTCACGTTGGCCATGATGGTGACGAGCATGTGTTCCTTCCGCGAGAACTTGCCCGGGTTCAGGGAATGGCGAATGCCCCACAGGGTGAAGCCGATGTCTGGAAGGGTCTGCTCGCAGAACTTGCCGATGGGGTAGGCAAGCAGCTGGGCAACATTGGCCTGGACGGTGATGGCGGGCTGGCGGATGGAGAAGAGCTGGTTGATGAAGGAGAGCAAGACGGCGAAGCAGATGCCGATGATCCAGGCGCGTATGGTGCTGCAGGGCGTGGCGACATCGTCGTGGTTGTCCACCACGGCGCGCACCTCGGGGTACGGGCTGTTGATGGTCATCAGCGCGGCCTCGAGCTTGAGTTCGTTGATGATGGCCTCATGCGTCTCGGGGTCGTCGAAGATGTCGTCGTCGGCGAGAAAGGTTTCGATCTTGTCAATAATGGCGAAGGGGAAGTTGGGGTCCGTCTTATGCATCTCGAGTACCTCCTCCAGCATGGGGCGGATCTCCTCGAGGGTCAGCGTGGAAGCAAGCCGCTTGCCCTCGAGCAGGTCGTCGGCCGAGACATTGAAGTCGCTGGCGCGGGAGTCAATCGCGGGGTCACGGGGAGGGGAGGGGCGCCGGCAAGGCCGGGAGCTTACGAGTGGACGTTGTCGTCGGCGGTGGCCTCGGCATCTCTCTGACGGCGGAAGTCGTCCAGCGGAGACTTCTCGTTCTGCAGCAGCCCGCCCGACGACGACGAGGGCGGAGGCGTGTCGCTCTTCACCTCGGCGGCATTCACCATGACTGCAGGGTCGTCATTGACGTTGCGCGCCGACGAGGATGGCGGAGCATGCGAGGCGTCGGGATGGGTGCGGTCGCGACAATAGCGGGCGTTTGGGGGGGTGTGGGTGGGTGAGAAGAGGCGAGCGAGCGGGCGCGTGAACGAGGGTGTGTGTCTGGGTGAGGATCGATCAAGCAATCAACCCATCAGCTAAGCAATGGACGGGGGATGGGTCTAGGTCTGGGTCGGACTAGTCGACGAACCCGCCCGACAGTGGAAGTCCAGTGAAGGATGGAATGCAGTCCAGTGAAGGTTCGAGGAGCGGCGGCAGTGGGCAGGGGTGGTGGGCTCTCACGCTGAACTGCTGGGCTGGGCTGGGAATGGAGACCCCGAAACTGGGCCCGGCTCGCAGACGGGCAAAACGGGCTCGGAGGGCGCGCGAGAGGGCTCTTTCTTTCTTTCTTTCTTTCTTTCTTTCTTTCTTTCTTTCTTTCTTTCTCTCTCTCTCTCGGTCCCTCTCTCTCGCTCCTCCTCTCTCTCTCGCGCGCGGGCTGGGGACCTGGGCCTTTGTACCTCTACGATTGGAAAAATCAAAGGATGGGGGTGGAAAGTGGAAGAGAGAGCTGGGTGGGACTTGACGACGAGGTTGCTGGGGCTTGCTGGTGCTTGCTGGGGCTTGCTGGGGCTTGCTGGGCTGGGCAACAGAAGGCGAATGAGTCGTTCTCTGGCTAGGGTGGCCGCTAACACACTACCACTCCAGCTGCCGCTACCACTCCGCGCCTCCACCACCCACCTGGAACCCACTTTAGATCAATCCCTCCAGGGCCGGGGCCTTGGCATCGGGTGCAAGGTCTTGGGGGGAGCCAAGGGAGAGAGAGGATGTACAGTTACTTTTATCCATTGATTGCCGAGTAGGTGAAGTATGTAAGTAAGTAAATTTAGTAATGGGGGAAATACACACACACATACTCTCTCTCTCTCTCTCTCTCTCTGTCTGTCTTCCATGGCCTGGGTGTTTGCGTTTTCCCTTTCGCTATGGTCAGAAATGAGAACTACATTTGTAGGTACTTAGGTAGGTAGGTAGGTACTCTTCTAAGAGGTACGGAAGTAACGTCGATTTAGGGTAAGCAAGAGGTAGGTAGGTACGCAAAAACATGGGAGAAGAGAGAGAGGCAGGCATCCATCTCCGTGCCTGGCCTGGCCTGACCCAACCAACGGTGCACAGTAAAATTACTGCGATCGGCCCGGATGGATAGAGTGGATGGGAGATAGATCTCTGCATACTTAATAGATCCCATCCCCATGCGCCTGCACCTATTAAGGTAGGCACTTAATACGGTATGCACCTCCTCCCTCCGTGCGTGCCCGAAGTGCAGGCCTCTCTCAAGTTGTACTCCGTACAGCACCTGCCTAAAGTACCTACGTAATCCCACGGGATCGACGTCGACAACTCAAAAACACACAACCCCCCCATCGTTGTTGGGCTGGGCCGCGTTGGTCTGGACTGGGCTACGCTCGAGAGGTCCCGGGGCGCATGACGACATCCTTCGCTCAGTCTACTACTGCATGTGTCGTACAAGCCACCTCGGCCGCTGACGGCTCGCATGCACCGCCACTCTGGGCATGTCGACATTAAGTAGGTACTCATGTAGAGGCTCTCTTGTCTCTTCTTCCATTCCGCTCCCATCCCATGATTCGAGGGGCTCTGAAAGAGCACTTTATTCTCGTCCGCTGTGGCTGAACTCCTTTGGGTGCAAGCACGGTGTTCCTCCAACCGTACGGAAGTACATATTTCCCTATAGAGTACATAGGGTACCTGTAGGTAGGGTAAATCGGGAAGTCAGTAAGTAAGGTAGGTATAGATGTAGGCACTTATTTAAACCCAGCACCATCAACGGCAGTTCTCTAGCCGCAGGTAGCCTATTTCTCATGTCCCGTCGCATCCCATAATGCGTCCCATACCATACACGCCCTGCCCTCCCTAATAAGAGCGAGCCCAGCCGCGTCGCGTATACGCAATTGGAACCCATTCCACGGTTTACCACTCAAGCCTACCGTCCGCCGCACTGTCCCCGTCACGGAACTCGGCTCTGGCGTCGCCACCTGAGGCAGAGAAGCCTCCACCCAGTAATATGGTGCCAGCCCACTGTTCTCTCCGGCTCATCGGAGACTTATACCCCCTTTCTGGCAGCCCGCCTCTTATGCTTATCAATTCGGGCTCTTCTCGTTCCCTCCTGGCCGGCCTTGTGCAGGAGTCCGTGCCGGGACTCGAGTCGACTTGCAGCACCGGCCTCGGAGTTTCTTATGCTTAGGGGACATGCCGTCTCCGTATCTGGTCCGCGTCCCCCCCTTGCAAAGCGGCATCCCTCCCGGCAACGGCTACGCACCTCCGCGAGCTACGGCAACCCACCGCCAACGTAGAGGGGCGCGCGTCTCACGACTACTAGTAGAACAAGAAGTGGGTAATAAAGTGCATGTACGTATGCGCTGACTCGAGTACTCGAACAACTTGAAGAGAGAAAAAGAAAGAAAAATCCACGCTACCACGCTCAACACCACATCTCCTCGGCGATTTTACACATTCCTCTATGGTGACTCAAGTCGCCAGCCGCCATCTCGGATGGTCGTCTCCCAGATTATCGGCGTCGGGTTCCGTCAGCCTCGCGTCCCGCTCCCCGCGGTCCCTCTTCTTGTTCTCGGCGACGGCGCCCACATACAGAACGGTGCACGCCATGGCACAGAGCCACAACATGCCCAGGCTGACACTGTACCCCGTCACATACCTCGGCGCCTCCGCCTCGAGGAACACAGTCGACGCCACGATGCCGCCGATGTTGCCGAACCCAATCTGGCAGGCCGACGCCAGGGCGCGTTTGTAGTGGCCCGACTGCGTGTTGGCAAGCCACGCCAGTGTAATGGGCTGTGTGGTGTAACCGCCGGCCACCACGAGGAAGAGAGCAAAGTAACGAACCCCGACGGCGATGTGCTGCTGCGCAAGCAACAGCGCGAACCCGATCGACGCCACGGCGACGCCCGTTACCGTAAAAGCGTAGCGGTGCCGCAGCCGGTCGGCCAGGTACGCCGAAGTCCAGCAGCACAAGACGGCCACAGCGTAGATGGGGATGGTGCGTACTTGCGACGCCTCGGCCGTGTACCCCATCTGGCTGATGATTGAGGGGACGAAAAACTAAGGGAGGGGTTGTCGTGCGTGAATTAGCAAGCACAATCGACAACTCGACGACATCCCATACCAGTTACCCCGGGAGGCCTTGGTCTCTAGAGGGGGGATGGAGGGGGGGGCCAGCACGTACTGAGCCCGAATATCCCGTGGTCACGACGCCCATGTACGCAAAGGTACCCGCGTATATCTTCCAGTCTCGTGCGATGCGCTTGAAGGCCATTTTGTCGAGCCGGTCCATACGGGCGTCTTCTGTGTCCCGCGTTAAGCGCAACAACAGGAGGCGTCTCTCGTCTACACTGAGGAAGGCCGCGCTTTCCGGCCAATCCGGGACCCAGAACTTGGCAATGATGCCCACCACGACAGTGAGGATACCCTCGAGGATGAATATCCCTTCAATGCGTGGTTAGCAAGTGCGATAGCCAGCACTCTGGGGTGGGGAGAGACCCGAGAGGACCAAAAGCAGAAACTTGGACTTACATCTCCATCCCCCATACCCGCCCACGCCATCCATCTTGGCGATGGCAAAGGCCAGCAGACCCGAGAAGGCGCCTGAAATAATGGCCGCGCTGAAAAAGAGCGACACGCGCCACTGAAGCTCGTAACGCTTGTAATACCTGTGGTTCGCCGTCGCGAGAACTATCAGCGCACACCACTCGATAAGGACAAGGCCACCGCTGCTTACATGCTGATGAGGTAGACCGCACCCGGGAATAGGCCAGCCTCAAACAGACCCAGGACGAACCGCATGCCGACCAAGCCTGCGACGTTTGTCACGAGGCCCTCGCCGATTGTGACAATGCCTGCTCAGATGTGTGAGACGCAGCCTCGGCCGGAAGGGGAAGGGGGCAAAAGCTGAGGGCCAGCTATGCACATACCCCATAATACCATGATGGCGCTGAGCCAAGTGGAAGGCGCCAACCGTTTTATTATGACATTAGAGGGCAACTCGAAGAGAATGTACTGCTCCCGTTCAAATAGGTCAGCGGCGCGCCCCCCTACAGCTATGCTCTCTCGCACGCGCGCGTTGTTGCGTGACGCACCGGTATGAAAAAAGTGAAGAGAACAATATTGTAGTCGGAACCCTCCATCTTGAGATCTTCGGTCATGCCCTGGATCTTTGCGTTGCCTGCATAAGAAGTAAGCACTCAGGCCGCCGTCGTTTGGCATGGCGAGGAGGATTGCCATGCCCGGCCGGACTCCTTCCAGCCCGGGCACTCCCGTCTCCCTTCGGGGCAGGAGGTGTCGACGAACCGATGTTGGTACGGTCCATGAAAGCGAGAGAGAATAACACCGCGCAGGCCGGCAGGACATGGCGATCACACTTCCGCAGCAGCCTCTTCTCGGCCTCGGGGTCGATGTGCTCGGCGTAGTCGATGGACCCAGGAGTTCCCTCGGTCCCGGAGCCGCTCTCGACGTGCTTCCCGTCAGCCATGTCGACACGGCCCGCCTTGGTTGGCTAAAGATGGAGGCGGGGGGAAATATGTGGGATACAGATGAAGTATGTGTGATGGGACAAGAAGATGAAGTGAGAATTGCGACGCGACCAGACGCCACGCTGCGGACATTTAAGAGAATGGGCCAGGACACTCATGGCCGGGGTCCTGAAAACAAGACTCGTGTCCTCAGTCCCCTGGTTCCTTCCTCAGCGTTTCTGGGCTGGGTTTCCCGCATCGTCACTACCTCATCAGTTTGCCTAGGTTTGGCCAATATCGTGTCGCCCCTTCTTACTACTTCGCATAGAGGCCCGAACGGCCAACCCAAGGATGCTTTCAGCGCAATGTGATAGCGGGCTCTCGCCCCGCACCTGCCTCTGGGGGTGGATTGAACAGACGGCGTCCTCCATGGGCCAGAGAAACAACACTGTAGCATGCATATATTGCTTGCAGCGGTGTGGGTGGCAAAAGGCGGTTGGGTATCGTGATGGGACAGTCTTGGCGTGTGGGTGGTATATGTGCTGCCCTTTTCCGTCTGAACAGGCCATGTGTTTGCTTGTCCGTCGCCTGTTTGCTTCCCCCGATGTTGATCCGCCAAGACGTCACATTCGAGGCCCGGCTCGCTGCAAGGCGGCCCCCCCCCCCCCCTGATCACTTCCGACAAGTTGGGGAGTTCGCTCAAGGAGCCGTTCTTAGTACCGACTTATTCACCCCCTCTCGGCATTCCGTGGAGCAGAGTGCTCGAGGTCAAGTCGATCTCGAAGAGATGCTTATCCATAGCCTCGAGGTCGTACCGAATACGATCCGTGTAACACCCTGGCGGTAGCGGTTGCCGGCACAATGCAAGGCCCAAAGGACCCGGGGAAATATTCTACGTAAGGGACCGACAGTGACACGGCGGCTCGCACCGGAGATCTCGGCGACGTTGGGACCATTGATTACATCAGGGCCATGGGCTCGACTCGGCAGGATGGAGGATGGATGGATGGATTCAAGCTGCGACATCTGATTGGTGAGTCGTGAGTGATACCGGCAACGCCACGCACCGTCACCGCTGATCATGGGCCCTGGACTGGGCCCAGGACAACAAATGCCAATGGCCAGCCCCGCGTTTGCTTCAACACGAGCAATGGCCTGGTACCAGCAAATCAACAATAGCTACCTCGTCGTTCATCTCAGCAACGAGGGGTGGAGAAGGTCAGGGGCGGCGCGGGGGAGGGGGGACAGCAGAGCCCATCAACGGATGCGAAAGGTGGTGGGAAGAAGCGTGCCTGCTTGAAACATCTCTATGGCCTCGCCATTCATCAGGCCGTGGGCGTACGCCTCGCCGACGAACTGGTATAAGGTGCCGCGGCTGTCTCCGTCGCCAGACATCTTGTGTAGGACGTAGGGTGTCTCCCCCCCGAACAGCACACAAAGGATGTCCCCCCGTCGTGTCGTGGGCGGCGCCATGACGAAGTGGCCCTGCTTGGTGACGGCAAACTTGCGATTCGTCGCATTCTGCCCGGCCGCCTGCAGCCACACCGACGGGCGGATTTCCTGCGCGGGCCGGCCCCGGTCCTCGGCGCCGGCGGGCCTGCGCGGGTCGTTCTTGGAGGAGAACATGGCGGGGGGGAACAGCTTCTCCAGCACCGCGACGCCGGAGCGGTACGCCCCCGTCTCCCCGTCGAGCTGGGCCACCCGCCGCGCGGGCCCCAGCGTGTCCAGGAAGGCCCGGAGCGCCGGGGCCGACGCGTCGTCGCGGTACTTGGGCTTGGTCGTGAACTTGGCGAACCTCGAGTCGCCGTCGCCGGGTCCGCAGGCGGCCCAGGCGTTTCGCAGCAGCGCGGTCAGCCTGGACCGTCCGCTGGACGAGAAATAAGGCTTCGCGAGCCCCTCGAACGGCCTGTCCGCCTGTCTGGCTATCGAGTCCACCACGAACCCCTCCAGAAACAGCGTCAGGTGGGCGTCGTCAAACCTCACGGACTGGAGGAACCAGCTTCTCCCCGACGCCTGGTAGCGCCCAGGGTAGCCGATGATGTTGTGGAAGCGGCCGGCATCCCATCGCGGCGCCCAGCTCGGCAGCGTCATCCGCCTTCCCACTTCGATACCCCGATCGGCCACGGCGTTCAACACCATCAGACCGCTGCAGGACTTGAAGGCGCGGATGGCAACCTCGTGGTAGATGTCCTGGACCGAGTTGTCGTAGTCGGGCTGTATGATGACGGCGCCCTCGGACTCGATCCAGGCCGAAAAGTGCCCCAATTGCGAAAAGACATAGTCTCGCGGGTCTGTCGCCAGCGTCCGCGCCGTATGGCAGAGCTGGAGGATAAAGCCGAGCGACCCGGCATCGCGTTGGGCGCCAGGGTCCGCGACGAAGCGCCGGTACAGCACTGTCACCCGTGTCGTGTCGATGCCGTGAGCCGTGCGCAGCTCCCAGCACGTCTCCAGCTTGATCATGGCCTGGCTCAAGATGGCCCAGTCGATGCTGTCAGCGCCCCAGTGGATGGTAGCAGGGGCTTCGGTCCCGATTTCTTGGGGGATCCAGGCTCGCCTGAACCACGCAACATGTACCAGCTCCCGGAGCGCTCGCCAGTGCTTCTCGGGGATCCAGTCACACCGTGCCCCAGGGGCCCGGCAAAGCGAGCCGAGGAGCTCGTCGTCCAAAAGGACATGGAGGGAACGAACCAGCTTGAACGCGTCCCCGGCTTGGCTGTTGGCATCGGGACCTAGCCAGACGAGAACCTCGCTCGCTTCCCGGAATATGGCGTGCATCAACCCGACCTGGCAGTTTCTCTCCATGTTGTCCTTTTGGTTGATGCATATCTGGTCGATCCAGATGCAGCGGGCCCGCTCCTTGGAACGAAAGTTGCGAAGTGCCGTCCCTACAGCAGTGAGAGTCAGTCAGTATTTGCTTCGAAAGGGTCCATAAGAAGCTACATATATATGTGTATATATGTATATAAATATACATATATATATAGTCTTCTGGGGTGACGCCACAAAGAGCACGCTAGTTTATCGTTCCCGGCAAAGGGCAAATGGGGTCCTCGGGAGTGCTTACATAGGCCTTCCGTGATCGGTAACTTCTTCCCGTCGATCAGGATGGCTTTTACCGTGTTTGGGGTGCCCCATACGTACGAAAGCGCCTGGTATTCTTGTCCCTGTCCAATGTAAAGTGACTCCAAGTGGCCCTGGAGAGGGTCTGAGCCGTTGCCGGGATCCAAGACGAGCACTCTGCTCGTTAGATATCGCTGTGCAATGGGCTCGTATTTATAAAAGTCCTTCAGCACTGCCGGTTCGAACTGTGAGGTGCCACGGCCATGTCAGTACGCGTCTTCCCCGCGATACACCGTCGGTGGCTTCGTGGGAACGCTGGGACTGTACCTCGCGAGCGCGTTCCCATTGCTGCTCATAGCCCCCGTCGCTCCCCAGCCCGCCTCGCGTGTAGCCAGCCTCGTCCTCGGACCAGCTTTCCTCGTAGAAGAAGGGGTTATAGAAGACGCCGTAAGCCATTGCGCCTCCGCACAAACAAGGACCTTGAGCGTGGGTTCGCCGTCGACTTGACGGGCCGCGGTGAAAAATGGACCTCAGTCGTCTGCCATTGCGGGGAACCTCCATGCATGTCAGCTCGGCTGACCTCGCATTTGCTGTGCGATCCCGACGACTAGCCGCGATGCACGCAGCTCCATGACAAGCTTTTGGCCAAAAGGGGAAACCGAAACGAGTGAAAATGCGGGACATATCGTCCCCCGAAGCGAATCAAAATGCCCAAAAAGCCTTCGTCTACACGGGGGCATTAGGATCGGGTTCGTGGGCTGTTCCACGAGGCTCGGTGTTGGCGATGAAATGCACGTTACTGTACGCGTGCCTCACTCCGCATCATGACAACAATAACACGAAGAAGCCTGGAACGTGAGTGCGGGCACTTGCGTGGCGAACTGCCTCAAGTTTCATAATCCCTATTCAGCAAGCCATGTTCTACTGCCCCTCACTGGGTGTATGATTCACTCTTTTCCGTCTTTTACGTGACCATGCAAGTGGCGGGGTCTATGGGTATATTTGGTGGCACATGACCGACTATGGATGGGAGAGGGTGCCACAAAGGCAACATTCGGAGCCAGTATGAGAAGTGCCGGGTCGTACTGTTCATCTCTCGTCCGCCACGCCCGACTGCCGGTGTCGACAAGCTTCAGGTGCACAACCTTCAAACGGCCACCCAGTGTCAAGTTGGCTTTAGGTGGCACATTGGACCTAGAAGTAGCTTCCCTCCACCAGGAAACCAACGGTAAGCTGGACGGCACAGTCAGTAATCTATGCCCAAAAAGGAGGAGAGGCGGGAGCAGTTCTACCTTGGCGTGCTGCAAGATGTGAGGAAAGCTCAGAGTCGACACCTCGTCCCGGGCCGAGTGGATGTAGGGGCTTGCGTCCTTCATGTTCTCGTCGCAGACGTACGCGGCCGGGTACCCGGCATCCATGGCGGACTGGTGGTCGGAGCAGGCGTAGCCGCAGCGGTCCGTGATAACGGGGAGCTGGGTGTAGACGGGGACGAGCCGCTGAATGTAGGACGAGAGGCCGGCGTCGACGTAGTCGGTGTACACGGCAATGACGTTGTTGGGCGAGTAGCCCGTCATGTCCTGGTTCATGACGGCAAGCACCTCGGCGCCGGCGCGCTTGTAGGACTGGAAGACGTCGCGGGAGCCCAGCGTGCCTCCTTCCTCGCCCGAGTAGAAGTGGAACTCGAGCGTGTTGGCCGGCTTGAAACGGGCCTCGGCCAGCACGCGCAGCGCCTCGAGGATCGCAACAACGCCCTGGGAGGGGGGTCCGACAGGTCAGCATCGCCACGGCGGTGGTCAGGGGAGGGGGTGTGACGTACCGAGGCGTTGTCGTCAGCGCCGGGGGCGCGGCCGCTCGTCGTCGACCCAATGCTGTCGAAGTGGGCCGACACGACGACTTTCCGCGCCGACGTGCCGGGGATGGCGGCGATCACGCTCGGCTGGTTGTACGAGTGGGTGAACTTCTTGACCGTGACGGCCGGGTTGGCGGCGGCGACCTTGACGACCGTGTCGTACATCCACTGCGAGCTCGTGGCGGCGTACGAACCGCGGTAGTAGCGGTTGTAGAAGTTGGCCATGCTGTTCGTCCAGGACTGCAGGTTGCTCTGCGAGAGCTTGGCGATCAAGGGGTTGGCCTGGGCCTGGTGGCTCGCGCCACTGGGAAAGGTCGCGCGCTTCTCGACGCTCGCGAGCTCGGAAACACGGATAGCCTCAAGTTCCTGGAGAGTCCGTTAGCGACGGGCATGGGGCAAGACGAACAGGTGGAGAGGGGGGAGGGTACCATGGTGTCGGTGATGTCGACAAAGTTAATGTGCTTGGAGATGAGCTGGTCGAACTTCTCCTCCTCGGTCATCCAGACGCCGGCCTCGTCCGCCGCCGTCTTGACGAGGCGAAGGTCGCCATTCTGCTGCGTCGGCAGAGAGGGCGACGTCACGGCAGCGAGGGCCACAGAGGCGTGGAGCGCCACGGCGCCAAAAGCGAGGGCCTTGACCATGATGAGAGTCGTTTGCTGAGCGAGCGGGCGTGGATAAGACGAAGAAGGACGGCACGGGCAGCGAGAGCAAGCACGACTGCTCTCCTCCTCCTCCCAGGCGCACCGCGAGCCCCCGAGTATATATACACTTCCATCTGTAGCTGCGAAGAGGGAACGGCTCTACCGTCTTACAAGGCATGAGGCGGCTTGATCAGGTTGTTGCATTGCCAAGACAGCGATGCCGTGGCCGCAGATGCAAGACTGCCGGCCTGCTGCATACGGCGTAGCGTTGGGATACCAGCTACCCTGCAAAGGTCCATCTCCGGTGCTGACCCCCTGTTCAGCCCCTGTCTATCCCACCCCCGGGTGGGTTGCCAAGCTTCTTATCGTCAACGCCGTACTATTAGGTAGTCTGCAAAGCCGGACGCGCATACTCCGTAGAAAGAAACCACCTTCCCGGGCGAGGGCTGGCCCAGCTTAGCCTCGTTATCCCCCCCTTTTTGGAGGTAATGACGCTGACTCTGAGGTTCACGGGTTCCGGTGGAGCTCGGGCGGCCAGGCCCGATGCGGAATGTGCAATTGCTTGTTCTCGTGTTGTGTACAAGTAAACCCCAAACCTATGGAATCCCATGGGCTTCTCTGCTGCTTGTCCTCCCCTCCCGAATTCCAGTTACTCATAAGTATTGCATGCGGTTCGACAGATGGGATGAGAAAAGTGGTCGCGCTGGGCCAGTTGCCGCGATGGCAGAGGCTCAACCTTGTGCACCAAAATCTAAGGGGCTTGGCGTTGGCCCGATTCCTATAAAACTGTCCATAGTAGGTAGGTACTGTTCTCACAGTCTTGAGTCATGTATATGGGTATGTAGTTGAGCACCAGTTAATCAAAGTTGCGACCACTCTCAACCCCCCGCCCCCTCCCTCCTCCATCTAACCTACTATTCGGTGTGTTTTGTAAAAAGATCAGGAAATGAACTTCCCTTCTCCCATCGGATTTACACTGGCATCAACATTTCGTGCCTGGAGACGAAGAAGATGGGACTCTGGCCCCTTACAACCTGACAGTGAGCCCACACATGTAGACTGGTGAATCCTTTGATAGCCAACATTGTTTGCTTTCCAGCTTCCCCGTACGGAAGCCTCGTTACATGGCTTTTCGGCAAACTGCAGTTCTGTCAACTCCATCTGCATGGCAACACTTTATCCTCAGGCTCGCCGGTCTGGCCGCCTCAAAAGCCCTGGCCATCAAGCACCAGCATGGTAAACGACAAAGAAACTGCAGTTAGTTGGATCCTGCTTGTGCAAGCACTGTGGCCCTGTGGCCCTGTGGCCAGATGCAACACCAATGCGCCCTTTTGTTCGTACACACCCCATCCAATCGGCGGGCTGCCTCTACAAGCCGGCAAAAAGAACCAATAGCATGGCTAGATCACGCTCTTATTCTCACGTACGACCTTTGAGTAGCTTCGCCGCTGGTTAAAGCTTCCTGGCCCTTTGGCTCTCCCCAGGAATAGAAATGAGGAAACACTTGAACACTGTCCTACCCAATCGGTCTACCTGGCCCTACGAGCGAAGCCACACCGGTCCAACTTGCAGGATCTGTTATCTCCCGCGGGCACGATGCGCAACAACAGCATCAAGGTGGAGGAAGATGGCGATCTTAGTCCCGAGCAGGCATCCATTGAACAGAGTGTTCTTGATGGGCGCTTCACGAGGTTTGGTCCCGGCCCGGCCCTCGGAGGGCCTGGTGAGGACACCCCGTCGCTGGGATCCGAAGACCTATATGACGAGGAGCTGGCCGAGGTAGCGATGCGATCGGGCATCGCTGAGGTGATCGACCTCACCGAGTCCGAGGTGGTTGACCTGACCAGCGATGACGTAGAGGTAGCTGCTGTCCGCCAGCGGAAAAGCCGTGCTCGGAAGCCAGAACGTCCCGAAATCCCCAGAAACCCGCCCGTTCTTCCGCACTCCCGCATCGGCGACGAGGTGGAGGAATACGAGGGTCATCTCGTTCCGAAGCGGGAGAGCCTCGTGGAAATCCAGCCGCTGGCGAACCTATGGCGTGCCTCCTTCCTCCAGGTCCAAGACGTCTTCGAGGGGCCCGACGGACCCATGCTGCGTGGTCTCGCTTTCACGCGTACCAGGCACCTCCGTGGCAAGCTCCCCCGGTATCGCAACGAACTCTGCCTCATTCTGCAGATCGACGCCGACGACGACCGGGACGATGGGCTCCAGGCGGCAGTGGAGGTGCCCCTGAGCCACCTAGTCGGCGTGCGCAAGTTCCATTACACAAACACCACGTTCCCAGAGTGGAGGTTCCAAGAAAACTACGAAACGGTCGAGCGGATCGAGGAAGAAGCCACACTGACTTGCCGCTGGAAGTACCGATTGGTTTACAAGGATGCGGCGAGCCGGCGGCGGGCCAATGCGGTGCCACAGGAGTTTGTCATGTCGCGCATCCGGTACGACGAAGTCCCATCCAAGCAGCGCTTCAAGAAAGCCGACAGCCACCTTCTGCACGAGTGGCGGGCTGGGAAGGTGCCCGGGGGCTCTTACGACACCAGAGAAAACCGCGATATAGTGCTTCCCACGGTCCTGGACGACGAAGCCAACCCAGTGGCCGAGGACGAGACGGCCGGCCGGGCGTCGTGGGTAAGAAAGCAGCCCGGGCAACGGTACTCTCTAGCAGACATGTTCTGTGGCGCTGGCGGTGTGTCGTATGGAGCGCGGGCGGCGGGACTGCACGTGAAACTGGCCTGCGATCACTCCAAGGATGCGTGCGACACGTATCGTCACCACTTCGCGGGCACCGAGCTCAGGGAGCTCGACATCTTCCAGTTCCTGGCCGAGACGCCGGCAAGCTGTCGCGTGGACGTGCTGCACCTTTCGCCGCCGTGCCAGTTCTGGTCGCCTGCGCACACGGTGCCCGGCGTCAACGACGAGGCCAACATCGCCGCCTTGTTCGCCTGCCACAACCTGCTCGGCCTGCTCAAGCCGCGCGTCTTCACGCTCGAGCAGACGTACGGCATCTTGCACCCGCGCTTCGAGTACTACTTCAACGCGCTCGTCCAGGGCTTCACCCGCCATGGCTACTCGGTGCGCTGGCGGATCGTCAACTTCGTCAACTTCGGCCTGCCGTCGGTTCGAAACCGCCTCCTCGTCATCGGCTCCTGCCCGGGCGAGGCCCTGCCTCCCTTCCCGGCCTACACCCATGCCGCGGAGCCGGTCCCGGGCGTGACGAAGCCGTACGTCAGCATCCTGCAGGCCGTGGCGCGGATCCCGCGCAGCCGCCGCCTGTCGGACCCCATGCACGACATCGCCATGGCCAAGGACCGGAACCAAAAGCCGACCAACCCGCATGCTCCGCTGACGCGGACCATCACCTGCAACGGGGGCTATGGCAACGCGCACTGGACGGGCCAGCGCGACTTCACGAAGCGCGAGTACGCCACGCTCAACGGGTTCCCGGTGCGCTACCGCTTCTTTGGGAGCCACCCGAAGCGGCAGATCGGCAACGTGTTCCCGCCCATCGTCACCTACACACTTTTCAAGCACATACGGGCTTGGCTGGAGCGGGCCGACGGCGCGGAGCCCCTCGAGGAGGAGGAGACGCCCTTGGGGGACCCGTGCGACCGAGACGAGGTCGTGCTGACCCGGGAACAGTGGGCGAGCATCGAGTACGACTGGGACGAAGCGGTGCCGGGGAGCAGCACAGCCACCACGGCGGGCGAAGGGGGAAACGCGCCCGCGCCGGCCGAGGATGGCCCTGCGAGTGTTCCCTGCGTCAGCGTTCCCTGCATCGACTGGCAGCAGGTCGATCGGGGCGACGAGAAGAAACCGGTGCTGCAGTGGACGTTGGGGACCAGCGACGCGCCTCTCGACATCGATGCCGGAAGCTCGCAAGCAGAAGCCATTGAACTGGACTGAAGGAGGAAAATGTGGTTTGGGATGCGAGTGAGTCCGGCGTAGCTGGTCGGAAGGCTCTTGATTTTCTGGGACTTATACCAAATCAATTTTCGCAAATCTCCTTTGCATGTGCAGGTAGATGTGTTTGTAACATGGCTTCAATGATGACCGCTTGAGTATTTCCGGCCCTCGCATAGGTAGGTTAGGTAGTAGGTACGCACGCAGATACTAACTAGATGTCGAGGTGTAGTGAATCTTCACTCACTTTTAATCTACCCCGCCACCCCGCTATCGGTCACCAACTCACAGTGGAAGAAGTATTCACGCTTTGCTCCCACACACACAGACTCTCTCTTCCTTCACCACCCACACCTCACATTCAACCGCTACATACATCATCGCCATGGCATCCCCAACGGCCGCCCCCGACGCGCCGCGCGAGCCCGGCAGCGCGTTCCTTAAGAGCTGGTCCCGGGCGCCGCATTTCCCCCACGACTACGAAACGCGGACGGCCCTGCCGCCGCGCCGCGACGCCGAGACGCCGGCCTACCTCGCCCACCTCCGCACCGCCGTCGCGCAGCACCGCGACCGGATCAACGAGGAGCTCACGGCCCGCATGGAGGAGGACAAGAAACGCGAGGCCGCCGCCGCCGCCGCCTCGGGCGGGGGGGAGGAATCCACGGACGCCGCCGGCGGCCCGCCCCCCAAGGGCAGTAACAAGAACAACAACAACAAGCGGAAGGCCGCCGCCGCCACCCTCGACCAGGAAGCCCTGGAGGAGCAGAACTACGGCGAGGAGGTCGTGGAGGAAGATTGAGAGTGGCCGGCCGCGACCGCCTGCGAAACCGACAAACAGGGTCTCAAGCCTGTCATCCGGATCCAGCAGCTCTTCCCCCACCACGACGTCGGAGCGTAGCCGAGCCAGGAGACGACCGCGTACCGCCCGAGCATGAAGAAACCTATGGACCAAGCGTCGTGGTGACACTTCCCAGTCCCCCTGCCGACAGTTTGCCTATGCTGTGTCTTCCAGTCACGGGGCCGCTCGATGAACAAACGTGGGGCCCATCTCGTCAAGCCCCCCCCACCGGGTAGCCTACGAGAGATGGGGAGACGAGTTGGGCCTGTCCCGGCCCCTATTGACTATCGCGACATTACGATGCGTACCATCATGTACCGAACATGGCAAATACCGGGGCATCTCTGATCATCGTGGGGACAGCTGGTACTACAACACTCGCCGGTTCGTGCCACGGGGCCTTGATGGGGGGCATTCGTACCCGCACCTTCTGTAGTTATGGAGGGGCCCATCATGCGTGTATATCGCACCGCTTCTCATGTACGGTGACCCGGGACCCAGGCGGTGCCGCATGGCCTCGCCTTGCAAGCCTCGAATCAGTCCCCGACCAGGTGGAAGACGAAAAAGCAATAGAGTAAACGCCGATAACAGTCTCTATATGGGTATTGCCACTAACGCGTTGATCGATACATCGCTCTCCCCCTTGCAATGATAAGCACCGAAAAGACCCCTGCACCCTGTTGCCATACCAGATCATGGCGCCGGATCAAGACATGCCCTGCGCCCCCTGGATTGCGCCATGTGAACTAGATATCATGATTCGACATGCAGACATATGCATCGCGTTTCTCGTTTCCTAAACGAGGCAGTCCACGGGCCGTCGCCGGGCCGCCCCTTTATGCTCCGTCGGAATCAAGAACTTCTGGCCCAGCCCCCGGCAACTTGACCCTTGGCTCTCGCGGGACCACCACCACCCCTTCCCATGCAACCGTAATGTACCACGCCATTATCGGGCAGTACTGCCACCACACTGTTGCCCAACCTCTTGTGGCAGACACCACAAACCCTCTCCTCGCCGATCACTACCCGCCGGTTGCGGCCCCCGGGCCCGTCACCGTTACCCAACAGGAGTTCTGCCTGAGTATCCACGAGCAGAGCCCGTCGCAAGCCCTCGACTACGCGGCTCTCGGCCAGTCTGGAGTTGGCCGCCCGAACTCGCCCGGTGAAGTACGATTCCAGCTGGTTGACAGGCAGGTCATCAGGGATAAGCGACAGGGTAGAGGCGGCTGGCAGGCGAGACCCGTGTTTGGAAAGCAGTCGGAGAGCAGGCTCCAAATTGGGTTTGTGTGGCGGCGAGGGTGTGAGGTATAGGCTGAGGAGAGTATGATAGATGGAGGGCGTGGATTCTGGATCTTCCTGGTCTTGATCGGACACTACGTTTCCGCGATGGGCCGAGGACGGACGTGAGGAAGGCTTGCGAGATGAGGGGGAAGTTGACCTGCTGGTATCGCTCTGAAGCTTGTGGATGCGATTGCAGTAACTAATGATGGGTCAGAATCGCTCGGGACGAGGTGGGATAGGAAGGCGGCATACTCCTCAGCCTTGGTATAGTCTTGCATCTTGAAGACGTAGATGTCCAGCGCCTGTTTGTGAGACCCCATATTGGACAGCACTACCGCTTGCGCCTCGTAGAAGCGTGGCTCTGCAAATCCGTTAACCCTCAATTCGAGATACGACAACATGGACCGGAGCGTCCAATCCGGGCCGCCAAGAACTCACCATCACGAGGGATGATCGCGTAGGCCCGGCTAAGGCTGTACTGTCTGCTCTCCCGCAAGAATTTGACCAGGCGGTCCATCATGCTTGGTCTCTTTTTGTCACTAGAACTGCCAGTGCTGTCGTCATCGTGAGCCTCATTGTCTTTTTCATCATTCAACACCTGGACGAATAGCTCAACGAGGCGGTTGTGGAAGTCGGGAGTGGCATCGTTCAACTCGCTAATGACGTGTTCCAGATATCGAATCTCGAGTTTCTCGTCGATGTCCCCAAGGAACTGGGCCACACGTGCCCGCGGAAGCGTCTCGGCGTTTTCTGTGTCTGCCAGGAAAATCTCCATGCCCAAGTCTGGGTCGCGTCGAATGACCCACTCGGAGAATTCGAGTATCAGGTCTATCTGGCTCGGCGGGAGGTACTGAAGGTAAACCACGGTCCGCTGGGGCGTCCGGAGTTGGTCAGGTATTTCCTTGGGGTTGATGGGGATTGCCATAGGATCATCCAGCTTCGTAGCCACCGCATCCTCGTCGTGCCCATAATGCTCCTGGCCGCTGGCGTGCTTCTCGTCGAAGTGAGCATGGTCTGGGGCAGGGCTACCTTGGACCGCACCGTTGGGTTCAGTTTCCGATGCGGTGCCAAACCGCCGCAACAAGGTCAAAGCTTCACGGTGCAGCTTCTTGCCACGGAAGAACTCTACAAGCTCGCTGTAGCGATGGCTTTGCAGTAGTTTCTCGTTGACTACCTCTGGGTCGCAAAAGTTGGGAAGGCGAAATAGGGATCCCGTCAATGTCGGGGTGCTGTGTATATAGGCGCGGAAAAGCGTTGTATCAACAAGGCAAAGCGTGTTCCGCAATGACTCCTCAAGCTCCTCGTCCGACTCTGTCTTGGGTGCATCCGACAAGAGCGAAGTCAAGGGGTCCTCGGAGGACATTGCCGAAGACTCGGCTGTGGTCGATGGCTGACGTATCAGTTTGCCTGTCGAGTGGTCTAGCACTCGCCCGAGGCGAGTCCGCGTGCCTACCAAGTACATGGACAGTGCACGGAGGGCGTCCTTCAGATCGTCACCCTCCAGTGGCCGGTTGTCGTGGCTCGATCTCGTCGTTTGGGTCGCCTGCGAGGCCTTGATGCTTGCGGCATCGTCCTCCTTGTGGCCCTTCTTGGACGAGGCAATGGAGGCCGCATCAGCTTCGACCTTCTTGTGCCCGCCGCCCATGGGCCAGTACTTGGCGAAGGTACCGGGCCGCACCGTAGATGCCACTTCAGCAAGATCCTCAGCATGCTTGTCGCCGTTGGTTTTTCCTTCTTCACCAGAGGGCTGTTCCTCTTGGTCTTCATGCTCGACCAAGCTCGCTGTCTCGTCGTCTCGGCCAGTATCGGCTGAGAGTTCTTGGGCAATGATGGGAGGAAACAGTCTCAGGACCCTCTCGGGCGGAGCATGCACCTCGTCCTCGTTGAACAGATCCATACTATCCCGGTACTTCCTCGCCCTGAACAGAGCCTCGGCTTTCCGCATCTTGACCTCGCGTAGCGTACCCGCTTTGTCTTTAAGAAGGGCAGCCTCTAACATGTTCAGCACGCTGATGGCCTCGTCGTACTTGGTCTGCTGGATCAGCTCGGAGACCTGCGCGTCGTAGTCGTCGGCGTCCATCTTCCACACACATCGCTCGCTGCTGACCAGAAACCCTTTGGCAGCATGCACTAGGCTCACCGTCGGCGGAGGAAAGTGCATTTGGGCAGCACCGGGAAGGCTGATGTTTTGCAAGAGGCTCAGCGTGTCTGGGTTGCGCACTTCGAGCGCACCCTTGGCAGGTGGCTGTAGCGCCACGATGTAGGGGTAGCTGTAGCCAATGTAGTCAGGCGCAACCTGCCATGGGATCTGCCGCTTTTCGAGAGGTTTGCCCTCGGCATCGATGAACAGCGTGTTGATATCTTTGGCCAGGAGCATTTCGCCCTCGGCCAGCCTCGCCGCCAGGGGTTTAGGCATGTAGCCACCGAGTCCCATGTAACCCATGCTGGCCGCTCCGAAACGACTCGCCTGGCCTGTTGGGGCGGCGGTGCCCGCGATCTCGCTGACAGTAGAGGTTTCGACGTCGATAAGGACGTAGCCGGCGTTCATTCCGCACACCATGGTGGTAGCCGTGGCCCAGGTTATGGTGCGGATGGCTTCGGGAAGCGTGATCTCGGCAACATCGTCGTTCAGCTCACCCGCATGCCACCGCCAGAGAATCAGCCGCCTCTTCACGGCGACGGCGAGCCGGGAGATGATCTCGGGGATCCCCGTGGCGGCGTCCTTGACGATATTGCTGGTTACAGCGAAGCATGTAGCATTTTTGGTCCGCTGCAGCGTCTCGATCAACTCGTAGGTACCCAAGTCATGCAATGAGATGTGATAGGCGGAGAGTGAAACCAGAGTGTTGGCCTCCTTGATGATGGCAAGCTGTTCGACGGCGCGCGAGGAGAACTTGTCGACTTCGCGCAGGAGATCGGTAGGTTTTGTGGACGCCGGACGGGCCGAGGAGCTGGAGACGCCGCCGGGCTGCGGCAGGGCGCCATTTTCTGCATTTCCCTGGGTGCCATTCGTGGGTGGCGAGTCCTGGAGCGAGACGTTGTTGAGTCGGTAAATGCGCAGGGAGCCCGTGTTCAGGCCTACGAGCACGCGATCGCCTGAAGTTGCCGAGCGTAAGTGGTGCTATGGTCAGCCAGGTCGTCGAGAGGGCGGGCTGCGGAAAGACACGAAAGTATGTGAGGGGGGGTGGGCAGTACCATGTGCGAGGATGGCCTCGATCTTGGACTTGTCGCGCTGCTTCAGCTCGATGATGGGCCGAGCCGTGAAGGCCGAAAGCATGGCGGCGCCGTTGCCTTGGCTTGCCTCCCAAGGCTGGTTATTTCGGTATGGACATCAGCGACGGATCCAAGCACGGGATGTCGACAGCACTGGCATCAAGACATCGAGCCCTCCGGTCGGTGCGGCGATTCGGGTAGCTGGCGTCGTGGTCGCCGTCGTTGAGGTTGGGCGGCTTTTGGTGGAGTAGGTAAAGTAGGTATTTAGGTGGCCGTGGTTGCATGAATGGATGTCATTTGACTGTGAGCCTATACCTGCGCCTGACCCCCAACATTGAACCTATCAGTGAGTGGCCCCTTCAGCTGTAACCCACGCCTCCACGCGCCAGCGCATCAGCACCAGCACCAGTACCAGCACCAGTACCAGCACCAGTACCAGCACCAGTACCAGCACCAGCACCAGCACCAGCACCAGCCCCAGCCCCAGCGCCCCGGAGGTGGGAGACGGAGGGAAAGGAATGACGGCATACGTCGTTTTCAGCTCCCAAGCTCCAGCCCCGGGAACGCAGTCCAATGGCCGTACTATAGACACTCGGGTGAGCAAGCCTGCCGATAATTGAATACATAGCCTGCAGGATCATTCCGACACCCCCCAAAATGAATTGGCCATGTGCTCCAATTGGGCACATAATTTGCCTGCTACGCAGCTCGACTTTGGGTAGGTACATACGGATTTAGAGGCCAGCACTGGATCGTCTGTAGTTTGCCCACCTTATTCGGACTCTCTTGCTCTGTCTCGGATGCACCCGCCTTAGCAGAAAGTCTAACAACACTTTCAAATTGCCTATGGCTGTACGACATTAACCACCAACACCTGCTTGCCATGCCAAAGCCAATAACCATAACGCCGGATGCGCCTCGTTTTCCCTCGTCCTCGTCGCCACTGCCGCTTGTTAGTGTCCTCCGGTGGTGGGAAGACCCAGGTAGACCTTGAAGGAGTCATAGATCAGCCACTGGAAAGCGGTCAGGGTGCCAATCATGACGATGCGAACGGGGAGGCCGTTCCACAGGCCCTTGAATCCAATATTCTGGTATATCCGGCCAACTGCGGTCATGGCCCCCTCGCCAGGCTTGCGGTCGGCGTTCAGCTTGGACACCATGACGTCGGCGGGATGGGAGACGACGGCGCAGCCGACACCGGCGATATATCCACCCAGGAACGAGACGCCCGTCTGCTGCAACGTGTTGTAGGCCTCCTTGGGCTTGCCAAGCTGCTTGTAGATCCCCTCGACCGCCTTCTCGCTATGGAAATGTCAGCAGTGGCTGGGCGCAGGACACCAGGGAACCGGCTTACAAGGTGGCAAACTTCACCATGGTATATGGTATCTGTCGGCCCCACAAGGGGTAGAGGCCTTTGTACAGTCCGGCCATGCCCTCCTTTTGTGTGACCTTGGACCAGCCCTCGCTCAGAGTCTTCGCATAGGGTGGGTTGGTCGTCTGCATGCGGACTTTGATGGACTCCCAAGGGCACAAGAAGATGTCGGCGATGAATTCGGCTGAGGCGCTCGCACCCAGGTAAACGATGGTCTTGGGCGCGTTGGGGAACAGCTTCTCGCCGTAGTAGTATTTGAACATCTCATAAGCACCATATTTTCCGGCGCCTTGGAACGAGTAGCCAACGAAAGTGGGTGCCCAGCCCGTGAAGATGCCACGGAGGCCCTCGGCATGGTAGATCTTGCGGAAGGCATCGGCGTTGGACTTGTAAACGGACGAATCCACTTGGCGACGACACTTGACAAGGTCGAGCGGTGTTACCGAGGTGTGCTGCGACACGCACAGTCAGCATTTCCCCGTTGGAGCGCGCGGTATAGGATAGTGGAATAGAGGGCCAAGCGTGACAAAGAGATACACGCCGCGATTATGGTCGCGAAAAGGACACTCGAGTACAGAGCGAGGGTTGCTTACAGTAGGGCCGCAGGCTGTAAGTGTCAGTTAGTACATGTTCCCGGACAAATCTCTCGCTGAAGAGCATTCCCCGTTCACCCCTTGACGTACCGATAATACCGCCCAAAGTACAAGCAGCAAAGTAGGAAGGCGAGAACAACTCAATGTTGGACTGCCGTTTTTGCGGGCTCTTGGCTGCGCTCGACATGGTGTCCAAATATCAACTCTTGTTGGCAGGCGGCTTGCTTGACGACTGGCGGACTGATAAAAGAGAAACGGGTATAGGTGAATGGCGGAGGGCGTTGGGCACTCGTGGGCAGGAGAACACAATCGAAAATCACCGGGACGTTACACCATTATTCTACCTACCTTACCTCCTACATATGTATGTAGATAGGCAGGCAGCCCTGTAGCTCCGAGTGGTAGATGTATGTATGAATTCCAGGATCCATTCCCTGGCATGGGATGGAGCCTGGTCTCCAGCTGCTACCCGGCTCCGGGAGATCCGCCCGTCACTTTCACCTCCCCCCCCAGCCGGGGCTGTACTAATGGGTAGTGCCACTATTCTGGTACGAAGAGATCCGGCCGCACGACGTAATCGGTCGCTTCCCGGGACGGTCGCGCGCCAGCCATCTCGCGTGCCGACGCAGCAGCTGGGAAGCCGAGCCTGGGCTCGCCTGGTACAACCGAATCACCCACACCTGCCACGGCCAACTCAGCCGATGCTCTCGTGGGGCTGCATAATGAGGTCATTGGGCCCCTGTGGCAGCCATGGATCTCTGCATTAAGCTAGACTTTGCGGGCAATCGAAGAACTAAAGAAAGTACCTCTTTTCAAGAAGAACCTAGGGGTAGGTAGGTAGGCAAAAAGGCAGCACTAGGTACCTACCTCTTGAAACTACCTTGAACCAACACCTGGTAACCTCGGCCGACGCGTAAAGCCGAGATCGCGCGCCCAATACACGATTTTAAGCCATTTTGTCGGCGGATATCGATGTTCTAACACCACCCAAAGCAGCGGGACCCGAGATGTGATGGATCGGTCGTGGGGCAGGTGCGACGCTGGTTTGCAAGTAGATGATGTACCGTGAGACGCAAGATGATGGCCCAACAGCGTCATGAGCCGAGGCTGCCACGCCAAGCGATCTGGCCCCGCACAAAGATTCCCACGATCCGCGCACCTGTGCAGGCCATCCCATCTCCTCAGTCACCCGCGGATGGACGATTGGGTCGGCCAGACACGCCATGGACCCTACTTAGGTATACTGCAAATATACTTCTAGACTTGAGTGCCGACTATTAGTGTATTTCGATCTGGGCATTACGCCATTCCAATCGCAATGGTATAAACAAACATTTATATCCCGGGGTCTACAAGTGGCCGAGGAAAGCATAGATGGGGGTCGACTTCGGTTTCCACCCTGCGCGAGACTCCTCAAGGAACAGGTAGATAGCTGTATGTAGACAGAGCAATATAGGGACCTGGTAACGCTATAAGAGTATCTCTTTCGAAGACAGTGCCAGTATTGGCCAAAGTCACATGGCAGTGCTGCTCTGGGATTTCTTGCACCCGGAGACTTCTCAAGTTTCCGAAAAGTGTCCGATCCCAGTATAGGAACTCGTGGCCTCTCTGCGATATGTTGTAGGCTGGCCGTGTTAATTTCACCCACGGAATCGAATGGGAATCCTCGGAACTGCCTGGCTTTTATAGTAGAAGCTGGCAATATGACTTCGGCGCTTATCCCCAGAAGGAGTTTCGAGACTGCGCGAGGCCACAAATACTCGTACCTCTGCTGCCCCAGCGCAGGGGCCAAGCCGACCCTTCTCCTTCTCCACGGATGGCCTTCCCACGCCGAGGACTGGCTCTACCAAATACGGTACTTCGAACCAAAGGGCTATGGGCTGCTCGTGCCTGACATGCTTGGATACGGCGAGAGCAGCAGCCCGCCAGACACGGTCGACTACCGGCTCAAGTGCCTATGCGATGATATTGCCCAGCTTCTCGACCATCACCAACTATCCAGTGTAGTGGGAGTGGGCCATGACTGGGGTGCGACGATTCTCTCGCGATTCGCCGTGTACCACCCGGAACGCCTCCAAGCCACGGCCTTCCTCGGCATTGGGCCCGCAAGCCCCGGGGCCCCCTTCGACTTGGACGCGATCAACGAAGCAACGCGGAACGCGACGGGGACCGAGATGCTGGGGTACATATCCTACATTAGCCGGGACCGGGAGGCGCCGCGCATGATGGAGCGGGACGCCCAGTCGGTCATGGACGTCCTGTTCGCGGCCGATCCGAG
Organism: Nigrospora osmanthi; assembly: GCA_029489945.1. Lineage (NCBI taxonomy): Eukaryota > Fungi > Ascomycota > Sordariomycetes > Amphisphaeriales > Apiosporaceae > Nigrospora > Nigrospora osmanthi. The sequence continues at coordinate 2,042,900 of CP120494.1, read as the reverse complement.
CACTTGGACGTCACATTTCCATTCGCTGCGGGGCTTTAAGGACTTCGTCGAACAGGGAGGCCGGCAGCGGATCGGCGACTGGTATCCCGCCGAGCTGCGCACCAGACACCTCGAAGTCTTTGGCCGACGAGGCGGCCATCTCGGCCCGTCGCAGTACTACAAGATGCTGGACCAAAATCTATCGCTGCGCGACGAGGAAGGCCTGGGCGACTTCAAGATGGGCGGGTTCCCCAAGCTTCTCGTAGTACCGGAAGAGCCTGCGGCGGCGACAGAGATGCAGATTGGTATGTTGAGGTCGTGGGCACCGGGATTGGTTGTGATCATGGTCGATTCGGGGCATTGGGTTCACCTCGAAAAGAGCCAAGAGACCAACCGGGCTATTGAGGCGATGATATTGCAATTGGAGACAGAGGTCACCAGAGGGGCCTAAGAAGCGGCACAGACATTGCATTCGTGATATCCTGGTGGCTGTTGGGATGAATTCCGGCGAGTTGTCTGCAGTGAATCGATCAGTTGCTGTTCAGGATCGTGGCCACAAGATGGCTCATGGGGCAAGTGTCGCAGCATGTGTCAGTGCTATAAGATACACAGTACCGGCTGAAAGTCTCATAGACGGATGATGGCCCTGGTGTGCTAGTCCTGCGTAGGACCTCGATGCTCAAGTACATCTATCTTAAGTAAGTAGGCACCCAAGTATGCATGGCAACGGTAGTGAGGTTAAAAAAAAAAAGAGGTGAGTGTGTGCCTTACATGGGATGTCGGTGCCGCTTCTCTTGTCCGCTGTAGAGGCAGGGGGGAGCTCCCGATCCTACCTTGCACGACGAAGCGGGGCCGAGTTGCGCTGCCTTCGTGCACCACCCATCGGTTATATCATAGATTCGACACCGCGACGGGGGCACATGTGCATTTGAACGAACCAATTCCAAATTGCGGCGCGGAAAGCCATCCGTGTGGGGAGAGGTATGTAAGTACGGAGTAAGCGGTTGGCCTCCGCACTTCCCATCATGCAGGAAAGGAGCTCGGGACGATTTCGGTATCGCGTAATCAGCGGATTACAGGAGGCCCAATAAGCTGGCTTTTGGATACCGATACCATAGCTATCATGGCCGAGTGGTTAAGGCGGTGGTTTTAAGTTTGTTTTTAAACACCACTGGAGCAATCCGCGTGCGTTGTAAGTGTCTCCTCCAACGGAAGGACCGTATTCTGCGCATTTTACTAACATCATCAAAGCGAACCGCACTGATAGCAACATCTATCTTTTTTTGGTGGCATGCATTTTTGCCCAAGTCGCTTGTGGGCATGATCTTCCATTTGTGTGCTTAGAGGCAGTCGAGGAGGTCACTAGGGTCCTAAGGCAAGTAATAAAAGAAGTGATATTTACACAAAAGGTAAACTGGAAGGGGGTATGTCGGTAGTTGGGCACGAGGCCCATGTAGCCAGATAACCTATGTGACACTTGGGAGATCGGTCTTCTACCGTCCACTTCCAAGCTGCCAACCAAGGCACCCTGCCTACTTAAAATAAATAAACGCCGTTCCTGTTCTCTCCAGGCGTCAGGCGTCCCCCCGGGCGCTACCAGGTGCCGCGGGTTCTTGGTTCATACTCTGTATTACGGGGGTTTCGTTATCATTCCAGTCGTTTCGTCGTGTGCCACGGGGTCAGCGCCCAAATCGCAGGGGCGTGGCCTCAGTCCGTCGGCGCTGCTATCGCAGTACTTTCAGACTGCGCTGTGTCGCGGCCAGGGCCTTCTCGTAGTCCAGCTGATTAATTTTCTCCTCGGCTTCTCTCATGGCTCTTTCGTGTTCCAGCGCCTCGATGCGCTGGTCAGCTTCGAGCATCTGTTGAACGTGCCACGAGTTGTGTTCGTTGATACGTCGCTGGGCTTCGGCCATCTTCTCTTCATGATGCAATTGTTCCACTTCAAGGGTGGGTCGTGTCAGTCCCCAAGTACGGAGGAGGAAATGGACGTTTAGCAGCCAGAACATGGCATCCAGGGGGTAAGCTCACTTTGGAGATCGGCTTCGGCCATTCTCTTCTCGTGGTCCAATGCTTTGACTAGTCTTGGGTCAGCAGTGGCGGCGGTTGACCGGATGGGCAAAACGGTAGACCTACTTCTCATCTCGGCCTCCAGCATGGCTTTCTCATGACCCAGCGCCTTGATCCTCTCCTCGCCTTCTTTCATCGCTCGCTTGTCTGGAGACGGTCAACGTGGCCGTGGTTAGTAAAGTGTGGCATGCCATACGGGCAAGAAGAGATGGACGGTGGTGGCCGGAGGGATCGACGCAAGAGCGTCGATCCCCGCGGATGAACGTTTGAACTCACGTTCCTCGTCGAGCTGGCCTAGGCGCTCGTCGCTCTCGGCCATGGCCTTTTCGTGGTCCAGATTCTTCAGCCGCTCGGCGCTCTCGCGCATGGCCCGTTTGTGCTCTCTGTCCAGCTTCCTGAGTCGCTTTTGCGCGAGGGCCATGGCCCGCTCGTGCATCTCGTTGGCTCTCATCTGGAGCTCTGCCAAGTCCTGAACCGCGGTCCTAAAATTGTTGTTGATGATGTCCGTCATCACCGCGACGGTCGCGACTGGCCCGCGGCGCTCGACGGCGGGTGGCCGGGTGCTAATAAAAACGCAGTGCGACGGGGCGGCCGGGAAGATCACGACTCGGGATCAACACTGCTTCAACCGGTTTCCAAGATGCACGTCCCGAAACGGTGGGCGGGCAGGGTGGCAGGTGGTCCGAGGCGCGGGCGATGGAGCGGTAGCAGTCACGAGATGGATGCATCTAGCACCGTCTCGCGCTCAGCCACGGGCAACCGCTACGGTTCATACATGTAGGGCGGCTGTCACAACAATGCATCACAAACAGGTTCTGGCCGTCCAGCCATCCCACGCTGCAGGTCTGCGCGCAAGGTTGGTGGGGTGTTGCTACATGACGTCACGAACAGACGTCCTGAGCTATGCCGTCTTTCGCTCATCCGCGCCAAACTCAGAGTATCTAAGGTATGGATAATGTAGTTAGTTCTACACGCCAGAGCAACGGGGTCGTCTCTTGTTGTGAGGCTTCACTGCTCGTCAATCGAGGGAGCAAAGTCCATTGTGCGGCCATCAGGTTGAATGCGGCCTCTTCGACCTTTAGTGCTTCGGTTGGCTGCCTCGAAGCGGCTCGGGACGGATCCATCAACTTCCATAGTTGTACTTGGCGGAACCTCCTTCATCCACACGCAGCCTGTACAGCGGGGCCTTCCTCGGGTCCCCGGTCTGTTGAACCTTTAGACCGGCAGCTTCATGTACACAACCCGGCCTGCTTCTCTTGCCGCACTCCGAGGAGGCGTACCGCAAGCGTGCAGACAAAGTGTCTCGCTTATACTAACCAGGCGTACTGTACTCCGTGCGTCCGAGTCCCGGGACAGGAGCATCCCATGTGAGGGGTACCAAACGCAGAGATGCGCATATTCCACTAGCCCTTCAACAGTAGGGAGGGGACGGCTGGCTTCTAATTCACACAAAACATGTGGGGGATTATTCAGTGACATGGATTCGTTAATGCCCTACCACGGGCCTGGCAAGCCGGGTGCCCCTCAGGGTGAGGCGGCTCGCTTGGTGGCAACACTATATACACGACCTCGAGCCCGACTTAAGCCTTCTCCAGTCGCTGCGCCACCGTCTTCCAGTTGATGACCTCCCAGATGGCCTTGAAATACTCGGCCTTTCGGTTCTGGTACTGGAGGTAGTAGGCGTGTTCCCAGGCGTCGATACCCAGTAGCGGCACATAGTTGCCAGTAACGGGATCCTGGTTGGCACGCGTGATGACCTGCAAGGTGCCAGCCGTCTTGTCCTTGGCCAACCAGGCCCAGCCGGAGCCCTGGATGCCGGCCAAGGCCGTGTTGACCTGGGTCTTCAGAGTATCGAAGCTGCCGAAGTCGCGCTCGATAGCCTTGGCCAGCGTGCCCTCGGGGACACCGCCACCGCCCTGGTTTGCAGGGGCTAGGTTCTCCCAGAACAAGCTGTGGTTGATGTGGCCTCCGCCGTTGAAGTTCAGGGCCGGGGCCAGGCTACCGGCCTTGAAGAAGTCGCCGGTTTCTTTGGCCTCCGAGATGGTCTCAAGCGTCGCGTTGAGGTTGTTGACGTAGGTCTGGTGGTGGCCCTTGTGGTGGATCTCCATGATCTTGCCGCTGATGTGAGGCTCGAGGGCGCCGTAGTCGTCTGGTGAGTGCGGCGCGATATTAGTCCTTTGGCGGTTCAGGGGCCCCAATGGTGGTGCAGCCGGAGGGCCAAGAGCTTACAAGAAAGATCAGGCAGCGTGGCCTTGCCGCGCGCAAATGTGAGACCGCCCAAGGCGCTGGCCGGGCGGGCGCCCATGGCTGATCGGGCAGCCTGGCCAGCGGCCCGGATGGCGGTAGACGGCAGACGGGCGGGCATTATGGCGATTCAGGCAAACTGGGTTCGCAGAGAATTAGTTGATGGTCTCGGCGGTAAGGAAGGGAAGAGGGTGAGAGGCAGTCGGGTGTTTCTTGTGGTCGTCGACATACTGTGGAAATAAGAAGAGTCTTCGATTATGGTATCGAGATGAAGCTTCTACTGGAGAGGTGGTTTCGAGATGCCGGGAGGGGATGTTCGGAAGAGCTGGAGCTGCGGGAGCTGTAAGTAGCACTAATTACCTCTACCTAGTTCTTCGGAGCTCTTCGGTTTAGCTGCGACAGAGCTTCTTCATTATTTCGTCATGGCCCTGGCTCCTCTTTGGCTTGGCCCCCACATTCTGGTTGGCTCAGGTTGCTCGGATCAATCGGAGCGCAAGAACTCCTTCAGTCGTCCCGTTATCGAGGCCGTATGGGTCTCCGATACGTTGCTCCGAACCTCTGTCTTCGGCCGTAAGGAGGAAGGCTGATTAGTTAGGTACGTCTTGCATAGGCGCTTTATATATATACTGAACTAAGAAGTAGGTGGTAACTCCTTGGCTTTTGGCTCACCATTGCGAGCTTGCACTTGAATACTCCACAAACACATGGATGTTCGTTCAAACATGAACTTGGGCAATGGGAAGTTTGCTCCAGCAAATGTGTGCCTGACATGGAGTCAGGGTGCCGATTCGGCAGAGGCATCCCAGGACTAATTATTACAAATATCCTGACCAAATTCATCACTATAACCTGTATATTCGTAGAATCCATAGTATTGCTCCCATATTAGCGGCACGTTGGAGCTTCCATCCCGTCTACTGTGTACACTACATAGTACATAGATATTGGTGCCCCGCCCCCGCGCTGGGTACCTAAGTACATCTGTACCTAGGTACATTAGTACCTACCTAAGTAGTAGGTGCTTCCCTACCTTTTGCTTGCATTAGCATCCACCATCGGAGGCGACATGGGATCTTTTAGATGGCCTTGAACGCGCTTTGGCTCGCGTCCCCCGAACGACTTGCTACAAACCACGAGTGCTGTCATCATGTCCTACTACGATCTTGACGCGATCCTCACGGACGCCGAAGTGCGTACTCGCCGTCTGCTGCTATCAAACAGCTGGGTACTGACCACCATCTGTAGAAAGTGCCCTGCAAGTTCGAGCTCGACGTTCCGGACCTGGGTTATTTGGACAACAACCCGTCGCAACCTCTACAAGCCCAGACACCCGTGTCGCTGCCGCTCTGGATGGCCGAACTGCTTGCCTTGGCAAACCGGACTTCGTCTTCAAATCCCGACGACTCGGCCCCTTTTCTGACGCTGTCCCTGCCGTCTTCCCTCTCAAACGAGGTCATCTCGGCGCTCAAGGCGGACCCGCGCGCCGTGCCCCTGCGCGAGCAAAGCCACAACTTTTACGGACTCGCGACGCGCATGCTGGATTTGTTCGAGGAGCCCGAGATCTGCGCCGTTTTACGGAAGACATTTGTGACCCGCGCTGGCGAGACGGCGCTTTACGCGCGCAAGGCGGGCGCGACGGACGATGTGGTCCGAGGAGAGGGTTTTCTAAGCGGCCTAGAGGAGTGGGAACGCTCTTTATTCCGGCGAGCGCATGACGGACACAAGGCCGGGAAACAGTGGATGCACGCTGTCAAGAAGTAAAGGAGCGGCCGCTGCTCACGTACTAGGAGTTAAGGATGGATATTTGGATTTGGGTTTTGATACAATACTTCACTTCCTGCCTTTGTCGGCGTCAGGCGTGGCTATGGTAGAAAAGAAGTAGTTGAGCTCCGTGGCCGCAGGGACGTGCCACGGGACACTGTGAACGATGCATACGACTTCCCATACGACTTTCAGAAAGGCCTGATTAGATAAAACTTAGCTGACAATGAATTCTGTTACCTGCGGTTCTTACGCAGCCACCAAATAGAATAATGCCTTTCCATGGAAGGCGTCTGGGTGTCGGATGAGCATCTTCTGGAAGCTGATGTGATGCTCCGTATCAAAAGCACTCGTACTGTACGTGAACCTGAGGGCGATAAGATATGAGATCGCCATTGTGAGTAAGAGGTAGGTACCTATGTACTTCTGTACCTCTGGCTAGTGAAATCCATCGTCGATACTTTGGAAGGGCGAGCTGCCAACATCATACGCATTGCACACCCTGACCAAAACCGAGACTGCTGCCTGTTGCAACGCGCCTCTGCTTTCCACGCGCCGCGTTCAGCACATGGCACAGCAGCATTAATAGTCCTAGAAGCCCCCTTCAGCTTCCCGCGACCACATACGAGCCTGGCGAATGTCGATTCACGCGTCTCCGTTGCTCCATTCCAGCGCCCGCCATGTCGTTTAACTCGGGCAACATCTCCAAGGCAGACGCCGTGGCGTATTCATCCTCGGATTCAGACAGCGATGCTGGCGACGACTACCAGCAGCGACCCTCGACCGATCCCCGCGACGATGATTTTGGCGATTTCAATCCTCGCAAGAAGCGGCGCACTGGTCGCAACGCGAAGGAGAGCGCCGCACTGGGTATATTCGGATCCGATAGTGAGGATGACAGTTGGAAAAGAAAAGGCAAGAAGGATCTGCGACACAAGGGGATGGCCTTTGTCTCCGCCGGTCAACAGGAGCCGAACGAAGACGACGAAGACGACGAAGACGACGACGACGACGATGACGAATACGCAGAGACCGGCCGCTTCGGTATTGGCGCCAATGGCAGGGTTCCGGACGAGGATGAAGAACAGGACGACGAGGACGAGGACATGACAGGCGTTGGCATGGGCTTCCGTCCAGCGGGCCAGGGACTTGGCTGGGCGCCCCCGACGCAGGCCGAAACGCCTGCAGCCCCGACGACAGCGGCCTCAAACAAACACTACAAGAGCTCGGCGTCCAAATTTGACAACAGTCGGCCACTGGGCGCAGGCTTTGTACCATCATCAGCAAATGCGCCGGTTTTAAGGGCCGACTTGGAGGAGGAGCCTTCAGCGTCGCCGGCGCCCAAGCCCAGCGCCTTTAGCGGTGGAGCTGGTGGCAAAGCAAAGTCTTTTGCGGCACGTATGATGGCCAAGATGGGCTATGTTGAAGGCCAGGGTCTGGGTGCTGAGGGCCAGGGCAGGAATGTTATTATCGAGCCTACCCTGCGGCCGCAGGGTGCTGGTCTTGGTGCCGTCAAAGAGATGTCCAAGAGCGAGCGGCAAGAGCAAAAGCGAGTGGCACGCATGCGGGGCGAGGAGGTGTCCGATTCGGATGAGGAAAAGAAAAAGAAGAAGAAGGCGGAGCGGAAGAAGCGACAGGGCCTCGACAGCGGCACTGCGAGCGGTTCCAGCACACCGCGACGGCCCAAGACGAAGTATCTTACCATTAGCGACATCCAGAAAGCTGCCCCTGGGCTACATATCCCGGATGCGTTCGCCCCTATTCTCGACATGACCGGACCTGGCCAAAAGATGCTGACTTCGGGCTCTGGACTTTTGACCCCTACCGCCGGCACAGAAGTTGTTGAACAGACAGAGGCGCGCAAACTAGCCGGCAGGGCCCAGAGAGATCTGACTGCTTTTGTGGAAGAGTGGAAAACCTTGGAGGAGAGGAAAGGTGAGGCTCTAGCATTCTGTGTGGAAGAGACAGCAGCTGACCCATCTCTAGCCTGGTTGGATATGGAAACACACCAAAGATCCCAAGAGAAAGATGAGCTACAAAGCGAATTCGCAAGCCTCCAGGTCTTTGCCTCGGTTCTAGATGAGATCTCGCAGTCCGCCCGAGACAAGGAGTGGGATCCCATCATCAATGGACTTCGGAAGGTCGAGGACGAGATCGAGGTCCGCGAAAGCAACGATGAACTGGCTGCCATTGCCGTTGCTGCCATTCACCCCTTTGTTCGAGATGCCGTGCAAGGGTGGCAACCACTGGAGGACCCCAAACTGGGCAACCTGGTCGCGGATCTCACGAGCATCATGGGCGTCCTCGGCCTAAAGTCGAGCTCTGCGGGCAACAAAGCTGTCTCGAGATGGGTGGACGATGAGCTCGACGGTACCCATCGTCACCATCGAAAGTCGACTACACCGTACGAAAGCATGATTTACAAGCTGGTCTTTCCCAAGCTTGTAACCGCTATTACGCAACAATGGGATGCCCAGGATGCCGACAGTTTAACCGCCCTGTTTGAGAAATGGGACAAGCTCTTCCCTCCCTTTGTACGCTCTCAATTGCTCGAGCAAGTCGTCCGTCGCCTCGAGGCTGCCATTGCGAGCTGGAAGCCGAGAAAGAAGCAGCACAACCCACCTCATCTCTGGGTGTTTCCCTGGCTGGAGTTTCTCCCCGCACACCACCTGGACCCCAAGGGCACCGGCCTAGTGGCCGATATACGCCGCAAGTTTCGTCAGCTCATTGATGTGTGGGAATTCGATCGGGGCGTGATCCCAGGCCTGGAACGATGGAAGGAAGTGTTCCGCCCAACACCGTCACAAGACCAGTGGAAACCACTCGTTATGCACCACATCCTCCCAAGCATGGCCAAGTATCTCCGCACGAACTTCCGTGTCGATCCCGCCGACCAAAACCCTTACTTGCCCATGCTGTCTGGCATTGGCCAATGGACCAACGTCATTTCTTCGTCGATGGTGGCCGAGGTCATTGCTGCCGAAGTCTTCCCCATGTGGCATGATATACTCTACCAGTGGCTCACGAGCGACGAGCCGAATTTCGAGGAAATCGCTACTTGGTATGAGTCTTGGCAGAATGACATCCTACCTGGGTTTTCCGAAGAAAAGAGCATCGATGCCGAGTTCGAAAAGGGTCAAGCTATGCTGGAGCAAGCTATGGAGCTTGGCGAAGATGTGAAGGAGAAGTTATTGCCGCCAGACCGCAAGCCGGGTCGCCAAGCCAAATCGCACTCCTCTCGAAGACCCGATCCTGCCGTCAGCAGGGTTATGCCTGGGAAGGCAGCCACATCAGAACCCGTTGCCAAGTCGTTCCGCGAAGAGATCGAGGAATGGTGCAACGAGAACGACTTGCGCTTCCTGCCTACGCCGAAGAGCACCAATAACGGCGAGAAGTATTACCGCATAACAGCAAGCTTGGACGGCCGGGGTGGCGCACTGGCATATTTCCGAAAAGGTGGCGATGTCCTGATGGTAGAGACCCGCAAGACGGAGGTATTTGAGCTTTTCAGAGACAAGCAGGAGGAATGGGGCAAGCTAGTGGAACGCTTATTGCAGTAACTAGGTAGGTAGCTATCCTGATATGAGGCCTAGTGATGGGCTGGGGATCCCCAACCCAGTCAATATGCAGGTATACATACATGGTGCCTGTGTGCAATCTTACCACTTGGGGGTTTCGTGTTTGTTTGATTCGAGGAATCCTTTTCCCTAGTCCCCCGAAGTCGTATGTAGGTAACTGTGTAGGCACATACACCACCAGAACTGGCATAAGAGCCAACGAAAGAGCCGGCCGTATGAGTACGTTAAGCCAGGGTTAGTCGCAGGCACTCCGACATTTCATCCCCTGGGAGCTTGACATTTATCTTGTTGGGGACATCTTGACTTCAAACTTCGCTTTGTCTACACAAAGTGTTGTAGTCTGTCGCAGCTCCCAGGCGCCCCCAAGTAAGCGTACTCAAGTACTACGATAGCCGTGTCCAGTTGTCCTCCCCCCTTTTTTTCCCGGGGGAAGGGGTGACGGGGCTGCTGAGTGATAAAGAGAAGAGTCACAGTCATGCTGTGACCGGTTTCCGAGAACAGTCTGGCTGATAACGGCCTGACGGGGGTCCATGGCAAGCGAAGGGAAGGGGCAAGGAAGATGTCATGCATGTTCAGGCCCGTCTGTTGGTCATACTGGATGGAGCAGGACCCGGATCCTTATCTTGAGATTGCCATGGTGAAAAACTGCTAGAAGCTTGCCAAACAGTCACATCGATATAAGAGGGGGTGGAGCGAACAGAAGCAAAGCCTGGGTAAGCACACATCCAGCATACTTGGCGCTTGGCACTAGAGACGAATGATGTTACCCGGATCGAATCTTGGTCAGGGGCAGCGGAGGCGGTGCGGTTGCGCGTTCCAGGAGTTTCTCCGGCCCAGAAGGTTCCCTATCACGAGGCCGGGCATTGAGGTGTTGCCCAGGGGTCACATCGCTCGAGAGATGATGGATGCATTCTGCTCCGAGTATTATCCGAGGCAGCCTCTCACCTCTCCCCCCCTCCCATGACACTGCCAGTGTCCCATGTTCCTCCTTGCATGGCACTTGCATGCCGGTGCGGATGTCTTTCCTCCCACAATTGGCTGCGCCGGGAGAGGCGACTGGAAGGAGTATAGTCCAGCCGGCCGCACGCAGCCCACCACCTCGCTGGCCTCCAGCGCGACATGGTGCGGGTGATTTACCGGGGCGCGTTCGTCTCATGTCGAATCTGCAGCAAAGTCGATGGCGAAAATCGGCCGACGGTGACAACCGCATCGTCGGATCCGTCGGTCGAGAGATCTCGGTACAAGTATCGCTGCTGGGGTCACGCCCCCCTCGTCGCGCCGATGGCAAGTATCCGCACGTGGGCAGCATGGCTTCCTCTAGGCAGTGACAGCCTGCCGAGGTCACCACTTCCCATTTCCCGGAGAAGGACGCTGGGATCGAGGTGCCGGTGGCAAGATCCGGAGGGTGTATACTCAGGCTCGCCGGATACCTACCTAGGTACCTACCTACCTACCTACCTACCTACCTATCTGGGTACTGATTTCCTCGGTAGATGCGAGCCGCATGAGACGCACATTGGTAAGCAAGCCAGTCTTGCTTACCTGGGATCATGGGATTCCGGGCGCGACCAGTACGGACCGAGGGCCCTCGATCTCGACCGGGAATGCGGGAGAGGGGTTGCGCTTGGCAGCTGCAGTGTCCGGAGGCTAGAGGGGCGGAAAGGAAGCTCTCTCTCGGGCCCGGTCAGGGTCAACCAGAGTGTGTGTTTCTTTGGGTGCGGAGAGTTGGATGGGTGTTGGGGGAGTGGACACAAGAGGGCGTCGCTGCCAGGGCACAGATTAATATAACCGCCACACGGATCGGAGTTCATGCGGCCGCATGTCCTACGGGCAGAAGAACCAGTACTTACTTACTTATGTCATTACCTATGTAGGTACCTAGGTATGCATATATTGAAGTACATGTTATGGGCTCTCCTGGTCGTGGCGGTCCGGCCAACCCGGTGAACGGGGGCGGTGGTTTTGCTCAGGGAGGGTGATGTGTTGGGTTCTTGGGGAGTGGAAGGTTCCAATAGTTGCCCGAACAGGCACATCTAGGGCTGGGTGAGGCCTGCCTGTCCCGAAACCTCGATCCCTGTTCCCCGTGTTCCCGTCCGACCAATGCACACCCGTGCCGGCCCTCCACGAAGGGTCGCAATGGGATGCGACGCTGCCATAAAAAGCGAACAGTCGACAGGACGACGCATGGCAACGGCGACGGGACAGGAAACGTCGCGTGTGAGCCTTCATTGGCCTGTAAGTACTCATATGCTTGGCGGCGGGCCAACGGTGCCGAGAGGGAAGGGAAACCGCACCCCCGCCTTTGGCTTTTTTCAGGCCGTCCGCGTCCACGGCCATCCATGGCTGGACCGACTTTTGGCAGCTCGCTTAGTTCCGGCCCTGATTCTGCCTTTCTTTTTTTCTTTGCTTCTTTCGGTGCCGGTGCTTGTTCGTTTCCTCCGCCCCTGACATCGACAGATCTTGGATCATGTACTCGATCCCACCCGGGAGCCGGCACCGCACGGCACGCCCTCGTGGGACATGGACAGGGCGAGCCCAGTTATGAGGGAGGACCTAGGAAAGTACATAGGTATTTTGTGTACTTTACCTAGCTCCGCGGGGGGCCGTATCCAAACAAAGCCCTGGGAGAGAGGGTATGCCATGTCGATGATGGCCTATACGGGAAGCTCGCCCCGCGGGAGGTGGCCCGGGAAAGAGACCGCTTTCTGGTCTCGTTGATGCCACGAGGTCCGTCTACCCCTCCTCAGGGCTCTTCCGTTCCCCCCCTCCCTTCCTCCGGGTCCAACCCGCCAGCCAGGGCCAGGGCCCGCGCGGATGTGACCGTCAAAAGAGGGCCAGTGCCCCTGTGGGGAGAAGGCGTCCGAGGTCACCACCTATGCAACACTTGGAGTTGCAACAAGTCAAGCCACATGTGGGTCGAGGTACAGACGGCAGACTCCGGTTTGGGAACGACAGCCGATGCACACCCGCCTGTCCGGTGTCGCCATTTGCTCCCAGCCCGCCCAAGAGGGCAGGTCAGGAAGGCGGGCGCATCTGGGAGGTCGTCGTGCCCGTCGTGCCAGTTGTGCACCGTGGTCGAGGCTGTGACCCCGATCGTCTGATGTCGCATTCGGACGGGACTCCCTGCCTATCATCGCGCCTCGACGTATCGACGGGGCGCTGGGCTCCCGGGGTATACCACACCACCACCACCACTACCACCACCACCACCGGCACCAAAGAGCTTCGGCACCTCGCCTGCTGTGGCTTTCAAACACGGCTCGGAATGCAGACCACCCTCTCAACCGCGACCTGGTTGCGTCCCCCCGGCTTGTTCCCCCGCCGCTCTGCTTCGAGGTCGATATGTGAAAGCATTATTATATACCTCCCTACCTACTTAGCCACGCCGATCCCGATGTCTTCCAGATGTGCCCAGTGACAAGCTTTCCGACACATCAGTCTCGGTGCCTAGTGCTGCGCGAAGTCCGTCTGTACGCACGCTGCCGGCAGCCAATGACTGCGGCTTCCCAATGCCCGGCATCAACCAGCTGCCTCCCGGCGCCGAGGGTGCTGCTGCGTTGTCCTTGACCTACGCTTCCATCAGTTGGATTTGCACCGCCCTGTTCATCTACTCCGCCCGCATCTACCGGGAGGGACTGTCCTGTGAGTGACGGCTTCGTCCGCCATACCCGCCCTCCCTGAACACCGACTGACGCTCGCCCGCGGCCACAGACATCTCCATCCTCGCCTACTTCGCACTGCTGAGCACCACGGCCTCCATCATCCAGCAAGGGCATGACGTGACGTGGTACGAATATGTGGTCACCGAGCAGTTTGAGCGCCGGGTTTCGTACCACGTCAACGCCGAGAGCGCCATTGCCAATGGGTCCGTCGAGATAGATCTTGTGCTGTATTACATCCGTGTGTTGCCCCTGCTTCCTTTGAGGCTCCCTACTGACTCCCGTCTTTTTCGCCAGAGTACTACTCCTACAGCGTCGAGGCCATGCTGGTCATGTTCTGGTGAATGAATCCCGCGGGGGCAGCAGCCCTGCACACATGACGCATCTAACGTGTTCTGCAGGGCTGGCGAGCTGGCTCAGACTGTGTATGATCTCAACAGAAAGAGCAGTCTAAAGATTATCCTGCACCGCATCAACTTGGCTGGGAAATGGATATCAATTCTGTTCCCTCTGGTGACTATCCTCTTGCTCCGAGTTCGCGCCATCCAGAGGCAATTCGTGATCTTCATCCTCATAGCCGACCTCCCCCGTATGTCGCCCCCTACCCACCACCCCCAAGACGCGCCTGGCCAGCACACTAACCGGCGGGTCTCTCGGCAGTGATGATTAGCTTGGCCGTGGGAAGCACCACCGTCATCGCCATTCTGGTGCGCTACATAACGACTCGCAAGAAGTTGTCGAACTGGCCAGCAGAAGGCTCAAGCGCCACCGCGGCGACCCATGGCACCGGCACGCAAAGTACGGCAACGCAGAGCAGCACAGGCAAGAAACCGGTGAAGAAGCAGGGCCTATATGACCGGTGGCTCATGGTCCGCTTCACGTGCGCATTCGTCGTCCTAGAGTAAGCCCATGTCCAATCAGCGCCCTCGCAGCGCGCGCCGTCGATGAGAACCCATAGCTCATGCGAAGCAGTATGTTTGAGGTCACCAACACGCTCTTTCAGCTGCAGTCCATAAGCAACAACGAAAGGGACATGCAGGCCACGGAGCCTGACCTGAGCGTCGAGCGCGCGCGGTCGACCATGTACTTTTACATGCCGGGGGTGTCGCCGGGCATCTTCGTGTTCCTCGTCTTTGGGACGACGGCCGGGTGCAGGAAGGCCATGTACGAGCTCGTTGTGCCGAAGCAGTGGCAGGGTCGTCTCGGAAGTAGTTTCGGCTGCATGTTTTGGTGGCGTGGACGACGAAAAGCTGCCGACCGACCGCCGTCAGGCGACGTGGAAAACCTCTTTACGGCATGCGACGAGGTCGAGAGATACACGACGCCCAAAGGCTTTGGTGAGCCACGTGTCGATCTCTCGAAGCCCCTGCCTCTGGCTCCGCCTATCTCGCGGTATAACGAGTCCTTCAAGTCAAGTAAGGCCGGCGGACGAAGGCTCAGCATGACGTCGGCGGAGGGAAAGACGACCGAGGACGTCGAGACAATCCAGCTGCGCTCCCTCTCGTCCCTTGGTTCAGACTACGACGAATACTACCAGGCGCAACCGGAACAGAGTGACGACTCGGGGCCCGTCTTGCCCATTATGAGAAGCGACGCCGTAAGAGGCACTATCTGTGTCGTGTCGTCGCCGGGCCAAAGCACGAGAGGGGCGCCGTGGCCAAGGGGAGCGTGAGTGCCGGGCTTGTGTATGGGATTGGAGCGAGCGCATGTGATACCCCTAAGACACGGACGGACGGACGGACGGAGTACGGGCATTGGGACATGAGCGTGGGCAAGACAACTGGCATTGGCGGGCAGTTCGGGCTTCTTGGTTATCTTTCTCCTTCTTTTCCCGGAGCTATTTATCTCGGCGTACCACTTGACGGTAGCAGTGTCAGTGTAATCGCATACCCTGGAATGTACCTGAGTAAGCCGCACTTGAAGGATGTCGGGGTCGCGTGGCCTCGGCAAGCCACGCGTTTGTCACTGGGGGCGCGCGATCGTACGAGGCTGGGACGACGCAGACACAAGGCTTTTTCAGCTGCTCGCCCATGCGCTGGTCCGGCATTTGGGGGTTGAGTTTGTAGCACGAAAAGGTGCGGAAAGAAAATTGAGGCTCCGCGGAGATGTGCAAGTGCAACGATAATACTCGGAAGCCGCGGTGGGCAAATGCGGGCCTGTGCGGCGGCGTCCGCAACGAATGACAAAGCAGCAACGTAACGCAGCGTATGCCCGGTGGTCTGAGGATTGGTCATTCTGCCTCCTGTCCGTTCTTGAATTCCATGTTGGCTTCCTCTTCTCCGCGCCCGTCATGCTAGCCAGCCTTGCTGGCCCGCCTGTTCCCGTGGTCCCACGGCCTGCCCTGCCAGGATGGGTGTTTCCGGATCTCCAGCCCGCGATGCTTCGGACCAGCCGGAGGCACGCGCACAGAACGGTGAAGACCCGGCTTGAAGACATCGCCCTGGGAGCTATATAAGGCATTCGCCTGAGGAGGGGGCTCGGCGGCAGCAACCCGCACAGCATCCCATCCATCGGCTTGCCTCTACCGAGTTGGCCGCCTATCTGCCCCTTGCCTGATCCATCCGCCACCATGGCTGCCTCGTCCAAGCCTGTCGCGGCGCCCCTGACGCCGGCCCAGATCGCCATCGTCAAGTCGACGGCGCCCCTTCTCAAGGAACACGGCGTCGACATCACGAGCCTCTTCTACAAGAACATGATCAACGCCCACCCGGAGCTGAACAACATATTCAACCGTACCAGCCAAGTCACAGGCGCTCAGCCACGCGCTCTGGCCGGTGCTGTCTTCGCCTACGCCAGCTACGTCGACGACCTAGGAAAGCTGTCCGACGCCGTCGCCAAGATTGCCCACAAGCACGTGAGCTTGATGGTGCAGCCTGACCAGTACCCGATTGTTGGCAAGTACCTAATCGAGGCCGTCGCCGCCGTGCTCGGCGACGCTGTGACCCCTGAGGTGGCCGAAGCCTGGACCGCGGCGTACGGCGCCCTGGCCGATATCTTCATCAACGCCGAGAAACAGCTGTATGCGTCCTGGGGCGAGTGGACTGGCTGGCGGCGCTTCAAGATTCAGAAGAAAGTCGCCGAGTCCAGCGAGATCTCCAGCTTCTACCTAGCCCCCGAGGACGGCAAGCCCTTGCCGCCCTTCCAGCCCGGACAGTACACCAGTCTGCGCATCTTCGTCCCCGAGATGGGCTGCATGCAACCGCGCCAGTACTCCATGAGCGACGCGCCCAGCAGCGATTGCTACCGCATCAGCGTCAAGAACGAGGCGGGCAAGCAGGCCGGCATCAAAGGCTTGATCTCTAATCTGCTACACGACAAATTCAAAGAGGGCGATGTTGTCGAGATCACCCACCCAACCGGCCCCTTTGCCATGGACCCCGACGACAAGACCACGACCCCCACGGTGCTCATCTCGGCCGGGGTGGGCATCACGCCCATGGTGTCCATCCTCAACAGCCTCGTGGCCGCCGGGTCGACTCGACCCATCTCCTGGCTACATGGCGCGCACAGCACCGAGGTCCAGGCATTCGCCGGCCACATTAAGAGTGTGGCAACCGCTCACCCGAATATCCAAACCACCGTGTTCAAGACGGTGGTCAAGGAGAGCGAAGTGGAGGGTGTTGATTACCACTTCGTCGGACGCATGGACTTGCGCAAGGTCAATCCGGCGCGGCACTTGTTCCTGGACGATGTAAACACCAACTACTATGTCTGTGGACCAACCTCCTTCATGCGTGATGTGAGGGACTTCCTCGTTCAAGCCGGTGTCGGCGGCGGAAGGATCCACCAGGAGATTTTCGGTACCGGCGACGGCGAATGAAGCGGGCGGGGGCCAATTGTCTGGCGGATGGTGTTTTTTTGTCTCTTTCCAGGCGTTCGGGTTACATAGGGAACTTGCGGATACCACAATAGAAGACCTTCTCTGCTTTGTCCTAGAGCAGCTGCCTGTGGCGACCCGTGCGAATCTGGGACCGGGAACCTCGAGCGGGCCGCCGTGGACGAGTTCATCCCGAGAATGCGGTGCTTGGAGCCCCCCCGGGGCTGTGGATAAGTCACACCCGTCCTGTCTCAACTCCATCCGGCGGCAAAGTGAACCTTGCAAAACATCCCGGTCCCGAAGAGGGCCGCTGCAGATGGAGAACATGGAGGTGGCGGGACTCATCCCTGAGATCTGAACGCTGCTCCAAGCCCCCCCGCTCCCCCTTAAGAGCTGGTGAGGCTGCAGCGGCCGATATGTAACCTCACTTCTTCCCTCGCCCGCTCCACCCTCACCTACACCGCAGAAGTTGCGGTACGTTCGGCCGTGTCGTCGACCACGGGGCGAGGCGGCGTTTCCCTTGGCGCGCCCATCGCGCTTCTCGCGCGTGCATGCCCACATCAGCACACCAACAACGGCCGCCCAAAGACTAACAGGCGGCACCGCCAGTAAGCCCTTTCCAGCCGTATCTGGACGAATCATACTTAGGGGTGGGGTTTGAAGGGCTATTGAGGGAGGCGTCTTGCTACGCCCGTACGCTGGAGCCGCGACCAACGAACGATCTGAGGCGCGTGGCGGTGAAGCTTGAATGTGCGATAACATGAGAAAGAGAGAGAAAAAAAAAGAGCTGCAGGTAGACAATTACGTCAGCTATTCAGCATTGACCCCAAGGGTTTATCGAGGCTATCCAGGGCACCCTAACGCCCACGCGTTGAGGTAAGGAAGACTGCAGGCGCCGCCTCGACGAACAGGGCGTCCCTGCGAACACACCAAGGCCAGCCAACGCCGGCGGGGGTGGTTGCGGGCACAAGAGCACCAGCCGGCATCACGAGAACGACCTGCAAGTAGCCTTCGGAATCGTCCGCGGGGCGACCCCCGGTTCCTCCCTCCGCCGCCGGCCGATGGGAGCGGGGAGCGCAGGCTGGCAATTCAGTCCCAGCTGGGCGGTCGGGCGTCGCGGGGGGGCGCGCATGCACCCAAGAAAGCGAATATAACCGAAGTTCTGCATCGGCTTCGTAGTCGGTGGCGTCCAGTCACGTCAACTTTCCCTCGCTAGCGGCCGAATGTCATTGGCTCTGCCGGCCCCTCTTTTCCTCCTATACTGCGGATGGTTTGCCTATAGACCAGAATCAACAGCCCCTATGTGTGTGGCATTGCTAACTAAGCCCGCCCCTCCCCCCCAAATAATGTCACCCTCGTGAACAGATGGTCCCAAGATAGTATGCTCGTCACGGAGTCGCCGTCTTGCTTTTGCCTCTAGCAAAGTAACATGACCTGAGTCGGTTGCGCCGGGAACACGAGCAGAACGCCGGCCCACGCCCGAGGCCAGGAGGCAATACCCACGGGGTCCGCGTCAGAATCGAGGCGGTGGAGTGCATTTCCCAGGCTCACGTTTCCAAATTGCACGGCCTTCTTTTGGGAGCACCATGTCTCAGTGTACGCAAGACATTGGCAAGATACCCGTCATGAATACAGCTAGAAAGCTTGTGGTCGTGTCACTAGGGATATTGCAGGGCGGAGAACCCGAGAGCGTACACAGATAGGGCCCGTCGGTACGTGAGAGCCTTGGGACCCCCGGGGAAACCTGCTCCTGTACCCGTGCGTGCCTCCTCTTCCTGCTGCAACGAGAGCCGAGACAAAATGCACCATCCTCCGATGATGCCGCTGACCCCCTTTCGCCACCCCCCCCCCCCTTTTTTCTTCCCTTCCAGTCCCACGCGCGCGGCGCTGAGAAATACACGTGCTATCCCGGGACGGTGACTCAGCTGCGGGTGGCCCGGTAGTCGCACATTTGTCAGCTCGCGCGCGGGCGATGTTTTTTCCTTTAGGGGGTGGTCAAGATGTTGCACTGGTCCGCACGCCCCCTACCAAGCCCCCCTGTCGAAGTAGCCGGCGGTCAAGGAAAGGAGGGGAGGGGGGGAAAGGCGGTTCCCGTCGCGCCAATGGCCGCTCTTGTGGGACGCCTGAGACCCGGACCGGCTCTCACAAAAAAGAAAAAGCACTATACCTCCTGGCGCACGGGAATCGCGCTTCATTGCATTATCGTATGCCGTGTACCGCCACCATGCCACCCCCAGCCCATTCCTGGAGGGGGTGCGCATGCAACCGATCCTGCGGGCGAGGTGGCTCAAAGTGTAATTCCACCAGATCCGCTGCAGCGGACTAAAGCCTCCCGGGGACCCAAAGGGGGGAAGTGCATCTGGAGTCCATATTCCCACTCCCTCCTCCGCTTGCCATTGCCGGTGCACGTGTGCCTCCCGGACTGGGACCCCTGTCCCGGCCGGATGGATGAAAAGGCGGGATCCCCCCTTTGGGGCCACGAGCATAGAAGGGCAAACTTACACATCACCTAGCACCAGTGGTGTCAGTACTGGCTTAAGCTTACTTGAGTAATTTTCAAGTATGACCGGCAGGTTGTTATAAACGCTTCGTCTGAGTGTATCCGATGTTCTGTCTTGTAAGGGGTCTCGCTTATTAATGATGTAGTTTCTTCTGAATTTTCTCTAAAGATTTTATCCAATAAATACAATTATACCAATAAATTAAAGAGAAGAAGTAACCTCAAAACCACCAGTACTTACAAGCATCGCGGATGCCCCGTTGTGCCTCATAGGGGGCACCCATTGACTGAGTAACTGTAGTACCATCTGGCTATAATTAGCTGGATCTGGTGTTCTCCACTTCTCTATGTCTCCCCGATCCAGCACCAGATCGGATCAGATTTGAAAGATTAAATTCTGAATCCGGTACTACGCGGTTTCGTTAGACAGACAATGTGCCTTGTTTCTGCGCAGAGGGATATTGCAGAATACCTAGATTCTTGGCAATGTCGTGTCATCGTATCGCTTTCTGGGCTCTCTCGCAGCTCAGCATGCCTGGGTACACGAGCACAAAGCACAAAGTCCGTGACAGGTCACATCCCACCATCACCATGTTATCATTTGTTCCGGGACATCGGAATTGGGGACATGGGAACATATCCCACCCATGCCACCAGACGTCATCAGGGAAGTCTTCGCTGCGTAGGACTAGTATGATCGCCCCCCTCCCGAAGGGTCGAGTTCGGCTAACGCGCTTGATGTTTGTCACGTAGTCGGAATATTCTCCCTCCCCCTCCGGTTTGATGCCGAGTTGGTGCTACCCCGAATACCCATAACAAAGACAAGACGAAGGTTATGCCGCACGGTGGATTTTCAAAACGCCAAACGATAGAAACAACAAAACATACACCCACAATCTTTATCTCGTGAAAGACAGAGTGAACGTATATGAGAAGGCACTCAGTCGGCAAAGAGGAATAGGCAGTTGCCGAGTCCCATCTGGGGAATATCACAAGACAAGCAGCTTCCATAGTCAAAGTCCCCGGTGGCGACCCAGCTGGGCCTCGGCAAACGAGAAGGGGGAAAAGGGGGGAAAGGAGGAGGGGGGATGGCAGCAAGGAGGGGAAGAAAGACAACCAGAACCAGAAATGGCAATTGCTAAACTGCAGAGCTGAAACTAAAGTTCTCAAGTGGCTTGGGCTTGGGAAAAAGGGATGCAAGAAGTTCCAGCCCTGCTCTTGGTGCCGGCCGTGAGATTTACCGCGCGTAGGGAAACGCACCACCTACTGTTTTCAGCCATCTGCATGCCATTGCTTCACCCATCTCGGACTCCGAGCTCTTTGATAGGACGATATTGTGATGGTTACCCTTGCAGTGTATTCGATGACACGGGGACTGCCCAGGGGGAGGGGGGGGGGTATCGACCGCCCCCTACCATCCTCGGGTACATAAACGAAGTTATTTCGTTGCACAGCGTATCCAATATCCCCAGAAGCCTCAGCTGTTGTCTCACCACTTTTGCCTCTCTTGCTCCTCTAGACTTTCAAGTTCAAGATTGGCCAAGTTCACACTTCCCACGGGACCTGTTCACCACGCCTATCTGCCATTGGAGATAGCAGGACGCCGTTACCAGACGCCGCCGTCATGTACAAGCAGAAAGAAGGTGCTGAGCCCATCGCCATAGTCGGCAGCAGCTGTCGGTTTGCGGGCGGGGCGACGTCGCCTTCGAAGTTTTGGGATCTCCTGAGCAACCCGTCGGACCTGTCGAGAGAGGTGCCGGGCGACCGGTTCCATGCCAAGGCCTTCTACCACGCGGACGGCGAACACCACGGCACCACCAACTCGACGCACGGCTACTGGCTGGACCAGGACCACCGCGTCTTCGACGCCGGGTTCTTCAACATCACGCCCCGGGAGGCCGAGGCCATGGACCCGCAGCAGCGGCTCCTCCTGGAAGTCGTGTACGAAGCCATGGAGGCGGCCGGGTACACGCTGGGGGGGCTGAGCGGCGCCGACGTGGGCGTCTTCGCGGGCGTCATGACGGCCGACTACGACACGCTGTCGCAGCGCGACGAGCTGACGACGAGCCAGTACTACGCGACGGGCAACGCGCGGTCCATCATGGCCAACCGCGTGTCGTACTTCCTCAACTTCCGGGGGCCGTCCATGACCATCGACACGGCGTGCAGCTCGTCGCTCGTGGCGCTGCACCAGGCGGTGCTCAGCCTGCGCGCGGGCGAGACGACGCGCGCGTGCGTGGCGGGCGTGAACCTGATGCTGGCGCCGGAGCAGTTCATCGTCGAGTCGAGCCTGCACATGCTCAGCCCGACGGGGCGCTGCCGCATGTGGGACGCCGGCGCCGACGGCTACGCGCGCGGCGAGGGCGCCGCCGCGCTCTTCCTCAAGCCCCTGGCCGCCGCCGTGGCCGACGGCGACCCCGTCGAGGCCGTCATCCGCGAGACGGCCGTCAACTCGGACGGCCGGACCCCGGGCATCATCATGCCCAACGCCGACGCCCAGGCCGCCCTGATCGCGACGACGTACCGGCGGGCCGGCCTGGACCCGCGCGACCCGCGCGATCGGTGCCAGTATTTCGAAGCCCACGGCACGGGGACCAAGGTACGAGAGGCTCGGCCCTCTGTTATGTTCTTTCTGCAGCTCCCTTGTCCGTTTCCTTCCCTCGTGCCACCAGAGTACCTACCTAAACATGAGGAGAACACGAGCAGGATGCAGTTGCTGACCCGAACACTTCACAGGTGGGCGATCCCGTGGAGGCGGCGGCGATCCACGAGGCCTTCTTCGGCGAGAAAGACGTGGGCACGGCGGCGGCGGCACGTGGCGGCTCGGCGGCGGAAGCCAAACTGCTAGTCGGGTCGGTCAAGACGGTACGTACGAAAGGAAATGGCTTCCATGACTGCATTACAGGGCTCTTAAGCATGAATCCATTGTAACAGCAGATGTTGACGGAAGGACGCGCTTGCTAACGCACAACGGCTTTTAACAAAAAACAGGTGGTAGGCCACACGGAAGGCGCGGCCGGACTGGCGGGCCTGCTGAAAGTGGTGCAAGCCATCAAACACGGGCGTGTGCCGCCCAATCTTCACCTCGCTCGCCTGAACCCGACCGTCCAGCCCTTCTATCAACATCATCTCCACGTGCCCACGACGTCGGTGCCGTGGCCCGAACCGCCCGAGGGCCGCCCGCGTCGCGCCAGCGTGAACTGCTTTGGCTTCGGCGGCACCAACGCCCACGCCATCGTTGAGGCGTACGACCATCGCCATGGCCGCGCGCCACTGGGGCGACGGCGCCTCGACCTCCAGCCGCCGCTGCCGCCGCCGCCCTGTCTCCCGCTTCTTGTGTCGGCTGCCTCGCCTAAATCCTTAGGCGCCGTAGTCCGCCGGTTGCGCCACTATCTGGGGTGCCGACCCGACATCGAGCTTGATGAGCTAGCTTGGAACCTCGCCGCGCGGCGCACCGCCTTGCCCTACCGCCTCGCCTTGTCCGCTTGCTCTCGTGACCAAGCGCTGGCCGTTATGGCCTCGGCCGCGGACGGCATGCCCCGGGGCGACCATGTCGGTCACCGTGCCCACCCCGCGCGCACCGCGCCCCGCGTCCTCGCCGTCTTCACCGGCCAGGGCGCCCAGTGGCCGACCATGTCGAGCGCGCTGCTGAGGGCCCATCCCATCTACCGCCAGACCATCCGCGCCCTTGACGCCGTGTTGAGCACCTGCCCCGACCCGCCGGCATGGACGCTGGAGAGTCAGCTCCTCGCCGCTCCTGAAGCCTCGCGGGTCCATGAGGCCGCCGTATCGCAGCCCCTGTGCACGGCTCTGCAGATCGGCCTATGCGACGTCTTGAGGGCTGCGCAGCTTCGCTTCCATACCGTCGTCGGCCATTCGTCGGGCGAGATCGCCGCCGCCTATGCCGCAGGCCGACTGACTGCGCGGCATGCCATTCTTGTCGCGTATTACCGGGGCCTGTACGCCCATCTCGCCGGCGGTGTCGACGGCGAGAGAGGCGGCATGCTGGCCGCTGGCCTGTCGGAAAGCGAAGCCTTGGCCTTCTGCCGCCATCCAGCTTTCCGCGGCCGGCTTTGTGTTGCTGCTGCCAACGCGCCGTCGAGCGTGACCCTCTCGGGCGACCTTGACATGGTCCATCGGGCGCGAGACATGCTCATCGACCAGAACAAGTTTGCCCGGCTTCTCCTCGTCGACACGGCCTACCACTCTCCCCACATGACCCGATCTGCTGCCGCCTATGTCAAAGCTTTGCAGAGGTGTGCCATCAACCCCGGTCCGGTGGGCAATCAAGTGAACTGGGTCTCGAGTGTCTACGGTATCGCCCAGACGGGGGAGAAGGATGTCGGCGCCGGTTACTGGAGAGACAACATGGTACAAACGGTGCACTTCCAAGATGCCATTGAAACAGCCATCGAAGAATTTGGCCCCTTTGATTGCGCCGTTGAACTCGGTCCCCACCCGGCACTTAAGGGGCCGGTGAGTCAAACAGCAAAGGCCCTCCTCGGCAGCCCCATTCCCTACGCTGGTGTTTTGGAGAGATCCGTCGATGACCAGCGAGCTTTGTCCGACTTTTTGGGGTTCATGTGGACGCATTACGGCCCTGCTTCCGTGGATGTGGGCCGCTACATTGAGCTGACGGCGACCCGTTCGCTGTCCGCTTCTCGGTTGCTTGACTTGCCTTCCTATCCTTGGGACCATTCTCAGATTCACTATCGAGAATCTCGCTTATCACGAAATTTTCATCTCAAGACGGAGGCGCCCCATGAGCTGCTGGGGGTCAGGACGCGCGATGACAACGACTTTGAGCTTCGATGGCGGAACGTCCTGAAACCGGATACAGTCCCCTGGATACAGCATCACGCTTTTCAGGGGGAGTACCTGCTGCCGGCTTCGGCGTATTGCGTCATGGTCCTGGACGCGACGAAAGCTCTCCTTGCCGAGCGGTCCGCATCGGTCGTGGAGATAGACGCGATGGACATCCTGAACGGCATAGGTATAGACTCCGGCTCTTTGGGCACAGAAGTGCTATTTTCATTGCGGGTAAAAACCCCACCGAAGGACTGGAAAACGGCATTGTTACTGGAGGCCGACTTCGTCTTATCTTCGTGTCCCTCAGATGGAACCCAGAGCATGAGGAAGAACATGACGGGCAGCGTACGGGCTTACCTCGGTCAAGGCGACGCCGAAGCCTTGCCACGCCGGCAGCCATGCTCATCGGAGATGCTCACAGAGAACCCCGAGGCTTTTTACAGGATGATGGACCGGACCGGCCTAGTTTACACCGGGCCTTTCCGTGCTATTCAGTCGATTCGACGCCGAGCCAACTTCTCGTCAACTACGGTGCAACGGCGCCATGCCCGAGACACGACGTCGTTGCTTGTCAGCCCGGCGACCCTGGATAGCTGTTTTCAGTCGGCATTTCTGTCTTATGCATCGCCAGGAGACGGGTAGGAACCTCAATCCATGAAATGAGTGGAAAGCAATGACTAACTTCTTCTAGGTCCCTCTGGACATCATTCCTCCCAAGTCGTATTGAACGAGTGCGATTCAACCTGGCCACTTGTGCAATCAGCCCGAACCCTGGCTCTGACAATACCCTCACCGTCGACACCCAGCTTGTCAACGTGTCGCCTGCATCCACGACATCGAAAGCGACATTCACGGCGGATATTGGAATTTTCAACAGCGATGCTCAAACCGAGATACAGATCGAAGGGCTGTCGGTAACAGCAATCGCTCATGCCCGAGCCGAAGACGACTACGAGCTCTACCTCCACACCGTCATGGACCTCGATCCGACCGAGGAGATTGTACGGCCAGCCCACGACAGTCGGAGCACCGTGGAACCCGTGCTTGTTGAAAGCCTTAACAAAGTGGCCGCTTTCTTCAGCCCCACCTGCCATCCGGGGTCTTTCAGGCAGTGGCGTGACGACACGGCCGAGAGCATTGGTCGGTTCATCAACAGCTCGCCATACAGGAGCTATTTGAGTGCTGTCAGGGAGTTTGGTCAAACCTGCCCGAATGTGATACCCAGTGTTCTCCCATCCATCGTGGAAGTTGCTCATCACGAGATCTGCGGCAACAAGCACACAGTTCGTATTCTGCAACAACTGACTCATCGGTTTCCACGCATGGACATCCTCAGCCTGGTGGACGCAGAATCTTTTACCGATGAACTGATAAGAGAGGGTCGCAAGATGGTATTTTCGTCTCTGACGATTGGGGCGAGCTCACAGCCCAATGAAGAGATCGTTGCGATGGGCTCGCCAAAGATTCGCCACAGCTTCGTTGACCTAAATGAGGACATAGGCCCTCAAATTGGCACGGAGAAGTCCTTGGATCTGGTCGTTGTCTCTGCCTCTATTCTCGAAGCGCAATCTCCTGTGGTTGCACTGAGGAACATTAGAGCATCTATGACGGACGGCGGATTCTTGGTACTCGTCGATTCGACGTTCAGAAACACGAAGCGGCAGTATACCCAAATCGATAGCTCTGATTCGGGCATGTGTGGTCCGGCTCCGTTGCTGGAGTGGCCAAACATATTGGAATCCTGCGGATACAACGCCGAGGCCCAATATTCTGATCAACGCCATACCTCGGGGTTCGCAGTCCATATTCGACGGACTGTTTCGTTGAGACCACTGTCATGTTGGCCGAAAGGGAATATCGAAGTTCTCATTATCGGTGGCACTGGCGAAAGCAACATGCGTATCAGTCAAGACGTGCAAAGCCAGTCAATTTTGGCGGGCTACTCGGTGGTGGCACGTCCGACACTCGACGAAGTCAGCTCGATGGATATGAGCTCCTGCACCACGGTCGTTATGCTCGCCGATCTTGACCAACCCTTGGTCACCAACATGACTGATGCATGGCTTCAGAAACTACGAGAGCTCCTGCGCCCAGGTATGAAAGTACTGTGGGTGGTGCAAGGGGGGCGAGCCGACAACCCACACCACAGCGCCACGTTCGGTTTTGCTCGTACGCTTATTGCCGAGGTCCCTAGCTTGCGGTTTCAGATATTGGACTTGGAATCTCTCCAGGATGCATCCCGTCTGATATCTCGTTACTCCTCGCGGCTGGTCGAGGAGAGCCCCAGTTCCCCCAGCTCGTTGCACACCCTGGAGCCCGAGATACATGTTTACGCCGGCCAGTGCTTAATACCACGAGTGGTTCCTTTGAAAGAATCCAATGACCGGCTTAACTCAATCAGAAGGGTCGTCTATAGCCCACTCAACACCCTACGGACATGCGTCAAAGTCATTCCCACTGGAGAGGCGGAGCTCGGGTCCTTAGTATTCGAAGCAAAGGCTTGTGACCTCGACGTGGCTCAAAGTACCCTCCCTGGCCACTATTTGCTTCGGGTTTTGTTCAGCTCTCAGGTCTTGGTACCCTTCGACAACCCCTTCTACATTTGCATGGGGGCGGATGTGGTTTCTGGAGTTAGTATGGTGGCATATTCGACGACGAATGCGTCATATGTTACGGTACCCAGTTCAGTGGCATCGGTTGTACCTAGTACAGTCACAAACGAACTCGAATTCTTAAGGCTCCTGGTACGTCTTGTCTCCGCGTTGATGCTTAGCGAGAATGCATCGACGCAGCCCGTCATACTGGTCGGACCAGACGAAGCTTTCGAAGAGTGCGTTATTGAGGCCCTTAGAGGGGTCAAGGTCACAAGCTACCACGTAACCTCGGGATACGGGAGCCAAGTGGGATGTGGTTCGCAAGTCATTCATGCCCGGGCTACCGATGCGCAGATCAAGGCCATTTACCCTCCCGGAGGCGCAACGGTGTGCGATCTGCTTCCGAGAGGACACGAACTCTCAAAACGGCTGGCAGACCTGGCCCCACGAAACTCAACCTACCTGTCACAACATACCGCCAATGGTTGGCAACATGCATTGTCGACGAGTTTGGGCAACATTTGGCACACGGCTGTTGGTATGACGGAACAGCGCATACTATCGAAACGCCGTATGCCAGGCCTTTCCGAAGGAGAGTGCAGTTCCCTGCCGAAACTCCTGGCTGGTAGAAGAGCCCCTTTTTGCTTCGAGATAATAGACTGGGGAGCTGAGCGGGAGGTACACCAGGTGGTCAGATCGACGGCTGGCCACGTATCCTTTGGAGGAGACAAGACCTACGTTCTCTTTGGGATGACGAGCGATCTCGGTCAAAGCCTGTCCCGCCTCATGATCGAACACGGTGCTCGCCACATCGTCTTGGCGAGCCGTAACGCCGACACGTCGCCACGATGGGGTGAGGAAGTCGCCATAACACATGGGGCCAAAGTACGGGTGGAGCGACTGGACATCACCAAGCGAGCGGATGTTTTTGCCTTTGCACGAAACCTGGCCGAATGGATGCCCCCGGTGGCGGGAGTCGTGAACGGCGCCAATGTACTGGAAGACAGCGTCTTTGCGCAAATGACAGCCGACCGGTTCCAGCGCGTCCTTGGGCCCAAAGTTCACGGGTCTCAGAATCTCGATGATGCCTTCGCCGAGATGCACCTCGACTTCTTCATCATGACATCGTCGTTTGCCGCCATCGGCGGACACCCCGGCCAGTCCAACTACGCCGCTGCCAACATGTACATGAACGGCCTGGCGGCCAATCGGCGCCGGCGGGGTCTCGCCGGTTCTGTGTTGAACATCGGGGTCATCTATGGACTGGGTCTGCTGCACCGCGAGAAGAACGAGCTCTACGCCGGGCTCGAGAGGGAAGGCTACCCGCCTGTGTCGGAGCGCGACCTCCACCACATGTTCCTCGAAGCCGTCGCCGCCGGCCGGCCTGGCCGGACCGGCCAGCCCGTCGATATCACGACGGGCCTGCGGCGTTTCCGCCGAGCCGACTCTAACCCTCTGCACTGGCATTCGGACCCGCGCTTCAGTCACTTCGCCCTCGATGACGACGACAACGACGACAACGGGCCCGCGGCCGCGGCGCGGCCGGCGGACCAGGAGCTGTTGGACCAGTTGGAGGACCTGACGGAGCTCGCGGCGGCGGCCGAGGCCATCATGGCCGCCTTTCTGCAGCGGCTCGAGGCCCTGCTCCAGCTGCCCCGCGCCGACATCGACAGGCACCGCGGCATCGCCGAGCTGGGCATCGACTCCCTGATCGCCGTCGAGATGCGCAATTGGTTCTGGCATGCGCTCGGCCAGGATGTCGCCGTGCTCAAAATCCTGGCGGCCGAGAGCCTTGATCGCTGTAAGTGCGACTACCGCCCCCTCCTTCTCCCCGGCCTTTTGATTCTTTTCATGCCCCACCTTGATGCCGCCCCTTGCGGCGGCCAGGCCGAAACACGAGCTGACAAACCAAACCATTAGTGTGCCTCGCCGTCGCCGAAAACGTCGTGTCCGAGCGTCTGTCGGCCTCCATGGAGTCCTCGCGACTCCTCGAAACCCCCGCCACGTCGGCACCGCCTTCGGAAGCGGGCCACGCCGGCCCGGGCGAGATTTCGGACGGGAATGCTATGGGACCAGTTCTTATCGAGTAGAACGCTGCTTGGGTGCTTTCGCAGGCATGCTGAACAATAGAGTCGTAGACAGGGAAGACGAGGTTGGGTGGCGTTGGGCGTGGATGAGGTCCCGGAGTTTGTTTTTGGCTGGCTGAGGGTTTGGGCGACGGCTTCATTAACTGATAGTTCTTTGGGGACGGCGGCTATGTTGCATTGTCCCGCATTATGTAACGAGTTTTGGATATTCCTTCAGTGTGCCCATACGAGTCTACTACACCACACCTAAAACCAGGCCTCATGGAAACGTGGCTTCATTCATCCGTAATCCATTTTTTAGGTCGCCAGGGCTCTGCAATGAAAGGCCGCGGCCGTAAATTGAACACCGGACGCCAGGCATGGTCCAAATCGTAAAGTACTGCTCGTGTGCTGCTTGTGGGATAACGTATACTCCAGTCCACCGACATGGCCGCGCCAACCCTAAATGACAATCTTCCCTCTTGCCATTACTCCAAGCCCCTGAATCGTCTGTTGAACTCCTCCACCGCGACAGCAACCATGCGGTACAGGAAGGCACGGCCGCTCTCCTCGCCGACGGGGATAAAGGGCCCGTTCTGCCCGCCGCGGAGCACAATGCTCATGCCCGTGCGCTCCTTGGCAATCGTCTGGACGTCCTTGAGAGGCACATCCCACTCGGTAGTCAGGCGGCGGCTCCTGATCAGCAGGATGCGGCTGTAGGTTACCATGACGACCATGTCTTCGCGCGGCAGCTCCAGGTGCGCGATATAGTCCTCGTTGAAGTACTTGCCGTTGTCGACCTGCTTGAGCCAGAACTGGCCGAGGGATTCGCGCTGGTTGTAGGGGCGCACGATTCCGTCCGAGGGAATGAAGCGCGTCAGGCGCACGCGGTCGAGCTCAGACCCGTCGAAAACGGTCGTCGTGTTGCGAATGCCCTCGGAGACATTGGACGCCATGTCGAAGAAGCCGACGGCCGGCTTCGTCACCAAACCGACGCCACCCTTGACCATGCCCTTGAAGAAGCCGGCGGCGCCCTCTTGCTCGGCGCCCTCGAGCGGTTTCTTGACAAACCCACCGGCGCCCGACGCGACCGACGTGAAGAACGAGTTGGCCCCTGCCGTGATGCCGTAAAGTGCATGCTTTGGCCGGTTGCGAGAGCGCGTGATGCGACGGCGGTCCTGGAACTGCTTGTCCAAGGTAGCCGCCGCCAGTCCCTTGCCAAAACTGCCCGTGATCTTGGAGAACGAGTCGGAGAAGCCGTAGACCGACTTCTTTACAAAGCTTGCAGCGCCTTTGGCAATGCCCAGACCGAGGTCTTCGGGCTTGTCTGACATGATGAGACCCTGGTACGGCTCGTAGAAGACGTCCGTGATACCGCTGCTGATGTTGTTGAAGAGGCCGACGGGATTGCCGAGGAAGTCGGCGCTGCCGATGATCTTGTGGATCTGGTAGATGACCTCCTGGCTGTAATGGTTCGATAGGTTTTGCACGAGGACCGGTACCGACACCCGTGCGTTCTCCAGCAGGAGCGCGTTCAGCCGGATGGGGGCATCGTTGACGTTGCCAATAGCCATGGTCATGGCATTGATAAAGAACATGACCGGGTTCCGGGATGACGTCTTGTCCTCGACATTGACTCGTTCCGTCCGCATGAAAGAGAGGTCGAGCTGCATGGGCTGAATATTGAGCACCTCGAAGTAGATGTCCTGGCCCGACTGCTCTTGCTTGGGCTCGGGAAGATCCAGGCTCTCGTCGCATAACTTGCCCTCGTGTGCTTCCGTCCACGCGGCGCCCGGTACCTTGGTGAAATCCAGGACGGCATAGATGAAGTCTTCGTCCAGTTCAATCGTCATTTGCTGCAGTAGCACCGTGGCGTACTTGACGTACAAGACGCCGTAGTCGTCATTCTTGACCCGCGTGACCTGTGCGTGGAGAGAGGGGTGCATCTCGGTCTCCTGCGCTTGTTTTGGCACCACGCTGGGGTAGAGAACCATGGGGAACAGGCCACCGTACAGCTGGTTATCGATCTGAATCCATTTGACCGACGTGCTGATGGTCTGGTAGAGCGCCGACTCCTTGTAGCTCAGGACTACATTCCGGAATGTGACGTATGCAAGCTCCTTCAAGGAATTGTTAATGAGAGAGATACCAATGCCAGAGAGCTTAAGCTGCGCCTGGAAGGTAGTCCCCGAGTTGAGATCCTTGACTTCGAAGCCGCCCGTGCCGCTGCTGCTCAGTCCCGTCCCAGTCCGCTGCCGGTACAAGCTCTTGCTAGGCTTGAAGTTTGACAAGATCAAAGTCTGCGTGGGACCATCGGCGGCGACGTTGATGTCAATAATCTTTTGCCCGCCTGAACTGCTCACAAACTTCATTGGTATGAGGTTGCCAATTTCGGCCAGCTTGACATGACGCTCCTTGCCGAATGCCGTGATGACGATTTCTTTGTGCTTCGCAGCAGGAAAGTCCCAGGCGTACGGCATGATGCTGCGAGGGGGCAGACGGTACTTGATGGGTCGCCAGCCAGAACGGTCCTCGGACCCATCGTCTTCAACGTTGGGGTTAGCCTGGAAGAAAACGAACTCGGTATCGCTTTCGTTTCTCATCGAGTACGGCCATGCCTTTGTCTCCATGCTGAGGTGTAGGAAGATTGTGGCATCCTCCATCAAGGTCTCGACGCGGACAAGTTTCTGGCGTTGGCCGGCCTTTGCGATCTTGATATGCGTGGTACCCAGGTCCGAGATATTGAAGGGCGACGTCCACTGGTTGTCCATGCCCGGGTAGCAAAGGGCCAGTTGTTTCGCTGGCGACCTCTGCAGGGCGTGCAGCGCTTGTAGAGAAGTGGGGTTCAGCGTCATGATGTTGGAAGACCCAGGCTCCCTCACGTTGATGTCTTCACCGAGTTTGTTCTTGACCACGAACCTCGGCGCCAAGGTGACCACCTTGGTCATCTTGTACTTGCCTTCACCAGCCTGTACTGTAATGCCGACGTGGTACTCTGCGTTCTTATTGACAGCCGGCAGGATCACGTCGCTGGTACTGCCGATGGCATCGAAAGATTGGGGCTTGCTCCATTCGGACTCGCCCACCTTGAGGACAGCACGGTTTCTCTGATCGTCGCTCGGGTACGAGAACATGTAAGGGAGGGCTTTGGGCCGCTCCCTGTCCGAGTGGTCCATAGTTGGCGATTGCCCCGCTGCCCTCTTCGCATGCTGCAGCGGTTGCTTGGCACGAATGTTGACATCCAGGCCCGTCTTGTTGAGCACGACGTAGGGACTGTAGACCGTGACGGTGAACGCACCACCGCCTTCGGGGACTCGGAAGTAGTGAAGGTGCAGATGGAGTTGGAGACCCTCGGCGTCCTTGCAAATCAGCTTGTTCTCTTTGCGGAAGTCTTCTTGGCCGCCGGGGTTGATGATGGCAAATTCACTGGCTTTGAACACTGTGTCTTGCATATCAACACTCATCAAAAGCAGGTGTGACAGCTCAACGACATGGACAGGGCTCACGCCGCCTTTCCGAAGGAAGTTGGTCCAGTCCTTTCTGGTGTCCTTGTCATAGATCCGATACTTGAAGTCGTAAGGCAACAGGTTCTCGAGCACGATGGGTGGAGAGAGCTTAATCTTCATGTAGGGGTATTTGCTGTCTCGTTGTAAGCACAAGAGCATAGTATCAGCATGCAAAGTAACTCACCCGTTGAGGAAGTGGCCTCGATCAAAGTTGGTGTTCATCTGGAAGTAGAAGGGGTCGTTGTTCTCTCCCTTGCACGTCAAAGTACGTGTCGGCCGCTTCATGAGATCCCTCCACCAAAGGTGTTCTGATGACCATGCATACCCAAAGCCGGAGTCGGGTCGCACGAGGAGCGACTTGACGAAGCATGCAGCCACGGGTGCTGGTCGGCTTTCGCCAGGCGGGATCTTCTCGATCTTCAGCAGATGGCCTTCCTGAGCATCATAGACACCAAGTTCGACTGGAATCTGAGTCTGGTTTTCCACGACCAACGGAGACCTAAGAGTCACGTATTTGACGTTGTCGCTGCCCAGGGTGACCTCCACCAGAAGACGGTGGAGGGTATCGTCCATCTTCGGCCGCAGGCTGTACAGGTACTCTCCCTCGCGGTTGAGCCGGATATTTTGGACCGTGTCAAACCCACTGCCTTCGATCTGCACGCTGACGGTGTTGGAGGTGTTACTTTCCGACAATATGTTCTCGCGCATCTTTTCCCAGTGCTCGAAGCTCCAAGGCGCCTCATCGCCATCTCCGAGCTTGGCCGTGATGTTTTCCGTGTTGCTTTGGTTCCTAGCCTGCACGACGACGTCAAATCCGGTGTAGTTCCTGATCCTGTATGGCGCTTCGGTGCTGCGCGACTTTTCGAGGACGTCCTCATCGCCCGTTAAGAAGTTGAAGGACTTGGATGCGAGGGCAATGGTCGCCGTCGTAACCGTGATTTCAAACGTCTTCTTTGACTGGAGATCGATCGACAAAAGTCCGTCCTGGCCCTTCGCAACTCCGAGACCAACCTGCCATGGCTCGAGGAGTGGCTCCCATGCCGATTTCGCAAAGTTGTACACGTTGATGTACATGTCGATCGCCGCCTCGGCTTTCAGACTGCTCGACCAGTCGGCCGCTGACGCTGTGAAGCTCTTGACGCTCAAATCCAGAATGGGCAATTCATGTAGATCACCTATCAGTACGACGCGTATACCCTCGATCGTGGCCGTCATTTCTTCCTGACGTTTAGGTCCTTTGACATTGTAAACCGGTGGTGGCTGCGACTCTTTCCTACCCCTAGTCGCAATGGTGCCGCCGGGCTTATTTGCTTTCGGTCGCTTGGCCAAGGTAGATTGCGCATGCCCACTGGCCGTTCGTTTCTTGAGGTTATCGGGCCGCAGCTGGGCCACCTTCTTGTCCGAGGCGCTTGGCTGCGGCTTGTCGGAATCTTTAGCAGACATCTCTGAAGCCTTGCTGAAGATCTGCAAGACCAACAGAATATCGCGCAGCGACAATCGCAGGATCAAAGGTTCGATATCAAGATGCATGCTGGTCTTGTTCGGTTGCGAGCTGTCCATCGACATTTGGATCGAGAAATCGTCAAGAACGCGTAGGCGAGATGACTCAAACTTGTCCATGCGGCAGAGGAACATGCCAACCTTGGAAACCTGGAATGTCAAAGCATGTTGTTGTGATAGGAGCACCTGCTTGGTGCCCAGAACAATTGCTTCTGAACTCGCACTCAAAGGATTCGCGATGAGAATGACCTGCGCATCCACGACGTTGGCGCGGAAAGAAATGCTCATCGCCGAGTCCTTCTTCTTCTCGGGGCCCGATGGCGCATCCTGCGGCTTCTGAGGCTTGTCGCCCGTCGTTTCGACCTGCATCGAGTCGGTCTCTGAACCCTCCGGGGTTTCCTCAAGCTCCTCCTCGACCGCTGTTGGCTCCTTCGCCTCCAGGCCCGTGCTGAGGAACTTCTGGATTGCGAAGACATAATCGAGCGCAAAGATGATCCTGGGACTGTCGATGGCAACCACAGCAATCAGGTTTCTATCCTGGCCACCAGTCATTGATACCGAGGCCATGAACTGCTGTACGCTCTGGTTGGATGAGGTCATGATCTTGCGGAACTTGTTGGCGTTGCTTTGGCGACTGTCCTGGATCGTGAAGGACTGGATAACAAACTCGGCTTCCA
This sequence comes from Nigrospora osmanthi, assembly GCA_029489945.1. Classification (NCBI taxonomy): domain Eukaryota; kingdom Fungi; phylum Ascomycota; class Sordariomycetes; order Amphisphaeriales; family Apiosporaceae; genus Nigrospora; species Nigrospora osmanthi. The sequence continues at coordinate 2,008,143 of CP120494.1, read as the reverse complement.
AAGCGCCATCCGCGAGCACGCGCGTTTTGAGCTTACTATCGTCAAGAGAGAACTGCGCCAAGCTTGCTGCGTCCGGATCTCCCACAGGCCGGTCTTCCGGGGCACTGATGAGCTCAAGACCGATCTTGTGCACATTGAAAACCAGGTCCAATTTGGTCCACGTGTCATCCCGGGACCCAAGTTCCGGACCGAGGTTCACCAGCGTGTTGTTCGAATCACTGGTAGTTGATGTCATCGTCTTAGCTCGCCTCAGGGTTCCCTCGTCAACGTCCCGTTCGGCCTCCTCGCCACTAGCTTCCGCATCCGTTGCAAATGCAGCAGGAACAGACCGGGATATGGCAAGCAATGACTTCATCTGGTACTGGGTGATCTTGAGGTTGATGTCAGTCATGCTCCCGTCAATCTCCATATCGGGGCGTTTCCAGCCGGGTTTGTGTTCAGCGTATGTGATGTTGAACCCCAAGTCCACATGATCAATCATCTCAAGCTCCTCGGATTGGCCGTTCTCATAGTGAAACAGCGACGTCAGCCTAATGTTCCGGATGCCAGCCGAAAGCTTCATAGCCAGTTCGGAAGTCTCCGAATCATCCAGCGGCGCAAACTTGTTCTGCGCGTAGATTTCACCAAGATAGGCAGTTGTGAGGTCGCGCTTCGCCCGACCCGGGGTGACGGGGCCTGGGAAAACGATGATGGGCGTGTTGACGATTACGTCGAATTTGAAGCGGCTCGTGCTCTGTTGCAGTTGTTGGGCCTGATTGGCAGCTGCTTGCCTTGCGGCATTGTAGATGGCTTGCATTTTTCCGAACTTGACAAGGAACTCGATGATCTTCCTGAACGGCTCTTCTTGGAAGTTGACCTTGATCGAGCCAGCGCGGAGGAAGATGGAGGAGTCATAACCGGGATAGGCCTTTTCGTTACTAGAGTCAAAGGTTTCGTAGCGGAAATCCGCGAGCTCGTTCCCTTGAATCGTGACAAGACGCCGGAGACTGGAGTCTTCCGAGGCGCCAGCATTGATGTCATCGACCAAACTCAAGTCGCCGAGCTTCGCCCCTACCCTCATCGTCTTGCCGGAAAGGTGGATACCAACATCGGCCTGCTCAAAGGACAGAGTCGCCAGTCGAATCCCATCGTTATTCAGAATCATGCGAATGGCCTTGAGGTCGATCTTGACACGAATAGAGCCTCCCTCATTCTGGGGAAGGCTCGGACTGGGCTCAATAATCTCAATTTGGTTGTCGTCTTCGTCATCATCGTCCTCGTTGGTTGTGATTTGCTTCGCCTGTTGCGGGGTGTCATTGCTGGTGAATGTTACCAGTATGAAGTCAAGTAACGTCAAAAGAGTCTTTCGCGTGACGACCAGGTTGATCGTGGAGATGGCGACGTTCACGTTGGTTTCTATCCCTTCATATATTGGCATAAACTCGGGCGAGTCCTTCTTGACCTTGACAAATTTGACCTTGACAAGTTCCGTGTGTTTCTGGCGGTCGTCGACATCTCCGGAGGAGACAATAGACTTGAACTCAGCAGGGGCGTTGTCCACAAAGTCATCGACTGCCACGGAACCCAGTGACACTTCAGCGGCCATGTCGTACGGCCTCATATAGAACTCGAGGTCGAAATCTTCCGCAATAAGTTCCACAAGCAGGGTATCCGGTTTTTTGCCATCCGGGTCGCTTTTGTACAGTGAGCCTTGCAGCTTGTCGACGGCGAACTTGAATTCGAAACTTCGTTGCTGAATCCTGAGCTGCTGGTTGGAGCTTCCGTCAGTCGCATCCTCGAAGGAATCCTCGTCGTCATCCATGTCATCCTCGAGAATCACTGCCGACTGCTGTGACATGAACAAGGCGTTGGAGGGCCGGCGTTGGCGCGACTTTTGCGAACGCGCCGAAGCTGTGCTGAGCAGGCGTGGTCTCTTGAACGACTGTCTCTGCTGCTGTTGCGGTGCCTGTGGTGTATCATCTCCAAACTTCGGAATGGCAACATCAATCAGCTTCATGAGACTTTTGTACTTGGTATCGGAAACCGCAGCATGAAGTACGGGCATATGACCAGATATCTTCATCTTGGTGAGGTTGGACGCCTTCGGCAAGATGGACATGGCAACGGTGAAATCCAGGTTGATCTTCTCCACAATGTGAAGATGGCGCGTCTCGTCTTTGCTGACCAGCTGCGACTTGGCTTCATCGATAGACGGCCCAATCAACAACTGCGTGGACGTCAGCTTGACGAGGAAGCGATCGTACATGAGTGACTCCAGTTGCTTGAAGTCTGCATCTGAGTATTGTTGGTTTTGTTTGTCCTGGATCTGCTTCATCGTATCTTTGTCGACCAGTTCGCTGTTGACGCTGATGTGACCGGCATCCAGGATCAGGCAGGTCGAAGTCTTGGTTGTGATGCTTTGTGGGACAATAATGAGGGGCGCCTGCAAGTCCAGTTTGGCGTTGATGGTCTTGTGTTCTTCGAGGGCAAACTCGAGACCCGCTCGTGTCTGCTGTCTGAGGCCCTCGACAGTGGCACCGGCCGATTCCATCAGTGCAGTAATGGACTCCATGTGCCGATCTGGAGGCTTGAAAAAGTCGAAGACCCCCACGACAAAGTTGGGATTCCAGATTATCTCCAGGGGCTTCAGCTTGGCTGTAACCGCAAAATCGCCTTGGCCATCGAGGGGGTTCTGCTCAACCTGCAGGTCAAAGAAGGTTGCCTGCTCCGTCTCCTCCAGGTCGATGATGGAAAGCCGTTTCTGCTGGCTCAGCTCCGGCGAGTCCTTGACACGGACGATCTCCTTGAACAGTGAGTCTGGGGTCGTGCCGTCGTTCACTCGGAAGCCGCCCAGGCTGACGTCGGCTAGTACCGAATCGAGTCGCTTGATAGCTTTTGCTTTGAATACGTCGAAATGCAAGCTCAGAAGGTCCTTTTTAGAGCCATGGGGGTCTTGCCTCAGGGTGAAGCTACCAGTGCTAAGACACGTTTCTACCTGCATCTTCACGGTGTCGCGCGGGGCGTCCACCGCCTCTGACAGGGCCTGCTTCTCGTCCCAGTCGATGGCCTCATAGAGCTCCTGCCGCTGTTCCTCGGTGATCTGAGTGTTCTCGGTCGAGTCAGGGGGGTGGGCCGGCTTGGATCCCCACACCCAGGAGATCCATCCCTGTTGTTCCTCCTGCTTGGGGGGTGCATTCTTGAGAGCCTCGGCGTTCTCTTTCTTAAGCTGATTGCGAGCAAGCGATCTCCAGAACCGAAGGTCTTCGTATCCGAGCTTCGTCTCGAGCTCGTTCATGTCTTCGGTTTCCCGCATGGACAGTTGCTGGTTCGCCTTTTTCTTCTTGAAAAGCTCGATGTACCTCTTCCGGTCATCACGACGCTCTCGGAAGTAGTCCCACGTCCAGCGGCGATTACGCTCGTGAATCTTGCCAAGCACGGCGTTACCAGCAAACTTGAACCAGGCACGTGGGTCTTCCTTGGGCGAGACGCCCTTGGGCTGTAGTTTCTTATACTCTTGATGGCGGATGAAGTAGTGGAAGAGATCCACCATCATCAGGGCGTCCCGATACTGGTCATCGTCAAGGACAACGCCGATCTCGTCAAACAGGAGATTGGCCTTGAACTTGGGGACGTGTACGGCCCCCGTCTTATCCAGCTCGATTTTGGCCTGGCCACTGACGGGCTTGAGGATGAACTGATGATTGGCCGTGACTTCGTTATCGCCCTTGCCGATCATGCCTTTGAACCTCTTCATCATGTCGTCATGGGAGAGCTCTTCGGCCTCGTTATTCGGAACCTCGCGCCCAGAGCCCAGCAGCTTGGTGTCGGTATTCCAGTATACAGCCAAAGCCCCGAGCTTGGCCAGCTTGTGCGTGGTTTCGGACGAGTTCTGGATGAAGGTGGGCTTCCACTCGCCGTCGGTCGAGACAGCGCTGAACTCCTCGAGGGTGATGCCCAGGGCGAAGGGGTGGCCGGGGGCGGAAATAGAATCCTCGTAGCGCACGTGGATGTTCTTGACCGTCACCTGTAGATTATCGACAATCTTAGTGACCAGGCTTTCGGTGAAGCTTTGGCTCTTCTTCTGTTCCTCCTGGCTGAGACCCTCCTGCGAACGCTCCTTGATGAGCTCGGCCGAGTCCAGCTTCTCCATCTTGATGCGCTGCTTCCTGCGGTCCTCCTCTTCCTCGTCATAGGCGGCCTCCTCCTTGGGGGAGGCCAAGAGGAAGACATCCTCGATGAAGACCTTGACGGGGGCGCCACGCAGGTTGGACCAGGGTATGATGATGGTCAGCTGGCCGAGATGCCCCTCGACAACGTTGATGGGCAACTTCAGCTGGTCCAGGGCCTCTTTCCGCAGTTCCAAGTTGTGCAGCTTCACGTCGCCAGACCAGATACCGACTTTCAACTGGGCAGGGTCGAAATTCTTAACGTACATGCCCAGGAAGCGGTTCAGAAGACCGGCAACCAAGCCCTCCAACATGTCGGCGGTGTGGTGCCGTAACCCGGGCCGGGACGAATTCGTAGGTTAGGGCGGGGTATCGTGGTGCTTCATGGGCAACGAAGGCAGCGGCGGCGGCAGCTTCTTGTCGACGATGGGGGGGTGGTAACGGGCGTACGACTCTGGGTGTGAAAGCCCAGTCGCGGGAAGGAGGGGCAAGATGTGCGTTGCGGGTTCCGACTGGTCTGGGAGGGAGGGGTATCGTGGTTGTGGTGTTGGTCGGAGGCCGCACAGTCGGTGAACGGGTGGGAGTCGTCGGAAGGCCCGCCTGATGTGGGCTGGGGAACGCGTACGACAACAGATTTATCGCTTTGCACAAACCAACACAAAAAATAAGCGCCTGGCAAACCGAAAGGACGGGGAAGCAGAGGAGGAGGGAGGGAGGGACAGGAGAGAGATTATGCGTTGGCGTGGGACGACCAGGTGGGCAAATTCCCCATCGAAATCGTGCATCTACGTACTAGTAAGCTGGATATGGGAAAGAGCCGTCGTCCGTTGCGGCTCGTCGGGTTGGGCTGGGCTGGGCTGGGCTGGTGACCTCTTTCAATGCATGCGTGCCTGGTGCTGGCTGGCAGTCCTAACCCAGCTTAGTACATGTATGTAGTCGGATGGGAATGGATACTAAGATAGATTTGCCTTAGTTGTTGCTGGACTGGACTGGACTGGCTGCCCGTTAAAGGTGGTATCGTCTAAGAGCACCGGAGTTTGGGGACTTGTATGACGCCAATTATCGTCGCTGCCAGCCACTCACGTAGGTACCTACATGTAAGTAGCTTTCCAGGTGTGGCTAATGTACAGTATCACCGCAGCTCCTCCTCCACTAAGGCATGGGAGCCCAACAGAAGGAGAAACTTGGAGCCTTCCAACCGCGCCTGCACGTCACCCAGACGATAGGACGGAGACGGGGCTATTTTGCAGTCGGGATTCCCCCCCTCTCCATTCCCCAGATGACCCCCTGGGTATGGCTGTTTGTGAGGTGCGCTTGGTTCTATGTAGGTATGTAGTTGGAGGTGCTGTGCAACTACAAAGAAAGCATCAGCCACGCGCGTAAGGAGGGGAAGTTGAATACTTCATATGGACATACTAATGCATCGTGCACAAGCCCTCCTCCTCCTCCTCCCTTCATAACTCGACAGGGGCTCCCCCCCCATCTACCAACAATTACTTACGTCACGATGCCCCAAGCTCCCTCGTGCTCTTGGCAGCCAACCTGCCAGCCCTGTTTGCTCGAGGGGGCCGGCCAACGCCCCCGAACCTTGGAGATCGGTCGATTGACGTAGTTGCGGTTTCACGAAACAGTCGCGATGCGGGCGCCGCCCGGCTGCGAAACCTGCGGCGCGAGGATGCCGCAATGCCGAGAGTGCGCCGGGGCGGAACAGCGCGGCCATCGATGATGTAAGTGCGTCCCTATCTAGGTAGATACCGGGGGTTCGAATTGAAAAGATCCCAATTCCGCGCCCCGGCCTTCCGATTGCATCGCCATCGTTCGTGATATACACCCCCGCCAGTTCCCTCTTCGATTGGCTTTGTACTGGTCCTGTCGACTACTCGTGCCTAGTCTTCGGAATCCGTCCCAGCGCACACCAAGAGAGAATAGTCTCTCTTCTACTTGCACTAATACATCCTCTCCCCCCCCCCCTCTTAATTTACGTACCTATCTTGCCGCAACCCCCCTTCCGCGCCATGTTCCGCGCTACGCGACCTCTCTGGGCGAGCTCCGCGCGAGCCCTCGCATCCTCGGGCCAGCAATTGCCTATGCGCTCGGCGCATGCCACTGCCCTTCGGACCTCCCGCAAAGCGGTTCCCCAAACCGCCCTGCTGGTTCACAAGACCCGGTACGCGACGAAGCCGCCTCTGGCCCAGAGTCTCACGCCCGAGGAGGAGAAGGCCGCCGGCCAGAAGATCTTGGAGTCCCACCCGGAGAAGGTCTCCACGGAATCGAGCGTACGCCATGTGGTTGAGCCGTCACCTGCACAGGATGCCGAGAAGCCCGTGTCAGACGGGCTGGGCCACGACGTGGTGAGTTGGGCGTTCCCCTGATCCCCCGCCCCAACGTCACTCGTGCCGTGTGCTGATGACATGTGTCTCCAGGAAACCGTCAAGCAAACCTTCAGTCTCGCGGGGGTGCCCCGCCTTTCGTACATTCTCGGCTTGGCTGGCACCACCCCGTATCTCGCGACATCGACCAGCGTGCTCTACCTGGCCTGGGCCCGGAACACCGAGTGGCCCACCGACTCCTCTCTGCTCAACAACCTGCTGATCCCGCAGGAGATGGCAAACCACTGGCTGGGCGTCATTGAGCCCATCCAGCTTGGCTACGGTGCCGTGATCATCAGCTTCCTGGGCGCCATCCATTGGGGTCTCGAGTTCGCCGAGAAGGTGCCCGACGCCGCGCGGGCGAAATTCCGGTACGGCCTCGGCGTCGCGGCCTCGGTCGTCGCCTGGCCCACGCTGCTCCTGCCGTGGCAATGGGGCCTGACGGCGCAGTGGGCGGCTTTCGTGGGCATGTGGTACGCCGACCGCACCGCCACCATCCGCGGCTGGGCGCCCACTTGGTACGCCACCTACCGGTTCGTGCTTACCGCCATCGTCGGCACGGCCATCATGATCAGCTTGATTGGCCGCATGACGTTCGGCGCGTTCGCACCAGAGTGGACGACGCGCGAGAAGCTGCAGGCCTCGGTCAACGAGCAACCCTACACTGAAAAGTGGCAGAAGCTAGAGGAGGAGGAAAAGAAGAAGAAGCGGGAAGAGGAGAAGAAGAAGCAGCAGGAGGAGGAGAAGCAGAAGAAGAAGGAAGAGGAGAAGAGCAAAAAGGGCGACGACAAGAAGAAGGGGGAGAAGGAGGCCGATAAGAAGGAAAAGAAGGAATGAGTCGACTACTTAAGGAGTTCTACCGGAATCCCAGGCTAGGAGTTTTCCAATGGGGGAAGCGTGCTTGGTATCTAGCATAGTCAGCCCGGCGTTTTCGGATGCGCTGCTTTATTTACATGATTGAGAGGCACCTCATGAGTGGCTCATGAAAGTATTCTTATGTTCCCTTCTACCTCGTCTTTGGAACATGCCCTCGGCATTGGAGCGAAAGGTCTTTTGTTTCGGTGAGTTAGTACAATGCGTACATGCACTTCGCCTTTGGTCCGAGGATCTAAGCCCTAGTAGCTCAGAGTGCTGGCCCCAGTTGGGTTTCGTACCTCTTATACGGTATGCCTGTATACGCCCTATCCTATATATATGATATACAAAGATGAATGTACCTAAGGTATACCTAAGTATTCACTCGGGTAGTAAATCGCCAAGCACTCTAGACCCCAGACCCATATCCTGCCGGGCGAGTCCGCGGCGGGAACTGCCAAGGCTTATAGTGGAAGTCCACTGCTTGGCGACATGGGCGAGGAAAAAAGCAAAGTCGTATGACGGGGCAAGTGAGTGTGCACTTAACCACGTCCTCTGCAACATCTTGGCGGCCCATCCGAGCGGTCGCGGCCGCAAAATCACCTGACAGCTGCAGGGCAAGCCAGGAAACGTAGGGTCTTCCCGCCGCGTTCCGATGGCCCCCGGGAGGTGCCTTGCCGCCGCCGGAGGTCTGGCCTGCCTCCGGCATCGTGCGATGCGTGCTCGAGGGGCGCGTGTTGCCGGTTTCCTGACGCGACCCGGCTGGTGTTCGTGAATGTTCGCTGGTAGCTTGACTTGGCTTCTCGTAATCCTCGCGTGTCTCCTGACGATCGTGAGCGAGACCTGCGAATGACCAAGCCGGCTAACCGTCACCCATACACTTTCCATCCAGACCATGCGCCTGATGTCCCCCCTATGGGGGCCCGTAGGAAGATACTGCATAAGAAAGAAGGCTCTTGTTCGCCCAAAGGATGTTTTGGTACAACGAACCCCTATTAGACAACAAGAACTGGCCTTTGAATTTCCATTACTGCAAAGCTACATTGATCCGTCGTGAGATATTGGCTTCAAGAAACCACAGCTTTTCCCTGCCTATCATGACTCCCGCGTCTCAAAGCTCCCCTTCCTTTGAAGTCAGCAACACACTCGAGAAAGCCAAACCCCCAGACGAGCACGCTGAAGAACTCGCCCACCTGCCCGACCCCGACGCTGGAAAGTCCCTCGAGGAGAAGGCCGCCATCGACCGGCGGCTGGTGCGGAAGGTCGATCGGTGGCTGATACCATGGCTCTCGCTGATCTACCTCATGTCGTTCCTCGACCGCACCAACATCGGCAATGCGCGCCTGGCCGGGATGGAGGCCAGCCTCGGCATGTCGGCGTCCGGCGCCGACTACAACATGTCACTGACCATATTCTTCATCGGCTACGCGCTCGCGGAGCCCGTCACGAATGCCATGCTCAAGCGGACCACGCCGCGCATCTTCTTCACGTCCATCGTGGTCCTCTGGGGCGTGGTCATGACCCTCACGGGTCTTTGCCAGAACTATGCGGGCCTGCTTGCGGCGCGCTGGTTTCTCGGGATAACGGAGGCCGGTCTCTACCCGGGTAAGTCCCAAACGGTTATGGAATCCGTGCCGGTGTTCCTCGGCTCATTTTCCCCAAACAGGCGTCAACTTCTACTTGTCATGTTGGTATAAGTCCTCCGAGATTGGACTCCGGTCGGCTCTCTTCTTCTCGGCCGCCGCGCTGGCGGGATCGTTTGGTGGTCTGCTGGCGGCGGCCATTGCGCTTATGGACGGCGTCTCGGGGCTGCCCGGCTGGGGTTGGATCTTCGTCCTGGAGGGCCTTGCGACGATCCTGGTCGGCGCTTTCTGTTGGTGGATGATCTTCGACTGGCCAGAGAACGCGCGTTTCCTGTCGCTTGATGACCGCATCCGCTTACAACGACGGCTCATTTTGGACAAGCAAGGCAAGACAGTCTCCGGGTTCGACAAGCGCCACATATACGCCGCCCTGGGCGACTGGAAGACCTACGGGTACATGTTCATCTACATGGGCTGCCTGTGTCCTCTCTACGCCTTCTCCCTGTTCTTGCCCACCATTCTGGGTGGCATGGGCTATTCGGGCACCAAACTCCAACTTTTCAGCGTCCCACCGTATGCCGTCGGAGCCATTTGCACTGTTCTCGTGGGGTATCTTGCAGACCGGACGCGCCAGCGTGGGCTTTGCAATATTTTGTCCGCCAGTGTTGGAATCGTGGGCTTTTCTATGCTTATAGCGACGCCGGACCCCACGACGCAGTACGCTGGGACGTTCCTGGCCGCTGCGGGCATATATCCCACCGTTTCCAACACTCTGGCGTGGGTGGTCAACAACACCGAGGGGTCTTTGAAGCGCGCCGTAGTGATCGGCATGGTCGTGGGCTGGGGGAACATCAACGGCGTGGTTTCGTCCAATATTTACCTTGTCCAGGAAAAGCCTCGTTACTGGACGGGACACGGTGTCGTGTTGGGATACCAGGTCGTTGCCCTCTTGGGCGGCTCGCTCTTCATGCACGTTGCCCTCGGGCGGGAAAACAGCCGTCGCAGGGCTGGAAAGGCAGACGCCGCTTGGGAAGCCATGCCGGACGAGGAGCGGGAATTCATGGGCGACAAGCGGCCGGGATTCCATTACGTTTTGTGAGAGGAAGCGGTCGTACAAATAGATATTCACCAGCAGCTGCGGGCATGCACTGTTGCTGGCTTCAGTTATAATACGAGATATCCCACACCAGTGCATACTTGGAAGCTTGCGTTGAGCTACAGATCGTGAAGAGGAAGGGAGAATCGGAACTGTCTACTCCTTCAGGCAGTGAAGCCACAAGCCAACCTAGGCAATCATACAGCAAACGTCCACTGGATGATGAGGCATAGATTGGGAACGTAGAAGGAGCGAGTCTTGCCGCTTAACATACTTATATACCGAGATCTATGCAGCCCACCACAGCTAGAGCGCCCGGCATATACGAAGTACTTACATAGGTGGTAAGGAGGTAGGTTAGGTAGGGACTTACTACATTTACCGGCTACATGGCTCGGCTGGAAGTCTCGGCGTACCTCGCAGGCGTCCGTGTTGTTGGCGCATGTTCTTAAAGTTTCGGTTACGTGGGCGTCAGTCCAAGCATCCATCCATGATACCCGGGCGGGGGGAATCCTTCGAATGAAGATCAATCGTCCCTAGCGGCCGGGCGGACGAGGATTTGCTTTGCCGAAAGCGACCTCGGGGTTGCGAGTTGCGACTTTTCCACCCGTCAGCAGCGAGTCCGCCGTCTTGGGATATGCAGGACGCAGGCCCGGGGTCACACCGATTGCAGGCATTAAGAAGTATGGATGGATGGGACGGGGGATGGGATGGGATGCTGAAGCGCTAATGGGAAGTACGAAGTACTCGAACAAATGAAGAGTCGAACCAGTTTAGACGAAACATCCGCTTGACGGTAAGTCACCGACCAATAACAAGCGGGTCGTGGGTATTTAGCCTTAACACAAGTGGGGATCATTCGCTTGCTCCTGCTCACCTCATCTCCTCCTCTACTTACATACACACACAGTATTATTTCCCCGGGGGGCCCTCCATCCATGATCGGATAACCTTCCTTTATTGGGGGGTATCAGAGAGAGAGAGGGAAAGAGAGAGGGCGTGGATCCTGTCGCATGCCCCTGCCGACATGTGCCCATTCCCAAACATAGGCGCTTCCCCTTCCACACCCGCTTTGCTTCCAGTCCGCGTGAGAGAGAATCCGTCTCGCTTCCATCCACCATGGATGCTCGACACCAATACACACACACACTCACACGCACACCCACTACCTACAGTCCATGTGGTATCAAACCTCTGCTTCCCGCTATATTTCTCAACTCTTGACCGATCACGGGTCATTCTGGTAATGTATGTAGCCCTCTATTTCCAGATGGGGACCTGGAAGAACAAAAACCAAAAAGTGAACCAGCATTACCACCAGCACCAGCCAGCCAGCAACCAAGCGGTCAGCAACAACCCCTAACAATTTCCCCGCTGTCAGACTAATCCAGACCACCTGGGGCACAATCCGGGGGCCCCAGACGGGGCAGAGGCGTGGCCCTGGCTCGCCGGGGGCCAGCGAGCACTCATGGAACTCTAGACGGTGAATCTCCGATGGCTATAAACGCACCTATCACAGGCCCACATACCCCGCAGGCCCTTTGCTTTCCCCAGGCCTCCCCCCCCCCCCCCCCCCCCCCCCCCGCCATCACTTACAGCGTCGCCATTGGCGCGGGAAGCGTACGACCCTGCTGGGGCGGCCTGCCTTGGGTTAGCCCGTCGAGCGACCCCAAGGGCCGAATTGGAGGCCGACAGGGGGCCGGGGATGCGCAGGGCCGGCGCCGTTGGGGTCCCAGCCAGTCAGCTGCTCGACATGCCAGCGCGCTCGTCTGGGCGGCCCAGTTCAGCGTGGCCTGCCCCCCGGTCCTGGCCTGCCGGGGATGGCTGCATGCAGGCAGGCAGCCTGTGGTGTGGTGCCGTGCGGTGCGCCGACTGCTGCTGCTGCTGCTGCTGCTGCTGCTGCTGCTGCTGCTGCTGCTGCTGCTGCTGCTGCTCCATCCTCCTCCGCACAGGCGAGGGCCAAGCCAGCCAGGCAGGCTGAGAAGCCGACGGGCAGAGACGAGGAGAGCCGGGGACGGAAGAGAAGGAATAAAATGCGGGGGCCGCCCGCCTCCTGCCTCAGTCCAGTTTTTGTTCCCACTCCTCTTCCTCGCTTGCGCAGACTGTCTGGCTGCTGCTCTGTCTTGCGTGTGCGTGGAGAGCTTCGATCCGCCAAGATGGTGCTTCCCAAGATCTACAATGTGCACTTCGTTGCGTGCGTCGCCACGTTGGGCGGCATGCTGTAAGTCGAGCGCCCCCTTCTCCTCCGGCCCTGTCGCAGAGAGAGCCGCGATGCTGACGGCGAGGTCCAGTTTCGGTTTCGACATCTCCTCCATGTCGGCCATCGTCATCCAAAAGGAACCAGGCCAATACCTACCCTACTTCAACGAACCGAAAGGAGCCCTGCAGGGTGCGATCGGCTCCGCCCTGGCCGCCGGCTCTGTCATCGGATCCGCTATCGCTGGTCCCATCTCGGACAAATGGGGACGGCGTGACTCCATCTTCTTCGCTTGCATCTTCTGGTTGATTGGCACCTCGGTCCAGGTCGCCTGCAAGAATGCCGGCACTCTGATTGCGGGCCGAGTCATCAACGGCATCACGGTCGGTATCACCTCGGCCCAGGTGCCCGTATACCTGGCCGAAATTGCCAAGGCAGAGAAGCGCGGCTCCATCGTCATTATCCAGCAGTTGGCCATTGAGTTTGGTATCTTGATCATGTACTTCATCGGCTACGGCTGTGGCACGATCCCGGGGGAGGCCTCGTTCCGCACCGCCTGGGGGACCCAATTCATCCCCTGTGTGCTCTTGATGATCGGTCTTCCCTTCCTCCCTCGCTCGCCCCGCTGGCTAGCGAAGGTCGGCCGCGACAAGGAGGCCATCGAGGTTCTGGCCAACATCCAGGCTCAGGGCAACATCAACGACCCTCTCGTCCTGGCCGAGTGGGAAGAGATCCAGACCGTCATGAACGCCGAGCGTGAGGCCGGCCCCGGTCTGAAGAAGTTTTACGCCAAAGGCATGTGGAAGCGGACCCTGGCTGGCTGCTCCGTCCAGGCTTGGCAGGTAAGTTTGGCCCTAGAGTCGCGTCCTCGACTTGCGAGACCACCCGTACACTGACACGCTAGACAGCAACTGGCCGGCGCGAACACCATCGTCTACTACCTCACCTACATTGCCCAGATGGCTGGTCTGGAGGGTGACGTTGCGTCGGTGACGTCCGGAATCCAGTACGCCGTCTTCATCATCTTCACCGGTGTCATGTTCCTGTTCATCGACAAGGTCGGCCGGCGCCCGCTTCTCATTGTCGGTTCACTCGCCATGGGTTTCTGCCACTTCGTGGTGGGCGGTGTGATGGCGACCAACTACATTCCCGTGCCCGGAGGTATCAATGGCAACCCCAACGTCGTCTTCAAAGTGTCGTCGGGCAACCCTGCCAACACGGTCATCACCTTTTCGTACCTGCTCATTGTGGCCTATGCCCTGAGTCTGGCTCCGGGCTGTTGGATTTACGCCGCCGAGGTCTGGTCGCTGGGCACCCGCGCCACAGGTATGTCGATGGCTGCCATGTCCAACTGGGTGTTCAACTTTGCCCTCGGCATGTTCCTCCCGCCGGCATTCCTCAACATCCAATGGAGGATCTTCATCGTCTTCGGCGTGCTTTGCGTGGCTTCTGCCGTCTGGTAAGTGACTGGCCCCCCTTTGCGCTCCTGTCCCATCTTTCTTCCATGTGCCATATCACACGAACCACGCTGACAGAACACCGCAGGGCCTTCCTTCTCTACCCCGAAACCTGTGGAAAGACCCTGGAGGAGATTGAGGTGTTGTTCTCAAAGGAGGGCCCCGCCCCTTGGAAGACACGCCGAGGTGAATCCCGCCTCCAGGCCGAGATTGAAGCCATTGAGCGCAAGGGTGGAGATCAGCCGCATGTTATGGAGAGTGAGAAGGCCGCGATCCCCACGACGACTACGGACGCTGCTCCTCCCCCGAGCCAGGTCTAGAATACCCGCTATACGTGGTCATGTTGGAGGGAGCGGTTGTTACATAGGTGTCTTTGCTGTCGCGACGGGCAAGTGATTGTTCGTAAATGCGGTAAGGAGGGGCATAGGCGTGTTCACGAGGTTGATAATATTTCTGGAGCCTTCCATGGGCAATTCAATTCCCGAGAGCCCAATAACTGCATATCATTACACCACACCATCTTTGTGACTCTAGTGGATCACTATGACAAATTAATGCGTTCGGGTTCCATAGGGGCGTGTGGGTACTTGGCGACGACGGCTTTCATCTATCACCGCTGTCTAGAGGTGGGAAGTATAGAGTATGTCGGCATGTATGCACTCATTTCTCCTCTCTCAGGTTTTCGTCACGGGGCCACGTGGGAGATCTTGAAGCCACCCGGCACCCGGTGCTGGAAAACACCGCTGGGGTCGTACTTGGCCGCGGCAGCGCGAATCTTGCGGACGTTTTCGACGCCGTAGCTCTCGAGCGGCTTCTGGGTTTTGTCGGCGTAGTTGAGGTAGACGAAGTCGCTGGCGGCGCCGATGGAGGCGGCGTACTCGCCGACGGCGGCGACCCAGGCGGCCATCATGGGGCGGCCGAGGGCCTCGTCGGCGGCGGAGCGGACGGCCAGCGTGGCGAGCCAGAGGACGCAGTTGTCGGCGACGCGGTCGAGGCCCAGCACGTTGCCGCCGCGGTCGGCCGAGCGCCGGGCGAAGACGGCCGGCAGCGGCTGGAACATGCACTGCGTGATGAAGTCGCCGTCCGAGGCGACGGCCCGGAAGTCGGCGACGAGCCGGTCGTGCAGCTCCACCGCCTTGGCGAGCACGCGCTCGTCGTTCTTGAATGTGAGGGTGAACCACACGTCGCTTCCGGGGGGGTTAGCGCGGGCACACGGGCGGAAAAAGGGGGGGTGTGGTCGGGTCGCGTACCGGTACCCGGCCGGCTGTTCGAGCTCGTGGGTCAAGTCGGACATGTTGGTGAGGCGCATGGTCGAGGAGATGTTGGCCCCGACGGCCATGTAGCGGTCGAAGATGGGCGGGGCGACGCGGCCGTCGGTGGTCTCGTAGGCGGCGGCGATGACGGTCTCCCGCAGGGCTGGCTGGTAGGTCCAGAAGACGATGGAGGAGCTGAAGGGGTCCCGCTCGACGGCGTCGGTGAAGTGCACGAGGGCGCCGAGCAGCGCGGGGCCGCGGGTCCGGTTGTAGAGCACGGCGCCGCCCCAGAGGCGCGGGGCCGCGAAGGCCTCCATGTCGAAGCGCGTGACGATGCCCAGGTTGCCGGCGCCGCCCTTGAGGGCGCGGAACAGGTCCGGGCGCGCGCCGGCGTTGGCGTCGACGACGGCGCCCGAGGCCAGCACCACCTCGTAGTTGACGACGGCGTCGCACACCATGCCCGTCCGGGCCGAGTAGAACGAGTTGCCGCCGCCCGTGACGAGGCCGCCGACGCCGACGGTGCCGGCGCGCCCGCCCGGCACCGTGACCCCGTGCGCGTCCAGCGTCCGGTAGACCTGCAGCCAGCGCGCGCCCGGCTGGATGCCGGCGGTGCCGTTCTCGGCGTGGTACGTGGTCGCGTTCATGCGGCCCAGGTCAACCGTCACGCCGTTTTCCACGTTGCTGGCGCCGGCCCCTGAGGAGAGGGGGGGAGAGTAAAACTCGGGGTCAGCGACGAGCCTCGGCCACTGTGCCCCCGGATGCGTTTGGCTTACAGACTGCGTGACCACCGGAACGCACGGCGAACTGGCATGATTCGTCGCCCACTAAGGTCGTGACGATCAGGGACACCTCGGCGGCGTCAAGCGGCTGGACGATGCACGCGGGTTTCAGCTGGGCGCTGATGGACCAGTATGACTCGGTTCCTGAGATACAGGGTCAGCCGGGATCGCGGCCCTCCCTCGCCAAAAGGGGGGGAGGAAAAGGAAGACCCACGATCTTTGTAGGTTGCCGAGTCGGGGTAGAGGAGCCGAGGAGCAAGACCTGCGCCCTCGAGCCGGGAGCACTGCCGGTGCGGATAGTGACAAGTCAGCGTCCGGCCCGCGAGTCCCGGGGGTAAGGAGAGGTAAGTAGGTAATTAGGTAGGCAAAACTCACACACGATGCACCGGCGGTCGTCGACGATGCAAAATTGAAGGGGTTGGACCAGCCGAGCAAGACGGCCGCCTTGACGGCTGAAGTCAGGTTGACCACGGCATCCATGGTGAAAATGACGACGAGAGAGCGCACAGGGGGGGATATAGTGCGACTGGGAATCGGCCGCTCGCTATAAGGGGAGAAATCGTCCGGGATCATAGGAAGACTTAAGTACCTCAGCGGACCCTAACCCCCAATACACCATCTCGCGCAGAATTCCCATCCGCCGACTCCTCCCCCTCCTCATCCTCTGGATCGTCCGACTGCTTACTTGGCCATGCTTGGTTATGTCATGTCATGGAAGCGAACAGCAGCAGCGGCGGGGGTGGTACTGAAAACTTCCTCCCGCCTGCCTCTCTTTCCCATGCGGGGAAGTGTGTCCCGCATCACGAAGCCGGTGAAGATCCCCCCCTCTCGTGAACTTTTTACTGTTGTCGCCACCGGGCGAATTCCTAACGGGGGGGGGGGGGGGGGGGGGGCTCTGGCAGTCCAGATAGACAGCGATCGCTTCGCGGTAGCAAGACTATACAAAGGTGACCCTCGGGGACCCGAGGACGGCCGTTCTTCGAGGTGCTGAAGGTTCCCCAAATCGCCCCGAGGTGGGAAGACTGCTCCCTCCCTCCCCCGGCTGCCCGGGTCCCTCGAGCCTACGTAGTACATACATGCCTCGGAAGCGGCGATATGTAGTGTTCGTATGTACAGACAGTAGTGGCCTGGCGCTGGTGCTGCTGTGGAGAGGGTTGCCCTACGTCCGGAAGTTTCTTTCGCGGCCCCGCCGTCTGTTCTGGGAAATACGCGCGTGGGATGACCATCACCGCCCCCCCCCCCGGGGGGGCGGCGGGAGGGGTTGAACACAGGGATCAAGCACCGGACGGGCAGAGGGGTAACGAGAATGGATGGTGGTAAGTGGGATTTTCGTACTCTGGGCGATAGTGCAACCGGGGATGCCCTCGTTTCGGCACTTGGCTGGTTAGGGATTAGCACCTGCAATTGACTTTCCGCCTCCACGCGAATATGCCACTAGAGATTCCCCACCCGGTGTCAGATCAGGGTTCAGGGTCGAGGGAGTCCGGGTGCTGCTAATTGTACATAGTATAGCGGGTATGTAGATGTAAGGAGATAAGCAGTCAGTATACTACATCTTGTGTTAAGGCGAGAGAGAGGGAGCCTGTGTCTCACAACCTTTTGCCCGACAGTAACGAAACCAGGCCAGCCATAATCCTCGTACTTCCACCCTCCGCCCCCACCGATAACCCATCCACTACAGTACATAGTAAAGTGATCTGTAGATCTATCTCCTCCACTGTGGCTGGAAGCGCCGGAGGAGCAGTCGACGCCCGCTCCGCGTTTCGCGTACAATTCCGTGCCTTGCCTCCCTCCACCTTCCCAGAACAGCAAGCTTCGGGAGATGGCGGCCAGTCTGCCCAGGCCGGCTTGCAAGATACCTGGTTTGCCTCCCACGACGGCCGGTGCCCGTCTCAGGATCAAGCGTTGGCGTCGGCTGGATGGGGTAGGTAGCAACGTCCCCATTCCCAGTACCGGGGATAAAACCTGCCCCGGCGGTTGCGGTTTGGTGCGTCCAGACGATCCAGGAGCTATAGCGGGTGATGAATATATCACTTCTTGGCAACCCGTCCTATGCAACATGGCAGGCCCTCGACGTCGTTGTCCGGCCGAGATCCATGTTTCGGCAGGCTTGGGGCCAACTCCCTCCCCGGTATAATACGGGAAGCTGGTCGGCTGTCCTTCCCCAGCGCTCCTGTGCGCGGGTACTATCTTCTGATCGCTCTGGTGCCACCAGGAGGGAAGTCTTCAACTATAAAATCGGCTGGCGAGCTCTCCCCTCGGCTCTGTTCTTCCCGTGTTTGCCCTCCTAGTCATCACGCCGGCGAGGGCAAGGAACCTTCCCCCCCCCCCCCCCCTTTTTTTTTTTTTTTTCTTTGGTCCTAGGGACACGATCGGGAGCCAAAGCCGCAGCGGCTGACGCCACTTTCGATGGCCCCCGAAGTGAATTAGCGTCGGGGCGAAACTGCTCGTCATCTGCGGCGCCCTTCCCACCCTGCACAAGTTCTTCCGCTACGTCGCGCCCCGGGTTCCTCGGCGAGTCGGCCTCGAGCCCGCCGCCGCCGCCGCCGCCGAGGCGCGTACCGGGCAACACGAACCTGCGGACCTTCGGCTCGTCCGGGCAAATGCGCCGCCGCTACCGCCGTTTCGGAGACATCGGGTACGCCCTGGAGACGCTGCCACGGGACGACGCCACCGCCCGGCTGCGCCCCGACCGGGACCATCGAGACGCATGCGGTGGTGCTGGCGGCGGCGGCGGCGTTGCGCGGAAGCAGGATCAACGAGAGGTTCGACAGCATGAGGGAATACGCAGACAACGACTCCGAGAAGGGCATTATGCGGACCAAGACGACGACTGTCTCCTATTCCACAACCTCGAGGATGCGACTGAATAGCCGGGGTCTGGGCGACTGAACCCCGAGCAGAAGATCTTCTTCAGCCGTGACTGAGTCAACGAGGGCATGGCTATTATTCGCCCCGTGAGTTTGCGTATGCAAAACTGGGTGGTGGCATGATGTACAGACCCCTTTCGGGTCTCGCCAACGCTGCTGGCCTTGTAGCACGGATCCTCCTCCACGACCATTTAGACTCTTTGCTCCACCTCCTCGGCGGCGCCTGCCCGCGCGGCCTGGACCTTGTCGTCCGGCAACACGTCCGTCAGGCCCATCGAGGCCGCGATATCGAAGAGGCGGGTCTTCTCCTCGTGGGCCGCTGTGTCGCCAAACACCATGTCCATGTCCTCGAGGCTCTTGCCGCGCGTCTCGGGTACGAAGAAGTAGGTAAAGACCAGAGCCAACAAGCAGAAGGCGGCAAAGAATATATAGGTGCCCCATCCGAGCTGTTCGAGCATGTCGGGTGTAACAAGCCCTGGGACGAAATCAGCCTTGTACGCATGGGAGACGGGCCGATCAACGCGAGAGGGAGGGTTGGGGGGGAAAGGGGGGCAGGGAGGGAATTCGTACCAATGATGAAATTGCACATCCAAGTCGCACTGGTTGTGATGGCCATGGCCTTGGACCGATTGCCGAGGTTGAAGATTTCCGAGGGCAAAACCCAGCCGATGGGCGCGAACGAGTAGGAGAAGTTGATGTCGTAGATGTACACAAAGGCGATGCCGGCCCAGCCCGCCGAGGCATGCGAGGACAAGCTGTCGCCGTAGCCGCCAATGATGCCGCCCACGATGACGAGGGAGACGCAGGTGCCCACCGCGCCGCACATCAGGAGCGGCCGGCGGCCGACCTTGTCGATGAGGAAGAGGGCGGGCAGCGTGGACAAGGTGTTGACAATGCCGTAGACGCCCGTCGCCAGGAGGCCCGCGGTGCCCCCGCTGAGGCCGAGGCTCGCGAAAATCGAAGGCGCGTAGTAGATCACCGCGTTGCACCCCATGAACCTGAACCCCCCACGCCGTCAGCAAGCAGGAACGCATTGGGCAGAAGAAAGAAACACCGGTGACGGCGCGCAACGTACTGCTGGAAGAACATCACACAGCAGCCGACGGCAAGCCGCTTGAAGGCCGGCCACGTCGACACCAAGGAAGCGTGTTCGGCCAGGTACAGCGAAATGCCGCTCTTGCCGGGGTACCGGTCGCGCTTGATGGACGCATCGAAGAGGACCTCGGTCTTGATGGCCAAGTACTCGCCGCGGAGCGACTCGGTGTCGGGAGGCACCCGGCGCAGCTGGGCCAGGGCGGCCAGGGCCTTTTCCTCCCGTTGGCGCATCAGGAAGAAGCGCGGCGATTCGGGGAAGAAGCACATGCCGACGCCCAGGATCAAGGCCGGCAGCACCTGCATGGCCAAGGGGATCCGCCAGGCGGCGTCGGATTGCCCGGTGCAGCCGCCGGGCCCAACGTCCTGGGTCGGGTCGAAGGTCGGCGTGGAGGGGGTGCCGCCGGAATACGGGATGTCCGGGGCGCACCGGTGGCCGCCGATGTACTGCGTGCCGTATTCGAGCCAGTAGCTCACGAGAATACCCAGGGTGATGCTCAGCTGCTGCAGAACGACGAGCGTGCCGCGGATCACGGGCGTCGAGACCTCGGCTTGAAAGGTAGCATGTGAGCCCTCCTCTCCGGTCCAACCTTCTTCTTCCCCCATTCACGTGGCATTCCGAGGGCGCGACTTACACAAGTACTGCGGTACAACCATGGTGAGCATGCCCACGGCCAGACCGGCCACGGCGCGGCCCGCAAAGATGGTCTCGATGTTGCCTCCGCCGGCTTGCAGACACGAACCGAGCACGAATATCACCACGGCCATGAGCATGGACCCCTTGCGCCCCAGGTTGTCGGAGATGGGCCCGTTGATCAAGGACCCGAACCAGGCCAGCAAAAGCAAAGTCGAGACGAACCAGCCCTTGTAGCTGCTGTCGAGGTACACCTTGGGGAAGGCGGCAGCGAAGGATTCTAACCCATCCCCCCTGTTAGCCGGCGGGGGCCGGGAATCATGACTTTCCGGCGAAGATGCGCATCACATACCCATTGTCAGCACACCCGAGACCACGCCCTGGTCATATCCAAACAGGAAGCCACCAAGCGATGCGAACTGCCGTCTTGTGAGCGCTGGCCAGAGCCAAAGGGGCGAGAACAGGGTCTCATGGCGAAAATACACACCGCAGAAAGGCCAATCAGGTAGGGGTCAGCCCGCAAATGGCGCCAGACGCCGTTACTGGCCGGTGCAACTATTTCCGTGGCCATGGCTGCAGTTTGGCGAGGAGCTGGATGGTTGGCTCTCTGGTCTCCTTCTGTCTTTCTCTTTCGCTCTCCCTTTCTCCCGGGAACTGTCAGGGTGGGTGAGGCCAGCCGTTTTATTAGGTAGAGTACCTGTCATCCGTCTCCCGCGCCGCGCGTGTCGACTTTATGTATGCGCCACCGGTTCTCCTCCCACCATCCCCGTGGGGAAAGGATGGATGGAAAAGGGCCGGATCTGGAGAAGCTCCAGCCCTTGTCGCGGGGTCAGACTACCATTGCACGATTGCGGAGCCGGTGCCGGACGAGAGTCGCCCGCGCCAATCCGGCGTGTCGTCGCCCCCTCGCATCGCCCACCTGCGAAGCGGGCAATGCCAAGCCAGCCCTCGAGCCGCGAACCAAGGCAGCCAGACCGAAGCTTCTTGAAATGCCTCCACCGTGGGGTTCCCCGTTCCGGGACCCAGCAGGCGTGGGTTGCACCCCAAAGGAGACGCGCTCGGCATTTCCATCGGGCAATTGTTCTCTCGAGCGCAGTGGCTCCCGCGCCTTTCCCCGGTGTCATATGAAAACGCCCAGCGGGCCCCTGGCGTCCGTGGACGGACCGACTATAGCCGGCCGGGCACAGGGAGAAAGGTAGCATAAGTTGATCGGACGTCGCGCCGACTGTAGCGATCCCATGGTCTCGGGATAATCTAGAACAGGAAGCGGTCTGCAATCTGGCAATATGGCGTCTGGGCAGGCAGGATCATGGGATCTGGACAAGATCGTGAAGACGCTGCGCACACGCATAGAACATTTGCTGGCTCGCCAGGCATCCAACCCAGACCAGCGCATTCTCATCGCGCTAGCAGGCGTTCCGGGAGCCGGCAAGACAACCATAACCTCGGCGTTGCTGAGAACTCTTTCCGAGGGTGGGATGGAAGGCGTCGTCGTCGTACCAATGGTTTGGCACATGCTCCTTCAACCCGGCTCGATAAGCTGACTACTACGGACAGGATGGGTTTCACTATACCAAGGCCACACTCTCGACATTCAGCGACCCCGTACTCGCCTTTCGGAAGCGAGGCGCGCCCTGGACCTTTGACGTCGCGGGCTTGTTGAGTCTGATAAAAGCCCTGAAGACTACCCCTATCACGGCTCCCGGCTCGCGCCAACATCCGGTCGCCGCACCCAGCTTTGATCACGCCATCCAGGATCCAGTTCAGGATGATATCCGCATTCCGTCCACCAGCAAAATCGTCATCATCGAGGGTAATTATACCCTGCTCGATGAAGCCCCGTGGTCAAATATTGCCGATATGGTAGATGAGCGGTGAGTAACCTCCTGCATAGTCAATGCTCGCTGCTGACTAGTATTATAGTTGGTTGGTTGATGTCCCGTCTTTAGAAGTTGCCAAGGAACGCTTGGTGCAACGGCATCTAGCAGCTGGAATCGAAACGTCGCGGGAGGCCGCCTCTCTTCGCGTGGAAGATAATGACCTCCCCAATGGCGAGCTAGTCAAGACCAAGCTTGTCAGGCCAGATGTTGTAGTCGTCAACTAGAGACGGACGGTTGTCACATGCTACGAGCCCGCCCGCCTGAGCATGTCTCGTTTCTGTCCGGACCTTATTGGCCCCAAACAAACAAGTCGACATATTCCGAGCGTGACGACAAGCTGCAAGACCCCGTTCGCCGGGCGTCAAATGCCTTGGCCGGGATAGGCCCAATTAAAGGTGCCGAGGACGTCGCCGGCAGGGTCTGCTGACCATAGGGAGAAGTCCATGGTCGTAGGGTCGAATTGGTTCATGGATTCAAACCTCATGTTTCCTTCAAACCCCAATGGAAGGAGGTGGTCGAGGATATCGGCGCAACGGCCGGCGAGCCGGTGGTCAGAAAGAAACCGGCGAAGAACATCTCGGACGAGGTCAATGTCAGCTTGCCACTTTGGAAGCTCGGGTGACTCTGCGTCTCCGAGGATGGCGAGAGCTGTGACCAGGGACGCATGGAATATAAAGTACCTGCAGACGGCTCAGCTGTAATTCGCGGCTGGGAGTGAGACAGGAGCAGACGTACACTGAATACCAACTGACGAGCCGTGTGCATACGTTGTGGCTCAGGAACGAATGTATGGACACGATGCTGGCATGCGCAGCCTCTACACCGGCATCTCGGCAGTAGTCGTCTTGCTGTGGAAAGTAGGCAGCCGAAGTGCCTTGGCTTCGCTCGATGGCACGCTTCAACACGAGCTGGCGAAACAGAATGATCTTGAGATTCCAGAAACGCCACCACAAGCGGGACCTAGCGAAGAGATACCATTGCTCGAAGCTAGCCACGTCCTGGTCGAGTTGAAAGTAGGGGGGGATTGTTTTGGACCAAGCATCCAACGCCTCATTGAACTTCAAGGCCTCCTCTGCCGAGACGCTGCTTGATAGAAGACGATTGGAGATGTGGTTGAACTGCAGGTGAAAATCACTCTGAGCTTTCAAGCCCGAGTAGACGGTTGGGGCGCTAGATTCCTCGGGCACCACCGCGGTCCTCGGGGTAAGGGCCTGTTGGGGAGGATGGGTTTAGTCAGCTGGAACAGAACGTTGGGTTTCGAAACACTCACCTCATCAGAAACGTTCAGAACGGGTTTTACATCCATGGACTCCAATCCGGGAAGCAAGATTGGTCTGCCAAATGTGATGGCAGCGCCCGCGTCCATCAGATAAGCACCCCACCAGACTCTGCGACGCATCTCTCGCTGGAGCAAGTTGATCTCCCCTACATAACGAAACATCAGCAGTGGTTTCACCTACGAGCTTTCGAGGGCGGTGCCTAGGTGAGTGCCAGTGGCCGGGTTGAAGAAGCCCTGCGGCTCGCAATACTCGGGAGGACTGGATGACATGGTTTGAAACGGTTGGGCGTTCGGGATAGGGCGCGGCCGACGATGCTTACAGTTTGGGAGCTCTCGATGCAGGCCCAGGCTCAGAGCCATGCGAATGGCCAGGCCTAGAAAGTTGGAGCCGGTATTCGGCTTGTTGCGTTTCTGGCTGAGGTTGCTCAAAAGAACAAGAGCCTGAACAAAGGTAAGATTGGCACTTTCGAACAGCGACTCATCCTCGCCGAACGACAAAGCCTGGTGGTACAGGTCGTCTTGAAGGTCGTCCTGGCCATCATTCAGGCACCAAGCGCCGAGAGCCAAGACGGTGCCCAGGAGCATCTGCCACGAGCGGTGCGAGGGCCGCGGTATTATTTCGTGGTACTGGGCTCGGAAGGTCGCCTCGTGCACGAAGGGGTAGGACACATGGTAGACGGAGAAGTAGGAGTCCATCAGTCTGCTCATGAGCTCTCGCGACGCCATGCAACTAGAAAGGCGGGCCGATGAGGCTGCAACCTCGGGGAAAGCCCTAGGAGACTCGACTCGGATGCGTGACTCGGGCGTGAAGGTAGGGTTGCCTATCCAGAAGAGAAGGGATCGAAGGAAGAAGACGCCGGCAGTTGAGCCCAGGTAGCCGGTTCCTTTGGGCTCGACGGACAAGGCGGCCATGCCGTCGGCCAGCTCGTCCACGTCCTCGTGCCAGTCAAAGCCATCGGCCTCGTCGGGCACGGCCTCGGAGATCTTGTCCCTACCGTGCGGACTGGACGGACGCGTCGAGGACACGAGGGAGCCGGGGGACTGGGCAAGGACCGAGGGGCTGCGCGGAGTCTCCCCTCCCGAGGCCAGGGCTTCCTCGAGGTTCACGTCGGGCAGCCGCTGGGCGAACAGAGCCTCGAGCCGGTGTAATCGGCGTTCTACACTGGTGAGGTAGGCGCGCGTCAGCGGGGAGCGGACGACACGGCCGCTATAGTGGCAGTGGCGGCGGTTCTGCTGGCAGGCGACGCAGGCCGGACGTTCCCTCGAGCATTTCAGCTTCTTCACGCGGCACGAATCGCAGGCCAGGGGGTTGAGGTTGCTGGCGGGTGCGGGTGCGGATGCGGGTGACGAGAGCTCCATGGCTAGGGCGTTCACGGGCAGCCCGGATCGCACGCCGGGAACAAGAGGCACGGGGGTTCAACCGCCCGGGATGATCATTTCCCAGACGAGCGCGGTAGAGAGCGGACTGGTGTTCGCACCCGTAAAAGACGGGATACTGAGCGATTCTTCGCGCAACGCGTCGGACGAATTGATGGAGAGTAAATGGGGGTCGGCGAGTAGATGGATGGACCGTCGGGATAGATGGATGACTGTGGGCCCGGCATTTTTCACCACAGCCAACGTCTACCCGGGCCTATAGGTAAAGTATGGATGTAGGTAGCTCCCGCCTCCTCGAAATACTTAGCATCCATGCAATAAGATAAGCATTTCGTTAACTTACTGAAGTAGGTAAGTAAGTAGCTGATGGGATCAAAATGGAATAGAGGGGGCAT
This sequence comes from Nigrospora osmanthi, assembly GCA_029489945.1. NCBI lineage: Eukaryota > Fungi > Ascomycota > Sordariomycetes > Amphisphaeriales > Apiosporaceae > Nigrospora > Nigrospora osmanthi. Next base: position 1,982,882 of record CP120494.1, on the reverse strand, counting down.
ATTCGTTCGCCGAGCACTAGGTACTGTACCTTCCTTGTGTACCTCTTAAAGAAGTAGGGACGACCCATGGATCCGTTCAAGGCTTACTCAGCACGTGACCATTGAAACCCAGTACGCAACGCCGCCTCTCCTGCTTTCACGATCCCATATATCCTCTCAGTCTTCCCCCGGTACGACAACAGGACAAGATCCCCAATCTCTCCCGTGGAAGCTGGCTCGCGGTGTCCATCGATGACCCATGAGCGGGGAGGCGTGTGGGCTTGGGACCAATCCGTCTTCACCAAGATCCAGGCGAAGGCATGCGACCGTCTGCCCGTTGTTCCCACATGGACGAGAGAGGGGCACATCGATTTCACCATCTCTCCGTGTCGCTCCAAGAAAGGCAGGTCGGCGAAGCTCCTGGCATGTCTGCATACCCATCCAAGCACTTGCTTGCTCGGGCCATCGGTTCGGCTGCTATGAGGGCACTCGGCGGTGTAGTGGCAGATTTGCCGTGGTCATGCTGTTTATTTTTTTTTTTAACTTCTTTGGAGGCACCGTAATAGCCAGAATGTGGGTGCAGTGAGTATTTTACGTGCGTATTTAACGGCAGACTGGATCCCACACAGAATTTGCGTGTCGTGAAGTAAGTAAATACCAGGTACATACTGCCCAGGTTATGGATTCATCTGGGCCCCTAGCACTTGGATTATGGGATGCAAGTGCTTACAGCCCGCACCTGGAAGGTATGCCGGTAGACTTTCCACACAGACTTGGCGAGGCGAAGCGCTTGTAAATTGGAACGCATGGTCAATTGCAGGTGTGTGCTAGTACATCTACGCATCCTCTGATCGCTTAAGCTCCATAGCACAATCCCAAACAGCCAAGGAATCGAATCAACCCCTGACACCTGGAAACCAGGCATCATACCATTACAACGCTCAGATCTTGACCTGGCGAGCGTGGCGGCGGCGCTTCGAGTTGCACTGGTTGTTGTTGTTGGTGTTACCCTGGTTGTTGGTGTTGCCCTGGTTGTTGGTGTTGCCCTGGTTGTTGGTGTTGCCCTGGTTGTTGCTGTTGTTGCCACCCTGGTTGTTGTTGCCGCCGTTGCCAGCATTGCTGTAAGAACAAAAGTCAGCCTCGTACATCTTTCAGAATATCAAGAAACATTTTCTTACCTGGTTCCAGCAGAGAACAACGCCGGACCGGGGATCTTGTACTGCGGCTTGGTCTCATCGTTGTAGATGTTGTACGTGATGCCTACGTCCGCGTTAGCGCGAGCCGGACGTTCAACTGTGCCTTCCGTGCGTCTTACCCTCATCCTTGCTGGAGTAGAGCGCTGTGCCAGCGACACCTTCAGGGCTCTCGGTTCCCGAGGACGTGACTTGCAAGTTGATGCATTGGGGGTACCTGAGAAACAAAAACCCGTTAGACTGAGATCTTTTTCTCTCGAGATCTCACATGATACCGCATTGTGCGGTCACAAAACAGACAAATGAACCAGAAAAGACATACATCTCTGTGTTTTCACTCGTTAGTAAAGCCAACGCTAAAAAGGGGGGCGGGGGGAAAGGACTATCAGGGACCACTTACGAGCTTTGCCCTCAGTGCCAGCCTCGTGCAGAGCGATGAGTTCGTGGCGGAGAACGTAGTTGCCGGACTTGATGCTGGTGGGGACGGTCACGGTCCACTTGAGGTTGTTGGCGAGGAGCTCGTCGTCAGCCCACTTGCCGCGTTGGCCGCCTCCGGCGCCCAGGCTGGTCTGGCCAGCCTCGGCGATCTTGAAGAACTTGAGGCTCGTCTTGTCGACGGTGGAGCAGTCACCGCCACAGTCGGCCAGGTAGTCGATGACGGGGCCGGAGTGACTCTCGGGCCACTGGTTCCAGGTCAACTCGACTTCGTCGCCGGCGTTGACGGGCACGCTGAGGGCGGCGTTCTTGCCGTCCAGGTGGCAAATGATATCGGGGTCGTTCACGGCCGAGGACAGGACGAAGCCATTGTCCGAGGCGCCGTTGGCCCAGGTGACACTGTCGGGCTGGGGGCCGAAGGGAGCGGCGGTAGGGTCGAAACCCTTGAAGGACTTGCCGTTGACGGTGACCTCGGAAATGTGACCGTGGGCGGAAACGGACACGGCACCGACGAGGGCACTGATGAGGGTGGTTCTCAAGGTGGAAGACATGGTTGGAGGTTGGGTCGGGGGGTTCGAGGAGGATTGTACGGGGTAAAGTGAATCTGTAAGGGTGTAGAAAGGTGTATAACTGGAAGGTATACTGTTGCCGACTCGCGGTAGAGAATGTGATGACCTCAGGTCGAAAGAAAGAATGTAGTCAAAAAGACTGGGAAGAAAGGAATGGAGCTGAGGGAATGTAGATGACCTGCGTTGCGTCTGTAGAGCAGAAGGGAAGTGTCCAGCGGAAGGGCACGGCGTCTATCTATATACTCACTGCCCATCTCGAGGAGGCTCCAAGCGAGCGACTTCCCAGCAGGGGTCATGAGAAGGCTGATCCACCGAGCCGCCGCCGAGCCCTACCGGCCAACCCGATCTTCGTACTGACATCGGACGACCATGGTGCACAGGGGGATCGTACCGAAGGAAGCGTCGACAAGTACACCGGTATAACGGGCAGCAGGGGTGGCTTACAGAGACGCCAAGGAATAGTCAGGGGGCGCTCATGAGTGTCAGTAGGGATCTGGTACTGCAATTACCAAAGTTCTCCGGGCAAGTGGGCGGCAACTAGTCCGCATGGAGCCTTGTCCACGACCAGAACCACGGGTCCAAAAAGCGACCTTGCCTGCAGCAACTCGGCTACGGCTGAGATGCGCCGAGAAGGGTCGGTACCGAGTGCGTCAGTAATAACCACCTGAAGTACTTGGGCATTGGCAGCCAAGTGCTCAGCGATGCGGTGTCCTAGGACCGGGGGGGGGGGGGCTCTGACTGTGCCCTTACTGGAGGGCTGGTTCCCGAAGCAGGCCCAGGCAAGCCTCGGCGAGTGTAGCATATAGTGGTCGTCGTCGTCGGTTCAAAGCGATTGTCGCGAAGCCGCGGCATGATATTTCCCTATGTGTCTCCCTGTCCCGTGCCCCCCTTGCGCCGTCTGACGGTTCCAGTCGTGACCAAGATGGTGCTTGATGTTAGTGGGCTGGTGGGCCAGGTCGCGAACTTGGAGCCGCCGCCAAGAGCCATGGCAGTTTGGAAATCATCCCTGGCCGAGCCGCATGTTTCGGGCCCGGCCAAGCAAGAAAAAGCGGCGGGCGCAAGATCTCTGCAAGGGCACATTGGAACGGGTAGACGGGCTCATCTCCCGTGCCCATGGCGCTCCCAAAAAGCTGCTCTTGGTCCCCCTCTCCACAGGGGTCCGACGAGAAGACGTTACAGTCTGGGAAAGTGCAGACGGGAGGATTGTCGCATTGCGGCCGACCGAACCGGATCGCCGAGGATCATTGTTCCCTTCCCTGTGCTTTTCGGGACGCGATCCCTGCCTGGGAATGAAATGGCTTCTTTCCTGCCGTATGGGATGGGGAGGGGGGCTACGTGCATCAGTTCGTCGCATGACGGCGGGCCGAGGTGCTGCTGCTATTGGGGAAGGTTCCCCGTGAGATACGGGGAGTCGGTGAGGCCTAGGGACGAGACCACCGTGACTGTTGCAACGTACGTCGATAACCCCCATCTCCTTCAATCAGTAAGTTGCTCTGAAGGCTTATGTAGGTGCGGACTCGTGCACGCCGATATTATCGGATCAAGTCCTGGGGTTGGATAGATGGATGGATAGATGGATGGATGGATGGATGGATGGATGGATGGATGGATGGATGGATGGATGGATGGATGGATGTATGGATGGATGGATGGATGAGCCTGTCCGAGTTACCATGTACCTACCATACCTACTAGGTAAGCAGGTATACAGAGATGGGGTAGAACTACAGTCTGCCCTGCGAGGAGTTCATCGAGGTTCTCATTCTTTGGGTAGGTCGACAACCTCTATGGCAGACCTACGAATATGGACTGTAGTTAATGTGGAGGGAGAGGGATGAGTTAGCGCTTCCGCTGCCGTGCAATATTGGACGATTTTCCTTCCATGATAACGTAGCAACTGGCCCCTGGGACTCTTTTATTAAGCGGCTCCTTTGGATGGGGGCATCTCGACCATGTCACCTCGGCTGGTCGGCACAAGTATGGGAAAGTACGGGCTACCCCCCGAATTCCTCAATCCACCCGGGCACCCGGGTTAGGCTAATTACATAGGAATGGAACTTGCTTGCCAGCTAGAGGTTGAGGGACCAGCTCCGTGGGATGGAAGCAGAGAAGCAGAGATCCAAGGATGGCGCACGTGGCATTGGCGCGCACATCCAATTCGATGGGATTCCTTCCCGACATTGTGTAGGTGTGCTGCTGGCGCTGTAAGGGTATGTAGGGTACTTATTAGGTAGGGCATGGGAGGTGATGGATGGATGATCAGTGATGGACGCCCAGAGTCTGCGGTCGGCTTACTTTATTAGTACAAGCCCGTCTTCTACAGGACTGCAAGCCAGCCCATTTTCTCTCTTATAGTACACCTTGGCGTGGCTCCGCGTGAACAGAACACCAGCCACCGTCAGCAGTAGTCTGCCTGATCAAGGACACCCCTGAAGAAGAAGAGACGGACAGGCACGGCCCGCCCATGTGAGATCAATCCCATACTACATAACATAGGCAGCCTCATGCACCGTCAGCCACGAACCTACTCGAGTGGGAGTTGTCTAGGTAGGGATCCAATGACTCGTGAGCGTGGGCAAGCGTGGGCAAGCAACTCGAGCCACAGGGCGGGCACCGAGTCAACCTAGAAGCAATAGAAAAAAGCAAAGCAAGCCTGGCGGGCTGCACACGCGGTCCCGGTGCGCGCAAGCGCGCGCGCATGATAACGTAACCGTAGCCGGGCGACCTGCCCACCGACCGACCATTCGACGGCCCTCGTGGAGTTCGAGCCTTGAAAACGCTTTCCCAGTCCTGGGGCTGCCCAATGCATCATCGGCTTGGGCATCCCGTCGTCACCATTCCACTCTCACAGCCCCCCGTCGCGTCCTCCTCCTCCTCTCGTCACCCCTCCCAAGCATCACTGCGCCCCCGCTCCCCCCCGACTGGACGCTTGGAAGACCGAAGAGGAGGGAGAAGAAGAAGAAGAAGCAGCAGCAGCAGCAGCGCCCCGCCCGACACCTACGAACTTGACGACTACGCCGATATCCAGCGCCGAGACCGGGCCGCCCGCCGCCAGACCAAGGCAGCCGAGAAGCGACGCTGGCTCGACGAGCGCGACGAGATGAAGTTCTCCCACAGCATCCAGTTCAATGCTGTCCCTGACTGGAGCAGCCACTACATTGCCTACAGCAACCTCAAGAAGCTGTAAGTTGCCCCGGCCTGCCCCCAGCCACGCGCCGCCTTGGACCTGACCCCGCCGTGTGTGCCTCGCAGCATCTACACCCTCGAGAAGACGGTCCACCAGCCGACCGCCACCGATGCCGAGTCGCGGCCGCTTATCCGCGGCGAAGACCCCCAGGCCGTCTTTGCCCGCGCGCTGGACGTCGAGCTCGAGAAGATCTCCTCCTTCTACCAGATAAAAGAGAAGGAGATCCTGGACGACGCCGAGGCCCTGCTCCGCGACGTCGGCGCCTTCGAGGAAGACCCCGACCATGAAAACGAGGCCTACCCGCGCCCGGCCACGGCCCAGCACAGCGCCGATCACATCCGGCAAATGGCCCGCGGCCGCGGCAGTCGCAGCGCCCGCTCCACCGAGGACGGCGATGAGGACAGCGACAGCGCCGACGACGACGACGAGACCGCCGCTCTTACCAAGAAGCGCCGCCGGTCCAGCCCCTGGGCCCCGCCCAAGCGCAAAGCCCCGTCGTCGGCCATGTACAACTCGACCGACTTGACTGCTTCCACTGAACTGGGCCGCTCCGCCCGGCGGTCCAGCGCCGCCGGCTTCGATGACTTCACCGAAATGGAGTCCTCCAGCATCATGATCAAGAAGCGCATCATTGGCCACTACGTCCAGCTCTGCGAGCTCAAGTCCTACGTCCAGCTGAACCACACGGGTTTCCGCAAGGTGCTCAAGAAATTCGACAAGATCGTCGACACGGAGCTGCGCGCCAAATACATGTCCAACTTCGTGGACCCGGCCTATCCTTTCCGCCGGGAGACGATGAAGAACCTGGACGAGAAGATCGCCGCCGTCGAGCAGGCCTATGCCAGCATCGTCACCCAGGGCGATCTCGAGAGGGCCAAGCGGGACTTGCGATCGCACCTGAGGGAGCATGTCGTCTGGGAGCGGAACACGGTGTGGCGCGAGCTGATCGGCTTGGAGCGCCGTGCCGAGGCGGCCAGCCTTGGGCGCGGCCTTCTCGGCGCCCCCAACGACGGCATGCGGACCAGACTGCAGGGCGACGACGTGGTGCTGCCTCCCACCCAGCAAATCAAGACGCCCCTCGGCCGGTTTACCTGCCCGACGTGGGTCCTGGGGCAGCCCATGTTGACGCTACTCATCATCATCGTCACTTTTCTCGTCCTGCTCTTGGTGCCCATCATGGACTTGCCCGAGCAGCAGAACTGTCTGGCGATGCTGGTGTTTGTCAGTCTGCTCTGGGCCACCGAGGCCATCCCGCTCTTTGTCACGGCGCTCCTCATCCCGTTTCTGTGCGTCCTCCTCAACATCCCTCGCTCCGACGACAACCACGAACGACTGGGTTCCAAGGATGCCACCAACTACATTTTCGCCTCCATGTGGACGCCCGTCATTATGCTCCTTCTCGGCGGCTTCACCATCGCCGCCGCCCTGTCCAAGATGAAGATCGATAAGCGCATCGCTACGTTTGTGCTGAGCAAGGCAGGCACGCGGCCGCGGACCGTTCTTCTGGCCAACATGTTCGTGGCCGCATTCGCCAGCATGCTCGTCAGCAACGTGGCGGCGCCCGTGCTCTGCTTTTCTATCATCGAGGTACGTTGAACCCGCCCCTCTGACGCGGGGACGAGACAGCACTGACACACTCTGCAGCCTATGCTACGAAACCTGCCTGCGGGGTCCAACATGTCCAAGGCCGTCATCATGGGCATTGCCTTGGCCTCCAACATTGGCGGCATGCTCTCGCCCATTGCCTCGCCGCAGAACATCGTCGCGCTCGACAACATGTCCCCGGCACCCACGTGGGGGCAGTGGTTCTTCGTCGTCATCCCCGTCGGCGTCGTCTCGATCCTCATGATTTGGGTCCTGTTGCTGATGACCTTTCAGCCTGGCAAGGGCACCACCATTGTGCCCATCCGGACGGTCCGGGAGGAATTCACCGCGGGCCAGTGGTTCGTGTCTTTCATCTGCATCACCACCATTGCTCTTTGGTGCGCCAGCCATCAGCTTGAATCCACGTTTGGCGACATGGGCGTCATCGCCATTATCCCCATGCTCTTGTTCTTCGGCACCGGGGTTTTGACCAAGGAGGACTTCAACAACTTCCCCTGGACCATCATCATGCTGGCTGCCGGCGGCCTGTCTCTCGGCAAGGCCGTCAAGTCGTCGGGCTTGCTTCACACGGTGGCGGGCAACATCTCGGAGGAGGTCAACGACCTTGACCTCTACACGGTGCTGCTGATTTTTGCCTCGTTGACCCTGTTCATCGCGACCTTCATCAGCCACACAGTCGCGGCGCTCATCATCCTGCCGCTGGTCAGCGACATTGGCAAGGCCATGGATGAGCCTCATCCGAACCTGCTGGTCATGGGCTCGGCCCTCATGTGCTCGGCAGCTATGGCGTTACCGACGAGTGGTTTCCCCAATATGAGTAAGTGCCGCTCCGACCATCATGGTCTCCCAGTATTGCTCCCTTGACATCGGGTAGCATTGCTAACACACCGATAGCTGCTATTATGAAGGAAGATGCCACTGGGCAGCGGTATCTGCAGGTAAAGCATTTCATCACCCGTGGCGTGCCCAGCAGCATCATCACGCTTGCCGTCGTGGTTACTCTGGGCTACGGGGCCATGCGTGTTATGGGCATGTGAGTGGCGCCCGCAGCGGAAAGAATGCGCTTTCGGTAGGCCGGACTGGACCGCCTTTTTTTTATGACCAGCATCATGGGCCGGTGTTGCTGTGGGCTAAAAGGGGCACGCGTGTCCCATTTCATAGATTGGTACGTGGTCGTTCTTGGGAAAGGGGCTAAGCACCAAGGCGACGCCCAAGTATGTGGGTCACAGGTTAGCTCGACGCATTTTAAGCGATGCATTATAGAGTTTGGGAGTGCCAGGGAATTCGACCCCCCCCCCCCCTTCCCGGGATCTTTCGTCTGTAGTTTTGCATGTTATCTTTAACATGTAAGATATATATATGTGTGTGTTGTGTGTGTGTGTGTGTGTGTGTGTGTGTGTGTGTGTGTGTGTGTACCTCCTTCAGGCATTTTTTTCCAATGCCTGTATTCGGATGAGGCGACTTTGGAGGTTGGCAAGCGTTTCGCTTGCCGTGGACCAAGTAAAGCAACGTGTAAGTCTATTTAAATACGAAGAAGGGCTAGACGTCGGGGGCGGGGCGCCAAAACCCGTGGAACAATCACCGCAGGGGCCGCGAAGCTGAGTTTCCCTATCGTCCAGTCCAGGTCGTTACAAAAGTGTCCCGGCATCACCAGGGCCGTCCCGGCTGGCCATGCTACGGCTTACATATCCGGCTGTATATGCACTGATGATGGGGCTCGGGACGTTACAAGAGGCCCGGGTGTGGCCGGCATATCTGACTACCATGTGTATTACTTGGGGGCCAACCGTCGGGTTCGGGGTGTTGTGACTGGCCGAAGTTACCGGGGCGATCCCGGCGGCGATCCTGTTCGCGAGTTGGCGGTAGCCAGTGCGGGGGAAGTGGCTAGAATCCCGAGAATAGAGGCGTCCAATGCAACGACACGCAGGGCCGGAGGTTTCCTGTGCGGTATTACAAATCGGATACGGCTGAGTAATTCGAGCCGCCGCGTGAACAGCCCCTGGGGATATTAAACTTTCAATGCTATACTTCCCCTGTACGTGCTGTGCGGGGGACATAGCAGGACGGGATTCCCCCGTCGTTCACGTCCCAGAACCGTGCCCCTGGGATACCAGCCGATTCCCTAGTCTATGGGTCGGTTATAGGTATATAATAGTTGAGGCGGCCGGTCTGAAGGGGAGAGAGAAACTCGGTATCGTGAGAGAGCTCTAGTACATTTTTCCATATCCCCAAGCACGCCTCTATCACCCCTATCAGCATGGCCCCCCTCGCCCCGTACGCCGAAGCGCACAAGCCCGAAAACCTCGGCGGGCCCGGGGACGCGCGCCCGACGGCGGCGCGGGTCGTCGAGGACCTGGGCCTCGTGGGCAGCGCCGACTGGGCCGGGCGCGTGGTCCTGGTGACGGGCGTCTCGCGCGGCGGCATCGGGCTCGACACGGCCAGGGCCCTCCACCTCAGCGGCGCCGACGTCTACATCACGTCGCGCAACCCCGCGCAGGGCCGCGAGCTGGCCCGCGAGATCGCCGCCGACGGCCGCCCGGGCCGGGCCGACGTCGTCCTCATGGACCTGGGCTCCCTGGACAGCGTCCGCGCCGCCGCCGCCGAGTTCCTGCAGAAGAGCGGCGGCAAGCTGAACGTCCTCGTCAATAACGCCGGTACGGGTTTCCCAATTCCCTCCCCCCCCCCTCTCCCTTCTCCCACTGAGAAAGAAACGGGTCCGCCTGTTCGTCGTTTTCCCCCTGGAAAGCATAAGCTGAGAGCCATGTGTGAAGGCGTTATGAGCCCTCCGCAGGAGAAAACGAAAGACGGCTTCAGGTCCGAGTTCGGCACTAACCATCTGGGTATGTCCTTTGCCCCTTCCCCGTGGCCGTATCTTTTTTTTTCTTTTTCGCGCCCTCTGACCAGCAAACCATGATGCCCAGGCCACTTCCTGTTTTTCCACCTGCTCAAGGACGCCCTCGTCGCCTCGGCGAGCCCGGCGTTCGCCAGCCGCGTCGTGGTCCTCACCTCGTCCACGCACCGCAACGCCGCCATCCACCTCGACGACCTGCAGTTCGAGGGGCGGGCGTACACGGAGTGGGAGGGGTACGCCGAGTCCAAGCTCGCCAACATCCTCTTCGCCAACGAGCTGGACCGGCGCTACGCGGCCCGCGGCGTCCGGGCCCTGAGCGTCCACCCGGGCAGCATCGAGACCGTCATGGTCCAGCGCATCTCCTCGGAGAAGAGGGCGCAGATCGAGGAGATGGAGGACCACCAGCGGTCGATGAAGACGCCCGCGCAGGGGGCGGCCACCACCGTCTGGGCCGCCCTCGCCCCGGCGCTCGAGGGCAAGGGCGGCATCTACCTCGAGGAGGTGTCCGAAGGGCAGCCAGCCCGGCCTGGCGCTGGCTTGTTTGACTACGGATACGCTCCCCAGGCTTATGATCCCCCGACCGAGGCGAAGCTGTGGGAGGTGAGCCTGAAGCTGACGGGAATTACTGAGTGATGCGGCCGCGGAGAAGTTCGGGAGTGGCAAGGGGCCCCTGAGCCAACCCGAAAATACCGTTTATAGTATGCACTTCAGCGCGAGTAACAGCACTTTTTGTCTGGAGTAAGAATATAGCAAATCCCTTTAAAGTCTACAGCAGTCTAAACGCTATTGCCGCATCCCAAGGGTCCCGTACCTATTGATTAGTAGTCCGTAGCGAGGACGTTCTCACCGAGGCTAAAATAGCGGCGTATTAAAACAGCCATGATGCTATCATGCGTCATTTTGTTCCGGGTATAGTTAGAAGTGCGTGCATTTGATATGGGAGCGTAGATGTAGGTATGTAAGTACATGTACGTATGGGATCCCATTCGTACTGAAGGGGGCGGCTCTTGAGTAAATTGCCTATTAAGGTAGGCGCTGGACCACTTGCAACCCGGGTTGGCAGTTTCCCTGTGCGTTGACGGGACCCCTGCCAAGCGTCCGGTCCGCCTCCAGTCTGATCACGCTCATCGACTAAGCAATCCACCGCGGGGGAATTGATTCTGGGATAATCGGACAGCCTAATAACCAACAACCCCCCCCCTCAATCTCATCGACCGCCTTTTTGGCACCTCGTCATTGCCCGCCCATCCCACTCTCTCCTCCCTCCTCCGCCCCCAACCCAGCCCCGACGACGGAAACCCAAACAAAAAACCAACTTCGCGCCTCGGTAGCCCGCGAGACAAGCCCTTTCGCGCCGACAAGGGCCGTCCGAGCCGCAACGAATTCCCCCACCCCCCCTCCAGGGTGTGCCAACAAAAAAAAGAAAAGAAAGAAACGGGCGACCGAACCCCCAAGCCAACCCACTCCTCCCTCCCAATCTTCCCGCCCGCCGCGAAACCCCCCACCCCCTCTCACGATGCAGCCCGCCCGACCGAGCGACAGTGGGGCGGCCTCGGGGTCGCGGACGGTGACGCAGACGACGACGACCACCACCACCGGTAACAGCCGCCACGGCGAGGGGTCGGCGGCGGCGGCGGCCCCGAACCCCGAGGCGACGGCGGCGCCGTCGGCGATCCTCCGGCTGCGCGGGGCGCACGCGGGGCGCGGGCCGCGCGTGCAGTGGGCCGAGGGCGTCGTGGACAACGAGGGGCTGGGCCGCAAGAGCAGCAAGGTGTGCTGCATCTACCACCCGACGCGCGCCGTGGGCGAGAGCAGCGACGAGTCGTCGTCGTCGTCGTCGTCCGACGACTCCTCCTCGTCCTCCGACGGCGACGGCGACGGTTCGGATGCGGGCGACGCCGATCGCGCGGGCAAGGGCAAGGGCAAGGGCAAGGCACGCGACGGCGGCGGTCGCCATGCGCGGGCGAGGCGAGGCGCCCCCCACAACCACCACCACCACCCCGGGGACTGCGGTGGCAGCGGCGGCGGCGGCGACGACGGTCACGGCCACGAGCACGGGAACCGGCCGAGGCGGCGGCCAAGCCCGAATGCCTACGAGAAGCAGCCGAAACCCAGACCCTCCAACAACCGGGATACCGGGCCCCGAGGCGCGGGTCAGGGCGAGAAGAAACCGGCCCAGTAGTTCACCCTTGGACGGCTCTTCTGCGAATAGCGAGATTTCGGGCTAGGCCACATCCCCTTGGGGCATCCGCATGCTTTTTTGGAATTGGTAATCCGAGACTCTCATATGCAGGCACCCCGTTTCCCACTCTACCCAAACCAAACACATCCCATACCCATGTCATAGTACGAGCAACAGCATTATACCCCCTTGGAAGGACCTTAAACAAGCAAAAAGCGGTTTCACAGTAATGTCTTTCAAGAACCAGGAATTGGCGCAGCCCTTTCATATTAAACGAACAAAAGTCCGTGGACCATGCCTTGAGGTTGCCCTCACAGCTGCGCGTCTCATCACTGTCCCTGTCCCTGTCCTCTCGGTCCGTTGGACCTAGGTGAAATAACGAGTCCATAGCCTGGCATATTCAATCCCCCCGGGGGGTCCTCTGGCCTGTCTTTACCCCCCCTTGCGGTTTCCCCTCTCCTTCTCTTCCAACGCGGAGCGACGCAACCCGTCACAGGGACTGTCGCGCCGTGAAATGGCGTGTGTAAGATGTGTTATAACAAACGCCTCGAAATGCTGGTATGGTGGCTCCCTTCGTTGCTAATGGTACAGTGTAGTAGGGTCTAACGTGTCAAACTAAATCAGGTTTCGCTGCGCGCAAATGCTGTACTGATCGTGTCGCTTCCGGGGCGAATCGTGCCCTTAACCGGAGCCGTTCGACGACGTGGGTGATATGGGAGACGTAACCATCATCATGCTGGGCACTTGCTTTCGAATGAGGCCCCTCTTGCGTTGCTCGGGCCGCGGCACGCCTTCAATGGCACGCGGCTCCTTCATAAACGAAGGGTCCAACCGCAGCGGGATCCGTGTCGTAACCGCCCGGTAGTCGCCAGCGAACCCAGCGTTCGGCACCGGCACCGATGCTGTGCGCCAGATGTGCTCACTGTTGTCGTTCAGAAAGCCCTGCTGGACCTTGGCCGTCCTCGCCGGCGCCTGCATGCCGGGTCCGCTGTGTGAGAGTCCATGCGATGCCCGGATCGTCGAGAGTCGCGAAAGCCCGGTGAGACCCGTCCGGCCTCGCGCTTTCTTGGCCAGGATGATCTCATCGAAGAGCTGAATAGCGGGGGAGGTGCCCGGCGCCGTCTCGCGCTCATGAATAAACTCGTTGAATGCTGGACGGGGTCAGTTTGCCGTTGGAGACGGGGGAGCCCACAGCCTGAACTTACTCTGTGTTTCCTTCATCATGGCGGCGTACTCCTGCTGGTCGTACGGCAAGCTCTTGATGAAGCCGTTCATGTCGAAGGCATACATCTGACCCGAGGCCCTCTGCGCCTTGGATGGCCGCCCCAGGTACTTTCGGTACGTGAAAAGAAGACTGGCAAGGCAGCGTACAAAGGCGGCGCGCACCTTGTCTGCGTTGAACGCAACCGGGCAGACAAGCGACACACAGCCCAGACAGCGTCCGTGAGAAATAGCATCGCACCCTGAGCACTTGTATATGCCATCGCCCTCGGCCCGCTCGTCGCAGATGGAGCACAACGAGAAATTGTCATGGGCCTCGAAGCCGAAACAGTGGCCCTCTACCCAAACCGTGGTCTCCGTGTTCCGCACCGGCTGTATGAGCATGTTGGGCATCACCGTTGACGCCGCCAGCGTAGACTGCGCGTACGTAGACGGCGCGTACCCTCCATAAGAAGACTTGGAGTCCACCGAGATGGCCGATATGGAAAGGTTGGTCTGGTGTCCGTTCAGGAACGGCATAGCCGGCCGGTGCGTCGGGGGCTGGCCAAAGGACGAGCTTCGCCGTCCCTTTTCCTCGTGGAAGGTGCCGGATCGCTTCTCCTTCAGCGTTGCCGCCTGGGAGAAGCCCGAGTCGCTTCGCGAGATAGGTGTCGTGGGCATGGACGGGAAATTGTCCGAGCTGGGAGACACCGAGCTCGGGGGACTCGTCTTGTTCGACTTGCTGGTCATGGGGCGTTCGGTCCCTGTTGGTTTAGCATGAGAAAAGACGTTGAACAAGGGTGCCTTCGGCGGCTCGGGTGAATCGGCTTCGGCAAAGGCAGACGAGTTCTGCGCAACCCACTTGCCCAGCGTGCTCGGCGCTGCCCTCTCGTTGAAGATGGTACTGTTCTCGGCCGAGAATGCATCGTACGGGAAAGACTCGACGGCATACGGGGGCGGCCCAGCCGGCACACCGTAACGGATGGCATGCGGAGCAGCAACTTGCAATAGAGACATCAGCTTGCGCCGAATCTGCTTGGGCAGGCGATGAGGTTGGGACGTCGCGTCGATCGTGTCGTTGTCGAGGTCCACGAGGACGTAATCATCGTCCGGCAGCTGGATGTTGTCGTACCGACGCTCTATGCCCACGATATAGGGGCATGGGGCATCCAGAGCGGAGAGCAGCCGAGCGGGAAGAATGGGAATGAAGATGCTCGACCACTTGAGGGGGTACATCAAGCTGGCGATGGCGTGGCATGCCAGGTGCAGCATGGCGGTATGCGATGACAGGAATATGATGCGTGACTCAGAGATGGCATACTCGAACAAAGCAACCATATTTTCCAAGGACAGCGACCGGAACAGAGCGTAGAGATCAATGCTGCGAGCGTTCGGTAGCTCGTTTTCGGCCTCCTTTCGTGCGTACAGGCGCAGTTCGCGAACACCAATCTCGACCTGCGTCTTGGATCCGAGAGGACTGAAGGCCTCGGCACACAGATTGACAACATAGCGTTCCAGCGGTTGCCACCTACCCACCCGGGGCGAGGTCGGAGGGACACGGAGAATGCTGCCGTCCGTCATGGGCACAACCACGGCTCGGAGCCAGTCCTTCCAGAACGATAATCTGCTGGCGTCTCTTCCGAGAATGCCAAATGCTCGCGGCGTCCATAAACCGCTTTCGCCAGCTGTCAAACCGTCGATTTTGGAGGCCGCTCCGTGCCGTAGTGGCCTAAGCATCTCCGTCATGAGGCTGATCTTCTCCTCTACCGTGCTGATCTGATCGTCGAGCATGTCTCGAGCGTCGGAGCCCGAGGGAACAGTTGGGAGCTTGGCCAACAGTTGTGACAGGTGCGCTCGCTCGGCCGCAAGCCTGGCTCCTAGGCTCGCGGCCAGTTCACGTTCCTCCTCCGTCATGTGGTTCTGGCGCCATTGCTCGCACCTCCGCTCAATATCCTCGGCCACGTCGGCGGGCACGGCCGTCCACACAATGATGGTAATGCCATAAATCTTGGAGTTGTCGTCAGATGTCATGGTGAAGCCGTGCCAGGTGGACCGGGGCCTGTCGTCGGAGGAGACGATCTGAATGTCGTTCGGAAAAGCAAACATGGGCACGTAGTCTGGGAATCGGCCCCGTCGGGTCAAGTCCTCGGTGGCGTCGCGAGGAGGATACCGGTCGAGTAGTTCGGGCTCGAAGCGTCGCTTCAAGGGGTGCATATCAGGGTCCAGATTCAGGGGCTCAGGGGGCGGGATGACCGAGTTGTAGTTGCTCAATCGCTTGGTGGTACGGATTGATGCTGCCGTGGGTGCGTTAGTTGCCTCAGACGGCGAAATTCTTTCGGCGGTATGGAGAGGGGATTCCGTACCAGGTTTGGGGGTTGTTGGCTGCCTGCGCACGCTGTTCATGTCCTTGAAACTAATACCCCGGCGTATACTTCCTCGGATACTGCCCCGTATGCTCTTCAGCGGGCTCAGACGCCCGCTCGCCAAGGCGTCTGCCTTGATCCGCTCGGTTCTCGGGTTGACCATGGGCTGTCTCGCGCTTGTCCGAGCGCCAGCGCTGAAGCTGAGGTCTTCGAGAAAATTCTCCCGCTCGGCAGCAAATTTGAAAAGAGCCTTGTCAAAGTCGAAGTTCTCCAGGAAGGCCGGGAAGCCGTCGGGGCTGGCAGCCCCGGGAAGCGGGTTTGGACGAATCGTGGCACTGCTCCTATTGCTCCTCGTATTCCCGTCCGCCTCTTCTAAGGTCTGCATCGACATCTTGGAGATGCGGTTGTTGCCGCCCGAGTTTTGGCGCGAGTGGCGGGCCGTCCTCGGGGGCGGGGGGCTCGAGATGGAGTCCCGGTTGGGGGGTTCCTCATCTGGCTCGCCATCCTCGTCGATAACAGAGTCGACATGCGACGGAGTCGATTGGGGGGCGAAGTCCTGGTACGAGATGCTGTCTATACCGGCGATCCAAAAGTAGTCGGCGAGGGGGGCCGATGAGTTCTTTTTGTCCTCCATGGCATGTCAATCCGCCGGAGGACCTTGCTCCCTCCTCAGTTGCTTAGCAGGGCCGATACCACAGCACACGAGAGCGATCGGGGGGAGGGAGGGAGGGGAGGGGGGCGGTGTGGGCAGGCTGGAACCGGAGAAGCGTTCTGGTGTTTCTCCCTCGTCTCCTGGTTCTCTCGCAGCGGCTTCGTCGTCGCCTGCTGGGACTCGTTCGCGTTGCAGGAGCAGCCGACTGGGGACGGTTTGGTGCGGCTTGCTTGCTTGCTTGCTGCGACGGGCCAGAGCTCGGGAGGGAAACAGCAAGTCTGTGTTTCGGGTTGTGCAACTGGCAGGCGGGAGGGGGGGGACCCGGGGGTCTTCTTTTGTTATTCGAGAGGGATCGGCGATTGTCGTGGTATATAACGGGAGCGGCGAGGCAAATTGGGGAGCAAGCCGATGCAGAGTGCTATGATTGTCAAGCACGATGCAACCAAGTGGGAAGACGGGCCCCGTAAATGCGTCAAGTGAGAGTACTCCTCAAAAGTGGGAGGGGAAATGGGGAGGGCGGGTGGAGGGATCGGGACGCGGTCCAGCAACTTTCGATGTGGACATGCGTAAATAAAGGGATGGGGGGGTGAAGGAGGCAAGGAAGCACGGAGGTGTCTATCTCGAAGGCGCCCGAGATGTTGCGATGCGATGGGCCGGCGTGATCTGGGACCTGAGGGGGGTGTTGTTTCCTTCTGTGCCGGGGTTGTCTTTTCGCTGGCGCAGCGGACTGGACTAGTTGGAGTAGTGGGAGCCGGGAGGCGTGCGTCGCAGGCAGGCGAAATGTATTATGGGATGGATGTTCAAGGAGATTGACTTCCTAGGGGGGTACGGATTGGCTGGTTGGTACCGGCGCGAGACCACAAAAATGTTAGGTACCACCCCCCAGCAGCTTAGGCAGGTACTTCGGCACGTTCTCATGCAACCGTCATGCACGCCCAGCTCAGCTCGCGTCCATTCGGGTTGCCCAAGTCCTGAAAGGGGGGATGGATATACTAGCGTCTTGACAATTGGCCAGCGGCGGGCGAGAGCGAGCGAGAGGTATGTAGAGAGAGAGAGTGTGTGTGTGTGTGTCCGTATGTGTCTAGGAGAGAGAGGGAGGGCGAGGTGGCCTAGGGAAGGGAGCCCTGGAGGGGGGGGACAGAGAATGGAGGAGAGGGAGAGGGAGAGATGGATGATTGGGAGGGCCGAGGTTCTCGAACCAGCACAAGAGAAGGAGGGAGAAGAGAGAGAAGGGGCGGGATGTCGGAGGTGACGACGGCCTTCCTCGCCTCTCCTGTCAAGAAAAAAAACGCGCCGGTACACGACGGTTTACCCGTTGAACTCCCCTGCTTAGAAGACGACGAGGTATGGATGTAAGTCCAGTGGGAGAGGTGGCAGGTAGAAGGGAGGCACAGTAGCATCGCATCCCACGTATGCATGCGCGTGTAGGTACCGGCCTGACGGACCAGCCCACGGCGACAACACGAACGGCGCTGCAGAGTTCCAGCGGCGAGCCAGACACAGCACCAGGCCGGACAGGGATAAGGGGATGGATGGGAACGGATTGGGCTTGGGCACACTGGGCAGCGGGATGGGGGGGGAAGGGGGGAGACTCTTGGGTGTGGGAGTTGGATGGGGGTTCGGGGGTCCTTTGGGAACTAGCCCAAGCGCCACGCCTAGCGGGCAGCAGTAGCGGGCAGCATTAGTAGCATCAGCATCAGCAGCAGCAGCAGCAGCAGCAGCAGTAGTAGCAGTAGTAGCAGCAGTAGCAGCATCGCATCGCATGTACGCCACGAGCGTGGCGGTACACACACACATACACACAGGTCCCTCCGGCTCCCCGTTCTAGGTTAGACCATTTGTTAGAAAGACCTACCTACCTACCTCCTGGGTCTGGAGGCTATGGTACGAGTAAGAGAGGTAAGTAGTGTGTAAGGTATGCAAGTACATACTGTGTATTGGCCGCTATCACCAGTACCAAAAAGCACCCGGGTGGGATGGATCAGGGACCGGCCCTGTCCATGGAGGCAAGCGGAGACCTCTCCCATAGGAAAGGGCCCCACGGGCTACGGACGTATTGTAATCCATGGGATGGGATCCCATCCAACTCCCCCTCCAGGGAGGCCCGTACGGCGGCGCTGTGGAGCATTTCCCTGAGATCCATCTATGCGAGCGACAATAGGTACTTCCGGGCAGTATCCAATGAGGTAGGTATGTAGGTAGGTACGAAGGTAAGTAGGTGCTTCACCACCTTCACCCCGTTGCGCTGCCAGCCGGGTTGTTCCCGAAACCCTATGTCTTTTAATACATCAGACACATGAATATTAAGGTAGATATTTATAAGTAAGTGTACATGTGTGCGTACATAAGTATGTATGTAGGTACACAAATAGCCGGCTGTTATTACCTACCTCTCCCGCTCGGGCCCACGACCGCCGTCTATTTGTGCTGCTTGCCCCGTCACGGCATGTCTCTGCCTACGACGCAAGGCATATAGAGGTCGTAGACACGACGGGCCCCGGGGGTCGGGGCCAACCTGTGTGATATTCGGTAAGGCATGGACGTACGAGGAAGAAGGGGGCGCGCGATGATGAGCAGCTGTGGGATCGGGCATGTACTACACAACTACCCTCCCGGTCCAGCTGTCGTGTAGCCGTCCTAGGTAGATCCGAGCATGCGACAGACAAAACCCGGGCTCAGGCACCGTCGGTACCCGCACACATCTTACCCATGACAACCTACATACCTGGAGGCGTGGGCGACGGCCAGCCGGGTATATCCTTCCCCCTCCCCCATTCGACCTGCCCGCCTCTTACACAGCACTGCACTCTTATTACTTCCAGTGTACCACCGTCGTACACGCGCATAGCGACCCCACGGCGAGCGCGGGCGCGCGGGCTGTGAGACAACAGCATCCCGTCCTGGCCGTTTCTTCCGCGTCCCCCGGCCTGATCTGTCACAACCCGCCGTCCGTCTAGGTAGTGTGTGTCAAATCGCCGAGGCCTGGCCAGACGTCACACCTACGATCGATGGCATGGACTCCTCCGGACGTCCCGCCGCCTGCTTCCCTTACCTGCATACATCCATCCACGGGCATCCATACCCCCCACCCCTCTTCTTACTTACACAGTATGTACCTACTCCTGGGTATCCATCCCATGGACCTCTCCGTCGGATGGGGAAGGGGGGCATGGTACGATTAGGATGGATGGGTGCCCAGGCTGGGTTGGCTTGGTTGGCCAGCTGCTGCTCGTTCGTGGCCCACGGGAGAGCGCCCATTAAAGCCATATCCATCTTTCAGTATCCATCGTTCGGGTGGTCCCTCGAAAACAGAACGAGTCCTGAGCCCTGACCGGGCCAGAGGCAGAGGGCCACGGAGAGAAGCCGGAGAGACCACCCGAGCTCGCTCCCTGATTAGCCGAGCTGTGCTGGCTGGTTCAATTTGTCTGCCCCTGATCACCATTCCCCCCCTTCTTCCCCCCCCCTCTCGTAGCCACGCCCGCCCAGGGAAAGGGCCCTAATGATGTCCGGAGAGGGCCGCTAGGAAACGACACTATCATCTGGCACTACCAATTTGAAAGAAGCGCTCGCTGTCGATCGGGGCGAGCACCGTTGCTTCAGCTGCGCCGGCCCATCGGCACAGACCCTCGCCGGCCATGACACCGCCAGGGCGATCGACCTGCTCCAACAGGAATTGCGGCTGCTCTTGGACCGACTGGGTTTGGCGGCGGCAAAATAGCGTTTGTGTTCCTTGCAGCAAGCCGGGCCTGCATCGCCTTGTTAGCGAGACCCCCAACGCCAACGCGCGCGTGCCCCTTTCCTGTCGCCTCCACACGGCCGGTCGCGATTTTCTGTGTTCAAGCTTGCAAGGTTCTGGGTCGCTGGCGTCCGCACCGAGTTTGTACAAGCGCCGGCCCGCCATCTCTCCTCCCTCCCACTGCCTCCCTACTAATAGATATATGCTATTTGTCTGTGCGTCCGCAAGGAGGGCTTTGCTGCTGGCGGTTCAGACGGCTCGGCATGGGCGTTGCGATCGGTCATATCATCCCATCGTGCCCAGTGTACTTCAGGGTCGGCCTGCCACATACTGCTGTTGATGTTCTTGCTATTGCTGTTGTTGCTGCTGCTGCTCGTGCCGCTGTCGTCGCCGCCGCCGCCGCTACGATCGCCCGCGCGGGCGCAGCAGAACGGCTCGTATTGGGAGCCGCCGGCCGCCTGGGAAAAGGCTGGATGGCAGCGCCGTGTCTTGGATGGCCCTCGGCAACCCCCCTGTCAGGTACATAGTAAATAGATGGAGTCCCGCATGGGTGGGGACGAGCGCCCAAGACATTCCCATCCAGGATGCCTTCAACCCCCAGAGCCTGTGCAGACCCAACACACAATGACCGTTAGCCATCCGTGCGCGCCAATTTTCCGCTACCCGATTGTCTGTCGGCTTGGGAATGGGCAGGCAAACCCTAGCGGACCGGCAGGGTAGGATAGGAGGAGGATTGCATACGCCTGTTCTTCCCCCCCCGCCCCTGGTGCCTCAGTGCGCGTCATCGCCGAGGATCAAGAGGGCTGCTCCCACACGACCAGAGGAGCCGCTCTCTCGGCCTACGGAGTACGGAGAAGCGCGCGTGGGAGGGGGGTGGGCAGGCAGTCGGAAGAGTAGAGAGCGGGCATGGTGAGAGCCATGGAGACAGATCTAGCCAAGGCGGAGGAGGCGCGCGCACACATACCTCGGCAGCTACCCCAGGGACAGCAGCCGCAACAGTCACGGTGTTTCAGAATATCACTCGCCGCCTCTGTCTCTGCAGTCCGGACGCGGTTTTTTGCCTGCCGGGCCTCCGCCGTGGCCCTCCCCATCCCATAGTCCTGTGGGATGTACGGTGCGGTGCCAGTAGCCATGGCAGCCCGACCAGCATGCAGGCGAGCCTTGCCCACCCACCAGCACACCACCCTTGGTCACAGAGAAGGATGGATGGCTCTCGGTGGTTGTGATTGTGTGTGTGTGTGTGTGTGTCGTTGCGGGACTTCGGTGCTCAAACCACGGACGGAAGGGGCAATGCGCATACCAGCCCGACGGCGGGACTCGTGCTTCTGGGCTCACTGCTCCGATATCTACTGTTACTGTGTATGGATGAGAGGGATGCTGGATGGAGTCCCTGTACAACATGCTGCTGCCAATTACTGGGTACATGCATGTCTCCTGTCCCCAGTTCCCCTTCCCCCCTCCCCTCCCCCCCGGCGGCTTGCCTGACCGTATCTGGCAAACTGGCTGCCGATTACTTTCACCCTCGACCAGGGGCGGAACCCCCCCCCCTCCAAACCCTTCTTGCTCTCTCTCCCATGCAGGGAATGGAGTATACACCTGCACGCGGCCGATTCCGGTCGTATAAGACGCTACGCTAAGACAAGGGACCGCAGGGCTGGGAATCCCTCTCGCGGGTTCGACGGCATCGTGGGCAGCGTGATGATCTAACAGTATGTTGTTCTACATACTCCGAGTCCATGGTTGGCCTTTTTCACCCTCCTAGGCCAAGGTGCTGCCGCTGTTGCCGCCGCCGCTGCCGCCGCTACAAAAGGCGGCCGACGTGCCGACCTCGTCTCATGAAGGCTGTTCTGCGGCTTAACCAGGGCCCTGCCTCACGACTACACATCAATGCACATGGGACTGGAGGACAGGTACTGGAGGGGAAGGGGGGGCGGGGCCGCCGACCCGCCCGTTCTGTCCCGTCCGCGCCGCCGCCAGACAAAATGGAAGAGTCCGAGGGCCCGGCAGAAGAAGGGGGGGGGGAAGAACCTGACAGGCGGGCTGGCTGCAGGTCATTGACGTCGATTCTGTCATGATCGTGTTTTGCTTTTTGTCTTGTCATCTCTCGGACTTGTCCGTGCATGATCGCCGGGGAGCGCCACGGTGCCATGCCGCGACAAGCCACACACGCGACCACCCCCCATCACGTACCGCGTCCGGTCGGCAGCTTTCCTGCTCGGGGTCGGAGGGGGGGGAAAATCCTATAGAGAAGAGAGTCTTCTTCGTTGCCCGGCCAGGCAAACAGGCAGGCCCGAGTCTTGGTATATCGTAGAGCGCTTTCCCCCGTGTGCCAGAGCAGCTCTTATATATATATTGCTCAATATCCGTAAGGGGAGGGGGGCTTGTATGACGCCAGCGCAGCGTGGCCGGTTCTAGACTCTGGGGTTGTTGTCTTTCTTTGCTTTTCCCGGGCCCCCGGGACCTGCAGGGGGCCACGAGAGGAAAGGAGGACTTCCGAGGCCATGCGCGGAAGAAAAGCGCGTCACGTTTTGTTTGCTCTCTCTTTCACTCACACACATACACACACACACACACACTCTCTCTCTCTCTCTCTCTGTGTGTGTGTGTGTGTGCGTGTGTATGTGTTTGTGCGCGCGTGCGTGTGTGTGCGTGTGTATGTGTGTGTGCGTGTGCTACGTACGGCTTACATGCGCGCGCGGGCATCTCGGTCGTCTGCGACGTCGGACTTGGCGGCCACGGCGCAAGGCCACACGCGTGGGCCACGCGGTCCCACG
The DNA here is from genome assembly GCA_029489945.1 of Nigrospora osmanthi. NCBI lineage: Eukaryota > Fungi > Ascomycota > Sordariomycetes > Amphisphaeriales > Apiosporaceae > Nigrospora > Nigrospora osmanthi. The sequence continues at coordinate 1,960,156 of CP120494.1, read as the reverse complement.
ACGCGCGCCTGGCAAGGCTGAACCGGGGAGGGGGGGGGAGGGGGATTCGGAAGGCTTGGTATCGAGGCCAGCTACGGTTTGGCGCGTATGTGCTCTGCTGCCAGTAGGTATGCTATTGTACCTGTCTGCCCCCCCCTGGGTACGCCGTGCTTGGGGCTACAGATTTCACGGGCCAGATCACCCACGCACTTCGTGTCACTCACTCCTGCTGCGCGCGCGAGCGCGGTGGAGCGGGAGGGAGAGGTAGAAAGAGAGAGAGAGAGAGAGAGCCGTGTCTGGAGGTCGGACGGCTTTACCCGACAGTCTTGGTCGACAACGGTCCCCTCGCGCCCCGGCTGTCCCAAGGTGTAACGCGAGGGAGAGGGGCATGATAGGTTCCATGCGCGGCCAAGCAAAATCTATCCAGATTCATCGCGGGCGGCGGGTGTGATCGGGACGGAGGCTGGAATCGGCTGCAACCCTACTATATAAGGTAGGTAGGTACATAGGCTTGGGGAGTCATGCGTATCGCCAGCCTCGCCTCGCTCGCTCAGTCCCCCTTCGAGAAGGGGGCCCTCTCTTGTGGCTACCCTATGCGGATGCGGCGGTTCTTCGCTAGTGACCGCCTCTATTCCGATCGTCCTTCTCGAGAGCCAGAACGGGGAGGAAGTGCATAGCAAGCAGTCCGGGCCGGGGTGACGAAGAGACGCGGACACACACACACATATCCCCCCGGACCTGCTAAATCATCGATGCCCGACCACAGGCCAGCCCACCCCCCCCCTCTCCCTCTGTGCTACCTACTAACCTGCCTTGCCTAAACCCGCCCACCCACGCCCGTCGTACAAAGAGAATGCAGAGAGCCGAGATGGACCCTGCAGTCCTCCCAAGTCACATCTTTGTCCTCCCCCAAGACGCCCGAAAAAGCCTCCTCGGTACTTGCCGGCTGAAACCGAGACGCCCGCCCCGTCCGCCCCCCCCACTAAAGTTACGGCGAAAAGCGGGTGGAAAGGTAGAACCGGGGGCGCGACGACGACGACGACGACGACGACTCCCTTTCGGAATCCCACGAAACTGTGACGCCGCATCCAAGGCTTCGCCCGCCCGCCGGCGTGCCTAGCACCACTTCTCTCTCCGTGCGTACCTACATATGTACTCCGTAAGTATGTATGTAGGTACATAGGTAATATAGGTAGGTACTAGGTAGGCAACGGCCAACGCGACATCAGATGAACAGAAAGCGCCACTCCGTTCATGCAGCCACCGAAAGAGACGAGGTTGCCCACGGGTCCTTGCGACCTGGCGGGCCCCCGGCTTGCTGGGATGGGACATCTTACGGCCTACATAGTACCTGTACCCTGCCCGCCGCGAGTGCACTCCGCATAAGGCGCCGAAGCGGTATCGCCGACGAGCCAACTCTAATCGGCGCTCCTGCTGTGCCTGGATGACGCGGGCAAGACTTGTTGGGTGGTATGTGGCAATCTCGCCAAGTAAGGGAAGTAAGGGCGCATAACACGTGGTGGGCTCGCCTATACTTAACGCGGTCGAATCCGTTTCGATAGCAAACTCGAATTGTTTCAGAACCCAAAGTTCCATCCGGACACTGTGAAAAGCCCGTCTTGTCTAGTGCCGTCGAAGCAGACGGCTGGCGCGCTGACCTCCAGTCCCCCCCTCCCCTGCTCCCTGACTCGCTTGGTCCCCTGTGCAACCTCCTATGCTCCTCCATCGCCCTCCTCGATGTGTCCCGTCATCTCTCCCATACATGTGGCAGCAATGAGCTCCCACGCCTCCCACGCCAGCAACCGGGCTTAGGACTCCAACCAAGGCTGCCGGGGGGAGGGGATGCTGGATTTCACTGCTACGGCTCAATAAGAGTCTAGCCAGTGCCCCTGAACCAACGTTGCTCGGGAAACACGCGGGGGACGAGTTTGACGAGGCCCAAGACCAGTGCGGCAAGGCCACAAGGCTTTGCTGGAGAGGCTCCATGAACGGAGAGTACTGTCCGACAGAGCAAACCCGCCATGTGGCAGGGTTCTCGCACTGCTCATGATCGCATCGGCAAAGAGCTGGCCCGGGATCCGTAGACTGCAGTTCTTGCAACCTGTCCCGCCAAGAAGGTGCCGGTACCCCAAGCTCTCGCGTGCGTTGGAGGTGATTTACCACGTAGCCAGTGTGACGCAGGCAGTCCTTGACGCAGGCAGTCCTTGCTCAAGGCTCGATGTATATGGGTCATCATCACCTCAAAGCCCGCGAGCCCAGCTTGCCCGTGGACAAGTATCCGCGGTTGCCCATTTCCGTGCGCCATCCGATGCCCAGGACGCCAAAGACGACCCTGCCGTCTGCCTCCTCGGCCACGCTGCCTTTGCCGTCCTCCTCCACGACAAAACACACCTGCTCTACCTCGCCCGGGTGCAGGACCGGTTTGGCGCTCCCCGACACTTTCCAGTTGGCATCGCGATACCTGAGGCCGGTTTCCAGATTCAGGACGACCCGCTGGAGCTGCATAACGTCCTCGCTGCAGTTCTCCAGCTGGGCTTCCATGATCCATCGCCTGGGCGCACCCCCCGGGCCCTCCGGCGGCTGCGGCTTGCCACCCGCCTTCCGGGCCGCCGGTGGCAGGGGCCCGACCTTGGTGCGCACGATGAGGGAGCCTTTGCATATGAACTGGTACAGCTTCCGGAAGGTCCTGGTGCGGCCGCTCGTCTCCGTCGCCTCGTAGTAACTCACCGTGACGGCCAGCACGTGGTTGCCTTCCTCTTTGAGATCGAAGTTGACAATTCTTTGCAACGTCTGGCCGGGCTCCAGGTCCTTGCAGTCGGCCTTGCCCGCCTCCCCCTCGGGGGTGCTCTGCGGGCCCAGGACGAGCTTCTGCACCGTCGCGGACCCCGGCGTCTTCATCTCGGCCTCGATGCGGACATCCCGGATGGACTTCGGCTTCTGCGAGGACAGGCCGAGCACCGGGCTGGTGGGAGGCAGGTCCGGCGGGTCGTAGTTGGCACAGAGCGTACAGCTGAACGTTTCGCCGACGTACGCAGAGCCAAAGGAGGGCGGCAAGTTGAGAACGGGCGACAGGAAGAAGGGCTCCGGATTGGTGCCCGCGGTGGACTGGTAGGCCAGGGAGGCGGGAATGTGCGTGTTCGCGGGGCTATCGGCCGTCGATGGCAGGCCGTCTGGGGCGGTGAGGGGCTGCTGGGTAACGAGTGAGGGCCTGGATAATCTGCGCGCGCATCGCCTCGGTCAGTAAACTGTTGGCGTGTCGCCAGCGACCAGACCCAGGACGGGGAGCCATACCGTAGCACTTTGAGGTTGACGGCGTGCGGCTCCTTCACCGGATCTATGGACGGATACCGCTGATGGCTCATTTCCACATGCGCTGGCCCAGTAAACGCCCTGGAATGGCCGCTGGTAGGGTGTTGCTGTCGGGCTCGTTGTTGTTTATGACGGAGACAGGTCCTGGTGACAAGACCTCTGTATCGCGCTGAGGGGGCAAGGTTAGAAGCAGGCGCAGCAAGGCTCTAGAACACGAAGTTCCATAACGTAACAGGCATGAAAGCAGCGCAGGGAGAGGATGTAAGTGCGAATGAATCGAATGCCTCCCCAGCCATGTCGATCATCCGTAGTCGCTAGTGAGCTTTATCGATATGGATGGATGGATGGTTGATGTTAGCCTGTCCACGGGTGCTCCATAATGCCCACAAGTCCAGCCCCGCCTCTCTGCCTCTCCGCCAGCACTCGCTCGTCCACCATATGGCACATGCACATGGTGGATAGACGCCCAGCAAGTTATGCACGTTGACTCAGGGGCTGAAAGGGGCGGAAGACCGCCTGTAATGCAAGTAATACCTCGTACAGCCCGTACACTCATTATGTCTTCCGTGAACAATTCAGTGATTCGGGGTGTTACCTCTAACTTATATGCATTTCGGGCTGAATTCAACTACGCCGTGGTTTGTACTGGCGCCTAAGCATCTATGGCTGTACAATCTCAGTTCTACTGCCCCTCCCAGGAAATCACCTGAACGCCCAACCATTCGTGAACCCAGAAAAACCAACTTAAATGCGGACGCTTGCGCCAATACCTTTCCCAATATACCAAACTGACTCTCTCCAGTTGCCCAAACGTACGTCAACGTTGGCGTAGGCGTCCAGCTTCAGTCTGCCGCCAATCGCTGACCGGATGGCATCGTACCCAACAGACCCCATGGACCAGTGGACAGGCAATTGGGGCGTCGTTGATTTGCCCGGCGGTGCTTGGAACGGTAGCTCGTGGAGAATCCGGCCCACCTCTTCCGTGTGGTTATACAACGCGGTCGCGTTAACAAAGTCGATGTACATGGTGTTGTGTTGCAGCGGTGACACGACTGTAAAGGTTGCTGTCGAGGAAAAGAAATGAAAGGTTACGTCTCGGATGAAATGAGAGCGCTCCTCGGGAGTGTCGCCCGGGAGATCCAATTTGGGGGTTTGGAAAGTCATGTTGAACCTGGACAGCGCCTCGCACAAAATCGGCTGGCCCGGGATGCTGTCACGGTGAGCTTTGACCGTGATACTCGTGTTGAAGCCCGAAAGGTACTGAGAAATCAGGTCTCTGCCGATTTGGCGGCCCTCTAGGCCACCCATCGACGGCTTCCATTTCGCAGTAACCAGGATATCCGGGTTGGGCCCCTCGATAACATCCACGTTTTCCACAGTCGCCTCGCCGAGAACCGACCCGTTGTGCAACACGTGAATGTTGGCAAAAGGTACGTGCGCCGTGTACTCAGACGGATTGGTGACGTTCACCAGAGCTTGCAGGGTAAGAGAGTCGGTTGTCGTGTCCAGCACCCGAAGAGACCGGATCTGAGGCGCCAGGCTTGCAAGACCGCCTTTCTTGTCGGACAGTGCTACAGGCAGTTAGCTTCGGATAAGAGAAAATCTAGGGCGACGTAAAGGGCAGGCTGGTTGCACCTTGACATCCGGGAAGGCAGGTCCTAACAGGCCCGCTGCCCGACAAGAGCGACTGACAAGATCAAAAGAGTGATGACGGACGTTTTACTGGTATCGTGCCTTCGGCCGGTACATCCTTCAGCACCAGCTGCCCCAATGCTGTTTCTACCTTGACGTCCACGAGGGCCTTAACTTGGAGCTGCACAGACTCGCCACCAAACAGCAGCTTCTGCACAGCGTCCCCGAAGACGTCGCCATCGGTTACGTTGAGCGGGACCTCGTTGATTCTCGACTGGATCTTCAGCTCAGCGTCATGCTTCTTGGTGGGTTCGAGACGAGTCGAGTTGGCATGTTGCCACTCGTGGAGGTCCAGCGTCCCCATCTTCTTCGATTTGTACAGCACATCAGCTGACGCCCGGACTCGCGTGACGTTGATGCCAAAGTTCATTTCCGACGGAATCCCGGCCGTAACAAGAATGTTACCGGAAATTCTCGGGTTCGCCGCAGGGTCGTCGGGCTCGGCGAAGGGGTCTGGCATGGAGAAGTGCACGTCGGTCAAAGAGAAGTTTTTGATCAAACCATCCAGGCTGCGGCCCGGGAACGGCACTGGGACCGTGATGCTGGACATGATCTCGGCGATCCATCGAGGCGTGTTGCCGTCCGGGTGGCTGCTCCCTCGCACGTACATGGTCGCAGGCTCCCCGTGCATGTACTGCTTCAGTAACAGGTCCAGGGGCGACGATTTGGAGTCGGGGCAGGCACGTGTAAGCGAGTCCGGCAGCTGGCGTACCAGTCCATGGACATCCACGGCCACATCGGAACGGGCTTTGACTGGGACCTCGCTTGTGATGGCATCTGCTACAACAATCAAGGTGTCGTCGACATCGCAGCCCGGGACAAGCACCTCAAATGCGAGCTCCGGAACTTCGAACGCGATAGGATAGTCGTTGTGGACGGTCAGAGACACCTCGGCCATCATGGACAGCTCATCGCCCGGACCCGGCATATCCCTCACATTGAGCCGGGTGATGTTGTAGTGCGGTATGGCGGGGATCTTGCTGGCTGCGAGGACATCAGCAAGAGCTTGGCAAGGATAATGGCAATAACCTGTTTGATTTCTAGAAGAAAACTTTCTGGCCGAGATAGAAAGACGCGAAAGAACGGTAGAGAGATTGACCTTCAAAGACAAGAGATTCGGCAACGGCGTGCGTTCCCAGGGGGATGATGCCAGACTTCAGGGAGAGATCGGCCTGGCCTCGGAGTCGCACCCTGTCCAGCCTGCCTTCCAGCCACTCGTTCGCGATAGACCTGATTCCCTCCACATTGCCAGGTACGATGTCGGTAACGAAGTCGAACGCAGTGATTTGACCCTCGCGCAGGTTGAGAACCAGAGGCGGGACAACGGCAGTCCCCAGCAGCAGGCGCTGGTAGTCTGGCAGCGTGACGGTAATGGTGGTTTCCTCAGTGCTCAGCTGGTTGGCGACCCAAGTCGCAGCCTTGCCAACCCGCCTTACATGCTCATTTTCGACCCTGGACGCGTCGAGGTGGAAGTTGGCCTGGATTCTGGCTCGTACGCCGTCGGCTGTAATAGATTCGAGCGACAGGCTGGTGGGCTCCACCACAGCCGCCTGCTTGGCGTATTCTTGCACCGCATTTGGCACGATGAAGGCCAGCGCAATGATGGCGATAATAGCCATGCCCAGCACGCCCATGGCGATGAACGACGGCCACCTCCGCGACTTTGACTTTGCCGATCGCGCGGGGTCATCATGCCTGCGGCGGGACCGGACGGAGGCGGCATCGGGCTCGTCGTAGTCTCCCTCGTACCGCGGGGTGTCGGCAGTGCTGGACAGCAAAGGTGTGGTCTCCCCGGATGCGTGGGAGAAGGGCTTGGCTCGAGTCGCATCCTGCGACAGGAGCGGCGATGTTTCGTCGTGGGACATGATGGCTCCGGCGCGAGACCGAGACGGTTCGCGGGTGTAAATCGGAGGAGGTGGAATACGGCCCAGTGGATAAGGTAAAGCCTGGGGCTGGTGCGAGGTTATTAAGCCCCAGATGGATGCCGCGCGCGGCGCGCACCTGAATAGAGCAGAGCGATCAGTACGTCAACAGGCGGCTGAGGAAAGGCGCCGGCATTCTCCGCAGACGAAGGGCCAGTCGCAAGAGTCAAGAAGGATGACGAGCTTGGGAACGATTCAAGAACGGTGAAGCATGAAGGATGAACGGTGGAAGGAAACGGAGTGAAGGAGGGAAGGGTGTTTGCCTGGCACCCCCGGTTCCCTGTCCAGCCGTCATCATCCATCCTCCAGGGCCTCTCTCTCTCTCTGTCGGCCTGACCTCACGCACGGGGGGCGATCAGCTGAGAGGGCGGGCACTGGGGAGGTCTGGGCGTGGCGGCCGAGGCGCAGGGAGTGCCAACACACACTGCCAATAGGCGGGAAGACCGGCAGAGCAGCGCTGGGACGCGACATTCAGGTACCTCCAGGGCCCCCCCAATGGCAGCCCGCAGCATTTGGATAGGATCTGAGGGGCGCCACCCCGACCCTGCCGTTCTAGGCTTCCCCTAAGCCCGATTCAACGCTAGCGTGTGCTGGGGTAGGATTCGCAACCACCAAGGCTCTCGAGGGCTTGAGTCGCTTGTCCTTGGTCGGGGCCTCGAGTGGCAACATGGGATGCGAGCAGAGCCCTGCAACGCTATGTCTTCAGTGACGAAAGCCTCGGCGGACATGGCATATCGCCAAGATGGCATGTGGAAGACACCGCGCAAGGCAACGCGCGGTACGTCTGCAAGCAGCATGCAACCTACCTTCGGTATTGAGATGGGATACCTTGAAGAGATGGATCCTCCTTTCCATAGGTGCCCTTAGCGGGCACCTACCTATCTACAAGCTTCCATTATGTAAGTACTTTTTACCTACCTCCTAAAGGGCTTCTTTGAGTAGTAGTACAGCGGTTCAAGCCATGCAAGACTCCCACGACAAATGGACGATATGACTGCCAATGGGAACTAAGAATATCGCCATCACGGCTCCTCAATGTGTTGAAGTTGAAGATAGGTCTTGAATGCAAATGCGAGTCACCCTGCAGAGGCCTTCATCGGCTCCCCTCCCTGAATTCAGGGTCCGGGTGGGGGAAAAGGCGGACCGTGACAGCTGGCATGGAGCTGCCCGCCGGGTTACTCACAGCATTGAGTCAACCTCTCTTTGTACGTGCATGTAGGTAAGTACTAAACTTATTGGGATGGATTCTTGGAGCCGAAATAGGCCCTGCAGGCGATTTGACTCAGCCATTGGATGCTATATCACAGCTGCCTTTCGAGATTTCGAATCCCGAGATAGTTACCCAAGTATCTTACCACAAGCTCTGGGGACTGAGGCCGTGTATCTCAAGCTGCCGTACGACAAGACGAAAACTAGCAGCTCCCAATTCGCCAGCATTGCGCAGTGGGAACCTCACCCGCAGACCATAACCACGATTGGCCGGACGCCTCGGCCATCTCAAAAAGCTCCCGTTCTCGGTGGTATCGGAAGAAAAAAAATTGTCATGTCTCGATTCGGCTCATCCCGCCTGTTGAGGCACGGCGTGCGGGGCTTTGCCACCACTCCAGCCCCCCGGGTCCGCCATCTCCTGAGCATTGGCGACTTGAGTCGGGAGGAAGTCGTGCAGTTGGTGCGGAATGCTGCTGCTCACAAGAAGGCCGTCAAGTCGGGGGCCATCCCCGAGGCCCTGCGTAAGGGGCTGCTGGGCCAGACGGTGGCCATGATGTTCAGCAAGCGCAGTACGCGAACGCGGGTCTCCACCGAGGCCGCGGTGGCCATGATGGGAGGACACCCCATGTTCCTGGGCAAGGACGACATCCAGCTTGGCGTAAGTACTTGGGGGGGCAGAGACGCAGATGGGCATGCTGACCACGGGGCGGGTAGGTCAACGAGTCATTGTACGACACTTCCCGCATCATCTCGTCCATGACATCGTGCATGGTAGCCCGCGTGGGCCCTCACTCGGATGTCGCTGGCCTGACAGACGGCTCGTCCGTCCCCGTGATCAACGCCCTGTCCAACGATTTCCACCCTTTGCAGACCATTGCGGATTTCCTTACCATCCACGAGGCCTTCCCGCAGGCATCCGGAAGCTCCGAACTGGTCCGCCCCGGCCTGAAGATTGCCTGGGTGGGCGACTCCAACAACGTGCTCTTCGATCTCGCCAATGCCTCGATGAAGCTTGGCGTCCAGGTTTCCGTGGCCTCGCCCCAGGGCTACAGCATCCCGAAGGACATGGAGAAGTTCATCCGCGCGCAAGCGCAGGGCGTCGACACCCCGGGCCAGTTGGAGCAGTTTACCGAGCCGGCCGAGGCCATCAAGGATGCCGATATCCTGGTGACGGACACTTGGGTGTCCATGGGCCAGGAGGAAGAGTCCAAGAAGCGGATGAAGGCCTTTGAGGGCTTCCAGATCACGGACGCCCTGGCCACCCGGGGCGGAGCGAAGCCCGACTGGAAATTCATGCATTGCCTGCCTCGTCACCAGGAGGAGGTTGACGACGCCGTCTTCTACGGACCGCGGTCTTTGGTGTTCCCCGAGGGCGAGAACCGCCTGTGGGCTGCCGTTGGTGAGTTGTCGCATCTCCATGCGTCCGCGCATACGAGACTAACCGCTGTCTAGCTGTCCTCGAGGCCTTCGTTGTCAACAAGGGCCGCATACTCTGAGCAGGGAGGCGTCCCAAGCATACATGAAAGACCAAAATACGGGTGACACAAGCATCTGGGGGCTTAAGACGATCGGTGCAGGAAGCATCTTTCTGGGACCCGAGCTTTCGGGCCTCCCTCCCCCCGTGCGCCCAGGAAGCTGCCGATTTGCACACAGCCCACGTAGGGGTGGCGGGCGTGCCCACAGCCTTCACCCGGAGTACCTCGTAAAAGACTGGTAGCGTGCAAGTTGAGATGAATGTCACTATGTTTATTACGGTATTTTCCGTGAAGAACCCCTTTTAAAACTGATGGCCGTGTGGCCCGAAAAGTAATTACAACTCGTTTTTGTAGCTCGACGCAAGCTTGTCTAACCGGGAGGCAGCTGGCTGGCGTCGACGACCTCGTCAATCTCCTTGAAGTGGGCGTCGTTCTCATCCGGCCCATACAGAGGAGATCTTGGCAGAGCCATGAGACCAGTTCGGGTCGACTCCAGGATACCGAAGGGGGAAATGAGCTTCATGAAGGAATCGATCCTGAAGGGCTTCGCAGAGCTGGGGACTGTTAGCGAGCGCCCGCACGGAAGGACACGTATACGAGAGGACTCACAGTTCAACAATGCAGCTGTTGGTGCTGATATCAAGAACCTTGCCGCCGAATTGGTGGGCGAAGTAGGTAATGGACTTCAGGTGCTCGTGCTTGTGGCGCAAGGCCTGGCTGGCCGCCAACTTGCTCGGGTGGTAGTCGTCGGCAACCTCGCTGAGCGTGCGCTCGGCGAAGGCGGAATCGGAATCGCCGTCCTGCTGGGAGATCTCGCGGTGGTGGGCAAGCAGCTCCTCGAAGTACTCGGGCCCCAGGATGTTGATCTTGGCAAGGAGAAGCTCGCGCTGCACCAGGGCGGCGTTGGTGTAGTCCAGAACCGCCCAGACGGGCACCAAGTCCTCCAGCTGGCGCCGGGCCTGCTCCACGACGCCGTCCTGGCCGGTGAGCACAATGGTCATGCGCGACAGGTCCTCGACCTCGGTGCTGCACACGACCAGCGAGTCGATGTTGAAGCCACGCGCCGCGAGGATGCCGGAGACGCGGGAGAGCACGCCGGGCTCGTTCTGGACGAGGCAGTTCAGAATGTGGCGCTTGGGCGGGGCCATCGAGGGGGTCGGCGTCTCGTAGAGGATGTTGGACACCGCGGCTTGGGCCGACCACGACGGCAGCGGGTCGTTGGTAGGGAGCGGAGCGGAACGGCGTCTGATGGCCTTGTAGGCCGAGGCAGACGTCGCACTGCTGGTCCACCGGGTCGTGGTCGAGACCGACGACCGGGTCGCCTCGGCCACGGCCCTGCGGCAGGTCGCCGAGGTTGCCTGGAGAATGCGGGAGGCCATGGTGTATGGCCGGCGAAGACCCCGCGAGCCTTCTGATCCGAATGGGCGGTGCGCTACGGTGCGGATCGAGGCAATGCGCTGCGATGGGGTGGGATTTGCTGGGTGAGCGTGCTCTGGTATGCTGGTGAAGGCTGGGCCGGGGTTTAAAAGTCGTGAGTCGGGGCGACAACAGGAGCCGATGCCGGAGTTACATACGGTCGTCGAAGTGCCCCTCCTCTGTACTTACTGTAGCTAAGGTTTCTGTGTCATGCTGGAGTCTGGGGTCCATGAGCTGATGCTACTCCGTAAATGGATGATGGGTCCTATCTTTTGTACGACGATCCACCCACTGTATGAGCACGATGGGTTGGCGCGTTGGGGATTGGAAGCTCTGGCCGGCGCGGGAACGGCCTCGCGCCTGACAGCAGATTAGGTCTTCTCCTCGGTACTATACGGGCATATAGGCCCGCGGATTATTGGCGGCGAATCTTGTAACTATCTGCCGTTTCTGCTGACTGGCGAGGGAATACTAAGTACCTAATACTATTGAATGTACATTACATGTACATCCCATACTGGTGTGTGTTGGTTCGGTTGGTTGATTGCTGGAAGGAACCATAGGTGGAGCTGGGGCCGTGCAGAGCCGCGTCTGGAATTTCCCATACCAATGGGCCGCAGCTGGAGCGAGGTGGAAATTTGTCGATAGCTCTCGCTGCGCAGTCTTCAGGTTACACCTACCCGTCCGACCTTTGGTATTTTGGGGTCCGCCGTCTCCTCCGTTCACATCTCCCCAACCGCCGCCCTCTTGCCTTTGCGCCGCGCCGGTACATCTCCATCTGCGTTGCTGCCATCGTCTACTGCCCAAGTATGGATGACTCGGAGCGACGCACCGTGAAGCGGTCGCGGTTCGACCAGACCGAGCCCGAGCCTCGACGCTCGCGCTTCGATCGACGATCCCGCTCTCCACCACCGCGAAGGCCCGACGCGGGTCGCGATCGCAGTCCCTTGCCCCGAGACGGTGACGGCAATGGCGCCGAGAACAAGCGCACCTCTACCGTAGATGCCGCCGCTGCCGCAGGTGCGTTCTTCTCACCCGGAACATTGGCCCTTCCGCGCTAACGAGCTTCTTTCTCATCTTAGCTGCCGCCGCCGCCAGGATCAATGCCCAGATCCAGGCCAAAAAGGGTATCCAGCACGTCGATGTCCCGCCCATCAAGTCGGCCTCTTCCGAGTCGCCCGGCCCGAACGCGTCCAGAGACCCCCCGGCCGCCAACCTCAACGGCGAGATGTACGTGAACGACGGCGACTACATCAAGGATATCGAAGTCAACGACCTGCGGAACCGCTACCTCCTGACCAAGGGCTCAACCCAGAAGATGGTAAATATACACAGCTTTTCCTCGCCCCGCTAACCCAAGCCGAGCCCGTCTCTCCTGTTGGTTCTGCCTCGTGCGTGCGCGAACACTCCTGCTTACACGAAAGCATGTTAGCTCGCACGCGGCATCCCTCTGGTGCATCTGCTGACCTCCCCTGCTTGATATAGATTAAAGAAGAGACGGGAGCTGGTACGATACATCCCACCCCTTGCTTTGAACTCACTAGAGAGGACCCCGGTTGACTTTTACAAAGATGTCACGACGCGGGGTAGCTACTACCCCGACAAGAGTATGGCTACGACAGCGGTATGTATTCCACATTGCACGCATCTCCCGGTTGGGCGCTGACTTCAGGTCCCAGAACCCCCCGCTTTACCTTCACGTCACGAGTACTTCCAAGGCCGGTCTCGAGCAGGCGGTTGCCAAGATCGAAGAGATGATGAAGCAGGAACTGCCCAATCTTGTGGACGAACGACGATTCCGACGCCGCGACCAGGAGCAGGTTGAACGAGACGAGTTCGGACGGCGCAAGTGGCCCGAGGCCAAGATCCCCATCAGCCTGGATCCTGTTCCTGGTTTCAACCTTCGCGCCCAGGTCGTTGGCTCCGGCGGTTCTTACGTGAAGCACATTCAGCAGGAAACTGGTTGTCGAGTGCAGATCAAGGGGCGGGGCTCCGGCTACCTCGAGGCCGCGACTAACCGCGAGAGCGATGAGGACATGTTCCTACATGTAGCGTGGGTGTCCCTTCCCGCGGGCGAGATCCAAGACGGATGCTAATTGGTGCTTCAGCGGCCCCGATCCGAAGATGGTCGACAAGGCCAAGGAACTCTGCGAAGACCTCCTTGAGAACGTCAAGGAACAGTACGAGGAATTCAAGACGCGACCGCCCCGACAGCACTACGGCGGTGGTCACGGCGGCCACGGCGGACACGGCGGTTTCAATAACCACGGCAGATCCGGAAGCAACGCTGACTCGTATGGTGGAGGCGGCGGCTATGGTGGCGGCTACAGGGACTCGCCTGGGCGTGGAGGGGGCAATTCTGCCTCGCCAGCTCCTGGAGGATCTGCGACTCCGTCCAATGCTGCCGATCCATACCAACAGTATGCCCAGTACTACGCAGCCCAAGGCCAGGACCCTTATGCTGCATACGGCGGCTACGCCGCGTAAGTCAACACGCAGCGCCTGCCCTCGCCTCTCTGCTAACCTCTATGCAGATACATGCAGTACTATCAGCAATACTATGCGGCGGCACAAGCCCAACAACAGGGCGGTGGTGCTCCAGCGCCGCCTGGCGCCTCTGCCTCTCCGCCCCCTCCGCCTCCTAGTGAGGCTCCTCCGCCCCCGCCCCCCAGCGCATCGGCACCGCCGCCCCCACCGCCGCCATCGGGCTCGCCCCCTGGTGCAGGCAGCTACGGCGCGGTCAGTACTACTCTAGTCCCAAGCCAGACATGGTACGGGCCATGCTGACATCCAGTCCAGGTCCCGCCCCCTCCCGGGCTCTGAGAAGGAACAGGGCCGGTGAGCCCACGCAGACGAGGGCCGACAGTGCCGTTGGAGAGACCACTGACCGGCTCCAGGGCAAGACGAGCAGTTTCGAGTAGAGCAAACGACTTATTAGGAGGGTAGGGCTGTTAACGTGTGGCATGCCGTTGAGCTAATAATCCGAGACTGACTTACCAGAAGTTACATACATGAAGCTATATTTTGCTGTAGGTGACCTATACGTGATGGCTGACAAGTCCTTAGGACTACGGACAAGTTTAGGCCTTGGATGTACCCTCAAAGGGCCTGGTACTTTGGACACCCCTTTCTGGCTGTACACAAGCAGGCTGAGTCTTTTTTTCTTCTCTTTCGTACGCCTATTTCACGCGGTATTGTAGACATGTGCGGGGGGGAGGGTAATACGTAGTGCCACCCTCTCTCAGCCCAAAGTAGAACGGTCAGACAATCATGGGCTCCCATTGATACCCGTCTGTCAGGGGCGGCGTTGCTACCACCACCGAACCCTTTTCATTTCAAAGGCACAAGTCGTTACCCGAGTTGAAGCCCATATTCAGCCGGACAGCTGCGCTGATATGCCCACTTTCCTGAAGCGCCCAAGGCCGAAGCAGACAGATGTGCGATAGCTACATGGTAATTATGACGATGCCCAAAGACTGTTAACTCCAATAGTCATTTCCGACAGGGTTTGATCCTGCCTCTGGACGGTGTGCGGTGGTCTGAGTTGTGGGCGCTTTTACTTAGCAGAGAAGGTGAGGGCTTGCTCTAGTCTGCAAGCTGGATTTATGATTCATTGATGCTCAAGCAAAGTGTTCCGTGGCTCGTTCGCAAAGTCGCCCACAGTAGTCGGTCAAAGGGGCAAAAGAATGGCGAAAGCTCCCGTCTCCTCGCACCACCGGCCCTCGCGAACCGTTTCTTCCATTTCGACTGGGGCCAGCGCCATCCGGCCCACGTCGCTGCCGGCCTGGACGTCGACCATGGCGATCCGCACGCGCCGGAGCCGCTTGGCTGTCTCCTCTCGCCGCTCCCCGTGCTGTTCCCGGCGGGCCCAAGGTGGACGAAGTACGGCGGATTCCGGCCCAGCCCCGCCGACCGCGCCCAGCACCGGCGGCGCGACGAGGTAGCAGCACAGCACGGGGGTGTCGAGGGCGGCCAACGTCATGGCGGCCACGGCCACGGAGTAGGTCGTGATCCGAGAGACGTCCAGGGCGTATATGGCAGGGAGCGGCACCTCCGGAAGGGCTGTGGTGTTCCACATCCGACTCATGTATCTTACTCCGGCAGGTCATCCATGGATGTATGATGTCTCGTTGCCAAGAGGTATGGACATACTCTAGTGTGTAAGAACAGGCAAAGTTCCGCGGCAAGAACCTCCCACATGGAACATCAGCTACCTTGGGTACGTCGCCATGGGAGCCAAGCTGGGG
This sequence comes from Nigrospora osmanthi, assembly GCA_029489945.1. Taxonomy (NCBI): domain Eukaryota; kingdom Fungi; phylum Ascomycota; class Sordariomycetes; order Amphisphaeriales; family Apiosporaceae; genus Nigrospora; species Nigrospora osmanthi. Next base: position 1,944,907 of record CP120494.1, on the reverse strand, counting down.
GATGCTTTGTTTACATGATGTACTTGACCCCATCTGAGCATTGTGTTCCCCGGCGACCAACTCAACAAGCCGACTGCCCGTGCCGGCGTTCAGTAATCGCGTACTGCTTTTACTCCAGAGCCAGCCACAAATACCTCCCCATCGGCTCTTCCCTTTTCCCGCTGCGAGCCCCCAAGAGGGCTTGGCCGCCTCGCCCCCATGGCCCGCCGCCGAATGTTCTCGCTGTACAGGCCCCGGCCCAAGCGGTCCGCCCAGATCGTCCTCGTCTGGATGGCCCCCGTCTTTCTCAGGGTCCTGGCTCGTCATTTCTTTTTCTCGTCAGCCGCCGCCGCGAGGTCCCGCCCGGTACGCCTGGCCGATGGCCCCGCGGCGGGCGACGGCAAGCTGCGCTCGTCCAAAATGGAAGGTGGTGGAATGAGATACCCACGATTCCCCAACGGCTTGCGAAAGGGGAGAACAGCCACCCCCCTCCCCCCCCAGCTGCAGCCGCGCAAGACGTCGTGGTGTTCCAGGGACTCTCAACGAGACTTGGATCACCCGTTCTCCCAGCTGAACGACGAGAACATGGCTCGTTGGCTCCTTGGGGCCGGGGATCAAAGAAAAAGGGTCTGGCCCGATGGGCAAATCTCAGCCCCTTTGTTGTGGGCGTCCGCGACTGGGGGTGTCGTAAGCCAACGCACCATTCCGACAATGAATCGACAAGTTGTTTTGTCAAGGGGGGCCGGCAACAGCGCGATTGTCCTGTCTACGTGCCGTTGCCCGCGGGGAGGACAAGAGACGCCACGTCAATTGTTCAGGGGGCGGGCAGTTCAAAGACGACTGGGGCTGGGTGGCAGGAGGATCGGTCCAGTGTCGCCTGTATATATAACACCGCCGGGGTTTCCCCCTCCCTCGGCGTTGGGGGAAAGGGCAGACAGAGCACCTCCATCCCCATCAACCACACCAGCCCGTACCTCGCGGAAGACCCCAAGCGCCCCCGTAGCCGACCTCCGCACAGCAGCCCCCCTCTCCGCCCGTCCCGCAAACCGCCCACGATGCCGGGCTCCGTGCAGGACAGCGCGCGCGCCCTCCGCGCCGACTGCGACATGTTCGCAGCGTCGCCGACGACGGACGGCCGCCGGCTCTCGGCGCCCCAGCCGCGCCCGCCGCCCCGCCGCCCGGTCCGGCGCGCCGCCGCCGATCGGGCGACGGCCCCGCCCGCCCCGGCGATGCCCCGTCGCCGCGTCCAGCGGACCGTCGCCCGGCTCAACGCGGCGGCCGCGGACGGCGTCGACCTCCAGCTGGTCCGCCGAGGCCGGTCGGCCCGGCCGATCCGGCAGGGCGAAGTGCCGCAGGCCCTGCGGATCCCCGCTGCCGCCGCCGCCGGCCGTACCACGTCGCCGTCGCCCCTGCAGCACGAGATCTCGCCCGAGGGGCTGGCCCTTCAAGAGGAGATGGACGATATCGCGCGCCTGGTCGACGAGCTGCTCGAGGTAGGCGAGGACGGAGAGCGCAAGTACAGGCTAACATAGCAGTATCTGTAAGTCCACTTGCAACTGTGTGTAGTCGTTTCCCCCCCACTAGGTCGAGTCCGTGTCGTGTAGATACCTGAAATAAAACGAACACATTTTCACGAATCCGAGAAATCCACAACCAACCTATAGAGGGGTGCGTAAAGCTTAGTTTCAGGAAGAAGAAAATACAAGTGATTTCTCTAGGTCTTTCAACATGCGGCGCCCCTTCAGCTGGCGCCAGCGGAGGCGGCGGCCTGCTGCTTCTTCTGGAGGTCCCAGATGCGCAGGGCGGTGATGACGGCCATGATGGCGAAGCGGGGGCCCAAGGAGCCGGCGGCGGCGGCGCCGAGGAAGCGGAACTGGGCCACCTTGGACCGCCAGCTTGAGGAGCAGTCGCCGAAGACGGCGACCACCTCCTTGCCGTCGCTCGTGGTGCCGGCGTCGCGCACGGCGCGCGTGCCGCCGATGCCGTCGGCCTCGCCGTGGAGCCGCACCAGCTTCCACCCCCGGCTGCAGCGCCCGAGCTCCTTGACCTCGTCACCGTGCGTCGCCCGCCACTCGAACCCCTCCCGGCGCAGCGCGCCGCCGTCGCCGCCGCCGGCCGCCGGAACGCCCGTCTCGACCTCGATGGAGAACGAGTAAGTCGTCTTGTGAAGAAAGCCCGCCGCGCACTCCAGCGGCTCCTCCGTGGTGTCGCGTCCGAAATTGGGCAGCGCCGGCACGGTGATCATCGACGTCCGGCCCGTTAATCGACTCTACCATCCGCCGGTGTCAGTCATCTCTCCCCCGCGGAACAGGTTCAAGCTGGGGTTCCGGAGCGCCCCGAGCGAGACGAGGGCGAACGGAAACAAAAGACGGGGGGGGCTGCTTACGAAGCCTGACGCCTTGTCGGCGGCCGCGAGGGGCGGAGCTTTCGGGTCGGGTCCGCTGTGGAGCACCACGTGCGGCTGGCCCGAGAGGCCCGAGTGGAGCGTGACCGCGTACAGAGGGTTCGAATCGTGCTCGCCGAGGCTGTACCGGCGGCCCGACCACGAACTCCGGGTGTAGACGTTGAAGGCCGCGGGGAACGGGCGGCTGGCCGGCGCCACGGGCTTGGGGAACTCGGTCAACGGCGGCGCGGATGATGTCGACGGCCGGGATGACGAGGCGCCGTCCGTCTCGACGTACGGCGGCGGCGGCGCTTCTTCTTCTTCCCCCTCTGCCGCCGGCGCTTTTCCGGGGCGGCCCATGATGCAGCACCGGAAAAACCAAGGGCGCGATCAACCGTATGTGCGGCGGCAGTGGACGGGAACGGGCACTAGCGATGGCAACACGATCTTTGTAGGGTTATTGACGGGTTCAAGCCCAGGGGACGAGTATGCAGTTAGGTACGGAACTCCGTACTATATGACCTTAGCTTGGTGGGTTAGGTGGGATGTAGGGGGGCATCCATATATGTATGTACTTTATGTAGTACTATGGACTTACTTGGGTGCCAGGAAAGTGCTTGCCAAGGAATTGGGAACCTCTGCAACAAGAAAGAACCTCTTGGAAGAACAGAAGCGGGCTGAGCGTGCGTGCTTGCTCATGAACAAACGTGGACACGGCGCCTGGCAACGAATTCCTTACAGAGGTACATATAGTACCATTGTCGATTGGTGGCGCTATCTGTACCTCTGTCATCCGGGATCGGGTCAGGCGCGTACGTGGGGATCTACAACAACTAGTAAGCCCGACAGCCACGCCACCAGCCGCTAAGCCTCTATTTCGGTGGGACGGCCAAGAACACAATGAATCCAGTCCGAGTCACCAGATGCACGCGTGTGCGTGTCATGTGTATTATCCAACTGTCTGCCTACCCGATACAAAATACCTACATGAAATAAACTGACGGGGTGCCTCCTTACTTGCGTACGTACTTACCTGGTATTTGTACTCATTTCCAACATCTACTACAGTGGGCCAAAGGAGGCATCCATCGTTGAGTAAGAAGGCCCAAAGACTGTCGAGCGTTTCTCTTTTGGCCGTTCCCATTGTCCCAGTCCAATGGGCCTGTACGGAATGAGGGCTGTCTACGCGGGGCATGGAATAGCCAGCACTTGCAAGAGCCCCAGGAACCCCCCAAGGAGGGAGAAAATTCAAGCATCACTTGCTGATTCGGGTTCTCACGAAAAGTCACAAGAAGCCAGGTCGGCCCGTGGCCCTTCGCGCATCATGTCAGTATTGAATAAAAGACTAATCGACGGTGTAACGGAGGGATATGCACCTTTGGACGGCCTGGAGAGTCTCAGGCAAGGCGAACTCCCGCCTCCTTCCGCTTCTTCGTCTGCTGAGCAGTGGCGGAGCTCATGCCCACATTCTGACTCGAATCGAGCACGCTCTGGGCTTCCCGCCGCTTCTCGTCCTCGATCTTCTTCAACAACTTGTCTGTCTTGCCCTTGTGGCTACCATGGCCGTGGAATTGGTGACTGAGGTGCTTCCACGCCTCGTGCCGGTCCAGCGAACGTCCGTGCTCGTCTACGTAGTTGAGCTGCACATTTGGCTTGTAGTTCTTGTTGAACAGCTCCCACGTCTGTGTCGCCGTTTTGAGGTCGCGTGATCGGTTCTGCTTCTGGGCGTAGTCATCGCGGTCCTTGTTCGACAGCCGGTCGAACCGGCCACTGGCACGGTCATGCTCACGCTGGTTGCGCGCCTCTTGCTCCATCATCTGTTCTGCGTAACGCTTCTTGGCAAGGAAGGCTGCCTTCTGCTGCAGGTCCGCATTGAACTCGGCTCCGTCGCCCGGCTGCACGATGTTGCGCTCTCTCAGGAGTTGCAACGCACCACCGAGCCCAGTGTTGGTTCCGATCATCTTCTCTTCTATCACCCCGCCGACCGCATTGTCTGCGGGAGTCGAATTTTCGCGGGGCCGTGCCTCTTCGTCGACCTCAGCTGCGTCTTTCATGGGCTCGCCGTCCGCCTCGGTTTCCATCGCAGTAACAGCTTCAGGGTTAGGCGTCTTAGATTTGCGGGGCTTCCTCTCTTCCTCGTCGTCTTGCCTCAATCCAGAGAGGAACTCGGATGTCTCGTCGATGACCAGACCGCCTTGTTCGGACTGGCCCGCGTCGTTTCCGGCTTCCGGTGCCTCCGCCTCCTCCTTGAGCTGCCGAGCAATATCTTCTGGACGGGTCCGTTTTCTCTTCTTCAAAGCGTTTCGCCTCTGGGCTGCAAGGGTCGCTTGCAGGTCTTCGTCATCAGCGAATGCGGATTCCTCCACCTTGCGCTTCCTGCCCACGAACCCAGCACCCGAGTCAATTTCCATCGACTGGTCTGGCGGCACTGAAAAGTCTATTTCATCATCGTCCACTGGGCGCTGCCGTGTAGTTTTGGACTTCTTCTTCTTCTTGGGCTTCTTCACCTTGACTTCTGAAATGTCAAGATAGTCCGAGGAGGGCACGTCGTCCTTGAGTATATCGAGGTTGATCTTTTGCAGCATGCGATTCCCCGGCTGGTCCCCGTCGGCCGACGCGAGCTGAGGGCCGGCGCCCTGGGCATCGAGAGTGAACCGCTTCGTCTTCTTGCCGGTGATCTCCTCATCATACTGTGCCAGGAGGCTGTGCTCGCCACCCTCATCCGCCGCGTGGGGGTCGTACACGGGCTTCTTCTTCTTCGCGTCGAGACGCTCGGCCAGCTTCTCGCGCTCCCGGAGATCGATGTTTTCCAATTCGTCGCCTTCGTCGTCGTCGCCGCCGATCACGTTGGAGTCTTTCAGGGTCAAGATCTGTTCGTCGCCGTCTTCGAAGGCCGAGAACTCGTGCGCCACCTTGACGCCGGCTAAGTCCTTGGAAGTGTACTTGATGGCGGCAGCGGCAGCGGCTTCGGCCTCGGCCTGCTCTTCCTCTCGCTTCCGGGCCTTTTCGATTTCCTTTTGGCGCTTCTTCTTGCCAATCAGCCATGTCTTGGCATCCACATCACCTTCATCGGCCATGTCTCCAAGTCCCTTGCCCTCGAGAACCTCGTTTCGTTTGGCGGCGTCGCGCGCCTTCTTGATAGCAGCCAGCTTTTCTTCACGCCGTTTCTTGGCCTCCTCGGCGTCTCGGAGCTGCTTGAAGTTATCGTAGGCGGCGGCCTCTCGGGTCTCGAGCGTGCTGGCGGGTTCCTCATCGTCGTCGCCGGGGGTGGCTTCTCTTTCCTTGAACTGCGGGCCCTCGGCGCCCGGCACCGGCAAGGGCTCCATGCCATGGGCCACGCGGGTGCGGTTGATCTCTTCGATCGCTGCGGCGTCCATCTTGTCCAGGCTGGTTGACTGGCGTGGGAGACGGGTATATGTTCAGGTCGGAGAAGAACCAGTAGGCCGACTGCGTATGCGACGGGTTTGGAAACGTCGCCACGCGAGACACGCAGTGATAATAGGCAAAAGCGGACAGATGGCGTCTTCGCACCAGCCGCAGTGCCGTTGCGATGAAAGGCACAAAGAAATGGTATTGCACGATAATGAAATGACGCGTCGTCAGCGCTTCGCGAACGGGCGGCGATGGGAACAAATCAAGCGAGTTGGATGCGGAAGAGGCAAGCGAATGATGGATGGATGGGAAGTAGTGGCCCACCCAGGCAACTGGAGGTTGACTGATGGGGAACCTTTCTTAGTCATCGACCGTCTTCGAGGCCCCACCTTTTGCCAATATTTAAAAAATACTCACTGGCATCCTCTGCAAAGGTTTTTCCCTTCTTCTTCTTCACGGATCTGGTCCCTGACGTCCCCTGCTTGCTCTTTTGCGAGTCAGGGTCGATGTCGCGGCAGCTCGAATACCATATGGAGCCATCACTTTTTAGTCATGATGTCAATTTCCTATCGACAGATCCCAGATTAATCGGTTGCACTGCGATGGTTCGCCGAAAGGCTTGAGCTTGAGCAGCGTGATCCAGAAGGCATTATATTCCACCCCTTGCTCTGAGGCCATTGGTCGTTGAGGAGGAGGAAAACCATAATCGTCTACATACCCATGTTGCCATAACGGCTTCTTTTCGGCTGCCAGGCCGCGGCACGCTGACGAAGCCCGTAGTCGCATCCCAGTCGGACCTCTCATCCGTTTTGTCTGGACAATTTCTGTCATGCGGAGCAGTAGAAGGCCGTCGGCGACATCGGGGTCTACCCATGCCCGCGCTGCATCCCGTTCTCTCTTGATCTCACCATGTGCGCGGGGTGCAAGTGACGGGCTTGTGGCTCCAGACACTGCTGCCCTGCGATGATTATTGTATCTCGTCGCTGGCCCCGATGCGTCCCATCTCCAAAGGACGAGGAGTTGGTTGCTGACGTCGGAGGAGGATAGAGCGACTGGATGGAAGTGAGCGGTGACTGCGTTGGTACCTCGTTGACGCCTGGCGAGTAGGTCACATTCCGCCCCTGCCGCGGTCGCTTTGTCGGCGGTCGTTCTATGTGAACCCACGGCAACGACTGGAAATGGAAGGCGCGGCGCTTTGGCACGTGAATACCCAAGTAGATACTAGCCATCCATAGTATACATGGTATTATACATATACTATTAGAGCGCCGGGGCGGGCGGGACTAGGCCCGCCGGCCGCCGACCCAGAAACGGTCGAGAACGTTCGGATATCGCGTGCGGCATCAACCGGGGGGCGTCTGTCCGTTCCTCAGAGTGGGGCCTCGACGGGCAGCCCTGCCCAAACCCCATGCCAAGGTGACGACGCCCAGGGCGGCTGGAAGCGGAGAGCCATGCGGAAGCTGGGAAGGATCTCATGCGTAGAGAGGCAATGCCTGTCCTGGACCTGCAGGTTCAACTGTCATTCCCGAAGAGCCGGCTGGTCCGCTTTGTTCAGGCCGGAGCTACCTAAAGTACTTGTCAATAGATAGATGTTTAGTAGGTGCCTACTAGGGTAAGCACATGTACCTAAAGTATGTAGCTAACTCCGTCTGTACATGGCCCGTGTAGGGTATGGGGTGGGATGTAAGATGTACGAATAGGTATGTATGTACTTACCCCCTACCTCCTACCGCCGCAAGAGAATCGACAGTCCGCCCATGGATCCATCATCTACCTACCTACTTAACTTAGATACAACAAATCGATCCCCATTAGCCCTACGAGACCTCGGCCAGAAAAACGACGCGCTTCAACAGCATTCCCCCTCCCGGAGATGCATCATAGTTTGTGCGTCCACTGTCTCTCGTGAATGGATGGCGGTGTGGGGGAACCGACCATGATGTCGTGGTCTCTCCCCCGCAACTCCACAAACCCCCCCCTTGGCTTGGATCCGGGGTTGCTTTCTCTTCTAGGACAAGCCGGACGTCCATCCTCCCACCCTCTCCTTACACCACGTTGTCGAGCGGCCCGATTGCTTGACACCCTTAACGGCCATCTTCTATTGCTACTCCGCCCGAAACTCCGCCCCGGACGGCTCTCGCCTGCCCTGCTGAGCAGCTGCTTCGTCACGCTAGACGGGAGACCTCGGCCAACCGACGCCGCTCTGGCTCTCGCCAGTGTCATCGCCGCCGCCGCCCTTCTGCGCGCTGTCCGTGACAAAGCCGCCCGAACGTCCTGGGCTGCGCTGCAACTGCCCAAAAGGGCAACTGTATCGTGCCAGTAGAGTTTGTACCCCCCCGGGTTGCGCCCTTCCCCCCCGGACGAGCAGCTAGAATCGGCCCTTTACCATGCCACCTCGGAGACCGCTGGGAGTGGAATGGCGGCCTTGGTCTTGACTTCGCGATGCTGTCTGCTGACTTGGGGTTCCGTGTATAAGAGTCGCCCACGATGGAGCTTCTTCGTGGTGGTGGCTTTACTGTGCCCACGAGCAACAGCACTGCCTTCACCCAGCCCATCATGCATACTTTCAACTCCTTGCTCCTCCTGGGCTCCCTGGCCGTCCAGAGCATCCTCGGCCGTCCCAGTACTTTGGGTCGAGAGGGTGCCATCCAGAAGCGGGATGTAGACTCGTACATCGCAGCGCAGGAGCCCATTGCATTCGAAGAGCTGCTGTGCAACATCGGCTCCTCTGGCTGTCACGCTGCAGGTGTCACTCCTGGATTCGTCATTGCATCTCCTTCCAGGAGCGACCCTGACTACTTCTACCATTGGACGAGGGACGCTGCTCTCGTATTCAAGGCCCTTGTCGACAGATTCGTCAACAGCTATGACGCCAATCTCCAAGTCCAGATCCAGAACTGTACGTGCTTCTCTGGATGCGTCCCCCGTCTTGCATTTCCTGCATTGGGAAATTCTCTATCGCCGGAAACCCCCTTCCCAAAGCTAGACTGACACGGCGTACGCAGATATCACGAGCCAAGCCCGCCTGCAGACCGTCTCCAACCCCTCGGGCTCCTTTTCTGATGGGAGTGGCCTGGGCGAGCCCAAGTTCAATGCGGACTCGACTCCCTTCACCGGCTCTTGGGGCCGCCCCCAACGAGACGGCCCACCCCTGAGGGCCATTGCCATGATCACTTACTCGAACTGGTTGGTTGCCAACGGGTACTCTTCAACCGCCCGAGATGTTGTCTGGCCTGTCATCCGCAATGACCTCGCCTATGTGGCCCAGTACTGGAACCAGACCGGCTTCGACTTGTGGGAGGAGGTGCAAGGAAGCTCCTTCTTCACCGTTGCTGCGCAGCACCGCGCTTTGGTCGACGGCAGCAACTTGGCCAAGTCCCTTGGTACCTCCTGCAGCTACTGTAGGCCCCCTCCCCCATTTTGCCCGTCCCCCTAGTTTTCCGTGAAAGCTGCACGCTTCGAGCGCAACCTTGTACCACTATAACGACGACCGAGAGTGTCCTCTTACTGACGCCGACGTGTTCCAGGCGACGCCATTGCTCCTCAGGTCCTCTGCTTCCTTGGCACGTTTTGGTCGCCTTCTGGAAACTACGCTCTTGCCAACATCAACGCCAACAACGGAAGATCTGCCAAGGATGCTAATGTCATCCTCACTTCTATTCACAACTTCGACCAAGCTCTCGGGTGTGACGCTGCAACTTTCCAGCCTTGCAGCGACCGGGCTCTGGCGAACCACAAGGTGGTCGTGGATTCATTCCGCTCCATCTATAGCATCAATTCGGGCATTGGGGCCGGACAAGCCCCGGCCGTCGGCCGCTACCCTGAAGATGTTTACTACAACGGCAACCCGTGAGTTCTTCCCTCCGCCTGACCGTGAACCTGTTGTTAACCTGGAAAGGTGGTACCTGAACACCCTGGCCGCCGCTGAGCAGCTTTACGACGCCTTGTATGTGTGGAAGAAGCAAGCATCCATCACCATCACTTCGACTTCCCTTCCTTTCTTCCGGGACTTCTCGTCTTCGGTTACCGCCGGCACCTACCCTGCGGGCTCGCCGGAATACGCGACTCTCTACGCCGCCATTGCGACCTACGCCGACGGGTTTGTCAGCAAAGTCCAGCAGTACGCGCAAAACAACGGGTCCCTGGCGGAGCAGTACGACCGCAACAACGGCAACCCCCTGTCGGCCCGCGACCTCACCTGGTCCTACGCCTCTTTCCTCACGGCCGCGGCGCGGCGCGCGGGCGTTCTGCCCCCGGCCTGGGCCGGCTCCAACCCGGCCGCGACCTCGCTGCCGAGCAGCTGCTACGCCACCTCCATCGTGGGCTCATACTCAGCCGCCACTGCTTCGAGCTTCCCGCCCTCGCAGACGCCCATCAACGGCACGCCGCCGCCGACCAGTGGCACCGGTCCCACGCCGACCACCACCCGCGTCGGAACGCCGACCACCACCACGTCTTGTGCGACGGCGACCGCCGTCGCGGTGACCTTCAACAGCCGCAAGACCACGCAGTTTGGGCAAACCGTGAAGATCGTGGGCAACGTTGCCGCTCTGGGCAACTGGGACACGGGCAAGGCCGTCGCCCTAAGCGCCTCGGGCTACAGTGCGAGCAACCCGGTCTGGAGCGGGACCGTCACCTTGGCCACCGGCCAGGCTCTCCAATACAAGTACATCGTCGTCAACCAGGACGGCTCGGTGACTTGGGAGGCGGACCCGAACCGCGCCTACACCGTGCCGAAGAGCTGCTCGACCACGGCCAGCAGGTCGGATACTTGGCAGTAAGCTCAGGTGCTTACGCGAAAAGAGCCGCGTAGGGTGGAGAACATCAGGCTCCGCGCGAGCAAGGAGTGCTGGAGATGGCATGAAATGTTCATGGTGAGGGTGACACCTTGAGTCGACTGTACGCACAAGGTCTTGCGAAAGGGTGGTGGAGGAGAAAACAGGAGAGGGGTTGTAAGAGCCAAGGTATGGGTCAGGAAAGATGGTGAAGCAGGCGTGGTTCTATTGCTGTCTACTACCGTCCACAGCTCCAGGCAAGCTGGAGCGCACGGGTCATATCTAAGTACATAACGGCAGCACCCCGTTCCGTACCGTATCAGGGGTGCTCGAAGTCCATAGGTCAAGCGTCGTGGGAACCATTTCTCATTTAATGTACCTGATACATGAGTCTAAATAGGCATCGCATCTTAATGGGCAGGGCTCCGTCGGCTCTTGACTGCAAATATGCCTGGCATACAGTCCCCCACAGACACGGGAGGCAAGAAAGCACGCCGTGGCGAACCATGCCTGAGGAGCAGCGATAGCGCTCTCCCCTACGGCCGAGGCGACGCTTCCTCCTCCTCCTCCTCCTCCTGCTCCTCCTGATGCTCCACCTAGGCGAGGTTTTCGGCCCGCGTGATGCGGAACAGCGCGGGCCAGGCGTCCAGGCCGGCGCCGCGGTAGGCGGGGCTGGCGCACTGGGCCCAGGCGCCCTGCCAGGCGAGGCGGTCGCCGCCGGCGTAGTCGCCGAGGGCGGCGCCGAGGGCGGCGGCCAGGTCGGCGGGGCCGACGAGGAGGCCGTCGCGGTACGCCTCGTGATAGTCGGTGCCGACGGCGACGGCGCACGAGCCGGCGCTCACGAGCAGCACCCACGGCGCCGCGTTGAGCCGCTCCATGGACGCGTGGAAGTAGCCGCGGTTGGCGTCGTCGGCTAGGGAGGGGGGGCGTTCCCACCTTGGGAGTCAGTCTCAAGCCTTCTCTCTCTCTCTCCATCTCTCCCTTCACGACATGGGTGCTAAGGGAAGGGGCAAGTAACTTGGGAGTTCCAATCCGTTCGCGAACCAGTGCCAAGAGGGACCCTAAGGGGGATTGCCACCAGAGCCCAACCCTCGGAGTCAAAAATTGGGGGGACAATAAAGAAGACGAGCACGAGAATGGGGACTTACCGGCCCACGCGCGGATGGCCTCGCAGTCGGAGGCGAGCGGACCCGCCTCGGCGGTGACGAACACTTTGGCCACGGCGCCGCAGTACGTCTGGTCGTCGTCGTCGTCGTCATCGGGGTCCTCGCGCCCCGGCCACGACGCGTGGGGGTTCCATTGCGCGCGGCGGTCCAGGCCGGCGTCGCGGGGCGGGAGCGCCCCCGGGAGCGCGACGGCGGGGGCCGGTGCCCGTCTGGCGGCGCAGAGGGGCGCGCAGGGGCGCGGCAAGGGCCCGTAGGCCCCCGGGTCCGTGGTGCAGAGGGCGGCGGGGCGCACGGCGGCGAAGAGGTACGTCGCCGCGATGAGCAGCGCGGCGAGGGAAAGGGAGAGGGAGAAGAGATGGGTCGACGCCATTAGGGGGGTCGGGTCTATGCAGTTGTCTGGTTGATGCTAAGCGGTACTGGAAACAGCCCTCAGGGAGACCGCGTTGATGATATCTGGAAGGAGTGTTGAGAAGATGTAGCCGCAATTTTGTGCTGGCAGACACTCTAAACCATTACTATATATGTTTTCGTAAGAGGCACAGCTCGTTACAAAGCTAGCCCATGATGAAGGGTGACGACGATGTTCTGTGAAGAGGCTCACAAAGGCAAATAGGGGCGCTGCAGTCACAGTAAGCGGGACGGTGTAGTGTTGGCATTTACAGCATGCTTGTGAATCGACCCCTACTCTCAATTTCGCCCGATCCCGAGCCGGGGGGGGGGGGGGGGGGGGGGGGGTTTCACGGCTGGAAAGCCTCGAGGCGCTCCATGAGGGCGTCGACGGCCCACTCCAACGTGGTTTCCATGTCGACGTCGAGGCCGGCGCCCTGCTGCACCAGCAGGTCCTGCGCGGCCACCACGTCGGGGCGCAGGGCGCCCTCGGCGTCGCCGTCGGCGAAGAGCCAGGCGTGGGCCTCGACGTAGTTGGGCCAGACGACCTTGTCGACGTAGCCCGGCGGGTCCTGCCAGAAGCCCTCGAGGGTCACGTAGCCGTCGCGGGCCTCGCGCCGCTGCGTGGCCCGGGCCCGGCTGACGCGGAGGAACAGCTTGACGTCGAGCAGGTCCATGGCGGCCCGCGTCGCCTCGGCGTACAGCAGGAAGCCGTCCAGCAGGCAGACGCGCAGCCCCCCCGCCGCCAGCACGGCGTGGCCCGGGCGGCCGGGCTGCATCCAGGCGGCCACCCTCTCGCGCATCTGCTCTATTTTGGCGTCGGAAACCGGGCAGGGGCCAACCGAGTTCTGGTCCTCCTTGGAGTCGACAAAGGGCTGCAGGGCAGGCAGGGGCGCCGGTCAGCACGCGGCGAAAGGGCACGCCGGGACAGCCGCCGCCGGGCGCACTCACCGGGAAAGCCCCGTTGGCTCGGATGTAAGCCAGCGCCTTGGCCAGGCCGGGGATGTCGATGGCTCCGGCGCAGTCCCAGTCCAGCAGGCCGTCTCTCATGGGCAGCCTGCGGCGTGGGCACAGTCAGCTCTAGACGAGGCGTCGGAACGGACCGGTCCCGGTGGGCAAACGCGCATACTCAGACTCGGGCTTGTAGAAGTCGTCCTCATGCAGGATGAAAGTGCTGGGGAAGATGTCGCGGAGCAGGCGGGCCAGCGTGGTCTTCCCGCTGGAGGAGGCTCCGCTGATGCCCACGATGACGGCTTTCCGGCCGTCTTCCATGATAAGCCGCAAGGCTTCGTTCGCACCAGGGTGAATTCGGGTGGACGCAGGACAGGATTGGAGGCACAGGCAGAGCTGCGAGGCTTGTCACCGAGGCCGAGCGAGTGCAGCGTATCCAAGGTATGGGAAGTCACTCCCGTATGAAGGAGTTTCAATAGCTCAGGTTGGGTGGAAAGTGAGTGAAAGTGAAAGTTGAGGTAAGCACTTTGCGAGCGGGCTAACCGTCCGATATAGCGCTCAGCCAAATGGGATGGATGGGACCCCGACCCACTTGAAGCCGCCCGGAACGCACCGGGATCCGGAAGTCGCGACGGCCCTTACAAGACGCGTTTAAACACGTCCGACAGTTTCGACACCTTTGCGGGTTTGATGACACGTGAAAGAGCAGAGCGAGAAGGGCCCGTTTTGTAGGCCAGATGGATGGTATAGTCAGTCACACGTATGCAAGCCCCCCTATGTGAGGCACACACCCAGGACAACTCTCTGTTCTAGAACATCGAGGTCCAAATCTCCCGTTATCTACGCGAGGCATCTCTTTCTAATCCATCGCGCATGCAATACCACTGTATTCCTCATCACCAGTGGCCAGTAGCCTTGCTCCCCAAAAGAGAACAAAGGATAGGCATGCTTATCGATCGCCGTTACCGCGGGACTCAGAAAGCTTTTATGTTATCCGTACTTCGCAATGAGCTTCTTCATTATCGACAGCGCACCGCTCCGGTAACCACCGCCAAACATGGCCCAATGGTTGAGGTGATGGTATCTGGGTTGCACGGTCAGAGATGGGGCCACAGGCACGGCGGAACAGCGGGTATTGACTAGGATGGGACACCCACAGCTCGTACAAGGCGACGCGGTCTTCCCACTCCTCCTGGGGTTCCGCCTTGGGCACCAGCTTCGTGTACTCGCTCCAGAAGGGGCCGCCGAAGCCGCCGAACATCTTCATGATGCCCAGCTCGAACTCGGAGTGGCCGTAGACGCACGAGGGGTCGAAGACGACCTCCTCGGCCCCGCCCCGGCCGGCCATCCTGCCCCGGCCGTGGTTGCCGCTCCAGAGGTCACCGTGGACCGTCACCGGCACCACGCCCGGCAGGCGGCCCGCGCCCAGCAGCCGGGGCACCACGACCCCCGCCGTCGTCTCGACGGCGCCGGCGAGCTCGGCGTCGGCGCCGTGCGCCTGGGCCCCCGCCCGGTGGACGCTGCGGAGCCGGTTGTCGGCGTAGAACTCGGCCCACGACGCTTTCCACGAGTTGTCCTGCGGCGTCTCGCCGCAGCAGGTGGTGACCGGGAAGCCGAACATGGGCCGGTCGTGGCCCTCGGGGACGGGGGCCGGCGTCGTGTGCAGCTGGGCCAGCTTCTGGGCCAGGGACTTGCCCGAACCGCCCGGGGCGGACGAGCCGAGCTCGAGGAAATCCGTGACCAGGAAGAACTTGTTGGGGCTGTCCTTCAGGGGCCCGTGGGCATGGGACCGGGGGCAAAAGTCAGGCACGGCGGAATGGATGGCGTTGAGAGAAGCATGTTCGCCTGGCGCCCGCGTCAGCTACTCGTTTCTGCGCCGCTGCGCTCGCGGAGACACGAGGCCACGACAGAAAAGCTCCCCCCCCCCCCCTATTGCGCACCTTGGAACATGACCTGGGCATCCGCCCCGGTGCCCGTCTTGACAAAGTAGTGCACGTCCTCGCCATGGGCCCGGGCGGAGAGCTTGAAGGTGGACGCGAAGCCGGACCCTCCATGGGAAGCAATCTTGGCGGCGGAAGGGTCGAGGCCCAGCGCCTCGGCGATGGCGGCGTCGACGCTGGGAGACATCCTGCACGACTACGGACGCCGAAGCCGCACGGCCAGCTAAGCGACACAAAAGGCTCGGCGGGGGTTGGCACGTTGGAGCCGTTCTTCCAGAAACCGCCCAGAGAGGTCTATTAGCAAACTCCCAAGAGGACGGGGTTCATTCACGGGCTGCTGCAGTACGGGGGTAGTAGAGGTACGGCACGGCAACGCATATGGGAGAACAGAGGAAGACGTGTGGAATGGAAGCTTTCGTCGCGGAGGAAACCTCCATGTAATGCAAACAGACGATGACGTTACGGATGGTGGGGCGACCGGAGCTGCTGCTGTGGGGGCGCCGGTCCGGGTCCCAGACGGCCCTCGTCGTCTCCCCCATTGCATGGAAATCAAGTGCTCCTCCCAGGGCTTCGCCGCCACCAGCAGGACTGTATAGAACCGCCCAGTCCCTGCCTCGGGTACGGGAATGGTGGCAGGCATCTCGCTTTCAGCCCGGGGGGCCGTGGGAGGTCCCGCCTCGCGGAGGTGGTGGAGGTTGGTGTCAGGGTGTTTGTTTCCAGAATGCCTAATTGTTCTGCGGGAGGTATGTACTACCAAACTGGGGGACATGCAACCTGATATGATCTCTTCCGTCCGGCCAGCCTGTCCCCGTCTCCCTCGCTACCTTGTTTGCGTTTCGCTCCAGCCCGGCGGCTGGGCATCCATCCGAAGAGGCACCGCATCCGCGTCGGTGCTGCCGATGCCGAGTCGGCGGCGCAGGCCCAGGCGGACGCCGTGGTAGCTCACATGGTACCTCTTGACGGCCGGTGTTTTGGACGATGAAGTGGTCTGCCGGGGCGAGAAACACGCTGGGGTCAGTTTGGCTGGGAAGGGGTTCCCCTCGCATGCGTGACCGGGGGGGGGGGGGGGGGGGGGGGGATCCGGGTCTGCGGGCTTTCTTACAGGAAAATGCTCTTCCTCGCCGTTGAAACGCCCCTCACCGTTGAAGCACGATGAGCACGGGCAGACCGGGGCCGAGGTGTGGCCCATTCTGAGTATGTCGCCTGGGACGAGAGGTCGTAGAGAGTTCAGGTCTATGGGATTGTGTTGGTCCGGATGGTGCCTCCCCCCCCGGGCGAGCCCGCGTCTTATACCTGTCGTCATATAGGGTGGGATGATGTTGCCTACGCGGCTGCAAGAAGCGGAGCTGCCAAAAACACACCGTCTACCGGTGGAGGAGGAGTACCTTCTTAGCGAACCGTCTCTACCGAGTCAAGTGGCTCCAGGGCGCGCGGCTCGGGGAAGCTCAAGGCTATGCTTGCGTGGTCGAAGTCAAACCAAGTAGCCGGCGTGTGTTTCGGCGCCCTCGGGGAGTCATGGCGGCCCCGGGGAAGTCAAGGGCGAACAAAGACCCGATGACATTCTCATGTGCGCGAACAACCGTCATCCCCCAATAACACGTCCGTCCCGTCACCCCGGACGGACGTCGACAGTGCTTGAGTCGGACGGCGCTGTTCTTAAACAAATCCCCCCCACCCCCCCAAAGGCACGGAACAGCCGGCTTGTGCTAAATGGAAACAAAATCCGCCCCGCCAGGACACCGGACGCTGCCGTATGGCGTTTTGATCTGGCCCGCACGGAAGACGCCCCGCGGAAGATTCCCGAGCACGAAGATGCTCGAGACGGCGCGGCCTCTGCGTACTCTAAACTTAGCTCAATTCCAATTTAGGTTGGGTGTGACCACTCCTGCCATCATGGCATTCCACAGGCCACTGGAACAATTGGCACCGGGTCCCGCGGGTCTCTCTCTATCTTTGGTTTGAACACGTAGTTTGACGCGGGGCCGGCCAAGCCTTGCGGATTGCGTGTACTTCTTTGTTTGCTGGTAGGGAGGTTTGGTTTGTACCTGGCCGGGTCCGATATAGCAATGCCCGGGTGAGCGTTCGTGGGCTTACATCGACGATACGAAGCCTTCCTCCATCTCCAGGACAAGGATCCGCTTACACACGGGCATGTCTTGGTAGTTCGTGGATCAAGGTCAGGCAGGCTCCGTGGGCGAAGCTGAGGGCCCATGACTACGAAGAAATCACGAGGTATTTCGAATACAATGCACTTATGCCTACAGTGGCCTTTCCAAAAAAGAAAAAGAGAACAAAAAAAGAGCCCTCTCTGCTTGGGAGAGCACGTAAAGCGAAAGCGACATACGGGCGGGTAGGTACTCTTTGTCCCGGACCATGCGTGATTCCGGTATCCTGAGGTCCATATGTGGATAGAGAAGATCCTCGTGAAGTTCTTTTTAGAATTATCCGGCTCGGCCATGTCCCAAAGATGCAAGTCTTTACACTTTGAGACTTTTTTGTTTGATCCGACACTTGACAGCCATGGGAGAAGAAGTGCTAGAAACAGAAGGTATAGTGAACAAGAAGTGCCAGTCACTCCTGTTTTTTTTTTTTTTTTTTTTTTTTTTTTTTTTTTTTTCTTTGTCCAGAGTGACTCGAAAACGGAGCCCATTCGCGACGTTTCCGCAGTCAGGGCCAGAGCACACGTCCTTACGAGAAAGAATGACTATCATCGCGTTCTTGAAAGGGGAGCAGCCTATAATTGCCTACCTAAGTACGCACACAGATGCGTACAGAAATAGGCCTCTCCGGGCACCAGGGCCTATGTTCTTTCCACCCGCGCATTCCCAGGGGGCGGCACATGGCTGCAAGTCCATTTCTTCTTCCCAGTTTCGGCGCGCAACGCTCTTTCAGACCCGCCCCTGTACCTCCTCCCGGCCATGGCGGACCGCTACGAGGCCGCCGCCTACGCCGACCAGTGGCCGGACTACCCGGAGCTCCTCTACGGACACGAGCTGGGGCCGAACCCCGGCCTGCGGCCCTTCGCCCCCTTTCGTCTCTACAAAACCCCGGTCGCGCCCCCTTACCGCCAGACCCCGGCCGAGGCGGAGTATGCCGTGAAGCAGCAGGCCTGGGGCGCACGGCAGTTGCGCCTCTACGCGACCGGGCCTCCGCCGCGCGCCAGCGGTGCCGACTCGGCTCAACCTGCGAGCGCTGCGGCCGTCGGCGTCACCGCGAGAATATGGGTATGGCTCACGTCATCGGCATGGGCGGCATGGGCTCGTGTCCTATGGAGCGCCGAGCCCCTTTGGCGTGCGGGCCAGAAGACGAGCAAGACCGTGGTGGCCTGGGTTGCCGACATGGCCAAGGCGGCCACTGCTCGCATCAGGGTAACCTACGAATCCTTCCTTGCCGTCGTTTCTGTTGGCGCCATCCTACTGGCGCTGGTGGTCGCTGCCGAGGGACTCTTGCGCGTAGTGGGCTGTTACGTGCACCTAGGAGACGGCCCGGCGCAGGAACCACACTATATACTGGTGCGGGACGTCAAGAGCTGGGCAGTTCCCCAGCCTCCAAATTGCGCGTGACGACCGGAGACTGGAGCCCAAGCGATTTGGACATGCGGTGACGTCGGCTGAGACGAGGAAAGACCGGCCGCCCACTCCCCGACAGACATCAGTTCAGTAGGCCTGAGAGGCAGCGAAGCAAGGGGGGAAAGGGGGTATATGAATGCAAATTCATTGCGCACGGTTGCGGCCTCGTAGGAAGCCGTGTGCGATGCCAGCAGTTGCGGGACTGCCCATTTCTATTTCAACACCTTCCCATCTCTCCTATCGCACAGCCGGTTTGGGGTCTGAAAACGTTAGTACAGTCAACTCCAGTGAATGCCCATCCTTAGATACCCAAAGTAAACTCGACGCCCACTTCCATGTCGCGAGCTGTTGATGAGGTTAGCATGGCAACGATACTCGGCGGGAGGCTGCCGGCGACTTACCCATCTTGACCACCTTGGAGAGCTGCACGGCACGCTCGGCGGCGCTCTGGAGGTCGTCAATGGAGAAGATCTTCATGCCCGAGTCGTCGATGAGCTTGCGGGCCTGCTCGACGTTGGTGCCCTGCAGACGGGCGATGATGGGAATCTTGAGGTTGAGGTCCTTGACCGTGTTGATGAGGCCGGTGGCAATGGCGTCGCAGCGCACAATGCCGCCGAAGATGTTGACGAAGATGGCCGAGACCTTGGGGTCGCTGGTGATGAGCTCGAAGGCCTCCTTGATGGCGGCGGGGGTGGCACCACCGCCCACGTCCAGGAAGTTGGCGGGCTGGCCGCCGTTCAGCTTGATGATGTCCATGGTGGCCATGGCCAGGCCGGCGCCGTTGACCAGGCAGCCAATGTCACCGTCGAGCTTGATGAAGTTGAGGCCCGACTCGGCGGCGCGGACCTCCTCGGCGTCCTCCTGGGTGGTGTCCCGCCAGGAGAAGACCTCCTTTTGGCGGTAGTCGGCGTTGTCGTCGAAGCCGAACTTGGCGTCCATGCACAGCACCTGGTGGTCCGAGGTCTCGGACAGGGGGTTGATCTCGATCTGGGTGGCGTCCTTCTCGCGGAAGATCTTGTAGAGCTTCTGGATGGTGTCCTTGGCGTCCTCGACGCACTGCTCGCTGAAGCCGAGCTTGACGGCCACGTAGCGGGCCATCTCGTCGGTGACGCCGGTGTTGATGTCGATGTAGGTGGTGTTGATGGCGTCGGGGTTCTCCTTGGCGACGCCCTCGATGTCCATGCCGCCCTGCGACGAGGAGACGATGACGGGGCTCTGCGAGGCGCGGTCCATGAGGATGGCGAGGTAGAACTCGCGGCGGGCAAACTTGCGCTCGCAGATGTAGACCGAGTTGCAGAGGCGGCCGGCCGCCCCCGTCTGCTTGGTCATGAGCTTGTGGCCGATCATCTGCTCGGCGAACATCTTGGCCTCGGTGGGCGAGAAGATGACGCGGACGCCGCCCTTCAGGCCGTTGTCGAAGCTGCCCTTGCCTCGGCCACCGGCGAGGACCTGGGCCTTGATGACCATGTCGTCATTGCCGATTTCCTTGGCGATCTTCTCGGCCTCGGCGGCGGACTCGGCGTTGGAGCCCTTGGGGACACCGATGCCATACTGCGGACGGAGAGGGGTTAGGCGTGGCCTGCGCGTCGGGGGAGGGGCGGGGAGGGTGTGTATATATATATACCTGGCGCAGGAGGTCGGCTGAGCGATATTCGTGGATGCTCAGGTTCCTCCGCTGCTGCTGCTGAGCGAGGCCGGGGAAGCGGAGGGTCGACGACGGCTGGGGCTGCGGGGGGAGGGGCGCGTGGTGTCAGCGGCGGCGGTGCATCGTACGAGGGGGAGCGGCGTGCTCGGGGGTTCGGCGATGCGTAGGGCACGTCTCTACTTTTCCCGCCGGTAGGGGGCTGGACCGACGTACCTTGACCTGGCGAAGAGCTGAGGCCGCAGCGCGGCTGCGGGCGAGGTTGAACATGGCGGCGGCGGGAGGGGAGAGGAAGGGCGCGAAGCTGCGGGAGGCTTCGATGCGAGGATGGAGGGGGAATAGGAGGAGGTGTCGAGAGAAAGGGCCCGGTCAAAGGGGGAGGGCGCGTTGACTTGACGAGACCTGCGTGTCGTCGTAGGTGCGAATTGGTGCTTTAGCTCGCTCTGTGTGATACCGGCCAGCAGCTGCGCGCTATCTTGCAGAGAAAAACGGCGGACCCGTGTTTCTTGGGGGGGGCGCAAGCGGGAATTTCCGGTTGGCGGCCACTTCAGCTCCTCCGTCCATAGCCGGCCAGGAGGGCCACTTGCAAGGTGAGCAAGCCAGCACTGTTTCCACTATATCGTGAAGAAGCGACTAAGGGATCAAACTTTGGCCGTTCCACGAGAGAGCCACAGCCGAGAGGTGGTAGGTATGTACTAAGCTAAAAACTGCTGCACCCATGTACCCCTCGGGTACTTCAGAGCGCGGTTGCCCCTTCCCGGATACTTCGCATTACACACGGGCTCCGTTCCACGATCTGATGCAATGGTGGATGACGGACGTGCAGCGTCGAAGACTTGAACCCAAAAAAGCCTCTTGCCAATTTGCGTACATAAGTACTTACCTAGGTAAGTTGGTAAGTACTTACATAGGCATTTGGAATGGACATTATAGGCCAGCCACCTGGCATAGGAAGATACACACGAAAAGTTTAACTCCTATACTTACCTCTGGATGAATCAACTCCGATCCAATGGCTGGCAACCCCGTAAGAGGAGGTAATCATCAGCGCATCAGATTCCGGTTCCTCACAGGGTTCAGTCCGGCATCAGCGTCCGTGTTTATCTTGGCAGTAGTACCTGACCGCCCTGGTTGATTCGGTATACGACCGCCACCAGTGCCTCGATCGTGTATACTTCTTGACCTGGGTTAAGCGGGCACTTATGGAGGGGTGTTGAACAGTCCCTACTTTGAAGAGCCGCAAAAGCACGCCCAAATTCATCGTCGACTGCGCCCCCCGTTCCCAGGCATGGACATTTGGCCCAGGCATCCGTCACGTAGTTGATGATGCTACGTAAAAGCAACCAATCGGAACCCGGTTGAGCCGACCACGCCTCCCGCGGACGGCCGAATCCGGATTTACCACGGAGGCATTGATTGTCGACGGCACAGCAGCTGCTCGCCATGAGTTTATATAAGCAGTCGGCCGCACCCGCCATCACGGAATGGGAGTCTCTCCCGGTCTTCCATGGTATCTGCCCGTTCAGTGACTGGATGGTAACCCTCACGTCAACGAATGGACACAGGTACAGAAAAGACGCACTCCGTCCCAAGTATCCTCGCACGACAACCCGCCCATACTGAAGTACTTACTTAGGCACCCCGGCGCCAAAACATCGCGTCATGCTTCCGCAACTAGTCCAGTCTGGCCTTCTGAGCCCGGCATCGCTGTTCTTGGGACTCTGTGCCCTGCCCGCTGTATGGTGGCTTTGGGTGACGGTTCAGAACAATGCACGGGTGCTCAAGACGGGCGGCGTTCGCGCCGTGACCCCCTTCAACGGTTCGTCCTCGTCCCCCTGCGAAGGCGCTTCGGCCCGCGGCTGACGATACGGGGGCAGCTTTCAAGGTGTTCTACGACCTGGCGCGCGCCCAGTCCGAGGACAAAATGTTCGACTTCTGGGCCGAGCACTGGGATGTGGCAGCCAAGACGGGCGACTGGACCTTCGAGACGAGACTGACTCCCGTGCATCGTTTCGTCATCACGCGCGACCCCGAGGTGGTCAAGACGGTCCTGACGACCAAGTTTGCCCAGTTCGGAAAGGGCGATGATTTTCACCGCCTCTGGTCGCCCTTCTTGTTCGTGCCCGTGAAAGCCTCTTGCCGGAGACGGAGACTAATGCTCCGCCAGGGGGGACAGCGTATTTTCCACCGACGGCCAGGTGTGGCATGAGAGCCGGTCCTTGGTCCGCCCGATGTTCATCAAGGACCGGGTCAGCGATCTGGCCATCTTTGAGCATGGAGCCAGAAATTTCATGGCTCAGCTGCCTCCCTCCGGAGAGACGGTGCAGTTGATGGATCTCTTATACCGGGCGACCCTCGACATCACCGTGGAATTCCTGCTCGGCGAAGAGCTGAACAGTCTCCAGAAGTATGATACCCCCTTGTTCACGGGTGTCGCCCCATTCAGCATACTATGACAGAGGGCTAATACTGTGCAGTCCGCGGTCATCGTTTGTCGAAGCTTTCAGCGAGCTGCAACGCATACAGTTCCGTATCGCTACCCTAGCGTATGTCGAGCGCATGCAGTCGTCTCCCCCGGCTCGTTGCTGACTTGTTGCGTAGCCCGTTCGACAAATTCATGAGCCGCAAAGACTACTACCGCCATATTCAGACTCTCGACGACTTCATTGTTCCCTTCATCGAGAAAACCCTGGCCCTGCCGTCCGATGAGGTCGAGAAACTGGGCAAGTCTGACCACGGCTTCACTTTCCTCCATGGCCTGGCCAGTTTGACCCGGGATCCCAAAGTCATCCGCGATCAACTTGTCGCCGTTCTCTTGGCTGGACGCGACACTACCGCGGGCACATTGTCGTGGGCATTCTGTAAGTATCCATACCCATGGCGACCTCGGGGTCCGGCCAGCGCAGCTCAGCTTGCTAATGTGCCGTTTGCGCAAGATGAACTTGCGGCATACCCGGAGAAATGGAAACGGCTCCGCGATGAAGTCCTCTCAGCGCTAGGGCACAACGAACCGACTTACCAAGATCTCAAAGACAGTAAGAGCCCCTATTCTCCCTTGTCCGGCTTTTCCCCCTGCCTCTTAAGGCCATTGCGGACCAGTGGCAGATACTGGAGCTATGACGCCCGCGTCGCCACTCGCCACGCAAAGCACGGCCTCGGCGTGTTACTGAGAACTAAACCGTCACTTCGCAGTGAAATACCTTCGCTATGTGCTTCAAGAAACGTTGCGACTATATCCTGCCGTGCCCTACAATGTCCGCACCGCTCTCGAGGACACTACGATTCCAGGTCGCCCGGGCAAGCCCGACATCGCCGTCCTAAAAGACGACCCCGTAGCTTATAGCCGTGAGTCCCTCTGGGTCTTCTCGGCCACCCTTTTCGCCCTGCCCCCTCGGTCTACTGGCAGTCCTCTTTAGGACATGTTGTTCTGGCTGAGGAGTCGTCCTCGGCCAGAACAACAACACCGTTACCGCGGCGATACTGACTTTGGACTTTTGCAGCGTTCATGTTGCAGCGGAACCGCGCTCTTTACCCCCCGACTTCGGAAGATTTCGCCGACCCCCTGACCTTCAGCCCGGAGCGTTGGTACACGTGGCAGCCCAAGTCATGGGAGTTTATCCCCTTCAACGGGGGACCTAGAATCGTGAGAAACCCCCCCAGCGTCTGGGCCGCCGTCGATGGGGGAAACGACTAACGGATCAAAAGTGCGTCGGGCAGAACTTCGCCATGACAGAGATGGCCTACTTCCGTATGACGACCCAAACACCCCCCTCCCATGCGCATGCGGGCCGCGCAGCTAACGTGAGGCAGTGGTTCGGATCGTGCAGAGGTACGAGCGGCTCGAGTATCGTGGCGATTGGCACGCGCAGCTCCATCAGGCCGACATTGTCGGGCGGCCCAAATTCGGCGTCCCGATAGCACTCTACGAGGAGAAGGAGGCGCGCTCGTCATAAGGTCGCCCCGGCCGTCTGTCTCTCCATTGGTTTATGCATGGGCATGGTAGCAGCTACTTTGGGTTGGCCTCTTCCATTCAGGAGGCCGGTATGTAGCCGAACAAAAGCAAGGTGCCTACCCGAACAATTCATTGTTACATACATACTTGACAGAGCCCACGGCTCGGAAAAGCACGGTGATGGGCGGCCCGTAAGGCATTCACGATAGGTAGTCACAATGGGCAATTGAGAAACCGCACCCCGGCGAATCAACATGTCGGGAAACCGATATCTCCGTGCCAGGCCGTCCCCGGGCTCGCCAGGGTAGGCAACCCGGGAGGGGGAGGGGGAGAGACCAATTCACCAGCGGCAAGCCCAAGCTGGCAACGTGGCCGACGTTTTGCCCGCTGCGCGTCCTGCTGACTGCGCTGCGGCCTGAGGGGCGCCGTGCGACGGGGAGCCGAGTGGTAGCCTGCTGCTGGCGCTGCAGCACGGGAAACACGCACGGCACAGACGCGGGCCTATAGTACAGAGCTCAACCCCCCCCCCCCCCCCCCCTCCTCCGGGTGGCCTCGCCTCGGGTGCGGGATAAAATGTCCCAGGCGAGTGAGGGGAAGGGAGTTACCCCCCCTCCCCTTCCCCCGATGCCCGTTGGCGGAAAGACGCGATGATAGGTAGACAGGCCAGGGGCCGGCAGCGGGCGTGAGGCAGTAACCGGACAGAAGGTATGAGAGGAAAAGGCAGCGATAGAGAGAGGGGGGACAGAGAGAGACAGACACACGGAGAGAGAGGCGACGTATCCTGCCATCCCTCTGCTGGCCTATAGGCGAGCCCTCATGCCCCTCCCCCTCCCCTCCCCTCTCTCTTGTCGTCGATAGCTCAATTCGATTTCGTCCGCATCTGGCCGGGCCAGTCTACGGCGAGTCCCAGCAGTAGCCTCAATCAGCCAGGGATGCGTCAGGGGCCCGAGGTCTGCCGTAAGCACGATTCCTGAGTGGCTGTGGCCTGGGTTGATGAAGAGCGACCTTTTTTTCCCCTTTGGGGCCGAGGCAAGTCAGCACTTTGCGGCTATACCTACATGATCTGATGGAGCGTCACGCCCAGGGCCTCAATCTCGCTTGGCATCAGCACCGGCGGCCATGCCCTCGCTCGCTCGCTCGCTCGCCCCCCCCCCCCCCCCCCCCCGGCCAGCTTCTTCTCACCAACGCCAGGCTCGATTTCGCCGCGAGCGCACTCTAGCCGGCACACGATCGAGCCTCAGCCCTGGGACTGATTATGTACTTTGGCCGGGGGGGGTTGGTGGAGATGGGTGGGCAAGAACGGCAAATGGTGTCCCTTCCCCCCCTTCCCTGGTCGTGTATTTTTTTTGTCCCGACGGCCCATGAAAATGTTAGGGACTTTTGTTTAACCCCTGCCGGCCCACGAAACCGGGGTAGACTCATCCTCTCTCGAGCTGAACGCCAAGGCCTAGACCAAGCCGCTCGTCTCCCACGTTTGAGGAGGGAGGGGGGGCGCTGACCAACGCAATAAGCCCTGGGTCTTTTGCCCTCGAGCCAGCTGTGCGTAGCAGTAGTCGGCAAGGGGGGGGGGGGTGGCCGTACGCCAACCAGCCCACCCAGAGCACGAGCAGCGAGTCTGGACCGATTCGCGGGCATTTGGCGGCTCACGCAGAAGCCCGACGCAAGGGATGACGGATGGGGCGCGAGGGGAAGAGGGCGCCACAGGCTCACACAGCTCGGAAGTTTGTCGACTTCCCTCTCTCTCGCGCGCGCGCGCGCACTCGCTACGACATCCCCCCCCCCCGGTCATAGCGGCCGTCGCCGCCGTCGCCGCCGCCGAACCGAGCTGCTGGGAGAGAGGCGTTTCTCATTCGTGAGCCATCCTTGAACGCTGCGGGGTGATGTCCAATCCAATGGAGGGCGAGGGGGGGGGGTGGCCCTGCGTAAGTCGGGTTAGATGGGGACGGAGGGCTGGAGGCTGGCACGCTGGCTGGCTGTTGGTCCCCTTCTCGAGGCAGGGCCGCGAGCGCATCGCGATGCTGCCGTCGTCCCCGCCGTGGAGAATCAGCCGCATGAGCTAGCGAAAAACCCACCGCGATACGCATTTCAGGGCGGCCGAGTGAGATCGCCGTACTTTCGGACTTTAGCAGGGGGGGTCGAGAGAGGATGAAGGTCCATAGGCAGACCGAGTGAGGGCAAGCCGGTAACCTCTTTGTTAGTGAGCTTGGGTGATCGGAGGGAGATAGAGGAACGTGTGGGCTAGCTTGACACCCGTCTGTTCCATCACCACCGTTTCAAGCCATGCAGATTCGTACATCCCATGGCACGAGAGCTCGGCTTTCGGCTGGGGGCGGCCGGGGGTTGCTGGGATGCTGGGCTGCTGGTGTTTATTGCCGCCAGCTGTTGCATGACACGATAGCCATGTCGTAGCAAACGCATCTCGGTGATGAAGCATGACGGCACCAACTGCGACCTTTTTGCCGCCCGGCCTTGCCCTTCGTCCGGTTCAGTGAACTTGGACCCCAGTCCCAAAACGGCCTCGGGTCCTTTAAGTGTGTGTCGATATATGCAAGCCGGACAGCCGAGTTCGAGCCGGCAACAACAACAACCACCATAACAGCAGCAGCACCTGCATGCTCTATCGCATCCCTACCGTAGGCTCCGGAAGGGACAGGGAGGCGAAAGAGGGCCTTTCCGCAGCGAACCAGCCCGCAGGGTCTCGGCGGGGCCATCGCTACGGGGAAGGAAGGGTGCGCAGAGAGACAAAGAAAGAGAGAGGAGCCCTGGTCTTCTGCTCTCCGTCACTCCCCCCTGTACCATCGCCATTGCAGACCATGCCAGGACGGGCGGGCTGCATGGCGATAAGGCTACAGCAGCTAACCAGACGGGCAGAGAAGCCATCACGAAAGCAGTTACGGCGAGCTGCAATCTGCGCGCGCCGCAGCAGTACCTACAGCAGCACCCTTTTGGCCGTCGCCTCTCGTCAGCGTTGCTCTCGCTTCCCTCCCCTCCCTGTAGTTGGGCAAGGGTACTCGCAGGGGGAATGGGAGGCCGCACATAGACACACAGACGCACACATAGACACACACACACACACACACACACACACACACACACACACACACACACACATACACATAGGCACACACCCACCCACCACCACCACCACCTCCTCGGACTTCCTTCCTCGCCGTGGGATTGGGGGCTGGAGATTCCGTGAGACGCCCAGCGGTCGCCTCGTTTGCAGTCGCAGTACGGGTTGACAAGGCGGAAGGAGGATGCGGCGCCAGGCCCGAGTTGGTCCCGTGCGAAACGACTTGGTCACCCCTTCTTTCCCCCGGAACCCGCGGGGCCTGTCTCTGGTCCGCCCTCCCCCCCTCCTTCTTCTCCTCGCACGAGGACCCGACGACTGACGGAAAACGGCGTGCCGTATGTATGTGCGCGCCCACACGCCCATTTTGAGGTGGGGGAGGGGCGAGGAGAGGTCGTGAGAAAGAGGGAGGGGGGGGGTGTCGGCGAGACAGCCGGAGGCGCAAAGAGCCCATTAGCGGACACGCAGGAGAGGAAAAGCGGCAGGCGACACGGCCAATGACAAGACGCCGAGGACAGACAGACCACACCCTCCCCCGTCATCGTCTGGTGACACTCGTACAGCGAGACAGCCGCACAGACACTAGCTATAACATAGCCCTGAGATTGGCCATCACGAGAGGCGTAGTAGTCTGTCTGTCTGTCTGTCTGCCCATCGTCAACCGGCCCTTTGGGACAGAAGGAGGAGAGGGCCCTCCGGGATAGGCTGGGGGGGGGGGGGTGTGGTTGAGGGGAGAGAGAAAGCGGGCGTCAACAGGGTCCGGACGGGGACGTCCGCCCTCTACGGCCGTCGCGGAAAGTCAAAGTTGTCGTTGTCGTGCCCTTTTTTGTCTGTCTCCCTGAGAACCCCGGATTCTAGAAACCCAAAAACCGGGCGCCGCTACGACGGCCTAGGGACCTGTAGGACGACCCTTTCTTTTTCCCTTCCCCCCCTCTCTTTCTCCTCCCCCTCCGTGCAGCCGACGGACCAGGCCAGGGGCGTGCGGAAACGCAGATCGGGATTTTGACGCGCGCGACTATGCCTCAAGCAGTTGTGCGCATGTTCGCGCCCGGTCGTCTTGCTCCTAAATCGTTTGGAGGGGGGGGCCAAGCCACTTCAGGGACCCTTCGTATGGTTTAGTTACGAGGGAAGCAATTTGGGCAGAACACACGCCCCCCCCCCCCCCCCCCCCCCCCCCCCCCCTGTCCGGCCGGCGTACGGGAGCGAAAGAGAGCTTGATATCGTTTCGAGATAAGTGTGTGTCTGTGAGTGTGTGTGTGTGTGGAGAGAGAGAGAGAGAGTAAAGCACCTCGGGGTCATATGTACTATCTATCGCCCCGACGAGACGACGCCATCTTCACACGTCCTACGCTAGCCGCAAATCCTCCCACCCGCGTGGCCAACCAATGGCCCACCACTTGACTCCCTCCCAGTCGAGTTGGGGATGTCAGAGAGCAATATACGTTCGGTTGGAGGAGACAGGCAGACAGGCCGAAGGGGGAAAAAAGAAAAAGCCCTCACCCCCCCCCCCCCCCCCGCAGTAGCCTGTCCGCGTCGTGCATGGCCCGTACCTCGCACGATTTTACTGTCCGCGCCACTGGCTTCGACAGCGACGACGTGATATGTGCCGAGAATCCGCCCACCTCTTTATCTCTCTCTCTCTCTCTCGCGCCACACCCCTCCCCGTGGGTTGGAAGGGGAGGGAGGGATTGTACTCAGTAAGCAGTAGAGAGAAAGAAAAATAGTGTGCATCTGTGCTTCCACCCCGCTCGCAAGGAACCGACGAACTGCCCGGGGGGGTGGGTTACGTAGCGTGCGGCTTGTGCGGGTCTCTTTTACTTAGATCAGGCGAAAGAAAAGCCCATGAGGGGGGGGGGGGGCGTCGCGCACTGGACTGACTATATTAGTGGAGGTGGTTTTTTGTTTTGGCTTGTCTTTGTCAGCTAGCTCAACCCCCCAAGACGCCGTATTATTGCTCCTGGGGCCGGCCGGCGGAGGGGAGGCTGCTTCGTGGAGTTTCCCTTGTCGCCTGGAGGAAGGGGAGCAAATTCTCGGCGCCGGCGAGCCAACCAAACTGGCCAGCTTGCCTCTCGCTCGCCCTTCTGGGGGGAACGGGATCTTGGTAGCGAAAGGACAGGAAATCTCTACGAACTACCCGCGGCCCGGGCAGTTTGTGTGTTTGTGTGTGCCCCCCCTGTCAAAAACTGTCCGTCCTACGAGAGAGAGAGAGAGAGAAAGAAAGAGAGAGAGAGAGAGAGCTTGTCGTCCCACCCCCCTCCCTTTCCCCCAGTCCGACCCCCCGAGGATTTCCTAGTCCTAGGCCCGCCAAGACCCGACAGGATTGCGGGGGAGAAAGAAAATAGCGGGCTTCTCCATCCGTGGAGAGCCATCTCTGAGCCAAGACTAATGAAAAGCGACCCCCCCCCCCCCCCCCCCCCCCCGGTCGAGACTAGCGCTGGTCTGCCCTGCTCCACGGGCGTGCCATGGGCACAGCCCGAAGGAGGAGGGAGGAGTGTGTCTAGTCGAGCAAGGAATGTTCTTTTCTGGCCAAGCGAGATGGGGCTTGCCCGTCCTCGTTCTGGGGGGTTCCCAGACGGAGGGAGGCAGGCAGACAGACAGACAGACAGAGAGAAAGTTGAGTGCTTGCAGAACGGAATCGAGTCATATGGACATGATCTTCAGCCACATGAAACCTAGCCGTAGGAACTAGAACAACATAGTACTTGGAAGTGGTTTAGAGGTGACAAGACCTGCCCCTTCCGCCCCCTTCCCCCCCCTAGTCGGCCGTCTGGTGTCTCCCCCGTTTTCTCCGGGGGGGCCAAAGGTATCGCGGGTCGGGCGAGCCGACCACCGTCCGGCCGGCCGTTTTTTCTTCTTCTCCTTCGAGCGCCCCCGAGAGCCCTAAGTAGACGGGGCAACCGATGGACCGGCCGTCCTGGCAGATTGCACTGACATCACAGGGGGAGCCGCACCATGGACCGTCGCTTCTGGTGAGCTAGTGGGGTCCGGCTTCTGCAAAAGCTACAAGTAGAATGAATAATATAAAAAGTACATGTCGCAGGGGGAGGGGAGGGCGACGCTCGAAAAGCCGACCAATCAGAGTTACGGACGCCGGCACACGCCATGTTGCGCCCCGATGGTGCAGTCTCACGTCTTCTTGACCACACGTGCCCGTGAGGATGGGGATATTGAGATTGACCCAAGAGGCCAAACGGCCTTTGGTGCCAGGTAGTCGACTGGTCGCCCTGCCGACCCGGCGGCTGACTCTATCCCGGCCAGGGACACCGCGTCGCCCGTCTGCCTCTCCGCTCTTGACGGGATGCGGGGACTGCCATTTCGGCACCGGTACCTTGTCGTAGCAGCAGCAGCAACAACGGGCAGGGGTGGGGCGGCTGGCTGGCTGACTGGTTTTGCGAGGGGTTATTTAGTTGCCTCTGCGGTTACGGGTGATGACGCGCAAGGGGGGGCAGAGATATCCGGCTTCGGCGTCGTTGTGACTCGGCTGGCTGGCTCTTATCGGGAAGACGTCTCCGTTCCCACCCCCCTCCGAAATCCGACCTTGGCATCTTTCCTGCCCTGTTTATCAGTCGGCACAGAGAGGAGGCAGAGAGAGCGTGCAAGTCATCATGCGCCTTTCGCTGCCCTGCAAAGCCCCGTGCCAAGGCGACACAGGGTGCTACGCCCCGCAAGCGACGATGTAACACCACCAACAGCCGCCTGAGCTGAAAGAGCTAGCATCGCGAAGTGCGTGTGAGTGTGTGTGAGTGTGTGTATGCTCTATCTACCCATCCATCTACTTTATGTAAGGTTGTCACAGTCCTCGTGGCACCTACATGAAGAGCCCCCATGTCGCCACCATCTCTGGCCGTCCCTACCCCACGTAGTGATGCCTGCACCAAGTATTACTACGTAGATCGGATGCGTACGAAGCCGTCCAGACGACTGCAGCAGGCCCCCCCGGGCACACAAAGCGGCCAAACCGGATTCAGACTCGACCGCAGGCCACCCTCCAACAGGCTCGCAAATGGCAAGCGGACGATAGGGGCCGCACGGGGCTACTTGGCGCGGACGAAAGCCGGCGCGAGATCTCTTCCCGTCAGCATCCCGGAAATAAGGCCGGGTGTTATCGGCTCGAAGAGCACCGGCGATATAATTAGCGATTGCAGGGACCGCACCCTTTCCGCCCTACTCGCGAAGAATAATATTCGACCCTGGTAAGAAGGGCATCGCCACCCTGGATAGATCCACGCCTCTCGTATCTCGTATAGACTGGCGAGCCTCGGAACCTGGCGAGCACCGCCATGGGTATGTAATCAAGAACCGAAAGAGTGATGCCGAGGCTTGGCACCACCAAGGTGAAGTATGTGTAAGCAGCAGCAGCAGCTGAGGTTGGTGGTCACGCCTACCCTCAAAATCAAAGGTCAATGCATCCAAACACGCAACACGGTCATGCGCCCGCATCCTCGGCCGTCGGAGTGGCTCACCAAGTCCTGGGTCATGCAAGGCACCGTTCATTTGTGCATGAACGGCCGCTGGACCAATCGCCGGGCGGGAAGATTCGAAGTCGACCAGCCCGCGACGAGGGACTCCATCTCTTCCGATCCCCGCCAGCAATGCGGACCACTTCGGCAATCGTTTGTATGTTTCGGCCGAACAGGGAAGAAGGAGCAATCGCAGGACAAGACAGGAGGCTATCGGGGACGAGGTAGCGTCCGTCTTCCCGAGCGGATCACTGTTATCGTTGGTGACTCAGCTCCGAAAAGCGCTGCTGGCTGGGCCCCCCCGGCCAAGGCGACTGGGCGGTCCGTAACGGGATCTTGACTTGACAGGCCACCCTCTCCTTGCGTGCTTTGCGGGCCCGCACGGATTTACCGGAGAGAGACCTTGCCTGCCTATCTTTCTGGAACTTCCCGGAGGACTGGCTAACGGGTGAAGCTCGGCCATAAGGGGGGATGAAGAAGTTGGTCGGGCCACGATGTTTGCTGGCGCACGCAAGGCACTCACGAGCCCCCGCCCGGTGGTCCTGCAGGGCAGCAGGGCAGGGCGCCGGGCAGCTGTCGGGTGCATCCCCGTCGGCCGTGATGCCCGGATCTAGAAGCTGTTTCGGGGGGCCGATGGAGGATGGGGCGCCCAACGTCTGCACATCGGGCGACAGGGCCGGGGGCGCCCGGAAAATAGACTTTGCACATGCATGAGCAAACCCACCGCGTCTCCCTTTTTCGCGGGTCCTTCGCGGAGCGGGTGTGAATTTTTTGCTGGTGTTTGCTGGCAGTCGGTTGGCCAGCCGGGGAGCGCGTTCGTGCGCGTGTCGTGGCATCCCCGTGTACGATGGGTAGCATCCATACGCAGCCGCCTACTATAGGATGGAAGGGCAGGCGTATAGATACTTATGGTCGTCCGTCCCTCCATTGCCCATTCGGGCAGAGGAGAACTGCCGTGCGGTGGGGGGTCGGGCCAAAACCCACCAATCCGGCCGACCCGCCGTGATGGTTGACGGGCCGCTCCCTCTCCTGTACATGGGGGCGCTGCGGCAAAAGCGAAGCGCTGGGAATGCGATGCGATGGATCAGGGACCGCACAGCGAAATCGCGCAAATGGAGACGGGGCGGCGACGCCGACGAACGCGACGACGACAACGTGGCGGGCGTGTTGTCGCTAGACGGACGTCCTTCGAGGCGCTGTTGGTGGCAGCGTCTGCTCATTGGACCTCTGGACGACGTCGGGAGAGCGACCTGCATCGCTCCCCCCCATCCGGCCTACCTGCTTGCCTTGTCGAAAGCGCGCCCGTGCAGGGAGGGGCAGCTCGGGTTCGATGCGTGGGTAAGAGGTAAGTATGCGTATGTAGAACAAACAGCCCGTCAGCCGTACGGCGGAAGGGGTTTGGAAACGGGTGTCCCGGGCTTCATCTTCACCCGTGATCCGGGGGTGTATGTGACGGTCTATGTGGCCACCCGTCCGGTGTGGCCATCGTCACTGGTTACCTAAAGGAGCCCTTTGCCCCATCCCCATACACGCCGACACGTGTGCCCAGGGCCGCGGGTGCGCTGAGCAAGCGCAGTAGTAGCAGCGTCGTCAGTGAAACTGACGATCCCCCGAAGGAGCAGGAGGGCCACCAGGCTACGAATAGAGGCCGGCCGGGGGGGTGGGAGGGGGTGGGGATGGAGTACAAGTATGTTGAACTAAGCAGGCGTGCTAAGCTGCAAGGAGACGGAGGAGATGGAGGAGGAGGAGGAGGAGTGTGAGTTTCCACGGTTCCTGTGTAAGTACCTAACCTACTTAGGGCGACGACTGCCCGAGACGCAGATGCTGGGGGAAGCGGATCGATGACGACGCTGCGCCGACACGGCGGCCAATAGTGGCGACGCTCAGGTCCCCCGTGTAACCGCATACGGCCTAGACCGGAGCGAGAGTCGCGGCATCTCTGGGCCCGCCCACGATGTGTGTCTGCCCGGCTGCCGGGGGCCCCTTCAGCCAGACCAGAGCGGCGGCGACGAATAGTCGCCCGCTTGGTGGATGCGGGAGGTGTACCTATAGTACTTAGAGAGCAAGCGTGTGCAACACCGCATCGTGCATCCGTCGTCGTCGTCGTCGTCGTCGCCGTCCGGGGTGCTGTACTGTACAGTAGATAGATCCATCTCGTCCCACAATAGGCCGCACTCCGCAGCAGCACGCGAGCGGAAACTTGGAGAACCGGGGCACGCCGCCATTCGATATATGCTGTGGCTCTCTTTTCGCTGCTGGGGCCGTGGGCGTCCACCCCAACTTGCGGTATCCCTATTGATGCGTCGTTTGCCCTCTGGCTCTCTGGTCACCGCAAATAAAGTCCACCGCCCACGTCGATGCTAACTTGCGCGACGAACCGGTTATAGGCGACGGCGGCGGCGGCGGCGGCGTGCTCGCAGATCCTCTGTTCTATTTCGCCGCCGTGCTACTCAGTAGGGTACGCTAAACTAGCCACCAGTGGTGCGCCGGGCCCGTCGACAACGACGTCGATCTCGGGGGTGGGCGCGCGCGGGTTGGCCTCATGATGCAGAAGCACGGCGAGCACGGGACGGGCGGAGTACATGTAGTTCGCACATCTTGGGCTTCACTCTACTCCTCCTCCTTCTCCTCCTCCTCCACACCACCCACCCACACACACACACACACATCGCCGCGGGCTCATCTCCGCCTCCATCTGGACGCCCCCCTCCCCCCCCGGCCGTTCAGGCTATACACACGTGTGTGCATAGGGGCACAGGTGCAGCGCAATGGCCACTACTGCAGGCGTAGGAGGAGGCGCTCCACTAGAGGCGTGCATCCTTCCGGATGGTGGTGTGCTGGATAGATGCGCAGTCGTTATTTCCCATGGCCCCGGATTGGACCGCTAGGCTCGTCGCTTATCTCTTTGTTCTCACGCCGTTCCACCTCGGCTCTCAAGCGTATAGATATGCGTAGAGGTAGTGGAGGGTCAGATAGCAGAGAGAAGAACGCAGCCGCGCCAGATAGGATGAAGCTGTCCATCCGCCCCATTGGCCACGGCATTCCATCTCTGGTGTCGGCGTGTTTGATAGTCGCCGCGGCCAGGGTCCTGATAGCGCCTGGCCCTGAAGCGTCCGGGCCATGCTTCAGGCTGTCTCGTCGGAGGGGGGGAGGAGGAGGAGGAGGAGGAGGAGGAGGAGGAGGAGGGAGGGGGGCATGTTCTGTTTTCACATAACCGCGACAGCCCGCGCCGTGTCGCCTCCCGGGGGCAGACAGCCCCCCAAAAAACAGCGGCAAGCAACACAAGCAACCCAGGTTTGCACCCTGCCGACGACGACGATGATGATGATGACGGGGGTCCATGATCGACCCCGTCCTACGACTGCCGGCAATGCGAATGCGCCCCCCCTCTCGTCAGTCCTCGGTGATGTTTAGTGTGTGGGTGCTTGCGTCGGCCGGTTCTGCGTGTTTGCGGAATCGACTGACGGTGTCGTCAGTGCTGCACCTCCTCCCCCATCCCCATGTTGCCGTGGCCGCCTTGGTGCTCGTCAGGGTCCTCCTGCCTCCCCCTTCGCGATGCCACTAGCCTCCGCATTTTGCGGATGAACCCACCACCCCTCATGCTGTCCGGGTGATCGCAGGGCGTGATTGGAACAGGTGGTCAGGTGGCGTCGGACGAGGATAATGGCACTCCATGACCAGCCCTCCCGTCACCTCGTCTGCAAACCGCCGGGGGAGGGGGGAGGGGGCTTTTTCGTCGTGGGTGGTGAGGTGCACCCAGCACCTGCAGCTGTGGGTGGATTCGAATCTGGCATAGTGCCGCGCGTGGTGTGTGTGTGTGGGAGAGTGCGGGAGAAAACGAGAAGCAACATGGGCGCATTCTCTCCTTTGGGCAAGCCGGCAGGCCGTGAGCGTCCCCAGGCCCGCCCGTCGATTGGAAAGTGGCCTCGGGGACTAGTGAGCAATGTTCTGTAAGGTACGGGCAGGTCTTCTAAAGGGTCTGCTCTGGCCAGGGACTGACTGACTGGGCCATGCCATCATCGTGCCCCGTCGTGGTACCGTGGGTGGGAAGCCTCTCCGTCACTTACACCCCGGGTGCTTTACGCGA
Source organism: Nigrospora osmanthi (assembly GCA_029489945.1). NCBI lineage: Eukaryota > Fungi > Ascomycota > Sordariomycetes > Amphisphaeriales > Apiosporaceae > Nigrospora > Nigrospora osmanthi. The sequence continues at coordinate 1,909,174 of CP120494.1, read as the reverse complement.
CGGTGCGGCAGAGCTCGGGCTGGCTGTCCGATCTGCCGAATCCTCTCTTTTTGTCTCTGCCCCGGCGGCGTTGGCCGTCTCGCCCACCGCAGGCGGGCGTGTCCGGCGCGTCCTGTCTGTACTAGTAGGCCTCTCGATACTGCCGCTGTGTAACAGCGAGCTAGTTGGTTGTGTGTTGCCACACTATCTCACTTATACACCACCAAACCATGCTATATCCATACGCGCATACACACTCTCTCACACACACGTACTCCTCACCCACATACACAGGCTCACACCCACACCCTCACGCCCGATACACAGCCCCGTAGTCTTTCACACACACACACACACACACACACACACACACACACACACTTACAGTAGGCCAGGGGGGGTGGTGGTAGAAAGTAGCCAGCCAGACAACGTAGGCCGGTAGCTAGAGTCCCCCAGCCATGCAGAAACGGCTCGTGATATATAGACTGGCAAATCACGACGCCGCAAGAAAGCCCTGGAAGGCCCACGAATGGCCCCCCTAGAAGGCGCTTGGGGGGCAGGCTAGACAAATTGCCATCCGCGGTGGCCTGGAGACCACCTACAAATGGCATGCGCGGTGACGATGCCCCCCTCCGGAAGGGCCTGCGAGACCTGCAGCTAGCAGGCAGGCCAGGCAGACAGAAAACACCGGCAACCAGAGGGCGGCTTCTTGGCCACCCAGTCGATCCCCCGTCGACCTACGAGCCATACGCCCCCATTGCGAGCAGCCTGCCCTGCCAGACGGACTTTGGAGCAGGCCCGGGTTTAGTGCGGCGGCGCCCGCCCCCCTCCCCTCCATCTCATCTAACGAGCGAACATGAACGGCCCGCATGGACCAGAGCGCGAACGAACGGCTGCACAGAGCGTTGCATGGCCCCTCCCGAGTCAGGCTATCCCGCCGACAATCAGGTCACCGGTAGACGACGGGACAGTCTAGCACAACAAGCAACAATGATGGGCAGATTTGGGTGGGTTTGGGATGGGATGATCGCTCAATTTGCCGCCGGGAGTCAGCGAGCGGACGGGCGACTGGCCGGACGGAAGAGGGAGGGAGGGAGGGAGGGATGGATGGATGGATGGCCACAGATCCTGCTTGCCTGCCTGCCTGCCTGCCGACCAGGTAAAAGTCGCGAGAGGGCGGCGGCGGCATTGGGCGAGGGCAGCCAGGAAACCACCACAGAACCAACGCTCTCGCTCGCCCACCCCACGCTCCTGACATGACGGCCCACTCCCATTTCCGTCGAATGCGTCTGGTCGTGGCCGTGGTGGGTGGCCGGCCGTAGGCGCGCGTACGGGGGGGTGTGGCAGGGTGGTAGGCAGGCTGGCAGGCTGCAAGTTGGGAGAACGGTCGAGTTGCATGCAGCAGCGAGACGAGCCAGGACGAGCAATCCCGTCGTGAAGGAGGGGGGGAAGACCACAAGAAGAAGGCTTCACGGCAATGGGACACGGAAAAAGAAATGAGACGACGCGAGGAAAATCAGTCGAAGTCGACGACGTCTCCCAGCGCACCCGATCCCTCTACGCCTGGGGCTCGCCGAATGACGGGCTCAACCTCTCACCACTCACTATCCACCCCTCTCTCCCTCTCTCTCCTTCTCCCTCTCGCTCTCGCTCTCTCTCTCTCTCTCTCTCTCTCTCTCTCTCTCTCTCTCTCTCTCTCTCTCTCTCCTCTCGCCTGGTCTAGGTCAGTCAGTGGTGACCGGCCGGCCCCGAGACAGCAGCAGCAGCTACCGTCTGCGGCCAAGCCCAAAGGGGGGAAGAGCCCTCTCGTACCTACGAGAGACTCCGAGCACACACGCCCTGCCAACAAGCCCCTGTCAGGGCGTCAGGGCGTCAGGGCGTCAGGGCGTCAAGCTAGCCGGCTTGCTGTACGACGACGCTTGCAGAGGAAGACCTACCTAGAGCATAAGGGGGGGGGGGGGTGTCTTGTGCTGGGCGATCGACACCCGCTACTCCTCGTACCACACCCATACCGCACACCCCCCATCGCTAAGTAAAAGCTGTGTCACCCACTCCCATGCCCACCGAAAACCACGGAAAACTTTTCGTTCGAGCTGGGTTCTGCTTTACGCAGCTCACGCCCAGGGGGTGGGCCAGACTCGGTCGTGTCCCTTGCCGGGCATCCACAATCCAGCGGGCGCTGAGGGCGCTAATCCGTACGGGACAGGGGGGGGCGTGAATGACGGCCTCGACGATGACCTACCAGAAGGCCTTTCCCAAGTCACGGTGGGTACGGCGACACGATGCGGTACCTTACGGAGCACCTGCGGTGTAGGCGGCCCCTTTGTACTCGCTCCCCGGCGACCATGGACCCTCCCTCTCTGTCCTTTGGCTATGCACACCCTCGACCGCCTACGTCGACACCTTTCACACCCTCTCCCTCCCACACCCCCCTCCCTCTCGACCACGGCCCACCGCGCTGCAGGCCCTCCCCATGTCACTTGGCCCTGTGGGTTCTTGGGTGCTGAGCACACCATCCTGGGAACTCTTGCATGGTCGACGAAGATCGGAGGTCCCAAGTACCCTTTCACGCAAATGGCAGGGCCAAGTACAAGAATGGCGAGCGAGCACGCCTACATTGCACGGGTTTCGTCCGGTATATACATATGAGTCCTCCAATCCCGAGTCTCTTCAGTCCTCTTCGACCAACACGCCGCCTACCACTCTTCTTCAAAACCCTCGCTCCTCCTCGACTTCGAACAGAACTCCTTTTGCTACAGACCAACCGTCAACACACAACAACAACATCAACACTCTGAACAAGCCTCCGTTCACCGCACCCGACTACCACCGGATTGACCCTGCCCCAGGAGACGGAACTGTCGACTCATCCCCACGCCTCGACCCGTCTAGAGCACCACCACCACCACCACCGTAGCCTCACCTTGGCCTGCCATCCCCTCCTTGTCCAACGCCTTGTCCTTGACATAAGACTACCGGGCACCAACTACCCTTCGTGAAGAAACCCGGCCGCCGTCAGCTACGGATTGGCTCGCCTTCACCACCCACCATACACCCAGTACTCGACACCTCTCGGTAACCCGAGCCGCCTCGTTCACCATGTCTTTCGACCAGGCCTGGGAGCACCAGTTCTGCCTGTCCTGTGACCGGCAAACAGACGGTGCGACCTACTGCTCCGAATCCTGCCGCCTCTCCGATTTCGAGTCCTCGGCGCCCTCGACGGCCTCGAGCAGCCCGGCAAGCTCACCAAGCCTCACCCCTCCCTCGTACGGCTGGCCGGCCTCGCGGCCCTCGTCCAAGTTCTACCTCTCGCCCGCCTACGACTTCCACAACGCCCAGCCCTACGGCTCGTCACCACAGGCCCAGAAGTCCCTGACCCCCTCGAGCTCGCACAGCAGCCTCTGCTCCCTGCAGAGCACCTCGTCGACCAGCAGCGACGCCCAGCGGGTATCGGACAAGGCAAAACGGCAACTGCGGGACTACGCGAGCTCCTTTGAGCACGCTCGCCTGCAGCGACGACGATCATCCAACTAAGTGGTCGACGGGTGCCCGTGCCGTCGAGCACGCCGCCCACCGACGCTATCTGATTTACCACGCTCCCACACATACACCCACACCCACAACCCACACTCATCTCATCATCATCATCACTCAACAATATTATACCCTAGACCGGACTTCAACTTTCCTTTTCCTCTCTACACCACATCACGACTCACCCACTTTTTTTATTTCCCTTTTACACCCGAATTTCTTCTCCCCCGTCACCAGACTTGGACGGCGAGAGACGCGGATTATTTGTACCAAAAAAGCATACACCGGAGCACAGTATCACAAAAAGTTTTTTTGAGGTGGCATTGATTGGCCCATTTGGCTGCTTTCAGCACAGGCGTACCACGGGGCGAAGGGTTTTTGGGAACATGCTGTACCGCGATGCCCGAGGGGTATTATCGCCGTGGCCTAGCAGCGTCACAGGAGGAAGACGGGGGGATTTTCCGGCACAGGAAAACGGGCACACACACACACACACACATCCTGAAGCGGGGGGTCAAGGAGACCCCTCTCTCCCCGGCGTGGGCTAAAGGAATGAGTGCAGGGAAGGTGGAAACTAGCCATGGAGGGGGGGGGGAGGCCCCCTTTCAGGCACGCTTCAGACACTTCTGGGCCGCATTCACGGGGGCGGCGGATGGAAACATGTCGACCGTTTTGGGGGAGGTGTGAATTGCCTACGAATAGCCTATCTAGACACGCCAGCTTCTGTATTCATTCTGCAGAGCTCCGCCATGGCCTCCCCCCCTCTCAACCCGGGGGGGGGAGAGCCTTGTCGCTGGACGAATAGAACCGCTTGTCAAGCAAAAAGCCCCCCCAATATCTTCCTTCCCTCTTCTTACTCGGTGATGGGGGGGTTGAGGCGACTTTCTTCTGTTCCCCCATGATGACCACCTCATCGTCGTCACCGGTGGTCTGGTCCAGTCTAGCGGGGGGGAGCGGCTCTTGACGCCCCAGGTCGGACGGTCCAGAACTCATGAACGCATCACGCGCGAGCCGGGCCCCCCTCCTCCCCGCCCCCCCCGATCGACCCGCCGCCGGCGCTGCCAGCCCCGAAGGCGAGGTTTGCTAAGCACACGCATTCATCATCACCTACCGCTCGGGTTACGGCTTGGGCAGAAGCGAGGGAGGAAGTCTCTCTCCCCCCCCCCCCCCCCCCCCCCAGAGACTGCGCGCGTCTCGAGGGCGGTGGGGAGCGTTTTACGGCATAGGAAACTAAAAAAGGTATATGGGTCCTTCCGCCCCCGCCTGCCGTCGTCGATATGTGTGCTGGCAGCAGCAGCAAGCAACAGCACCCGCTGGGCAAGAAACAAAAAGCGACTTTCCGGCCGGTGGGCATTAAAACCCCCCCCCCCCAGGCCCACGAACTCCACCGCGGCCATCTCATCATCCATGGAACCCCCCCCCCCCCCCCCCTCTTTTTTCTCCCTTGGCTATTTTCCCCAGAGTCGATCGTCCAGGCTGGCCGATTTTCCTCGTCCGACGCGAAACGACGAGGGATGATGCCCCGGGCTGTTTCCTGCTGAGACTTCGCCGGCAGTCCAGCCCACCGCAGCCGCGGCAAGGCCCAACACTGAATTATGGGGAATCGTCCGGCGGGTCTTTTGTGTTAGATGGTCCTTTACTGTTGTCGTCGTCGTCGTCGTCGTCGTGCCCCCCTCCCTCCCTCGCCCCCCTTGTGTATTCCCCTATGTTTTGTCCTACGGGCCCCCATCTTCGCTACGTAGGAGGGGCCGATGATGGGGGGAGAGGGCCAGAGCCCGGGCGGGCGCATGAACGCCGAAGCCCAAGCCCCGGTCCACGGGCGGCGCCTGGGCTGTTCCAGGGATCTATCCTGCTCGTTGTGCCACCACCTGGGGGCGTGAGGCACCCAGGTCCGGCGGCTGGCGTGGGCTCGAGACGTCCCATCTACTAATAGGGGGCCTACGGCGGGCTTTTTGGATCCAAAACCTTGGGGTCCGCTCCGTGGGAGGGGGTGGCTGGCCCGCGGCGGCCCTTGGCCCTGAACGCCTGCTCCGGCCAGGACGGAGGGCCCACGGTTGGGATGTTTTTCCCAGTGGGCAATCGCCGTATACTCCATGGGAAGTGGTGAGTGCCCATATGCCCAACCCCTCCCTTCCCTCCCGTGGGCCGGCTATACAGTTGATGGCAACATGATGCGCATGTGAGGGCACCCTTCTCTTGTGTTTCCCTCCCCTCCCAGCGCCGCCGGGGACTACGGACTGATTACGTTTAGGGGCCCCATCCCATCATGACTGCGCCAGCCACGAGGGGATGGGGAGGGCGGAGGACGGGACGGCTGGCATTCGCAGTGGGAAAACACCCCCTCCCCCCGGGTACGTAGTACCTATGTATGTAGTAGTATGATGATGTCCCTGTGGCTCGCCTAGGTCCTCGTCCCAGAATCTACCTTCCTTAGCTCGGGAATCGTGGCTGGCCTTCGTCCGGCGCCAGCAGCGGCGCGAGGCGTGCACGGCAGGCAACCCGAGACAGCTCTCTCTCTCTCTCTCTTTGGCTGGTGGCGGCAGCAGCAGCACGCGAAACCAGTGCGCGCGCTTTCGGCAAGAGGAATCGCTACGTCAACCGAGTGTCTTGCTTTTTTTTGTGGTTGTTCCCCTACGGCGCGCGCGCGCTCTCCGGAAGTTTCGTCGATTGACGTGGTCGTTTCCGATCCGCGTGCCACATTGTTGTTGTTATTCATGGTTCTTCTGCAAATTTACCACCTGGATAGCCCCCGTATTCCGAGTGGTACCTGCGTTTTTACGGCTGCAGCTTCAGACCCTGCTCTCCTGCAAGTGCCTGGTGTACCTGCCTCTGAAGGGAGGTTGGAAATTACGTAGATACAGGCTTTGAAGGCAGTGTAAAAACGTCAATAGAAGGGGCGGACAGGTATCCGGGCATCCATGAAGTTACATTCTATAGGAGGTACATGTCGGTACGTAAGCAACTGCCCACCGTCGTGAGTACCTACACAGAGTAGGTACTTACAGAGCCCAGGCCCAGGCCCCAGGGCGCAGAGAGGTTGAGAGGGTCCTTTTCCCGGCAGCAATCAAATGCACTACTACGGCTTCATTACTTAACCTTCATGGCGGCGTCGTCGTCGCTTGCCAGGGCCAACCTTCGGCCGCCCAAAGTCAACCTTGCAATGCGGGCCAAACCTCCCCTTCCATTGGTCCTGGGCGGGCTATTGGGCGGTCCCCTACTTGTTTCTAGCCGGGCCTCGTTCCCTCGCGCGGCGCGGCGGCGCTGCTGCTGCGCAGGCACGCAGACACGCAGGGGAAACATACTCCAGGCACCGGGTACACATGCCCCCCTTGGCCTCGATTAGAATTGGACCCTTTCCCTCTCTGCCATCGCCGGGCCTTGTCTTCCGAGCGCCGCCCGCCCTCGCTCCCTGGCCCTGGCGCCGCCAAAGGTTGTCTCCCTCGAAAGTCAAGTCTCGCCGGCAGGCCGGCCAGCGCACACGAGGCTGGCTCGACTGGCTGGGCTGCCTTGGGCCGCCCTGGGCTGACGCCAAGGCCCCCCAGAGCAGTCCATTTCCTACAGGGCTGGCTGTCATCTGGAGTTTCATGGTAACGACCGTCTCATCTGCGCGAGCCGCCCACCACACGCCCTGTCGTCCGAGGGGCCGGGGGGGTGTATGGGTAGGTAAGTACTTTAGGTAGGCATGCACTTACGTGCCTCCGTACCGTACTCGGGCACGAGAGGCAACAGTTGGGAGAACCTGGTGGAGAGAATTTTCCTTGCTTCTTCTTCCTCACCAAGCTTTGGCCTGGTGATGCATCAGAATTCTTGAGTCATGGACGGTTATTGCATTCCGCCCGCCTGCCGCTGTGCAGCGCGAACAGACACACCAAACCGAGACGGAGGCCCACCCGGGCGGGCCAAGAGTCCCGACATCACCATCCCATGCGATGCTTCACAGCAGGTACGTCCCCAGCGCGGCACCGCGTGCGGCCGTGGGAGGTACACGCGAGGACGAGGCGACGGCGCCGGGTGGGCGTCGGTGTATTCGCGAGAACAGACGTACGTAGGCCGTCTCTCGAAATAGTTGGCCCGCTACGGCCTACCCAGACCAGCCGGGAAGTGGAGAGGGCGAAAAACGCCCACCTCATCCACCGACCACGACCGACCGACCGACCGACCGACCGAAGCTGCCGTGCGCTCCGACCTTCCCCATCCCGGTTTCCCATGATGATTCATTACCTAATAGAGTGCGCGGTGGAGGCGGACGGCCCCATCGGTGAAAGAAGTCTACTTATATACGACAGTCACCTACGGCACCGAGGAACAGAGGTACATACATACATACCTTGGTATGGAAGCACCGCGTGTACTCGTGTGTGTGTACGCGGGTGGTGTTTGATGTCTTGGTGGGGGTCGCGGGTAGGTCGCCTGTCTGGTCTGACAAGCCGGCACTTGGATGACGGGACACGCGTGCCCATCGCCAGCCGAGGCGCTGGCGACCGAGACCCGGCCCACCCCCCCCCCCCCCCCCCATGATGAGAACAGGATTTATGCCGACTAGAGAGAGAGAGTGGGAGAGAGCTTTGTGACTAGTCTGTCCCACAGCACTTTTCTTACTTGTACTTACGCCCGCGCAGTCTGCGTACCATGGCCGCCGGTTCCCTGTGGCCTCCACCCGCCAGCACGGCATTGCTGGTCAGGGCCCTCAACCAGAAACACGGGCTGCGCGGGAGATCGTGGCTCGGAAACGCGCTCCCCCCATCCCCCCACCCGGCGGCGATCGATACTGTGCATGCATGCATTCCGGCAGGTCCTGGCTGGGCGTGACGATTCCGAGGCTCAGTTGGTTATGCAAGCCAGCGTTGCCCGGATGGAACCCAAGGGAAGTGAGCGAGGGCCAACTTTCATGCATAAGGCACGGCGGCAGGGGACAGGGTAGACGGCAGGTTTCCCTCCCATCAGCACATCCAATCCTCGATGGCCCGCAGGACGGCTCCCTTGACCACGACGGTTTCAGAGCTTGTTTGTGCAGCCAATGAAGGACCCGTGTCGTCAAACGGCCGCCGCAGCCCAGAGAAATCTCTCATATGTACTCACATACGTAGGCGAGAGAGCAACGCAGTTGGTACATACATGCATTGCAGGTATGTAGAGAACACGAGGCAGACAGGGCTGCATATACCCAACCTGTCGGCCTATATACCATCATCACCGCCAAGGTATATGAAGGCAGGAGACGGTCGATGAACGGGTACACACACGCACAGAAAACACCCAGAGACCCAACAAGAGGCGCCTGCATGGGATGTCCACTTGGGGGGGGGGGGGGGGGGGGGGGGGGGGGGAGCGCTGCATCCCGCCGTCGCCCACGTAGCAAAATCAACATGACATACTGACGCATTCCCAACCGTCGTGGGCGGCGCGCACATATCCCAAGTTGTGTCTGGGCGACAGGGGTGGGCCTTCGGACAATTAACACGGTGCTACCTCACGACCCCTGCCGTTTCCGCCTTGTACCCAGATTTCCCGCTTCCCGCTCGCTTCCCGCTTGGGATCGACTGCATCTACCGGTCTGTACGATAGCGCTATTGGCTAGCCCGTAGGGTGCGAATTTGTTGCGGCAGCAAACAAACAAAAAAAAAAATAAACACACTGACGGTCGTCTTTGCTGAGGAGCGTCAACAGAGAGGGAGAAAAGGAGGAAGAGAGAGTGTGTGTGATAGAGAGAGCCCTGGAAAGAAAGCCCTTTCTCCCCTCCCTCTCTCTCTCTCTCTCTTTTTTTTTTTTTTCCCCAGCAGGACTTTTGTCCCAGGGTCTTGCTGGGCGTCCCAGCCCTTTCCCCCCGGTTCCGGTCGTCCGGCGCCAGGGGGAAGAGACGAATGGCATCGAGATGAGGCCCCCCCCGCCCAATTGTCAACAAGTCTGGCCACGGAGCCGGAGCAAGGGTTACCGGCTGATCTCGTCCATGGCTGTCTTGCAGCGGGCAACGGATATGCCGGTGTGGGCAAGCAATCCCCCAGTGGACAGGGGAAAGAGAGGGATGGGGGGGGGGGGGGGGGGGGGGGGGGATGTTGTACCGCTCCCCAAGTATAGCCAGCAAGCATGTTGCGGACGGGATTTCCATCTATACTTGCTCCGTACACGCACGCACACATTCCATTCATTGCCTGGCCTTTCCATATGGGTGGTACGAGCACATACGGTACATTACTTCTCGTCTCTTTCTTGTTCCTTTTGTTTTTTTTTGTTCTGGCTGCACGCGCGGCAGCCCCTCCCCCATCCAGGGTATTTCCGCCCATGCCGCATCCCATCGCCGATTTCGTTCCTCCCGTGCGACTTTTCCTCAACACATGGAATTTTTTTTTTCCCTCCTCCCCTCCCTTCCCGCGCTCTTCAGCCCTTTCCGCGCGGGGCCCCCTGCCCAGTTCTGGCCCTGGTGCCCTGCCATCGCCCATCTTCTGCCAAGGGGGAGCCCGACGATCCATAAGCCCACACCGGTCACTGTCTCAGAGTGGGGGGGGGGGGTGGGAGCATGGCATCATGATGGAACGACTTCTTGGCTCTTTGTTCTCTTTTATTTTTTTCTTCGTCTGGTCCGATTGGGAGGGAAGGGAAGAAACGGGGGGGCTGGGTATCGGGGCTCTCCGTCTGTTTATTTTTCAACCGGTTCAGCAGCCAAGTGAGGCCCCCCAGTGGCTTGCGGCGGTACCGTCCCGCCAACGTGTCAGCCACGATACTTTCGGGGGGGGCCTTCGAGAACAAGCCCTCTTCCCGCCCCCCGGCCGATCCATTCCAGCAAGACGTAATTCAGACATTCCTCGTCTCGCCCAGGGCCATCCGGACCGCGACGCTCGCCGCCCCCACTCGGTCAAGCCTCGTCAGGCCATCACCGCGGGTGCCTGCCGATGGGCCCTGCCCGCCTTTTTTTTTTTTTTTTTTTGCGTGAACTTACGGTATCACAGCGCATTCCTTTGCCCGTTGCTGTTATGGTTGCTGCCGCCGGGCGTTACTTTTTTCCTTTTTTCTGCTTTTCTGCCACGTTCCAGGGCGTTCCGGGCCCTCCCCTCCCCCTTCCCGTGGCGTCTTGCTACATACATACCTCCCTACTTCCCTGTTGCCTGTTGGGCCCGCCAGGTTTAAAGCGAGCTGGCTGGCTGGCTGGCAATGGGCACTGTGGCTCTGTGGGAAGAGCCCTATCCCCCCCCCTCGTAGTGCCAAAGCTTTTCCTTTTTCTCGGCGGGCGGCATGCGGCGGGCAGCTTTCGACGGGCTGTCTCGGATGGATAGCGCGGCCGACGGGAGGGGGCATCACGACAGGCACCACAGTGTCACGGCCGTATCTTCAGTACCACCGTTTGGGCGGCAGGTTTGGAACCCTGCCCCCCCAATGGGCGCGGTCAGGGCGCCCTTGGTAGCACGCTCAAGGGGGGGGGGGGGGGGGGGGGCGTTACCCTTAGTTCTCTGGCCCGTACCGCGAATAGGCATCACACTTGCCTGCGTCGGGGAGGCTTGCCGTAGTTCGAGTCCAGGTAAGGGACGCGAAGGAGAGAGAGAGAGAGAGGGAGCGGAGCCGGGGAGGGGCACCGTGGCTTTGCGCATAGCGAGCGAAGCAGCGACGTACGACCTCTACCTGAGGAAGAGGGTCTCAGGCTCAGGCGAGAGCGCTCCTCGATCGGAGACACACACACACACACAAACACACGCCTTGTGGGCTGGCGCGCATAGTCGCATCGCATGGCTACCTACCTATATTCGAGGTGGCTCGGGCCCGTGAGGCTGGCGTGGAACCGGTGGGCGCGCTGGTCTACCTGCTATGCGACTAGCACGCTATGCGTGCCTGCTCACTAGGCCCAGGTATAGTCATGCCGGGCTCCGGAAGTTGGAAACACGGTCGTTGTCGCTGCCGGCGCCGGCGCGCAGCAGCGAGGAGGAGGACGAGAGAAGGCCCACGTCGAATTTCGCCCGACGTGCAAGTGCCATCACGACGACGGCAAGCGGCGTAAGGCCCCCCCCCCACGACGATGATGGGAAAGCATTGCTGCCCTGTGCTTGTCGCTCGCCCGTGTTCGGAGGGGAAGAAGGGGGGGAGCAAGTATGCGAGGGTCCACCCGTGGATGAGTCCGTCGTCGTCGTCGTCTTCCGCGTTCCGTCTTCCGTCCTTCCTTCCTACACCGCACGTAGGTATGTACTATCGGTAGGCAAGTAGCTGGGCCGGGTACTTTTCCGTCTCCCTCCTCACGGGTCCCGGTTCCGGGTTGACTCACATCTGGCGTGCCTATTACGGAGCTGCCTGGCCCGTCCGTCCCTTCTCGGGCCCTCGGGTTGTACTATACTAGGTACTTTAGTCACCATCCCAAGGAGTTATGATCCAAGGCTGTTCTCATACGGAAAACTTTTTCTTCCCTCGCGGCTTCAAATGGTTCCCCACCATGGTCTCGTTTCAGCGTAGCGCAATCTCGTTGTGGCCCTGGCGCCTGGTTTCAATAGCATCTGGGAGAGAACGAGCAGCACTTTTCTTGGTTGGGCGAATGGGGGACGCATCCGTCGACTCCGTTTGTTTTACGGCCTCGTCTCGCAGGGCTGCCCTTCTCTCTCTCTCTCTCTCCCGCTGCTCTCCCTGCCCGGCCTGCTGCCGGTTCGCCGGGGATAACTTACCGTAGCATTCCAGAAAAAACAAAACCCCCCACTCAGAAAACCCAGATCCGCCAGGGCCCCCGGCCACCGCAACGTCGCGGGCTTCCGGCTCTCTTTGCCGCCCAAAGGGGGACCTGGACTTGGCAACGATGGGACAGGCCACCGCCAGGTCTGGCCCTCACACACGCGCAGACACAGTCTCTCTCCTTCCCTCTCCGCCCCTGAGAAATCTCCCTCTCGTTGGCCTTGCGCGGGCGTGCCATCCCTTCCACCGGGCTTCCTTCCGTTCCGCGCGCGCCGTGCCACCGCGCTCCAGTTTCATAAAGATTTTCCCGGGGGGGGGGAGGGCGCCTCGAAACTCGCCCAGGTCCGGCGGCTCGTCTGTGCCCGTTCGCTTTGGGCAAGGCGTGCTTTGGGGGGGAGAGGACGACGAGAAGAGCCTTGATGGCGGAACCCGGCCGGCAATGTCGCGTTTGGCTAAGTAGGTTCCGGCGCACTGCCGGTGAAGGTACGGAGACGCTTTCGTCAGGGGACGTAATTGGCCGCTCTTTCAGACCACCGTATTACGTAGGCATACACAGCGGGCTCGCTCCCTGTGGCCGTGTGGGTAATGGGCCGGTCCCAGAGCCCATCCATCCGCCCCCCCATTTATGGCAACATCGCGACTCTCCTAGGCCGACACCCCCATGAACCACCCAGGCCGACGCCCGGTGTCGCTGTAGCAAGTGACCCGGCCCGTAGGCCTTGGATAGACCGACACCATCTTACATAGCAAGAAGGGGGGAGGGGACGCAAGGCGGCCCGTCCCTGATGGCCATGGCGCTCGCCACCCCCCCAGCCTCAGGTTCCAGTGGTCAATAAATCGAATGTTCTCTGACTGACCGCTCCCCCTGGCATGCGGTGTTCTACCGTGCGGGTCGGAACAATAAGGGGGCCACGGGAGTGACGGGAGAGGAACGCGGGATGAATCGGTCTGCAGATTGCCTTGCCCGTTGGCCCGATCCGTCACAAACTCATCGTGGCTGCGCAAGGGACTAACTCTATTGAATCCAGCATGTCCACGGTCCGGCCCCGTACCCGGCCAGCGTCCCCCCTCGTGGGTATACGCGTACATACATTGCCATTCTACGGCGGCGTAACCCGCAACCCATCGAAGTCTCGGGCCAGGGCTTCCTCGCCCCCTGCCATTTCCATTTCGTACTCGAGGTCCGGCTGAGCCTCCCGGTAAAGCGCGTTCTTCTCACTGGCCATTTTGAAGTTGTACGCCGCCTCCTCGTGGCTGATGATGTTCTTCTTGAGCCCCGCAGCCGCCGCGGCCTCGACCTGCAGTTGCATGGCACACCCGCGGTCCAGCAGACCGAACAGGAAGCCGGCCTCGTCGACGGTCGACCCTACCGTCAGGAGGCCGTGGTTCATCAGGATGACGCCCTTGTTGTGGCTGCCGAGAGCGTCGGCGATGTGCTCGCCCTCCTGCTGGCCGAAGACGATGCCCTCGTACTGCGCGTAAACAACATGGGCGTTGTGGAGCGTGCATATGTCCTGGTTCAGCATCTCAAGAGGCCGGGCGAAGACACTCCAGGCGCGGCCTGCGTTGGTGTGCGCGTGGCACACGGCGTGAACGTCGTGTGGCCGCCGCTTGTGAACTGCCGAATGGATGAGATAGCCCGCCGAATTCGCGGGGCGGCTCGTGTTCCCCCCCACGATCCGGCCGGTCTGGATGTCCAGGCATACCATGTCTCCGGCACTCAGCATGCCAAAGTGCCGGCCCAGGGGGTTCATCCACTGCGGGAACGGGGGTCAGGGCCACTCTTCCGAGGATCAGGGGACCGCGAGGAGCAAGGCAGCAAGGCAGCAAGGCAGCAAGGCGACCACCTTTCCCGGTGGATAACGCAAGGGAACGAGCCCGGACACGCCGTCTGCACCAGCAAGAAGTCTGGGCCTGTTCCAGCGAGGCGATGCTCCACGCGGCGAGAGATTGGACGGAAAGGGGGCGATCACTTACCATGAACCCTTCGTACTCTGGGTCACGGACGGAGATGTGGCCACTCATGCCCTCGGTGAAGTTCTGACGCGCAAAGTGGCGGAACGTGGCGGCCATGTGGACCAGGATGTGCTTTCTATGCGCCGTGAAGTCGGGGAACGACGGAATCCCTAGTTGGTCCTGTTGGCAAGTCGTCCGGGCCGCGCGCCGCCATCATGATGCCCGTCGCCCCAGGACACGCGCAGACTCACCTGGCATGACGACGCCATGAGAAATGGCCTCGAGGGGAGTCTTCTCGTGCACGGCTTCCATGCTTTGCTCGCTCTTGGCTTGCTGCTCCGGCTTTTCCTTGGCCGTCACGGGGACGGTCGTCGTTGCCGAAGTCGCCGGAGGGGCCATGGTGAATGAGGGGAGGCTGGCAGTGCAGCGTAGATGGTATCAAACTGGATAGCGAAGGCGCAGATAAGCAAAGATAGGGAGGGAGAGGGAGCTAATGATGATGGGCTGATGAGAAGTATGGCCGTGGAGCCAGGAATCTAAGTGCATGCCCGGGGCGTAATATCATCAGCGGGAACCGCAATGATGTCCGGTCCTCGGCCGTGCCGTCTTCTCGCAGGTCGTTGGATAACGGAAGCCGATAGGCGGCGGCTGTCGCTTCCCCGCCCGGCGTCGGGCATGTCGGGCCCCGGTCCGATGACCAGCACCCAAGATAGGCGCCGCATCCGATGGTTGCATCGCTAGCTCGTCCGAGTCTCGAGACGCAGGGTCTCGTGAGCTCTGTAGGTACGTCACATGGGAAGAGAGAGCCTCTCCGACTGGGGTAGCGATGTCGGGGGGGCGCTTCGCGATCACGGACAGGAAATCTACATCCGGCTCCGACTGCCTGTCGGGGCAAGCAACTGTAGATGATGTGGCTGATGGGTTTGGTAGGTAAAGTAGGTAGGTAGATGAAGCATTCCATCCACGTAAGTACCTAAGGTAGCTGATTGTAGTTGCACCCCTTGCATAGGTACTTGGATGACATAGAAAGAGGGAGGACAGATAGAGGGAAACACGCGTCGCGCACTCGGTCCAGTCGAGTTGATTGATGTATTTACCGGCCTAGATAGATTGCATGGAATCTTGAGGCTGTCAAGATGTAGGGTGATGATACGTTTGTAAGTCACAGATGCGTGTCGTTAGCACTTACTTCATGCACATAAAGTATGTAAGTATGTACCTACCTACCTACCCACCTACCATGGAAGGTACTTACATACATACGTGGATGGAATGGGTGCCCGTTGGAAAGGATGGATAGTACTCGTCCCCTTTTACGGATAGGCAATCGAGGGGTAACGAAGGCGGGGGGACTACGCCAACGCACAGGCCATCCCAGGCAAATACGCGGCAAAACTGATTTTCCACCATCGTGTAGCTCCCCCAAAAGTTTTGAGAAGTCAACAGGAGCTCGGCCTACGACTGCGATAAAGGAGGCTATCGGCGATCTAGATCACTGCTACCACCGTTCGAGCTTCCGGCGAACTCCCCTCCTCACCACCTCCAAGTTCCCCCTCGTTCTACCTCCCAGAGCGTCTGTCAAGATGCAGGCCCCCGTTGTGGTCATGAGTGAGCCCCTCCATAAGCTACTTTCCCCATACGTGCAACCGAGCAGGTAGCTGACCGTGAGGCATCGCCAGACACCCAGAGCGGTGAGCGGCAGACTGGGCGACAGGCCCAGCTGTCCAACATCGCCGCCGCCAAGACGTACGTCCCATCCGCCGCGCCGCTTCGCTTCGCTTCTTCGCCCGCCCCCCCGCTGACCCGGCCCCCCTTAGAGTCGCTGATATCATCCGATCATGTCTGGGCCCGAAGGCCATGTTGAAGATGCTGCTGGACCCCATGGGCGGCATCGTGCTCACCAACGACGGCCACGCCATCCTCCGGGAGATCGAGGTCTCGCACCCCGCGGCCAAGAGCATGATCGAACTCAGCCGGACGCAGGACGAGGAGGTGGGCGATGGCACCACCACCGTCATCGTCTTGGGTAAGGATGCCCCTTTCCCCCTGGCTCACCCACAATCCATCTGACGTCGAGGCTAGCTGGCGAGATCCTGGCCCAGGCCCTTCCCCAACTCGAGCGGAACATCCACCCCGTTGTCATCATTTCGGCCTTCAAGCGGGCCCTCAAGGACGCCCTGGACATCATCGACGAGATCTCGCTGCCCGTCGACGTCAACGACGACAAGGTCATGAACAACCTCATCTCCACCTCGATCGGTACCAAGTACGTGTCAAGATGGACGGAGCTGATGTGCAGCCTGGCCCTGACGGCCGTACGAACCGTCACCTGGGAGGCCGGAGGAAAGCAGGAGGTCGACGTCAAGCGCTACGCCCGCGTCGAGAAGGTGCCCGGTGGTGAGATCGAGGACAGCCGGGTCCTGGACGGAGTTATGCTCAACAAGGACATCACACACCCCAAGATGCGGCGGCGCATCGAAAACCCCCGGATCGTGCTGCTGGACTGCACGCTCGAGTACAAGAAGGGAGAGTCGCAGACCAACATTGAGGTCACCAAGGAGGACGACTGGAACCGCATCCTGCAGATCGAGGAGGAGCAGGTCAAGGCCATGTGCGACGCCATCCTGGCCGTGAAGCCGGACATCGTCATCACCGAGAAGGGCGTGTCAGATCTGGCGCAGCACTACTTCATGAAGGCCAACGTCACGGCGATCCGCCGGGTGCGCAAGACGGACAACAACAGAATAGCCCGCGCGACCGGCGCGACCATTGTCAACCGGGCCGAGGACCTCCAGGAATCGGACGTGGGCACCCAGTGCGGCCTGTTCGAGATCGAGAAGATTGGCGACGAGTACTTCACCTTCCTGACCAAGTGCAAGTCGCCCAAGGCCTGCACCATCCTGCTCCGGGGCCCGTCCAAGGACATCCTGAACGAGATCGAGCGCAACCTGCAGGACGCCATGGGTGTCGCTCGCAACGTCATCTTCCACCCGCGACTGTCTCCTGGCGGTGGCGCCACCGAGATGGCCGTCTCGGTCCGGTTAAACCAGCTGGCCAAGAGCATAGAGGGTGTCCAGCAGTGGCCGTACAAGGCCGTGGCCGACGCCCTCGAGGTCATTCCCCGCACGCTGATCCAGAACTCGGGTGCCAGCCCCGTCAGGGTTCTGACGGAGCTCCGCGCCAAGCAGGGCGAGGGCCTGAGCTCCTGGGGCATCAACGGCGAGGCCGGCACGCTGGCCGACATGCAGGAGTACGGCATCTGGGAGCCCGAGGCCATCAAGCTGCAGAGTCTGAAGACGGCCATTGAGGTGAGATTCTCCGCGACCCCGCCCGTTCTGCCCATACTGACTCTACATACCAGGCCGCCTGCCTGTTGCTGCGGGTGGACGATATCTGCAGTGCGAAGAAGGCCCAGCAAGTCGCCGCCGGCGCCATGGGAGGAGGCGATGATTAGGCATAGCACGCGGAGTTTTTGAGGCTGGTCGTGGAAAAGAGTCATGCATACATACCCCTTGTACCAACAAAACTGGTCCCTGGCAAAAAGGTTGACGGGATATAAATCTGATGGCTCTGCAGCCAATTCCGAACATGACTTCATGTCAATCTGTCTAGTGATAGCGCCCCCCCCTTGGTCCCATCCCCCCCATGCTTCACCCCTGGTGCGCTGCTACACGTACATGCACGATGCCACGGGCTGTGTCCCGACTTAGGTTTTAATGTGTTCGCCTCTTTGATTATTCGTACAGCGAGCAAGAGGCAGGCTTCGTTTTGCTCGCAATGGGTATCTTCGTCGCCGTGCTCCCTCAGGCCACCTAGTCGTCCTCGATGACAATCCCCCTCGGCTCCTCGACGGCGGCCGGTGGGGCGTCTTGCACTTCGGTGTCGCCCTCGTCGTCGGCTTTTCTGCCGTTGGCGACGACGGGACGGGGACCCTTGGTGGCGGCGGCGGCGGCGGCGTCTGGGCCCTTGGCCGGTTGGGCGGCGGCCGCGCCGCCGGCGGCCTTGGCCTTGGCCTTGCGGGCCTTCATCTTGTCGCGCTTCTCGCGGTTGCGGCGCGTCTTCTCGTCGTCCTGGCGGGCGCGCTCGGCGCGGGCGCGCTCGAACTCGTCGGTGGCGCGCTCCTGGCGGACCTCGTCGTCCATGCGGCGCAGGCGCTCGTACTCGCGCCGGCGGCTCGCCTTGTAGACGTGGAACTCGCCCGAGCCGGCGCCGGCCGACGAGCCCTGCACGTTGGTGACGATCTCGGGCGGCGCCGCGACGGCCCGGCGCGCCGCCGCGCCCGCCGGCGGCGGCATCCGGACGGGCTGGTCCGGCCGCGCGAAGAGCGCCTCCACCGTCGCCGCCTGCGCCGACACGGGCGTCAGCGCCCGCTTCTTGGTCGGCCGCCGCGACCGCGGGTCCGCCGACGTCGGCACGGATTCGGGGCCCTCGCCGGACATGGTGACAGGCAGGCAGGCAGGCAGGCAGGCAGGCGGGCGGGCGGTCGGTGTCGTGTGCGTGTGCGTGTGCGCGTGTGTGTGTTTGTTTGTGTGGGTTAAGGCGGGCCAAGAGATTTTGAGGTCACAAATCGGGCGAGGCGCGTCGGGTGGTTTCGTTGGTTGGAATCCCCCCCGGGCGGGTAGTTGGGACTTTGCTTCGTGCGCGATTCCCAGAGCGGAAAGAAGGCGGAGGAGGGCCGACGGGGAACGGGGATCCGACGCCGGGGGTGGCGAGTGAAGTCGTAGGCAGAGGCTGTATGTTATAAGGGTGTAGATGGTAGACCTTGGGATGTATGGATGGATGCATACGGGATGGATGCACAGGTGGTGATGAGTGAGCCCCACTCGGAGTACTTAGGTACATACTTACATAACCTCCAGTGATTACATAACCTCCAGTGACAGCCCTGCATGTGTGGAGTGCAGTTCACACATCAGCAGCCCGTTCAGTATGTACGACCAACCAACTGACCGTACCGAGTACATAAGTACCTACATACCAACAACTACCACTGCATTGCGAATAACAGCGAGGTCAATGGTATGGATGAGGTTTCCGGCTGGAGTGCAGGCCTCCCCAGATTGCGAGTATACTACTGCATTCCATACTTGACGCATGGACCTATACATAGCCGGCTTGTCTGTCTCCGTTCTTCGCCGCGCCGCCGACGAGGCCAAAGCTACCATACTTCAGACGTGTGACCTATACCATCATCTGTGTCGTCTTGTCCTTCCATGACAGGGAGGCGGCGGGCAGGGATTTTGAGTGGGCGCTACCGGCTGCACGGTTTCTAGCGCCCAGGCGCTTTTCGCTTGTTCGTCCGCCCGCGTCTTAGTCGTGCAAATAAACTGCCGCCGAGCCGGTGACGGCGCGTCCCATGCCCTCCTTGGGAGCTCCTACGCCCTCTGGGACCTAGTGAGTACCTCAAACTCGCCACCACCCTCCCCGAACCGGAGGCCAACCGGTATTGGAGGTCAGGACTTGCTTGACCTTGGGACTTGTCGGTCCATCGTGGCCGTGACCTACATTCTGGCCAGGCCCGGGCCTGATATACAATTGTTTGTTCTTTCTGAAATGCAGACGTGCCCAGGCACTCACTGTACATTAAATACGTACAGGGATACCTACATACATACGTACTGATTCGTAGATGCACGTGCCTGTATACATCATGTACATACCCTACCTTTTTACGTCTGGGGCAGGGGAGGGAGGGGGGGGGGGGGGTTGTTCAGAAATGGAGGGGCGCGGCGCCGCGGGGACCTGTCGATGTGAAACCCTGAGCGTTTGTCCAATGGGCAAATCCCCATTTTCTCGTCACAGCGATAAACTGTTGGTGACAGTGCATACCCCCCCTCCCTCCCTCTTTCTTCTTCGGCTTGGCTCTCGTTTCCCTTTTGCTCGGTTTGGCGCCAAGCGAACCTCCAACCAAATATAGACCGATGTAGTATCGATAGGCTATGTAGCTCCAGTTGCCCTTGGCTAAGGAAAGGACGGCCGGGAAGTCGCAGTCAAATAAACAGTATTTCTCAGCTCTCAAGGCACGCCCCTACTTTGCTTGCTTGCTACATCATCTCATCCCACGTCCCTTTCCACACCCAACGCCTACGTTGCGTCTCGAACCCTGCGAGACGTCAAGCTTGCCCTTTGCTTCCCTGTTGCGAGGCATCCAGGGCTCTCTTCCTTCCTCTCGTCGGTCCGTCTCGGGCCTGTCGTCGGTCTCGCTGCGCCGAAAACCTCGAGCCGCAGGGCCGTATAACCGGCGCCCCCCATCCTCGTCTTGGCCAGAAGAGGGCTGTCTTGTGCAGGCCCACGCCGTATCTCGACCTACCGGTTCATCCCCCGTCCCCGGGTAGACACCCAACGGCTATTTCGCCATGGGCAAACCGCGGTTGATCATCCTGATTCGGCACGCCCAGTCCGAGGGCAACAGTAAGTACCGTCGAGAGAGTCGGAGATGCTTCCCGTCCGATGGCTGACCCGCGGCCCTTGCTCCCCGTTGCAGAGAACCGCGAGATCCACCAGACCATCCCCGACCACCGCGTCAAACTCACGACGGATGGCTGGGCGCAGGCACACGATGCCGGCCGCCGCCTGCGCTCGCTCCTGCGCGCCGACGACACCATCCACTTCTTCACCTCGCCCTACCGACGCACGCGCGAGACGACCGAGGGCATCCTGTCGACGCTGACCGCCGACGACCCAGACCCGTCGCCGTTCAAGCGCTCCGCCATCACGGTACACGAGGAGCCCCGCCTGCGCGAGCAGGACTTTGGCAACTTCCAGCCCTGCAGCGCCGAGATGGAGCGCATGTGGCAGGAGCGGGCCGACTACGGTCACTTCTTCTACCGCATCCCCGACGGCGAGAGCGCCGCCGACGCCTACGACCGCGTGTCGGGTTTCAACGAGTCGCTGTGGCGCCAGTTCGGCGAGGACGACTTTGCGAGCGTGTGCGTGCTGGTCACGCACGGCCTCATGAGCCGCGTCTTCCTCATGAAGTGGTACCACTTCAGCGTCGAGTACTTTGAGGACCTGCGCAACGTCAACCACTGCGAGTTCCTCATCATGAACAAGGAGGACAACGGCAAGTACACCCTACAGAACAAACTGCGAACCTGGTCCGAGCTGCGCCGCGAGCGGGCAGCCCTGAAGGCCAAGGAGGAGGCGGCCGAGACCAAGAAGGAGGACGGCCCTCTGCCCGCCCCGGACGGCATCAAAGCCCTCGAGCGCCAGAACTCGGCCCCGGCCGCCCAGATGCGCAAATGGGGTGGCTGCCCCGGGGGCTGCAACCACGGCAAGCACTTCCAGATTCGCCGGGACCTCGCGGAGCTGCGGCTGGTGGACGAGAAGAGCGCTGCGGCCAAGGCCAGTGTCACAACGCACGGCATGAGCGGTGCCAACGGCGCAAACGGCGCCGGCGGCCACCTTGGCACCTTGGCCAGCCGTCGTACCAACTCAATCAAACGGCCTAACAATTCCGACGATGATTCGGACGACCCCAGGGGTCATATAGCGCCGCACATCGACGTGACCAAGGCTCGCGAAGAGGTTGTTTCTTCGCCGGACGGTACGCCTTCTTTCATCACGGTGGAAGACCGCCTGCGGAGCGCTCTCAAGTCGCCGTCTAACAAGCCGTCGCACTTCCTGCGCCTAGGCCGCGACTTCGGCGGCACCCGGTCCGGGGCTAATAGTGACACCGAGATGAGCGAGGACGACGCGCGGCGGCGGCTGGCCAACAAGGCGGCGCTGGTGGCCAATGGCGTGAATGGCCACGCCAAGGGCGACAAGGGAGAGAAAGGGGCCGGTGCTAAGCACGCTGCCGCGGGGGCCAAGGGCCATCACGGCAACGTGAACCGGCTGGGTGATGCGCCCGCCTGCTCCGAGAACAACAGCGAGGACGGTGGCGACGAGAGGGAGAAGGACGACGATCTGGCCAAGGCGGAGAAGGAAGACCGAAGCTACAGAGGAAGCGTGCTGTAACGGCACATCTCGCCGGCGTCCAAAAGAGTTTCCATAGTAGCGCCCTCCCCACATTCGTCCAGCAGTATACATAGAAAGCGTTTTGCGCCGTGATAGTCGTATATACCCAATGGAAAATGCTTCAGTTGAAACACATCCCAAGCGATTTGACTGATCTGGCGACAGAACGCAACTTTTGGTATGCCGTTGGCCTACGATGGCGGGTGCCCGTCGACCGTGACGGCTGGAATAAGTTACAGTACGTATCTGATGGATGGGGACCATGACCATGTGAGGGAACATACTGATGGAGCCCTCGTTTTCGAGCCTTCGGAGTTTCACCGATTTCAGAGCCTTGGAGAGTGCAGAGCTGACTGCTAGTATGGGGAGGCGACAGGGGCTGTTTACTTCTCTGCGTGCCTCCAGGTACAGAGGAGGGACGAGTATGTCCTCAAAGGTAGGTAGAATGTTTCTGGCCAGATTCAACGCCGGGTTCGCCCCTCCCCTGGGGATTCCGGAGGTGGACCATCCAAGCCACGGTGCGCGGTTGTTGTTGTTGTTGTTGTTGCCGTCAACTCGGGGCGCAGTGAGGTGTGTGTGTGTGTGTGGCGGTCTTGGTGCAATATAGTAGTGGTTTGGACCGAACTGATTTCATGTTATATACACTTTGTATATATATCTCAACAGCAAACGTAGTGTACCCCGAGGGGCGAGGGGGCCCAAGGCAGCAAGAATTAGTATGGGTACTGAGGCATCCCAGTAACTGACACCTCCTATTCAACCACTCTACACGCGTGGCCTTAGGAGGATGGGATTGTACTTCTTTTTTTTTTTTTTTCTCTTTCGAGGTGCTCTTTAAACCCCCCCCCCCCCCCCCCCCCCCACACAGCTGCCTTGGGCCCGTTTGCCTATTGTTCGCCACGCCGATTGTTCTCCCCCGGCCTCGGTACATGAACGTCCATACCCCCCTCCCCTGGGTTATCCAACACACGACGCCCAGCCCTTCTTCGATCGACGAAACTGCCTTCGTTCTTCCGTCCCTTTCCCAGGATCTCCATCCATCGCCTCTTTTTTTCTTTCCTCTTGGCATCGCGTATATTCGACCTCGTCGCCGTCTCGGTTCTCCCGCATCGCCAAGAGCCCATCCGCAACTCCTTGATACGCAAATGAGCACCACCTCTGCAGCCCTTCTTCGACCGACGAAACTGCCTTCGTTCTTCCGTCCCTTTCCCAGGATCTCCATCCATCGCCCTTTTTTTTTCTTTCCTCTTGGCATCGCGTATATTCGACCTCGTCGCCGTCTCGGTTCTCCCGCATCGCCAAGAGCCCATCCGCAACTCCTTGATACGCAAACGAGCACCACCTCTGCAGCCCTCAGGAAAAATCCCCCCCCTCGTCCCGTACGAGAGAAACTCATTACTTTTTTTCTTTCCCTCCAGCATCTCGGATTCCTTTCCCCCTCTTCTCTTTCGTTTCCCTCCGAAACCCAGGCTTCTCCCCTCGCGTCCTCTCGCGTCTTGTCTCGTTTGCGGACCGGATCCTCGCCCTCACTCCTGTTCGCCTTCCTTTATTCCCGCCAAAAGGGAATCAAAAAATAAATAAACAAACAACCCTCCTCCCATCCCCTTCCCTACCTTTCCACGGTTAACCAAGACGCGCCGACGCAATGAATTCCGGAAGCATCGCGAACCGCGTCAAGTCTCGCCGCGCCAGCCGCATGAGCACCGCCGACGGCGCCCCGACGGCCGTCCCCCAAGGTAAGTTTTCCTTTTTCCTTTTTCCCTCTCGCCCCCCCCCCAAACACACGAGAAGGACTTTCTGACCAAGTGTGACAGTCCCCGGCACGCCCCCGGCCTCGCGCCAGACCTTGCCCGTCTCCACGAACCCGCGCACCGGCCTGCCCCTGGTGGCACCGCCCCCAGCCGGTGAGCCCGGGAGCCTGGCCTCGTCCGGCCGCAAGCGGCGCGCCGCCGAGCTCGAGGAGGAGGACGACGAGGACAAGGACGACCCCGCGCACGCGGCCGCGCTGGCCGAGGCCCGTCGTGGCAAGCGGGTCTGCCGCCGCGAGGGCTCGTCGGGCCCGGCCCCAGCCGCCGTCGCCGCTGTAGTGCGCGCGCCTTCGCCGCCACCGCAGAGCCTCCCGGTGCCGGCCGTCGAGGAGACGAAAGCGCCGGTGGTGGTGGCGTCGGCGGCGGCGGCGAGCGAGCCGCCCCGCCCGTGTCGCGTCGTGAAGAAGGAGAGGAAGGAGACGAAGAAGAAGAGGAACCTCCAGCTCCGGGACCCCGTCCGCCCCACCCTCCGGCGCCCCCTCCCCAAGACGACCCTGCTGTACCACCGCTTCGTTTGCCCCAGCGGCGGCGACGCCGCCGCCCCCTACGCAGTCGAGCACCTGCCGGCCGAGGACGGGGCCGCCATCCGCGGCGCCGAGGCCCTGTTCGCCTTCCGCCGCCGCTGCCCCGAGGCCGTCCTGCCGACGCCGGCCGAGCTGACGGCCTGGCTCGCCACGCACCAGAACGAGGTCCGCGCCCGCCGCGCCGCCGCCGCCGCCGCCGCTCCCGGTGGCCGCCCCCGTCATCGCCATCCACTGTCGCCGCCGCCCCGTAGTCGGCACGAACAGGTAGCAGCAGCAGCACCACCGCCAGCACCACCAGCACCACTAGCCGCCGCCGCCGCCGGGCCCGAGGCGCTCGGTTTCCTCCGCCGGGCCGTTCGGGCGGGCCGCCGCGCCCTCGCCCGGGCCGCCGCCCATCTCCCCCGCCGCCTCGCCCCGGCCGCTCCCCCTCGCGTCCTGCACCGGGCGCCCGAAGACGATGTCGTCGCCGCCGTCGTCCCCGCCGCCCTCCCGCCCGTCGCCATCCACGCCGACGCCCCGGCCGCGGCGCCGCCCCTCCCCGCGGAGCCGGCCGCCGCCGCTACGGAACCGGGCCCGGCCCCGCGTCGACCCGTGCACCCTCTCCCCCCGCCGCCCCTCCCGAACGCGCCGTCGCTGCCCGGCCCCTCGATCGCGTCGTCGCCCGGGACGCTCCCCATCGGCCCGCACCCCCCACGACCACGACGAGAACGAACCCCCGCCGCGGCGGTGCAGCCGCAGGGCAGCGGCGGCCGCTTCTACGTGCCCGATTTTTCCGACAGCGAGAGTGACGGTTAAGTCACAGTATGAGCACCACCACCACCGCCGCCGCCGCCACCACTACCACTACTGCCTTGACCCCGAGGAGTAGAAAGACCGGCCGCAGTGATTTGCGCGGGCGTAACGACGGGGCAACCGCACACTGCCAGCCAACGAACCATCGGTGGCCGAAAGAAGAGGAAAAAGGAAAAGAAAAAGGAAAAGAAAAAGTGGAAAAAAAAGAACCGGGTGGTTATGATTATATAAATTAAGTCTTGGAAAGAGTAACCGCCAGAGCGGCCGGCGGGCCCTGGCCGCGATGAGCCTCTATAGCGGTACGCCTTGGCCACAGATCGGACGGGCCCCGAGTTGCTTGGATGTCGGAGCGTTAAGAGATTCGTTCCCGCGGCACCAGGTCGCGACTCGACCAGGACGACCGCGTCCTTATGCTTGGGGAGGCCGTCACAAGGGGGAAGACGACGAGTCGGTGGAAGGTCAAGTGGATATCTTTCGTAAAGGGTGTGGATTCGCGACGGTGAATCCCCTGAAAACAAATGCGCAAAGCCCACCGCGACGGGGAGCCAGAGGCGCAGCCACCAAACATAGAAAAACCAGCAAAAAAAAACCAAGAAATACACACGTACACAAACCCCGACTCCAAATCCTGATGGGCAGCTCATGACCCAGCCGAGTAGGCAGCCCACACCGACCCTCCCGTCCGAAAATGCAATAACCCGGATGCCACGGAGTCGTGGTCCAGCAACGTCGGCCAGCCGTGCTCCCGGCACGCATACTTGCGCCCAGTGTGCCCTCCTGGCCGGACCCCGACCCCGACTGGGCGTACCCAGACATGCCTGTTTCCGGGCCTCTTCCCTCCATCCCCCTCCTGGGCGGCGCGAGAAGGCACGCTGATGATACACATTCACACCTTTCTATAACAAGAACCATTCCCGATCCGAGACACCTTTCCTTTCGGTCCGTGTGAGAACCTATGCTACGCATAAGACAGATGCGTGCTCTCTTTCAGCCCGCGACAAACGCCATGAAGATGCAGCAAGTGGCCACGTGTTGGTTGCTTTGGAACGAGGCGCGGCTGGTCGTCAAACAAACAAGAACCGCAGGAGAAAAAGAATCAGAAAAACTTGGACATTGCTGTGCTCAGGTCGATGAAGTCGACAGGCTTGGTCACGTAATCGCTGAAGCCGGCCTCGACGCACTTGTCATGCACATCCGACATGACGTTGGCCGACAGGGCGATAATGGGGAGACGCGGATAGTTACCCTCCCGTTCCCATTGCCGGATTTCCCGGCAGGCCTGGTAGCCGTCCTTCCGGGGCATATGAAGATCGCACTGGCTTTGCATTAGCCTGACGCCGGGCCGAACACACGGGCAGAAGAGGGGGCGGAGGGGCTGCACTTACGAGGATCAGAGAGTAGAAGCCAGCCGGCTTGGAGAACACGGCTTCGGTACACTCCACACCGTCGGCCGCTATCTCGGCCACGATGCCGACCTTCTTCAAGTACCGGATCAGCACCTTCTGGTTGACCGGGTTGTCCTCCACAAGCAGCACCTTGTAGCCCTTGTTGCCAATGCGTTTCTCGACGTTGAGGTAGTTCTGCTTCTGCGTTTCCACCATTTGTGCAGCCGTTGAGCGGTTCCGGTCGATACTCAGGTCGCGCAGTTTAGCGGGGTCAAAAACGGCGGCGAACCGTGACGGCTTGACCGGCTTGTACACGAAAGACACCTTGTGCTCTTCCAGCAGCTTCTGGTGTCCGTTGTCCGTCGCCAGCTTCACTACCGCTTGCCGCTGGACCGAGTCCGACAGAACCAGGATCGAAGACGTCCCGCCCGACGCCGAGACGATGTCGTCAATGACGCCCATGATGGCCTCGGGCGAGCCCAGGTTGAGGACAATATGGGTGAAGGTAACCGCCTCCTCCCCGCGAATCAGCTTCTGCGCCTCGTCCACCGTGGCCAAGGCCGTGATCTGGTGCGGGACGTCCTTGGGTAACGTCATTTCGATGTGCTTGGTCGTTGCTTCGCGGCTGTAGGTCTGCGGGCAGATGATCAAGATGGAATACATGGGCGGCCGGAACTGGTCGAGCGGGTTCGCAAACTTGGCCCCGTCGGGCGTCGGCAGGTCACCGCGGGGTGAAAGCCTGCCCGAAGGCATCTCCAGTTTCATCTGCGAAAGGTCCTGGCCGCTGGCCTTGGCAGCCTCGCTGAAGTGGACCAAGCCCACATTAACCGACGACACCGACGACCGGGCGGTTGCCTGCGAGGGCGCCGACTTGACAGAAGGGTCAGAACTAGCAGACGAGGCAAGGGTTGGGGACCTAACAGCAATATCCGAACCGGGGCTCGCAGTGCCGCGTGGGCCTGTCGTCGCCGCCCTCTGCAGTAGCAGCGGCCGTACCGTCTTCGTCGAGCCCTCTTCGGACGGCGTCTGCGCGGGTCTGAACGGCGGCGTCACGGCGGCATCCGGGTGGTCCTCCTCCGTCGGGAGGCCGAACCGTGCCGAGAATGTGAAGGTGGACCCCTTGCCAGGCACGGCAGAGCCCTCCATCTTGCCGCCGTGGAGCTCCACGAGTTGGCGCGAGATGACCAGCCCAAGGCCACTGCCACCGTGCTGGCGCGTGCTGCTTCCGTCAATTTGGCTGAAGGGCTTGAAGATGAGCTCCGCCTCCTCCTTGGAGAAGCCGCGGCCCGTGTCGATGATGGAGAACTCGAGCATGATCTCGTTCGGTCCGAGTCCCCTGTCCCCGGCCGCGATCACCTTGCACCGACTAAAGACTTCACCCTGGGCCGTGAATTTGATGGCATTGCCGATGACGTTCAGGAGGACCTGACGAACCCGCACTTTGTCGCCCTTGACCCACGACGGCACGTCTTCCTCCACCACGTAGTTGAGTTCGAGCCTCTTCGCAATGGCCATGGTGGACACGAGTTCGTTGACGTCCTCGATGAGCGACCGCGTGTGGAACCACTCGAAATTGAGCTTCATCATGCCGGCGTCCACCTTGGACAAGTCCAGGATGTCGTTGATGATCATCAGGAGGCTGTTGGCGCTTGTCTGGATTGTGTTGGTGTAATCCCTCTGCTCCTCGTTGAGCACCGTATCTTGGAGGAAGCTGACCATGCCCGAAATACCAATCAGAGGCGTGCGAATTTCGTGCGACATGTTACTCAGGAACCGGCTCTTCGACTCCATGGCTTCTTTCAGCTTTGCTTCCAGTAGTTTGTGGTCGTTGATATCTGTCGCCGAACCAAAGTACGAGCTCTCCCCCGTGCCGAAATCGATCGTGTCGATTTCCACGCACCGTATCAGATGCCAGCGGTATTCACCGGTTTTAGTCCGCAGGCGCAACTCGGTCGTGTACGAAAGTCGGCCAGTGCTGTCTTTCGCCAACTTGATAATGCCCTGCTTGGCCAGCTCGCCCAACTCGCCCATGGGCTTGTCCAACGATGCGGTGCTGTTGGTACTGGCGTTGCGGGATAGCGTCGGGGTTCCCGTACCGGGCGCGGCGCCGCCGGCCTGCGTAGGCGTGGCTGACGGGGGTTTCGCACTCGAGCTTTCGGCTGATTTCTGTGCGAGGTCTGTCGGAATCCTGCATCGCGCCAGGTCATCGGGGTGAACGTAATCCATAAAGCCCACGCCCATTGCATCTTCGAAGCTCTGCCCCGTGTAGGAGAGCCACTGTTGGTTAGCAAAGGTGATACCATCTTCTTCGGTGGCGGTGAAGATGATCTGCGGGATCAGATTTGCCAATAGGCGATGTTTGGCGTCAGAGGCCTCGACTTCCTCTTGGCGAGCAGCCCTGAGTTCAGCAACTTTCTGGTCGTGAATGTCCATGTAGGAGCCGATGAACTGGATAATCACGCCGCGTCTATCCTTTGACGCCGTGGCGCGGGCCTGGTGCCATCGGTACACGCCGTCGAAACGTCGGATGCGGGCTGTGTCGGCAAATGGTTCGCCCGTCCGAATCGAATGCGTCCAGTTCTGCAGGTAAAGATCGCGGTCCTCGGGGTGAAGGCTTCCCCAGGGGTCCATAACGAGATCCGCAATGGTCTGACCCCTATAAGTCAGGTACTTGCTGTTCACCCACATGATCTCGCCATTGTCGGGCATGGCAACAAACACATGGGCAGGAAGGGAATCCAGCATAAGCCCCTTCAGCCGATCTGATGGCGGCAGCATGCTGACTTGGGCCGTTGTGAGGGTCTCGGGACGATGCTGTCCAGGTGCGTTGACAGTTGGTTTGGTGTGCAGTGTCGTCCCCGATGGCAGGGACTGGAAGGTTGACGAGAACTCGGCGCCATACGAGTGGAGCTTGGTGTGTTTGTGGTTGGCAGCATCAGCAACCAGGCCGCGGGTATCAGCTTTCTTCGCACGGTCCTCAACGTTACCGTGAGACGTGTAGTCTTCGTGATGGCTACTCTGTCCTCCAGCCTCCCTGGCTCCCGACAGCTTCCCAGTTGCCACGGTGGATTCGGTATCCCCGGAGGTCTGCGGACGGCTGTTTGGAGTCGACAGATCAGCAGCTTCGCTCTCGGTGGCGGGGGGCGTGTCGGGATGCAGGTTCCTCCAACTGCTCGACCGGGCATTGAGTCTGGCTACGGACACGGGTGGTTCCTTGGAGCTCCTCCCTGAGCGGCCTCCCGACATGTGCGTTACCACATCTTCGGCACTCGCCGATTTTGGCGCGGCGGCAAAATAGCCATCGCCACCGGGCTGTGCGGGGCTTGTGCCCGTCGCTCTCCTCTCCACAACGAGTCCGAAGGATGTCGGATCCCAGTTGGGGGTCCCACCTGGCGACCCTGCAGCACTACGCGAAGGGCCGGAGTAGTCGCTGGGGCTCGTGAGGCTCCCAGTCACGGATTGATGGGCCGGGTCCTCAGCACGCGGCCAGTTGAGGTGGGCATACATAACAGGATCGACGATGGGGCGGCCGTCGGGTCCCAGCGCACCAAAACCCGAAGTGGACGGCCTCTTCCGGTGCAGGCCCGCCAGCTCGGTTTCCAAGTTGGTGTAGTGGCGGCTGAGAGCAAAGGATGTCGCCAAGTGGGGAGCGAGGTGCTCCAAGGAATGGCGCAGGTTGGACGGATATGGGATGACGGGACTCAGGATGGACAGAATGGCGATCGGGCTTTGTTGGCTCTTCTTAGACGAGTCGGAAGACGAAGGCCGTTCCTGGGCGCTCGCATCCTCGGCCGGCCGGCCCCGCTGTCCGCTCTTCTGCTCGAGGGCGGCCGGGTCAAGTTTGAATGCCTGGGTTGGCTTGGACAGCAGAATGTGTTTGAGGGGAATATGCAGCACGGTCCAGGAGTTGTCGACCCCGATGGTCTCGGGGGCTTGGATGTTGGTATAATCGTGAGGGCTGGGTCCGGGGTTGAAGGAGTCCTCGTCCACCATGGCATCCGTGAAGAAGGGGTTTTCGGAGGGGTCGGCACGGACGGCAGGCGATGGCGCCGGAGACTGCGACCAGGGAGACGGTGGAGCTTGTTCGTACTCTTCGTATTTGGGGGTGGGGGGCCGCGGCTCGTCATCGTTGAGGACAGACAAGAGGTTGGACATCTTGGGTTTGTCGCGCGACAAGGACTTGGCCCCTCGCACATGCGACTTTGGCGCGGCGGCGTTGCCCAGGAGCGAGGATAATTTCGAAACGGATTCGTTCTTAGTGAGCTTCTTTTGCTTCTTCTTGGCCTCCTCGTTGGGCTTTTCAGCCGTGGCATCAAGATACGGATAGCTTCGGGTCAATGCAATGACCTTGCCTCGCTCAATGACTCTCTGCACACCGTTGTGATCGATGAGCGGGTCGGCTTCCATATCTAGCCCCTGGAGGACCGGTAGTACCCGGCCCTTCACCTCGGGCTGGGTCACAATAGGCGCCTCCCATGCCGGGAGGGGCTGCTGCTCTTCGACGGCATCATGCTCCTCTAAGGCCTCCTTGTTGAGGCTCTGCTGGGGCGGGGTTGGGGTACCGCCAGCCCTTTCGGTCGCGGGGTAGTAGCTTTTGCTCCGAGGTATCGGTGCGGGCCTGGGGGGTGCCGGGGCGGTGCCGCCAGGGGACTGGCCCTGGTGCGGTTCTCGGTTGTCCTCGTACGAGGTGTAGGAATGTCGGCTGAGCAGGCCTGGCCGTGTTGACCGCTCTAGCTTCTGCGCCAGCTCGACGTTCGAGGCCAGCTCGGAAAGATCCCCCACACTGCTAGGGAGCACGCTGCTTGTCCTGCCTAGATAGCCCAGGCTATACGCATCGCCTTCCAGGTTGTTGTACGTCGCCTTTTGTCCCCAGGGCACATTCTCCAGGTCGGTGGAATCCGCGGGGATGGACAGCGTCATGCGCTCAGCCTTGTAGTACTGCTTCATGATCTGA
Source organism: Nigrospora osmanthi (assembly GCA_029489945.1). NCBI lineage: Eukaryota > Fungi > Ascomycota > Sordariomycetes > Amphisphaeriales > Apiosporaceae > Nigrospora > Nigrospora osmanthi. Next base: position 1,877,643 of record CP120494.1, on the reverse strand, counting down.
ACGACAGCGCTCCACCACGGATCCAGGCCGGGCTCGGCGGTGAGCATCAACGTCAGATCATATAGGTTGGGCGTGGGAAAATCGAAATTATCGGGCATGACGGGCGCGGCACCCTGCGGTAGGAAGGTCATGGTGGAGGCCGGCGTGGACGGATCCGAGCGAATTTGATCGTGCATGACCATGTTGTCGAACTGGCCGCCGGTCGAGTTCAGCAACATGCCCTGCGACTGGTTGCTGAAAGCCCTTTGCAGCGCCGAGTGGGCGTACCCTGGCGTCGCCATCCGGGGAAACGGGTAAGAAGGCGTCCGGGCAGCCAGGCCGGGGGTAAAGGCCGGGGTGGTGGCGCCCCGTACGGTCCTGTTGGACTCGGTGGACGCTGTGGGCAAGTCCGAGCTCGAGGTGGAACCGGGCGTAGACGACAGCGACAGCTCCTCGCGTATGGGCGACGGGCGCTTCTTCTCGGCGTTCGCAATATGGGGGTTGCGGGCGGCCAGGTCGCGGCGCTCGAGGTCCCGGGCAAGGCGCTCTCGGTACTGCTTTATAATGGCCTGGGAGTCGATAACTTCGGGCGAGCCCTGGGCGATGCTGACTTCCTTCACCCTCTTCTTCTTCGCTCCGGCCGACGGAGAGGCAGCAGGATCGGCCGCGTCGGCCTCGAGAGATGGGGGCGTGCCGAGACGCGGAGCCGGACTGCTGTCGTCGCCCCGGGAGTCCTCCAACGCGCCGCCGCGCAGGCCGAGCGCGGATTCGCCGTTTGCCATGCTCTCGAGGGCGGGATGCAGCTCTTGCAGGACCGGGGGAGAGGCGGGGGGGGACGACCGCTCCGTCGGCATCCGCGTCTGCGGTAAGGGCTCGGGCTGTCCCAAGTCGCTCACGAGCGCGGCTGCAGACGGGCCATGCCCGGCCGCCGTGGCGGGCACGAGGCAGTCGTCGGCATGCAAGTCCCGGGGCACTATCGCGTCTCTTCCATCTAGCTCATCGCTAATCGCAGGGTCGTGAGGGTTCTCGAGCGCGGTCCGAGGCTGCTGGGGCGAATTAGGGGTTGACGTCGGCATTCCTCATTTAAGCACGCGCCCTTGGACTTTGGCGACGCAAGTCGTGTTTCGGCATTCGCTACTGGCAAGGAGCTGACGGAAGAAAAATTTGGGGAGGGGGAGGGGAGGAGTTTTCCTTCTCTGGAGGGCGGCAGGAGCTCGCGGGGTCAAAGTCTGTCTGGCAGAGCAGTGACTAACTGACGATGGGGGCTTGTCCAATGTCGAATCTTCCGGGATGGCAGGTCTGGCGGGCGTTGGACTGTCGAGTGGGAAAAGCTGAGCGAGTGGGTAAATCCCAACGGAGAGCCGCTGCGTGGTGGTCGCTCGCTGTCAGGTCCTCTTTCGCTAATGACGTAGCCACGCCTCTGATCCTTCCCGAGAGTGGCACCCCCAAATAAAAAGGCACGTCCAGCACTGGCTATGCGGCACTCTTGTTTTAGAAAGGCGTAAATGCCGGAGGACTTATGTAAGAGACGGGCGGCGGGCGGGTATTTTAGGCGCGGCGGGTTTCTGCGCATGAGATGGGAAAATCCAACGGATGGGCGGGAGAGAGAGGAAGGAAAGGAGGGAGAGGGACGGAGGGGGTGTGTGTGTGTGTGTGTGTGAGCGAGAGAGTGAGTGAGAGAGAGAGAGAGAGAGAGAGAGAGAAGGGAAGGGCCAAAAAACAGGATGACACTTTCCCCGTCAAGGTGGACGAATGCGGGCCAGGAATAGCCTCACGGCGAGCAGAGGAACGGCTACCTAACTACTGAGTAGAGAGGTATGGACGGATTGGGTAGGTACCTAACGACGAAGCTGACTGACTGACTGACTGACTGACTGACTGACTGACTGACATCCATCTGAGGTAGGTCGTCGTCGGATGTAGAGGCAGATAGGCAGTGGACGGCATGTAGGACACATGGTTGTACTCCATACTGCTGAGAAGCACGGTACGTGCATTCCAATACTCTCGGCTCTTTTTTAGCTATTATGGGACGCCCATCCCTGACGGCAATGCCCTCGGCGGCCGTCCCCGTGCTCGACTCACTTTAACAAGTCATCACTGTGCCCATATTCGGTTGCTGTATCGGGCCTGGGCTGCCTACCTGACCTTGTTTGGATCGCTGTAAACTCCCCACTTCCCACGCTTGCCATCTGGGCGGAAATGCCTGGGACAGGGCTCTCGGACGGAGACAGGCAAACTAGTCAACTACACAATACACTTTTTAGTTTCCCTACTACTGTACCGGGGTGAGTGAGTACATAAACTACATGACCTACCTTTCCTACCTACGCAAACCACGGTATAGGTAAGAAGTTGGATGTAGGCGAGGAGGTATGTAGGTAGCCACCCACCCCGGTTTGCCCAACTGACGGGCCCTTTGGTCTGCCGCTGTCAGGCCCCCCCTCTCCCCTTCCTTCTCCCGCCCCGGTCTTTTCCTCGTCTCTTTTCCCGCAGTCCAAACCGCGCGCTCTGGTATGGACTGGAAAGGAAAGCCAGTGCAGGGCCTTGTTTGGACAAAGTCCGATGTGATGGAGACGCATGGAACGCTCCGAGCAGGGGCTGGTGGCGCGGACCTCTTTTCCAGGGCTCTTCCCCGTCTTTCTTTTCTACGAACAACAGAGACACCTGCCCATTCTCAGTCACCCGCCATCAGCGCGAACCATCCACTCACTCACTCGCTCACTCACTCCCCCTTCTCTCTCTCACACACACACACTCTCTCTCACACACACACATATTCAGAGGTATAATGGCATACCCACCAAACTCTTTTCCCCGTTTCCCTAAGACACCCGTCACGCACACTCTGCCTAGGCAGCAAAGAGTAAAGTAGGCGATAGGCACACTGCATCTTGCCCGATTCTATGGGGAAAAGTGTACCCGCAATTAGGTAGGTCGTACCCGGCGAGCCACCTGAACGGGGGACGGGTTAAATGTACCAGCTCAGTCCGATCGGCGCAGCGCAGACACGCACCCGTCTTCTGATTTGGGGGGGGAGGGCTCGTGTCCATACCACCCAAATGTCGGTGCTTGCTTAATTCGGGCAGGCTGTGTCCCGCCAATATCTGGAAAGGGCTGCCCGCCATGTAATTGTGTGCGCGTGAAGCGAACGATTCGACAGAGCGACTGACTACATACTTTAGGTAGCCGCCCGCCAATACCAGGGGAGCTGCAGACGAGGCGACAACCCGTCCAGGTTCTAGGTCCCGGACCACACGGCCAGGTACGGGGTCCAGATGGACGGGAAAAACGGGTTTTGCTCGAGAACAAAAACTTCGCCCATGGTCCCGGCAAGGGCAATCCTGTCCAGATCGACTGGACAGGGCAAAAGACGCCAGCAGGAGACACGGCATTATGAGATGGCGGCCCTTCTTCTGGGGGAGGGGGTCAAAACCTAATGCGAGTCCATCCAACCTGTCCAACTAACCTGCCAGTGGTGGTGGCACGCCATATGCGGACCATGTATGTACAAGTCGGCAGGTTTGGCCCCCCCCGTCTCCCGGGCCTGCATGGATGGCCCTGGCAGACGGATAGATAGTCGAGCGTCGGCACGGCGGCACGAAACAAGATGCACGATGGTCGGCGCCATTGGGAGAGAGGGGGGATGGAGGGGAGCAACGCACCCGCTCATGTACCCAACTCTCCGACTCCAGAGCAGGTCACCTCAGTGAGGATGCATGCAATCCTGGATGCACGGATAACGGCGGAGTGGTCATTCTCCATGCTGCATGCCCATCGTCTTCGTTGTGGAGGACAGCGCGCATGCCCGTGGTGGAAGCACACGACCATCCAGGACGTCAGCCCGCGCGCTGCCATACCTGGGGGTCGCTGGATTCGCATGCGGCAGCCGTATGACGTTGCGGCGGCTGATGGTGCTCTGCCGCTCGGCGAGAGACCAGACATCTGTGACCAGGCCATTTGGCCACCCGGGGCGCGCGCGGCCAAGGCTTTTTTTTTTCTCCCCTCCCGGGCTCCTGGCCCGGCCCACGGATGGATGGTGGGGGAGGACCTAGAGATGGGGGGGGGGAATCGATGGATGGATGGATGGCTGGATGGATCTATCGGGCAGTATCCCTCCCAGCCCTGGCTCGCCTGGGCGCTACAGGCAAGTGTATAGTACATATCTTTTTCTCCTGCCCCTCCCCGGGTTGACTCGTCAGCAGCGCGCCTCTCCATCGGGCTAAAAGCTCCCCAAGTCCCCCGACCAGCTAGCCTCGGTCAGTTGTGGCCGAGTCGGTTCCAGAACAGCGCTGCCGCATCGGTTGGCGGCACACGGCCTAGACCAGGCAGACGATGGAAAGGAAGACACGCGCCGGAGCCAGGCGAGCCGGCAGTATAATGGAATGGGAGCGAGCCCTGGGGGAGACGACGGACCGAGACGACGTGGATGGCGGCGCAGGAGGGGCGTTCCCCTACTATTACTGTGCTGCTGTATGCTCCCGGCCCCTCCTGGTCTCGGCGGCCGCATGAGTCGTGCGCTGCCTGCTGTGAGTATTTGATGACGTGCATCTCGTGCCACGAAGAAGGCTTACGGTACATTCGGATAGTGAGGTCGCTTTCGTCCGCCCGTCTGCCAACCAAAGCATACCGCATATATGGTAGGTAGGACCCGCCCTTGCAGAGATGCTGTTCAAGTCGGCCGGCACGTAACAAGACCGAAAGATTACCTCTCTTCACCGGAGCGGACGGGACCAAGTGGCATCTGGACATACATACTTACCTGTACTTAGTAGAGGTACATGGGGATGAATGGCTACTAAAGCGGGGGAGGTGTCTTATTTGGGGAGAGGGACGTAGTGGTACATAGCGTCGGTGCTGTACTGCATACTTCGGAGGTAGGTATGGGAGGTAAGTACTTAAGTATTAGATCTTACTCAACCGCAACTGGGGGTCATCACCGTGAAGTACATACTATGAGATATTTGTCAGGACAGGACGCTCGCTTCCAGTGCTCTGAGAATTCTTCTAGAAACCTCAACCTCCTCCAGCTCCCTGGCTTTTGCTCCCCCATTCCCGGCTTCCACTCCATCTTTCCCATCCCGCGTCTCCATTTCTTTGTCCTCGTTCTTCCATCCATACCTCCTCTTTCCCATACATATACCCCACGCACCGTCGTCCCTCAGCCCGGTTTTTCCGGCGACAACGGCGGGCGTCTCCAACCAAAAGGGCCAATGTTTACCTCGATACGCGCATATAGTGCATCACTGTGCCGTAGCGCGCGCTGCAGCAGCGTTCCCTCAGCTGAACCGCTCGCTCCATCACCGCTCTTTGGGAATGGGCCACGCTAACGCCCGTCTCCATTCTCGCGTGAGCACTCCATCCCAGCCCAATCCGGACAAACGTGTTTGTGCCCAGCGCATTGGCTGCCCGCCCCGATCATCACGGAATTGCTCCGAGTGGTTTCAGGCGGTCCAGCGGTCTGAAGTCCCGTATATGAGGCCGTCCGTCGGGGCCGCGAAGAGGCCGTCGCGACACACATCGGAGGCTATCTTCAATATGCTGCCCTAGCCTAGGCCCTCTTTGCTCTCCTCTCTCTCTCGCTCTCTCCGCCTCTTTTCCCGTCTAGCTTCTGTAAGCCGCCTGACCTCCTCTCTCTCTCTCTCTCTCTCTCTCTCTCTCTCCCTCCTGCTGGACACGCCGGCCGGGTTTCTTCACCACCTAGGTACCTAGGTACGTAACCCACAGAGGTCAATTGCTTCCCCGCGTGACCGGGATTATCGTGGCCTTAGGCACGTAAGTGCGTGTGACGCACCTGCAGAAATAACAGCATGCTGCTGCCAACGACACGACATAGCTCCTGTGCAATTCAGCCCTGGCCTATTACCTCTTACTCCGGCACCCACGCATCATACCTAGCCAGCCAGGCTGCTGGTCGGAGTATTACTTATCTCCAGCTGTAGAACCTAGTGAGCATTCACTTGGCCCTCAACGTACCAACTTGACTAGTGGATAGGTAGGGTAAGTAAGTTGCTAGGTAAGTAGGCAGTTGGCCCTCGCATGTATGGGAATCCATTCGTACCAACCTAACTCCTGGCTACTACTGCCTTCATTCGCACGCATCGTGGATCTCAACCAACGCTGCTGGCGCGCGGCATGGGTCGACCCCTCGTGCCTTGTCAAGTATGACGGGAAGTACGCATATGTATGCGCAAGCTCCGAAGGCAAACATACCAACCATCCTTGATCCCTTGTCAGGCACTTACTTATCAAAAGTGGACTGATAACGAGCGCCCTGGCCTCGGGGACGGAACTCCGCATACGTGCTTCAACTCTCGGCCCCTCCGGAGGGGCTCTCGCTGTACGGAGATGCCTTTAAAGTGCAGCAGGTCGTCGGGGAGGGGTTACGGCAGCAGCATGGCAGGCCATGCGCATCCGAGCATCTTGTCATCACGCCCTGAGTAAACGCTCCTCTCGCGACCACATCCTCGTCTGTGCTCTTCCGTCATGACGGCCGTCGGGGTCGGGGCCGCCGCCGCCGCCGCCGCCGCCGCCCAGCCTCAACCCGAGGCCCCTCCGTCCCATCTCGCGGGGGAAAGCCCGAGTATTGCGCCCCTGCTCCTGACCGGACGGGACGTGCGGCACGCGGCGCGCCGAAATGCGTGGACGTCTCCCACGGCCGGCCTGGCCCCCGGCTTCCTCCAGGCCAACCTGATCGTGCTGCCCTCGCGCTACGCCGCCGACTTCCGGCTGCTCTGCGCCCGGAACCCCGTGCCGTGCCCCCTGGTGGCCGAGTCCGCCGCGCCCGGCGCCTACGCCGCCTTCCGGTCGCACCTCCCCGCCGTGCCCGCGCCGCGGCTCCTGGGCGACTGCGACGTGCGCGCCGACGCCCCGCGCTACGTGGTCTACCGGGACGGCCGGCCCGCCCAGGCCGGCTGCGCCGACGTGCGCGCCGAGTGGCGCGCCGACCACGTCGCCTTCCTGCTCGGGTGCTCCTACAGCTTCGAGGCCGCCCTGGCCGCCGCCGGCCTGCCCGCGCGCCACGCCGTGCGCGCGCGCAACGTGCCCATGTACCGGACGCGCATTCCCCTGTGCCCGGCCGGCGTCTTCGTGGGCGGCACCTACGTCGTGTCCATGCGGCCGTACAAAGCGTCCGAGCTGGACCGCGTGCGCGACATCACCCGGGGATATAACGATACTCGTACGGGCAATTCCCACCCCTCCCGGGACTATGGACAAAGTACATGCTAACCCCCCTTTCTGCCCAGACGGCGAGCCGATTGCTTGGGGCTGGGAGGCCCTCGACGACCTCGGCATCCGGGACATAGACAGACCGGATTGGGGCGACGCCCCCCTTTCCGCGGAAGGAGGGCCCTTCGGCGTACTGGCAGGGTCGCGGGACGAAATCCCCGTGTTTTGGGGCTGCGGCGTGACGCCACAGGAGGCAGTGATGAGAGCGAACATTCAGGGGACAGTCATGGGCCATGCTCCTGGCCACATGATAGTACTGGACTGTCAAGATCAGGACATTTTGAAAATGTAGAATATCATGAATTCTGAACAGCATTCCTGCCTCTTTGGCCTGAATTCTACACGGTGTGAACAGAACCCCGGTTTGACGTCGCTGAACGCTACCTAATAGATACGCCAAGTCCTCATAGCAGTAACGGGCCTTAGCACTGTGTTGGGTGGGGGTTTTCAGCACTTGGAAGGCACATCGTTCCATGTGAGCAGTCAGATAAATACGGTTGGGTAGCGGTTTATTGCAGGTCTGGCTGAGCTGGTTTTGTAAAGTTGCGAAGCCAGTCTGGATCGGGCAGCTTCGCAGTTCCCATGCAACAAACCTCCAGTGTACATCAGATACTGCCCCCTAAGCCCGCACGCTAGAGACCGGGGGTTTCCCACGGTAGCTCGCCCGTCAGCAAGTCGTCGGTCAGCAGCAATCCTAAATCAGCCTCGGACAATGGGAAATTGACGTCCCCTGGTTCGATACCGGAATTGATATCAGCCAGAAAGCCAAAGTCCATGATGGGCTGCGTCGTGGCTTCTTGTTGCTCGGTGTTGGGAGCTCCCAAGGCCTGTACCACGCTGGCCTTAACCTCAACGATGCAGGGCCAGGTGTGGGTGATTTGGTCCATGGCATCAAGGACAATGTCCATCGATTTGGAAAGGCCCGTGTCTTCATTGCACGGGCCTTGCAGAGTCCGTTTCATGAGAATTGTTCCAGCAGTAACCGATAGGGTATGCACAAAATCCTATGGCAAACGCCGCAAGTCAGCATACATACTCTTCTGCATTCCAGCCACCGCCACGGGGCTGGCTTTTGTGGCCGGCCAAAGCGAGAGAAGGCAGCCGTCAGAGTACGTACCAGAGGAAGTGCAGAATACTTGTAGTATCTAGAGTAGCTGCGGAAAAGCCGCAGAATCGCTTGCAGGGATTCGTAGCAGATCTGAACGTCCTCGCTCTCATCAATTCCCGGCTGGTTCAAGGTGTGGTGAGGTGGCCTGTGGAGAACGATCATTGCGGTGTGAAAGACCATGCTGAGAAAGATGATCAGTTAGCAATTCATGACGGGGTCTCCAGAACTTACTGCAGATGAAGGACAAAGGGATGAACTTGGCCACTGGTCCACTGGTTCCACTACAACACGCAGGTGAGTAAGGTAGATGCTTGCTGATTTGAGTGGGCGCGGGGAAGAATGTCTCGGCAACTGCTTCGGCAAAAATGCAGATCGCATGGGAGCTTCTGATGCTCGAGAGAAAATGAAGGGGGCCTCAGGGGTGACGTACAAAGAGTTTACCCGGAAGTGTAGCAAGCCATTTGTTAAGCTGAACGTGGATTCGCTGCGCCGTGGCAGCAAGAGTTGTACTGTCGGCGTTGTTCCTTCGATTCTCGAATAGGTCGGTGATCATGATATGCACAATCTTGTAGAGCTCGACTCGGTAGATGAAGCTGCCCACCAAGCTTATCCCATCCTCGTACACGGTACTACCATCATGTAGAGTCAGTACATACCCTCCGGCCAGAATAACAGAAACAAAGAGCAATGGGATTACGACGAGAGGGGTTCGGGCTGAAAAGGGCAAGAAAGGACACCGGGTCCTACTTACGCTGGTACGTCCTTGGCTATGTAGGTATCCAAGAGCCCTTGCCAGTCTTCTTGATAAGGCATACGGATGGTATTCCGCACATCTGACTCATGAGGGTGAAGAGCAGAAGGGCGGCCGAAATACAGGCTCATCTCTGCACCATTCAGAGTCAGTCATTTCTTAGAACAGGCTGGGGGTTGTCCAAGAGGCTCTGTCCAGAACGGCCGAAATAAGGAGTAAGGATAGTACAGTGTACGGAACCCGTGTTGAGAGGGCCAGTGGAGAACATTGAAAGTCGCTTACGCTTGTCGGCACTAAAGGCCGCCCAGTAAACTCGTCGAAGGATTTCGCGATCGAAGTGTGAATCGGAAGCGTCCCAATTGTTCGGGTCAAGGTGTAGGCCCATCTCATGGGCGAGCCGAAATGACATGCCGAGGAACAACCATCCTTTGGATGATTTTCCGTGGCCTACGGCCCTATAGCCAAGAAGAATCAAGGCTTGTAGGAGGGTCAAGTCGGGCTCATCGAGAGACGCATATACCAGTTGTTCCGCTACGTTGGCGTAAGCCTCGGACACGGGCAGCAAAGAACTATCCCCTGCTGCTAAGGCCCCGACGGAACAAATCGCATACAGGAGGACATCCGAGTAGTAGCGACCGGCCCCGGCGTCGTAGTCTCGAAGAAAGAATTCCCGATATACGCACATGTGGTAGGGGTACTGTTCCTTGAAGAAGATGGCCATCAAGCCCTGGCATCTCTCTCCCTTTGGAGAGAATTGAAGTTGTGGGGGAGACGAGACATGCGTGGTGGGCTCTTCGGTAGGGGAAGAAGAGACTTGCCCCTGCTCGGAGATGGTGAGCTTCGTCCCCGACTCGAGACGAAAGAGTCCGGTTCCACCAAAGTACTGCGAGGCACTCCGCGAGCGGAGTTTCCTCAGTTGAACGGCTCGGGCTCTGGCAACGACAAGCTCGGCGTCGGTGATGGCAGACGTGGTGACCTGGGCGGGTTGTTGTACAACGTTGGACTTGGAGACATAGTCTGCAAGCATGCCGTCTCGCTTTTCAGAGTCGGCCTTGGCCAGTTGCTGTATGAAGAGCTCCAGCGAGGCCACGCTGCGCTCCAGGGCCTGCACATAGCTCTTGGGGACGGGCCTGGGACGGGAGGGTATTAGGGCAAAGGCACACGAGGCGAGTCGGCTTTAGGAGCGGCATCTACCTCTGCTTCTCCCCCGATCCCGATGTCAAACAGTGGGTGCCGGCCTTGACACAGCCCGAGCAAGGCTGTGTGCGGTCGCATTTGATCTGTGCCGTGTCAACATGGGGAAACTTGCACCAGCGTGAACAGGCCAGGGCGGCGGTTGCGTCTACTTGCCTTGCGTCTACGGCATCGTTCGCAACTTCATGTGATGATGATTCGTCTCATCAGCTTCTCCTCGACGGCCTCCTCAGCTTACGGACTCACGAGGTCGTGGCAGTGTCCCCCATTGCCGTTATCGGATTGGATGACATGAGGCCGACAGGGGCTCTCTCCAGCCCTAACGATGCTCAATTGGGCACGGACTCTGTGTCACATTCCCAGCAATGCACTCATTCGCACTGCGCAAGTGCTTCTCTAATTCCGACGGATCGCGTTCGGTCGTCGGTCTTTTTCCCGCGATGGTGATCCAGGAGTGGAACGCATTCACGTGGACGCCGCCCATCCATCAATTGTTAAGAAGTAGGTAGGGAGGTAGGTAAGGTAGGTTAAGACCTACACAGTAGGTAACTTGCCCCTCAGGTGCAACAGCGTCCGTGGTGAGTCACCGGGCCACGGCCCTGCCCAATGGGATGAATGGATTCCCATGATTAAACTGAAATTGCTCCCCACCCTCATCCAAGTGCGTACATACATATGTAGTACAGGGAGGGCTACCTTCACAAAGTGGTACCCGTCAGAAGAAGTAAGCATCCATTGCCGTCTCAAGTAGGTACGCGAAAAGAGATTACACAGCGTCACAGATGGAATGCGATGAATTTCGAAATAATAGAGTAGGAACAGGCACGCCGTAGCGAAGCTGGCGCAGTCCTTTTTGTTGACCACCTTACCTAGGTACTTACTGTACTTCTTACTTGTGATGTATGTACCTACACAGGTGCTGGCATGGGAAGGAATCCATGGAAAGGACCTTTTGGCTTCCAGGTGAGTTTAGAAACATGGATGCAGGAAGCAACTTGGAAGAAAGCAGGGCCCTTGCCAACAAACATGGTTTTCCCGGTACCTAGCCCGCACTTCTCATAGTCCTGCCAATTTGCAGAAGAGGATGGATTGACGGATCGAGGAATCCATTAGACAAACTCGTGCCTCCTAATCACTATGCATCATGATTACCTTACTTCCATAGGGGAGATGGCCCAACGGAACATGTAGTGATAGATAGTACAGGGCTCTCCCGCCCGTGCTCCCAGTCTAACGTCGGGTCCCGTTACGTGGACCCCCCCCGGTAAATACTACTCTGCTATGTCCCATTCCAGTAAGGGAAGTACATACCTAAGGTTCCTTTTCCATCCCCATTCATCTACTACATCCAACTAAATAGTAGTCCATACACAGCACCATCCCCGTATGCACGAACCCCGCGTGCAGGAGCCACCCGTCCGTCCCTCCATTCGCCGGCGCTTCCTTGTCGGGTGGCACATAATGACGATGGCTGGGGACGGCGGCATGGGCGGGTGTACCCCGGATTACCGCCAGGGGTACTGCTCAGTTAGGTAGCAAGCTGCTGCTGCTGCTACTGCTGCTACGAGAGCTCAACCATCCACCAAGCATCCATCATCCAACACCTTCGTGAACCGAGTCCTCTTCCCCGTCACAACATACCCGCAACTTCCCATACCAGCCTTGGGCGACAAGCTCTGTCCCGCAGGCTGACTGCTCACTTGCACATCATTATTGCCACCCGTCTCGGGTAGTCTCGTGGGAAGTTGCACTACCGAATCCGTCCGCGGGCCGAAATGGCCAACGAGAGTCAGGCGGCGCCGCCTAATAGGCGCGCAGAGGAAAGAACGCCTTTGCTAGGGCCCTCCGACTCATCTGGGGACAATGGAGGAGGGCTCACCCACATGAACCACCGGGTGAAAACCTGGAGACGTCGCCGATGGATTTCTTTCGTTGCCAGCATCCTCCTTCTTCTCGGCTTCGTTGCCATTCTCATTCTTAGTGGAGGTATGTGTGCCTTTCTCGGGCCCGTCCCACGTTCCGCAACACCTCGTGCTCTCTCGTAGACTGCTTCTCTCCCCGTCCCTTGCCCGGCTCCAGCCTCAATGGGAACGCCGAACCGCTGATCCACACCACAGTGCTGTCTCGTGCCAGCGGTAAGCCACACATGGCGGCCTCGCTCTGCCTGACGCCAGCGTGCGTTCACGCGGCTTCAGAGCTTCTATGTATGTCCCCCTTCGCCCTTCCCCCCTACGCCCCGACCCAAATACTGACCCTTCCCAGATAACCTATCGCCCGACTACAAGGAGATTGATGCTTGCACCAACTTCGATCAGCTTGCCTGCGATGGGTTCAACATCCACCACGATATCCCCCCGGACCGTAGCTCGTACACGACGTCGACGGTCATGTCCGAAAATGGCCAGATAACCCTGAGGCATATCCTGGAGTCTCCCTACCCCCGTGACTCTCGGCATTCGTTCTTCTCGCCCAAGATGTTGGCTGCTAGCGCGACTTCCACCGACGAGGAGAATTTCAACACGATGCAGGCTGCCTACAATTCGTGCTTGGACGAGACAACTCTCGCGAAGCTTGGCGTCCAACCTTTGGTGCAGCTGGTTCAGCAGGTCACAGACTCATTTCCCGTGACGCACGCGGAAATCGAAGGGGATACGCTGGTCACGGAAAAGGACCACGCGGCTCTGAGCGATACCATTTTGCTTCTGGAGAAACTGGGCGTTACCACATTCGAGGACTTGGGAACAGGTGCCGACGACAAAAACCCGGTGAGTCCGTCATACGCTTGTGGGTAAGCCCAGCGCAACTGACTCTCATGAACCAGGACGTGGTCATTATCCAGGCCTCCCCCGCCGGGCTGACCTTGCCCTCCCCGGAGTATTACCAGAATAAGAAAATTGTCGACCGATATGTCGATACCATGGGAAAGGTCCTTGGCTCTTTCTTGCCGAAAAACGCCTCTCGTAAAACGGCCAGCAAACTAGCACAGGCCGTGGTTGACTTCGAGACAAAGATTGCCGCTGTAACTCCACCCACAGAGGATCAACAAGATGTCACAAAGTACTACAACATTGCCAAGGTTTCAGAGCTGGGGAAGATAGCACCGGCACTTGGCTTGGATTCTGTCATCAAGAAGCTGGTGCCGCAGGACTACACCGTGGACACCCTTCTCCTCGCATTCCCTGATTTCACAGCCAACGTTTCACACCTGGTGGCCCAGACCCCGAAATCCACGGTGCAAAGCTACCTGATATGGAACACGGTCAACACCTACGCACGCTACGTGAAAGGGGCAGAGGTCGAGCCGGTTTCCCAGTTCAACAACATCCTGGCTGGGAGAGACCCCGATACCAAGCCCGAGCGCTGGAAGACTTGTCTCTCCTTTACTGACGAAACAGTCGGCTGGATACTGAGTCGCTTTTTTGTTGAAGCCGCCTTCTCCGAAAGCGCCAAAAAGTTCGGTAATCAGATTATCAGTGACATCAAGCAGCAGTTCATGTCGAAGCTCAAGGGTCTCAGCTGGATGGACGACAGTGTCAAGTCGCTCGCTATCAACAAGGTCCGCAACATTGACCAGAAAGTGGGCTACCCAACTACTTCACCTAACATTACGGATCCCGAGGCTTTGGCCGAGTGGTACCGATCCATGGTCATCACCGACTCCTACTTCAATAATTCGCTTTCGAGCACTGCCTTCAGCGTTAATGAGAGCTGGAACAGCCTGGGCAAACCCGTTGACCATGGCAAATGGTAATGGCCCAGTCGTACAGGGGCATATCGCCTTCGAATATCCATGATCGTGGAACACGTCTCACTGACATTGTGCAACTAGGGAAATGCAAGCGGATATAATAAACGCTTATTACAGCCCTGTGCGTAACCTGTCTGGAGTTCCTTGGCGTATCGCTGACTGTGACATCGCAGGTTGGCAATGAGATCGTTTTCCCCGCGGGCATCATGCAACCACCGCTTTTCTCGGATGAGCTCCCCGCTTACGTGAGCTACGGTGCCTTCGGTTCCGTTTCAGGTCACGAGTTGAGTCACGCCTTTGATAACTCGGGGCGTCATTTCGACCAGAATGGTAACTATACCGACTGGTGGACCAATGCTACTGTGGCCGAGTTCGAGAAGCGCGCCGAATGCTTCGTCGATGAATATTCGAAGTTCACAGTTGAGGGCAACAACGGTGAGCCGCTTCATGTGAATGGACGGCTCACCCTTGGCGAGAATATTGCGGATGCTGGCGGTGTTGCTGCCGCGTTTGCGGCGTGGAAAGAGCGCCAGCAGGCCATGCCTGACCAGGATCTTCCAGGCCTTGACCACTTCAGCCATGAGCAACTGTTCCATGTGTTCTATGCGCAATGTATGTTTCCGTGCCCCCTTAACCGCTCGGAATGCACGAATATGGCGAGACTGCCGCTAACGTGTCATCAACCCCAGTTTGGTGTGGCAAAACGAGAAAAGAACAGGCTATCAGGTATATCTACACGGATCCCCACTCGCCCGCTTTTGCCCGGATTCTTGGGACAATGGCGAATTCGCGGTCTTTCCGCGAGGCTTTCAGCTGCCCCGTGAAGGAGCCTACATGTGAGCTCTGGTGAGGCTGTGGGGCCTCTTGGTTGCTCAACACTTGAATAAGCCATGCTCAGATTGTACGGGAACGAGGGTTCACTCGTGATAAGCTGGTTTACTGGGGGCGTTTTGTTTGGGAATTGGGTCGTCGAGGACGATTGCTGGTGTCTCCATCCAGCGGTGTTCTTAGCATCAAGATTGTAGCATCAATAGGACGGTTTCCTTTGTTTTTGGTCACGTCAGCTTATAAGATATTTCATTCGCCGACTGTTGACCCCTTAGGGTCATGGCACCTTATTTAACCCTCAAGACATAGCCGCGCAGCCATAACCAACACCAGTCGCAGAGGCGACCCAACGATTCATCCCATGATATCCGCAAGGCTGGCTGTAATTGCGAACACAACCCCGCCCCAGAAGCTCGGGCTCTCTTGGCCGCTCAAAGGCCCAATTTCTGCTTCTTGATTCGGGGGTAGATGCCCACGATCATCAGAACCATGATGAGAATCATGGCCCAGAGCTTCAAGCCCAGTACGTTCTGGTTGTAGTCGGTCTTGGTGGCGCTGATGGTGGTGGCCATGAGAAGCGGCAACAAGACATAGCCACTCATGCGGTGGTACTTCCACATGGCCTTAGCCTTGGCCTCGCCGCCGTAGAGCTTCGGCACCCCGAACATGGTGAAGCCGACGAAGTACTGCAGCACCATCCAGATGCCCGAGACGACGCCCAGGTAGGCGTGCACCGAGTGGAAGTGGGGCCCGTTGCTCTTCACCTTGTTCACCTCGATGATGACGATGCCGACGATGAAGAGGGCAAAGGCGAGGAAGTTCAGGCCGGCGTGGATCTTCTGGCCCACCTCCTTCTGCTGGGCCGTGTGCGTCGGCTGGAGGACCAGGACGCCCTGGACGAGCACGAGCATGCCGAGCGACTGGGCCAGCGGGTGGCCCGAGAAGAGGATCAGAGGCTGGTGGAGGAAGACGGCGGCCCAGACCGAGGCCACCAGGAGGACGGCCGCGCCCTCGGCGATGACGCCGGTGCCTGACGAGAAGATGAGCTTCGGCATGGTGTGAACAACGGGCGATGCTGCTGCTGCTGCTCGCGCCGGCGGGCGGGAGGAAGGGGGGGAAGGTGACGCGGGGAAGACGGCGAGCTGCAAGGTAAAAAAATGCAGCCGCCGAAAACGCAAAAGGAGGGCGGGCGAAGGGCTGATATCGGACGGTGGGTGGAGGGGACGAGGAGGGGAGGGGGAGGGGAGGGGACAATGCAAGATCAAAAGCAGGCGACAGGGACAGGTTTTCGAGAAGGCGTACCGATTATGAGGTTTTTGGCTATGGGGGCGCTGTCCCTTTGCGACGCATCGCCGGGACGGCCAAGCAGAGGCTCGGTGTCGTCGTACCTGGCGTCAGCAGCCGGACTTGCTTGGGGCTGCTCCGGAATGCCCGTAATCGACGCCATGGCGGGCTTGCTGGGCTTATGCTGGGTGGACGGGGGGTGCCTGGATGGCTGGGGAAGGGGGGCTGTTCCGAGAGGCGTACGAGGTTGGGGGAAAATTGTCTATGTAAGGAGGCACTGGGTAATAACAATAATATGTGAGACGGACAAGTCGTATTGATTTGGGGGGGGGGGAGGGAGATGTTGGTGGAAGGCCGAAGAGGGTGGGGGTCCGTCCGTTCCTGGCCCCAAGAAGTCGAATCCCAAATCTCGCGCGCTTCCTTTTGGAGAGTCTTGGGTGGTTTCCCCCTCTCGTCCGGCTTCCTTTTTCTGGGTGTGCCTCACAGTCCTGCCAGGCTGGGGGTGAGGGATCGGTCAAGTAAAGTAAATACGGGCTGGTAGGTAATAAGTACTTGTCTCTACTCCAGGACGCCTTGCGCCCCGCGTCCTCGCGAATCAAAACAAGGAAGGCTCGGGCAGGAAAAGAGAGCAAACAGGTCGCCCGGGAGGGTTGTATCTGACAGTCGTCGGTTGGAAATCTTTGGATTATTTATGTCCCTCTTCAGATCGAGAGGTAGATAGATATCTACTTGAAATCAAGGCACGTTTTTAGTCCAAGGCACGTTTTTAGTCCGAGGCACCCCCCAGTGCACGGCATCCATGCGAAATGGATGGATGGCTGGGAAAACAAGCGCTCGGAAGCGTATGAGCCCTCCAGGATTCGGGTTGCGCCTGGTGCCCTTTATGGAAGGAAGCTCGAAGACGCCATCGATCGATTCCGTCATTGAGACCTGCAGCGGCATGGTGGATGGAGGTTGGAGGGGTAATAATGTATTGCAACCACTACATACATACACAAGGTAGGTAGAGAGCTTCCTCCGTTAGTTAGTACGGAACGCCTCCCCACGCCCCTCTCTCTACCTATCGGAGGGCGCTGATTGATCAGCCCCGTTCGATGGGATTACCCTTGCCGTCCCCCGTCGGGCGGTCAGCAAGCCGGCCTATCCACGGGACGAAATCGATGATGACGAAGGGTAGAATTCGAAAGAGAGAGAGAGAGAGGGAGAGACAGAAAGATGGCCCATCCTGTCGCTTGCAACTCCAATCTGGAACCTTTGCTGACCGCAGTGCGACGTTGAGCGAGTGCCGCGCTCCGGGAAGGAGTAAAGAATTGGGGGAGAAGAGGTGTGTGTCTTGGAGGGCCGGCAGACGACGATGGATCCATAATGGGGTTGATAGCTCGCTCGATTGGTGCTCTCTCACTCACTCACTCACCCACTCACTGCCCGCTTGTACTGACCCGACCCTACCTCCTAGATCAGGTGCTTGGTAATTGTCTCATGGAATCCATGTATAAAGAGGTGAGCAGTAACATCAACACCAACACCACGCTTTTTTTTTTTTTTTTTTTTTTCAAAAACCACTTATCACCTGAGTGGGTGCTTCCCGCTTATGGGAATGCCCTTCCACCGTCATTCAGAGAGGTGCGCGTACTTTGGGTACTCCAGCGGGACCAAGTAGAGGTACTTCCTACATAATTACAGGTAAGCAGGGCGCGCAGGACCTCACCACCCAAAGTAGGTCGGAGAGATGGGATGGCATCAATGGGGGGATTCGGCTTCATGATGGGCAATCGCGGCTGTCTGTTCCGATCTTATGTGCCCCGTCCTTCTTCCCAATTACCACTACTGCATGGCGATTCTCAACCCCTCCCGCCCCCCTTAAGGCCAGACAGGTCCTTTTAGTCTGCCTGACTCGCCGAAACGGCGCGTCCCTCGCGATCCGCCATCCACTCGCATCCACCCATCCAGTCAATTGGCTTCGGGTGTCGGCCGGCACCGATACGCCCCTCATGCCCTCCGCCGTTCCACGGAGAGTCGAGCCCCGCACTGACAAGTGGGCGAAGGCAGAGAGAGGACTCCCCGTAAACGTCGAGGTTGGATCGAGCCCTCGGCCCCCCGACACTCACCGTTTCTTCGTATCGTACCCTGTAGAGCAGAGCTTTACGAGCACGAAGACATTGCACGCGCAGAGTCTGCGGGGTATTTGACTGTTGTTTCGCATTTCCTGACAAGATGGCCGAGGAGATCGAGTACAAGCTTGAGCCGGTCAAGGCGGCCTCGGTGGCAGCGGACCAGATCGACGCGACCTTCCGGTCGAGCTGCATCGGTGAGTTGGCGTCCCTGGCGCCCGCCCGCGAGAGCCATCCACGGACTGACCGGCTGACTTGACGGCCCCAGACCTCATCTCGGGCAGCCTGGGCGGCAAGGTGCTCGGCTTTTCCGACGAGTGGTTTGCGGATGCCGCCAACCTCATTACCCCCACTGCCCCTATCCGGCAGCCGGGGAAGATGGTCTACACGGGCGCCTGGTACGACGGCTGGGAGACGCGGAGACACAACCAGGAGCCCTTTGATTGGGTCGTCATACGCCTGGGTGTAGCCTCGGGCACCGTCGAAGGCATCGAGGTGGACACGGCCTTCTTCTCGGGAAACCACGCCCCCGCCATCTCGGTCGAGGGCTGCTTCAGCCAGGACGACGGCGAGGTGCTGTCCTGGAAGGGCGGGCGCGGCAAGTGGGAAACCATCCTCGACGCCCGGGAATGCGGCCCTTCGCAGCGCTTCGGCTGGCGGCTGGAAGGCGCGCCCACGAAGCAGTACACGCACGTGCGGCTGAACATGTACCCGGACGGCGGCATTGCCAGATTCCGGCTGTTCGGCCACGCCGTCCCCGTCTTCCCCGACGACCCCGAGGCCATCATCGACCTCGGGGCCGCGCAGAACGGCGCCGTGGCCGTCGCCTGCAGCGACCAGCACTTCGGCACCAAGGACAACCTCATTCTGCCGGGCCGGGGCAAGGACATGGGAGACGGCTGGGAGACGGCCCGCTCGCGAACCAAGGGGCACGTGGACTGGGCCATCATCCGCCTGGGGGCACCGGCGCTGATCCAGAGCTTCGTCGTCGACACGGCCTACTTTAGGGGCAACTTCCCGCAGAAGACGAAACTGGACGCCATCAGCTGGACGGACGAGGGCGAGCCGGCGGCGGAGGCGGAAGGCTGGACGGAGGTGGTCAGCCCGAGCAAGTGCGGGCCGGACCAGGAACACACGTTCCCCTGCCTGGCCAAGGACAAGCCCTTCACACACGTAAAACTCACCATCATCCCGGACGGCGGAGTGAAGCGGCTGCGTGTTCTGGCCAAGCGGTCCGTTGCATAAGCGGCGGCCGCCGGCTGTGTCGTCAGGCAATTCTAGCGATGGGTGTCGAGGGGCGAGCTGGACAGCGCGGGGCTGGATCGTATCCCTTCGGGGGGGCCGCTTCACCACCATGCCCTCCACTCGTCTGGCCGGCCTCTGATTTCCATCCAACTCACGTACCTACCTACCTAGTGGACCTTCCATACTGAAGACTCTCAATTACATGGGCCGCCGGCGTTGTCGCCGTGGGCACGCGCCGGGCGGCCGCGTCGTCCCAACTTCTTAGCCGGCTTTAGCTGGAAAGGCAAAGCGAGCCAGCGCTACCGCTACACAGCCACGTGCTTGTTGGATATGCAACACCGAATGGAACTGCGCCAGTGTCTCAGACACGCATTTACGGCCATATAGGAGGCGCTTCGCGCGTCCAAATGAGCGAGCGCATACGAGACGCACCGTAGCTTACTTGCAGCCTCGTTATCGGGGCTGTGGGATAATGCAGAGAGGAAAAAACAAAAGCCTTGGTGCACAGCGGTATCGGCATCGGCGCCGGCCCGAATGGGGCGACCCGGCTCGTCAGGGAATAGGGGCAGGTATGTAAGTACAAACTAAGAAGCCCGGGTACCAGGTAGATAAGTAGATAGCCAGTTCAGAGTGGGCAACCTCAATTGTCCCCTGCTCGGCTACCGTAAGAGTGAGTGCATTCCTCCCAGCCGTATTGGCATACTGGAGGCTTGGGCGCAAAGATAGCCCGGGAAATGCACCTACATCCTAACAGGTTACCTGTACTGACTTTACATAGCCTGCAAAAGAGGTAAGGAAAAGAGCCATAGAGGCACTTGAGGTACGTACAGATGATGTATACGTGTATGCACATGTACTTAAGTAAGTAGGAAGCAGTCATCCACACACGGCTTCGGGTTGTCTGGGGAGGGGCCAGGCCTGGGGTTCAGGAGAATCCATCCATCTCCCGGGCTCTATACGGTGTGCATGCAATACGAAATGGATTTCGCTGGCCTTCCTGGTAGGCGGGCGTCGATTAAGTGGACGGGCCTTTTGTACACGTGCTGTCAAAGGCCGTTCGCTGGCTTGCATCCATCCATCTCTATCTACTAAGCCCTGGATAGGCTGGACTGACTGCATTGCGTATGTGCCCTCGACCCCAACTTATGACGGACCCACCGATCAGGAGTCGAGTAGGTATGTCGGCAGCAACTACTTCCAGTTCTCACGCCCTGCGACCACGCACACAGAGGCCCTCCTATACATCCATCCATCTTTGCCAGCCCTTCTCCCTCCCTCCCCCCCCGAAGGCTCAAGCTGTCCGGCGAAGCATGCTCCCGCGGGCCTCCCGATCCCATTAGCTCGTCGTCCATACCGCCCAGCAGCAGCAGCGCATGAAGGTCCCCTCCATCTGCCAACATGGATCTGGGGGACTCTGATGGCGGGGGTTTCGGTGACGAGCCGCAGAAGCGAGCCCTCCCCTCCGATCTGCCCAAGTCCCTGGACGATCGCAAAGCCGTCCCGACCGACCTGGTCCCGGAGACCGAGTACTACGACGGCTGGCAAGGTCCGTTGGCCTCGCGCCGTGCGCCGCCCCTTGGCTGTCGCCCGTGCTAACATGGCATGCGTGCTCTCCCACCCCCCAGGCCAGTCCCAATTCCTGACGAGCCCGATCCTCGCGAAGCCGCTCCAGTTCAGCGACCTGACGCTGGACGACCCCAACTACGACGCCGACCTGGCCAAAGGCGTGTCCGACAGCGATACGCGCCTCATGGAGATGCTCGCTGCCCAGGCCCAGCACCATGGCGGGGACGGGCTCGACGATGCCGACGCCGTGGCCGACGATGACAAGCGCCCCCAGGACGAGAAGAAGTCCATCCTGCAAAAGTCGCTGGCCATGGCCGCCAGCAACGGCGACCTGGTGCAGGTGAAGAAGATCCTGGGCGGCAAAGCGAAACAGTTCGTCGACGTCAACGCCCCCGACGACGAGGGGACGCCGCCCCTGATCTATGCGAGCTGCTTTGTATGTCGAACGCCCCCCTGCGCCGACGCCGGCGCGCGCGCTGCCGAGGGAAGAACATGGCTAATCGGTACAAGGGCCACGAGGCTGTCGTGCAAGCCCTGGTCGAGGCTGGCGTGGACGTGGACAGGCAAGACCAGAACCAGTGGAGCGCCTTGATGTGGGCCATGACGAACCGGCACAAGGGCATTGCCACGATATTGCTCGACAACGGCGCTTCGGCCGAGGCCAAGACGTCGTCGGGCCGGACGGCCTTCGACTTCGTCCAGCCCGACGATAGCGACATGTCATTCTACCTCCACGACAAGGGCTACAACATTGGCAACGCCGGCGTGACGGACGATTTCTACAACCCCGGGTTCTCACAGGACCGTTTCGAGGAAGAGCTTGCTGAGAACGAGATGCGCCGGCGTATGATGATGGAAAGTGCCAGAGATCTGGAGGTCGACCTGGGCAACGTGGGCATGGATGACCAGCCCGAGGTATGTCGCATCTCGAGCGCGGGCCCCCTGCGGTGGGCGATGCTAACACCGACAAGGCGTCCGACGAGTTCGAGGAAGAGGCGCAAGAGTTTGACTGGAGCCGGTGCCTACACGACCAGATGTTCGTGTTCCAGGAGAGCGATCTAGACCGGATACTGGACATCGTCATCACCAACATGCAGCCGCAGCGCTCGCCGTCCCAGAAGCCCGTCCCGGCGAACATGATCTTCCTGAGCGCAAGATATGCTCACTACCACGCCAGCCCGGAGCTCCTAGCAAAGCTGCTCGTCAGTGCCCAGGACAAGATCAACGCGGTCGTGGAGCAGCACCAGTGGGACATGACCATCTTGGCGTTCTGGATGTCCAATGCCACGTTGCTGCTGCATTACCTCAAGAAGGACGCCGGCCTCGTCGAGGCCACGACCGAGTTCCAGGCGCAGCTGGCCGAACTCATCAACGAGATCTTCATTCTGATTGTCAGGGACGCCGAGAGGCGGCTGGACAAAGTACTGGAGCCCGCCATGCTGGACCACGAGACCATTCCCGGTTTTGAGGACGTCACGTTTCAGCACGAGTGGAAGCTGTTCAAAAGGAAAAAGGAGGTCAAGGCGGAGCCGATAGAGAAGCGCCTCCGCCCCCCCTCGCCCAAGCAGCGGGCGAAACCGGCTCCTCGCAATGTCACGTCCCTGCTCTCCTCGACCCTCTTCGTGCTGGACCTCTACGATATCCACTCGGTCATTTCGGCGCAGATCATCTCCCAGCTCTTGTACTGGCTTGGTGCCGAGTTGTTCAACCGCATCGTGGACAACCGCAAGTACCTGGCACGGACAAAGGCCATGCAGATCCGAATGAACGTCTCGGTGTTGGAGGACTGGGCGCGGGCCAACAACCGGAAGCCCGAGCACTACGAGCACGGCGATACAAACGCGACGGGCGAGACAACCATGGACGCGGCGAGAAAGCACTTGACGCCGGTGATACAATTGCTCCAGTGGCTTCAGTGTTTCTCTTCCCTGGAGCCAGATAACATGGAGGCCTTGGTGACTACGCTTCAACAGTTGAAGCGGCTAAATCCCCAGCAACTACTCTTTACTGCCAAGCACTACCGCCCCGAAGTCGGGGAGAAGGGCCTTCCCAAAAGCGCCGCCAAGTATCTCGAGAACATGCAGAAAGAGGCCGAGGTCAAACGGGACAGGCGACGGACGGGGTCAGGGTCACCAATGCCGGGCAGCGTACCGTCGACCCCGGTGCGGAGCTCGTACAACGGCAACGAGATGCGGCTTCCAGCGAGCGTACACGGGACGCCCAACCCCGACGCCGAAGATGAAGACGAGGGCGAGAGGCCCGAGGGGGTCAATTTCGATCCCGCGCTCATGTTGCCCTTTACCCTACCGTCTGTGACAGATATGCTGGTGTCCTACGGTGCTGGTTTCGGCGGCCTCAACCGGGAACGGGAAAGGAAGTACATACCGACCATACCGCCTGAATTTCTTGAGAAGCTGGAAATCGGTGGCCACAAGGAGCGGCCCATGTTCGGCGAGAAGGACTGGGAGAACGAGGAGGTGTAGGGCTCCCGGACACCGCTGAGTTCTGTAGAGAACGGCGGTCGTGCTCCTCGATCCACTACGTTGTAGGAACCGCGTGAGCTCAACTGAGTGCCGCTACCGCCCAAGGCGCTCCCGCGCCGGTCCGAGGCCCGGTCCCTGGACGCATCGGTCTTCATGCGTGGGCATGAGTAGACGTTGGGGTGTTCGATCGGGCTGGGGCAAAGTATCCGTGGGCGAGGCCATCACAGCGCCCATGGCTGCGTTGATGGCGCATGGGCACGCGGCCTGCTGGGAACGGGCGTCTTCTGCCTGACTCGGTCCAGACCGGGTATGGATTTTACTTACCCGGGTAGTAGAACAACGCGACAGACAGCATTAATTAGACGCCAGCGTTTTCCATCCTCGCCCCTGGCCGAACACCGTCCCCCGACAAAGGAGGTGCTCGGGGCAAATGACTTGTGTGTAATTTGTCTGCGGCCGATGCACAGCTGCGGCGGATGGCCACAGCGCATTGATGGGCCCGAGGGCTGGTGAGGGCCGGATCCCTGGATGCCCCGGTGACCCGTTCCTGTAGCAAATCTGCAGTTCGCTCTCAAACTCCCGGGTGAAACCCCGCACGAGAAATGACTCGGCCAGGTGGCAAGCGGCGAAGGGCCCTGTGTGGGTTGGTCCGGGAGTGATTGCCGCGATTGGCGGTAATGTAGACGTTTTCCGTAAGGCAAGTACTTGCTTGCCCCAGGTACTGGGAGGGGTGTATGTGTGTAAGTATGTGTGTAAGTGTGTGTGTGTGTGTGTGTGTGTGTGTGTGTGGAAAACAAGAAGCAGGCGGCCACGCGGGGGTTGAAGTTCCGCCCTGTCTGCTACGCCCCCCCCCCCCCCCCCCCCCCTCCGGACACCTCCTGTTTGCATCGGCTATTTTGCGCATGCCCAATCGCGCAGGCTTTCGACGTTCGCTAGCGCGCGCCTGCGAGCTGATCGGTCAGCCAGTGCTCTCTCTCTCTCTCTCTGTTGCACTGGCGGTACAGGTTACGGATGACACCAAAAAAAAAAACCATGAGGAGGGTAAGCAGGACTGGGACAGGGCATGCGATGTTCCCGGGGGTGTTCTCCGCGTCCAGTTTGGGGATGGGGCCAAGGTCAATCAGCAGGGCCCGACGATCGGTGCTTTGCTGGTGGGAGGGCCCGAGAGCCAGAGGCGCGGGGCGCGTGGGCAAGGGGTTGGTGGGGTGAGGGTCATAAGAAGGCGTGGGGCGGCAGGTGAAGCAATTCGTCGGGAAAGTGAGGGTTGGACAAGCTTCGTGATCGTCGCCGTTGTCGTCGTGGTCGTCGTTGTCGCCGTTGGCAGCAGCGGCGTAAGGAGGTGGGAGTTTTGCCGGGGGGGGGGGGGGGCCTCCGATAGGCTGGGCTGATGGATGAGGGGGTTTGAGGAGGGGAGAAGTATGATGGATGATGTATGGGAAGGTCACGTTCACTGCCCGGGGCCGCGCGCGCGCGCGGCCACGGAAGGAAACGAAGCGAGGGCATAGCGACCCGGACGGGGTTAGCACTGCGAGGGCTGGCGGCATGGGGGAAGATCGTCCCGCCGCCGAGGCCGCCCCGGGTTGAATATGGATGGTCGCTCGCCTGCAGGTTTTTGGTAGACGAGCCGGAAAGCCGGGCAGACCCTTGGGGCCCAGGCCGCTGTGTGGATCGTGGGCTCCGGCCTGCCGGTAAGCGGTAGCGCGGCGTCGTCCATGGGGCTTCTATGGACGTAAGGTGTAAGTACATACCTCACAGCTACGGACGCTACTTTTTCAAGTACCTATGCGAGAGAGGTACATGATCACCCGGGCATATAACGGAGGAGGAAATGTACCTAATGCGGGGTGGGCGAAGAGACCGTGTGGATCTGACCCGTTAGTTTAGGTACTTGAGTAGTTTGTATACGCCCGCAGTATGGACGCACCTCACTTATTGGAACGATGGGGTCCATTGGATGGGATTTCCGTCCGTTCGAATGAATTGGACCCCTGTTCTCGCTAGTGGTCGCCGAGTGCGTCGTGCGTACGTGTTTGCGCGGGAGAAGAACAGCAACAGCCGCTCCGTGTCTGGAACAAGACAGCCAATAGTCTGATTACGTCGGTGCCGATGCAATCCATCCAAGCATCCATACCCTCCGCCAGTTCCCTCCCGTCAGGCCCGGCGTCCTGGTCGTGGTCCAAAACAACACCCGCCACGCTCTCTCGTGGCCCCTCTCGTGGCCCGCTCGTAATGGGGTGCAATCCCCCTCGGGGGATGAGGGCTCTTCTCTCTTCGTCGTCCCCTTCGTGGACCCCGCCCCTGGGAGGCCGTGGGTCGTTCGCGATGCAGGACGGCGATGCTGCGCGCCATGGGCGGCCGGGAAAAGCAAACAGCTCAGATCGGAGCGGAGCGCTGTCTTGGCCCAAACCGATGGGTTTCCCAAAACGGGCAGCGGGACAGGATGCTGCGGGCACACACAGCCAATGGCAAGCGATCCGCGTGCTGTAAGTTGATTGTAGGCTGGAGTGGTGACGACCTTGAATGGACGGGATGGGCATTCGGGAAGGAAGAGGGCGCACTTGCAAAGATGGATGCTCCGGGCCACCAGTGGATGCGTGTGAGTGCTGCTGCGTCACCTACCCTTACCGGGGGGGGGGGGGGGGGGGGGGGGGAGAAGAGGCAAGGAAGAAGCAACGGTGACAGATGCGTAAAATGGAAGCAAGTCTCGGAGCGAGTCCTGTCCGCGTCCCACACCCACGTCGAGCAACGGGCGAACGAGCATCCAGGGCCCCCTTCCCAATCATCACCCATCTTGACCTATCCCTTGGCTCTCTCTCTCTCTCCCTCTCTCTCCTTCTCCCGTGTGTGGGGGCGGGCGAGGAAGGCATTCATTCCAATGGCGGTCGGGATGCCACAAACAACCTTAGACCCCCTCCCATCCCAGCAACATCATTAGGTGCATGTGGGTTTTTTGGCAACGGCGCGGCCTTGCCTGAATGCCGGCATACAAAACATACCATACCGAACCTACATATTCGTTCGCTTGCCCAAACCCCAGCACCGGCCACGCTCCAGTAGATACTTCTTACCTAGCTAATAGACATAAGTGAGTTTGGACAGCCCGTCGCTTCGTGCCCGGTCTGATTCTTCTGCCCCGTATACCTACATTACATGCCTACCTACCTACCTAGGTATCTATCTTTCTTGACGCCGTGCCCGTTGCCGGGATAAGCTGCCCGCGCGCCTCCCACCCCCATCCGTCCCTGAACGCCCCCATCCCCATTCCCATCCCCATCCCCATCCCCCTATACGTACACCACCGCCTCGACCTGCCTGTCTCTGCACCGACGCCGCTGTCTTTGCCGCTTCGTGTGCCGCCCCGGCGTCTGGGAGCGATCGCCGCTTCCGTGTGGGAGCGGGAGCGGGTGCGCGAGCGGTACCAGCAGCGCAGAAGAACAACAACAACAACAATAACAAGACGGGGCTTGAGTCAGTCTACCGGGTTACTCGGTCCGCCGAGTCAGACAACGACGCAGACTCTCTTTCCATCTCTGCCTGCCTGCCTGTCTCCCGCGAGATCCAACGGCTCAACGAACAGCCCTCCCGGCACAGCGGCTCGCGCTCCAGCCCGCTTCCTCCATCCCAACATAAGAGCTCCCGGTTGGGGGGGAAGCAGATCTCGTTCCGCTCGCCTCTCCCGTGGGCGTGCCTGAAACCTTATCTGCAGTGTGTGCCGACTCAGGCAGGGCCGTATTTCAACCTGCATGAGAACTTGAAAAGCAGCCGCCGGACACGAGCGACTTCCCCGGCCACGACAAACTCTCCAGTCCGTCACCAGCATCTGCCCAGCGCCATCCGCCTCTCCGCCGTCCTCCCCCTCTCCTCCATCCTCGTGCACTCAGCCCCGGGGTCGAGTTGGCCCCCCCAAGCCAACACCTTCGCCGCTGCGTGGCGTACCTCACGGAGCCGCAGTACGGAATTTCCCCCGGCCGAGCTCAAGCGGTACCGTTGCTGCGCCGTCGCCCAGGAAAGACGGGAGCAAGCAGGCGCCGACGTTGGCCGTCTCGCCCGTTACCTGCCGCTACTCCGGCCACTACTATTCACCTAGCACCAACCTAGGGTTGCATTCACGCGTCCTCGGCAGCCATGGCGCCCCAGAAGTTCTCCAGCGTGCGCTACAAGAGCCGGCCGGCCACGCTCGTCCCCTTCCGGGACGACAGCAGTCTGATTGCCTTCCGATACGACGAGACGGTGCAAGCAGAACCGCCCATTCCCATACCACCACCGCGCTCGCCCTTGCGTCACCGTCCGGCTGTCACCACCACCACCACGGCTGTTCCTTTCGGGAGCCGATCTGCCACGACTTCTCCCACTGCTGCCGTGGCGCGCCCGCTTCTGTGTTTTCCTGCTTCCACCCGCAATCCTCCTGCGCCCGCGGCGCCCGCCGCCGCCGCCGCCTCCTCCTCCCCCCCAGTCCCTCCCCCTCGCCCGCCTCCTCCCACCGAGCAGCACCCGGCCCTGCGCACCATCACGTCGGCGCCGGCGATTGTGCGTGGCGTGAAGCGCGACCCGGCCCCCACCCCCGCCGCGTCCCCTCGGTCCTGCACCCTCTACGACGAGAGCGAGGACGAGGACCCGTTTCCTTACGAGCGCTTCGAGTCCGTCTCCGACGCCCGCCCGTCGCCCTCTTCCCATGTGTACGCCCACGCCCAGAACAAGGCCCCCACCGCGGTCCCCCGGCTGCAGCTAAGAACGCGCGCCACGTCGCTGTCGCTCTACTCGAACGACGACAAGGCGCAGCTGAGCCCCGGCTGTGCCACCAACGACAGCAGCAGCCAGTACAGCGTGGCCCTGCCGTCGCCGGGGTTCTCCGACGAGGACGAGGACCCCGCCACCTCGCCCAACTCGCCGTCCACCCCCCCTCTCATGGCCGAGACGTACCCGGAGAAGCCCGCGGCGCTCTTCACCAAGACCTTCAGCTTCCGCTCGACGTCGTCGTCGTCGTCGTCGTCGGCGTCGGTGGGGTCGCCGTCGTCGGTGGTGTCGGCAACATCGGCTAGCAAGCCGCGGAAGCTGACCAAAAAGAGGACGGGGGCTAGGCCAGCCGCAGCCATGCAGCAGCTGCAGCAGCAGCCAGTGGGGGGCGAAGACGACACTATCCCTGCAATGGCTGTACAGCCAATCCGTCAGCAGCCCGCGTCTCCAACGGCGCATGGGGGATCCCCTGCAGTCCCTGTTCCCGCTGGGCCCCCACCCTGCCCACCTGAATACGGATCGACCATGGGGCCCAGGGAGTCGTCCGGATTGACCAAGAGTGCTAGTAATACCTCCAATACTGCCGCCGCGGGCGGTGACTTTTCCGACTTCATCACCCACATGTCCTTTTCCAATCGCGGCAGTATCATGCTGGGCGGCAAACGCCCAACGCAGGCGGACGACGAGGACAACGCTGGCGCTGGCGCTGCCGCGGCCGCGGGCGCGCCCGCTGGCGATGCGCCCGCCGACGTCCCCAAGCGCACTGTCCCTCGCGCCTTTCCCCTGGCGCCCTCCCCCATGCCCAAGACCCAGGTCGACGGCGCCGGCCCCGACGAGGCCCCCTCGAAGCCCAAGAAGATGCAGGGCATCCCCGACGCCATCGCCGAAGAGGCCTCGATCCGCAGCCTGTCCCCACGGGCGTCGGGCGTCGACCAGCACCCGGCACCGACGACGCCGACCGCCGCCTCCTCGTCGGCCACGGCCAAATCCACCGACGGCCCGTCCACCCCCAAGTCGCCGCACCACCCGCCGAGCATTCGGGTCATACCAGTAGACGTGGAAAGGGAATCTCAAAAGGTGAGATCACTCTATGAATCGGGGGATGGTCTCAAATGGGAGGACGGGGGCCCGCCCGCATCGTCGCACGGCGGGCGCCGAGGGCCGGCGACAGGAGACCCGTCAAACGTGGATGAGCATGACGCGTATGGTTTCCTTACAGATCCGATTCTTTGCTTCGCCTGGCAATGCTAACCTCGGTGGTCGATGTAGCCCAAGTCAAAGTCAAAAGGCCTATGGAAGTCCCGGTCGCGACCCAAGTCTACCTGGAAGCCCAATTCGACCAACTGGGACCCGCGCGTCCGAGGCGCCTTTTGCGTCGCCACGCGATGAGCACGGCCGCCGCGTGCACGAGATGGCCGGCGGCATCGAGGACTGGGAGGACGTCGACGGCGACGAGGTCGACCGCTACGGCTTCATCACGATCCGGCGGCCCCAGTCGCGCGCCAGCACGCCCGCGGCCGTCGATACCAGGCTCGGCCAATACTCACCCACCAAACGGCGGAACGTCCTGGTCCGGCGCGACCTGGCCGCACACTCTGGCCGCCCGTGGGGCCGGCGCGGACCGAGTAGGAAGATGTCGGCGCGGTCGCTCAACACGCAGGCTTCGGAGATGTCCACCTCGTCGCACATGTCGACCCGTTCGGCCATCCGCCAGGCCGTCAACCTGCTGCCCCATAAAAGGGACCGCAGGTGGATCGACGCAGCCGCCGACATGTTGGCGCTGGAGCCTGGCCTAACCAACATCGGTGACGACTCGTCGGCCGGCGCTCTCGCCGACGAGTACAAGCACAAGGAGTGGGAACGGACCGAGAAATGGCGGCGCATGGCCACCCAAGTCAAGCCCGGCAAGGAGGGCGAGGGCACCGTCTTCGAGTTCGACACGAGGCACCCCAAGCTGATTGAGCGCACCTGGAAGGGCATCCCGGACTGCTGGCGGGCCGCAGCCTGGTGGTCCTTCTTGTCGGCGAGTGTAAAGAGGAGCAAGCAGCCGCTCGCGACGGACGAGGAGCTGTTTGCCTCGTACCAGGAACTGCAGGAGGTGGTGTCGCCCGACGATGTGCAGATCGACCTCGACGTCCCCCGGACCATCAACCAGCACATCATGTTCCGAAGGCGATACCGCGGCGGACAACGACTCCTGTTCCGGGTCCTCCACGCCCTCTCGCTCTACTTTCCCGAGACGGGGTACGTGCAGGGCATGGCGGCTCTGGCCGCAACCCTTTTGAGCTACTACGAGGAGGAACGATGCTTTGTGATGCTGGTCCGGCTCTGGCAAGTCCGCGGGCTCAACCGGCTGTACTCGCCCGGGTTCGAAGAGCTCATGGCAGCCCTGAAGGACTTTGAGTCCTCTTGGCTTGGTGACAAGGACGTGGCCAAGAAGCTCCAGGAACTGTGCATCGACCCCACGGCGTACGCGACGCGGTGGTACCTGACGCTTTTCAACCTATCGATTCCCTTCCCGGCCCAGCTTCGGGTGTGGGATGTCTTCATGCTGCTCGGCGATCTGCCAGCGGCGGAACAGGCGCCGTCTTCGGGGAAGAGCGTTGCAAAGCCAGCTACTTCGGATGGTTTGGAAATCCTGCACGCCACCAGTACGGCCATCATCCTGGCGCTCCGGGATCACATTATCGACTCCGAGTTCGAGAACGCCATGAAGGCGGTTACGTCCTGGATACCCATCAAGAACGAAGAACTGTTGATGAAGGTCATCCGGGCCGAATATAAACAGCACCAGTCCCGGTTGAAGAAGTCCTAGGAGACTCACCTACGCGTCTTGGTCCGTCGCCACCACGGGGGCGCCTGAACCCCCTCCCTATCTGTGAAGTCCGTCAGGCTATGCGGTCTTCCCACCTTCCCCCTCCCCCCACCCTTTTCAACGGCACTACGCGCAGCCACGATGCTGTTGCTGGGAAGTCCGTCTTTTGACGGGTTCATGCCATCGCAGACTGTGAGACAGGCCTTGTCTCGTTCCTTTGTCCTCCTTTTTTTTTTTTTTAAGTTTTGGTGGACAGGTTGGTCCGAAATGTGTCTTCGCGCCGGGTGTTGCTGGCGCCGGGCGTGGACATTTGGTTGGGATTGCGACTCTACATTATACCCTACATGGCCAACCGCATATGGCCGCGTGCGTACACGGCTTGGCTTGCAGTATTCTCTTTTTTTCCCTCCCAAGTACCCTGGGGTTAGCCACGTCAGTCGCGGACGGGCGGATGTTTCCTCACTGGATGGATTGTATGATGGGCGGTGCTCGTACGATGAGCTGCACCGGCCAGGAACTCACGACGTCTTTCGGGTATGCTATACCAATAATTACTTGATAATGCTGTGGAAGGGGCAGTGGTGCCAAATATCCTTCTGACTCTTTTGCTTATACTCGCAAGCTCGTTCCGCTCCCCACTATCGATCGGGTCCTGCCCTGGTCGGTTATGTCTTCCAAGTAGACACTTCTGCTGCCGCTTCTGCTGCCGCTACTGCTGCCATTTGCCAGGTGATGATGGCCCTGCGGCCAAACCCTCCGCCGCGTCCTCGCTACTTTTGCCCCTGGGGATCCGAAGCCGACATCCATGGCCCAAGAAGGTGGACGACGAGTGACGGGGCCGTTGCCCAGTGGCCTTCCCCATTACCCCCGACGGGCGTCTAAACACACAGGACTTCCTGAAGCACTCGGGGTTTTCGCGGGGCTACTTGGAGTCTGACAACTACCTCTTCCTTTTTCTTCCCCCCTTCCAGATCATGCAAGGGATGAAGGCCGTCGTCAACAAGAAGACGGAGACTGGGCCTCGGTGGCGTGGCGCCTCTTCCCTTGCTCTCTCTCTCTCTCTGTGTGTGTGTGTGTGGTGGACAGGCTCTCTCTGTCACACACACGTTTACGCTTCGTAAGACGGGAGGGGCAAAGGGGAGGCCGAACGACGCGTGGTCCGTTGTGGGGGGGGCTACTCGACTAGGGTTTTTCATTTTTTTATTTATTTTCCTCGTCGGCATGCGGGGAAGTCTGCCTTGACTTCTTGCCCGCAGGAACCTTGGCGGCGGCGCTCTATGTTCCCTCCCTTTTCCCGCTTCTCGCCTCTTTGGCCCTCCGGAGAGAGCTGCCTTTAAGCGGGCATGACATAGATACAGCAAATTTGGCGGTGTATGCATACGGGGGAAGAGGCGGGGGGGGTACAAAGGGCACAAGGGGTGAAAGCCACCACGGCGTCGTTCCTTCGCGTTGATGTGAGGGTCGGCCGACGCGGCCTCTGCTCTGTGTCTACTACTGTCGTCCAGGGACGCGCCCCCATGTTTCCAGGTTGGGGGGTTGCGCGGATTACAAATCCACTCACTCAGCGGCTGGAGCCGCCTTCCATGGGGGGGGCTGAACTGAATTTGGTGGAGGTTGTATCGACAGAACAAATCGGTTCGGCGTTGCGGCCCGGATTGGGTGGTGCTTAGGATGCATGCATAGGTATGGAGATATAGTAGACATGCACGTAAGCAGGCGGAGCGGCCGATCGCGCGTCCCAATCAGGGGATGCAATGCCGGCCGGCCCTGTCAGCTCTTGCGGCACACCTCCCAGCTACTGGAAATGGATGGATGCTTTGCTTGGCTTTGCGGGAACCAAAAGGCGGGATGTTTTCACGAGGGCGGCCGCCTGCAAGGGGGACGACGGCCGCCCGCCCGCCCACTATCATCACCATCATCACTATCATAGGGTTACCCAGCCCGTGCGGATGCATTCCCATACCGTCAGCAGCAGAGGATGGATGGATTAGCAACGGCCGTGGGCAAACTCCAGGCGGGCCCAGGAGGCCGAAGGCGCGAGAGCCCTGCGGTCCCGCCAGCACCCTTTATATCGGACTGCCAGCAGATAGATGACGGTACGATGGGAAGAAGCAGCTTCTACCAGCGACGCGAAGGGGGGACCAACTTCACTGCCACTTCTCCGTTTTTTTGCCCTACACCTCACCTGCTCTTCCATGGCCATGGCCGCGTCCGGTGCCCCCCCCCCCAAGAATGAGAATGAGCAAGACTCGGAAGCGAACACCACCACAGTACCGCCGCTGGCCCCCGAGGAGGGCTGGCAGGGCTGGCTCTGTGTCGCGGGTGGCTTCGTGTGTATATTCTGCACCTTTGGCTTCCTGAGCGCGTAAGTGATGAACCCTGGAGCTTTCATCCTGCAACCCCCCTCCCAGACAGCCCTCCCGGTGCGCTCTCTCTCTCTCTCTCTCTCTCTCTCTCTCTCTCTCTCTCTCTCTCTCTCTCTCTCTCTCTCTCTCTCTCTCTCTCTCTCTCTCTCTCTCTCTCTCTCTCTCTCTCTCTCTCTCGCCCTGTTTGTTATCTTGCTAGAGCCGTGGCCTGCCTTATGGAGAATACTTATACAGCCCCCCCGAGGGTTTAAGGGGGTCCAACCCCGGGCTCCGAGCCGTGGCTGCCAGGGGGTGGGCAACTCAGCCTTCGAAATGGATGGCTGAGGCGGCCGACCGTTGGCCGACGGCCGCCATGGCGGCGTATGTGTTTGCGGCTGACCAGCCAGCCGTCTTGGTAGCTACGCTGGAAGTAAACGGGTAACTGGGGCCGCCCCGGCCATTTATTCCTATCGGTCGACCCTTTACTAGAGGTAGATAGATCGTGTGCCGCCTCACTCCACTTATTGGCTCCCCCTAGGGAAAGCGTGATAGGAGAATATAATCCCATTGGTGGA
Source organism: Nigrospora osmanthi (assembly GCA_029489945.1). NCBI lineage: Eukaryota > Fungi > Ascomycota > Sordariomycetes > Amphisphaeriales > Apiosporaceae > Nigrospora > Nigrospora osmanthi. The sequence goes on along the minus strand of CP120494.1, from coordinate 1,843,647 downwards.
ATCTCGTCTTCTTTTGGTATTGAATAGACACCGAGCGGCAACACTTCCTACCCAGCGAGCCTCGGGTACAAGCAGTAAGCCATTTTCTTTTTGGGGGGCATTGTGATGATACCTTTTCAGCTGGAGGAGCCTGTTATAGAATGAGTCTCTACAGTCTGGAAGGACGCGTGATTTACGTCTTGGACTTGTCAGCAACCGTTTGTATGCACCGCCGCCCTTCTCCTATCCATATGTATATACTGCGGTCGAGGTGCGTTAGGATATGGCAACGGAACACACTGATCTGCCTAGAAGCAAGCTAGGCAAAGGGGCAAGGATAAGCGAGCGAGACCTTGGAACCGCATGTTGTGGGAATCGGTATTGGCAGCATCCCCAGGAGAACTTTCCTTGGCGCTTCGACCATGGTAGATTGTCTGTCTGTCTTTTCCTGACGAATCGATCAGTACTCCCTCTTGGGGAACCTCTTCCAGGCCTCCTCCCAGCCCGCGCCCCGGACAAAGTCCCAGTGCTTGGTCCAGGTCATGGGCCGCGCGGAGCCCGAGTCAATCATGGCGATGCCCGCCGGCAGGAACATGGGCTGCTTGACGCGCATCCCGGGCAGGTGGTGGTAGGGCCGGCAGACGTCCTCGCAGAGCTTGGCCGGCCGGATCTTGGAAAAGTCCCGATTCTCCGGCGAGGTAGGCTCTGCCGTGCTCATCACCCCCAACGCACACGTGGTGTTGTCCAGGCTGGGCTTTCAGATGACGCGGGCACGCGCCGACGCCACCTCGTATTTCGAGGTCGTCGACGGCACGACGCTGGGGGCGGGTGAGCCAGCATGGCCTCGGCGACCCCGTCGCCGAATTCGGGCCCCCCGCTGTGTACACGGTACACCGCGCGCGGACCTGCTGAACGAGCTGCTGCGTCTGGCCGAGGGCCAGGGGCCTGGAGCTGCGCCCTGGGCACGCGTGTCGTGGCGGCCGATGCCCATGCGGGCTCTCGGTGCTCCTCGACGACGACGGAACCACCCACCAGGCCGGTCTCATCGTCGGGAGCGGACGGACTGCCCTCGGTACTGCGGCCTGTGGTGCTGGGCGACGCGGGAGCGGGTGCCGCCGTCCCCGTCGGGACTGAACGCCTTCCGCTTTCTCATTCCCCCCTCGCGTCTGGAGGACGATAGGCAGTTCCAAGAGCTCCTTCAAACCAAGGGCGGGGCGAGCATTCTGTTCGTCGATACCACGCGTGATACAGAGCATCACATGGTTTGGTTTACCTGTCGCAAGTGAGTTTTTGTGTTCACCGAGCTTCCGTCAGTTGACACTCCTCCGAGTCTCTCAAGTTCGACTGGAGCATATTGAGTGAGTTACTAATGCGATTATTCTAGCCGGACCATTCAAGTGTTCGTGGGTATACCTGAAAGTGGAAATGCACACCAAGGTAAGTCCATAGAAGATAGCCACTTGTTTCTTGAAAAGTACCTACTTAAATCTGAGCTTCTGACCATTCACAGACCTCAAGTCCCTCATGCTGGAGGAATTCAAACATTACCATCCCAACCTGACGCATATTATCAAGTAAGAAGCCTCTCTATCTGGTGGTTCGCAAACCGACAAGCCCCCTGGAAACTAACCGCAGACAACCCTGAATCAGAATAGCGCCAGTAGTTACGGACTGGCCCCTGCATATACACAGTCCTTTGCCCACATGGCACTGTGACAGAGCCGTCTTGGTCGGAGACGCTGCTCATCCGGTGGGTTATTCCTTGCGCAGTTTTATACTAGTCCCTCTCATAAGCCTGGAAACACTTTGATGTCCAAAGCCACGAGGTGTGGGAGGCGAGGCTACCTCCGAGACGTCAGGGCGCTAAGCACAGGAACAGATGCCCCCTTTGGGGGCCCAAGGCGCAAACCAGGCGATTGAGGACGCTGGCGCCCTGGGGGGAGCTACTCGGCCACGACGCCAGCGCTGCCAACCTTTCCTCTCGACTCCGTCTCTTCGAGGAAGTGCGTCGATGGCGTGCCTCCCGAGTTCAGCTGCTCTCCAACGTGCGCCTGGGCCGCGAGGTGGATGTGGCGACGCAACTCCAGGCTTATACCGACGAGTCGTGCCCCAGTTAGTGAAACCCATCCCATTCGTTCCGCGTGCCCCGTCCCCCTTTACGAAACCTCGGGTGCGATACTGATCTACTTAGACCCACCGTCTTCTTTCTCCGAGCGATATAAGCATGACTATAGGTACGCTTGAGAGACCTGCAAGTCCTCGGTTTCCTTCCTACGGCTGACATAACATAGTTTCGATGTATATGCGCAGTGCAGAAAGTCGTTAGGGGGCTCAACTCTATAAGGTCCAATATGCGTGCCTTGAGAGACCTACGGGTATTTTTCTGGCAGGAAGCGATACCGCAGCCGCGACATTTTCTGTTCACAACCGGGCCTAGCAGTTTTGGTGCAGTTGTCCCATTACCGAGACGAGCAGTCTCTGCCGTGGACGAAGCTTCTCGCCTGCGAAAATATGCAGGTGGTTCTAATGAGAACCTACGCAGGTTGTCACACCGAGAATGATGGGAATAACGCCCGGTACTGATGGTGGGCATTAGAACACCAAGTATTTGCTGTATGCTACTCTAATAACCTTGTACACTCATGCTCAAGTGCCCGCCAACCAGGATTGTTGATTACACCTGCTGCTTTCTCGCATAATTGTGGTAATTCTGTCTTAGATAAGCTTTCTTGCTGCTGTTCACATGTCTGGGTTTAAAGAGGCGGTTGAGCAGGTTGGGGAGTCGGAGATGCTTCACTAGGGTCGGGCTGAGCGTGGATAGCCTGCGGAGTGAGGGGAAAATTCGACAGGCGGCTGCTGCTGAACGGTTTGCGGCTGGTCTGGGATAGGGGATGATTCAGTAGAGAGGGCTGAGGCTGGTTTGGCTGGGTCGAAGGCCGGTGTGTGGACTTTTCAAGAGAAAGAGGGGGGGAAATGGACAAGTTGTCACTCGCATGGAATTTCTCTCCTTTTTTGTCTTTCTTGCCCGCAATCTTTTCGTGCTGGGTTTTCGAGTTGTCGATGTGCGAGATTATGAGAGAAGGTCAGCAGTCCTCTCGGCAATCAACATGACACCACTCTTTTTGGGTGGAAAACCAAACCCAACCATGGACATAGTCGGTGTTTCCTCGCCTGCCCAGCACCTCTTCCATCATTGGGTTGTCCGTCAATATTCCTACCGGCTGTTTCTAAGCCTACACACGGCACCGGCCGTACCTACTCTCGGGGGAATGCTTTGGCATATCCTCTTGCAACCTCAAAGTATAGGCAGGGTCCCTGTTTTCATGGGATGCGGTCTCTGGATGGGCAAGATTCTTTTCTGGCTTTTCAGGATATGTATATCGCGGCTCCTAGGCAGACAATACAAGAAGAGAACGGCACATTGCAAGTCCAAGTTTTTTGCTCAAGGCCCGTTCGCGTGTTTCCTGGTTGCTATTCATTGCTGTTTCTTTCTGGACGGGTCTTCCGCCACGATCTAACCAGCAGTTTCCCTGTGTTAGTAATATGGCACCCCTCCGCATCCATCACCTGTACGAAACACGGAAATGGCCTTCCTTCTTTCTGACCGCGGTCGACTGTCAAGCGTTTCGCGCCTTGAGGTTGGCCCCAACCTGTGCTCCTCGACGGGCCCTACGGACGGAAACTGGACCTCTGGAACCACGAAACCATAATACTCGTAGCTACAGGCATGGGTATTGCGGGTATACTCTCGTCTGCTCTAGCATTACTTAACCGGAGGAACCAGGACGTGCAAGCTAAGAAGGGGAAACAATACCGAGATACGCTATTTAGGGACTTGACGCGCAAAGTGGCTATCGTATAGATCCTCGAGGACAACGCTTAGGAACACTAAGAGGCTCCGGCTTTCAGCATTTGGTAAGCGCTAGACGCCGAAGGGGTACTGAATATCCTTCCTTCTGGTGTTTAACCTGCTAACCTTTCTATTTCTATACATTCTTATTAGTATGGTGCATATATCCTTCTGAGCAAGAGACGAAACCCCCGTTCCAGTTGAAGGAGACATTAGTAATGCTTCTACTCCCAAAGGGATAGAGAGAAGAGGTACTTGAGTTCGCTCATATCGCAGGACACTCGGGGGCACCGGGTATGAATGTCGTCTTGGGTACGTGTCCTATTAGTAGGAGCAGAGCCAGGGGTACTTATACGCTCTGGCATGCGGCGATGCGGACTTTACGCACATGGTAAGACAGACCGCGATTCACCATAGTGGGAACGATTCTCCCATCCACTTTATTGAGTCGGAGGAGTATCGACCTTCAAGCCATGGGGGGGATAAAAAGCCTTATGTGCTTGTCTAGGTACTCTCTCTACACAGTTCGGGTGTATCTTTATAGGGTGAATGACCTGGCCCGTTTGTTTAGCAGGTGGTGCTTTCTCATGACCGTGGGCTGATGGTTTGGCTGTTTACGCTCCTCCTCCTCCTTATTCTTCTCCGGGTCATCACCCTCCTCCTGCTGGTCCTCCCCCCCCCCCCCCACCCCCCTCCGTCAGCCTTACTCGTCGCTTGCGTGGCCATCTATCTCTCCAGGGCTGATATGGATCCTCCGGGGCTGCTGCTGCTGCTGCAAGTCATCCAATACCCCTGCCGGTCCCAGCGCCCGCCGTCGTCCCTTTCCCATCGTCACATCGCGCGCGCGCGCGATCCTGTTCTGCATACTTGTCGAGAGATCCATGCCCCCCCCCCCCCCCCTCCCCTTCCTTCCTTCCAAAACCGCTAATATTTTCGCTGCCGGCAAGCCTTCTACTAGGTAGTCCTTAATCTCGCCCGGTTTCCCCCGAGGAGGGAAGGACGGGGGAGGGGGGGGTTGCCTCGCTCCTTATTTCCCCTCCTTTTTTCATCATGATGCGGGTGTGGCCGCATACACGCCTCCCCCCTCCCGCCGCGTATCGGCCACGGCAACATTTCCCCCCCAGCTAACCCGACGAACTTACCTATCACCAAGCTCGTGCCACGTCCATAATCACCAGGGGACGACGCCACAGTTACGAGCCGGAGAAAGAGAGAGGGGGGGGGGGAGGGAAGAGAGGGAGGGAGAGAGAAACGCCCACCCCTTCCTCCCCTTAGGTCTCACCCACCAGCTTATGTCATGCGCATGCATCCATTTTCCCCCGTCGCCCGACGGGTCACCCAAAGGGGGGGGCGGCGGCGGCGTCGTGCGCCAATCTCGGATCGTATGCGCGCTGCTGCAAGCCGCTGCAGATGTGAGCCGTGGATTCCATCTGTGCCCTCCCCCATCCCTCTCACAAGGCTCGTTTCGTTTTACACACCAGCCAGCATGGGTATATATGTACCGTGTGGGCAGCGGGGGAGGGGGGAGGGGGGAGGGGACGCGAGCGAGCGTCGTGTGGCTGCTTAGCGCGCGACGCGGATCTCCGAAGACTTCCCCTTCTTTCCCTCCCCCTTCCTGTCAGCGTCTCTCTCTCTCTGTCTCTCTCTCTCTCTCTCTCTCTCTCTCTCTCTCTCTCTCTCTCTCTCTCTCTCTCTCTCTCTGTCTGTGTGTGTGTGTGTGTGTATGTGTGTGCGCGCGCGCTTGTGTGTATGTATGTGTGTGTATGTGTGTGTGTGTATGCGTGTCTCGCTCGTCTCGCCCATCTTCCCCTTTCGGTAAATGGCGCTTGTCTGGCTCGTCTCGCTTGCCCGCCCGCCCGCGAGCTTACACGACTTGCCGAGCAAAGCCCTTCCGCTCGGGCTTGGAAACACGACCTGACGAATGGGGAGCTTGAGCTAGGAGCGCCACCCGGAGGGCTTGGCTATTGCCCGCGTTTCAGAGTCCAAGCCCAGGCTGACCAGACGTCGTCTTGTCCGGCTCCGGCACGGAAAAGCGAGAAAAGAAGCGCCATCCTCGCTGGCCACCTTAGGCGCCATGCCATGTCATGTCATCTCGCCCGCTTTCAGCCATGCACGACCCTCGGCGCCAGCGTCGACTTGGATGCAGTCGTGTGTATAACCCTGGGCTGGCTATATACCAGAACTCTACCCTAGCTCCTTCATTTCCCGCGCGCGCGACTTGGCACCATCGGCATTGCCCCCGTCCCGTGTCATCATGACTGTACATTCATTACTTGAAAAACCATTCGTGTGACCCCGTAACTCCTGTGCCTGCCCGTCGTGCCCCGGGCGGCTGATGCTTTTTTGTCCGCGTCGCCCCCGTAAATACTTATGCAGCTCTAATTGGTACACGGCTAAGATACACATGTCGAATCGAAAGAGTAAGGGCTCGAGCCGATGCCGGGCCCGAGGATGCTGGCACGCCTGGTGGCCCATCCGCCTTACTTGGCACATGCCCTCCCTCAGTCGTTGTCTCGTTCGCGTGCAACGCCGGGCCCCGTGCCCGTCCCGCGCATCTTCTCGTCGGCAGACAGGGGCGACTGTCTCCGCTCCGACTCGCCCTGGCTCCGCATGTCCGAAGCCGGGTACCGCGGCGACGGGTGGTCCGACAGCAGGCTCGACACCGAGTGCGTGCCGCGCTGCTGCAGAGGGCCCTCTGAGGGCCCCAGTCCAGGCGACATGGGCCGTGACGGCCCGTAGCTGTCGCCGCGACCGCCCCGCGTCGACCGGTACGCCGAGATGTCACTTCTTTGCCGCGAGTGGCCCCTCCGCCGCCCAGGTGGCGGGTTGCCTAGTGTGGACGGCCCACCGAAGTGGCTGAACGGGGGCGACCTATTTCGGATCTGCGAGTTTGGCGCCGGCGCCGCCGGCTGTGGCCCTGTCGCCTTCCGCTTGCGAGGCGAGTCTACTATGAGGCACTCAGATTAGCTACGTGATCGCCAGCGCCGATTCTTGGCCGGGAACGAACCAGAAGGAGTGGCGGGCTGGTTCGAGCTGGCCTGGGACGCCGGCGGCTGCCAGTGATGAAAATAGATGGATGGCGACTGCGTGTCTTGCTGCGGCTGCTGCGACTGCTGCGGTTGCGGTGGCTGCTGCTGCTGCTGCTGTTGCTGCGGTGGCGGCGCCGCTTGCTGCGGCCCGAAGTGGTGTGGTACCCCTGACGGTCCGCCCAACATTTCGCTCGTGCTCAGCCGGGGCAGTGCACCACCCAAAGGCCGGCTCACGGTCCCTGCTACTGACATTGTGTGTGCTCGGGCTCGTGTAGGAGAGTTGGGGCCTTGGTACGGCACAAAGCCGCCCTGCGGCCCCGGGGCGGAGCCTGGCGTCGAGGGCACACCGATGGAACCAGTGTAGTGATGCGTGTATGGCTGGGACTGGGAGTCCCTTCGGCGGTGCTCGGGTGACAGCGGTCCCTGGGCGGCCATGATTTGCGCCTGGGCCTGAGGCTGCCCTGACAAGACGCTCTGTGCCCATTCCAGAGCGGCCTGAGGTAGAGCTCCTCCGCCCATGCCCGCAAACACCACGGGCACCATGGACGGCGGGATGCCCCTTTCCAACGACGTCCGCAGCATCTCGTGCTCCAGTTTACGCTGCTCCAGGCGCAGTTTTTCCTGGTGGGTCTTTTCTTCCTCCTGCTTCCTCCTCTCCTCCTCCGTCTTGGCCGCCAGCCAGCTTCGCATGGACTCGTCTGCCCCTTGGCCTTGCCACTGGGGCGGCGCAGGCAGCGCGCCCATCATGTGACCCGGCGGCGGCGGCGGCGGCGGCTGTTGCTGCGGCTGTGACTGTGGCGGCGGCCCCTGCGAGTGCAGAGGAGGCCCCGGGGCGGGGGGGAGGCCGGGCGGTGGAGGTGCCGATCCGGGCTGCGGGAGTGTCATGGCCCCCGGCAAGGGCAGCCCCCGGTGCGATGCCGACATTGCTTGTGGTGGCGGCGGCGGGCTGTTTCTTCGGGCGAGTGCCGGCAGGGGCTTCTGAAAGGGTTCCTGGACTGTCACGGGGGGCGTTGATCGGGATGTCGAGGGAGGTGTCGGTATGTCATGGGCGGTGTGAAAACCGTGGTAGACTGGCTGCTTCAAGGTGAGCATCATGTCGAAGAGCGGTCGGGGCACGGGTGGGTGGCGGGCATCGGGTGGACAGGACAGCCGGGCCAACAAAGCAGCTCAGAAGAGGGACGAGGGAGCAAGAGTGGCCTCGAGGTGGTGAGATAGCCGGTTGGAGGGAAGAGAGGCAGGGAGGGAGGGGAGCAGGCGGAGCGAGTAACCTTTGCATATATAAGAAGCTGGAGAGGACGGCCAGCTTAGAAGAGCGGGAAAAGGAAGCAAGCGGGGCCTGTGACTTGTTTGGGCAGCAGAGTCCAGCCTCATCTGATTACCGGTGCGCAGACATCAGATAGGGTAGGTGATATTGGCCAGAAAGATTAGTCGAGGGGGGGTGGGTGCTGCTACGGATGGGCTATGCGGTATGGAGCACCGTAGTATCAGTCTCGGCCTGGCCTAGGCAGACTAACGGCCGGCGTGGGAGCCGTTGAGGCCAAGCCCGGCAGCTTGGGGCGTGTTGTAGGGCCGTGGCAAGCTAGTGCTGGTGCGTGTGGTAGTCTTGGTCTTGGTGCTGGTGCTGGTGCTGGTGCCGGTGCGTCAGTGAGTAAGAAGTAGTATGCACCATGTACCAAGCGTGGCAAGGGTAGGGAGAGTGACCCGGGGTAGGGGTGTGTAATCTGCGCAGGCGTGTGTGTGTGTGTGTGTGTGGCTCCGTAGAGCTTAAGACGGCATGAAAGAAAGAGAGAAGGAGAGAGAGAGAGAATGCAAGCGTGTGCGTGCGTGCGTGCGAGAGAGAGAGAGAGAGAGAGAGTGTGTGTGTGTGTGTGTGTGTGTGGGTGGGTGGGTGTTTGTGTGTGAGAGTCTCGAGTGAAAGAGTCCGTCCGTGTGTGTTCATGGGTGTGTCAAGAAGAGAGGGCCAACTAAGCCGAGAGCAATTAATAGCAACCGGAAGAAGCAAAGTAGGGTGTTTGACGAAGGAAACGGGACGGCAATTTGTCCATGAGATGAAAAGGCAGTTTCGTGACAGCCGTTTTAGGCAATGCCCGAAGAGGAAAGTCGAGGGTGTTGTGTGAATGTGGAGCAGCTGATGAGCCTGGCTTATTTCATTTGGGGCATGGACAGTGGTGCGTGTCAGGGAAAGTCGTCGGTACAAGGACCCGTGGACGGAATGTCGTCAGGTGGGAAGGGAGGGTAAGGCAAGGGTATGATAAGCCAACTTGATAGTTCAGTACCTACCTCTCTACCTGGTCACAACCCAAGGTGTGTCTGGATGGTGTGAAGGGGAAAAGAGAGAAGAGGGGGGTGGAGGGGAGGGGGAAGGGGGGGGAAGAGAGTGAAAGAGAGAGAGAGAGAGAGAGCTGGAAGTGAGCAAGTGAGGGAGAGAGGGAGAGGGAGAGGGCGGGAAAGGTTGCATCGCCAGCAGGGGAAGCAACGCCTTCGGTAGTCGGAGGAGTTGTGGACGTGGCTAAGACAAGTTTAAGCGTGTCAGAATAACGGCGTACCTATGAATGGGCCTCGACTCCATCGAAACGCAACAGTCGCTTGCCGGAAGACGCTAGGCCAGCAGCAGGTAGCAGCAGCAGCAGGAGGAGGAGGCGGAGGCGGAGGCGGAGGCGGAGGAGGAGGAGCAGCAGCAGTAGCAGCAGCAGCAGCAGCAGTAGCAGCAGCAGCAGCAGCAGCAGCAGCAGCAGCAGCAGCAAGCAACCAGCAGTAACAATAACAACAACAATAACAATAACAACAACAACAACATACGCACGTACCGGGGTAGGGGGGGGGGGGGGGGTGTGGTGGTAGGAGGAGAGGGAGAAAGGAACCAGACCGGCGACGGGTGGCTCAGCAACTGTCCATGACTGGGCAAGACGTGCCGGAGCGGAGGCAGAGACGGACACACAAGGAGGGAGGGGCTAGGAGCTTTCTTTTCACGCCACTGCAGCGAGGGGACAAGGCTGTGATGGCCTGTCGAGAAGGATGCAGAGCGATGCAGGCGCTGGCGCCCTGGTCGCTGCTGCGTTGCTGCAGTCAGGGTTCTGGGATACAGCGTTGACTTCCAGGGTTATTTGTTCCAACTCGATTTTCGGATGGCGTGTCAGGCCCCGGTTTTTTTTTGTTAGCACCGCGGGCCCTTGGGCCCCTAGTCGCAGGCCGCCACGGCCGTTGAAGGAGCGGAGGGGGGGTGAAGGAGTATGGATGAACTGTTCGAGAGACAAAGAGCTGGAGGGAGTCGGAGAGAGAGTGTGTGTTTGAGAGACATACCTACACACAGAGAGAGAGAGCTAGGCGAGCCAGGCCGGTTTGACACTCAGTCCGGGGGAGCATGGGGAGGGAGGGGGGGATGTCTACCTGCCAGACATGCAGGGCTGATCCCTTCACTGTCTCCCTCCCTTCGCGGGCGGCGGCGGCGGCGGCGGCGGCCAACGACGACAACGGCCGTCGCCACGGTTGGTGAGTGGAGGCGGCCATAATGGTAGTGGTGGTGATGGTGGTGGTGGTGGTAGCCCCGGTAAGGTACCTAAGCTTGATAGGTAAGGCAGGCGGTCTCTCTGCGGCTCCCGCTGCTGGTGGTCGATCCATCTTCCCAGGATGGCAGTGGATGGAAGGGGAAAGGACACCCAACCAGTGGACGTCTCGGCGGGCCGGATAGGTGAGCATTCAACTACGTAGTGGGCAGCTGCTTTTCGCCTACCTCTCGATACACGTAGCCAAGAAGCCACCGCCCGAGTGGGGGAGGGAGGGATGAGAGAATGGATGCGCGGTCGAATCGAGCCAAGGTGGAGGAGGGGCTGGTGCTTTAGGCCTGGGCTGCTAAGCCGCTTACGGCCTGGAGACAGGTTGACAGACGAATAGATGAGAACACTTGCATCAGTTCATCCTCACATCCCATCCCATCCCCCATTGCATCCATCCAGTACTATACATCCCTACTTCCCGGAAATGGATACTTTACCTACTTCTTCTTGTGCGGAAATGATGTACCTACCTGCATGCATACCTACATGGATTGGAAGTTAAGTAGGTTGATGGACTCGGGTAGCCAAGTAAGTAGGTGCCTCCAGACCTACCTCACATGTTAGGTATCCCATTGCATGGATACGTGTCTAAAGTGCCAAAGTAAGAGGTACCTAAGGTAAGTAGGTACGCACCCGCAGGCAAACAGCAGAGAAGAGAACGCGCCGCCAAACCGACAGAAAGTCGAGAGACACCTGCAGAGAGAACCCCCGTGGTCCTGCATGTCCACCGAAACAGAGGCTGGAGAGCGAGAGTCCCTCCCCCCCGGTCGATACCGAGGCCGGGGCTGACCGAGCTTCGCTATGCCCGTTCCCTGCTGGCACGTATTTGTCTTTGACCCGCCACGCCATGTCACTGCCACAACGGATACGCTCTTAGCTCCAGGACGGCTATCCGACACGCGGATAAGCGACCATGTATCCTGGGTATCCGACCGCCGGCCCACGTACCACGGGCCGGCGGGGTGTCCTCCCCCTCCCCATCTCCCCAAGCTCCTCTCTAGGGTAAAGAGGGAGGAGATAGAAAAAAAAGAGAGAAAGACAGAGAGAGTGTGTGTGTGTGTGTGAGAGAGAGAGAGAGGTAGGTCGACCGACGCGTTGGAAGGAGACTACCCCCCCCCCCCCCCCAAAACAATCACCAATGAATCCACCCGGAACGGCTTGACTCGCGTGGTACAGAAAGCACGAGGTTGTTTTCGTCCTCGGCCGAGCTGCCAGCCCGCATTACCATTCATTCCGGCTTGGAGCAGACCTGGGCGGGGGAGGGCGAGAGGGCGAGAGAGAGAGAGAAAGAGAAAGAAAAAAAAAAATGAGGAGGGGGTTAAGAAAGAGGCCGAGGGGAGAGAGGGGCCGTTCTGTCCGGGTTGACGTGACTGGGTGTGTACATACCTACTTAGGTACATACTTACCTACAACCTATATACAGACCTAACAGGCAGAACAACAGTCCGGGGCCTCAATCGCGGGCCCCACGCCTCGCTGTTTCCTTCTCCCCTTTCCAGTATGGGCTGGGTTGCCTTTTTTGTCCGCGTTGGGATGGCCCGCGGCGCCGTTAGAAGATCAGTCGCACGCACACACACACACACAGACACACAACGCTGGGGTCTGCGGTAGTGTCGATACGCACCGAGTATAAGTGGGGGTGGTTTTTGGCGCGGCGGTCCTGGATGGCCCGGGTTTGCTGCGCCGTCGCCGCCGTGGCGGGGTTGAAACTACTTACCTACCTACCACCTATCTGGTATGAAAGCACCTTGTTCGTATTATACATGAACCTCGATCCAGCCTGGATCCATCCCATGGGATCCCATCCATCCACCCATACATAGCACCGCGCAGGCCCAGCCGGGTAGGAGGAGGTATGTAGGTAGGTAGGTAAGTAGGTAGGTAGGTGTAGGCAGTACGTACGCGCGCGCGCACACACACGCCCACACGCACACACACACACGCGCGCGCGCGCGCGCCGAGGTGACACCCAAGTCTGCCAAGCCACGGCAGCGGGTACACGACCTTGGGTGCGTACGTACTCCAGACGAAAGGTACCGCCCCAACCAAACCAATCCCACCCTACGGGCCCCCGTAGTGGGGAGCACGAATACAGCAGCGCCCTTTTTTTTTTTTCTCCCACGGGCGGAACACTTTCCTGGCTGGGCCGATGCAGCCCGGGCGGCCTGCAAGGATCGGCTGGGCCCCTAGCCTGTGTGGCCCCCTACCTCACTCAGTTTTGGCCTCTTTTGTCTAGGCAAGGTACTTTAGGTAAGTAGCCCGTAGGTTAGGTACATACATATAGGTACTTGGGAACATCTGCAAAGTGCCAAGCACACGCCCCCCCTCTACTAGAGCTAGGTACTACTTACTACCCAAGGGAGGAGGGGGAGGGGTAGTTAACCTACTTCATGTTCGACTTAGGTTTCTTTCCGCCCACGAACGACGACGACCTAGGACGGAACGGACGTTACGCACAGCTGCCGTAGGAACCGGGTCATGAGATGGAGGCTCGGGTGGGGGGAGGGGGGAAGGGAGGCCCGAGGGCAGGGATGGGGGGGCCTTCTGGCGGCCAGAAGAGCCTTCCAGGGCTAAACGCTTGTGGGACGGCTGCATTGAGCGGCCGCCGTCTGAATTGGGCCAGCCGATGCCCCAGGGGGGGAGGGGAGGCCCTGACCTCGGGTCTGGCGCCGCCATGGGGAAAAAAAAAAAAGAGGGCAAGAGATGAATAAGGAGAAAAGAAAATGATACAAACATGAGAGGGGGAGATGGGGGGGGGGGGGGAGGAAGGAGGGAGGGGAGGTGTGAGTGACGCCCCGTCTAGCAAACCTTCGGAGCCGACAAACTCTCAGACTAGCATTTGACAGATCAAGCTATACCCAATGCTGATGCGATGTGATGTGTGTGTGCGTGCCTCCCTTCCTCTCCCCCCCGCCTCTCGTCCACCATCCCACCCCCCTAGTAACTCCCGTTACTGGCCCTTCGGCTTCAACGTGTGTAACGCCCCGGCTCCCTGTGCGACTACAGTCACGTCCGACTCGTGATTATGCAGGGGGGAGGGAGGGAACAAATGCTATGTAGGCATGTGTGTACTTGAGGCCCCGGGGGTCAAGTACTCCGTACATAGAGATGGTGATTTACTCGATTTGGCACGGCTGGGAGGGAGGGGGGAGGGGGGTTCGAGAGGTATATACTGTAGTAGATGTAACCTTTTTTTGCGCAACGTAGCTCGACGGCGGGGGGGAAAGCGAATATGCTTCCTGTACGGCGGAGTCATGATGATGATGATGATTACAACCCGCCAGTTCCGGAGCAGGCATCTTTCAGATACGCCGATGCGAGATAAAATAAAATAACGGCGATCAACTACTACGTACGTCCTGATCGACCCCCAAGTCGGGCTCAGCTGGGTCGGGAATGGATGCGCTGGCCGGGGCGGTCTTGGCTCGGCACTTGGAGGGCTAATTTGCGACCATGGTTTTGACTTTCCGTCGCCCTCGCTGCTTGACTCTTTTGCACGACGAGACGGGCGGTGATCTGCTGCAAAGGGTAATCAAGGTCATGCACACATGGGGGCGCGCCAAGGAAAATCATGGAAAGAAACAACAACCCCCCCCATCGGAGCATTATGCGCTCTTTTCCGTGGATGCCACCCACCCTCCTCTCTCCCCCCTCCCTCTTTTTTTTCTTCTCCCAATCTCCAAGCCGGTTGCCCCTCGCCGGAGAGGGGCGTGAATGAGGGGCAGGCCGTAACCGGGTTAAGTCACTCGTAGAGCGGCGTGTCCAATTGCGACTCTGTAATGACCCCTCGTCACCGATTCCTGAATCAGCCGTCCGTCTCCACTCTGGAGTAGCGTCGCATCGAGGCAATGAGGCTCCGTCTCGGCCGCCAGCGCAGCACGTCGTCCCGTTGTTGGTCGGCGTCGGCCAGCATCCCCCGAACCGACGACGCGCTTGGACAGTAAGGGGATATACGCAGGAAAGACACCGAGCGCAGGTACTACTAGTAGAGAGATAGGCGGGGGGGAGAGAGAGAGGGAGGGAGAGAAAGGCCCCGGCCGTTCAGCTGATGCCTCGGGAGATGAGGCCCGTGGTGGCCGTGGCGCAACCCATGGCCGCGGCCGCCGCCGTCGCCGCCGCTGCGACGGCCTGTTGTCACACGGGCCCGACCTCTGGGTTGTCTTCTGACGTTGGGGGGGGAAAGGGTCGGACGAAACGCAGAATCGGGTAATCCTCTCGTGGTACGTGTCGTCTTTTTTCACGTGTTCGGACGAAGCTTGTGACGATCTCCTTGGAGGGTTGACCGACGTGCATCCAGAGTTCAGGGGGAGGGGTCAGGGGGGAGGGGGGCCTCCGTGTAGGTCTATAGTCAGCCATATGGGGTGATGATGATGCTGCCAGAGCATGGGAGGGTTTAGAACGATGGCGCGCCCGCCGGCACCATCCCTGGTGGGAAAGAAGAAAGACGTGCAGCGCGGCGCGGGTCACGACGCCGACGACGACATGGCTGACGGGCACCGGCCAAGCCTCCCTGGAGAACGACCTCGGGTCGTATGTACTACTGGGATTCCCCGGGCCGGTGCTCCCTCTTGTGCCGACACCGCTCCCAAGCAGAATCTCATAGAGGCGGCTTTCGACCGGCTGTGTGGTGGAGAGAGAGAGAGAGAGAGAGAGAGAGAGAGAGTCTAGGTGTGTACGTGTGTGTGCGCGTGTGCGCGCGTGCGCGTGTGGGCGTGTGTGTGGGACGCGGCTAGACGACAGCGTCAACTACAAGTACCCCTCCGTCTTCCAGTGTGCCCCTAAGAGGTAAGTACCTACTTAGGTATCAAGGATACGGTTTTCCATCAGGCAAATGCGGCGACAGGTGCACTAAGAGCCCGCTAGCATGGGAGTCAATACCAAGCTCCATACCTAAGTACTAGGTAGGTAGTAGGTAGGGTGGATGGATAGTAGATCTGGAGGTCTTCCATCTACGTAGGCGTGAAGTTGTACACAGGTAGGTATCTCATGAATGTCAACCAAGATTTCCCGACTTTCCCCAAACCTTATACCGGGGTAGGCCAATGGTGTCCGACCCGGCTGTTTGGCTGCGAGGTCGGGGCGAATACTATGGAGGCCCGGAGAGAGGGGGAGGGGGGAGAAGGAGGAGGAGGAGGGGATATGAGCAAGGGTGCGACGGACGAGAGCCCTGAGCTGTATTCAATAATGGGAAGTGTAGAGACGACGGGCTGGCTGGCGGTGTCACAAGCCGAGGGTGATCTTGGCAGGAGAATGGATGGCTGCAGGGGGGGCATCGCGTGGCTACTGATGGACGACCTTTTCTGTTCTCGTATGGATGTGGGCAACCACGGGGCTCCACTTATGCGTTGCCCGCGCGCGCGAGCAGTGTACAGTAAGTAGCTGCTGCTGTCGTGGCCTCCAGGGGTGTGTGTGTGGCCGGCCGGATACAATACGATGGATTCCCATCCTCAGGGTCTCGGGATAGGTTCCTGAAGGAGGAAGAGGGAAAAGGGCCGCTGTTTGTCCAATGAGCGACGGCGCTCACCCAGACGTCGGGACGGCTACTAGTCTGTACGTACATAGCTACCTAAGTAAGTTGCAGCAACTTCAGCGTCATCAGCCGCAGCCGCAGCAACAGCAGCCATAGTCATGGGAGCCCTGCATAGGGCCCGCGTAGCATGGAACTGTAATTCTGTACTACGAATATGTATTAGTACTGTGTATACCTCTGTGCCGTCTAGACCCCATTTCCCGTACGGTAGAGGAGGTAAGTAAGCAAGTACATAATTCCATTAAGATGGGATTCCTCCCATCCCAATGGTGCTGGGGCCTGGGCTGATAGCATGGAGAGAGGCAGCCCGTTCTTCTTCGTCCGTAACCGTTACGGGACGCATTGGCATGGGACGCGTGCACCCAGTCGGGTATGTACCTCCAGACAGGTAGGGAGGGTCCATACAGGGCTTCCCATATTAAATAGGTAAGTGGTCGGTGTGCAACGGCGTAAGCAGTGCCCCGAAGGCCGGCCCCTACTAACTAAGTACATTCATACCTCTTCCCTTACCGTATATTCGTACGAATATACATACATCGAGGTAGTATCGTGGTGGAATGAAATGTATCGATCTGGGCCGCACCTTCTCCCAAAGCCGGGGTTTCTGAAACCGCACCGTTCATAGCCCACTCGGGATCCACAGTTCGTCCCAACCCGTATCCACCATCCCCATCGCGCTGGGCGGGGGCCATCCATCCCATGCTTCTTTTCTTCCACTAGCCACTAGCCGACGCCCGGGCCCCGGCAAGAACTGTTCTACGTGAAACTTCCATCCGCTTGGTTACGCACCACCGCTTTGGGGCAGACCAAGACCGCTCTTGTCGTCAGCCGCATCGACAACAAACCTCCTCCTCCTCGTCTACTAGTCTGTTTCTCTCTGTCTCTCTCCCCCTCTCCCTCTCTCCCCCCTCCCCCTCTCTCCTCATACCTATCCCATCTCCAGTCTCCGGTTGTTCACGTACACGGAGGGGTGGAGGCTGGCAGGGGCTGCGTATGGTATGTACCTAAGCAGAGAAGTATGGGAGACGGGAGGAGGTGTCAAGTTGTACCTATGTACTTACCTACTTACCTAGGTACTTACTTACGTATCCCTACTATCCATGTAGGCTTCCCAGAAGGAGTCCACCGTCACGTGTCGGCTGGAAAGGGCATCCTTCCTAACCCCTTTCCCGTTAGCATCGCATGACGTCTTTTTCCCATCGGGCGCTACTGACCACCTTCCGCTGAGGAGCCGCCGTTCGCCGAGCTGAGAGCTGAGCTGGGGAGCTGAGCTAAGCTACCCGGAAACTAAACTGGCTGGGCCAGGCAATCTCGAGCTCCCATGGCCTATCGTTGCTTTGGTACCGGCACGCGCCATGTTACCATGTTGCCCCGGGTGCAACGGGCTGCAGACGCGCTCTCGCTTCGTCCCTCCCTACGCTCCCTCTCGCTCCACAGCGCCGAAAGGGCATGGTGGGTCGGGGAAGACAACGGACATCCGATCGCTGACGCGGGCCCCCTCCCCCCCCCCCCCCCCCCTTCAGCCCAGACGGCCGAGGATTGCATACGAGACGCGACGTGCTGGCTGGCGGGGAGGCGGGTAACGGCAGGACGGCCGGCCTGCCTCTTCCATCGCCGCAGCACGAAGAAGAACAACAACAACAACAACAACAATGGATGGCCCCTCAGCAGGCCCAGGGGGAAAGGGGACGGCATGGCGAAAAGCCCTGACCGTTTGGTCGCCTCGCCTCGTCTGCATGACATGCCATCAACGGTTCCGGCGAAGTCAAGTCCCTTTAGCGTCTATAATACATGCTGCCTACCTTTCACGTCGGCAACGGCCTGCTAGTCCTGTCAACCGGTCAACGTGCAGCAGAGCGGCGCCCAACAGGGGGGGGCATGGATCGATCCATGTCTATTCTGGACTGGCGGGGACCTCCGTTGTGGTGGCTTCCTGTACGCATCTCAGGCTTCGGGGCTCGGCGGGCATCTGTAGATCCCAACCGCCCTATCTTCTCTTTCTCTCCCCGTCCCTCCGTTTACCTGTATGACCGAGGCGGCTTGGCGCCATGCTCGGCATCGCCCCGTCCAAGCCACAGTCGCACTTCCTGAACACGCTCGGAACGCTGCTCTGCCTGCCCTACTTATCTATGTCCCTGCCTACCGGGTTTTCCCCCGTACAGAGGCAGGGCGAGAGGGGGAGGGGTGAGTTCTCTCTCTCTCTCTCTCTCTAAGGTTCCCCGCCCCAGTTGCTGGGCCCTCCTCGCCCTCTTCCACCCCTTTGCCTACTTATACGCCGTCTCTCCACTTTCCGGGGCGCATTGCTTCTTCAGAGCAGCGCGCTGCCTGGAAAGACCGATGGCCGCCGGGTCGCTTTGCGTGTGTATGTGTGTGTCGCTGCTTACTGGAACAGAACCACGGGTGAAGAATGCGCGCCGTGATGCTTTCCCCCCAGGCGAACCACCCTTGGGGGCCTTGCCACCTATCTGCAACGTCCAACGACGAGTGGAACGTCACAACCGGTTTTTTTTTTTTCTTCTTCCCCTTTCCCCCTTTTTGCCTTTTCCCTCCCTCGCTCACTGCCACTTCGGTGGGCAGCAGAGAGAGCGCCCTCGCCGTTCGACGCGACACAGGCCTTAATGCCCCCCCCCCCCCCCCCCCCCCCCCCCCCCCCCCAAAAAGCCCGAAGTTCTCTCTCCCCACCCTATCGGCAACGCTCACGTTCCTCCATGAATCCACGCACTCTTTCTCCTTTGGGTATTGCTCTAACTTAGCGCTGCTGCTTAGTGTGGCATGGGGAAGGGGGTGGACGTGGGAGGAAAAGGGGGGGTGTCCTTGTATAGCTATCCATGTCACCAGTAAAGGCGCCGTGACGTGGGGACGACGTCGTAGCGTAGTCGCCGGTAACTAAGTCTCAGCCCCCGCGTCCAACCCACGAACGCTTTGGGGGGGGGGGGCGGGAGGGGAGCCCTTTTCCTGGCGAAGGGGGGTCTCTCCATTACTTGACTCCGGCCCCGGTTGCCTAGGCCTGCCGCAAGCAGGCGAGGCAGGGAGAACTAACTCGTGGCAGGGCACCCCGTCATATGCCTCCTCGTCGTCTTATCTCTGCTAGGACTTACGAGCTTCGCCGCCGTCGGGAGACCTTTCGTCGTCCCATTGCCCCCTCCGCTTGGCGTCGACCGTTTTGTGAGTTCGAACATGGGGTCCCCCCCCCCAAATGCGCCGTCGGCCACTCCTCCGCCCTCCGCTTCTACCCTCGCTATTTTGTTCTGTGTCGCCCCCCCCTCCCCGTGGTGTACATGGCGGCACGACCTTCTTCCCCGTCGTACCGACATCATTGTGCCTGGTCCAAAACCCCTCCCCCGACTGCACCGACGAACGGTATCTGGGTACTACTACGCCCGTGGCCAACTCGATACTAGTCCCAACCCACATTCCTCTTCGGTTTAGCTACCGGGCTAGTTGCAGGGCGCTACGGCTGCGACCCTCAGCCGTTTCGTGATATGAGAAGGCAGAGAGAGAGAGAGAGAGAGGTGCGTATGTATGTGTATACAGTGTATGATTCTATAGCTAAGCTACTATGCATGGTCCCCATAGTGTCGACCTCCACCGGTGTAGATCGCCTCGGTTATCGCATCTTTTAGTCTGACGTTTTCGCATTCATCGCTGTGGGACTACCTATAGCTGTCCACGGATCCGGGCCCTATATCTATAGCAACCCCGGGGCTGGGTCGCACGATTCCTCCCGCCCCTTCTCGTATCTCAAAATACGACGCACAGTGGGTATAGTCCATTTTTTGCATGCATGTCCCTCGATCCATCCATGCCTCCTTCTTCCGGAAAGAGACCTCCAGACCAGCAAATCGATGGAGAACCATGGCAGATGACTGAAAGAGAGGAGGAGAAGAAGAAGAAGAAGAAAAAGAAGACAATGGTGATGATGGGGAAGAAGAAAGGGGGCCGAAACGAGAAAATCGCTCGATATGTAAAGAAGCATGTGGCTGGCTCCCGTGTCCGATGAATGTCCCATGACATAAAACAAAAAACTCCCCTAGTGTAGCCTGGTGGCCTGTTTCACTATAGTAGAAACAGATCTCGATGCGTGCCAAAAGCACACTTACGTGTTTATCCCGCCCCCTGTCCATTCCTCCCCCCTTTTTTCCTGGGTCCCGCGCTGCGCTCTCCAACCCCTTTGACCCTTCCGGGGCCGTCTACTTGGGCAATGGATCACGGCTCGAATGGCTGCTGGTCGTGCTGGCAAAGCTGGCAGGGCGTCCGTTGTCCTGGTTTGGATGCCCTTGAGCTGCTCCAGGGTCGGCAAGGGAAGTGATGCTGGCGCGCGGGGCCTTCTTCAATACGTTCTTGGAGAGTTTCTCCCCTTTCTCTGGTTTGTCGCTGCCCGTGAGGTCACTGCTGTTGCGGTTCTTGGTCAGCTTCCGGGGCTGGCGCTTTGCATCTTTGGGCGTTGACGCCGATGGAGCCGTGGTCTCGATGTAGGTCCCAAGATCCGGCGTCGAGGAACGGTTGCCACTTGAAGTCCGGCTCGGGATCGCCGGGGGCTGTTGCATCGAGGCGGGCTGTGACGAGGCAGGCAGGTCGCTGATGGCGGCGCCCGACAATATAGGGGGGCTCGACGCCGCGGGAGCGCCGGAGCCTGCCGGCTTGGTGTTCTCGCCCGGCTGCGCCTCGGTCGAGAAGGACGACGACTTGGATTGCGGACTCGGTGGTAAGACCTGACCATTGATGTACGTGTCCAGCTTGCGTCTGAGTAGATCGGCCTTGACGGGTTTGGCCAAATAATCATTCATGCCGGCGGCCAAGCACTTTTCGCGATCGCCTTGGATGGCCGAGGCCGTCATGGCAATGACCAGGGCGTTCCGAACCTCCTCAATGTCGTCTCGCCGCAGCAGCTTTGTGGCTTCGTACCCGTCCAGAACCGGCATCTGGACATCCATCAGGACGACGTGGTAAGGCTGACCCGCCTTGGCCTGCTGGCGCAAGCCCTCGACCGCCTTCAGGCCGTTCTCGTAGGCATCGACCTTGGTGTAGCCCAGCTTGCGCACATACTGGATGGCGATCCGCTGGTTGATTAAGTTGTCCTCGGCAATGCAGACCCGAATTTGGTCCCGCGGTATCTGGCTGAGGTCCAGGTAGGGGTTGTGCGGCGGTTCGTATGCGCTGGCCGACGTGGCATTCTGCTGCTGCTTGTCGATAATCTGCGGTATCGCCACCGTCTGGACATCGCCCACCGACACTTCGGGCTTGGCCTTGTCAAATACGACTGTGAACCAGACCGTCGTCCCAACTTTCTCCTCGCTCTCAAGCTCGATTCGACCCTTCATCATGGTCTCGATGAGAGATTTGCAGATGCTCAGACCCAGTCCACTGCCGCCATACTTGCGCGCCGTGCTGGCATCGGCCTGACTGAAAGGCTGGAATAGTTTGGCCAGCTGCTCGGGCGGTATGCCGATACCTGTGTCCCGCACCCAGAAGGTCAGGGTGGCGCTCTCGGCCGTGTCCGAGTCTATACGCGCCCCAATCGTGACGGATCCGTCCTCTGTGAATTTGAGACTGTTGCTGATGAGGTTGCCGAGCACTTGGTGTAGACGGATGGGATCCCCGTAGATTAGCATGGGGGGCAGGTTGATGTCCTGGACGATCTTGACGTTCTTGGTGGACGTTTTCTCCCTGTTGCTGTAGGAAGCCGCCCGGACAACCTCCTTGACCATCTCCTGGGGGTGGAAGGCCACAATGTACAGCTTCATCTTGTCTGCCTCTATTTTGGAGAAGTCGAGAATGTCGTTAATGACGGTAAGCAGGAGATCCGCCGAGACGCGGATGGAGTCGGCCATTTCCAGTTGCTCCCTGTTCAGGTTGCTGTCTCGCAACAGCTCCGAGTTGCCAATGACGCCGTTCAGGGGCGTCCGCAGTTCGTGCGAGACATTGGCCAGGAAAATGGACTTGGCCTTGGCTGCCTCCTCGGCGATCTTGACGTTGCGAAGCGCCTTGGCCTCGGCGTTCTTGGCCTTGGTCTCGGCCTCCAACGCTTGCGCCAAGGCCTGCTTTTGGACTTCCACCATGCCGACGTTTTCAGCCGATACCTTCTCGATCGCTTTCATCGAGAGAGCGTTCGAGTAGCTGATGCCGATCTGGTTGACTAGCAGCTGCAAGACTGTCACGTTCCTGTCTGTAAAGGCGCCCGGCTCGCCCTCGAGGTACAGCACGCCCAAGAGGGGCTTCGACCCGTGGCAGATGGGGATGGCGATGACGGCCTTGCTTAGTGGATTCCGCTGGAGCCAAGTTTCGCCAACGTTTCCGAACCGCTCGTCCTTTATCAGATCTGGGATGAAGACAGCCTCGCGGAACCGAGTGCAGTATAGCACAACATTTTCAGCGACCAGAGAGGTGCCGGTGAGAGGCCGGGGTGGCATATGCGCGATGGCACCTTTATCGGGCTCCCCGCTGGCGGCCACACACCAAGCCTCGTCCTCTGTCTCCTCGTCTTGCACCACAATGGCGGCCTGCGTGGCCGAGCCGCCGCAGGTTTGCAATATCACATCGCACATCGTCTTGAGGAGAATGTCGACCTGGAGGACTGATGAGATGACCTGCGAGGACATCAAGATGGCGTGTAGATCGATCATGTCGAGCGTGGGGAGTCCAGCACCGGATTCGGGCTGGACCGACCCGCGCCAAGCGGCCATGCGCGTCTCCTTGGATTCCACGATGTTGGCTTGACGCGAGCGCTGCACCTCATCTTCATCGGGGTACGCCACCGAGGCCGTGTCGCCCGCGAAGTCAGTCTGCACACCCGTCTCAACGGTGCGAAGGGTGTGCGTGGGGCCGCGGAGAAGTAACGCGTGGTCTTCCTCGATACGACGCGCAATGCCGATGGCGCCGAGCTGTTGCCAGAGGCCGACCGACTCTCTCAGGCCAGCCCGTGCCGACCTTCTGGCCGACTGCCGGATGAAGAAGCCCGCCATCAGGAAATTGCCTAGCGCCTCCTCAAGGCCGAAGTTGTATTCGGAGGCGTGGTCCATGGCCGTCTCGTACTGGCTGATAGCGGCGCCATGGTCGCCCGAGAGCTCCGCAATCAGCGCGCTCAAGAATTTGGACCAGGCCAAGTAGTTCACGTCCGAGACCACTTGCCAGTCCGCAATCTTCTTGTTGCAGTCTTCGAGGAGGCGGAGCGTCTCCTGCACCTCGCTCTGCAAGTCCTCGGACTTGTTGCGGGGGTCGGCCAGCTTCTGGAACAAGAGCCCTGCGGCAGCCAGGCCATAGAAGAGGAGGGCAACCCGAGTGTTGCGACTGGACCATACCAAGTCTAGTTTTTCAACGCACCGCCGCCCGATGTTGTAAGCCTGCTCGTAATGGCCGTAAAGGTACATGGGAACGATCTCGTTGCTCTCGTACAGAAGCAGGGCCCGCCCCCCGTCCCGCGTGCTGTCGCTTAGCCACCGTTTGTAGCCCGAGGACGAGTGCTGCCCGTCGGACAGAAGCTCGAGCGGGTTCGATGTCTGTGTTTTCCCTGCCATGGCTCGGCAGGTTTGCCGCACCGAGATCAACAACGGGCCACCCCGTGTGTCGAGGTGCCACCCAGGGACCTCCTCGCAGCAGTACTGGCACATGGCCTCGAGGTCTGCATAGTTTTCACTGGCATAGAACCGCATCTGAGCCGACAGCCCAAAACAGATAATGACAGACAGGCGATCGCCGGCGCTAGCGGCAAACTCCACCGCCTGCTCCAGGTGGTTTACGGCCACTCCAACAGGGATTTGGATGTGGGAGACCAGGTTGGCGTAGATCGTGTAGCCCAGCGCTGATGAGAGCGAGTCCCGCGTCCGATCCAGGACCTCGACGCACTGGCTGCCTAGCTCAGCCGCGAATCCAATCATGTTGAAGCGCGTGATCCCAATCATGGCAACATATAGCAGGGCCGTGCAGGAGTGAGGATAGGAGCCCTTGTCGAGGTGAATCTTCAACATGGTCAAAACAAGGTTGTAGAAGCTGACACAATCGCTCCACCAGGCCGAAGCAGCGGCGTCGGCGAGTATAGCGCCAATTGTCACGAGTTGGGGATCACTGCTCGCCGCACTCATGAGCGCCATGTGGTCCATCGACGCCATTCGCGCCGTAAGCCTCTGGAATTCGGCGTCCAGTGTCTCGAACGTGACTTCGGGCCCATCGTTGAAATCAACATTCAGCTGCTTGAGGCTTTCCTTTAGTATTTCCAGGGCGGATTCCGAGTCGCCGTTCTGCGCCGCGATACGAGACTCGAGCAGCCAGGCCGGCGCTTTGTCATTGGAAGACCTGGCATTCTCAAAGACGGCGTCGAGATAGCGGTGGGCCGCGATGTGCTGGTCCATGTACACATAGCACTCGGCGGCGCGCAAATGCAGCTGCAGGGTCTCTTCGTAGCTAACGTCTTCGTTTTCTTCTTTCCAGGGATTTGGCTGCTGCAACAACTCGATGGCGCTACAGAAGTACTTGGCCGCGGTCGGCCGAGCGCCGCTCTCGACGGCAGCCGAGGCACAGTCAATCAGGTGCTTCCTGAAGGGTTGCCGGTGCTGGACGCGCCGTTTGATCTCGGACAGCGATTCGCAGATATGTGAGGCGGTGCTGTCCCGGGACCGCGAATCCAGAGTGTCCATCTTCATGAAGGTTTGCGCAATGTGGTAATGCATGCTGGTCTTGTTGCATTCGCGCAAGGAGGAAGCAGCCTGTACGTATCGGTCGTGGGTGAAGCGGAACCGGTCGTCTGTCTCGCCTTGTACGATGATGTAGGCGGAAATGGCCGCCTGCAGCCCAGCGACGGCGTCCTCTTTCGAATACGTGTTGTGAATCTGAGAATCACCGGAGCACAGGCAGCCGGATCCAGTCGCGTCGAGTTCCAGCAGAATGCAGATCAACTGGAAGGAGAACGACGTCCCGACCAAGGAGGCCCACGCCAGCAACGACCGGGAGGCTGGGGGAAGCTCGCTCAGCCTGCGCGTCACGAAATCGTTGTCGAGGAAGTCGTAGTCGTGCTCGCTCTTGAACTGTTCGAACAACTTGTCCAAATCGAAGACCCAGCGTGCCTCTTGGTACTCGTACCAGATGCACCGGGACCGATACGCAGCGCCGAGCATCTCGCGCATGTAGAAAGGGTTTCCCTGCGTCTTGGCCTGGATAACAACTGACAACGGCTCAATATCGGCGATGGGCCGGCATAGTGTTGACGCTACGTAGTGCTGTATCTCGGATTCTCCCAAGGGGGCCAGGACCACGCGTGTGACCCGGGGGCTATTTGCCTTGGGATGCTCTGTTGGCCTCGTTAGTGTCAACCCCGAGCCGCATCTGACGAAAAAGCGAGAAGGACGCAGGGTCGTCACGGCACCCCGGAGACAGGGTGGCGCGACGACGCCAGCGGTGTCTTTCAAGACTGAAACCAGGAGCACTTGACAGCCCCCGGTCGATAGGAGAGACATACCTTCGGAGTCGGCCGGCTGCACTATCCTCATGACCTTCTCGGGGGAGATCTCCTCGGGCCTGTATGTCATAATGACAACCATTTTGAGCCTGGCGCCGATCATCTGCGTGATGAGCTCCATGCTCTCGTCATCGCCATAGTGGAGGTCGTCCAAGACGAAACAAATGAAGTGGTATGTTGTGAAGATCCTGAGTATATCCAGGAATGTGTTCATCAACCGTATTGTTTTGGTGGAAGCGCCCGAGCGCAGCAGATCTTGTGAAGTCTGGGAGCAAACCCGAGGGCTACGCGATTGCGATGCAGGTGAACTCCCGGGAGACGAGCCCCGCCTCTTGAGCGACCCCCTCGCAGTCAGCCCCTTGGAGGGGCTTTGCGCCGCCGATGCGGACCTGGAGACCATGGGCTCAAATGGGCCAAAGAGATGTTCGGGAAGGCCAAGAAGTTTGTGCAACATTGGCCATATCGGATGCACATAGTCCCTCAGCGCCATATGAAGCGGAGTCTCGGTATTTCTCTCGACGAATACCTGTCTGAACAGAGAGGACACCAATTTGAGAAGAGGTCCAAAAGCCGTCCTTCTTGCCGTGTCGAACTTCGAAGTGGCGCAGTAGCCCTTGCGTTTCGCTTCAGCTAGCACCTGCTGTGCCAGGGTGGACTTTCCCAGGCCTCCGGCACCTTCGATGATAACGACCTCGCAATGACCTCGCCGCCTGGTGCTGGTCAGCCTTTGCCGTGCCCGAGGCAGGTGTACCTGCGCTTTCGATTACATACGACAGGCCCCCTGGCCCCGCAAAGAAAAGGAGGGGGAAATGCGATGCCGAAAGGGCCAGAGGTTGACCAAGTACTCTGAAAGACAACTTACCGGAACTTTGTGGAGCCAAGCTGCCTCGAAAGCGAGTTGCTGCCTTCGATGCCACTGAGCCGGGACCCGCGGTCGCTGAAGCTGTCGACCATGCTTTTGGTTTCCGCGGCTACGGGCTGATGCCTGTCCCAAGCTCGCGTGTGAAGTCGTGGCGTGCCGGTGGAAAAGCTTGAAGATGCTGTCTCGGCCGAGTGGATGGTAGCGGCATCGTTGCCATTGAACAGGGTGTGGAGACTCGCGCGTGAGATCCTAGGATCCGATGACAACGTTTGATGTGTGAAAGATCCGCTCCGTCGGTTACCACCACCCTCAACTGAGCTGGCTCCCTCGCTTGAAACATCGGCGCCGTCAATGAGGTCGTTTGACAAGGCAGAAGCATCCGAAAACCTGTTATTTGACGTCACCGGGCTTATTTGGTGAGTCTTTGCGACCCGTTCTATGATCTCAACCAAAATCTGCCTTTCTCTCGAGCGGCCGATCATGCCCGTTGGAAGCCTGTGTGTCGTCGGACGTCAGCGGGGTCTTGCCTTGTGGAGAAAACGCTCTCCTCAGGAACTCACATGAAGAAGGAGCTGACATCTCGGGACGCTATGTTCCAAGCCTTGAGAGCCAAATTGTCCCCCTTGGCGAGATGCTCCTTGACGCCCTGTAAGTCGTGCCGCAGCCCGCTCACCGAATGATAACGGTCCTGTATGTTCTTGGAGGTGCACTTCTGGATCATCTTGGCGAGTACTTCAGGCGCGTCGAGTCGGGTGGAGGAGACGAGCGGGATGCGCTTGCCCAGAACGCACTGGATTATGTCGAGCGGCGTCGTCGCTTGGAAAACAGGCTGCTGCGTGAGGAGTTGCCAAAAGAGGATCCCCAGCGAATAGATGTCGGTACGGGTATCGGGTTCGGCAGGCATCCGGCCGGTCTGCTCGGGGCTGATGTAGACCAGTTTCTGCTTGGCCCCCAGCTCTTTGGACAGGGTGGACCAGCCGGTGCTGGTGAGCCCATATTCGAAACTCCGCAGGCCGGAGCCGAAGCCCGTGAGCTTGACCCGGTTGGTCTCGATGTTGTAGTGGAACGTATCGCCTCGTATCTCCCCATGGACCATGCCATGGCGGTGGTGCAGGATCTCCAGGCACTGGGTAGCACCGATGGCGAAATCGAGAAAATGCTGCAAGCTGATAGCCTCGTCGAGCCGAAAATCGTCGCGGCGGTCGGATTCCCACCGATCCTCCACTTTGGTGGCGTGGTAAAAGGCGGGACCCATGTCCATGACCCGGAGGAGGTAGTTCTCGCCGAGGCCCTCGTATATCGCAACCACGATGGCACCGCGGTCGCCCGGCTGCGGGGACAACCTGATGAGGTCTATGGGCCGGACTATGTGCTCGCCATTGGGGTCCGAGGTCGCTATCAGGTTCTTGCAGGTGTGAAAGACCCGTTCCTCTCGCAGGACATGGTAGGATACGCGCGCGACCACAGATTGCTCTTCGAGGTTGGAGAAATCGGGCGTGGGATTGGAGACGAGCGGCGGGGATATGCTGGATCTGTCGCTGCCGCCCGGGGGTGGGCTCGTGACAATCTGCGACGAGGTTGTGGACGTCGAGTAGGGAGAGACGAATCTTGTGCCGGCTACATGCCAGTTATCGTAGGTGGAATGGAAGAGGGTGGTCGATTCCCAAGAGTAGCCAGCGATCTGGCCCAGGCGCTCGAGGATACGTGCGGGCGGATCGAGCGTGTCGTCCATTAAGAGGGCGGAGGAGCCGCCATCCATGCTGGCGACTCTGGGTTCATAGGCCCAG
Organism: Nigrospora osmanthi; assembly: GCA_029489945.1. Classification (NCBI taxonomy): domain Eukaryota; kingdom Fungi; phylum Ascomycota; class Sordariomycetes; order Amphisphaeriales; family Apiosporaceae; genus Nigrospora; species Nigrospora osmanthi. The sequence goes on along the minus strand of CP120494.1, from coordinate 1,815,608 downwards.
GCAGCCTGGAGGGTCAAGTCTCTCGGAGGTGACGGAGACGAAGAGGAGGTGGTGGTGGTGGTGGAGGGGTTGGAGGTGGTAGTGGTGGTGGTGGTGATGGTGGTGGCAGGGCCGAGTTCGAATTACGGATCCGGGGACGCGGGCGCGACGTTCATCGTTCGTTTGGCACTAGGCACTGCAAGCTCATGTTCTTTTTTTTTCTTCTCTCCCCTGTTGTCTCGTTCCCTCTTCTTCTGCCTTTTTTTCCTCTTTTTTCCCCCTGTCGCTCGACGGCTGGCCCTTTTCGAGGTCGGCGTGCAAGAACAGCGTCCTAAAGGCGTGCTCGGCGCCCAATGTGGAGATGGACGTCCTGGTTCTGATGAGCAACCTAGCGTCCGGACCATGAATTAGTTCCAAATGCCCGAGGATGGCTGCTGCTTCCCTGTGTGTAAGATGAGCCCAGGGCGGCTAGTGTTATACATGGAGGGCCAGACGTACGAGACGGACCTGGCGCGGGGTGCTGGTCGGCCTTGGGTGAATGGCGTTGCCGTGCCCGTGTTGGATTCTGTGTCCTGGAGACTGGGAGGCGGACAGCAGGGAGTCAATCAGGTAGAAGTGCCGCAGAATCGTCGGTCAGAATGGTCAATCACCTTCGGCAGGAAAGTGGGTAGAGGGAGAGGTGGTGGATACGGCGACAGCACGCTCAGTACTCAGTAGGTCGGGTCGACGGGACCCTGCCAAATCTTAAGGTGGGCTGGTGTCTTTTTACTTCCCTGTTTCCGACGACCATTCGAGCGTCGTCTTCGGCAAACTCCTGGTCGACCGGGCGGCTCTGGACTCTGCTGGCCCGGTACCTGGCCTAGGGCACCGAGAAAGAGGGACGGGCGCGACGCGAAGGGAATAGCACCTAGGGATATGGAGGGCAGGGTGTGCAAGCAAGCCCAGCAACTTGCACACCAACTAGGCAATAATTGACTGCACTTGGAGGGGGGGGGGGGGCGGCGAAGTGTGGAAGGGGAGAGGGGCTGCTGGCTTGGTGTTGGCATGGAACCTAAGGCACGAAAGCCGTTTGTCCTGTCCTGTCCTGGCCTGTCCTGTCCTGTCCACCCGGTTAACGAAAATAGAGACAGGGGTAGATGCACAAGCTCTCCTATGATGTAAGAGGCACCTCGCATCGCTCCCCTCAGTGCATATCCCTCCTGCGACTTGGGCAGGCTGATGGTCTACCCGCAGCCCACCGTCTCTGCGCACAGCTTGTTCGGCCTCTTCTTTTTTTTCCTTTTTTCTTTTTGCTTTTGCTTTTCCGCTTGTTGCCGCGGCCGTGCCATGTGGGCGAGAGGGACAGCCCAGTTGACAGGCCACTGGCCCAAAGAGATATGCAGCTAGGGGGCAGTAGGGCGACATTTGGGTTCTTAACCCACACACCGACTATAGACGGGCTGTCGAGCACTTGATACCTCATGTTAGGACTGATGCTCTCCTCACTTCCCAACTTCTGGGCAGGAACTTACCCCTTGCCTGGATGCCTGGGTAAAAGGTATATATATATATGTGTGTGTGTGTGTGTGTGTGTGTGTGTGTATGTGTGCTTACATACCTTTGTACATGTAGTTAACTACCTACTTTAGGTATGTAGGTAGATATGTAACCTTACTGAGGGCATGACAGGCAGGGCTTGACAGCCACCGCTAATGCACATATGTATCCCCTATCATCACTTTCCCATCACGTGGTACCATCGCGACGATACTAATACTAGCCGCCCAGCAATTGCATGCACTACCGGGCTCGTCTGCATAAATGGTGGTGACTTATGTACCACTGACCCAATTGCTATGTGGCCTGAAAGGAAGATAGGCAGAGGTCGTCTCCAGTGCGGTCGATAACACACCGGCAGTCGGCGCGCTCCATCAGGAAACCACAGGTATCGATCCATATCCGCGACCACCACCGCGATCAACCGAGTCAGTTGCTGCATAGATAGGTATGTGTATGTCGACTCCTCGGCTTCGGGTCAAGAAGCAGCGATCAGGCCAGGAATTGCCCACTGCAGAGCCCAAGAGTCGGGCCAGTGCGCGCCTACTGGTGTTGCGTGGTACAGCCACGGCTTGCTTACTTATCATTATGGCGAGATCCGGGTTACTACATCATGTGCCACTGCCACCGAAACACGGTAGGCTATACGTAAGTAGACACTGGGGTTCCACGAGAAGCCGACCCAATACACCATCGTCAAGTCCAATGGCCGCAGGTCCGGCTCAGGTCTATCATCTATAAGAGCATATCTACTGTGTCTTATATAGACTTCATGCCACACGGCCCTCGGCTCGGCATGGCCACATTAAACCCAATCCTTCCAAGGATTTTTGCGCAAACATCATAGCATGGTATATGCTCCCCTGAACTCCGGCTGGCATGCTTCGTCGTGTCTCTAGGCAGAAAAAACGAAGCTCTTGGTCGCATCATCTCTCTAACGCAACGTGGATCTACTGCAGTCGAAAACCCTCGGCTGCCGTCTATTGCTTCTGGTCGTGCACGGGGAGCTGGCTGCCACCCTGCAGCTTGGGGTCCTGCAGCTGCGACTTCTTGAGGGAGAGCGGGCCCTGGTTCAGGCGGCGCTCGCCGTTCTGGCGGCTGTTGACGAAGTCGGGGTAGTTGAGCGTCAGCTCGACAGCGCCGTTCACAATGTGGTCGGCAGCCTCCACGCCGAGCATGAAGGAGTGGTCCTGGTTGCCGACCTCGTACCGCCAGCTGCCGAAGCGGCCACGCGAGTAAATGTCCATGTCCTGGAGCTTGGGGAGGAGCTCCGTGAGGACGCCCTCGCGCTCCAGCGCCGGGGTGGGGTAGCCGTGGTCAAACTTGCGGTGGTAAGTCGAGACGATCTCGTCCTCGGGCTTGATCATCTCCGTGTTCACCAGACCCTGGATGCAGTCGCGGAGGAGGTTGGCCTCATCCACGGGCTTCTTGGTCGACTGCGAAACCTCCAGCATGATGGACCAGTACGGGCCCTCCTTGGCCTCGGAGCTCTGGGCCTTGCTGCCATCGCCCAGCTGCAGAGTGGGCAGCTTGGCGTCAGCCTGGGGCTGGTTGTAGGGCGAGTAGTTGGAGAAGATGGTGGCACGGTAGAAGGGGCAGTTGTCCTCGGGGAAGTACAGCCAGCACTTGTCGCCGATGCGCTCAGGGCGCTCACCGCGCAGACCGACACCGATGACGTGGGTCGACGAGTAGTACAGACCCTTGCTGAGGCTGATGAGCTCCTTGTTGCCCATGGCCTCGACGAGCTGGTCGACCGCCATGGTGGAGATGAGCTTCTCGTAGCCAATGGTGGTGCCGTCGGTCATGGTCACGACCTTCTTCTCGGCGTTGACCTTGGAGACCTCGCCCTTCTTGCCGAAGCGCTTCTTGCTGTCGTCCAGGGTGTTGCCGACAGCAATCCAGATACCACCGGTACCATCGCGGGCAGGGAAGCGGAAGGTGGCGTTGGGGCCCCAGTTACCAGCCGTCTTGTTGAGAATGACGTTCTTGGTGACCGTCTTCACATCGGGGGCGGCCACACGCTCACCGAGCCAGGCAGCTTGCATCTGAGCAGCACGTCTTGTTAGTCCAGCGCCGGCGTCAAGCATCTACCAAGGTCGCAACTTACGTCGGTCGTGGGAACAGCCCACACCTTGTAGTTGTAGGGGCGCATGAAGATGTTGGCAATGCCCTCACCCGTCATGCGCAGGATCCACTCGTCAAAGTTCTTGGGCTTGGTGTTGGCAACACGGCACTCCAGCGCCGAGTCGATGAGGCCGTTCATGCAGGTGACCTGGTCCTCCTTGGGCAGCATGGAGATGTTGTTCTGGAAGGGGTAGGGCACCCAGAGGCCCTTGTACCGAACGTACGAGATGCGCTGGTGGGTGTACCAGTCATCTTCTTTGGGGAGAGCCTCGTCGATGCAGTCGTCGAAGTACTTGTAGTGGGAGAAAATAACGTGGCCGCCGACATCGTAGAGCTAGCAGGAGTTAGCAGACGGCCCCGGATCCTTCGTCTGCAGGGAAAGGGGAGGACTCACGAAGCCCTCGGGGGTGACATCGGTCGAGGCAAGACCACCGGCCTTGTCAGCCGAGTCGACAATCAGCCAGCTGGGTCCGTTCTGTCGGCGAATGTACGTTAGCCCACCAATACGGATGTCTAGCGGTTGCCAGAAAGAAGGGGGGGGAAGGGACGACGTACCAGCTGCTGCAGGCGCTTGGCAGCTCCGAGACCCGTAGGGCCGGCACCGATGACCAGAACGTCGACGTTGCTAAAACACCCCGGGTCAGTCAAGGAAGGAAGGCGATTCACCATACGCCCCCCTCTCCTCCCCTCCCTTGCCCATCCAGAATACTAGGATCCAAGTTGAGGGCGGCCGGCAAGGAGGGGCAGTCAGGGTAGGAAGGAGGGGTTAAGGGCGGGCACAAGCAGCGATCAAGACTTACATATCAGCCATTGTTACTACTCAGCGAGACGACTGAAGTGCAGGTGGAAATAGAGGTGTTTGTTGTAGAGGAAAACAAACGGTGAACCAGGACAACGAGAGGTTGGATCGGGGGGGGTGATAGGTAAAATAGGCGGTATGTTTTTTAAGGGGGGAGACCTGCGACCAATGGAGGTGGGGTTCCCTGCAGCATTAGCTTGCTTGGTGTGAGGTCGAGATGGACGGGAGTTGTTGACCAGGGTGTCAGGATGGGATGTGTCTATCAACGGGCTGGCTGGATGGAGGAGGGAGGGGGGGGAGAGACCTGATGGAGGGCACAAGAGGAGGAGGTACCAATCCGCCACCCAGGCCTCCCAAGGTTACTTCTGCTGAACTCGGCTGCTGCTGTGCCCGTCCGTCTATCTCCCACATTCCCATGCACCCGCCGTCCACCATCTCAAGGTCCACTGCCCGTACATCTTGAAGGATGGATGGCAAGGCAGCCCGTCTTGGATCGAGCACACGGTGCGCGCGTTAGACGACGAGAGCGAACGGACTGGCTGCCCGCGCGGGCGACGGCCGCCACCACCACTACACACCACTACGCACCATGATTGCCTACCTCTGGGATCCATCCACAGCTCGGGGGAGAAGTAAGTACCTGGCCAACCAACCGACCAACCTACTTCTTAGCACCATCTTCTTGGACCAGGTACCCGAGTCAAATTACGACGACAGCATCCGAGAATAGACAAGGCACCGCCTCTCCCACCAGTCACAAGTTGTTTCGTCCTCCTACTCGCTCCCTCGAAAGTCAATGCCGCGCTCATCTCGGCTGCACATAGGGTCCCCCTCGGTTTCCGTCGACCGGCGGACCACAGCGACAGCTTTGTTAGGAGTGTGTCTCCAGCGCCCATGACGCCAAGGTCTGCCCCTCCTCGCTCTCGCCAGCCATCATCACCAGCAGCCGCAGCTCACTCCCAATGTCCACCCGCACGCGCCAACCGCGGGGACATGACCTATCCATCCATGGATCCAGGCTCCTCCCAGAGGCACCAGGGAGGAGGGAGGGACCTGGGCGGGCTACTGAGGGCCCGGGCGGTCCAGCCGCGTACATAAGCAGGTTCCACCCAAAAGAAGATGGGCCCAGCCCGCTGGAGGAGGGCGAGCGAGGAGGAGGGGTCGGCCGAGATGGAGACGACTCAAACTTCCACCCATGCCTCATCAAGGATGGGAGACGGGTTGGAACAAGCCCGCAATGGAAGAAGGTATGTATGTAACCAACCACCCAGTCTCGCCAGTCGCACACACACCCAAACGTCCATCCATCCTGTGCGTGCGTCTAGACACACACAGCCTGAAAAAGCTCGCCCGTCCGCCCTCGCCGCCCGGCTGCAGCACTCCCACCCGCCCGTGCCAGCTAGCCAGCCTGCCAGCCACACAAACAGCCCACAGGCTGCATGGGGGAGGGTGAATGGTCTGTTTGTCTGACACGTCCCCGAGTCGTCGTCGTCGTCGTCGTCGTTGTCGGTCACAAATAGGAGAACTGGAGACGCGGCCGGCCTATCATGATCAAAAAGGGCCGTTTGAGTTGCCGATCTCCAGGTTTGCTCGCCCAGCCCGCCAGCCGATCCCCTCCATCTACGTTGGGATCCTGGGCAAGATGTCGCCAGCTTGGGGAACACCACGTACTCCGTAGTTCCCCTCCGCATGCTGCCTCGATAGGTGCTCCATAGTGACGCCTTCGTCGTCACCACCCTGGCTCCCGCTAATTTGTTTAAAATGAGGCACAATATCTGCCACCACGCTTGAGAGCTTGAGAGCCACGTTTCAAACTTGCCCCCACCGTGCCTTGTCGCGTCTTTTTTGCCAGCCTGCTACATACATGCAGACTTCATACGCTCCTCGGTGGAAGGGTCGGCTATGCGTGCGAGTGGACGGTTGGACGGACCGGCGAGCTGGGGGGGAGAAGAAGAAGCGTGTGAGACGGTCCATGCTGCGAGGTACCCGGCCCTTCCTCCGTGGCACGCATCCATCCCCCTTGTTCACACCAAACATGATGGGGGTGGCGATTCCAGAAGTGCACCCGAGAGTCCTTCGCAACGCTTTGCTGGCTGACAGTGTTCTCTTTCTGTAACGCTCACTGGCTGTCCGTGGGCCCCGGCAGACTGATACCCGCTCCGCCGCCGTTGGTCTGGCGGTGATGAATTGGTTCTCCGGCTTCTTTTCTTCGAGTCAAGCAAGCACACAGGCTCAGGGATTGTGGGCAGAGGCTCGGCGGCGAGGAGGGCAGGTAGTGTTTCGGCGCAGCACCGCGGGCAACCCCTTATTTACTCGTTAGCATGATGCTACTACAATTAGATACACATGCATGTATGTAAGTAGGTATGTAGATAGCTGCAGGAGCTGGCCGCATGGTACCGTCCCTCAGGGAAGCAAAGCCCTCCTGGACACACGGGCGAGGGGCAGACGGGGGGGGATCCAGAGCGTCTTTCACGCTACGACGCCTTGCTTGGCCCGGTGCAGTGTCCTTCTTATTAAGGTGGGGGGGCATTCGCAAGCAGCCCGGCGCCAGCCCCAGTTCCCATGCAGCCATCCATGCATCCATGCATGGATGGCTGGCTGACTGGCCACCATCGCCTACGGCTAGTAAGTCAGGCCGTTGCGCGGCGCTGCATCGGACGTGCCGCGCGAACAGCCAAGTAGGCAGGTACCTAAGTAAGTAGGAGGTGAGTACCATGGAAGGTTCCTGGAGGGAGGTCTTCTCCAAGGCCACGGAAGATAACGGTTTTACCACCCCGGCCGTGGCGGCGGGCAGCGGACTGGCTAATTTTGATAAGGGCAGTAATTTCAGGTAGCCGCTGGATGGCATGCATCTGCCCTGCTCTCGCCTGCTCTCCGGCGGACGGAGGGGACGATGTTGTACATGAGACCGATGCTCGTCACACGGTGACTTCCATCCGTCCCAGTGAGCCCAGGCCCGGACTGGGGGGGGGGAGCAATCGGAGCAATTTTAGGTCGCATCCGAAGTAATTAGTACTGGACTCGCGCCAATGCGCGCACGCTCTCTGCCCCTGGCACCGCCCCTCCCCTCTTGCCGTCCGACTGGATCAGGTACAAAACCGCAATGGATGAATTGGAGGAGGTGTTGGACATGGGATCGCACAATCAGGGCTGAAGGACAAGCCGCATTCAGCATGTCCCATCCCGAGCGAGCGAGCGCCAGCAAGTCGCCGTCTCATGTCGGGCCAGCGTCACTGGCGGTCCGTCCAGCAGCCCTGCAAATTCCCCATGCGCTTGCCGAGCCGAAACACCGGTCAGAAAACCACGGAGCACGGGCAGAGAGAGAGAGAGAGAGAGCACCACACCACCATCTCTTCGCCTTCCACCCTAGAGAGAAACCAGCGGATCGCCTGTCGATCCGTTGCATACCGCCTATGGTCCGTGGCAAGGTGGCCTGGCACTGGCTGGCGAGTTGTCGTTAGGACGTACATCGGCACGTTCTTCTGGCCTTCTAGCACGATTCAGATCGCTCCTAGTAATGTCCTTTTTTTTTCCCCTTGCCCGCCCTCCCTTCTCTTCCTTGTCTTCTTTCTCCTCGGCATAGGTCCCCGTGTCTCCCAGTCTCCTGGATGACGAATCATGTCTCCCAACTGGCTCGCTGGTGCATGCACGCGGGCCCCAAAGAAGTTAGAAGATTCGGGCTGGCGTTTGAGATGTCACTGCCGCCCATCACAGGGACGTGCCCGAGATTGGATTAGAAGCCTCACAAAGTTCCGGGCTCCACTGACAACCCGCGTTGCAATCAATGCGTGATATCTGGCAGCTCCTCTTGTTGCACCAGATACTTGGTTCCCGACAGAAAGGGCTGACAGGGACAGACGGGGGGGGGACGTGTGCGCTCGTACTAAAGAATGAGCTTGTACGGTGCCGACATCATAGGTATATGTTTTTTTTCTTTTTTCCCTTTTTTTGCATGTGCTGGCCACCCAAGCAGCAAGTTGCCGATATGGGATACGACACAAGCACAACAGATACGGCGCGGTGTAACCATTGGAAGGTCGTTACATCGCCATCTTCCTGTTCCCAGTAGGACCGCTATACGAGGAGAAAAGAAGAAGTAAAACTCGAGCACGCTGACTAACGGTCGGTTCAGTGCGCACGCCCCTCCCGACACACGACTTTGGTCTGACACGGCGCGCTCGTACATGGAATATAATGTGACTATCTAGGCACAGAAGCTACACAGTAATGGCCAGGGGCGGGCGTTCCAAAGCAGCCCGCACGCAGGAACAAGGTATTCCTTAGTCAGCAGCCTAGAACAACGTACTAGTACGGCGCCCCCCCCCCCCCGTTACCCACTGGGTTTCTATTCTGGACCGGGGGAGACGACAAGCGGCCGGGCGACGTCCCGGGAGGGAGCAGAGGGTGGCTGGCGCGCCATCTGCAGCAGGGCCCTGTCGCCAAGCCCGCTGGCACGATTGCCCGCCGGGGCGGGGGTGGGCAAGCTGGCACAAGCTCTCGCCGAGTCCGAAAAAGTCTCGTTGCTGGCAGGGGGGGGGAACACGGTCGACGGACGAGATACCAAACGGGACAGTGCCGTAACGAAACCTTGGGGCGGGCAAGCTTCGCCATGGCGTGTTGCACATACGCGGCCGAATTTCATTACGGGTAGGTCCTCCCCCCTCTCCCAAGGCCCCGTGGCTTGTTCGCGCGCGCGCAATGGCATGGGGGAATCGGGTATTTCGATCTTCGGGTACAGGGTGGACAGACAAGGTCTCTGGGCGTTTGCCCGTGCAGAAACTTTGATGAGACGGGCGGGACGGGACAGACAACACCAAGCGTGCGTATGTGTGCCTTTTCAGGTTATTGCCCCGCGAGACGCGCAGTCAGTCTCGTCTCGGCGCGACATACACCTCGTTGCTCGGTACACTCACTCTTCACTCGCGCGCGCGCGCACACACACACACACACACACACACACACACACACACACACACACACACTTTACTTGGCCATACCATGCCATCCAATACATAGTTACCCATGTGCAAGCGAGACAGAGGGGGGCGGTGGGTTGGAGAGAGGGGGGGTAACCCCCGGTAAGCCAGGGCTATCGAGAAGGCCTGCGTCCCGCAATGACGACTCTGTCGCCGAGCGCACGAAAAAAAAAACGAAGAGGCACGTTATCGTCAGAGCGTTGGGCGCAAGCAGGCGTGTGGGCACCGGGAGTATCGCGAGACCCGCCGTCTAAGGTAGAAAAGAACGGGGGACGGGGTGTTAAGTAGATGGCTGGCACCCGTGGCTGCCGATGACAATTCCACCCACAGGCGGCCATGACATCGCTGGGCCCTTTTCTCGACTGGCTGGGCGGATCGGTTCGCTAACCGGGGGGGGGGGGGGGGGGCTTGGGAAGATGATGGATGTAAGGATCGTGAGAACCACCATGCCCACGTGTGTGTAAAGTACCTGGGCCCGTACCTGTCCACTGGCTACTTACGCATGCTTACCTTCCACATGCAGAGTACAGAACTTACTCTAGGTACCTACTTAGGTAGGTATGTATGTACCTTACAGACCGTATTTGGCCTGCAGGAGGGCTGTCTCGTGAAGTCTGCCAACCCGCCGCCGGGGAGCCCGCAGCCGCACACGTTGCCGGACTGGCGCCGCCACGAGACAGCAGCGACGTGCCAGCTTGTGTCTATGCTCGCAACTGCTGATACGGAGCAGGCTGACTGACTGGGCGAGTACATCCATCCTAGCCGACAGCCCTAGACAGCCCGTCGGTAAAAAAAGAGAGTGCCTCCGTTAAAAAGTAGTCCGATAGGGGGGGCACCGGCGGGAGCGGATGACTTCGGTGAGAATGCGTACGCTTCCTTCCCATGTGGGTGCCGATGCTCGGCTGTCTATCCGTACAACGGGATGGCTCCCTTCGGCAAACCAGGAGCCACAGCCTACGTGCGTGGGAACCTGGGTATGTCGTCCCCAAGACGGCCAATCCCGCGCACCAGCACGCGGTACCGGGGGGGGACGGGGTCGAAACGACAAGTGGTTGGGATGCCGCGGACCTACCAGCCGCGTGTTCTGGCGGTTGATCTCGACACTAGCTACGATTATCGTCGTGCCCTGACATGGACGCCGGCCGCGCCAGGCGTGACCGCAACGTAAGCGGCTGGCTGGGCCTGCGGAGGCCTGGAGGGCTAGAGAGCCGGAGGGCTGGAACGGGCACATAGGTGGTCTTCTTGGACCCAGCTGTCGGTCTACCAACTGTGTAAGGTATGTACCTTCTCTGTATGCAGCAACCATGGATGGGGGGTTCCGCTACCGGGCGGTTCCAGCCAGCCAAGGCGTACGGGAATTTGACGATAGCCCGTAGATGGAGACCTGGGGAGTCGGGGGGGTGTGTGTGTGCATGGGCGTGATATGTCTTGGGCGTCGTCGGGGATGGGGGGGTCTTCCTTCAGCACCTCAAGCCCGCTAGCAGCCCCGAGGCGGTGGAGGACACGAAGCTTGCCACACACATACATACACCCACACACACGCACGCACACACACACACACAAACTGCCCGCGGTACAGAGTCAGAGGGATGAGGCGGACGCAACCCGTGTACACGTACCTCCCATTTGGGTTGCTCGCTACAGGAGACGCGAAGGGCATGCGTACGGAGGATCCGTTTCTGCATCCGGCCTACCTCGGAAGATCGATGGTGGAAAGACCTATTCTCGCCTCGAAAGGGATCGGCCAGGGGCGCAGGAGAATGAACGAGTCGGGCTGCTCCTCGAATGGGAGGGCGCTGTCTGCCCACGCATCCTGGGATTCCATGCTGTGGGAGGGGGTGGGCTCGCCAATCCCATCCAAGCAAAGCAATCTAGCCTACGTACATCTTTTTTTTTTTTTTTTTTTTTTTTTTTTGCCTTTCCTCTGCTCTATCATCCTACCCACCCTCCTCCTCTTCTTCCTTCCCCTGCTTGCCTGTCTCGCCCATGCCAAGCGGTGCGCCAAGTGATAGAGCAGCTGGAGGTAGAGAGTTCCAAGAGTCCATGGTAAGGATCCATAGGGTCTATCAATTCAACAGCCCTGTGTAAGGGGGTAGGTACCTAAGGTAGGCCCTACCTCTATTGTCGGAAAGGGCCAATAAGAGGTACCTAAGGTAGGTAGGTAAGTAGGTCCTTGGTTGGGTGGAAGCAGACAAGCAGGGTCGCATCCCATGGGAACCACCATGTACAGACATCCATCTATGTATCTAGATGTATGTAGGTACATACATACTGGACATTACTGGATGTTAGATGGATGTTACGGGTGACTATGTAGTTCCCATAGGTATGGGATGTAAGTAGGGTACATACATAGTATCGGAATTGTACGTTGGGGGCCCTGTAGCTGGGGGTGCTGGGGGTGCTGGGGGATACTCCAGTGCAAAAAAAGTACATGAGGTAGCCTGCAAGTGCAGTAGTGCGTGCCTACCTACATCTTTCAATACCACTAAAACCGGCAGTGGGGCTTGAGTGCCCGGTGTCCAGCTCCCATATCCCCCCTCCCATCCATCCCCTGATTGCGCGTAATGGGTGGACCCGGGCAGGATAAAGGAGGCTGCCAAGGAAGCTTTCCCTCAAATCAGCCGACTCCCGCTACCTCTGCCCTTTTTTTTTCCTTCTTCACGCTGCCCAACCCGCAACCGTCCACCTTTTTGTTGGCGATAGTCTCCTCTATACTTCAAATCCCTTGGAAGGCAACGAGGTCAACAGTTGTGCCGCGAACATTTCCGCTCGGCCTCCCTAGCAACTGCCAATTGACACCATCCCCCCCACCCATCCCCCCACAAGGCTTCCAGCTGGCTAGGCCGCGTCACTCGTTGAACACCTCTTCATTCTAAAAACCACACGTCGTCTCCTTGACGCTACTACATTTCCCTCCCTAATCAACTCCTCCCCCACGCACATCGCGCATCCTCGACTCGCATCACGCACCATGAATGCCGAAGAGAAGACCCGCACCTCGGGCGAGGTCCCGCGACCTGAGCCCAAGGGCCCCATTCTGCCGGCCCCGGCTACCGACAAGGCTTCCGATGCCTCCAAGTTCAACGTCCACCCGGCTTTCTACGTCACGTAGGTCCCAACTCTCGCGACCCCCGCCGGGCCGCCTGCGCAGCGCAAAGAGCTTGTTTCACTGACTTGGACTTCCGCAGTGTCTGGATTGCCTGCTCTTCGTCGGTCATTCTCTTCAACAAGTGGATTCTGGACACGCTCGAGTTCCGTAAGTCGCATTCGACCCTGCGAGCACGCGCTATTTCGCCCCGGCCTGGATAACTGAGACAGCGAAACCCCAGGCTACCCCGTGATCTTGACCACCTACCACTTGACCTTCGCCTCGGTCATGACGCAGATCCTGGCCCGCTACACCCACCTCCTCGACGGTCGCAAGACTGTCAAGATGACGGGCCGCGTCTACTTGCGCGCCATTGTCCCCATCGGCGTCTTCTTCAGTCTGAGTCTGATCTGCGGCAACTTGACCTACCTGTATCTCAGTGTTGCCTTCATCCAGATGCTCAAGGCTACTACCCCGGTTGCTGTGCTCCTGTCCAGTTGGGCCATGGGCATTGCCGCTCCCAACATGAAGGTGCTGATGAACGTCTCGGCCATCGTTGTCGGTGTCATGATTGCCTCCTTCGGCGAGATCAAGTTTGTCTGGGTCGGCTTCGTCTTCCAGATCCTTGGTGTCATTTTCGAGGCCGTCCGCCTCAACTTGGTCCAGGCCCTGCTTAGCTCTGCCGAGTACAAGATGGACCCCCTCGTGTCCGTCTACTACTTTGCCCCCGTCTGCGCCGTCATGAACGGTCTGGTTGCGCTCTTCTGGGAGGTCCCCAAGGTCTCCATGGACCAGGTTTACCACGTGGGCCTGTTCACCTTTTTCCTGAACGGTCTCTGCGCCTTCATGCTCAACGTCTCGGTCGTCCTGCTGGTAAGTCCCCGCTTGCTCCGCGGCTTGCTGGATTCTCGTGCTCACACTGCGACTCTAGATCGGCAAGACCTCGTCTCTGGTCATGACCCTCTGCGGTGTCCTGAAGGACGTGCTGCTGGTTGCCGCCTCGATGATGATTTGGGGCACCCCCATCTCTCCCCTCCAGGCCTTCGGCTACACCATTGCCCTGGGCGGCATGGTTTACTACAAGCTCGGCTACGACGCCCTCAAGGGCTATGCTGGAGAGGCCGGCCGCCACTGGGCTGAGTTCGGCGCTACCCGACCCGTCGCCCGCAAGATTGTCGTCCTGGTCGGCGCCGTTTTCATTGTCTTTGTTTTGTTCGGTGGCCTGGCTCCTGCCTACGCCCCCAACTACGACCCCACCCCTTACATCAGCGAGGCTGCTGCCAAGTACGGTTGGAACTCATGAGAGATGCGAAGTGACGAAGCGACTGGAGCTCATTTGGTCGCCCTATGATGCTTAATATTGGAGGCGAGGCTTGGAGTTTTAGGTAGCATGGCTCGCCAATGGATGGTTTGTTGGCGGACTAAAGGAAGAGCAACTGCAATGCTCGTGGCGGCCGTGGCTGGTGCTTCCCTCGGTTCTTTTCCCCGTACATATTCGCGCCCATTTCTCACTTCCATCTTGCGCCCTTCTTCATACGGAAACTTCTTAATTGGAGACTTTCTCTCCCGGGGGTCGCCCAGGCCATCGGCAAGTATAGGTAGCCAAGCGACGGGCAGTTCTCACAGTTGTACAGATAGCGAGAGGCAACACGAACGTGGGCTTTGGACTCGAGGGAACTAGTTGACAGCAAAAAGCAAGCCCATATACGCCATATGAAACTTAGACGGTGTGGGGCAGATAGATCAAACGAATCGTACGAAAAAAAAAAAAAAAAAAAACACATGGCCTACACATGATGAACCTTTGTTTCCAATGTCGTCTTCCCTGCGTGTCACCTGAAGAGACCTGCTTGTCATGGGTATGGCGGTCAGCATGTTTGGTGACTTGTAGGATCTGCAATATGCGTGGCCATGCAAAATGGGAGAATCTGGCAAAATGTGCCTGGATCTAAACCCCTCGTTTCAAGTATACATGGCCGCCGCATTCATACGTACGGGGGGTGATTCGTTGTTCATTGGGGGGGGGATTACAACTTCGTCCTACTATCCCTACCTACCTGTAGGTGTCACCGAAAAACACAACAGGGTGCTCCCTTTTGATTCGATAAAGCCGACGTAGGATCGCGGCATTGACTGCTGCAGGCAGGAAAAGGTAGGAGGACCGGTCGCCTATCAGATCTCGGGGGGGGGGGGGGGGGGGGCTCGTGTTACACGACAACGCTATTCAAACCTCGCGCGTGCGCGCGCGCACACACACACATATACAAACTCATCTCTTGTCAGTTCTATGTGTGTGTGTTTCCCACCCCCCTTCCTCCGTCGGGTTTCCCGCTGGCATATATCCATGCTCTATAAGAAGAAGTGTCTATTTGTCGGTCTATTTTGTACCGGGACATGGACTCTCCCAACCGGTCTCCTACTCAGGCCTGGTTGCGGGTCCATGGCGTATCCTCTGCTACACGGACTTGCGTTTCCCCCCTCCCGTTCGCCCTCTCCCTCCTCCTCTTCTTCTCCGGCCGGCCGAGGCAGCCCGCGAGACGGGGAGGGGGGTAAGAGGGCGGGACCGTGACGTTGGCCCGGCCGGCGACCTGCCCATGCCATGCGCTCCGTAGACTCCCCTTCCCCCCCCAACCCCCGGCTTCCTTCCCCTTCGGCGAGAAGACTATGCTGCGCCGTGGAGGAGACGGGGAGAACGAAGAGAGAGAGAGAGAGAGAGAGAGAGAGCCTGCAAATACAACTTGCGATATATCTGCAATGCCGCTCGGCAGCCCCGTGCAGGATTGGTTTTCACACGCCCCCGCCCCCCCTGGAACTGCCCATGTGGGAGAAAGCCGGCAGCACATAGGACACGAGAAGGCCCCGAGACCTTACAACAGAGGCTTCCTCGGGGCCGCCCCCGTGAAGAACAACATGCATTCTTGTACCCAAGCTTACTGAGCCTACCTAACGAAAAAAAAGTACTTGTCGGGTCGTGGTCACCGTCGTCGGCATCATTGTCGCCATGGGTGGAAAGTGGCTTGAATGAGAGCGGGATATGACAGCCACCTCCCAAGTGAGCTGCCGGCCGATGGGGAAATATGGAACCATAATTACGTTAACACGCGCGCGCTCGCGCGCATGGGAACGCGATGGAATTGCTCAGACGATATAGAGAACTTCCTCTATTCGTGTAATGGGGGGGGGGGGGGGCAAGGGGCCAACCAACAGCGCGCCGAGGGGGGCAAACGCACAACAGCGATACATCTATGTTCTCCCCTCCCCTTCCCACTGTGGTCATCCCCGCCGTCGCGCGAGATCCAACACGATGCCTCCGTCGCCTGGTTGGGCTTGCGAGTCGAAGGGGGGGGGGGGGGGGGGCCGAAACCCGCGGGGCTTGGGCGAGCAGGTCAAGGAAACACGGAGCAGGAGGGTGGGCAATGTGTATGTTGGATATGTAACCAGTTCATTGGTTACCCGGAAAGGCAAGTTTCTACCTGTCCTAGGTACAAAACGCCAGGAGCCATGCCCTTCCTGCCAGCTCGTACACCTCATCGAACGCCCGAATTCGCGAGAGGCAACCGGCCCTTGTACCCGACAGCCGCTCGGGGCCATCGCAGGGGCCGTTTCTTTTTTTTGTCGAGACGCCGCCGCCGTCGGCCTACCTCGGATTCCCATGTCCCGTCACGGTGCATGACGAAAGACTTCACTTGGTGGAGGATTGTGAGAGTCCCAAAGTGTCGTCTTGTCAAGGCTGTCAATTCATTCAGAGCAAATTCCTATCGCCCTGCTGTCCATTGATGATGCGATATACATCCCATTTCCGTGAACCCCTGTAACCGAACGACATGAGAACGTGAACGAGGAAAATGCGTTTTATTTAGAAGCCTGGGGGTGACTGTTAGCAAAATGGGACCGATTGAGGGCCAGAGCATGGGGTTAGGGGGGGCGTACGCAGAGGGGTGAAGAACCATCGGTTCTTGCCGCTGGTGTAGCGCTCCTCCAGAGTCTTCTTCACCGTCTTCTTAGCCTCCTCGCGCTGGCTGACCTCCTTGAAGGTGTCGGCCGTGACGGCGCCCTTCAGACCCTCGAGCTCCAGAGTGTAACGGGTGGGCATCAGGTGGTTGTAGTTGATGGCCTTGACGAAAGGCTTGATCTTGGAGCGCTTCTCCTGGCGGGTCTTCGACATGCGGCGGGTGATCTTGGCAGGGTAACGCTCGATACCGGCAACCAGGGCGTGGCCGTAGGGGTGGGCCTTGTTGCCGCTGTCGACGGGCTGGATGATGACAACCTTTTGAGGGGGGAACCGAGTTAGCATGCGCTACCGCAGTTTCGGGGAGCGTGTATGTGTGTGCGTGTGTATGTTTCGCGAGGCGCCCGCACGGCCGCCGTCCCTCCCTGCCCCCGAGGGCACAATGCTCGTGGTCCGACAAGTCGAGCGCTCGCGAACAACCGGGGATATACAGCGACGCTGCGCCCGGCCTTCCCTCCCTCCCCTATCCCCCCCAACTCTCGTCGGCCGCACCGGGCCCCTCGGAAACTCGCGTGCAGGGCTGGTTTTTTTTTTTGTTTCTTGCGTATCGCAAACATACCTTCTTACCGGCGTATCTGCCGCGGGTGATGATGGCGACTCTGCCGACCTTGAGGAACTTCATCTTGTCGTCGGTTGTCGAGGGCAAACGAAGCTGGGGCTGGGCGTTGGGTGTTTGGGTGTGGTGATGTCGGCTGCAACGAAAAATGTTCCCCCCGAAGTGAGTGAAAAATCGCCTGGATTAATCCTGTGGGCTCGTAGGGTAAAAGGGACTGTGGCTAGTGTGGGTGGCGCAACTCCGGGACGTGCAAGCGTTGGCCCCAGCGTGCAGGAACGCTGATTGGCCGGGCTCTTTTGGGTGCACGCTTTTGGAGGTCCCATTCGGGGGGGGAGGTGGTGGATAGCGGACAGCGACGAGCGAGCGGGTGGGCGGGGCTCGTTTCCGCAGCCGGTGCATCTGGATCCTACTATGTACCTACCTATGCCATGGATGGATGGATGAATCGTAATGAATACGCTCAAGTACCCGGCATAAGTATATTCCAATTCAGGAGGTACTAATCTCCATACAGTATGTACATATCCCATGTGTAATGGGATTCCAGCGGTTGAGTGAGTGAGCTAGGCCGACTCCAGCTGTCACTGGCCACCGCCGGCAACCTACATAAGTACAGGCTATCAGCTGCGGGATCGGATGCCCAACCCACCACACCCGCCAATAAGTCCGACAGCCCGAGGTCACCGTGAACATACGTCTACTACTACATCCATTACTACTACATACATCATCCGTCGGCCCCAGTCCCGGACCACGCCGCAGCACCGCTTACCACCCGAGCAAACAACCAACTCGGTCACCATGGCACCCCCCGCATACATCATCTCCAAGGCGGCAGACCCCTTCTTCGCGCTTGCCATTGGCATCGCCGCCGCCGTCACGCGCATCAACCGCGAGGAGAAGGAGAAGGGAAAGACGACCCAGCAGACGATGCAGTCACTGCAGAGGTAAAGTGGTCGACGACCTGGTTGCTACATGCTGGACACTTGCTAACTAGCATGGCTCAGACGAATCAGCCTGGCCACCAAATCGGCATGATGGGACGGACGCCTGTCATACGTCCAGTGACGGCCCATATTCCTTCTTCATCGCCTCTCTCACCATCTGGCCACACAGCTTGGCCGTTGGGTTGGTTGCGACGGCCAGTCCCTTGGCAACCTCGTTGCCGTAACGTCCGCCCAAGGCAAAGTCTCGAGACGCCGCCTCCTCAAACTCGACCACAGCCCAGCCCGTCTCCTTCCGGCTTGGGTCCACGTCCAGGACCGCACCCGTCGACAGGGACTTGGCGGTCGCGTGGTAAATGGCCGCTCGTTGCGTATGGGCCAGGGACAGCGTCTTTCCGGCCTGCGGTGAAATGGCGGCAAAGAGGCTGCGGGGGGTCAGGGCCGCGATGGCGTCGTCGAGGTCGGATAGTACTAATACCGCGGCCTTTCTTCTGTCCGACCCCTCGGCATTCTGGACCAGAGCTCGTGAATCCGATGTTTGCAGCAGCACAGCGTCGCCGTAGAGCCTCCTCAAGGCTTGCGCCCTGTTGTTGCGAGCGCTGCCGTACTTGGGGTACTCGGAGATAAGATCGCCGAGGCGGGACACGCAGGTGCGGTACTCTTCGATGGGCTCCAGCGCTGTGGTGGCCGCCTTGAGGCCGGCCAGTTGCATCTCAAGCTGTTGCATCGATAGAATGATGTCGCGTTCCCGTTGGGCGACTCGTTCGTACACGGCCGGATCTGGGAGGTTGGGGTCCTTGGGCAGCGAGGGGTCGACCATGACGGCGCTCATGGGATCCGCTTCCGGGTCCCTGATCTTCTCCAGAACATAATCATCGCGGCGACTGAGCTTGGCGGGTTCCATGTTGCTCTGGGGCGATGCCATGAGATGGGACGCTGTGAAGTCTTGGAGCCGAACTGCTAGGGGCGTGGCACATGCGACGACGGCGACCTATTTGGGTGCAAAAGGCGCGAGCGGACGACTAGGCGTGCTCCACACTCGGGCAACGAAGCTGGCGGGCGTGGGGGTATGCGGAATACGGCGGGCGTGGAAAGGATGAATGGGCTTGGCGAGCGTCTCAACAACAAGCAGGTAAGCCAAAGGCGACGATGAGTGGTGGAATGCAACAGCCGGCAGAAATCGCAACGCAATCCCGGACGCCGGCTTACATACGTACAACGATGCTGGGTGATGGTTTCGGGGTTACCTTAATCCCAGGCCATCATGGACGGCGCTTCTCTCTGCCATCATCATCATCATTATCATGGCCATATGGATCCCCGCTGGAGATAACGCTGGTTGGCCCGCCGCCGCTGGCCGCGATTAGCCGAGCCGCCGCAGGACCCGCCCCGAGCCTATCGAACGCGGCAGGCATTCCGCCGTCCGACCTCAAGTCAACCACCCGAGCGCCCTGAGAGGTCCTCACTGGCAGCCGCCCTCTCTCTGCGTCTGTCCGCGCGCCTTGCCGCGGATCTGTTGACTAAGCGACGGGCCTCGGGCCTGGGCATGGGGGAAGGGCGCACCACGGGCGGAATTATGCAGCGGTGACAGAGAGCCGGGGGCCGCCTCTGGCCGGTCCCGCCACGGACACCGACGACCAAGCATGCGGTCGCCGTCTCTCGCATGCCATCATATGTATTGCCCTCCGAGCACCCGGCCTTTCCTGCCCCTTTCCAGATGCCACCAGTGCTCCGTGAACACCCCATAACCTCCTTTGTCTTTCGTCACGAGGCCTCCTTGAACTCATCACGGGATAAGCCGCTTAAACCCATCGTCTACACAAACACACACTCAGACGCCCCCCTCCGCGCGCCTATACGCCACACACGCACACACACACACACACGCAAACCATGGCACCCTCGGCCATCACAAACTCCCCTCCCTCATCAACAGCCTCGCCCCAGGCTACCCAAACAGACGCCCATGGCCACGCAGACAGCTATGCCGTCCAAGCCGGTGTGGCCAACTTCCAGGGCTACGACCATGTCACCTGGTGGGTAGGCAACGCCAAACAGGCGGCATCCTACTACAACACTCTCTTTGGCTTCAGGACCGTCGCCTACAAGGGCCTGGAGACTGGCAGCCGGTACATTACCTCGCATGTCGTGGCCAACGGCGACATCCGCTTTGTCTTCTCGTCCCCTATCCGCTCCCACGCCCACCTGCCCCAAGATGAGCCCATCAGCGACGCCGAGAGGGCCCTCCTCGCCGAGATGCACGCGCACCTCGAGAGGCACGGCGATGCTGTCAAAGACGTCGCCTTCGAGGTGGACAACGTCGAGGGCGTGTACGCCAAGGCCGTGGCCGGCGGTGCCGAGTCGGTGCAGGCCCCCACCACGATCCAGGACAAGCAGCTCGGGTCCGTCCAGACGGCCGTGATCCGCACCTACGGCGACACCACGCACACCCTCATCTCGCGGCACGGCTACACGGGCCCCTTCCTGCCCGGGTTCCGGGCCGCGGCGCCGCCGCCGTCGTCGGTCGCCCTGCCGCCGGTGAAGCTGGCGCGCATCGACCACTGCGTCGGCAACCAGTCGTGGAACGACATGGTGGCGGCGTGCGCCTTCTACGAGCAGTGCCTCGAGTTCCACCGCTTCTGGAGCGTCGACGACTCGCAGATCAGCACCGAGTTCTCGGCCCTCAACTCCATCGTCATGGCCTCGGCCAACAACGTGGTCAAGATGCCCATCAACGAGCCGGCGCCCGGCAAGAAGAAGTCGCAGATCGAGGAGTACGTCACCTTCAACGCCGGCCCCGGCGTGCAGCACATCGCCCTGCGCACCGACAACATCCTCGACACCGTCGCCGCCATGCGCGCCCGCGGCGTCGAGTTCATTTCCGTGCCCGCCACCTACTACACGACGCTGCGCGAGCGCCTGCGCACCGAGCGGCGCGCCTGGGAGCTCAAGGAGGACCTCGACGCCATCGAGCGCCTCAACATCCTCATCGACTACGACGAGGGCGGCTACCTGCTCCAGCTCTTCACCAAGCCCCTCATGGACCGCCCCACCGTCTTCGTCGAGATCATCCAGCGCGAGGACTTTGAGGGCTTCGGCGCCGGCAACTTCAAGAGCTTGTTCGAGGCCATCGAGCGCGAGCAGGCCGAGAGGGGGAACCTGTAGGAAAAAGAAGGGTGGTTGTTGTTGTGAAACTTGTGTACGATGGAACGAACGGGGAAGGCATGAGTCATGAGACCACGAGGCGAGCCACGATTACCCGCCGCATACCACCCACACCACATATCTGCGGGTGCGGCTGTCTATTGATTCGTATAAAATATCGGGAGGGGGCAGGAAGTCAGCAGGTAGCAGAGGCCCATATCGCCCCTACCAGACCCTCCTACTCTCCCCCAACGACGGCCCAGACCCGGCCGGTCTTTATGGTATCTAGTATATACATTGATAATTTCTTCATCCTGGTTCGGGAATCCTTTGGCCCCCATCCCCAATTGCCGCCGCCGCCGCCGCCTGACTGCCGAGGGGCAAGGATGGACCTCCAATCGTTCGTGACGTCGTGTATCTATCGAGTGACTGCTACCAGGGCCACCACAACAAGTATGCTCTCTATACCGTTGCTCGGCTCTTCCCCTTTCTCCCCCAAAGAATCCCCTCGCGCGGTGGGGGCCTCGTGCCGGGACAAGGCTGCGTAGAGGGTGGTGATGGTATGTGGCCAAGAGCCGGATGGTGCGTTTTGTTCACCGCAAACCCCAAGCTTTCGCTCCTTTGGGGAGGGGCGTGATATTGTCCACCTTTTTTTTTCCCTCCTCAGGGGTCGATTTCCATGGCCCCATCGCCATTCACGTGGGCGGCCTCCCCGTCGGTACCATTCGTGACCACGTCGGTTTGGCGGCCCGCCTGCGGCCTCGTATCGCTCTGGCAGCCCGGGCAGTTGTGGAGGACCTCGTGGGCGAACAGGTCGCAGTCGATGCAGAAGTGGTTCCCGCAAACCTCGCAGGCGTAGCGGCTCGACTCGCTCAACGTCTTGAGCGGGTTGGCCTTGCTGGCGGGTTCGGCCTTGTCCTTGGTCTTGCCCCGGGGCTTGGGGGGCTCGGGAAACGGGGTCAAGCACGCGTAGCACGCTTCCGAGCGGGCGGCCTGCGACCACGGCACCTCGACCCAGTTGCGCAGGGGAAACAGGTGGTGGTAGGAACGGGCGAGGTGGGTGGACAGGATGAGGGTCAGGCCGCAGCCGGGGCACTCGGCCGGGAGGCGACACACGCGCGACCCGCAGCGGGTGCAGTCGTAGCCCTCGCGCGTCGGGCGGTTGTGGCAGGCGCAGTAGTTGATGGTGTCGCTGGGGGCCAGCGTGCGCGAGGGGAAGCCCATCATCAGCAGGCTGGCGGTGCTCTGCTCCTGGGTGCGCGTGGCCGGCGGCGTCGTGAACTCGATCAGCAGGTCGCGGAAGTGCTGCTCGTGCAGGGCTATCCGGTAGCCCGACTCGTCGCCGCCGTTCGTCTTGCTGCACAGCTCGGCGCAAATGGCGACCTGGGCCGAGATGCCGACCACGGACACGCGGATGCGGTCGGTGATGAGCGCGCTGATGGTCTCGTGGATGTCGCTGGGGTCGCTTGACATGAGAGCGCCGTAGACGACGAGAACCTCGCGCGTGCCGTGGGACGGCGTGTGGCTGCGGGCGCACGGTGAGAAGCAGGTCATACGTCACAAAGTCTTTCCTCCATACTCACAAGAGGGCGCCTCGGCACATCTCGAGGGCGTTTTGCAGACTGGGGCTGCCCTGGGGCTCCTGTTTGGTCCACTCCTGCAGCTTCTCGAGATGATCGGCCGGGTTGCCGCTCATATCGCTCATGCGCACGGCGACACCGTCGCGCATGCCCACGATGGCCAGCTGCGAGATGGGGTTCTGCTCGAAGTACTCGCGCACGAAGTCCCGGGCGTAGGCCATGGTGAGCTCGTGCCGGCTCGGCAGGAGGTCCTTCTCGAGCATGGCAAAGGACAGGTCCAGCACCAGCACCAGGTGCCGGATGATGCCTCGCTGCAGGGGCGTCGTGTCTTTAAGCAGACGCGCCCGCTTCTGTGCCTCGGCAAGCCCTTCGGCGCTGCCCAGCAGTGTCCCGTCGGCCCCCTCTACCACGGCATCCCACGACCGCTGTATGTCCTCCCAGGCGGCCTTGGCCGGCTTGCGACTTTTCTTGCCGTCGGCGCCAGCCTTGCGTCCTCGCGTGTCATGCGAGTTGCCGGCCAGCATGGCGTGGTCGCCGTACTCCTCGTCGGAGCCATCTTCGGCCTGGAAGTCGCCGTCGGAGCCCGGCATGGCGGACGAGGGTGCGGTTCGAGTCGGTCGGACGGTCGATCGGCCAGTCGGTCAGTCGGGGCGGGCAATACTCGCAGTGTAGCCGTGCTGCTCCCGACGTGCGGAAAGATAGGTGTCTGGGAATTGGTCATAGAAGGGCCACGGGCGACCTGAATAATAATAAGCGTGCTGCGTGCCCGTGCACGCTGGAAAGCCACCTCCACTGGAATCGGGCGACGTCCAGCCCTGGACGAGAGGTTTCAAAGGCCGTTGAGGTCCCGAGTTGGATTGTGTGCTGTGTCCCGGGAGACGTTGTCACCAAAGAAGATTGGCAAGGCTGGAAGGGTTGCACGTCACGCAGCCTCGTCTTTGGCCTGGATTGTGGAGATGCCTTTGCGACTGGGAGGTAGGTAGGGATTCCAGAATACTATAAGTCAGTGCGTACTTACTTACCTCTTAAAGCATGTATGTACCTTCTAACGACTTGGGTAAGTACATCTTAGCCTACCTTCCTCGGAAGCGCTACAGTGTAGTACCAATGGAAAAAAAAAAGTATAGTACTACTTGCTTAGCATAAAAGATTTACAGGAGCAAGCAGCCCGCCCATCATACGGGGACACAAATCTACAAGATAAAAGACGTATCCTCACTGGGCACCGACCTGGTCAGGAACAAGAAATGAAGCCCCATATTTGTACGTCGGCCACATCGGTACGAGCTTCGCCAAGGGATAGCTGAGAGGTAAGTATTGGGTTCCGTAGGGCGCTGTAATTCAGCCGGTTCACGTAAAGGGTGCTGGCGTCGCGTGTGATACTAATATGCAAGCCATCGGAGCACTTGCCGTCTGCCGTCTGCTGTCTGCTGAACAAGTGTTACATATCTGGAGGATTTGCTTCAACCTTCTCGCGCGCGTACATGTCATGTTTTCGTGGTGCGAGTAAAGTGAGAAAAGCCCCGTGGAGATCAAATAGATGTGGGAGCCAAGGCCCCGTGGAACGTTGGAAGAGATACCTTTTACTGCGTATACAGTCCATTGTTTTTATACCCAGCCGTGGTCCACTCGCCCCCGGCATCTGAAATAAGATGAAAAATGCAGGGTGCCTCTATGATGTGCATATCCTGGGCTTTCCAAGATTACAGTATCCATCCAGCCCCCCAGGCTTTCGTATATAAGCATGGATGTACTGACTCTGCGTTGACGACTCACCCCACCAGCCCAAAAAAGAATGCTTACCCCAGAGAGGTCCTCCGTCCATATCCCACTCCGTATTAGTGATGGATGTGGGGAGTATCAACAGGGTGAACGGGCAAACCAGGCTGGCTGATGGCTTGCCCAGAGTGCCTGAGAAACGGACAGTCCCTCCCTCGGCACGGCCCCCAAAATCATCTGCATGGAGACTTCGAACGACAACCGCCTTCCCTACAGCTTGTCGCCGGAGTAGCCGAGAGAAAAGAAAAGAAAGAAAAGAAAAAGACCTGGAACAAAGATGGGCAAACGTGGAGAGCCTCTGGTTTGCTAAATTGGGACTGTACCCACCACCAATCAGAGGAGTTTTTCCCCCTCCGGTTTATTGCTAGAAGCCATCTTCGACGGGCCACCTTGGCACGCACACGGGCTTGTGTGGCTTTGCAGGGTCTCGGATCTACGAACTGCTTGGCTGCTACCCGACCACTCACATCTTGGCGGGTCGAAAGCGCCGGGGGGGCAGCCAAACGCTTCCGTCTGTACCATCGGGTGAACCGAGCACTGACTCACGCAATGGCGGCGACGGGGCGGCTTGTTTCGAGACAACTTAGTTACTAAAACTATCGTACGACCTTGTATACATTAGTCGCGTAAGAAGGGGGTATACTATCGATCATGCTCCTTAATCTGGCCTGCCAACAAGACCACGGACAAATAGGCCGTTCTATTATGCTAGACGTACGGAGCATTGGCCTTCCTCCCCGCCGTCGTGGATTCCGCAGGGCTGCTCCGGGCCGTACCACCCAACCCAATATATCCATCATGGGCCTCGAGGTGTAAGCAGTGGGCAGGCGCGAGCGCACGCGCGGCAGAAAGACCGGTATATACGCCGCTGGATTCGTCGTTTGCGAGGTCTTTCGGGTAGAGCAGGCAGAGGGGGCCTTCAAATCCAGAATAAACGAAGTGGTATACCGTCGAACCAGAACTCCAACTCCGGAATTAAATGAGAGACGCGAATTATAAGTTAGTATTCAGGGGTATCCTGTGGGCCCGCTAACCGCGATGGGCCAGTCGTCCTCCGTAATGCTCGACCAGAAGATCCAAGTCATGACGACGGCGAGGAGGGTGAACAGGGTCTCAAAGAGAGCTCCATCGATTTTGCCCGCGGTGCCGTTGCAAATGTATGGGCTGATGGTGTAGTTGAAGACCTGACCGATGGCAAAGAGGAGCGCGGCTGCCACAAGGTAGGCCATTGGTCGCACTTCGCCCAGTACGCGCAGGACCAGGATGGCCTCGAGAACAAAGAAGGCAACGACGAAGACGAGCGGCAACAGCTGGTAAAGGGTGTAGAGGGCGATATGCCGGTTTCCGTCGGAAAAGTCGTAGCTGGAATTCCAGTACCCGGTCCAGCGGTAGCCGGTGTCGAGCGCAATGTAGCCGGTGCCCACGAGCAGAATGGCACCAGAGATGAACATCAGGCCTATGGAGATAGGTGTGCCGTCGTCGAGAATCTGGTAGCCAACCACAGCATTGAGAAGTAAGATCCATGTCGTAGCGACGATCATGCCGATGTGAATGCCGGTAAATGCCTAGACGCAAATCAGCTTCCAATGCTTGCAGCTCGGAGGGCGGGGTCGAATAGTCGTACAATTCGAACCGTGCTGCTTAACGGGAACTCGCCCACGGTGAAAATCTCGCATATTGAAAGTAGCATGTATCCAATGAGGAACAATTGCATTTCCCTAGTAGGGGATTAGCTGTGACTATCGTATGCGACAGCGGGTGACTGACCTTCGGCCCACGGCGGCCTTTTTCCTCTCCGACAAGAGAACCAGAAAGCCGGCTACCAGGACGGCAATGGCGCAGAGTAGGATGGAACCTGACGAGACCATGTCAGCATACGGTGGTTACTGCGGGGGAGGGGGTGCGTAGCATACCAAGATTGCCCAAGTGGCGGCCGCCGCTGAGGGAGATGCCCACCAACTGACATGCCGTCGACTCATCCCAAGGCCCTGACTGGTTGTGGTTGTCGGATAGAAGCTGGAGAGCAGGGTCAGTCTAGGTCGCGCCGAGTCAAGGCGCCATCACATACATTACAAATAGGTAAGGTGGCATCGTGACAGAAGTCCTGTGAGCCGAATCGAGTGCGTTAGCGACATGCGACAGGGAGTGCGAAGAGACCGACATACCGCGAACTTCCCGTAATCTGTCGACCCCATTGTTGCTGGTGCTGCTGCACGGTGATACCGGGCACGGCCAGTAATGCTGCTCCTGCTGCTGCTTCTTGAATGTTCTCTTGGGTTGCGTCGCAGCGGGCGGACGCAGAGTTGAATTCGTCTGTGCGGGCGCAGATGTGTCGGCTCAGGAGAGCTTAAAATGTGTCGCAGTCGACGCAATTGTTCGCGGGCGACAATGGGTGGGCTGGACGGGTGGATTGTCGTTCCTTTTTTTTTTGCTCCTTCTCCAGCGGTCTTCTCCTGTCTGCCTGTCTGGTTCCAGGGGGTGGCAGCACGCCGGCAGCAGAAGCAACAACGACGACGGTTGCTTCGCTTGCTTGCGGGTGAATGGGGGGGACGAAAGCGTCGGATGGACTGTCTCTGCTTGACTCGCGAGGGAGGGAAACGAGGGAACCGAAGGGTGAAAGTAGCGCCCTGGACTCGGGAATAGGCTGGCGTACTGGCTGGCCCGACTCCCTGTTCCTGGAAGTGTGGGTCGCGTCGGGAGGGCGTCTTCTTCGGGACGACCTCGATCGATTTTCGGTTCTGTTTGTTCACTCGTACCGGCTTGCAGTGGCTTCTTCCCAACCCCCTCCGGTCGCAGCGTAGGTAGGGCCGATTCCGACAGAGGGCTTCAAAAATTGGGCAACGCAGCGGCGGTATCCAAAAGCGTGGGCTGTTCGTTCCGCGGCGAGCGGGGGTGTGTGTGTGAAGAGAATGGGAGGGTGGTGAATTGGAGGCTGGAGGGGCTGGAATGCCCGCGGGTGGGTTTACCGGCGCGAGGTTCCAAGCAGGTTTTCTCGCCAGCTGGTAGGGCGGCTGTTGCGAAGACCCGTGTGGTTTCGAATGGAATGAATGCGCATGGCCGTTCCCGGGCAATTAGCAGCTTGACTGGCTCCAGAAGGATGGGACGGACGACATGGATGTGGGAAGAGAGTGAGAGAGAGAGAGAGGGCTAGCCGGAGGCGGAGGGAGAGGGAGAGGGAGACCAGGGACACACACAGGCTCCAGGGCGCCAGTGCCCTCCCAAGCTGAGGTTATTAAACCGGCGGCATCGCGTGGAAGAAGCCGCTCCTCGGACTACCTCTCGTCCATGCCTCCCTAGGGGATCCTACTGGCTGGCGAACCCCCCCCATGCATCCAATCCATCCCATCCATGGAGCCATGGCAGAATGGGGATCCAGCAGTGCCCTACCATCCAACATAGTGCGCTACAGCAGCCGCTAACCACGGGTGCCGCAGGGGCCATAATGCGCGCCAGCAAGGGCCATAATGTGCCTGCCAGGCTGCCAGGCTTGCCAAGTCCGGCGCTACTCCGCTCCCTACTTGCCTGCTTGGGGGACGCGCTCCGAGGGCTTGAGGCAACCCTGTCAGCGATCGGACGCCGCCCCTGCCTCTTCGGGCCTTTGGTCCTCGACGAACTTTTGTCCAGAACTCATACCTAATACTCCATACATAGTACGAGGTCCCCAGAAACTATGGACGCGCCAGACCCGCAAGCTAGCAAGCATCATCGTTTGCTGCCCGCTCGTCCGTCTCATCGCCCCGTGATGGAGGATGCAGGATGGGGATGCATTTCTTTGTTGAGGGAGGGGGAGCGAGCAGAGCCCTGCCGCTGCCGCCGCCGCCGCCGCCGCCGCCTTGTACGAACCCAAATGGGCGTCGTGGTGCCGGTGCGACGGCCCCCGGCTGCCACGAGGTTCAGGCCCGGCATGAGGGCATAAGGCATGAATGTGTGCGACTCCTTATTAGATGACGGTACGGCGCACGATGCGACGGAAGGAAGAAAGCCTGCCGCGCTGGCGACCCGTCTGATCGCGCGCACGCGCGCCACTCCGGCTCTTCGGTCAACATCCTCTCTCGATCTGGTCCCCTCGTCCGGTTGCGCCAAGTCGGTGGCGTTATGTAAGTAATTTTGCTGTCTTTATGCAAGGTGAGCTGTTCGGCTGCTCTGCTCTGCTGTCCCTCGACCCCCGCCACTAATTGACTCTCTGGCGTCCATCCATTGATACCACCACCAACCATCACCAGGCTATCGATCTTTTTTTCCCCCCTTGTACTCTCTGTCATGGTGGTCCAGTCATTGCTTATCCATGATGATGCATGGATTCCCGAGCGCACTCGTGGCGCATGGCCCGTGGCGTCTTGCCGTGGACGTCAGACCCTGACGCCAGAACCACTCCCCGTCTGTTCTGCTCAGCTGCCACATGCGCCGATTAGCCGTCTGATCCATTCCAGATCCGCTGGATGCGACGGCCCCGTCTGCCTGTGAACTAGCGGAGCAATCTTGGATGAAGAGCAAAACGGTCAAGTCATCCATTCATATTGCTTTTCTGCGAAACCCCTCCCCCAACCCCCCAGCCCCCCCGATCAGCCCATCAGCCCGTCACTCCCTCCCTCCCTCCCCACATCGATACTGTCCATCGTCGTATGTATTCCGCACTATGGTCTCAGTCGGCGCCGAGCGTCCTCTAGCTTTTTGCCTTGGCCCGTCCGCCGGCTGTCTGCGAGCTGACCACGATCATGAACTCAGCCCTGTACGATGGATGAATGCCTCGGTTCCATGCCCGCATGCTTACTCCCATAGGCTCTGGGAGCCGGTGTGAAAGTCTGGAGAGTGAGAGCCAAGGGCTCCGGTATCTAAGCAAGTACCTACTTCTCAGTTGCGTACTATACCTTCAATGCGACCTGGCCTTTGAGCAGTGGGTATGGATCGGCCTCTCGCCTGTGTCTTGCCTCCCACATCAGTGGCGGCGGCTTTGTCTAGGAGACCTCCCTCCACCTCTCCCGGTCGATCCAGCTCCCTGTTCACTGTCCACGAATCGGTATTCCATTCCGCAGAGGCTGATGGACATCCGGGTCGTGTAAGTACAAGTCCGGCTCCGGGTAGCTGCCTAACCTTTTACACGAGGCCGAGCACCCGAGCCTGCAGCTTGCCACTGCAACGTGTGCCGTTGCCGAGCGCGGCCGGCTTCCGAGCCCATCAACCGGGCAAGTCGGGCATTCATGAGACCCCTCAGCTCGGGAACGGCGCCCAAGGTGCCAACTGTCCCCCGACTTGACTACCTACCTACCTAGCTAGTGTTGGAGCGCTGTTAGCCAAGGGCGCATGGCCGTTTCGCCATCTCTCCCTTCCGCCTTCCCTTGCATATGTATGCATACTTCACACATACGGCGGCAAGCGGCACTGCCGTCCGGGGTCTGTCAGGTCTCAGCCACCTCTCCGATCCTACTGGGCAGCGGATAGGGCGTCCCAATTCCTCGTTGGCTTTCTGTCGTCCAATCATGGTGTTGCTGGCTACTGGTCGTGCTCGCTTATGCAGTGGCACAAGTGGTAGTCGAGTGGTCGAATACTTAGTACTATACCCTCCCCAGAAATAGCACCGAGGCTGTGTTGGAACCCGCGTCCATCATCACACCCACCCTCTGAGCCTCTGCTCTCATGAGCCATGATCCTCAGCCACATCATCGAGTGCGTGGCGTATGACAAGGCTGGATAAGCGGTGGCGAAAGTCGTTCGCGGTAGATGGCAAGCTGAGTGACACCAAGCAAAATAGTAAGAGAAGCGGCGAAATGGTAGTGAAGCACTGGTAGCAGGCCGTCGCTTCCCGGACAGCCCCATGCTATGGACACCGGATGCGGCACGACAAAGGCGTAAGTAGTCGCAACAGCCCGGGTATCACATCTGATGGGGACAACCAGGCGTTTGACGGTACAGCTAGAGGCACAGCGGCTTCGGGCGAAATTCGGTCGGGATCGTCCAGCCGGGTATCGGAATATCACCATCAGGATAGCCAATGCCATTCCCCAGATACGGCGGCATGCCACTCGCAGGGCGCAGACCACTCGTCCTCACACGTGCAGGAGGGTTGACGATTGCTGGGGAACCCATCATGCAGTGGTCATGTGCCTGTTGTAGTAGACACGAGTGTCGAGCTATTGGCGTGAGATTGGGTTTATTCATAGTTTCGCAATGACAAACGTCTATTTACACAGAAGGTTTATTCAGAAGTTACTATTCACACTTCGGTCCATCTGTCCGTGGCATCCTGTCGTTTCGGAGGAGAGACTTTGCTGGTTCGCGGAGTTCCTAAGCAGCCACGCATGGCGGGCGGCCACTCTCTACACAGCCGCCATTAGTTGCTATTGCTAAATAGATGCATCTAAGAAAACCGCCGTCAATATGCCGAATTAAAGTACGAACGCTGAAGCCAAGGGGGCAATGGTGGTACTCACGGAGGTGCGAGGTAATGAATGTCGTGATGGTTCCCCCCAAAGCACCGAATACCACAGGAACCCAGCTGTCCCAATTTCCCACATGCTACTGGGCTTCAGTCAATGGCCAAGCAGCACAATATATTCGGGGAGCATGGTGTCCTCTGCAATTCCAAACGACGTATTCATCGGTGCCTTCTGCTCAGTGAAAACCCAGACTTCGGGTTAACCCAGTCGACCCTCGGATAGCTTGGATATCATAAACACTCATCATGTCTGTTCTCGAATACCGTTCGCTGGGAGGCATGCGCAACGCAAATACTCCGTATTATAAGATAAAGTACGCCAGCTCTTGCCCTGGGTTGTATCTAACAGCTTGGGTGGGCAGAACAGAGACCGTTTTGCCACCTAGCTGCATTTCATCCGTATAGTCGAACGTGAGTTAAGTATAGAAGTTGCAGTGTCCCTGGGGTCCATCTAGAAACTATATAGTATGTCTACGTCGTTCAAGCCTCTCATATGCTCTCGTAGGACTATCTACTGCTAGGCAGAGCGAAAGTTAGGACACTTACAGATATTTCTCGCCTTAAGACCATAACCTCGGCCATCTGCACTGGCTATATAGAAGACAATTGTATTTCTTAAAGACTATTGCCTAGGACCGCAACGTGCACGGGGTACCTCAGCACGCCAGGCCTTTATCAGAAGACCGCGGCCTCATCGCTGGTAATTGGATGACTTGGTCTTTGATAATCTGTACCCTGAGTGCGCGGAACATGGGTTATGATTAGCAGCCGCAGTAGAGCGAAGAAGGGAAACTAAAGGTGACGAAGGCTGGCCGTACAAGATAATACACTGAATGTTATCGCCATTTTCGAACTCCAGATGCCCTTTGATATTTGTATGGATTACTGGTAAAATGTCACGATCATCGTTGGCTGCTGAGATGTTGGATGGGCTGAGTCGGGTGAGTGAGCAGCTACATCCAAATTACAGGCCGAACTATTGCAGACAAAACCACAACTCCTACCACCCCAGGCCATCGGCGAAGCTGTCTTCCAAACGAGGAGTAGCACCGTCGACAGTGTTTTGCTGAGTGACCGGTATCAACCAAATGAACTGGCAAGTTCCAGGTTTGGGTTGGCTGCGATTCCCAATATCGAAATGCAACTAGAACCGGAGTGCGGCAATGATTTTTCTCCCCGCCGCCGTTGGAATTAGACCGCCAAAGGTCATCATCTCGTTCACATGGTGGTCAGGTGCTGTCACGGACGGTTGTAGTGCGAGTGCATAACCACCTTCCGGTTGGAGATGCTGCCCACAAGAGCCGCCTCGTCCAGCAGGCATGCTCCTCTAACGTCTCCCGAGAGAAGTCTCCGCGGGCACCTCGCCGCCAGAGACAGGGATTGGGAATATTGCACCAGAGAAATGAACGACCGAGAATTGTACGGGTACCATCTACAGGATCAAGAGCTGCGTAGGTCGGCATCGCTGTCGACCAGGATTCGGGAAGCTGCCCACCATGGGCATGCAGAGGCATGCTTACGTAAACCAGGATCTCGTTGTCATCCGGTAATGTTTGGAATATGTCGGGACTCTTGCTGCAACTTGCGAGGGGTTCCAAGCCGCCGAGGAGGATGGGCCAGCGCGGGCCGGGTTCGACCGCGGTTCGCAACCTCACGCGCAGGGCAGAGAGAGGCCGGGCGGTCTTGGCGAACCGCTGACGAGAGTCAGCAGACCCGATCGAGTTCCACGGGCTGGTGCGTGACGAGATGAGATCTTTTACTAATACGTGTGTGATGAGATGCACCAAGTTTGCAAGGAACGATGGATGGCACTGGAGCAACCCTAAACGGTCCATCCCACGGGGAAGAGCCCTCCTCCCTCATGGAGATTGTTTGGGGAAGCGGGGAGGAGCCGCCAACGGCCCAACGGGCTGCCTTACGGCCCCCCCCCTCCTATGTACATCCCATACCTCCCAGGCTCGCCAGGCAGGATTATAGGCCAAGCCGCCAGACCGCCCCCCGTCAGAACGGGTCCTATGACGGCATCGTGGGTCTGTCGGCTGAGCCTTGTCCAGGCATGGAGCCGAAGCTCGTGATCAGGGTCCCCATCGACGGTACGTGCAGTGGAATGGACTGTACGATGTAGTCGGAGGATGGATGTGTTGAGCAACCCGGACGCCGCCGTCAGCTCGCACCGACGCGGCCGATGCCAGGTATCGGGTTAAAAAAGAAGGAAAAAAAAACAAGAATAAAACGAGGACACGTACCCGGGACAAACACAGTTGGTTGCATGTAGTAGGTAAATGAGTCGAGGGGAAACGGCTGGCTGTCGGGCAGCAAACTTGATGGGTGGTCCAACGTTAACCTTACATAGGTCAGGGAGGCAGTCAGTTCTCGCCAAAGCGCACTGTAACTCTGGGCATCTCATTCATACTATCCGAGGGCCTACAGTATCCATCCCATTATCTGTACGGGCAGCTACATACGTATGTATACTAATAACCTCTCTTGCCTGCTTGCCTAGTCGACGGAGGGGGCGGTGATTGATTGTGGGCGTCTAGACCTTGGGTATCCTGACTCGCAAAGCAAAGCCGCCGGCGTCAATTCTCCATGGTCCGGCCCCAGCCCCGCGGACCTGCGCCCGCAGAACACAATCTGGCCGTCCGTCGCACGCCGAGCGCGCTTCGCTTTCGCGCGGGCGAGCTGAGTCGCCCGGCTACAGGTCGATGTGCCTGGAGACATGGCGATCGACAATCTCTGCCCTGCATCCGGCGCAAGCCAGGTGCGTCAGCCTACAGCATCAGATGGGGACCCCCCGGGGGTTTGGCCGTCAACCATTGGCGGCCAGACCTGGACAGGACAGTGTACGTCTCGGCTCATCCAAGCCGCGCGCTGGCTTGGCTGCGAAGGCATATACCTCATCCATACGACGGATACGGGCAGAAAAGCAAGGCCCCAGGCCGAGGGGCATAGGCAGGTACTTCGGCAGGACGCCGTGCATACTTACGTAGTGTAGCTTAGGCTGGGTATTGCTACGGTAGCGGCTGGCTAGGAGGCAGTTGGCACCCTTCCAGCAGCTTGATCGGCCGACATCTCAAACCCTCGGGTGACGGTTATGGAGGGTGATCAGGGAGCCGGCGGCCCCGAGCCCTTGGTCCCGCGGCGCCCTTGATACCTAAGTAGTAGGTCGAACGGACGGAGAAGCTTTAAGCTCGACTACACGGCAGTATACGGACAGTGAGGATGCACTGGCTGCCGCACGTGAGACCCCTTGAGGGGCCATGAGTCCCATGCTGCCATGGATGATGATGCCCCCACGACCATGAAGCATGGAAGGCCTGGCTGGGAAGGATCCACGGATGGATCCACACGAGGTCTGATAGCCCCCGTTGGTTGTAGTACATGGGGAACGAGGTCTGGAGGCGAGAGGTATGTATGTACAAGTAGCCCGTAGGTAGTACAGAACCAATCCCAGGTGTGGGAGGACGGGATGGATGGGCGCGCTGGGCGGCTGACGATAACCCGCGCGTACTACGTATGCCTGGGGTAACCTAGGTA
This sequence comes from Nigrospora osmanthi, assembly GCA_029489945.1. Classification (NCBI taxonomy): domain Eukaryota; kingdom Fungi; phylum Ascomycota; class Sordariomycetes; order Amphisphaeriales; family Apiosporaceae; genus Nigrospora; species Nigrospora osmanthi. Next base: position 1,781,118 of record CP120494.1, on the reverse strand, counting down.
GGTAGAGAAGGCGCTGAGCAGCGCCCCGGCGGTCTGGAGCCTGGGTACGCCGCCCGCAGCCGGTGCCCGGGCCGGCCGTGGGCTGGCTGGTAGGCATGAAAGAGAGTAGATGGGGATGCATAGGAGACAGACAAATCGACAGGTCGCGCGCATAGTGGTACATAGTAGGAACGAGGGCCAAGAGAATGGGATGGGATCCTGGGCACGCGAAGCGAAGTTATGGGAAGGCGGCGTGCTTGGGAAAAGGGGGGGGAGTTACCTACTATTGCCTGCCAACTTGCTCGCTCCCGTCTGTCCGTGCAGCGCCTCCCGATGCAGATCGGGTGTGTCTATTTGTATGTTCCAGCGTTCTTGCGCGGCCAGGGACAGGAGACAGAGAAAGAGAGAGAGAGAGACAGACAATCGAAAGAAGCAAGCTTGAACGGTCTCGGGCGCAACAACCCAAATCCTCTCCGCCCTGCCGCCTTCCCCCCCGACTCTTGCGTCGCGACTAGCCCACCCTGTGTTGCCAGACATCCATCCCGAGCATTGGAAGACTGATAGTTTCCAGCCGCAACCCGTTCAACCTCACTCTCCCCTTCCCCGAAACCCGTGCTCAGTCAACCCATTCCTGCCCGCCCATTGACGTCCCATTGCCCGAGTAAGAAAGAACGCGGCCGATTTCCAGGGAACCCACTCCCCCCCCATCGCCAGCGACCTCGCGTCCCCCCGGGTACTGCTTGCTGGATGCACGACCTCGCGCGGCTACGGCATCACCCCGTGCGAACAGGGTAAGCTGGCCAGAAGACGTACTAGAGAGGAGGTACCTACCCTACCCAGCTGCCCTTTTCGCTTCGCGGGAAAAAAAAAACCAAGGCGAGGGTGGCAGCCCGACGTGCAGGTGATCCCCACCGTGTCTTTGCCGGCCGCCAGTGCCTCCTCCTCCCGCCGGCTTTGGACGAGCTCATGACCAGCGATCAACCCACCGTTCCGACCCCCCAACACTACTTCCCCCCCTCGTGGTCCTTGCCTATTTCTGCGGACGGGAGCTGCTGCAAAACAGCCCCATCACCTTCAAAATTCCCTCCCCAAACCAGTCCCGTCTTCCGTCCAACATCCCCCTCCGAACCCTCACTAGCCGAACCGACCCCGACGGCAGCCAGTCGACGTCATTGCTGGCAGGCCGCGGAGGAGACCGCTCTGGCCGTGACGGACGCCGCGACTCGGACGACTCGGCCGACTCCGATTTCGACTCCTGGACGGACACGGGCGACATCGCCGAGCAGCTGGCCGATGAAGAGGATCCTCTGAGGATCCGCCTCCAGGACACCACCCTCAAGACCGACGACGGCTTCTTCGCCGGCCTTCGCGGCGCCCTCCACCCCCACGACGGCGGCGGCACCAGCAGCAGCAGCCGCCACGGCAAGAAGAAGCACAACAAGCGTGTGCAGTTCCGCCGCTCCGTCTCCAGCCACAGCGACCCGCTGTCCAAGGAGCAGACTGGCGTCGTTAATAAAGAGGCCATCCAAATCCCCGACGTTGCACCTCGTCGCCCCTCGCGCGCTGCCCGCCTGCTAGCCGCCATCATGCCGGGCACGGGGATCCACGGCCTGACGGGCAAGGCATTGCTGTGCGTTGACCCTTTCTCTCCCCCGAAGAAGACGATTGTGTCGGCGTGTCTTGCGTGCTAACCCGCCCGTAGCTACTTCACCACCGTGTTTGTCTCGCTAGGTGTCTTCCTCTTCGGATATGACCAGGGTGTGATGTCCGGAATTATCACGTAGGCAGTTCCCCTCGCCCCCACCCGTTTGACCTGCCGTTTCCCCGGGTCGAGACGTCGTGAAGCTGACGGCAGTGAGCACAGCGGCCCGTGGTTTAGGAGCTACTTCAATCACCCGTCCCATGCCGAGATAGGAACCATGGTGGCCATCCTCGAGATTGGTGCTCTGATCGCGTCGCTGGCCGTTGGGAAGATAGGAGACGTCATCGGCCGCAGAAAAACCATCCTCTACGGTTCCATCATCTTCTTCGTCGGCGGTTCGCTGCAGACGTTGGCGACCAACATGCCCATGATGATGCTGGGGAGAATCATTGCGGGTCTGGGCGTCGGCTCCCTCTCGACCATTGTCCCTGTATACCAATCCGAGATCTCCCCGTCTCATAACCGTGGCCAACTCGCATGCATAGAGTTCACGGGCAACATCGCCGGATACCTCACTTCGGTATGGGTGGACTACGGCTGCAGCTACATAGACAGCAATTATTCGTGGCGAATCCCGCTCGCTATGCAGTGTATTATGGGTGGGTTGCTTGGCATTGGCAGCCTGGTGATTGTTGAGTCGCCTCGGTAGGACCCTGGCCAGAATCCCTCGCTTGAAATGACTGCTGACCATTGGCCTAGGTGGCTCCTGGACCATGACCACGACGAGGAAGGCATTGTCGTCATCGCCAATCTCTACGGCGGCGGCGACATCCACGACCCCACCGCCCGAGAAGAGTTCAGAGGAATCAAGATGGACGTCCTCCTCCAGCGTATGGAGGGCGAACGAACGTATGCCGACATGTTCAAGCGCTACAAGACGCGTGTCTTCATTGCCATGTCGGCCCAAGCCCTGGCTCAGCTCAACGGCATCAACGTGATTTCGTACTACGCGCCGTACGTCTTCGAGTCGGCAGGCTGGGTGGGCCGGGACGCCATTATGATGACGGGTGTCAACGCCTGCACCTACCTGTTGTCTACCTTGCCGCCTTGGGTTTTGGTGGATCGCTGGGGCCGCAGAGTCATTCTTCTGACTGGAGCTATGGCCATGGCCGCGTCGCTGTCCATGGTGTCGTACTTCATATACCTGGACGTACCCTGGACACCGAACATGGTGGTCATCTTTGTCATGATTTACAACGCGGCCTTTGGCTACTCGTGGGGCCCGGTATGTCTGCCCGACTTCGTGCCCTGGACGCTTTGCTCTGGGAACCCGTTGGACCCCCAGCTAATTTTTGGTTAGATTCCCTGGCTGTACCCCCCCGAGATCCTGCCTCTGAGCATTCGCTCCAAGGGCGCCAGTCTGTCCACGGCAGCCAACTGGACCTTCAACTTCATCGTGGGAGAAATGACGCCCATTCTCCAAGACTGGATCAAGTGGCGTCTTTATCTGGTCCACGCCTTTTTCTGCGTCGTCAGTTTTGTGACAGGTAAGCCCGCGCCCCGTCTTTGTGCCGTGGAAGTGGCCGTCTAACCTGGCCCAGTGTACTTCATCTACCCCGAAACGTGCGGTGTCCGTTTGGAGGACATGGGCTCTCTGTTCGGCGACAACACGACGGCCATGGGAACGCCCAGCATCAGGTCGGAGTCGGGCTCTATCCGAGCCCAGTCTCCGGTCGGTTCGTTCCGTGGACGAGCGCCCGCCGACGACATCCCGCCCATGAACATTGACCCGCCAGCGCTCACCCCGGACGGCAAGCCGCACCTCCGGTCCGCTAGTGGCTCGCGTGGCCGAGTGGGCGAATGGCTGGGACGTATCGTCGGGCGGGACCGGGGTTCAAGTAGCAGCCCGGCCAGCGGTGCCAGATACGCGCCTCTCCAGGGAGACGAGCAACGAGACGACTAAAGTCGCGGTGCCTGCGGCATACAGGGCGTTGATTGTCATTCTGCAACGACACGGGATCTTATTTTCAGATATACACAGTATAGACGGTGGGCCGGTTCCCTGGCAGGTGGGGGCCCATGTATGCATGCACAGACAGCGGTAGTTGGGTCGATACAGTTAGTCAGCATTGTTGTGGAGCAGCGATGAGTAGAGACGGGCTTGGGTTGTTGGTGACGATTCGGGAGCAGCGGGTTGGTTACGTGTATGTCTAACAGGGGGCGGATCGTTTGTCGGTCCCATGGACGTTGTTCATCCACGGAGCTTGTTAGTTTTTGTGAAGGTCGAATGGTAGACATTTTGGCAGCGCTGGCACATGCGATTCCCTTTAGACTATACTTTGGCTGTGCGTTCCTTGTGGACATGGCTGCTGCTGCTGCTGCTGCTGCGATGGGATATCCGATGCTTCCTTGGATTGTGATGACCTGGCAACATTGGGGAATCTTGAGACATTGCCATGGTGGCCCCCGGGAAAGCAGATGTGGTGGCCAAGGCGTGGGACGGCACGATATCCTCAGCAATACCGAGGGCAGATGTCGGGCCTGATGCAGCCAGTGACACGCACCGGGGGAGAGGACACGGGATGGCATGTCTCGACATGGTGGGAATGAGGTCGAGACACGATGACGGGTGGACGGGTGGACGGGGGGGGGGGATCTCGGGGCTTTGTCAAGCAAATCTACCTACCTTACCTAGCCGGGAACCCACCCGCCTGGCGGGCTGTCAAACAATTTAGAAAGCCCGTACCGCGAAGGGGGGAGGGGAGGGGGTCGCAATCTACCGCACGGGTAAGCAGATCGTCCCAATTTTAGAGTACGCGACCAAAAGAAGAGATGGAGCAAAAAGGGTCGCTTTTGCGCCGTGTGTCCAGTGCTTTGGTATGGGATGGATTTATGAGGGGAGAACCTACCTAGACATCCATCCAGGGACAGACGGAGGCCCTCCCCCTTCCTCTCTCCGACCCGGACCTGAATCCGAACTCCAGGGGGGGGAAGAAGAAGCTATTACGGAGTACACAGTAGTCTTTTGTATGTACTCCCATACATAATACGACGACGACGACGACGACGACTGGGACGACTGGGAGGCATCCCGCACGCACTACCACACAGTAGACGCCGGATAACTGGGTCTCGTTCTGTCTACAAGCTGATGTATTAAGTGACCCGAGCCAATGAGCTTGTACCTAGCTAGTTCCAGCCGATAGTGGTGGGTGGATGGCGGTAGGATTAAGCACCCGGTATCGAAGGTAGTAAGTAGGGGGGAGTTAGTCCATCCAACGTTGGATGCATTCTAGAATATGCTAGGCAAAAAAACGAAACTTTTTTTTCTCAATCAGTTACGGGCGGCTGAAAGAATGTTATTATTACCTAGGCGCCGGTGCATGCATCCATCTATGGATGGGATGGGATGGGATGGGATGGGATGGATGGATGGATGGACCTTGAATCTTCCACCTCGGGACCTCCAACCTACCTTACATTACTGACCTATGGTAAGTACATACCTACTCAAGGTATAGGTACCTGGGGCTCCTGGGGTCGCACGGCTGGAGGCTGATGGGAGGGGCCCAGGGACACGGCAACGCACTGGCGAGTGGCAGGGTTGACAGGGTGGGCAGGGTCTGGGTCTGCCGCGCGAAGGCGACCTGGCCCGATCCGATACGTGGTCTCATTGACTTAATTAGAAAGCTGCATGGGCAAGCATCGTATTCAGGCCATCCGATTTTCGACGAGCTTCAACGTCGCCGCCGTCGTCGTGACTTTTGCACACTTTCTTCCCCCCCCCATTGCCCTTCCTTCCCTTTCTCCTCCCCTTCACCTACTTCATTGGAAGGGGCGATTCATCCTCCCATCTTCGGACCCACCGAGGAAGCCCGTGTTTTGCTTCCGCTTCTTCGAACTTCCTCCCACCCGATCCCCCCCCGTTTGCACGCTCGCTTGGGGATCCTCCCTTTTTCTTTCCCTTTCAATTTTTTTTTTATTTTATTGTACTTCGGCCTCGTTTACCACGCTCCCCCGGGCAGCAACCCCCCTGAAATACCCAAACTCCTTTGTGTGCCGCCCTCTCCTCTGGACGACCGTTGACCGAGCTGCCCTCCGCCCCTCCTCCGCCTCCTCCTTGGCCCATCATGGCAACTGCTGTTGCCTCGGGTGCCGACCCCGGCCAGGGCCTCCGCCAGCGCAATGTCCCCGGCGCCGCCGATGCCCCCGCGCAGCAGCACCAGGTCGAGCTGGACGAGAAGAAGATACACAGCAAGCCCAAGGTATGCGTGCCCCGTGCCTCCTTCCCTCCCCCCTCCCGGTGCGGCCCCGCCGCCGTGCCGAGCTCGCCAGGCTGACCCCGGGCTGTCCCCGTCTTCAGCAGTCCTCCTTCCTCCAGTTCCTTGACGAGTGGGAGGTTGTCATCGCCCCCGTCATCTTCACCCTGCTGGCCTGCTTGACCCGCCTCTACAAGATTGGCCTGAGTAACATTGTCACCTGGGACGAGGCTCACTTCGGCAAATTCGGCTCGCATTACATCAAGCGGGAGCTCTTCTTCGACGTCCACCCCCCGCTGGGCAAGATCTTGGTCGGTCTGTCCGGCGTCCTTGCCGGCTACAATGGGTCTTTCGAGTTCAAGTCCGGCGAGACGTACCCCGAGGAGCTCAACTACACCTTCATGCGGGCCTTCAACGCCTTCTGGGGCATCCTCTGCATTCCCCTGGCCTACTTCACCGCTCGCGAGCTGAATTTGCGTCGCCCCGCCGTGTGGTTCGTTACCCTGATGGTCCTGTGCGAGAACTCGTACACCACCATCAGCCGCTTCATCCTGCTCGACTCCATGCTGCTCTTCGGCACCGTCGCCAGCGTCTTCTGCTGGTCCAAGTTCCACCGGCAGCAGAAGTACAGCTTCGAGCCCGAGTGGTTCTTCTGGCTGTTCATGACGGGCCTGAGTCTGGGATTCGTGTGCAGCATCAAGCTTGTTGGTCTCTTCGTGACGGCCCTCGTCGGTATCTACACTATCGAGGACCTGTGGAACAAATTTGGCAACACGCGGATGCCCATTCCCACCTTGGCTGCCCACGTGGGTGCTCGAGTGATTGGCCTGATCGTTATCCCCTTCCTGGTCTACCTGTTCTCCTTTGCCCTGCACTTCGCGATCCTGACGCGCAGCGGCCCGGGCGATGCCCAGATGAGCTCGCTGTTCCAGGCCAACCTCGAGGGAAGCGAGATTGGTCGCGACTCGCCGCTCGAAGTCGCCATCGGCTCCAAGGTCACCATCAAGAACATGGGATACGGCGGTGGTCTCCTGCACAGTCACATCCAGACCTACCCCGAGGGATCCGGTCAGCAGCAGGTTACCTGCTACCACCACAAGGATGCCAACAACGAGTGGTGGTTCTACCCCAACCGTGCCGAGCCCGACTTCAACCCTGAGGAGGAGCCGCGGTTCATCGGAGATGGTAGCGTTATTCGCTTGATCCACACCCAGACGGGGCGTAACCTGCACTCGCACGACATCCCGGCGCCCGTCACCAAGTCTCACAAGGAAGTTTCTTCGTACGGCAACCTGACCGTGGGCGACGAGAAGGACCACTGGCAGATCGAGGTCGTCAAGGATGTGGCCTCCCGCGACAGGAGCCGCGTCCGTACCCTGACGACGGCCTTCCGTCTGAGACACCCCGTCATTGGCTGCTACCTGCGGGCTGGCAACGTGAACCTGCCCCAGTGGGGCTTCAAGCAGATCGAAGTCACCTGCGACAAGTCCAACAACCCCCGTGACGCCTTCACTCACTGGAACGTCGAGGCGCACACTAACGAGAAGCGTGAGTACATGTCTGGCACAGCGCCGCTCCCCCCACATCGGATGCCCGTGCTAACTAATTTCCGTTCAGTGCCCCCTGGCGACCCCGGCAAATACCGGTCGCCCTTCTTCCACGACTTCATTCACCTGAACGTGGCGATGATGACTTCCAACAACGCCCTGGTACCGGATCCCGACAAGCAGGACGATCTCGCTTCACAGTGGTGGCAGTGGCCCATCCTGAATGTGGGTCTTCGCATGTGCGGGTGGGACGACAAGATCGTCAAGTACTTCTTGCTCGGCAACCCCTTCGTCTACTGGGCTTCGACTCTTGCCCTAGGCGTCGTGGGTCTGGTAACGGTGTGGCACATCCTTCGATGGCAGCGTGGCTTCCGGGACCTGTCCCAGGAGGACGTGGACCAGATCCACTACTCTGCTCTTTACCCCATCGCCGGTTGGTTCCTTCACTACCTGCCCTTTGTGGTCATGGCCCGTGTGACGTACGTTCACCACTACTACCCGGCGCTCTACTTCGCCATCCTGACGCTTGGATTCCTCGTCGACTGGGCCATGCGCAACCAGAAGCAGGTTGTTCAGTACGTCACCTACGGCGTGCTGTACAGCGTTGTGATCGGCCTCTACGTCCTGTTCATGCCCATCTGCTGGGGCATGACGGGCCCCAACAAGCAGTACAGCTACCTGAAGTGGTTCGACACGTGGCGCATGACGGACTAGACTGCCGCCTCGGTAAGAAGTACCGACTGGATATCTTGTCTACTTTCTGGGCAGGATAGGCTCCTGCGATCTAGAAACAGCCGAGATAAGGGTGGCCATGACCGCAGGAATCTAAACCTCGGAGCTCCGTCCATATCACCGGGAGGGTTACGATGCAGGTAGCACTATGGCCGAAAAGGGAATGCACAGGGTGCAGTGGAGTCTCGGTGGATTTGGTGGATGTACGAATTACCACGGGTATACCTCTTGCGGAGAGGAAGCCCGACGTTGAAAAAAAGGGGGGGGACAAACGTGAAGAACCCACCTGTGTCTAATACAATGATCTCTTTACTGTCGTGCTCTCATCATTCCAGAGTGTTTAGCCGAGTTCTTTCCGTGATCAGTAAGAGTGGTCTTCATGACACTGTAGAATTGGAACGCACGGCAGGCTTCGGTGGGCAAATGAATCCGAGCCGGATTCCCGGTAGGGCACCGGCGGCAGTACGGGCGATCCATGGCGCGCCCCCCCCGAGGAGCGATACCGCGGGGAAGTAACCTCATCATCTGCAACGCATCCAAGCCGGCCCGGCAGGTTTCATCGTCCGAACGCGTGCTGCCATGTCAAAGTACACACATACTAGCATTGAAACGAATGGGCATCGTGGCCGGGGACACACAAAGGTCATGATGCTGCTGCTTCAAACGGGGGCAGCCGTGCCGGCCAGCTCCGTTCTTCGGCATAGTGGAAGCTCCAAGGGGGAGAGAGGGGGGGGGACGGCTCGAACGAAACCCCCCCCGGTAATCCGATGCCCGTGCCGGCCGGGTGGGTTCCTCGTCGGTTATAGAAATGGGATGGATGCATCACGTCAGGGGGCCGGCCTACTGTGCCGGCGTGTTGTCGGTTCACTGGCCCCTCCCCTCCCCTTCCCACCCCTTTTCTTTTATTTTTATTTTTCCGCTTCAATTTCTTTACGTCTTCTTTTACTCATTGAAAACATTTCCATTCGCCCCTCCCCCCAAAAAACTCCTGGACAGGCCCGAGTGGCCTTGATGCTAGTTCTGCTGGTGCTGGCTGGCTTATGTGATAGACATTACAAAGGGGTATCATCCTCCTTCTCCTCCCCGGACCGAGCTGGGCCCCGATGCCCGGGCGGGCGGCGCACTTTCTCTGTGCGGAAAACCACGGCGCCGCGACCCCGATTCCGAACCCCCCGCTCAACGGCCTCTTGTTTTGGTTTGGTCCATGTGTGTGTATGCGTGTGCGTGCGTGCGTGCGTGCGTGCGTGTGTGTGTGTATATGTGAGTGTGCAATGGCGGCCCTGGATCGCAGCGACTCGTGGGAGTCGAGAGCCGAGTTGGGGAGGGCGGGGGCGGCGCGGCCCTCAACAGCACATGCCACCGCCGCCCTTGCTCGCATCGTTCAGACGGACTTGGCGCCCCCCCTGGCCGGGGCCGGGCCCCTTGACCCCGCTCCGCCGATCGTTCAGATCGTACTTGCCGGCGTTGATGTTGTCAAAGATGCGCTCGGCGACGCGCATAAAGGCCATCTCGACGCCCTCGCCGCTCTTGGCGCTCGTCTCGACGTACTGGAGCACGCCGTTGGCGCGGGCCCAGTCCTGGGCCTCGGCTACCGTCACCTCGCGCTTGGAGCTGCCGCCGCTGCCGTCGTCCTGGGCTAGGTCCGCCTTGTTGCCCACCAGGATGACGACGATGTCGGGCTCGGCGATCTGGCGCAGGTCGGACAGCCAGTCGGTAACGTGGGCAAAGGTCTGCTTCCGGGTGATGTCAAAGACGAGCAGGGCGCCCGAGGCGCCCCGGAAGTAGGAGCGCGTCACCGACTTGTACGTCTCCTGGCCGGCCGTGTCCCACAGCGACAGCTTCATGTGTTTCTGCTGGTCCGAGGAGCGCGGCGGGTCGGGCAGGCCCTGGCTGCCGCCGGCGTCGGCGTCGGCGCCCGGGGCGGCGGCCTGGAGGGTCTTGGAGTGTGGCGGGCCGACGGGCACTATGCGCGAGCCGAACTCCACGCCGATGGTGACGTCGTGCTGCGGGCTGAAGCGGCCCTCGCACAGCCGAATCGTCAGCGAGGACTTGCCGCAGCCCGAGTCACCGATGCACACGAGCTTCGCGATATAGTCCCATGGCGGGGCGGACATGGCCGGCGAGGGAACTGTGCGCGCGGGGGGCTGAGAGACGACGAGGAGGTGGCGACGGGGGGAGAGAGAGAGCGGCTGGGAACAAGTGTGGACGCGCGGTCGTGGTTTTCGAGAGGGAGCAAGAGCTAGAGCGAGCGGGACACACGAGCGCAAGCAAGATAACTAAATTGTCTTTGCCCAGCAGAACAGATAAAGACCTCAGGAGGACTAGTAGTTCCCTAGCAAAGTGTCTCGGTATAGGGTTTCCGTGCCGGCGGGTTGGTCTGATCCCTGGTCGCAAGCGCCGAGTAGATATTCTGGGAGGGGGGGTTGCGCGATAAGGCCGAAGGATGGAGGAGAGGTTGCAAGGGCGGGAAGGTTCCGACGACGGGTAGGGAACGAAAAGGGAAGAAGAAATCCGGGGCCCCAGAAGGAAGTTGCCGTATGTCCTTGCCAACGAAGATGGGGTGTGCAGTCAGAGTCGGTTGTCAGAGTTCAGCAACTGCATAGGTTGCAGGCATACACAGGATTCGATGGGGGGTCTGATTGCTTGCTCATCAGTTTGGGATGTGTAGGTAGCAGAGGTGTATGTAGCTCTCTCTACCTTTTGGTCTTAGGTCTGTACTGGGTGTAGGTAGGAGCGCATGGGGCCGGCCTATGCTGTGTGGCTCCGATGGTAGTGAGATGACCTAGGTAGGTACAGGTAAAAAGTAAGGAGGATGTAGAGGTAGGTGGTGACTAATAAAAAGGTACCTCGTCTTGATGGCTGTCTGTCATGAGGGGGAGTGTAGGAGAGAGGGAAGAGGTCAGTAGCCCGCTTGACGAGGCTGGTAGGAGGTGACAGCGCTAACAGACTCATCAGGGCCCGCCGGCAATGACGGTGAAGCGGATTCGTAGACGACACAAGACCTAGGGCGAGAAAGAGAGAGCCGGAGACGGGAGAGAAAGAGAGAGCAGCGGCAGGGATGTCTCTTATCGGTGATGCAACCGGGTCGTGATAAGCCAGCAGCAAAGGCTTGGCTGGGCTAGAATGACCTCAGAAGACAGAGTCTCATCAGATGGACAAGCTGGGGATGGGTCAGCTGGAGCCGGGCCGGACGACAGGAGCTTGTGACAATATACACGAATGGTGGATGGGCATTTAGATAGATAGACCTATATAGCATAGTGCCTGCCTAACCCATATGTACCTGGCGGATGGAAAAGAGTAAAAAGTGCCTGTCCCAAGGTTTGGGATGGCATGCGATGCCAAAATACGCGGAGCCTTCCACCCGCCTTTGAGGAATTCCATTCGTGTAAGTTAGTAGGTGACCTAGGTAAGGTAGGTACATGACTTACCAGGCAGTTGGCATCCATCCATCGTGCTTAGGGATTACCCGCCTCTACAAATACAACCTATGTATGTACCTTAGGTAGCCCAGATCTGTAGACGAGACGCAACACCGGCGATGGATTGCTGCAGGGACCAACCACCGTGACCTCGGTCGGCATGGGGAAAGGGAAAATGGCCAGAGGACCAAACGAAAGCCCTGTAGGGTCAGGTCGGTCAGTCTCCATCCAACCTCCTTCTCCTCCTCTTCGCCCTCCCGCTACCTATCCACCATCCATCCACCCCGTCCCATGGGATCAATACTGTACCTTATGCAGCTACATCTAATGGGTACTGCCGGGGGGAAGAGGGGCCTATGGTCCACTGGAAGAGGCTCATAAGATTCGCTGGCTGCTGATGTCGTTAGCAGGGAACCCTTCGTCGTGGCGGTCGCATGGGTCATCAGGACCTCTTCTACTACATACCTACCTCCTACATGTACATATATCCACACGAGTGAAAGCAAAGCAGCCTCGGGATCCAACACCGACCTACTAACCATGAGAGCGTGACTCGTCAAGCTTCTTTCTCTCCTTCTCCCCGTCGTCACCTTCATCATCTCCTTCCTCTCTCTCTCTCCCCCGGTCCCGTATTGCAGAATCATTGCATAGACATCCATACCTCCCACCGCCCGGGAATCTTCCTCTCCCTCCCCCTCTCCCTCCAGATAGATTTGCCCGTTGTTGTCCGGCCTGCCAGTTCTTTGTTTTCCCCTACCCCCCGGCTCTCGTACACACAACCACAACCCGTAATCGGGGTTGCCTGCCTGGGACCCATCGCGCCATCTCACTTACACCGCCAGCCTCTCTCTCTCTCTCTCTTCTTGCGCGCGCGCACACACGCGCGTGTGTGTACCTGAATACGACCTGGGGCGCCGCCCCGTCCCTTATCTGTGCTGCCTGCGTATCGTCATTGTCCGCAACCTTCCTTCCGTACACACACCCACCGCCCATTATCCTGCCTGGCCCGATTGTCTGCTTTGCCGCCCGTCGCTGCACGCATGGCATGTCGGCATCGCCCACTATTGTAGCATCCGTACGGCCTTGTTAGGTACCTGCTACCTACCTACTTACATTCCAGCTCTGGTTCGTCACCTGTATACCTACATCTTTGCCTACATCCGTCGTGTCCGTCCCGCAGGCGCCTGCCCGCCCGGCATCCCACCGACCCAGCCAAGCCGGTACGGACTTGTTTTCAATACAGCCCGACGCACATCATCATCGGCAGCAGCAGAAGCAGCGGCAGCAGCAGCAGCACCCGTCTAGGTTTTATGTGTAGGGAGAACGTCATCCCCCGAGCCCTCGCGAAACTCTCTAGCCGACTCGTCCGGAATCCGACGTCCACTTGTCTCCCGTTCCCATTCCAATACTCCCACTGGTCTCACCCATCTCCGACCTGGACCAGCCCGCCGCCGCCTGGACAACTGCGTAGATCATGTTTTCCGAGTGTAAGTCGTATATCCATCGTTACTCTTGGTCCTCGGCCCCGGGTCCCGTGGGCGTTTGCGCCTGGCGGCTACGCCCGACGGTGCATCATAGCCCGGGGCCGTCTATCTATTCGCTGCTAACCCTCCTGCCCGGCCTGTAGATGCCTCGAGATTCCTAGCCCAGTCGCAGTCGCGCCTCTCCAACTTCGGCCAACCCGATGCGACGGGCGAGCCCTCCAGCCGACAAGCCGCAGACCCCTCGTCCCGCTTCTCCCGGCATCCCGCCCGATCCGCCTACCAATCCCGCTTCGGAAACCCGTACCAGCCGTCCGGCTCGAGATTCGGCTTTGCCTCCCGGTACAACAACAGCCAGGATGCCGCCCCCCTATTCCACAGTGCCCTCAACGAATTCCAGGACGAGGACGAGGACGATGCGCGTGAGGCGGCCGATTTCCGCGCGCTGCAGCGGTCGAGGCGAGTGTTCGTGTCGAGCCGGATAGACGAGAGCTCCGCCTCGGAGAACGAACACAGCCGGGCGTCGCTGGACCGGAGTGGCGAGCACGACGCTGGCGTCTATGAGGACCAGGGCCGGCCGATGGGCATCAAGAGCAGCTGGAACGGGGACTCGAGCTTCAGGGACTTCAAGGACCGTGGCGGCCGGCAGGAGCGTGCAAGCGAGGCTGCCGCCCCGCAGCGCAGCGGACGGGGTCACTCGGACAGCGGTGATAAGATGGTCGATGTCGGCCTAGAGTCGACCGTGCTCGACAATGATGTACCCGAGGACCTGCTACAGGAGACATCGGCGGACGCCCACCCGCCGGCCTTCCAGACCTTCCAACCGAAGCCCGGCGGCGCCCGAGGCGCCGCGCTGGGGGCGAGGGAACCGAGTCTGGCACATGACCCGCGTTTGATGCGCCAGACCATAGTGGAGGAAGACGAGCCGGAAGAGGAGACGGTCCCGGGCTCGGCTCCTCTCCAGCCGCACAATGAAATGTTCAAGAACGATCAGTTCTGGGCCTGGCTGTACCTGATTGCCATGGCCTCCTTCTTTGCGACCTTTGTCCTGGTCTGGCTCCATACCTCGACGCCCGGCAGCAAAAACCGCCTGGGCGACACCATCTACACCGTCCTCCACCGATCCTACTATCTGCTGGCCGTGGACACGGTGGTCGCCGTCGTCGTGGCCCTGGTCTGGATGGCGGCGCTGCGGTCTTTTGTCCGGCCCCTCGTCATCCTCATCCTCCTGGGCACGCCCATCGTGCTCTTCTCCTTCTCGCTGTACCCCATGGTCTCCAGCTTCCAGGGACCCGACCATGGCCGGCGGTTACAAGACCAGGCCATGCGTTACACGGCCCTGATCCCCGGCGTCTCGGCCATCGTCTTTGTGTACATGGTGTGGAGGGTGCGGTTCGCGCTGGAGCGGTCCATCGAGCTTCTCGAGTTCACCAGTCGCATCCTGGCCGCCAACCCGGCGCTGGTCATGCTTGGGTTCGGCGCCCTCGGCTTCATCGTAGGCTGGACGTGGATCTGGATCTCCATGTTCACCCGCGTCTTCCTCGGCGGCTACTTCTCCAAGTCGCTGTCCGCCTACGTCATCGGGGCTGCGTCCTGGTGGCTTGGCATCTTCTTCATGCTCGTGTACATGTGGACGCTCTCGGTCTCGAGCGGCGTGGTCCGCGCGACGGTGGCCGGCACCGTCTCCAACTGGTACTTTCATCGCAACCGGCAGCCCGCCTCTCCCTCCAACGCCGTGGTGGGCGAGGCGCTTCAGCACGCGACCAACTCGACCTTTGGCACCATCTGCGCCTCGACGCTCCTGGCCCTGGGCGTGCGCTTTCCGCTGCTCGTGCTGCCGCGGAGTGCGTCGAGGCTGCTGGGATGGGTTATCAACCGCTACACGCCGGCGTCGGTCATGCTGCTGACCAACCCCCTGGTCATCACCCACGCGGCCATCCACACGCTGCCACTGATGGTATCGGCCTCGCAGCTGAGCCGCATGCCCTTTCTGGCGCTGGATGCGCCCACGAGCACATTGACGCCGGCTTCGTTCTCGCGGTGGAACCGGTACAGCACCAACAACCTGCTGCCGTATCAGCTGGCCAAGCTTCTCCTCCACGCGACGCGCACCGTCATGTCGGTAGCTCTCGCCTTCGCTGGCTGGGTCATGACGGCGCGGCAGTTGCAGATCCAGCTCCCGAACGGGCCCGGCGTCCGGGGCAGCGCTTATGCTTACGTGGTGGGCATCGTGGCGGGCATGATCGGCTACAGCATCCTGGGCGCGCTCGAGGGCGTCATGGTTGGCATCCTGGATGCCGTCGTCGTCTGCTACGGTAGCGAGCGCAAGATGGGCAGTGGCCACATCGGCTACTGCAAGGATGCCGCCGATTTGCTAGGCGGTAGGGACGAGAGCCGTGATATGGTATAGAAGGGGGGGAGAGGGGCGTGAAGATGCGTTTTTGAACAAATTGGGACAGGAGTGACTGGGGGTTAGAGACATTGGCATACGGACGGCGTCGTGGGACAGGTTACGGGTACGGTTACAAGGAGTATGTAGTGGACAGTGCAGCATGCCTCAGTCAGAGTAGGCTTTGCCAAGGTATCACCCGCAAATGATGACTTTCTCGCAGCGTGTAAATGGGCGTCCTTGGCGTCTGAGACCATGTGTTTTGTTTGTTTGCCCGTCTACATACATATAGCCTGGGTGCGTGTTCGTCACCTACCTACTTCTTCTTACCTGCCTATTTAGTTAGGTACATACCTAAAGTATGTAAGGTAGGCCTGGAGGGTAGGCATGTTGGATGTCAGTACTTGGCCTCGTTTGCAGTTTACGGAGAGTGCTGGGCTGCGAGGTAGGCAGGCACCTGCTTCCCCAGGGAGGCTGTGCAGGTTTCCCCTTTGGTTGGGCATCACGAGGAGGGGAAAGGCAATGAATCTTCAGGGGCGGTTGGCGGTGACGGCGTGCACACTCAGTCAGTCCAGTCCAGTCAGTCAGTATGTACCTGATGTAGTACGACCAAGCCGTGGCGACTATCCACCGTATGTAGTTGCCCGCCACGATGGTATGTACCACGTGAGAAGCGAATGGCATCCCATGGCGACCCTTTTTTTTTTTTGGTCCGGGTCCATGTCTCTCCAGCGGCCTTGTTCGTTTCCAGGCCAGGCGGGCGAGGGTGGCTTAACCGGCGACATTCGTCAGCGCCTGACGAGGCCCCGGCGAACGAAAAACGACTCTCTTCTACGCTTCGCTGGCCGGTACGTCGGTCCGGACCGCTGGGCGAGGAGGGACAAACGCAGGGCTAGATGGGGGGTTTTTTTTGTTTGTTGGATGGATGCCTTCGGGTTGCGGGTGTGAAAGAGGACCGAGATTTCAGTTTTCGGGAGGGGGGTGGACACAGCCACACTGGAGGCGACCACATGGTGATGGAGAGAGAAGGGGAGAGAAAGAGCGGGAGGGATGAATTAGAGGGTTTCCTCCGGCTGCATGAGATCCATGATGGTCTGTCTATACTCCACCTAAGGTTCCCGGGGGGGGGGGGGGGGGGGGGGGGGGGGTTTCCTCCCCCATTCAGGCAGTCAGTTCAGTCACACCTCGGAGTTGGACTTGCCTCGAGTTACGGCCGGGCCTGTTCACCCGGCGCGAATAGCCACCCGTGTTCACACGTCCCCAGAGGGAAACGCGAGTCCCCCGCCAAGCGGAAGGAAGGAGGCAGCAAGCCCGGGAGCCTGCGAGAGGGGGCAGGTTTCCAAGCCCTTGGGTTCGGAGGATTGGAACGCGTGATGGGGTGCTGCGGCGGGAGTTCGGTTAGGCGTGCGTGGGCGTGCAGGCGGTCCCATCGACGACTACATGTGTTGAGGTAGGTAGGTATGTAGGTAGTAAGTATACACACCAGGTTCGTCGGGCGCAGCGCAGCTGGGCGAGAGAAGTTATACGTGCAGTCATGAAGTTGGGGGACAAAGAGGTAGCCCGTCAGCAGGGGACCTGCGCAACAATGCGGGGGCTGTGCTGCGTTCCAGCCCGCGGTCTTTCGATGCTCTTCCCGAGGGTGACCAGATGGGGGGATTCCTGCCCGCTGTTGTGGTATGGATGGAAAGATGTAAGTAAGTACCTGCTCGGGTTCGTTTGAGGGGCGAGGGAGAAGTCATAGGTAATAAATACATGGGGATACCTACTACATACGTATAGTATGTCATACACTAACAGGGCTACATAGGTACCGTAGGTAGAAGTATAGGTTAGTATGTACTGAGTTACCAACCTGGGCCCCTGGGGTCACCTAAAAGTGGTAATGACTTTGTTGCATCATCGACCTCCGGCTGCGCCGACCTGCACGCATCTACCCAAGCACTGGAAGGAGAGTTCAAAAGTACCGCCCGCCCCTTCACCTCGGGTTTCCTGTCGACATCAATAACATACAAATACCTGCCTCCCCTTGGTCAGCCGCCTCTCTTACGGTAGAGAGTATTTAGCAACCTACATAGCTAATCCTCCAGCTTCTGGAAATCTGTCAAGGCCGAACGCCCCCTAAACTCTTTCCCCCCCGGGCCTGTCCGTCTCGAAACACCCCCCCCCCCCTTGCGGCCCTCTTGATCAACCTTCCCACCCGCCCCCACTTGCGTCCTTATAACAGACGGGCTACGAGGACCCTACGCGCATCGCCAACACTACAACATCGTCCTCTTCCATACCACCTCCTACTTACTTCTTCGTACCCAACCCGCCACATCCGTCCTTCATTTGCTACGCATGGCAGACTTCGAGGCTCCCTCCGGCCCTCCGCCGCCCAAGGTTCCCGAGGGCTGGGTCGCTCGATGGAACGACCAGTACCACGAATGGTAAGCGACGGTCCCGACCCCGCAATCGCCACGAACACCTCGGCGCTTTGGGGGGGCCCTCTGGCCCGAGCCCGCCCTCGCCTCCACGTTGTTGCTGACCCATGGCTTTTTTTTGCGCGACCCAGGTTCTACGTCAACACCTACACCAAAAAGTCGCAATGGGACCGGCCCACGGCGCCCGCCGTCGATCCCAACTCGGACGCCCCCGCCGGCCCGCCGCCCGGCTACACGCCCGGCTCGACGCCCGCCCCCTCCGACGCCAAGACGAACCCCTTCGTGAACACGTCGACCAAGCCCGGCGGCCCCTCGGAGAGCGAGGACGAGCGCCTGGCCCGCCAGCTGCAGGAGGAGGAGAACGCGCGCGCCCAGCGCCCGCCGTCGGCGACGTCGCGCGGCGCCGCCGACTCGTACATGAACAGCGGCGGCGGCGGCTCGCCCGCCCCCGGCCAGAGCGCCTACCCGGACCAGCTGCCCCCGCGCCCCGACGGGAGCGGCGGCGATAAGTCGCGCGGCCTTCTCGGCAAGATCTTCGGCAGCAGCAAGAACAAGTACCCCGCCCATAGCGGCTTCCCTGGCGCCGGAGGCGGCGGTTACGGCGGCCCTCCCCCCCAGCAGTACGGCGGCGGCTACGGCTCCCCCGGCCCGCAACAGTACGGCTCCCCCGGTCCGCAACAGTACGGCGGCTATGGGCCCCCGCCGGGGCAGTACGGCGGCTACGGCGGCCCGCCCGCCGGCTACGGAGGCGGCGGCTACGGCGCCCCCGGCTACGGCCCCCCCGGCGGCTACGGCCCCCCCGGCGGCTACGGCCAGCCCGCTTACTACCAGCAGGGCCGGCCGCAGAAGGCGGGTGGTGGTGGCATGGGCGCCATGGGCGGCGCCGCGCTCGGTCTCGGTGCCGGTGTGCTGGGCGGTGCGCTCATTGCCGACGCCATCGATGACCGGGAAGACGAGGCTTACGCCGACGGCTATAACGATGGCCAGGACGGCGGTGACTTTGACGGCGGCGATTTCTAAGTTTGGGATGTCGTTGGCGCCGCGTTTTTTGATGCTTGTCCGCAGGTGGCTCGCCCATACGGACGGGCTACGCGTGTGTGCCGAGTAGCTCCGGTTCTGTGCACGCCTCGGGGATAACGGACTACTCAGCGCGTGGGAACCTTGGATTGGTGGGACTTGTGGAGAAGTGGCATCCGTACATAGATACACCCCAACAATGCTACTCGTGTCCCTGCATTGTAGCCTGGTCTGACCAGTTGTGGCAGCTGTGCCTGTAGTGGGAATGTGCTGTGGCATACATTGTGCGGTGGTACCGCAGCCGGGCTCCGTTTACGGCCGCCTGGAGCCTTTATGCACCGACGTCGGCCCCGGCGCGGGAGCGCCCTCACTTCCGGCTTTTCTTGCCACCGTTGCCACCGTTGCCGCCGGGGTTCGCGCCCTCGGCGGCCGGGGCGCCGCCCCCTTCCTTCTTGGACCCGGCCAGGAAAGAGGCCATGTCGAAGCTGCCCATGGGGTTCGCGGCGGCTGCCCCGCCGCCGCCGCCGCCGCCGCCGCCCATGAGGCTGCTCATCGGGTTGCTCTTCTGCTGGGCCTCGAACTCGGCGCGCATTTCGGGGTCCACTGGAGAGGGGAAGGGAAGAGAGGACAACCTGTCAGCGTTCCGGCCCGGCCGGGAGCGGGGAGGAGGGAGAGAGGGGCGGCTTACTGTTTTCGACGAGCTTGGGCATGACAAAGAAGAGACCCATGCTCACCATGGCGAGCAGGATCATGGGGTTCTTGAGAATGCTCAGGACGGAAACTACAGGAGGGATGAGTCAGTTCGCGGGGGGGAGTTTTTTTCTTTTCTTCTTCTTTTTCGCCCAGGTTCATATTGTAGTGGTAGGGGGACAGGCGGGGGTTTGGGCCAACTTACAAGTTCCCCTCTCGACGAAGTAGCCCTTGGCGCCCAGGGCGCGGACGGGCAGGGCGGGGCGGCCGGCGACGACGACCTCGCGGACGGCCTCGCCCTTGTTGTTCCAGTCGTTGCCGCGGAACGTCTCCCAGGCCTGGACGAGCAATGGCGCCGGCTGCTGCTGCTGCTGCGGCTCCGCCGCGGCCTGGGCGGGGTCGACGACGGCGGTCACGTCGATGCGCAGCGGCGCGAAGGCGTGCGTGGCGCAGTGGACGTCGGCCAGGTAGGAGCCGGGCGTCACGTTGCCGAAGACGAAGGTGTGGGCGACCGTCAGCGGCGCCGCGTACGTCGCGTAGAGCGTCGTCAGCGTCGCCCGCGTCGCCGGCGGCAGCGCGTGCGGGTTGCCCAGCGCCGCCGACGGCGGCACCGTCAGCGTCACCGTCGTCGTCATCGTCGTCGTCGTCGAGGCCGCGGCGAGGCCGGCGAGAGCAGCAGCGGCGGCGGCCGCCGCCTTGAGGAAGCCGCGCATGGTCGTGTGTGTGTGGGTGCGGGTGCGGGTTGTGGAATGGGGGGGGGGGGAGGACGGCCCGGGAGGGGGAGGGGGGGGCAGAGAGAGTTGCGAAAAAGGTCCCGCGGGAAGGGGGCGCGGTTTGGGTTGGAGATAACAAAGACAGGCGAGAAAACGGCTGTGGTGGCGACGTTGCTATAGGGAATATGGGATTCCTTAGTAACGGCGGTAGTCCCGCAACTTGGCGCCATGATCTATGGTCGGTCTGCTTTTGGGGGGGGGAAGGCGGAGCTAGCCTCCCTATCTTTACCTAGCTAGGGTAGCCTGTAGAAGCAACCTAAGCAAGCAGCTTTAAGTGTGGGGAATTTAGGTAGGGTACCTAATATTTACGGACTCCTAATCCAGTCAGTCACCACTTCGGCCCTCCACGCCACCCATATTGCAACAAGACAAAGACAGGCATGGGTTGGGGAGGGGGGAAATAGGATGTCGTGTTCCAATGGGTATTCGTTCCTATTCATATAGCATCTAACTAAAATTTGGCATCCGGGCAGAGGTTGGCATACGTCGTCCTACGTGTACTTGGTGTGTGTGCTTCAAGGAACCACGGGCGCCTTCTCGTCCCCCTTTTGGGGCGCCGGCCCGTCCCGGGCCTCCTCGGTGGTGACGGCGGCGGCGGCGGCGCGGAAAGACTGCTCGAAGTCGGCGATGATGTCGTCGATGTGCTCGGTGCCGACCGAGATGCGGATGAGGTCCTCGGTGGTGCCGGAGGCGATCTTCTCGTCGTCCGAGAGCTGCTCGTGCGTCGTCGTCCAGGGGTGGATGGCGAGGGTCTTGGAGTCGCCCACGTTGGCGAGGTTGGAGATGAGGCGGAAGCCGTCGACGATCTGGCTGCCGGCGGCGCCGCCGCCCTTGACGCCAAAGCTCAGCACGCCGCCGGCCCCGCGCCGCAGGTACCGGCGCGCCAGCTCGTGGCTCGGGTGGCTCGCCAGCCCCGGGTACGACACCCAGCTCACGTACGGGCTCGCCTCGAGGTGCCGCGCCAGCGCCAGCGCGTTCTGCGCGTGCCGCTCCGCCCGCAGGCTCAGCGTCTCGATGCCGAGCAGCAGCTGCTGCGCCGCGAACGGGTTCAGGCACGCGCCGAGGTCCCGCAGGATCTCGACCCGCACCCGGATCGCAAAGGTCATGGGCCCGAACGTCTCCCAGAATTTGAGACCGTGGTATCCCTCTGGCATACCAGGTCAGCGTCGGGTCCCTCCCAGGGCGAGATTCTCGGTGCGGGGTAGGCCGTCTGCGTCGGGCAGTTTGGCCTGGCTTTAGGGGAGGGAGGAAAGGGGAGGGGGGGCCTGCTTACCTGACGGCTCGACCATCTGCGGGAACCGGTCGGCATGCTTTCCCCAGTCAAACTTGCCGCCGTCGATAATCACGCCCGCCACCGTCGTGCCGTGCCCGCCAATCCACTTGGTAGCCGAGTGGACCACGATGTCGGCTCCGTGTTCTATGGGGCGTACGTAATAGCCACCGGCGCCGAAGGTATTGTCGACCTGGAGCCGCGGGGGTCAGCTGTGATCCGTAGCCGTGCTAGGTAGAGAAAAGTGTGGGCTGCAGCGCACCATGACGGGGACTCCCTTCGCGTGGGCAATCTTGGCGATGGCCTCGAAATCGGGGACGTTGTACCGGGGGTTGCCGATGCTCTCAATGTATACGGCCTTCGTCTTGTCGTCGATGGCGGCCTCGAAATCCTCGGCCTTGTCCCCCTTGACGAACTTGGTGGTGATGCCAAACCTTGGCAGCATCACCTTCAGCTGGTTGTAGGTGCCGCCGTACAAGTTGGACGTGGACACGATGTTGTCCCCGGCATGCGCCAGCGCCGAGATGGCCATAAACTGGGCCGCCTGGCCCGAGGCCGTGGCGACGGCGGCGACGCCTCCTTCCAGCGCTGCCATCCTGTTCTCGAAGACTTTCACAGTCGGCTTGGGGACCGGCATGTCAGCGGCGTCATGGGGGGCCCAGGGCGGCTCGGTTGACTCACGTTTCCTATGCGGCTGTAGATGTTGCCGACCTCCTTGAGGCCGAAGAGCCTCGCCGCGTGGGCCGAGTCATCGAACGTGAAGCTAGTCGTAGCGTAGATGGGCACAGCTCTCGACTTGGTCGCGGGATCTGGTTCATGGCTACAAGGCACTCGTCAGTACAAGCCGGGCCCAGGCACGTATGGGGTGGGCCCGGACATACCCCGCGTGGAGCTGAAGAGTCTCAAAGTTCTTGCTCAGGCCCTCCGACATGGTGCCGTGATCCTATCGAGTTGATATGCGTACTTGGAGCAAAGAGATGGGGGGGTATAAGGTTCCTATTGTGAAAGCGAAATTTGGTGGACTGAAAGCTGTATTAGGGGGGGAGGGGCAGAACCAAGCGAGAGATCAGATCAAGACAGGAAGGTTCGTGAACGCTGCCCCTCCTCGGCTACCGCGTGCCTTAAATACTCAAATTGGCCATGGATATGAACTTGCTTACTCAATTGACCTGGACAATCACTTATCTATTCGTTGGTCTCTCCGGGTGTAAGTAATCAGGGTATGCGGGATAGTGGAATCGACCATGGCGTCCGGGTTCGGAAGTGGGGGTGGAATGGGGGAAATGGCGTGCTTGCAGGGAGCGCCAACGAACACAACCACCTCGCCGGGCTGGCGCGGCGGGTTAGAGTATTTCCCGTCCACTCTCTACTCGTATGGGACAGGGTGAGTGACTGGACACTTCCTCTTCGGTATACCCATTACTACTGCGTGGTTCACATCTCTATCCAGTCCGATGCAGCCGGCCACCGCCATGAAAACCTGAGCTCTAGACAGGCAGACTCGTCGTGGCTCTCATGAGGAGTCGCAAAGCCTTCTCGTCGGGTGTGTATCCATCGAGAGTTGCTGCCTCATAAAAGTAGGGGTCTCCCAGGCTAATGCCCCAGGTTCCTCCACTAGCTATGTACTATGTAAGTTAAAGTAGAATGCGGGGGTGGGAAACTCTCGCGTCGGCGCCCAAGACCCGGGACATTTAGGTCGCTCCGGTTTAGGAGAGGATACACAAAAAGACGTCGCTGAAGCATCGATGGACTGCCGGCGCTGCTTAGACTGGTTGGATATGCTTTCAGTAAACCAATGCTTAGATATGTACGTGATCTCTGGTTCACGAGAAGCCAGATGAGGTGACGTTCTGGGATGAGGCGGTTGTACAGTGGGTAGGTAATATAAGTTGTATTGGTTATTCAGGAACAACCACCCATTCCGAAGCCGGGTATGGCTAAATAAAACACGCACATTATGCATCCAAACGCCAGATGCTATCATCATGATACAAATTCCCAGTGCACATAGCCCGGCTGGTCATCTAGACCAGGCCGGGACTACGGCTCCTGGCACACGCCCCCGGGGCCACGGTCTTCCTCACCGAGTGACCACCCCGTGGCCATCCCCCCAACTCTCACCGTATTGTTTTGTTGTAATTTTTTCACGGCCCGCAAGATAGTTCGTCCCTCATTCGCGCCACCCCTTCCAAGGTTCCGAAAGCATACCTAGCCAGGTAAAATAATGATGGTCCCAGCCGCCCAACGCGGCTTCCCCTGTTCACACCCGTGAGGCTTGCACCGGTATGCGCCGCCGGTCCCACGACTCGTCCAGCAGGCCGGGGCTTTTCTTGGCCCCGTCCATGGACGGCCGGTACAGGTACGGGCTCAGCGGGATGTCGGTGTAGGTGGAAAAGGCCACGTTGGGGGCGCCCATAGTTCCAGGAAGCTGGACTACGGGCACGCTCAGGGCAGCTGGGCCTCCTTCATTTGCGGGCCGGACTGGGGGGCTGACCCCGAGGAGCCCCCCATCCGCAGACCGCCGGGCCGGCGAAACCCCCCCTTGAAGATTTCCCGGCCGTTGAGGACGGCCGACGCGCCCCAGAGGCAGAACTCAAAGGCGCCGAAGGCGACGTCGGCGCGGGCCGCGCCGCAGACGCTGCCGCGGCAGAACAACAGGTTGGAGATGAAGACGGCGAGCGCGATGAAGCCGGAAAAGTAGAAGAGCACGTTGGTGAACTCGAGCGAGATGGCGGCGTACGCGTTGGATACTGTGGGCGCGAGTCAGCTCTGCTTCGCCGTGTAGGAGGAGGAGGAGGAGGAGGTCTACGGCAGGGTGGACGAACCTTTGGGCATGAACCTCGGGGCCAGCTCGAGGTAGGCAACCGAGACCATGGTGTAGATGGAGGAGAACAGGAGCCAGTTGATCTGGGACGGCGACGAGGTCAGGGTGTCGACATTGTACCAGTTGGCCACATAGGCGGACAGGCCCATGATGATGACGGCGAAGAGCAGCTGGACGGCCCGGAGGCCCAAGATGACCATGGAGGGCATGTTGGAGCGGGTGTGGGCGGGCTGGCGGTTCGGGAAGCGAGAGTCCAGGTGAGAAGTCATACGGAGGTCTACGGCCACCCGGGAAACGAAGGCGGAGAAGAAGCGTCCAAGGCGAGAAAGCAAGCCGTCGTTGTTGTAGGCGTCGTCGTCGTCGTCGTCGTCGGTCTACCACGGCAAACGGTGGGAAAAAGAAAGGCCGAAGAGAATTAAACTGCACCAGGCATGGCAAGAAGACAGGAAGGACGAGAGGGAAACGGCAGAGGCACGGAACCCCACCACTTTATGCATAGCGAGGCCCAAGAGGCGCGGCGAGATAAAAGCGTCTCGATGCCGGCGAGATGGCCCAGGGACCCCAGGCCAAACCGGGCTGGCCTGGTCGATCGTTTCTGGACGCTGCGCTGATGCGCACCTCTGAAATTCATCTGAAACTGCACTGGCAGGGGAGGTTGCCAATGCACGGTTGTCGATGCTACATGCAGAGGTTCGTATGCACGCCAGCCAGCATGTACCGGGGGGACAGATGGAGCCGCCCAATCACAGAGGCCTTTCTCTTTCTCTTTCTCTGCCCTCTCCCTCTCTCTCTCTCTCTCTCTGTCCCCGGACGTCTGGAGTCTGGAGTGGGAGGACGGCATGGCGCTGCCGCGCGCCCGCCCCGCCATACGCAGCGCAAGCGATCGACCGAACCGATGTGACGGGGGCAAGCTTGCAGAGCACACACACACACACACACACACACACACACATACACACACAGTTCGGCGGCAAGTGGCTGAGCCGGACGACGAGGGCGGGCCCATCCGAACGGCTCGGGCAAAAAGTTGGCGGTCTTCCGGCCATCGTCCACCCTTCCTTCAGCGCGCGTCCCTAACTTTGGCGACCGTAAGGGCCCAACAAACACGACGCTGCGGGCACGGGGAGGGGGGGGCGCATATCCACGATCTGGGGGGGGAGAGGCCCATCGTGGGTAAGAGATGGAGGAGACAGGCAGCACTGTCGGTGCTTCCCTACCTATGTAAATGGAGGAGATCCTTCCGCCCCCCCCCCCGTCCTCCTTTCGCAGTCTCCCAGCTCCTCCTTCCATGCCTCCCCTCCCACTGGCGGGCCCTGTGCTGGCGGTCCCCGGCGACGCGTTTCACGGCGCCGAGGCCTTTTCGTTTCCCAGCTGGCCCGTCGCTACGCCCGTCGGGGGACGGCTTGGCGTGCCGGCATCGAAAGCGCGCTAGGCCAGGGGACGGAGCGAGGTCGGTGCTACGGGTCACCCGGTATTGAAACAGCGACAAAGCGCCGGTTGCCAATAATGGAAACAGCCAGGGCGGGCACTCTCCCGGCGGGGGCCACGAGGGGCAGGCGGGGGGGAGGGAAACCGTCTAGACCGTCGTCCTGAAAAGTCTTGGGAGGTATCAGAAGCCATGATGAGATTGCTTGGCGAAAGCACAGCGTTCCGTCCGCCGAAACACCTCCCCCATCCCCGGGTGGACTCGAGCCCCTGACTGCTCAAAGACACGACCGGGGAAGAGGCGACAAGCAAATAATCAAGCAACCTTGGCGATTTTCGGGGTCCGACAATATTATCCTGCCTATCATTGTCGCCACCGTCGACGGCGGCGTCGTCGTCGTCTTCGTCCTTGGTGGTGGGGCGTGTGTGTGTGTGTGTGTGTGTGTGTGGCTTCCCATCTCCTCCTCGTGGGAGAGAGACCCAAGGAGTGGCGGTGGCAGTGTTGCTGGGCAGAAAAAAAAAGACCGAGCGTTGGCCCATCGCGCGTTGCTATCATGACCAGCTGCTCGTGGCACCTGCCATCTTCTCTCTTTTCTTCTTCTTATTTCTATCTCTCTTCCCCAAGTCAAAAGTATATCCAAGCCGGTACTTAAAAATAGACGTAGGTAGGTTCCTTGGTTGACCGACGTCTTGTTTTGCATACCACATAGATCGTAGCCGAGCCCGCTACATCGTTTTGCCGAGATCCCCCTAAGTGCGATATGCCCGCCAGCGAATGAACACTCGAAGGCCTCTGCCGTTCCTGCGGGACGTGCATGACAAGCAAGTCACGCCTGGGTGTAGATGACTCGTTTGCTACATGTGCCACCGCAAGCAACACTGCCGTCTCGATGCGCGCGTTGCATGTGATGGTGGCCGTCAACCCATACAACCTGGCGGGCCGGGTCACACGGGCGGCAGGCAGACGGACAGACACCTGGTCTGCTCAGGTCATGTTGTTGCCATGAGCGGACAGGGCACGTGGTTGGGTAAGAAGAGGTGGGTGTGGCCGACGAGGGGATGGATAGATCCCATACCCAGATGAATGGCGCTGCGCAGATGGTTGTGTGTGTGGGATTGTGCAAGATGAGCGAAGAAGTGCCCATCTTTCTTACATTATACCCCAGCAGTATACGATGGATATGTGTGCATATATGCACGGGGTAGGTAGTCTAGTGTACACGCAAATTACGATTGCCTTCCACAATACTCCCTCTCCCCCCCTTCTTGCGTGGGTACTTGGAGCCTTTTTATTCGGATACGACAGCCCTTCCTAGTCAACGGTCGGCTTAATATCTTCGGGCGAGTCACCCGAAGATGGGCATACCTGGCGACCTACCTTGCTGGGTAACAGAACGGCCTGCATGTTCACGCGGGGTGGGAGGGGGCCTAAGGTAAGTACCTACCACTTCCCCAGAGCGCCATGGGATGGGAGGGGTTCCTTGAGGGTGCATTCCCCGGATCGTGGGACAAAAGCCCGTCAGCCTCCCCCAATCGGGCACCCGGGCTGCTTCGCAATATCCGCCGGCCCCTCCCCAGGCGTCCACTGCCAGGCTGGCCAATAGAGCATGGCCACCCTAGCGAATAAGCAACACGGCTGCTAAAGGGGATTGGGCGACACCGCGAGCCCGCTTGGCTTTCACAAGCACCGAACGCCTCGGCAAGTGGTGGATCTCCAGGGTGCTCCTTGGCTGCGTCGTTATGTCAGTCCGCGTCAGAGCCCAGCGCAGCACCGCGCTGGACGACCGTCTTCCTCGGTTAGCAGAGTGTAAGGGACAGCTAGTCGCTGGGCAAGCCGTAGCTGCTTGTCTTCCATCTCCTTAAACTTCGTGTCGCGCCGTGTCCCGCGCCTGAGCCGTCCAACGTCGTCTGTCACCGTTAACTCCCCCATACCACCCCCCCTCCCCGTGTCGTCGTGTCGTGCCGTGTCGCCCGCAACAAACCTGCCTCTCTCTCCCCCCCGTACATAGGCATCCATCCTGTGTGACGACACCGCGGGTACAAACAACAACAGCCCCCGACTTGCTGCTTATCGATAGACCGCAGCGCCGCCGCCCGCGTGATTTGCGAGGACGCCCGCCGGCATCCTGTACCGAGCCGCCAACCCGCATATTCAGGAACAGCAGCACCAGGCCCAGCGACGTGCGCGCTTCCACCCGTCAAAATGCCCCCCAACCACGAGGTGAAGGCTCTCATTGGCGACCTGGGGAGCCCCCCGCCCCCCGGATCCCCCTATGGAGTGCCCATCCCCGGCACCGCCGTCGAGGGTCGCACCCCCATCTACCGCCACTATAGGATGAAGGACAGCCCCTTGCTGGAAACCTTCGACCCCGAAGTGCGCACCTTCCACGAGCTCTTCCAGGACACCGTCCAGCGCCTCCCCAACAACCGCTGCCTGGGCACCCGCCCCTGGGACCCCGCGACCAAGACATGGGAGCC
Organism: Nigrospora osmanthi; assembly: GCA_029489945.1. Taxonomy (NCBI): domain Eukaryota; kingdom Fungi; phylum Ascomycota; class Sordariomycetes; order Amphisphaeriales; family Apiosporaceae; genus Nigrospora; species Nigrospora osmanthi. The sequence continues at coordinate 1,752,767 of CP120494.1, read as the reverse complement.
TCGCTACGTCTGGCAGACGTACGCCGAGGTGGCAGAGCGTGCCAAGAACTTCGGCTCCGGCCTTGTCGAGCTGCACCGTCGCGTCGGCGTCACTGCCGACAAGTTTGGCGTTGGCCTGTGGTGCCAGAACCGCCCGGAGTGGCAGATTACAGGTGAGAGCCCTCGGGACGGCGCGCGCGCGCGCGCGCGGCGCTCGGCCACCGGTTGCGCACAGCCGCGCCACCGCGGCAGCTTGGACTGACTGACGGCTTCTAGACATTGCCCTGAGCGGCCAGTCGCTGTACACCGTTTCTCTCTACGAGACCCTGGGCCCTGATACGTCCGAGTACATCATCAAGCACGCCGAGCTTGCGTGCATCGTCACGTCCCTGCCGCACATCCCCACGCTGCTTGCCGTGGCGCCTCGGCTCCCCGACTTGAAGCTGATCATCTGCGCTGATTCGCTCGATGCTGGCGAGCAGGATGGATACTCCAAGCTGGCGCTGTTGAACAACATGGCCGCGCCGCATGGCGTTCAGGTGTGGTCGATGGAGGGCGTGGAAGAGCTTGGACAGAAGGTCGGGCTTCCCTACCGGCCGCCGAGCCCCGAGGATGTCCTCACCATCAACTACACCTCGGGTACCACCGGCGACCCCAAGGGTGTGGTTCTGACGCACAGGAACTGCGTGTCGGCCGTGAGCGCCTCGCGCATGTCGGGCAACATGTCCCACAAGGACTCGTCCATTTCCTACCTGCCCTTGGCCCACATCTACGGCCGCATGATCGACCAGACCGCCTTCGCCGAAGGCGCCGCCGTGGGCTTTTTCCACGGCGACATGATTGGTCTCGTCGAGGATCTCAAGATTCTCAAGCCCTCGGGCTTCATCTCGGTGCCGCGCCTGTACAACCGCATCAGCGCGGGCCTCAAGGCCCAGACCGTCGACGCCGACGGCTTCCGCGGCACCCTCTCGCGACGAGTCATTGACGCCAAGAAGGCCAACATGAGGCTTCCCGTGGGCCAGGCGCACAACACGCACTGGTTGTATGACCGGATCTGGACGCCCAAGGTCCGCGCTGCCATTGGCCTGGACAATTGCCATTCCATGGTCAGCGGCAGCGCGCCCCTGGACCCGGCCGTCCACGAGTTCCTGCGCGCTGCGCTCGGCAACTTCATCACGCAAGGCTACGGCCTGACCGAGTCGTATGCCGTGGCCTCGTACCAGCAGCGGGGCGACTTCACCCTCGGCAACATTGGCGCGCCGGCGGCCTGTGTCGAGGTCTGCCTGGAGTCGATCCCGGACCTGGACTATTCCGTGACGGACAAGCCCCTGGCCCGCGGCGAGCTCTGTCTGCGTGGCCCCGGCATCTTCCGGGAGTACTACAAGAACGAGGCCGAGACGCAAAAGGCCATCGACGCGGACGGCTGGTTCCACACGGGCGATGTGGCCGAAATCGACGAGATGGGCCGCATCAAGATCATCGATCGCAAGAAGAACGTCCTCAAGCTGGCGCAGGGCGAATACGTGTCCCCCGAGCGGCTGGAGAACTCGCTGATGGGCAACTCCAATCTGATGACGATGGCGTTTGTCCACGGCGACTCGACGCAGTCCCACTTGGTCGGTGTTTTCGGGGTGGATCCCGTCAACTTCGCTCCCTTCGTGAGCAAGGTTGTCAAGCAGCCGGTGGCGGCCGACGATCTGGCCGCCATCAAGGCCGTCTGCCAAGACCAGCGCGTCGTGAAGGCCTTCCTCAAGCACCTCGACGCCGTGGCCAAGAAGGCCAAGTTCAACGGTTACGAGCGTATAAGGAACGCCGTTTTGGACATCGAGCCGTTTACCATCGACAATGGCCTGCTGACACACACGTAAGTTCAAGTGCCGCGTTCCTTCCCTCGGCCCCCCCCCTCCCATCGGGCATTACTAAAGACTATTTGCTAACCCGCCAACTTCCGCCTCAGGCTGAAGCTTAAGAGGCCGCAGGCCGCGAAGCAGTACCGGGCAGAGATTGACCGCATGTATGCCGAGGTCAACGCCGAGAATCCCATCAAGGCCGCTAAGTTGTAATACAGCAGCGCTGCTGCTTCTACTGCCACTGCTGTATTGTATTATTATATCTAGTAAAGAAACCTAACAAAGATATTATCTATACTTTTTTAAAATATATTTATAAGAAAGACTTATAAATTTATTACTATTTATTTTAAATTTTAAATAAATTACATAATTTTATATTATAAATAATTTTAATTCTTTAAAAGTAATAACTATTTAACTTTTTAATCGTTTTTTTATAATAAAAAGAAAAGTAGGAAATACTTAAATCCGAAAGGAGCCCCCACTTTAAGTATCTAAGTACCTAGGTATTTACCGACTTCTATTTCCTAGCTAAAGATAGCTTGAGCGACCCCTGTACCTGTCACCACGCGACGCGCGACGGCGACGGCCACCGCGATGGCGGCACATCCACACCCCGAGTTCATTGACCTCACCCAGGAGAGTTTGGACGAGGACGACGAGGACGAATCGCCGACAAACCAGGTAGACGCAGGCAGTTTGCCACTGTACCTGCCCTCGTCCCAGCGCCGGCATCCCAGTCCCAGCTACCCACATGGCCCGCGCGCCGCCGTCGCTGCTGACGATGAGGCCGATAACGACCGTGGCCATCCTCATGGCGAGCCACCGGCCAAGCGCCGGAAAATAGCATCTCTCAGCCTCAAGAAGAGGTTGGCCGAAGACTACATCAATCGGCAGCTGTTCCCAGCCATAGAGGAAGCTATGGATCTGCTCCTGCCAATCACGTACGACGCGGCGCGTGTCAAGGCTCTGCGCGAAGAAGTGTACCAAACCATCGTCGTGGAGGACCCGAGTTTCGAGCGCGAGTTCGAGCGCAACGGGCCTGAACGGTCTCCCGAGTTCCATTCGAGCATTGTGTCGTCGATACGGCACCTCATCAGGTCTTTGAGGGACCAGACCGCTGGCCACCCCGGAGCAAAACACGCGAAGCCCGACGCTTCTCCCCCTCCTCCCACGACGCCTCACCCAGCTCCGTCTCCTCCTCCTCCTCCTCCCCCCCTGCCGCCGGCCGTGCTGCCTTCGATCGAAGACGACTTTCAGTTCGATGGAGATATCAGTGACGATACTGAGGGAGAGTGGCCCGGCGACGGCGATGGCACTCCTGCCCACTCCAGTTCGGCGCTCCAGCCGCCTGCCACAACGGCCCACCAGACCCAAACCACCCCCCAACGGTCACACATACGGCTAAAGGCTGCGAAGTGGCAATCAGGCAAAGCTATCAATACTCTTGAAAGCCCCCCACAAGTCTCCAGGGCGTGCTTTGGCCTTCCGGCCCGGCCGTACCTGACGTTCAGCGAAAGAGACTTGATTTTACGGCAACAAGGGCAGCGGCTCCGCTTGGAAGTTGGCGACTTACTGGAACCCCAAGTATTCCACGTCGACTTCGGCGAAGAAGAGGTTAAGTACCTTGCCGACGTCATGCGCCAGCTTTTTGGGAAGATCTCAAGGGCTAGGGTTCCCTTGGAAGACCTACGGCATCTCTTCAAAAAGGCGCGGCGATCAAGACGGGAAGAAGAACTGTACCATGCCCACGAGCATGGTTACGTCGGCTTCGACCAAATGCCCCCGAGAGCACTGACCAAGCGGTCGACAAACGACTTGGGCAACTTCTTGGCGGATCTGTACAAACGTAAAACCAGCAAGGTGCCACGGGTACTTACACTTGGCCGAGATGATGTGACTGGTCCAGGGGTTGCACGAGCGAACCGTGTACCATCGCTTCTGTATGCTCGGGAGATCACCGGAAACCAAGCATTCGGGTCGATTCGACGTTATGAGAACTTCCGTGCTGCCTTCGAAGCTAGCAGAGAGGATTCGTTTGAGCCACGGATCGAATGGACCAACTGTGCTGGCGACATCTCCTCTATGAGCTGGGTATCGTCATCGCAGTTCATATGCGGCACAACGACGCATTCGGACTCACATAACCAGCAGTATAACAAGCCCGGCAATCTACTGCTAGGCTCGACCGCCGGCACCTTGCGCGCATTTCCCGACCACCGAATTCCACGCCCCATCGTCTCGCACGGCGATAATGCTCTAGAGTCCATGGTGGAAAGCCAAGACCCATGGCTTTTCACTTCGGTGGTCTCGTCGGATTACGACAGCCACCACGGTTTGGCCTTCACGTCTAGTTTTGACAAGACGGTGAAGGTTTGGCGGGTGGGCGAAGACTCGATGAGCGCCGTCAGCACTTGGTACCACGGTGGCCGAGTCAATTTCGTTCTGGCCTCCAAGTATTCAGGGCGTCCTTTCGCGGACCGCCCCGAGGCCCAGGTCAGCACTGGTGATGTTGCCATGGTCGCGACGGCGGCCGATGTAGCCACGGATGCCGTACGGGTTTACAAGATCATCCCTGGCGCGAACCAAGCTCTGCAGTACTCGTTCGATTGGTACTCGTGCACCAAGGTGCACGACGAAGAGTACATACCCTCGGACAAATGGGCCTACTTCCCGGCCGCCATGCGCTGGGGTCTCGCACCAGCCGTGCAGCACTTGCTCCTGATCGGCTACTCGCCGCGGAGCCTCACGGATGTCGACGATGACATACCGGAGGACAAGCAACACACGGGCGAGCTTTGCGTTTGGGATGCCCTGCGCAAAAAGCAGATTGGCGTGCTGAGCGCCGTGACGCGAAACGTCTTTGAGGTAGCCTGGCACCCTACGTTGGCCATGTTCGCCGCCGCTACATCGAAAGGTATCAGCAACGAGAGGGTTGAAGGCGACGTCAAAACCCAGATCCGTATCTTCCAGCCTAATGCAGAGGGGCAATACCAAGCTATCCGGACCCTGGACTGCTTTGCCGTGGACATCAACGAGCTGAATATGCGGTTCGTATATACCAGTCCCTTTTCTCGGTGCGCGGAGAGGCGGTGCTGACTCTTTTTTTTTTTTTCCCTCTTCAGGCCCAACAGCCACAGCTTCGCGTACGTCACGGCCAGCTGCACCGATGGCAAAGTCTACGTCTGGGACACAGCTCCGACTAGTAGCGACAGGCCCAAGTGCATACTGGAGCACGGCCCTCCTGTCGAGGAGCTGATCGGGGACCGGGAACGAGAGGATGTGGGCGTCAAGTTCACAAGCTGGGCCACCACGACGGGCCGTCTCTACACGGGGTCGTCGGACGGTGTCGTCAAGGTCTGGGATATACGCCAGGAGGGTGCTGTGTTCATCCGAGACCTTATTGAATGTGCCGGGCCCGTCACCTTTGGCGCGTTTTCCCCCGATTGTACTCGGCTGGTCGTGGGGGACGGCAGTGGCAGGGTTTACCTCCTGGCCCTCGATGAGGGGGAGGCGGACACCCAAATGGCCCCGACCCCGGGCTTCGTGAACTTCGAGATAAGGGGCAAGCAAAAGACGATCCGACGGCCACGTCCCTTTATCCCCCACCCTGAAGTGTTGGGTCCCCAGGACGAAGCGGTGCAGCCTCACCTCGGCCTCGAGCGAGCTCACGGATACCTCGAGCGCCAGGAACTGAAGCTGCATCCCAACCCTACGATCGGGGCCGTACAGGGCCCTAACTACATGAACTGCGGCTTGTTCTGCGCCGAGCTTCATGGCCACCGCGACGTGAACGAGCCGCTTTTGGCGGCCTACGACAGGCTGCAGCAGGAGAACCACAAAGGATTCGGTCGTCGCAAGCTGGCCCGGCTGCGGGACCCGCCCCAATCCGACTGCGCGCAGAGCGCCCACAGTCAGAACCGCCGGCTGGACTTGAATATAGAGGACCTCGATGCCGAGACGCGCCGGGATCTCGTTAATGCAAAGGCGGAGCTAGACATAGTCGAGTCCGACCTAGAGTTAGTTTACGAAGATGAATAAACAATGAAATAGTAAAAGACGTACTATTATCTCTACATTAGATTTAATGTGTTATAACTCTATATATTATAAAAGTGAAATATTATAAATCATATATATTATAATACTTATTATTAAAGCTAAACACTTAATACGCTTTATTTCTATTATATACATTAATAATTATTTTATTAGATTTTTAATGTTACGATAGTGTAGGCGTCGGTAGATAAAGATAATATAAAGAGCTTATGTTTCTATCGTTGTACTATGAGCACAGCTAGTGCTACTTGTGCCTAACCTTACTAGGCACACTATGCTTGTCGCCCTGCCCTTGCCACTGCCTGGGGCTTACTATGGCCTATAGCCTAACAATAGACTTTTTACACTTCAGAGTACGGCTGAAACGAAGTAGCGTATATCGGCGTAGTTAAAAGCCAGCAAACTAGAGTTATTCTAACGCTCTGTACATTTCGTTGCTTTTAAAACCTTAGGGTGCCACCGCCCATAATGGCTCGGCTCGGAATCCCGGTTCCCGTACGGGCGGTAAAAACCTACTGAACCAAAAAAGACGGTCCCACGCGGGTAGGGTGACTAGGTCCTTAGTATCAGGATAGATGTGTAAGTAGGAGGGGGGCGCCTGTCATCGTCGGCCACGATGGTTTCCCGCAACTCCCCCCCCCCCCCTATCCCAGCCCTTGAGTTCGCCGTGCTCCACTGAGACAGCGTGGCCACGAGCTCCATCAGTCGGGGGCCGCTGGGGGGGTTTCGGTACTTGGGAAAATGGGTAGGAAAAGTCTAGGCCGTGCGGACAAGCTCCGCCGATCCTTTCTTTTTTTTTTTCTTTTCCCTTTGCTGGCTACCTACATACTTAGGTAGGTAGGTGGAGCTATTGTGGCCACGGTGCTTAACGCGCACCATGTTGTCCGCGCAGAACGGGCCTACTACTTATTGGGACGCTGATGCGTCCAGGGCCAGTCAATATGATTGCGCGGTGCGAGGCTGGGTTAGACGAAGGCTTTCTTTTAGGCTGCTGACAGTATCGCTACATTCTGGACACATAAGCCCGCCCGCCTTCTGGAGGACACTTGCCTCCCTTCGCTTACGTTCCTTGGACACGTCTCTAGACGTCCATCTTTCCGGGGACATGATCGTCTGTAGACAGTTACAGACAAACCCAGACGGTGGAACCGTGGAAGCGTCTTCCTGCCGGGGCTGGGTTCCCTCATAGCACACCACCGTGGTATTTCCTTTCTCTCCCCTCTCCTCCCTCTCCATTTCCTTTGGGAGGGGGATATGGCGCAAACGTTTCGTGAAAAACAGTGAAAGCCCTAATTAGAGGGCAAGCAGTCTCAGCCTCCTGTCGTGACCCCGAAAGAACCAAACATGCCTAACGCCGCCTGATGCTTTTGGTTCGTGCAATGCAGTGCAACCGGATCGGAAAAGAAACGTAGGTGAAGGTCATCACATCTTGGCGAGGGTGTCCCCCCCCTTTCCAGACAAAAGCATCGCCATGTCGCTCCCCATACAATCTCCTTGTCAATCGAAACGTCGTGAGTCGTAGAGGGCCAACAGCTTTCCCCGCTCTATTTCCACCCCCGGCTCCTACTGGTTGGGGGCAGGGAAGCTGAAGTTGGGAGGAAAGATGGGCATGCCGTTGGCACCCGTGGCGATGCCGTAGGGGAAGGCGGGCACATCAGGGTCGGCTTTGGCAGCCGGACCCTGGTCGTCAGGGCGGTCCGGGTGTCGGCCGTCTTTGTTGCCCCGTCGCCAGCGGGCCAGGTTGCCGTCTTCGTCGTCGCCTCCTCGGCTGGACTTGGGGCCATGTCGGCCGCCCTTGTCCGTCTGCATGCGTCGGCTGATGGCTTTTGAGGAGACGCCGGCGCCTATCTCGATGTCGGGCTCCTCGACCACCATGCCCGTCTCGATGGGCCGGCCGCCGCTGCCGCCGAAGTCGGCCGTCAACATCCACTTGCGGTCCGCCTCGGTGAGCTTGTTGATGGGAATGACACTGATGCCCGAAGAGTAGTCGCTACAGTCGCGGGGGCCGAAGCCAACGCCCCAACGTGTCTGGGTGGACATGGATGGTTAGCGGTGTGCGTGTGGAACCGGCGCACGGGGGGCCGACTTACTCGGTACTGGCTGTTCTCCATGGCCTCCTTGGCGGCGACGGCATCGCGGCGCGTCAGCATCTTGACAAAGGCGTGTCTTTTCTCCTTATTCACGATGCATGTCTGCACCTTGCCGTGCTGGTTGAACATGCCGCGCAGTTCGCCCTCGGAACAGCTGGACGACAGTGAGCCAATGCACCTAATGCGCGCATTCTGAAGAGAGGGGCGTGGCCAGGGACTTACGTGACTCCACCCACGAAGAGGGTTCGGCTGAGGACTACAGCAAACAGCCATGTTAGCAAGCGGTGTTTCACTCCCCCCCACCGGGGCCTCCCGGGATATGGTGTGTTTACCTCTGATGTGGCCCGAAGGAATACTTCGGTCGTATTCCACCCACTTAACGCTGGGGTCACGATCGTAGGGCGGCTGCGGACTGTGGCCGCGGCGAGGCGGACTCCGCTGACGGTAATCGGCACCCCGGCCCCGGCGGTCGTCTTCGAAGCCGCGGGCAGGCGAGTCACGTCCAAAGCCACCAAAGCCACGGTCGTTACGGCCACGCGGAGAGTCACGAGCGTCCCAGCGGCGAGGAGACCGCGAGCGCGAGCGCTGGAACCGGTTGGGAGACCGCACACCGCCAGCACCATTGCCACCAGCATAGCCATAGCGATCACGTGACTCGTCCGGTCGGGGAGCCTCTTGTTGCGGCCACGCGCCACCACCATACGGCATCTGACCCTGGGGCATCATGGGCGCAGCAGCGCCGGCTCCGACCATGGACGGGAAGCTGTTCTGCATCGTGGACAGCAGCGCCGGAATCTTATCGGCGGGTATGCCCTGGTCAACCAACAGCTTGATCAACTGCACTTGCTGGGCCACGGCCGGGTCCATGCCAGGCATGGGGGAGGCCATAGCCGCCGCGCCGGGGAACACACCGGGTTGACTACTGGCAGTCACGGGCGCAACAGGGACCTGACCCGGTACAGGCATCTGCCCGGGGTACGTGTACGGCATCGCGGCAGGGTTTACAGGCGGCGGAGCTGCTGAGTAAGGGTAGGCAGGCTGGCTCTGGGTTACGGGCAGAGGCGCCTGCGGCATGGGCGTGCTCTGCACGGGAGCTGCGCCATACGTGGGGTCGGGGGCCGGCAAGCCCGTGTTGCTGGGGGGAGCCGACATGTTTTGTCGGGCCATCTTGGCCAGCGCTTCCATTATGGCACTGGGCGCGCCGGGGGCCGGAGTCTGCGTAGCAGCTGCGGGCGCTCCGTGGGAGCCAGGCAGACCAGGCAGGCCGGGGCCGGGCGGGGGGCTGCCAATAGGCGTGGTCGACTCATCTGCCGCGAGTGGGTGACGGGTTAGACAGGTTGCTGTGGCGATGGAAGGGGGTGGAGGGGGTGGACGGGATGCTCCGGGGAAGACAGCCGCCGGGAGGGGGGCACCCGGTACACATGGACGACAACAGGGGCGAGGGAAGAAGGCTAGGCAAGACCTACTCGTGGGGGCGGCGTTGAGCTTCTGCTTGAACGACTCGATCAGGGTCATAGGGAAGGTCTGGCCCTTCTCCCAGATATCAACGAGCTTCTTAATTTTCTCCTACAGAGCCACGTGGTTAGGTATAGGTCCAAACAGTCCGAAGGTATGGCGCACGCCCGCCAGGCCCCGGGCAAGCGGGCGTCGCCGCGACGGCAACAGCCAGCACCCCTGGGGGCCCGGGTAGTCTCTTCTACAAGTGAGCGCACCGGCAGGCGACGGGTGCATGATGATGATGATGACGACGATAAATCTGTGATATAGCGTACCTTTTGTTCCGGGGGGGCAGACTGGACGATGTCATTCATCAGAACGGGGATCAGCTCGGTTACTCTATGCACACCTGCGGCGTAGGTCCCGTCGACGGCAGAGCTATTGACGGTCTGGCCTTGCTGCTTTGCCTGCTCAAGCCAGCGACGGGTTACAGAGTCTACGACGTACAACACGCCCAGCTTGTGCGTTCCAGGCGTCTTCTTGAAGTGAGTAAAGATCTTCTGGATGAGAACCGACTCGGACTAGATGGACAGGGCGACGGGTCAGCATTCCTACGCGCGAGGACGGAGAGCACGGCGGCCACGGCAGCTAAACCATACCTGGACGTTATTGACACAGAGGTTGGTGAGTGTCTTGATTTGGGTGCCGGAGACGCCGGGCGGCTTAAGAACCAGCATGGCGTTCAAGCCCGCATCGAGTTCTGCTACTGGCGACGACATCTTGCCTTGGGTGTTGGTGGCCGTGTTGGTTTGCTTGCTTGCTTGCTTTCTCGCACCCCAGACGCGAGCCAGCAGACAAGAGAGATAGATGCCTGGGCTAGGCGGGCGCGCTTATGTGAACCAGGTCGTCGCAAATTCCCATTCAAGGGTCGGCGGGACAGGCCTGGACGGTCACCCAGTACTATGAAGACTTGGGCGGGCGCCTAGTGGAGCGGTCGCAACACGACTTTACGGCCTAGATCTCCAGCCAATATCAAGAAGGTCGCGTGCCAGCGATGCTTGGAAACGGCTGGTTTATGTCAAGTGTACGGGTTGACGGAGGGCGATGTGCAGCAGCAGCGGGCTGGCTGGTGGTAGTGCCAGTCGCAGCAGCAGCAGCAGCGCAGTAGGTAGTGTGGGCGCAGGGCAGAGAACAGATCCTTCAATCCAGGCAATTTTTACAGCGGCACAGGCTCAGCGCGACGCGCAACGAAGAGCAGGGCGCGTGGTGTTGTGCCTAGAACTAGAATGCAGTAGCAGCTGCGGTGATGATAATGACGACGCGGCCGAATCTGATGGGATCGGCGTTGCGGTGATGGCTACTTGCACTGGCGATGCGCGCGGCGTGGTGGTGAGGGGGGGGGATTGGCCGGGAGGAGGAGTGTGTTGAGAAGAGAGAGGTTACGGGTTGAAGAGGTGCGTGCTTCCGGGGTTTTTCATGGGTTTTTCATGGGACGGCTTGTTGGTGGCGGGCGGAAGAGCTTTCCATGAAGAGCAAAGCTTGCCCGGGAAAAGGTAGGCCACGCAAGGATTTTCCGCGCCCATTTCCCTCCCATCCCCCACCTCTCTGTTCCTGCGCCGAGCTACTGAAGCAGCTACGCTACGGGTACATCCAAACCTCCATACCTCCATCCAACCTAGGTAAGTAAGTATGTACCTACCTACCTCTTAGCGTAGTGGCCCCCATCTATGGGGTACCGCAACCTCCAGATTCCCCCCGCGGTCGCTTCCCATCAGAAGGCTTCATCATCACCACCGGCTGTCCAAGAGGTAAGGTAGCTAAGGGTAAAGACGGGACTTAGCTAACTACCTACCTGATCAGAAGAAAGGGCCATTTCCGCATCCTCCTCAAGCTTACATATTTCGGACCGCATCACCACTTTCCCGTGCACCATGATTACGAGCACATACCTACCTCTTAGGTAAGTAGGTAAATACTTAAGTAGGTAGGTAGGTAGGTACATAGGTGTGTATTTTGGAATATAAGCGGACCAAGGGTAAGGAATATCGTCCTTCCCGGGTTTGCCAGTCGCAGATGGATGATCTGACATCCGCCGTTTGCTCGGTTTGTTGTTGAGCCCTTCTCGGACGCCGGACTTTCCCCCCTGGGCACAATCCCAAAAGCTGGGGGGAGACCTGAGAGCGTAATCACCGAGTAGGCGGAGGAACGGTAGGGTAACCTTAGGTGGTTTGTACGCACTGAGTCGGGCCTTTAGCTTGTGTTTTTGGTGCTACGGCGCCGTCCCCAACGGGCCACAATCAATGAAAGTCCGCTGGTCGATCAGGGTCCTCCACGTTGACGGCCCGGATCTAAGATGTCTTACCTGTATACCTCCAGATTTGGGTGCTGCGTACGAAGGTTCCGTCCGTGACGATTTACGACCTGCTTCTTTGGCACCTAGTTAGTTACATTTTGTCAGCCTCGTAGCAAGTGGAAGTAGGTACGTTTGACAGGCACATGCCCACACACGCGGGCGCGCGCACACATACATACATACATACCTACATACCTACCAAAGTACACCGGATGGATATCTGGAACGTACATGGGATAAGACCGACCGGAAGACACCACTCGGGGGGGGGGATCGGTCTCCCTGGCGCTCTGATACGTATCGTAGGCTATACACCATACACAGTACACACAAACCGGCACCCCCATACGGAAGAGTGCAGGGCCAGTCGGACACCGGGGCCAATAGTGGCTGCGCGTGGCCTGGCAACCCTGGCCATGGTTTTTCTCCCGAACTGCGGCATTCAGGTTCCAGACCCACCCATGGCGGGCGCCCTGTCGGACTGTCTCACGCACTGAGCACCTCCTGCATGTTGGGGCGGCCATGCGAGAAGGAGCGGGCAACGGGCGCCAAAGTGCTTTTTCTTTTTCACGCGCATCCATCCATGCACGGTAGACAGGCGGCGGGCAGATAGCCGGCACGGCGGACGGACGGGCGGGAGCTTTTTCAGGGACCGCGCGGGCTATCCGTTCGTCCGTCCGTCCGCCTACCTAGGTAAAGTAGCTCTACCGGCAGACCGGGCGGCGCGTCATGCTCGGTTCGGGATCTCCAGAGCTGGGCACGCTGGGGGCAGGCAACGAGCTCCAGTACTTACTGTGTAAGAAGTGGTATGGGAAGGTAGGTAGCAGGGAAGAAGCTGTCTATGGTGAGCGGGCTTCCTTCCACTGAGAACCATGTATCTCCCATCCCCGTCCCATCTATCCATCCACCACCCATCCTGCCCGTCCCGGGGCACGCACACACACACACATGGAATCCCCCCCCCCAAAGCCACTACCACTTTGACGTCAGCTATGCAACCTCGGGATCGCGCAAAAACGGGCCAACGGCAGGGAACCTGAGCTGCCCTGGTGGGGCCCGGACAGCGCGGGCAGGCTTTGAGTGGCGGGTCCTTCCACCGCGCCTTTCCCAACGAAGGCGCGGCGGCGCGCAACGAATGCAAAAAACTGGCCGGGATTGTCAACTTTTTTTTCTGGCCGCGAAGGCCAGGTTGCCAGCCCACCTCAGCCAGCCCGTAAGTACGCTACCCAGCGACTAGTAGTTAATTCCGATCCTGATCCCTGGCATCGCTGCTGAGGTATTTCCTGCAAATTCCGTCCGCGCCTCTTCTTCTTGTACCTATTCATATCCGACTTCCTCCTCCCTTCGAATCGGCCGTCCGTCTTCTTTTCTCCTCCTTGCCCCCTGTACCTGTATACCACCCATCCCACAATATGGCCACTGCCCTGAGACTAGGCTCCGCGGCCTTGAGAGCCTCGACCCGAGCTCCGGCTTTCTCGACCCGCACCGCTGCCTTCACGGCCGCGCGATGCTACTCCTCCAAGAGCCAGGTGAGTAGGAGAGCCGTCTGGCCGGCCTGCCGCTCCGGCCGAGTCCGCCAAACAAACCCCAGGGGCTAACCTGTGCCGCCCTGCAGACTCTGAAGGAGCGCTTCGCCGAGCTGCTGCCTGAGAAGATCGAGGAGATCAAGACTCTTCGCAAGTAAGTTGCTTCTTTTCTGCTCCCTCCCCGCTTGGTCCCGCGGCTCCCGCTCACATACCTTTTCCCCCACAGGGAGCACGGCTCCAAGGTCGTCGACCAGGTCACTCTCGACCAGGTCTACGGTGGTGCCCGTGGTATCAAGGCTCTCGTGTGGGAGGGCTCCGTCCTCGACTCCGAGGAGGGTATCCGCTTCCGCGGCAAGACCATCCCCGAGTGCCAGGAGCTTCTCCCCAAGGCCCCCGGCGGCAAGGAGCCTCTGCCCGAAGGTCTCTTCTGGCTGCTCCTGACCGGCGAGGTTCCCACCGAGCAGCAGGTCCGCGACCTGTCGGCCGAGTGGGCTGCCCGCTCCGACATCCCCAAGTTCGTCGAGGAGCTCATCGACCGCTGCCCTACCGACCTCCACCCCATGGCCCAGTTCTCCCTGGCCGTCACCGCTCTCGAGCACACCTCGCAGTTCGCCCAGGCCTACGCCAAGGGCATGAACAAGAAGGACTACTGGGGCTACACCTTCGAGGACTCGATGGACCTGATCGCCAAGCTGCCCACCATCGCTGCCCGCATCTACCAGAACGTCTTCAAGGGCGGCAAGGTCGCCCCCGTCCAGAAGGACAAGGACTACTCGTTCAACTTCGCCAACCAGCTCGGCTTCGGCGAGAACAAGGACTTCATTGAGCTGATGCGCCTGTACCTCACCATCCACACCGACCACGAGGGTGGCAACGTCAGCGCCCACACCACCCACCTGGTCGGCAGCGCTCTCAGCTCCCCCTTCCTGTCCCTCTCGGCCGGCCTGAACGGTCTTGCCGGTCCCCTGCACGGCCTCGCCAACCAGGAGGTGCTCAACTGGCTCACCGAGATGAAGAAGTCGGTTGGTGACGACCTGAGCGACAAGGCCATCACCGACTACCTGTGGTCCACCCTGAACTCGGGCCGTGTCGTGCCCGGCTACGGCCACGCCGTCCTCCGCAAGACCGACCCCCGCTACATGGCCCAGCGCACCTTCGCCCAGGAGAAGATGCCCAACGACCCCATGTTCCAGCTCGTCAGCCAGGTCTACAAGATTGCCCCCAAGGTCCTCACCGAGCACGGCAAGACCAAGAACCCCTACCCCAACGTCGACGCCCACTCGGGTGTTCTCCTGCAGTACTACGGCCTGACCGAGGCCAACTACTACACCGTCCTGTTCGGTGTCTCGCGCGCCATTGGTGTCCTGCCCCAGCTCATCATCGACCGCGCCGTCGGTGCCCCCATCGAGCGCCCCAAGTCCTTCTCTACCGCCAAGTGGATCGAGATCTGCAAGAAGCTGTAAGAGAACCGAGGCGGGTGCAGTTTGATTTAGGACCACAAACGGATAGAACGGCCTTGTTACCAAAAGCGGCAAGCACTGTATCATAAGGAGTAGTTTAGAAGGCTCCTGGACGATACCAAAAGCCGCAATTGTACGATAATACCATGAATTCTCGTCCCAGCTGAGTACCTCTATTTAGATGTGTGTGTGTGTGTGTGTGTGTGTGTGTGTGTGTGTGTGTGTGTGTGTCTCGGGGCCCTGAAGCCGAGTTGCTTGCCGTCTGTGCGGCGCCGACTCAAGTTGAGTGTTGCTGTTCCACGTTTTGGGTCTACTACTCACTCACTCGCGGGAAGCCCCTCGGAATCAAAGAGGCGGTATAGTGTTGTCTCCTCCCACGAGCACAAAAAGATGGGTGCGGCCAGTTGTATATCGCGGTGAGTTACTGGAGCTTCCAGTTTTTGGGGTGGGGTCACGGCGCAAGACTACTCGAGCTCGGATGGGTCGCTCGAATGCATCACTCCTAGCTTCCAGTCCAATGGGAGGTCTGAGGAGGGGGTATCCTAGCTCCAAAGTAGATATAGTCAAAGCTCCAACGACTCATGGCGCACCGACGCGCCGGGAGAAATATGTGTACAATCTATACGGCTATCTCACGACTAGGTTGCGGGAGACGTGCTTCACCAGTCCAGAGGTTCCAATGGCATGGAATTGGGTCCAATTAAGCTTCATGGCTGCATACTTAAGTACCTACATGTACGAAGGAGGTACTTGAGTACTTACCTGGCCTACTTGAAGTTGCTCGCCCACCTGCAAGGTGCAACTAATAAGTGGTCCCCGTCGCTAAGTTGTTCTATCAAGTGCACGTGTAGGTGTGTGTGTGTGTGTGTGTGTGTGTGTGTGTGTGTGTGTGTGTGTGTTGGTGTGTGTACGTACAGAAAAGCAAATAAGCTATCGGGTTTTGTCGGATCGTATGGGAGGGCCAACGGTTGTAACCAGCGACCACGAGAGGAGTTTATGCCTACATACCTACAGTAGGTAGGTACATGGGCGCCTGTCAACACGACATTGCACACAAAGAGCGGCGCGGTAGAGTTGGGTTGTGCAGCCGTCAATCAGAAGATGCGGGCGCGCGTTCGCTTCCCAAGTTTGATACCAAGGAATTGAGAAGCTCATGGGGGAGCCCTCGTTGGAGATGGAGGAAAGTGTGGCCCGCGTCGCAGCAGTTGAAGGCGGACGGGAGATCTCCCCGACGTTGAACGTCAGGGTCCCGGTTGTTGAGCTGAAAGCTTTGCGAAGGGGTCCCCCGGGTGCTGGGTTGGCGTCGCCCGCCCCGGCCGTGTTTGGCGCAAATCCAATGTTTCTTGGCTTTGTTGAGCGCGCCAGCCAGCCTGTCCTGTTCCGATCGTCCCTCTCTCTCTCTCTCTCTCTGTTCGCTTCCTCCCAGCTGGGCGAACTGAACAAACAGGGCAGAACTGGCAGGCTGGTTGGTTGGCTTTGCGCCCGGCCATCCCCCGCCCCTGGATCAGCTATTCCGGTCCGTCCTGCCGTATACCCCCGAGGGTTCTGCTTTAGGGACCTGCCCATGGCATCGTAGCCGTAGGCAAAGACACCCGATAGAAAGAAGGGGAAAAAAGCATGTAGGAGGGAGAGCAGCTCAGGTCTTTAGGTAAAGACGGGTCTTTCCGCTGGCTCGTATCCTGGGCTACACCCATGCATCCAGAGGTAGAAGCGACTGGCTGACACCAGCTGACGAGAGCAAGGTGCTGCAATGGAGGAAAAGGAAACCAACTGATTGGATTGATGAGGCTCAAGGCCGATAGGGGGCCCCCCGGGGTTGACCCGTCCCTTTTTCGTACCTGCCTCCGTGTCCATATTACCGTGTCTCTCTCACCTCAGCTCGGCTCTGACCTCTCCCAAACCCCCCTTCCCCTCCGCCCGCCCTGGCTGTTTCCAAAACATACACTCGACCTTAGCATCGGAAGTCCGAAAACAACCTTAGCTGCCCTCCCATCCTCCTCCGCTCGCACCCATCGTGACAGCACGCACCCCCCAGGTACGTACGCCGAGACGAGAATCCCCCGCGGCGAATGCCACCCGCGCCTGCGTATCATTGGTCTGCGATGGCCGCGGGTCGGAGTGCTGGCGCCCGGGCCCCTCCCACTCCAAGGTTGCCCGCACGTGTGGGAGGAGCGCCCCCTCGGGAACCGAAACTCCGCCATCTATGGCCGAGGTCTTCCGTCCCCAGGGCCCGAGAGAGAGACACACAGAGAGAGAGCGCGCGCGCAGACGATAGATACCACGCCTGCGGTATTCCCGTTCCCAGCTAACCTCCATCTCCCATTCCGGCAGATTCTCTCTCTCCCCCTCCCAGTCCCCGCCGACCGACCGCTGGCTTCCTTTTATCCAGCACGCCCGCCCCTTTCCCTCTCCCCGCGAAGAAGCACCCGATTGCCTTGGTCAGGCCCCCCTTTCTGACGCCCCGACGCCCGCCATGTCCGCCCCCGTAAGCGCCATGCCTCCCCTGACGGAGAAGAAGCTCGAGAAGAAGCCCATCAAGTTCTCCAACCTGCTGCTGGGCGCTGGCCTCAACATGTTCGAGGTCACCACCCTGGGCCAGCCGCTCGAGGTCGTCAAGACCACCATGGCCAGCCACCGTGGCGACAGCTTCGCCACGGCCCTGGGCCGCGTCTGGAGCCGCGGTGGTGTGTTCGGCTGTAAGTGTTTCCTCCCCCGCTGCGAGCCCCTCCCCCAGTCCCCGTCGATGCTTGTCGCCGCACGGCCATCCGCGCTCTCATGACTGACCCGCTCTCCAGTCTACCAGGGTCTCATCCCCTGGGCTTGGATTGAGGCCTCGACCAAGGGCGCCGTCCTGCTGTTTGTCGCGTCCGAGGCCGAGTACTACGCCCGGGTCGCCGGCGCCTCCGATTTCGGCAGCGGCATTCTCGGCGGTATCACGGGCGGTGTGGCCCAGGCCTACGCCACCATGGGTTTCTGCACCTGCATGAAGACGGTCGAGATCACCCAGCACAAGATGGCGGCGGCCGGTGTCAAGCCGACCAGCACCTTCACCACCTTCATGGACATCTACCGCAAGGAGGGCATCCGGGGCATCAACAAGGGCGTGAACGCCGTGGCCATCCGACAGATGACCAACTGGGGCTCCCGTTTCGGCCTGTCTCGCCTGGCCGAGCAGGGCATCCGCCGCGTCACGCACAAGGAGCACGGCGAGGCGCTGAGCCCCCTTGAGAAGATCACGGCTTCGGCCCTCGGTGGTGGTCTGTCCGCCTGGAACCAGCCCATCGAGGTGATCCGCGTGGAGATGCAGAGCAAGAAGGAGGACCCCAACCGTCCCAAGAAGATGACGGTCGGCAACACCTTCCGATACATCTACCAGAACGATGGTCTGAAGGGTCTCTACCGCGGCGTGGCCCCGCGAATTGGTTTGGGTGTTTGGCAAACGGTGTGCATGGTGGCCATGGGTGATATGTAAGCTGCCTCCCCTCCCCTCCACGTTTTCCCGCAGGGTTTGCCCTCGCCGCATCATGACATACTGACCATGACGTCAACAGGGCCAAGACCTACGTGGAAAAGTTGACCGGCGAGAAGGTCACTGCTAAGCATTAGACGGCGTTTTATGGACGGGAACGGACATGGGATATGGTGTTTGCGACGCGACTGTGTCGGGATCTGGGCTCGATGTATGACTTATAGACGTTGCCCTGCCCCTTTTGGAACCCGGCATCGAACGAAATCTACGAAAACGGCTGCCTCTACTGGCCCGCATGAGTTTTAATACACGATTGCTGCGGCGGCATCCTCGCCGACGCAGTGCGGAATCTTCTTTCTCGCCATGTCGTCCGGCTTTCCCGTCTCGTCTTCTGATCTACCTCTGACAAGGTGCCGTTGATGGCCGAGATGTTGATTGGTGGGCCGAGTGGCCCCGAGTAGATGGGTTACATGGCCGTCGTTGTGGCAGACGTCAAGGACTGGGCCAAGAGCATGGTCGTCCAGCTGTTTGGAAGCTCTCCGCCCGGCCCCGTCCTTGCCCCTTTGGCAACGTCCTTCCCGGCGGACTGCTCACCGTATGCGCTTTCCCGGCCAGGGAGGGGCAAGGTGCCCGCCTTGGAGGGCGTGGCGCGGCCGAGGCCGGCATGGCTACCGAGAGCGCTGCCTGGGAACCGTGGGGTTCCCTACCCGGCGAACCCCTCCGCCCCTTCGACGGCCAACCTGCGACTCTCTTACCGGTCGGGACGCGCTGCCAGGCGTCACGCGCGGCACGGGCAATGTGGCCCACGGGAAGCTGTGTACGCTGCTAACGGAGCGAGTTAGACCCTCCCCCCGGGTCTCCATCGGCTGCACTAGGCGGTACTACGCACGACTTATTTGCTTGACGGGGAATCCACCGTCTTTTGTCTTTTCCCTCCAAGCGGCCCTTCTCATGTGGAGTATGTGCGTGCCCGACCTGGGGACGGGGGGGGGGGTTGGGAGGGGGCCGCCTCGATGGGCTGGGCTGAGGAGGCGGTGGACAAACTGCGGCGGACTTGTTCAGGATAATTGGGTCCTCCCGGGGGGTCCTACATCTCTCTCTCTCTCTCTCTCTCTTTCATGTGGTCGGTATCAACATGGGATTCCCCCCCCCCCCCCCCTTCCTTCTTTCCAACCCTTTCCTATGGGGCCGATAATATGTTCCTTGATTGGTTAGGGCCACGCCGCGCGTCGCGTGGCGGCGTGGACGGGCGTACGGCGGGCGGTAAACCCCCCCCCCTAAAAAAGAAGAATAAGAATGCTTCCACGAACTTTTGGGCGATGCCCGCCGCTCTCCCTCCAGCAGCATATATACCCCAGGGTTGGCTTGGCCGAGTGCGCGCCGCGCGGCGGAGGGTGGCCATCTCTTTCCGAGTCTACCAGACCACTAGAGAGGGGGGGCAGGACGCCCCGGGTGGTTTTTTTTTTTTTTTTTTTTTTTTTTTTTTTTTTTTTTTTTTTTTTTTGGTTTGGTTTGGTTTGGTCGTGGACAGTTCCTGGCCTGATTTCGACTAAACGGCTGGTAAAGGGCCCCTCCCCGAAAAGACGGACGCGGGGAAACGATACGAATACGTGCCCACGTGTAAGTCTACGGCGGGCCCAGGGTTTAGGGCCTCGACGACAACTGCGAAATGTGGAATAGGGTGGACGGCGTACCTTTCATTTTGCAGATGCCTCTCCCGCCGTCGTGGGGTTGGGGGTTCTCTCAACGTATGCGGCTGGGGGTAGGGGGTTGTCGAAGTCGTAGTATGTGATCTCTATCATATCGTACGTACGCGTCAATGTCCTCTTGGTAATCCCTTGGGAGGCTTCATGTGGCCGTTCAGCCGAGCCGCACCGCTCCTCCTTTGACCTAGGAGATATCTTCATACATAAGTAAGTACTTGGGTCGGTATGGAAGTACGCGCTCAGCCACTTTTACGTAGGCTGCTTCTTTGACTACCTCCTACTGGGGACTTGAATACTTTGGGTCGTAGGTCCGGGGTGAGAGGACAGGGCATGTGATAGATGGTGGTTGGCCCAGGTACCCGGCTACAAGACAGAGAGCAAAGCACCTTAGCGAGGAGGAAACCAGTCCAGATAGTCCGCCGCCCCGTGGGTGCTTGGTCTCTAGAAGGGTCGCATGATGGTCGCCTGAAAGGGCGTGGGAGGGCTCAATTTACGCTCACGGCCTACACGAAACCAGTCGTCGGCCTATGTGTGCTTGAGGCTTCTTAGTTAGCATGGTTTGGTCCAAGCATTGGCCGCCTCCCCCTCCTTTTCCAGCCCTACGACGGGACTCCAGCGTGCGATAACTGCTCGACTGTGAACGAGGGGCATCGGTGGGCCCCGGGGGTGCGTCCGGCTCACCGGGCCGGCTTGGATGTAGGCCAGGCACCCGCCGGCTCGCCGGCCATCTGGACGCGATAGTTCCAGATCCGGGTGGCCGTGATATACTTGTCGTATCCGAGGCAGGGCGCACCTCGCGCGCTCTGGGGGTAGAGGGCACTGTCTACGTCCCGCGACCTCATCGCGCCATCCCTAAGACCGCGCCGTCCTGGCTACCAGTGGCTGCGCTTTACCAGCGCCAGCACCACCACGCAGGGAACGGACCGGAGGACACGACGGTCTTCCGCACGAAAGAGAGTGCGATATAGATTGCCAATCGCGGGCAGGCATCCATGTGTAGCCCCAGGAGCGGGCTCCACCGTCGGCTACCGTAAATGGATCGACCACATGATGTCAAGCGCTGTCTGGGTTCCACGTCCTGTGCCCTACGGTACGGAGCCCTGATTCTCATTTTCCTGTCCTGGCCCCGAATGGGCGGCCGGTCAGACAGGCGAGGGGGAGGAAGGGCCGGGGATATCTTCACATGTCCCAACGTGACTCGCGTTCATCTCGGCGCTAATGTCTTGGATGGGTAGATCTCGGACGGCCACGCCAAAGGTTCTGTATCTCGTATGATTAGAACCAAGGCACCCAAGGCTAGCCCGGGGGGGGGGAGAGGCCAACAATCTGCCCCAAGGCGACAATGCCAAGAGGTCCATGTGTTGCTAACAACCCCCAGGCACGGCAGAGACCCGAATCGAGGAAAGGCCTGGCGCTGAGCCAGCAGCGCCCGGGTTAGGCGACGGCGCGTGTCGTACGCCCCAAACACCTAGATAGGTGCATGTGCCTGCAGCTCACAACGCAGTCCCGATGTGGAGGGATATGAAATGGGATGCATCGGTGGTGTATGGGTGCGTGAGATCGGATCGCGGCCGGCAGCGGCGCCGAATCGGCGGTTTCCCCAGGACCAGGGACGAAAAGAGGCCGAGCCACTCGCACAGCCAAGAGGCAAGTGAAAGAGAGAAAGTGAAAGCCCTAGAGAGTTGATTGGCGAAGGGGGCCACAGCATAACGTAAAGGGCGCACGGCGAACTGAGTCGCACCGAGTGGGCGGCGGGCCACCTCACGGCCGGGAGGGGTTTCCCTTCCGGCGGCGGCGGCGGCCGTTTCTCAGGCATCCCATCCTCCTTCACCCCGTGGCCTCTCTGCTTGCCTTCCATTTCCTCATCTCTCTCGCCCAACGGGGTGGCACGTTCGGCCACTGCCAAGCCAAGCGCGCGACGCAAAGCTCGCCTACCTTGTCGTACACGGTTCACCGCCAAGCCAAAGGCGAGCGCGCGGCCCCTCGTGCGCACCCTTATCCGGGGCACGGTGGATCGGCCGGCCGTCGAAGAGCCGTCGGTGGGGGGGCTGGGTGGAATGTGTGTGTACGTATCTATCGACTACGATGGGCACGACTGTCACTCATGTCGTGTCGGCTTGCTTGGAACCTACGGATAGCCTCGGCACCGGCGGGGGAGGAGGGGGGTCGAGGCCACACCACGAGAGCGCACACATCCATGTGCGTGGAATGAGTTACATAATAACGGCAAGATTCTTCTCCAGATTGGGGACAGGCCAGTCCGCCTTGGCCGTTGACCCTGTGCCTGACGAGGAAAAAAAAAGCAAAGCGACAGGGCGGCCAAGACAACGAAAGTGGTTCGGGATAGAACAGATTAACCTTGGTCCGAATAAGGGTCTTCCCGTGGCCCTCCAGAGGAGCAGCATCTGGTGGAAAAGGCGCGCGCCGCCGCCGCCGCCGACGCTGGGGCCGCGGCGCCAAGTATCCACGGGATGGGATGTCGGTATGTACTCTGTACGCCCGTCTCTGTCGCTCCTTGGCGTTGGTGTAATAGACAGACGGGTCTAAGTCAGGCCAAGCGGAAACGGGCCGGCCAGGACGGGTCGGTCCCAAACAGCGAGTGGGGATGAGTGTGATGTGTTCTCGCCCAGCCACTCGAGCCGCTCTCGCTGGCCCTGGGGAACACATGGTTGGGAGCCGGACTAGCAGTTGGGAGTGGAAGTCGGGTGGCCCGCCTACGCACGGCAGTCCCAGGAGTCAGGGCTCCAGCCCGACTCGGTGGTCCGTAAGAAGTAGGCAGCTCGATGACGAAGGTTCGCTATCAACACGAGACGACGACCTTGTGCCCTCCCCCCCGGTCGGTGGGACGAACGGGCTGGACGGGGCTTGGCTGTGTCCGCGCGACTTGCGGAAGGCCGGCCGGCCGTCGTATGATACGCGTCAGGCGTCGTCCCCGGCGCGTCGGGGGGGGATCGACGGGGGCCCCCCATGAATGGAGAGGGATGGATGACCCGACGACCGTACGACTACGACTACTTCGTATAGGGCAGCAGAGAGAGTCGGCAGCGCAACGCCGCGTACCGAATACGTCTGTACGACCACGTCGGCCCGCCTGCTGAGCGTACACACAATAGCCCTAGGTTCTGTGGGATCGGCCCCGTCCGGTGATCATCATTTGGCAATAGTCTTGGCGGTCATTCTTGGCTTCGCCAAAGGTTGAGGGAGAGCTATTGGAGGCTGGGGGAAGCATCGCGCCCATACACCTAGGCCCTGCCAAGTGCGACGCTATGCACGTACGCCTGTACATACCTGGCACACTGGCAGAGGGCGTGAACGAGAGAGACAGGACACGGGAACAGAAATGGATTGCCTGCCGTGCCAAATCAACAGAGCCTGGCCTGCCGGCGCCTGTCAGCAAGCCAAGGCCGCACGACGGCCCGTGGTCGGTGGTGGTGGTATCCGCATGTCTCGCGCCCACGGCCGGTAAGGGTGAGAAGGAACCAATTCTCTTCCACACCGGGGGCTGGAGAGGGACAGACCGAAGGGGAAGAGGGGGAAGCCGTGGGCAATGGAAACAAGCTTCCAGGCCCCCAGGGCGGATGATGATGTGCGCGCGTGCCGGGTGTATCAAAAACGAAGGCGGCCGGCCGCCCGGTTTCAAAGTAGTGTTGGCAAGGCTGAGAAAGAGTCGCCTTACTGCTTGCTGCAAGAAACCCGCGAACCCGCCCACGGCAGGCGGGATCGATGACGGCAGATGCGCGATTCAGATCCGACGTGCACTGCGAGCCACGCTTGGCGGGGCCAACGCCTATTTGAGTCACGATAGCTACCTACCCCAGGTTGCGGGCGGCCAGGTGATCGCTCGCTCCACGGGGAGGGGAGGGGGAATTTCGAGTCGTCGCTGACGAAGATTGCGGCGGGTAGTGCGCGACCAGACTGACTAAGAGGTAAAACTGGATTAGTCGTACAGCCGACGTCTTGCCAGCCCGAACAGGCATATACGGCGTTATCTTCACGAGGTGATTGGCGACCGACTGGTTCCCAAGTCGCCAGGACGAAAAGTGCATGCATAAGGTTTTCCACTTCAAGCCCTGGGTGCCGCACGAGGGCTGTCAGAAAAACTGCTAGACGGCGGCGGCCGTGATGATGACTTCCGGCTTCTGTGAGAACTAACGGCTCATTATAGCTACATAGCTGTGCCTATAGCATCTGAAATGAGGCCGCACCGTCTCTGCGAACCCCCGGTTGCCATTTGAAACACGGCCTGAGCGGAAAGAAGAAACAAACAAACAAAAATCCGTTTACGGGCGAGCCTGCCGTTGGGCGGGACGCATGTTAAGCTCCGGGTGTGGCCAAGGGTGTTTCTTTTTCGGCAGGGTGCCCCTGTCTACGATGTATGATTACATTGGTGCGCCCCCCCGTGCATGGAATTGTATGACGCAAAGTGCTCTCTCCCTCCCTTCATCCCTCCCCCCCCCCCCGAGCCCCCGTCTCCCTCTCTCTTCTCTGCTCCTCGTAAACACGTCCGTCACCGAATGGTGTAGGCACGTGTAGGTTACCCAAAGGTACGACGGGAACTGGCGGAGAGAGGAATTGGCATGGATGGTGGGGATATGAGACGTGAACCATCGGGTGGACTATATCGAGCACGGAGTAGCGTCTCGGGCAATCGGCCGTGCAAAGACGATGGGACCAGCCCGTTAGGACGCGCTGAACACACGGGGCGGCGGGCCTGATGTGAAGGGCGGTCGTCGAGTTCCATAAGCGGTGAGTCTTGTCAGGGCCCCGGAAAAAGGGCGCTGTTCTCTTTCCGCGCACTCGCGGGCTCGGCTACGGCAGGACTGGGCATCGTCCCATGGCACTAAGAAGCAGCGACGGGTGTGAATGGCCGCGTCCGCGGTGCAAGTGGAGGCGAATGGCCAGATGCGCTGGATAGTAGTAAGTATCCAGTAGCAGCTGGGCGTGCAACATCCGAGGCCTACCTAGCCCGTTAAGGGTAGTACCTAACTACATCTTACCTAAGTAAGTATGCAAGGCACGCCAACTTTGCTCATACGGCTTCTCCCATAAGCGTCGCCTCGACGCCTGCCGAATCTGAGGCGAGGCCCGTCAGCCAGGCTGGGCAGCCCAGCCCAGCCCAGCGAGCCCAGCCCAGCCCAGCCCCCCCCCCCCTCCCGAGCAGCCCTGGGTAGTGGACGCCTGGGCTTCGAGAGGGCTCCATCATTGATCGCCTTGGGACCCGCGGTGAGTCGCAAAGAGGGAAATGGGGCACTTGATCGTCCGTGTTGGAGAAGGAGGCCGGTGCGCCGATTGCCGCCGGCTACCAAGTGTGGGATGGTGCGTGGTGCCCAAAATGCCCCGTGCAATCCGATGACAGCTGACGGGAGACGGGCTCTCTCTGGTGAGCAGCCACGGCGCAGGCAACACGCGACAAAAAAAAATAATAAAAATAGGGCAAGCCAGCTATGTAACGTACTGAGCTGGGTTTGATACTTACGTAGCTGGCGAGGCTGGGAGGCTGGTTTGCTTCGCTTGGGCCGGCCCCGTGTCAACCAACACGCTTCCGTCGAGGCCGTCGCCGCCACGTACCAATGGCAGGACGGGACAACCTGGACCCCCTGGGACCCGCGCCTGGTATTTATACTTCCCCAAGTATCTACCGACTGAACTCGGGCATCCATCATGGATGGGCTACGCCGATAACACGTACATTTATACGACGGCGTCTTACGAGAGAAGGCAGGCAGCCACCGAATCGACCCCAGGCGGGCAGGGCGAGAGTAAAGAAATAAAAAATCCCGCGAAGGGCCCGGCAAGGCGAGGCGAAATTTGCGCCGAGTGTCTCGCGCGGAAAACAAGAGATGCCGCCCGGACGATCCCTGTCGGGATGAACTGAGGTCTTTCCTAATCTTTCTACGGGCTTTGCCTGATTGGTGGGCAAGAGATGGGGCATCTTTTCGGCGGTCCTTCCCTTCCCTGACCCGCCCTTGCCCATTCGCCCATCCATCCACAACCTCGAGTGTCCATTCGCTTCCGTGGCCCCCCCCCCCCCCCCCCCCCGTCGCCAGCAGCAAGAGCATGGGAGGCAGTACGTACCTTCTACACAGTACAGGCCCGGCTACTGACTGCCTCCCATGTATATGTACCTATCCAATGCTCGCTTCCAGTTCCTGCACGGTCACCCCGGACACGCCTCTCTCTACACAGAGGTAGGTCTCTCTCCCTCTCTCTCTCTCTCCCTCTCCCTGTCGTCCCATTCCCCCCTCCAGCTTCCACCTACTTGCGGTCCGCCCGCATCCGCCCGCTACATACCTACTTAGGTTGACTGGAGGCTGGCAGCTGCTGAAGTGGCATAAAATCGATGACTACATTCAGAATCAATCCGGTAGGGACCGACCGCCTAGCACTAGTGAGGATACTATTAGTGGCCGCCGACTCGGGGGTTCTGGGGTTCGGGGCTGCACTGACATCCACCCGCGTGGTGACCGTGGAACGCCCGGCACTCTCGCACTTTGCGGCCCAGGACGACTGCATTTAGTACCAACTACAGACGTGTTATTACGGAGCTCCCTTTGCTTTCCTTCACGAGCCTCGGCCCCAAAGTCGGGGAAATGTCGATGGCCTAGACTGTTTCCGGCCGTCCGGCTGGCTGGCTTCTCCGGACTCCAGCGGTCCAGGACCTCAGCGCCCAGCTGGACAGTGCACTCCCATGCCCGTCGCTGACTCTGGGCCCAAGAGCTGTTTTCCGCCAGGCCACCCCCCCCCCCCCCCCCGGTGGGGGGTTTGGCACTGAGCACATGAGGGGGCGCCCGGGGCGGCTGGGTTCCCATGCCAGCCCGCCGTTGCCGTTGCTGTATTCGGTGGACACTCTCGCGAGCACAGGGGTGACATGGACACTTACTTTACTTTCTTTCTCCACGGCCGGAGGCGTCGAGACCACCACCACCGGGGGCTCCATTCCGGAGGTGTGAAAACCATCTCGGCCGCGAGGCGTCGATATTTCGCTCACACCTCTCTGTCTGCACGCAGCACCGCCGAGCCCGGCCGAAGAAGGAGGTGCGTCTGCGGTAGAAACCGGCCGGCGAGCCCGTGGCCAGTCCCGTCCGTCGATTGGCCAATGGGACAGCCACGGGGGCGACGAGGAGGTTCCTAGGTACATACTTACATTCGCCCTACATAGTACCGCAGGATGGGCAGGATAAACCTGCCTTTCCGCCCTTCCCCAGGCGCTTGGCCGCTTGTGTCCACCGACCTCGCCTCCCACCATTCAAGGTCCCCTCGTCCCTCCCCAGGTTACCACCCAGATAAAGGCCGCCGGCGTTCTTGGCTTTTGCGCGATCGGGCGGAGTGAGCATGTACTTACCCGCCACCGCAAAAAGCCCTGGGCTGGCGCGAAGGCCTGGGCTGCCCATGGAGGCCAGCCACCCAAGGGCCGGATGGATCCCTTGCGATAGTAACCTCTTCGGGGGCGCGAGGGCGATAAAGAAGCCAGGCATCCAGGGCCCCCAGCATCCATTAGCAGCCAGCCAGCCAGCCAGCCAGCCAGCCTGACCGATTGGCCTGCCAGATGCCGCAATGCGGACAGGCCGGACTGCGCGCAGGGCTTGCTTGCATGACGTAGATGGCCACGGCAATTGGGTGGCGCTTTCAGGTTCCTTGGGCGAGGTGCGGGTACTTGGCATCCATACCGTCAGACGACCTACCATGGAGGACAGAAGCTGGCGATCTGAGTTGAGGAGGTAGGTAGGTAGGTACTGCCCATACCTGTAGAGATGCGACGACCGAAGCGGAATAAATAGGTATCAATCATCAAAGTTGGGCCCGCCGCGTACGTATCTTGCGTACAGCGTACGACAGCCGTACACGCGGGCCTCATGATTGTTGTGTCTTGCGTTGTCAATTCGACGTGTCCCCTCCCCCCCCATGCGAGACATCCAGGCCACCCCGCAGCGAAGCGGCACAATTAGGTGCAGTACCGGAGGTCAAGAAAATCCCAAGGCCGAGGAGGCACCTAGACATCTGCAATTGACTCTTGGGGGAAGCAGCTAGAGACTGCCCCCAGACCTTCGTCGGCTTGGAGCCCCGTCGCTCCTACGGACTGACTCTGGGCGGCCGGTACGAGGAAGGGAGGGAACAGACAGTAGGTAGGAGATCCGCGGCCCGGCGTCGTTGGTCATGCATGGGAGGATGCGACCGCCCTCCCCAACAGCCCATAATGGGCAGTACCCATCGTGGTTGCTGGCCGGGGGCCATCCATCCATCTCTGTAGGTACCGGCCATCGACTGACAGCGTGCGCCAGACCGCCCGCACCGAGACGGAGCCCACGAACCCCATGTGGGTTTCGTTTCTTCGCAGGGCATTGGGCCGGTACGTGGGCCTGGACTGGGCATGGCGGCCGTACGCGGTACATGGCGCACCAACCCCATCCATCCCATGGCCGGGCGGTCGAGTCGGCTCGAATCAGGGTCACGAGCTAAGGTCAGGGTTCAGGGGTCGGACAGCCCCGGCTCTGCAGAGTGGAGTGTTGGAGCTCCAAAGCTCGGGGGAGCTCAAATATTAGGTTGATGGGTCTCACTCAAGAAAGGTGCCCAGAAATGTACCGGGGTGGGGGGGGACAAAACTTCAATTGGCATGTCCGTCGTGGTGCAGTCCAACTGTTGTCTGCAGCGACTTGTGCTGCCGCCTCTGCTGCCGCTGCCGTGGCTGCTTGCTGCTACTACTACTGCTGCTGCTGCTGTTGCTGCCCGTCCTGCAGACACGTGCCCCCTTGACAATATTCCCAGAAGTCGGTAGCCTCTCGAATGTTGTCTGCCGCTTTTAGGCACCTGCTTCCATGCTCCTCCTCGGGCTTGAGTGGGCTTCTACAGCTTCCACTCCAGGCTTCTACCGCTTCTGCGACCCCACGCAGGTCCATATGGCGGAAAGCCCACCGGGTACACGTACCAACTAATGGGACCGCCGGCCTCGGCAGGTTCTTTGGGGGAAAGTCGGGATGAGTCGCTACCGCGCATCTATTGGGCGCAGTGGCCACGAGCCAACGACGTCAGAGTCAGATTTGATGCGTGCGCGATTTGTTGCCGCCAGCGAGAACCGCGGGCGTGCTGCACACATTTTCTCTGGACTGGCATGAAAGACGACGGGTTTTCATGATTGGCGAGAGCCGCGTGAGGAGCGGGGCCGGCCATCGGCAGGAGCTCCATGCTTTTTGCCCATGGGCCAGGTGGTACATACATACTTCCACCCAGCCGTCAGTCGTGCTTTGGTCGTCGTCCATGCGCCGGCACGACGACGAAGACAGGGCCTCCAGGGGTGGAGGCGCCCTGGTGAGCGGAGGTGAACAGGTTGAAGTGCCATTGCAACCCCAATTGGGAATGGAATCAGGAAGCAAGACGTGTGGGGCCCTCGAAAAAGGCTGGCCGGGGCGAGTGGCCATCCACTCGCACCCGCCAGGCCATGGACCTGCGGAAGCATGTATGTACCTAAGTACTGTACCATCCATCCATGCATACATACACCCCTGCAAGATCCATCACCCGTCGATGGACGGCCATGGGCGAAAGAGAGGGCGAGAGTTGAGGGAAAAACACACCTCATCACGGCATGGTGAATGGCACGCTTCCTTTCAACGCGCCGAGCCATCTGCCCCCAAGACAAGGCCTACCTCAACCCGCCCAGCCAAGAAAGTGGCCCAAAGGTAGTACTGTAGCTTGGAGCCTCAATGCTCTTTCTCCGTGGGCACGCTCGCGTGCTTGAAGGTGCTCGCATCACACCATTGGGGCCGAATGTTTGGAGGGAGAGAGAGATTACCCTGGTCGCTCGAGTGTTTATTTCAACCGGGGGGGGAGCAATTTTACCCACCACCCGCAAACACTGTGCTCGTAAGTACCCAGTACCTCTTCAGCAGACTGACCGCCGGTTAAGCGACAGTTGCCGGTACCCTCTCCAAAGCTCAACGCTAGTCCCACACACGGAGTAGTTTTCGTCCCGGGGGGCCTTGGTAACGCACTCACACGCTTGCGCTTCTTTTCTCCATCGGCACTCTGCTCCACCTTCCCGTCTTCTAATAAAGGTGACGGTCTCCTCTCCTAGTTGCACCTCTCTTCCCTCTTTCCCTTCTCACGCGCCCTGTCAGTTCGGACGACTAGGTTGACGTGCCTAACCTCGCTTCCTTTGGCTGTTCTCTCTTTGAGAACTACCCTAAGCAAGAAGCTCTTCCCGACTTCACCTTTCCCTCATCCGCCAAGCGCGCGCGCATCAGCATTCCTTTGGGACCTTGCCGCCTCGCGATACCTAGGTATTCCTGCTACACCTAATCACCGCCTTTAATTCTTCAGGGAGCTGTACTCGTCCGTCGCCATGGCCGAGTCCAACCCTGCCAACGCCCCGGCGTTGCACACCAACATCGAGTCTGGCAAATTCGAGGAGAAGGAGCGCCCCGCCAACCCTCCGCCTACCAAGCCGAAGGCAGAGGATGACGAGGATGAAGACGAGGACATCGACGCCCTGATCGAGGACCTCGAGTCCCAAGACGGCGGCGACGCCTTCGAGGAGGAGGAGGAGGCCAGCCCTGCCACCGGCCGCGTTGTAAGTCTTCTAGTTTCCCTTGCTGCCGATACGCACGCCGTGTGGGCCTACGCACCGCCGACGGCGTCCTCGGAGTGCTCGCTATCGGCCTCGCTCGTGCCACAATGCTAACCCACTACCCCGCAGGTCCCTGATGACATGCTCAACACAGACACCCGCCTCGGTCTTACCGAGGCCGAGGTCGTCAGCCGTCGCCGCAAGTATGGTCTCAACCAAATGAAGGAGGAGAAGGAGAACTTGATCCTCAAGTTCTTCGGCTTCTTTGTGGGCCCTATTCAGTTCGTTATGGAGGCGTAAGTACCATCTCGTTTCCCCGGCTTTGCCTGGCTGGCGCCTACCTGGAAGCTAATTCGTGGTTCGACAGTGCTGCCGTTCTTGCTGCCGGTCTCGAGGACTGGATTGATTTCGGTGTCATCTGTGGTCTGCTCCTCCTCAACGCTGTCGTCGGTTTCGTCCAGGAGTTCCAGGCTGGTTCCATCGTCGACGAGCTCAAGAAGACCCTGGCCCTGAAGGCTGTCGTTCTCCGTGACGGCACCCTGAAGGAGATTGAGGCTCCCGAGGTCGTGCCTGGTGATATCCTCCAGGTCGAGGAGGGTACCATCATCCCCGCTGATGGCCGCATCGTCACCGAAGACGCTTTCCTGCAGGTTGACCAGTCCGCCATCACTGGCGAGTCTCTGGCTGTCGACAAGCACAAGAACGACCAATGCTTTGCCTCTTCGGGTGTCAAGCGTGGTGAGGCCTTCGTCGTCGTTACTGCCACTGGTGACAACACCTTCGTTGGTCGTGCCGCCGCTCTCGTCAACCAGGCCAACTCGGGCACGGGTCACTTCACCGAGGTGCTGAACGGCATTGGTACAGTGCTCCTGGTTCTCGTTGTCGTCACCAACTTGGTCGTCTGGGTCTCGTCGTTCTACCGCTCCAACCCTATTGTCGACATCCTGCGTTTCACCCTGGCCATTACCATCATTGGTGTCCCCGTCGGTCTCCCTGCCGTCGTCACCACCACCATGGCCGTCGGTGCTGCCTACCTCGCCAAGAAGAAGGCCATCGTCCAGAAGCTGTCTGCCATTGAGTCCCTGGCTGGTGTCGAGATTCTCTGCTCCGACAAGACCGGTACCCTGACCAAGAACAAGCTGTCTCTTTCGGAGCCCTTCACTGTCGCTGGCGTTGACCCCGAGGACCTCATGCTCACTGCCTGTCTCGCCGCCTCCCGCAAGAAGAAGGGTATTGATGCCATCGACAAGGCCTTCCTCAAGTCGCTCAAGTACTACCCCCGCGCCAAGGGTGTCCTTTCCAAGTACAAGGTCCAGCAGTTCTTCCCCTTCGACCCCGTCTCCAAGAAGGTCACCGCCATTGTCGAGTCTCCTCAGGGTGAGCTCATCACTTGCGTCAAGGGTGCCCCTCTGTTCGTTCTCAAGACCGTCGAGGACGACCACGAGATCCCCGAGGAGATCGACCAGGCCTACAAGAACAAGGTTGCCGAATTCGCCACCCGTGGTTTCCGCTCCCTCGGTGTTGCCCGCAAGCGTGGTGAGGGTGCCTGGGAGATTCTCGGAATCATGCCCTGCTCCGACCCGCCTCGTCACGACACTGCCCGCACTATCAACGAGGCCAAGACTCTCGGTTTGTCCATCAAGATGTTGACTGGTGATGCCGTCGGTATCGCTCGTGAGACGTCTCGTCAGCTCGGTCTCGGCACCAACGTTTACAACGCTGAGCGCCTCGGTCTTGGTGGTGGCGGTGACATGCCCGGCTCTGAGGTTTACGATTTCGTTGAGGCTGCCGATGGTTTCGCCGAGGTCTTCCCCCAGCACAAGTACAACGTCGTCGAGATTCTCCAGCAACGTGGCTACCTCGTGGCCATGACCGGTGATGGTGTCAACGATGCCCCGTCCCTGAAGAAGGCCGATACCGGTATTGCTGTCGAGGGTGCTTCCGACGCTGCCCGATCCGCCGCCGACATTGTCTTCCTTGCCCCTGGTCTTGGTGCTATTATTGATGCCCTTAAGACTTCTCGCCAAATCTTCCACCGTATGTACGCGTACGTCGTCTACCGTATCGCGCTTTCGGTCCACTTGGAGATCTACCTCGGTCTGTGGATTGCCATCCTTAACCGCTCGCTCAACATTGTCCTGGTTGTCTTCATCGCCATTTTCGCCGACGTCGCCACGCTGGCCATCGCTTACGACAACGCCCCCTACTCCAAGTCGCCTGTCAAGTGGAACCTGCCCAAGCTCTGGGGTATGTCGGTTCTCCTCGGAATCGTCCTTGCCGTCGGAACCTGGATTACCGTCACCACTATGTACGCCGGTGGTATCACCCCCGATGGCATCCACGGCGGTATCATTCAGAACTTCGGTAACCTGGACGAGGTCGTTTTCCTGCAGGTCTCGCTGACGGAGAACTGGTTGATCTTCATCACCCGTGCCAACGGTCCCTTCTGGTCGTCGATGCCCTCGTGGCAGCTTAGCGGCGCCGTTCTCGTCGTCGACATCGTCGCCACGTGCTTCTGTATTTGGGGTTGGTTCGAGAACGGCGATCCCACCTCCATCGTCGCCGTGGTGCGCGTGTGGATCTTCTCGTTCGGTATCTTCTGCATCATGGGCGGCCTCTACTACATGCTCCAGGACAGCGTCGGCTTCGACAACCTGATGCACGGCAAGTCGCCCAAGGGCAACCAGAAACAGCGATCCCTCGAGGACTTCGGTAAGTTATATATTCTCGCCGGCCGGCGCTGGTTGGTGGCGTTCGCTAACATGTTTCACAGTCGTTTCGCTCCAGCGTGTCTCGACCCAGCACGAGAAGTCGGCGTAAACGACCTCGTGCCGAAAGGAGTGGCGCTAATACCCTGATTTCCGCGTTTGGAAATGTTTTGATGCCTTTCACGCCCATTACGATGCCAGCCTGCATGACTCGATGCGGGCTGAAGCAATGCGCATACCTTCGTTGGCAAACTGTATCATGTGGCCGCCTGCCTTCTAATCCACCAGGCAAGGCGAGCCAAGGGAACCAGACTACGGTCTCGTACCATTATACCACCTACAGATGCTTGTTCTTATTGCTCTAGACGAAGACCTAATAAAACCAGTAAAAATACGTTGGCGTTGGCCTTGTACTTGGGACATGTGACATGACTACGAATAAGAGCGGCTTGAGCATGATAGGATATTTATAGATGGGTCGAGAGACTGCCGGTAGGCGGCACGCTGTCGGTATCCAAGTCCGGTCCGGGACCTCGTCGGCGGGGCAAGTGGTAGCTCGGGTGGTCTGGGCGATGGCGGTCCGTGGGCCAGTATTCTTCAAAGTATAGTACTTGCTCTTATTGGGGGACTACAACATCTTTGCTCGTGTCGAGCTCCTCGTGCCTGCGCAGGTCCATGGGCTTGTCGAGCAGAGGCACGACGTAGGGGTCGAAGGTCTTCCAGTAGGGGTTCTCGAGGTGGTATTTCTGGCTCTGTTGGCAGTGGCAAGCTGGTTAGCACGGGTTGATGGGGGGGCTGTGGGTTGCCGTGCCACTTACGGATTCCTGCTCGAAGCGTTCGACGACAGTGAAGGCACGGGGGTCATGGACATCCTGCATGACGAACCAATCAACGGTTTCCTTGTCGTTGCGGTAGACGCGGGCCGCCTCGATCAGCTTCAGCTTGATCTTCTCGATGGCCTGGGGGTCATCTTTGGCGTAGAGGTGGACGGTGAGTGTGTAGACCATGCTGGGCAGCGCGGGCTGTGGGATATGGGAGGAGGGGGTGGGAAACGTGGAGGAGGGGAGGATGGAGAAGAGGTAGGTAGGAGGTTAAGAAGTATATACCACACAGCACAGCGAGGCAAAGCAGCAGGAGGGAAGGGAGGGGAGGTGGAGGGACGACGATCACACGGCGTCTTCTATGCCAGCCAGCCAGCCAGCCAGTGGTTTATCTGACGTAGACAGAAGTCGAAAAGACGGAGACGGGTCGACAGTGAGGGGTTCCCCCCCGTCGAACGGCCCAAAAAACTGCAGTTACCTAATGGGCGAAGACGCACCGGCAGTGAGCGAGCGCGTGCGTTTGGTGGTGCGTCGGCGAGGGAGCTAACGATGAAAGCTTGGTGTGGTGCCATGGGATGCGTGTGCCCGCTGGAGCTCCCCCCCCCAAAGTGGGGCTGGGCCTGAGTTTTTGGCGGTACACACAACAAAGCTGAATCGCGAGAAGGGGATCCATGGCCGTGGTGGACCGACTGCATCGTATCGGCCCGCGGCGTTTGTGGCCCTCCCTGGGAAAACAATGGCGATTGCGGTCTCCGGCACGGCCGGGAGATTGGGAAGTACCTCTTTTAAGTTATGTACCTCTTTGGCCAGGCACCCAGGGCAACCAGCTAAGCAGGGCGAGGGAAGACGGGCACGCGAGACAACGGACAGGTCCAATGGATGTTCGGAAAGGATGACTACTCACTACCTCTTTCCCGGGCATATCTATCGACCATTCCATCCAGTCTGCACCTCTTGTACTTGCAGATTCCAGGCTGCCACCCGTTTGGGAAAAGAGTGTGAGTGGCTAGTGCCGTTGGGTGTCTGTCTGCCCATGTTCCCATCCATTCCATTGTTCGGCCAGGCGAAACCCGCTCGCTAGATCGGAGCATTGATTGCGTCAGTTGACGGCCGATTCCAGACAACCCACGTGACCCAAGTCATTCTCAAGGTAGGTTGCCAGTGGAAGCTTGTCGGAATCAGCACCTTCGGTGACTCTGGTAAGACCACGGAGAGCCCAAAATCCCGGGGGAAGCGTAAAGCATTTCGTAGGTGGTTTATTTCGCTTGCTGGCGCCGACACCCCACCGAGTGCGCGCGCATCCGTGTTAAAAACAAATTCCCGTGTGTGTTTGCAAGCTGTGAATTGCCCGTGGGCTCCTTCCGCTTCGACCGTTTTCGGCTCTGCCGTCTGCACACTCACGCGCGCGCGATTCCCGCCAACCAGTCCCGTCTTGTGATGCCCCCGCGGTAACAGCGGGCGACAATGCGGGAGATCCCCGGCTTCTATTACGGTATGTGTGTACGGCCGAGACGCCCCCCCCCCCCCCTTCCCATCGCGGCGCTGGGGTTTCTGACGGCTTCCCAGATGAAGAGAAGAAGCGGTACTTCAAGGTGGAGAGCAGCCGGACGGCGCCGGCCTCGTCGGCCTGGTCCTCCGACAGCGTGAAAAAACGCAAGCTGGAGAGCAGGGAGGCGACGGCCGCCCTGCAGCGCCTGCGGCTGGAAAGGGGCCTCGTCAAGCGCTCGCCGTTGCTGCGCGACCCGCTGGTCGGGGGCGTGTACGTCCGCGAACACGGCCTTCCCGGGCGCGGCGTGCCCGAGGCCGGCTTTGCCCGCGGCTTCGTCGAAAAGGGTTCCATGCCCTTCAAGGATGCTCGTTGGGCGTCCCCCAACGGCCGGCTCGCGCATTTGTGCGTGGCCGGCGCCGACGGAAAGACGGGTTTGGGTGTGGCCTACGCCAGTAAGCCCGCCGCCCCGTGAAAATCTACCCCTCCACTCACCACCCCCTCGCAGCCCTCGACGAACTCATTGTCTTCTCCACGTATATCCCGCGAGACCGCAACGGGAGGTGAGCAGCTGCATGCCGAGGGGAAATCATGTCTTGAGCTGACCCGGCGGCTGAAGATTACACCGCCGGCTGCTGGCAGACTACAACGTCCCCCGCGGCAACCCGTACAGCGAGCTGGCCACGCCGCAGATCTCCGACATCAAATACCACCAGCCCTCACAGAGTGTCCTCGTTTCGAGTCGGAAGCCGGGGAGAGAGGTGTCGGTGTCGAGATTCGAGCCCGTCCAGAGACCCGAGGGCACGGGAAGAACAACGCCCACGACGCCAGGATGGCTACTGGGACCCGGTAGGTCGCCTCACGTGTTCACAATCACAGTGCCGGGTCGCTGAGAACCACCATGTGCTACAGACGCCGACGTCCCCGTTGTGAATTTGCGACTACCCGGTCACAATAGCAAGATCTCAGACTACCAGGTCAATCTGATTACTCCCGCCCCGCCTTCCGCTTCCGACCTCTGCGCTATCGGCACAAACCGCGGCATTGTCCGGTGGGACGTCGAACGAGAACTCTCGTGGCTGGCCCCTTCGAAGAATGCCACTTCGTACGCCGAACTGTACCGCGACGTCTTTGCCCTCGACTATCTATCCGGCAACCCGGCCGTCCTGCTCGCTGGCGGGCGCCCCGGTCACTTCTCGGTCAAGGATGTGCGCGACAGGAACGACGACACGCGAAGCCTCTCGAAGAAGCTAGCCAGCCCCATCACCCATATCAAGTCCCTAGATGGACGTAATGTTCTGGTCAGCTGCCTTCGGCATGACATGGCCGTGTACGATCTTCGGATGCTCAGGGCCGCGCGCCCCGGCAAGGCCCTCCAGCGGCCTGCCATCGACCATGTCCTCCCGGCCGCAGGGTTCCCCGACTACCGGAACGGCCCGCACGTCGACATCGGCCTCTCTGTCGACATGGCCAGCGGCGTCGTGGCGGCTGCCCACGAGGACGGCAGCGTGGCGCTCTATGCCGCCCGCACCGGACACCGGCTGAAGTCTCCCGACATCGACCAAATACGCTCACACCGCGGCGTGATCCAGTCCCTGCAGTTTCAAACCATGCCCGGCGATGCCCATTCCACTTTGTTTGTGGGACTCGGGAGCAATCTGCACGCCTACTCTTTCGGGGTTCGCAGCGTCGACGACGAGGCTTGACACCTGCCGGCAGCGTTGGAAAAGGAAACCACGATGCCCGTAGAGGGGTCGACCATAGCTGCTTGAGCGGCCGTCTTGCCGTCACGCCACCGCCACGGAAGCCGCGTTACAATTCATGGCGTTCGGACAGCCCGGTGGCCAAACGTGTTTTTTTCCCTCACTCCCCCCCCCCCCCCCCCCCCCCCCCACGAAAAGAAATTGGGGGTACGAGAATACGTACAGTGGGATTATACAACCAGAGAGACATCATTATTAGGTATTCAGTTGTCAGTCTGCTCTCCTTCAGGGCACAAGGGTCAGATATTGTGTCCAGACACGCTGTGGTTTGGCTTTTCCTGGACACAGACAAACCGAGGTATTTGGGTGGTGGCGCGATTTCTTCAGGGGTACAATTCAAGGCTCCGCCGTCCACGTCTGGAGAACTATAATCCTCCATTCTGCGGGCTGAGCCCAGTCGTTGTGCTGAAGATGCCTACCCGGCCATCGTGAGTACCGATGCATGATACCGCTTCCAGAGGACACTGCCACCGCCATATCCGCCCAACCGCTGAAGCACCGATACTAACAAATGAAAACAAGCTACCGCGTACAAAGCGCCATCCCAAGTGCCCCCCCCCCCCCCCCCGGCGCAAACTGTCTATATGGCGAACGTAAGGGTCCCGCGGAGTCGGCCACTTGGGGGGCCCTTGGCGTAGAAGCGGTTGCAGTTGCTGAATCTTATGTCAGCAAGTCGGCCTTTTTTGATGCCATTCGAAGCGTCACCGGCGACCAAGGGGAAAAAAAAACTAAGAACCAAACGCACTCGGGATCGAAGTGTTGTCCGACAATTTTGGTCTTGTTCGCAACCTGCGATGTGGAATTTCCGCTGCGGGCAAAATCAGTAATGCGGTCCGCGGCACTTGCACCACCACCACCCCCCCTCCCCCTAGACCGTACGACCCGCGTACCCAGGGTTGGCTTGGACGGGCGTGAGTATCGCGACGGCGATGCTTCCCAGGGCGAAGATGCTGACGAGCTGGAAGAAAGACGGCCAGTGCATGGTGTTTTACGTCACCGGGCGGGGGGGGCCGGAGTTGAGGGTGCAAAAGCGTACAAATGAGAGCGGCCGACGTGTGCTTTTTGTCTCTGTGTGTGTGTGTGGCCGAGAACCAGCTCGAGACCTGAAGGAAAGGAAAAAAGGAGGGAGGCAGGTATGATAGACGAAGGCTACAAGGCTTCCCTGGCGACCCCAGGGGGGGCATATATGGTTGGAATCTCACGGGGCACTCGTTCGCCCGGCTCTTGCCGTGCTCGAAAAGGGTTTGGATGGTGTATCAATTTTATACTCCGAGCCTGGTCCCGCGAACAACCACCACCGGCGATGGGGATCGTGGAGACAGCACCATCAACGCCCAAGATGTACCCAGCCGTACGGGCAGACGTAGCAGCAACCCAACGTCGGCCGGCAAAACCCATAGACTCTCCCGTCGCGGAGAAGGAGAAGAAGCCCTCGGGGCTCCGGGACAGCGGTCGGCGGGACGGAAAGAATGCCACGTCTTGGAAGTCAAATGTTCCCAGAGTATGCCTCTCGGAAGGAAGGGGAGAGAGGGGCTACATCTCGGCGTACGGAGAATTCTCTCCGGGGCACGAGACATGTCTCAGTTTCGAAGGCCCCCAGAGGCACGTCGGGACCATGGAAGATACACTCCAGC
Organism: Nigrospora osmanthi; assembly: GCA_029489945.1. Classification (NCBI taxonomy): domain Eukaryota; kingdom Fungi; phylum Ascomycota; class Sordariomycetes; order Amphisphaeriales; family Apiosporaceae; genus Nigrospora; species Nigrospora osmanthi. The sequence goes on along the minus strand of CP120494.1, from coordinate 1,713,859 downwards.
GCAAGGACTGTCTTGGAGCCTAAGAGTTGACATGGGCTGGATAGATAAGGTAGGCATGGGTGGGGGGACCAGAGGTACGCTCCCACCTCGTGCCCATGAGCTGAAGGGAAAGACTCGGACACGGTGGTCGAGATGGGTAGTCTTGAGCAGGGTTCTCGAAAGTGATGCGAAAAGGGGGGGGGGGGGGGGGGTTGTTTGTAATGGTCTTGCCACTGTGTGTCCACAACCCGGATTTGGAGATGTAACAAGGAGCAAAGGGGGCTGGAAGTAGACCCCGGGCCCGTGTGGTGAAAAAAAAAAAAAAAAAAAACATAGGCCATATAGACTTGTCCATCACTCGAAGCCAGCCATGCCAGCCTGACTTGACACGACTGAACTAGAATGCCGACCGACGCTCAGTCAGGAAGCACCTAGGTAGGTGTTCAGCTGTCGTCGGGACCAACAGCCTTCCGGCTGAGCTCTCTGCCGCGTCAGTGTGGTGTGATGGTTGCGGGAACAAGGCCCAAACAGAGCAATTTTGAGCCCCGGGCCGCCCTTTTTACACGGCGTCCATACGGCGCACCCGACTGAAGCCCGGCCGGTGGCGTATTCTGGCCTCTCCCTGGCACGAGGAAAGCAGATCATCTGCACGTCTGCCGCCGTGTACAAAGGGCCCAATGGCCCCCAAACTAGAGTGGCGGCGGACTCGACCGTGGTCCACGCTGCGGTGACTACGAGGTGCGAGTTGCCAGTAGTTGTTTTCACCGCGGCCGTCAACGGTTGACGTGAGACCATTCCCCCCCTCATTTGGCGATGGTTGTTCTCCGGCGCCAGCAGGCATAGCGAGGAATCGTCTCCGGATGATGAGAAGCCGAGGGGGAGAATAGGCCCCTGCCGTACTGTTGGACCTTCCCCGCCCGATTCGGGTATCTATAATTAGCGAGAAAAACATGGGTCACGGCGGACGACGAGGCGTCTTCCCAAGTGCCCGGCGAGGGGCGAGGCGAGGGCAGGCGGCTGGACCGCAGGCGGCAGTCCCCGGTCGTGGAGGCGCCTCTGCGTAGACGATAGAGGCTCCTCCCATGACCACGGCGTACTGGAGGCTCCGAGGTCCGTGGGCGCGCACGAGGCCATGAGGGTGATGGTATCCTTTCTCCCCGACCAGCTGGCCCTGAGTCCTCGCACCATCCCGAGTGATCATGACTGCCCGCGCCCATACCGTTACGTCGCGGGGGGGGGGGGGGGGGGGGGGGGGGGGGGGGGAGACTGGGGCTACTAGTGCTCACAGGCTCGGCACTCAGCTACGAGATGGCGACCAAGGCGGAGGAAGGAGAACGCTGGTGTGTTCTGAGGAAACCAGCGTCCCCTTCACACCTGCCCCATGGGCATATGTAATTCCCGTCAGCTGAGTGAGCGCCGGTTGCCTCACGATAATTTGATGTACCCCTCCCCCCCCTCGTCGCAATGGATCCGCTGCCCTTCTTTTTGGAGCCTTCCCGACGGACAGTATGGAGGGGGGAGAAGGAGCTTACTGAGCACCCACTCCCCGACTGGCGGCGGCGTCTTGTCCGGAACGCGGTCAGTCCGGCGCGAAAGCAGATTAGCATGCTGACTTGATTCCGGACCCCGGTGGTTTCGTTCGCCCAGCAACCCGGGGAGGGGGCAAAGCAAGGAAAAGGCACTATTCCGGGCGGACCCACGAAGGGATATAGAGAATAGAATAGAAAAGATGCGCAGTTGGGCGCACCTGCCGCGCTAAGCGCCTGTTTCTCCCGGGGGAGGAGGGGAGGGAAGGCGCCCGTGATTGGCGCGTGGGCCGCAGCGAAAAGGGTATGTACATGTACCGTTGTATATGCCTATTTTTATGCAGCACCGCCACGCGCAGCCAGGGAAGCAGGATTTCCTAATCCGGCGAGCGACGGCCCAGCTGGCAATGATGGACTCGCGTTCCCACGTGGTTGACCGTTTTTCTTCTTTAGTATTTTTGGCTAGCGACCGCGTTTAAAAAAAAACACACCCAAACTTGGCGGGCTACGCTATTTTCTCACGAGAGAGGGAGAGAGAGATAGAGAGAGGCAGAGACAGAGAGACAGCCACGTGTGGGCTCTCCGGAACTTGGCCTTTCCGGTTCCCTTCACTGCCCACCAGGCGGGCGCAAGCGGGCCCCCGGGAAGACGGCATTCGCGAAGCAGCAGCGAGGTCCTGGAGGCGGTGGCTGGAAGGAATGCTTGGGTCCCCCGTTTGCCGCAGTCCCCGAGGATAGGTCGTCGCGATGCGCGCGGGCTCGAATAGCGCGGGCTGTACGTGGACGGGTCGGTCTGTCGGTCGGTCGGTCGAGGTGGATATATAAAGATCAGAACAATCGCCAGGTCTAGTAGCAGGAACATCACCACCACCAACAAACATCATCGTCTCTCAGCCATTTTCTCTTTTCTCCTTTTCTTCGTCTTTTCTTTCCTATCTCGTCTGGGCTTTTTCTCGGTTTCCTTGGACACTCTCCCTAGCTTCTAAAGTAATCAACCCATCTACTCGTCGAGTCTTCACGCAGCGAACACCATCATCCTCACCAGACCGATACACGCATACATTCAGACAGCCTTTTCTCCCCACACACCACCGACACCATGCAGTTCACTTGGGCCACCGCCGCCGCCGTCCTGGCCTTCAGCCCGGCCGTGCTTGCCGCCCCCTCCTCGGCCAACGAGACAGCAAAGGGGTACAAGCCCTTGGCCTCGGCTTCGGCACCGGCTCCTCCGCCCCCCGCCGCTACCGGCGGCGCCAGCGGGCTCCAGGGCCTATCCAAGACGCAGCAAATCTTGCTGTCCGACACGTAAGTTCCTGGCCTCTTTCTGTGGTGGGATCGAGGCGCCCCGTCCCCTGCTGACTTTGCCCCCCCAGACGCGTCGACGCCCTCAACAACGTCCTGACCAAGAACGAGGACTTCGTCTTCAGCTTCAGCGACAAGGCGACGGGCGGCCCCGGCGAGGGCGGCGAGGTCATCGCGGCCAACCGCAAGACGTTCCCGGCGCTGACCAACACGGGCATCGGCATGGCGCTGGTGAGCCTGGGGCCCTGCGGGTTCAACACGCCGCACGTGCACCCGCGGGCGACGGAGCTCGCCGTGGTGACCGAGGGCACGGTGGTGTCGTCCATGGTGCCGGAGAACGGCGTCGTGGACGCGGCCGGGCGGCCGCGCGAGGTGCTGGTGACGCTCGGCCCGCTCGACCTCACCGTCTTCTACCAGGGCGCCGTGCACTCGCAGTTCAACCCGGGCTGCGGCAACGCCACCTTCGTCGCCGCCCAGAGCGCCGAGGACTTCGGCGTCGGCCAGGTCGCCCAGGAGCTCTTCGCCACCGGCGACGCCGCCGTCGCCGCCGTCTTCGGCAACCAGATCGACGGCGCCGACGTCGACCGCCTGCGCCACCTCATCTCCCCCAACGTCGCCCTCGGCGTCGAGGAGTGCCTCAAGAAGTGCAACATCCCGAAGCGCAAGTGAGAGAAAAAAAAAAAAAAAGACGCAGGAGCACCGAAGCGCGTGAGGGTCTGGGAAGGGTGACAATGGGATAGAGGACGGGCGGTATGGGCGTTGGAGGTTTATGGGAGGTGTGAGCATTGCATGGGTCTGGCGTTTCGTTTCACTGCATATTTGGGGGGTTGGTGTTATACTTGAATATAGGGGAATGGGGGGGGGGGGGAGGGACTCCCGACTGTGTAGCTGCGGGTCCCCTGGTTTTGTTTTACCCATGTCCGTCGACATGTGTCTCCATCGACACTCGTTCAATTATACCATCTAAAAATCCAGAGTCATTCGTTCATGGTGTTATATTCCCCATCTCGGATGGTACATGCAAGTGCGTCTAGATTCACTGGGTATCCCCGGGCCGCCTCTCCACAACGGGCTCTCATTTACATAAGTACTTACTTTACCTAACATGGATCTGGTACCTTTCGAGGGTATCAGCAGCGCCACTTATAACGGGCCGTGTTGCTAGTAGGAAAAATGGACGTTTTAGTGTTTCGTAGATTCAGTGGAAACCCAATTGATCGTCTTCCCCAGATTCCGGGCCTTTGGTGGACCGGTTTTTGGGGGGGGAAGCTCGGGTCACGTCCCACGTCTTTCCCCACCGTTCATCCACCCTTCGAAATCGTCATCTTTTCCCCTCTCCACGCCGCCTCCACCTGCGGACGGATCGGCATATGGACCGTTCCTCTCCCTCGCCCCAGTCCTTCCCAGCAAGCCTCTTCTCTCCGTGGCCCGAACAAGACGAGGCACGAGGCCTCACGGCGGCTGCGTGACGGCCGGCTATCCCTGTCTTCGATTGCCCCCTCCCCCGAGGGCAAGTCCCGTCGGGGTCTCCGGATTCCTCGGACCGGCCAAAGTATACTTTTATAGATGAACCGACGAAACCGGCGGAGGAGAAGAACCCCAACCCCCTACGCTCGTGGGGTGCCTACTGTCCCCCAGAATACCCCCGTCTTGGTTTCGATTAGATGCTTATCGGTCCTTTACTATGTCGGCAGGCATACCAACCGGTAGTCAGATCCCTGTCGTGGGCTAGGTCAAGTTCTCTTGGCAACAAATTCCTATGTCACAGTATGCACCATCGTCGGGCCAGAGTTTGGCAAGGGCTATCACGGGACGAGGCTGTCGGAGCCAAGCCCATGCATTCATTAACTGCAGTAGAATGTACTGTGCCATCGTATGTACGGTGTGGCATGCGCAAGGGGGGGATGGGACTATGGTATCGTGGAATCAAAGCGAACGCAGGGTTCTCCGGGTTTGTAGTGGCCGGCGGCAACAACGGAGGAGGTTCGGACCCGAACAATTCGGATGCCCGAAACCAGCGGGGGTAACCTTAGACCGTCTCCTCGACCGTCGTCGCGGCGGCTTTCTTCTCGGCCCCCCCAACGTGGTCCATCTCGGCCGCGAACGTGTGGCTGGGCGTCCACTTGGCAGAGAGGCGAGGGCTGACCTCGGCCATACACATGTCGGCCTGCTCGAGCGAGAGACCTTTGAGCTCGGGCACGAGGAAGTAGGCAAAGGTCAAGCTGAGGCAGCAGAGGGAGCCCCAGATGAAGAAGACATTGGATCCCAAGTTGGCCTCCTCCGGGCCGACCAAGTAGGGAGTGATGACTGGAAAGCCTGTCAGTGAACTGTGGTCATGTGAGCCCGCGGGCAGGGTGGGCGCGTCTCTTACCGGCAATGATGGTGTTCCAGAACCAGTTGGAAGCGGTCGAGACACCAACACCACGAGATCGGATAGGCAGAGGGAAGGCCTCGCCCACGATAACCCACTGAACTTGGTTAGTTTTTGCTTTTCCAGGGCACGAACGGAACCTGCGGGGGCACTTACGGCGGTGGGTCCCCAAGTGATGGCGAAGGACGAGATGTTGAGGCAGATGAAGGCGATCATGGCCGAGGTGGCCGCGTTGTTGCTCTTATCCTTTCCGGCCGTAGCGCCAATGATGGCGACGATGAACTGGCAGAAGATCATGGAGCAGGCGCCGCCGATCAGCAAGAAGCGGCGACCAAGCTTCTCGATAGCCCAGAAGGAGACGGGGGTGGAGAGGACGTTCACGAGGGTGGTGATCATGGAGATTAGGAAGGCATCATCAATCGTACCCAGCAACTTGAAGAAGGGGGTGCCGAAGTAGAAGACAAAGTTAATACCCGTCAGTTGCTGCATCATCTGCATGCCGGTGCCGAGGAGGGTTCGGCGGATAGCGCTGTTGCCCTTGGACAGGGAGCCCTTGAACAGAGCGGCCCAGGAACCGATGTAGCTGGTCTGGGGGATCACCGTCATCTCGTACTCGTTGTTGGCCACAATCTCAGCGAGCTCGTCCTTAATGAAGTCGGAATCCTGAGGCTGGCCACGGACGAACGCCAGAGCCTTGGCCGCCTTCTCGATCTCGCCCCGCTTCACGAAGTAACGGGGGGACTCGGGAAGGTAGAACAGACCGCCGCCGAGGACGATGGCCCAAATGAACTGAATGCCGATGGGGATGCGATAGGAGCCGGTATCCTGGCGGTTCTGGGACGCGTAGACAACGCAGGCGGCGATCAGGATACCAATGGTGATGCAGAACTGGTAGCCCGACACCATGGCGCCACGGACCTTCTTGGGGGCGATCTCGGACATGTACAGGATGACGACGGCGGAGATGAAGCCGACACCGCCGCCGGCAATCAGGCGGCCAAAGACAAAGAGGACCTCCTGGTTGGTGCTGGCAATCTGCATAATGCAGCCCACGCAGAACACGAAGCACCCCATGATGATGGTGGGGCGGCGGCCGATGAAGTCGGCAATGTCACCGCCGATGAGGGCGCCGAAGAAGGTACCGCAGGACAGGATCGAGGTGAAGAGAGACTGCATCTGCGAGGGGAGGACGAAGTCGTCCGGGTTGCCGATGGGCTCCATCTTGGCCCAGTTGTACTCGTGAGGCGTGTAGAGCTCGATGAAGTACGGCATGGCCATGACACCCGACATCCAACCTAAGGGGGGGGGCAAACCCGCGTTAGCCCACGGCCCAACCGGGACCTACAGACAGGGCAGGGGAGACAGGGCAAGAGGACGACGATGCGTGCCGGGGCCGTAGCCAAAACTTACCCGTGTCATAACCGAAGAAGATACCACCGAAGGCGGCAAAGGCGCAGATGAGGTAGGCCTTCCAGGTCACGGGCGCCTCGACGCGACCCACGTCGGCCGTGCCTTCGACGACGACACCACCGGCCATGGCTGCAGAATTGTTATTCCCTTGGGAAGGGGGGCTGGGGGCTTGGAAGAGACGAGGAGGAGGAGGAGGAGGAGGGGGAGGAGCTTGTGCACTGCGTGTCGACTGCTTGTCCACCGGGGGGGTGACTTGGGGAGCTCAGCGGGACGCGGGCCTGAGCAGAGGACTCAAGAGACAGAAGAGGAGCAAAGCGGTCACTGTCAACGGGGAGACAAAAGGATATATAGCTAACTTCCTGGGGTCAAAGTTCCATCCCCACCCTTGCTCCCCCCCTTGTCCTCGGGGGGCCGGCCGGTTTATACGGTACGTAGTACAAGCGGTCTTGGGAGCCGCCAGGGGTCAATGAAGGCGACAGAGAGGGGGAGAGAGAAAATAAAACGAGAGGCTTCCGACATAGATGCTGGGTCTCGACTCCCCCCCCCCGGGCCGGCTGAGGGAATCCTCGGCTGCATCTAGGCTCAAGACGCCGCCGTTGTAGATCCGCCCAAGGAGTAGAGGCTTTCTTCGCCATTGGTAGGCTTGTCCTGCATGCAGGGGCCAGGACTGCGACACAGGGATGGAAAAGGGCCGTCTTTTCCTTGGGGCTGCCAGCAGCCTCCTGCTGCTTATTTTTTTTTCATCTCCCTCTTTCATTTCTCTCGGGGGCACAGGAGGGCAAGAGGGCAAGAGGGCAAGCTCCTCGGTTCGAACTTACCCAGCCGGGTAATGAATGGAACAGCAGGGGTTCCCGGGGGGGGGGGGGGGGGAGGGTCAGACGCATCTGGGGACGAACCCGGGGCATGGGATGGGAACATGGGACATGGGACATGGGACGAATGGATGTATGCACATAGATGACGGGGGAGGAGGGCGGCCCTTGGATCTTTGTTCGATTGGAGGGAGAGCAGACCGCCCGCCAGTGACCCAATCCGGCTCCGTCCAATGGCGAAGGCAACGGACAAGCGCTCCCGCTCCATTGGCAAGGATATGGATACCTCTTTCATATACATACACGTGTATGTAGGTGTCCGGCCGTGTAAGTCGGAGGGATCCGACAGCATGGGGGGCGGGGGGCTTGGCCGTGGGTACGCCCGTGTATACAGTTGACAGCCTGTGATGAACCGGGGGGGGGAAGGACATTTCTGGTCGTCTTTCCTCCCCCCAGGTTCGTAGGTTGAAACCCCGGGTACTTTTTGCGTCTTGCGGCTGGGACGCGGGACAAGAGAGGGGAGAGAAAGCTAGGAAACCAATACGACCCGTGTTACTTGATTACGCGAGCCCATCTACTTGCTGAAATTGGCGACGACTAGGGGAAGCACGCAAGCTTCTCCGAGTCGGCCGGGGGCATCCCAGGCTATGGAATTTCCGAACCCGCGAAACCCTCTCTCCCCCTCGAGTCCCGAGGGCTGGGAACAGGGTACTGGGGAAAACACGGCCGGCGGCCGCATGATGGGAGCGCCGACTGTCTGTCTCTCCCCAGCGCTCCTCTCTCTTCCCTTCCTCCCTACCTATGTACCTCGACTTTCGCCACGCTGTCTCTCTTTTCCCGTGCCCTCTCCCTTCCCCCATTTCTCGTTCGGCTCAAGTTTAGGGCCGGACGCGACGTTACAGTGGGACGCCCATGCTGTGGCCGAGCCTGGCCCGGTCAGCCACGGCCGCCGGGCCAGACCGAATCCGGTGATCCTCTCCGCGTTCCAGTGTGGGGAACCCACTCATTCCCCCTTTGGTTGGGGTTCGTTCACCACCCACACCCACCCACCCACACAATCACGCACCCTCCCAGTCGGGCTAAAATACTACTAGATGAGATGCCCAACCAAGTATTTTCCTCCCCTGTGTGGTCGTCGCCCATATCTGATCTGGGCGGGCATCGTCCTCCTCCCCCCCGGCACCCTGTCCCCTCGCTAGTCCTGGCCTGGTCGAATGGCAGGCATGGGAATCCCGTGAATGGGGGGGGGAGGGGGGAGGGGGAAAAGTCGGCCCCCCCCCATTCATCCATCCTGTACCGACCCGCCCACACGTGTGTTTGGTGTGGAAGCGCCATGTGGTCCGAGGGCCTGTCGAGCCACCCTCGTGACGGGCGATGCGGACGGCCGCCGCAGGGCCCTTTAGTCGTTTTGTCGCATCTCCCTGTAGGTGGTAGAATGGATACAAACTCGGACATACGGTTCAAGCGCTTACCTACCTACTTGACCTTGACCTACTTACCTGCCTACCTACCTGTCTAATGCATGGAATCAAGTACGGTACGGCTGGGGAACGGTGGTCGGTGGCGGGGGGCAAGCCCTGGGATTCAGAATTTGTTCGAAAACCCCCAGATCAACGGGCTAGGAATTACCCAATACGTACGCAGGCTCGGGCCACGGAACAAAAGGAGTATTACATATTGGGTCGTGGGCATATACGGCCCCCAATGTGCCGTGACTGACGGCTTCAGAGACTGCCGCAAAGTTCGTAAGCGAGACGGCCGGAACAAACGGCGACGTGGCGTCGGGCCTTGGCCACTGCGTCTGCTGCTGCTGCTGCTGCTGCTGCTGCTGCCGCCGCCGCCGCCGCTGGGCGGACTGGGACTCGACGCCTTTTTCTGCATGTCACATGCGGCAGTGGTGACCCGTCGGGGGTATGGACAGTAGCGGGGCAAATTGAATCGTGACAACTGGGGGGGGGGGGGGGGGGGGGGGCATGGACTCGGCCGTCTAGACCGGGGCTCGGGTTACCAAACATCCATGCCTGCTTCTTAGTGTGGAAGCCCGGCTGATGGCCTGGACGCATTCACGATGCAAGTATATAAAACGTACGTACAGGTTAATTGTACAGGCAGAGGTAGGTAAGATGCTTTCATTACCAAGGCAGTGGCCATGGGATGCCCCAGGGTCAAAGCCCGGAGATGGATCTCGGGGAAGATCTGGAGGGTTATGGGGTTATGGGTCGGGCTGAAGATGGGCATTGGGCACCTGGTATGGGACATATGGGAAGTACCCGACATCCCATACGGGCTGCCCTAGGTACATACGGACCTACCTACTTTACTTAAGTATGTAGGTACCTACTTATGTAGGTCTGTACGAAGTAGGTACCTCCCTACGGTGAACAGGGCACACACAGCCCTGTGTGTGTGTGTGTGTACACCCTGAAGGAACTGGAGGGAAACTGATTCTTTCCCCATTTCCCCATTCCCCGTTTCCCCCCCCCTCCCCACCATCCATCCATCCATCCATCCATTATCCCCAAACCTGGAGAAAATGGGGCCAACATCCCAGGTCGGCCCGAATAGCAAAACGTCCAGACGCCCCGAACGACGCGCGCTTCTCTCACCAGCCAACGACACGCCCGCATCCAGCAACCCCTCGCCGGCCAAACGACCAGCCCCGCGTCGCGCCTGCCTGCCTACCTGCGCTTCGAATCACTCCACGATGCCCTCCCTCGGCCTCGCTCGGCCTCGTGACAATGGGGGGTCTCGGCTGTCGACCCAGCCCTGGCCTCACAGTTGGCCCGGTCGGATCGTGTGCCTGATACGAGGCAGCATCGTACCATCGGCCTACGGGGTGACATGCCCAGCAGCCACTGCTCCCGCCTCGCATCGCCCATGGGAAAGAAAAAGGGCCGTCCCCAACTCCGACCGGCGCGTGTCTTTCCAGTTGCGTCTCGGACCCTGATTCGATACCTAGGCCACCCTCCACTTCCCTTCCCTTCCCTTCCCTCCCACACCCCGACTTCACAGCTTACCTACGTGCGCTGCTGTTGTTGGCCACTTATTAGGACGGGGTCCCGATCTGTGTGTGACCCTTAGCCTACCGAAACATCGGGACAGACCCGAAGTGATGGGAGCCCCCCCTCCTCCCTATCGTTAGTGTCCATCTAGTTTGGACCCCCCTATGAACCCTGTGACCGGCGGTGACGCTCCGCCTGTCGGCCGCCGCAACCACACCACCCGCCTTTGCCCACGAGACAGCCGGCCTCTTCCACCCCAGCCAGCATGGACACACTTTGCCCCCAATCGCCCCGACTTGCCTGCCACCCGCTCAGCAGGAGCTGCTCGGCCCGTCTCAGTTGTCCCGAGGGAACGCGTGACTTCAAGATGAGAATAGCCCACGCGCCAACTGCTCCGCCTTTTCTGTGACCAAGATGCTGGGAGACGGGCAGTCAGCTCCTCGTGATGGAGTGGAGTTGTGTTCACATTTGTCACTCCATCGGCCGGTCTGGCCGGTGGGTATCACAAGTTTTCTTTTCTTCACTTTCGCAAGTCCGCAGAGACCCCACCTCAGCTGGTTTGGTCCCATTCCTAGTCGGTCTGGTACGGGTTCGGACGAACCACCAGCAGAAACATCCCCCGACTCGGCCAGGACTCTGCATCTCTGGCGTGTAATCTCAAAACCCCGGAGGGTATGACAAGCAGGCCCCCGAGGCCCCTGCACCAGCTATGAGTCGGCGATCGCGGTTCGATCGCGTAGCACGTTGCCCTGGGCCATCGCTGTCAGATCTGTATTATGGCGCTTGCCGTCATGTGTCACAACTGCCACCAATAAAAGACGTTGGCCATGGGTAAGTTATTCGTCCATATACGGGCAGTAAGCCTCTAACCGTGCCGGTCTTGCGCGCCATCTCAAGGGACCGTCAGCTTGTGAACTCTCTTCTCGACGGCTCTCTCGAATTCTTGAACGCCTCCGGGAAGCAACGTCATCTGGCCCGCCTTCAGCCTATACACAACACGCCGCCTCGGTACTTCTTTCTCGGCGCCCGAGTCGTCGCTGTCTTCGTCGCCGTCGGCGAGACCCTCAACCACGCCGCGCATGAACCACCGGTCGTGGCTTACGAGGACAACGGCGCCCTCCCAGTCATGCAATGCCTCGCGCAGGGCCGTCACTGTCTCGTAATCCAGGTGTGTGGTGACTTCGTCGAGCACAAGGCAGTGCGGGCCTTTCCACAGGATCCGCGCCAGCTCCAACCTCACCAGCTGCCCCCCAGAGAGTTTCCGGATCGAAACGTCGGATGCGAGACGCCCCGGCAGGCCCAATGACCCGAGGAGAGCTCGGATGGCGCCCTCGTCCAGGTCATCTCCCGCTTCCCGGGTCAACAGGGCCAACGCCGTCAGTGCTGGCTCCGCCTGGCCCATGTCCTGTAGTGACTCGACGGCATGCTGTGAGTAATACCCTAACCTCATACGGGTATGCGCCGTCATCTCCCCGGTCGTCGGGGTCGACTCCCCGACAAGCAGCTTGATCAAGGTGGATTTACCCCCGCCGTTGAGGCCCAGAACCCCGACGCGGTCGCCCATATGAACGGACAGCGAGATGCCGGCGAGGACCAGAGGTGAAGGCGTTTTCTTGCCCCGTCCCTCGGGAGGGTAGCGGAACGAGACCTTCTCCAGCGATATCAACGGCCCTGGGAAGCGCAGGTCAGGTGGCTCAGGCAGCACAAAGCGGACAGGCCGATCTTCTTTTTCGACTTCGATGTCAGCGCGTGCGCTGAGGTGGTAGCCAACCAGATCTCGGTTCAGCTTGAAGCGTCCGCCGTGGCTGTTGAACTCGAGACCCCAGCGGTCGTCGAGCTTCTTCTGTCTCGACTTGGCCTGGCGCATCTTGTTCTGGTCGTTCTTGGCGCGGCCCTCTTTCATGTTGCGCGCGACCGTCTTCTCCATGTGTTCCTTCTGCTTGTCCTTGGCCTCCTTCATCTTGCTGAGGTGGAGCTTCTTCTCGGCCTGGCTCGACTCGTACGTCGGCAAGTCGCCGTGGAAGTAGCCCAGGTCCTTGTCTTTAAGGAGGATAAGGTCGGTGCACAGGGAGATGAAATCGCGGTCGTGGGAGACGAGAATGAGCGTCGGCGGGTCCGACACCTCGGCCATGAATGTGAGGTGTCGTTGCAACCACATGATGCCCAGGAGGTCGAGGAAGTTGGTCGGCTCGTCCAGGATCAGGATGTCGGTCTCCTGAAGCAGAACGGCCGCGAGCGCCGTGCGCATCTTCCACCCACCAGAAAGACTCGACACGGGCCTCTTCATATAGGTATCACTGAAGCCAAGGCCAGCGAGAATCGTCTTGGCCCGGGACTCGATCTCGGCGGTTCTGGCCGGCTCGACCTGGACCTCGAGCTCGGCGAGCATATCGGTCGCCTCCATTGTCTCTTTGGCAAGGGTGTCCGAGGTAATCTCCCCGTCCGGTTGGTCGTAAAGGACCTGATAGGCGGCGACCTCCTTTTCCTTGGCGAGCAAGGCCTTGCGAGCCTGCGAGCCCCGGGTCCCGCTCCGCAACCTGGCGTCCTTGTCGAATAAGAAGAGCTCCTTCTGCAGCCGCTCATAACGGAGCTGGCGGAGGCCCCGGAGCGCCCCGTAGGGATTGTTGCTGCTGATGGCACTGGAGAGCACTAGCTCAGGTTGTTAGGGCTAGTCGTAGTCGCCGCTGAGGAGGGCTACCGACCTGCGATTTCCTTTTGCAGCTCATTGCGCGCCGTGGCGCGGTCTATCACCTCCTCGAGGACAGTGGGGCCCTTTCCCTCTCCCGTGTCCGTGACAGGGCGTTTGGGCGTCTCGTCCACGTTGGCATCGCCCACGTCTGTTTGCTGTAAGATGGCCACCTTTGTCTTCTCCGGTATGCCGGGTATGAGCTTCTCGGCTATCGCCTTGAGTAGGGCTTAGGCAGCCCGAAGGGCTCTCGTGTCAGCAGCTAGACGGCGGGGGCACGCGGGGCGGGAACATCTCCGCCTTACTGGACTTTCCCGTCCCGTTCTTCCCGACGAGGGCGTAGCGCTGGCCCGCCTTGAGCCGGAGCTTGGCGTTGCCGAGGATCTCGGTGCCGTCGGCCCGGGCCCGGCCCTTGCCCTTGCCCTTGGTGTTGGTGGTGGTGGTGGCGGCGGCTGCCGACGTCGCGACGGTAATGGACAGGCCCTCGACGTCGAGCTCGCGGTAGTTGGGCGCCGCGATGTCGAAACGCGTCTGCTTGCTGGTGCACAGGATCGAGGCGACCGCCTCGGAGTCCATTGAGGTCATGTTGTTCCACGCCGTAAGCCCGCCCGAAGGTAGGTGTATGTGTGTGTGTGTGTGTGTGTGTGTGTGTCCAATCTATGCAAGGCGAGAGTTCAGTGTCAGGGGGTGGGGAGGGTGGAATAGAGAGAGAGGAATAGGAACGGCGGTTGAGGCTCCTGGGCGGTGCTTTCTCTCCTGTTTTATAAAACGGGCAGCCTACCACCTATAGGAGGTAGGTACAACCTTGAGTTACATACACTTACATAACCCAAGGATGTACCGTTCGGCGGAACCTGCCCGTGCGTTAAAGCAGCTTCCCCCCCCCCCCCCCCCCTTAATTGATTCTACTCTTGATATCGCGAAGCGAGAGCGCTGGTGAGCACAGCTACTACACGGGGTAGTCGACGCCGGGCGGTGCCGCGTCGTTCAAAGTCTCGCCTCTCCAGCCCCGGCCCCATCCATGGTGGGTGGATAGTGTTAGTGTGTGTGTGTGTGTGTGTGTGTGTGTGTGTTATGGGGCGTGTCGGCAATGATTCAAAATGAATCATCCATCCCTCCGGGTCGCCAATGTCCCACCACCCCCGCCATTTTGGGGGGGGGGGGAAGCGGCTACTACGTAGGTACAAACCCTATCCACTACCGCAAAAAGCAACCTACATGTACTTACATACCTACCGGTGAGCCCCATTGGGTGCGGGAATGGCGCCGCCGCCGAAAGAAGGGGGTAAGGGACGCAAGCGGCGACTGACTGACTTGTTGGACGCCGCCGCTCCAGAGTCAAGCAAAAACCACTACTACCATCTACATCTTGCATGAACCAGGCTGGCGTGGGGATGTGGGGTTTTTTTTTTATCGGTCGTACTGGACGAATTTCTATATATCCTGCTAGGTTTTGGCCACGCCGACGAACCCCGTTGTCCACTATGCACGGCGCGCGCCGGAATTCCAGGAGAGGGAAAAGGGGGGGGGGGGAGGGGGTATCAGTGTGCTGCTACATACTGGGCTGACAAAAAGCTCCTCGGCGCAAGACTTTCTCTCGAGACGCGCGACACCAACAATTTCCTCCGACCACCGAGTGTATCGGAATGAAAAGAAGAAAAACCCCTGCGTGCAACAGGGGCGCTTGTAGGAGTTATTGGGTGCTGACGGACAATTAGCCGCTGGTAGGCGTGGTGCAGATGGCACGACACCAGAACCCGCCTTTCTCATCCCCCCCCAACGGTACGGGCTCCTGTTGTAGCATGAACACACTGTAAACTTTGGGACGCAACCCCTCGCGTTCGTCACGAGCACAGGGAGGGGTCGACCAGGATCTGCAGGTGCGGGGCGTCGCCGGAGCGGACGGTCATGGAGCCGCCGGGGGGGAGCTCGACGATGGCGCCGTCGACGCAGATCTTGCGCCAGCGGGCGTCGGCCTCGCGGGTGGCGACGCGGACCTCGTCGACGGCCTCGTAGCCGACGCGCTCCTCCTCCTCGCCGGCCGCGCCGGGCCAGCGCATGTCGACGTGCTTGCCGCCGTCGTAGGCCTGCATCATGATGGCCATGGTCTGGGGCCCGTCGACGGCGCCGAAGTGCACGAGCCGCAGCTGCCCGTCCAGCGGCCGGCTCGCCGGCGAGATGGTGAAGGTCCGCTCCAGGTTCGACACCATGGTGGCCAGGATGTAGCCGTGCCGCCGCCGCCCCAGCGGCCGCGGCGGCGACCCGGCCCGCCCGGCCCCGCACACCTGCACCGTCGCTTCGTACCCGTGGCTCTCCTTGAGGAGCTCGGCCGCCACCATGCCGAACCGCTTGTCGCCGTGCCGGCGGTACTCGGGCGTGTCGCTCTCCCAGACGAGCTGGGAATGGAAGCCGTACGAGGCCACGATGGCGCCGTAGAGATGCGACACCCCGTCCGTGGCGGCGGCGTCGTCGGCGGCGTCCTCGGCCGAGTGCCCCGTGCTGATCTGGCGCGCGCCGGGCGAGAAGTCGACACGGAAGGAGGGCAGCGGCACGGCCCGGCCCCGCAGCAGGGTGCGCAGGCCGAGGGCCAGGGGCGTCGGCGCCGACGGGCCGCACGCGGCGTAGACGGGCTTGTGCAGGGAGTTGAACAGGGCGTTGCCCGTCCCCAGCGGCAGCGGCGCCACGAGCGGCTTCTTGGCGCCGGGGGCGGGCCCGGCCACGGGGGCGTGGCCGTTGAGGAGCTCGACGATGCCGCCGTCGCCGCTCATCAGGACGATGGTGTGGTCCCGGTCGGGCGCCAGCCCCCGGGCGAACGTCTGGATGCTCCGGGCGTCCTGGGTGACGGTCAGGCCGTAGGCGGGGGGCGCGAGACCGAGGCGGCGCAAGAGCGGCCCCAGCACGGCGTCGTAGAAGTCCGAGGCGTGGCCGGTGCCCGAGCGCGTGGACACGACGAGGTGCACCTGGCGGCCCGCGTCGCCGCGCAGGTAGTCGGGCACCCGGCTTACCAGCAGGCCGTCGAGGAGCGCCCGGGGCAGGGCGGCGGCGGACTGGCACGTCAGGCCGAACGCCGGCTCCTCCTGCAGGCTGAAGACGTCGTAGCCGCCCTCGGGTCGCGGCGCAATGCAGACGATTTCCTCCGTCTTGGCCAAGTCCGGCGGCGTGTCGGCCGGGGCCGTCGAACGGGCGTGGGAAGCGGGCTCGGCCAACTGCCCCTCGGCGAGCGGCCGGGCTTCCCCATGGGCTGCTAGGCTCGCCATGGCGTCTGTTGCCGATGACCCAAACACTGGCCCGGACGGGGCGACCGGGTAGACGGGTGCACTTGCGAGACTGAGACCGGAGGTGGTATAGGCGCAATGGTTCTGCTCAGACGCCGGGGGGGGGGGTTGGGGTTGGGTGGGCGGATATGTAGATGTATAGTAGATGTCAAAGAGAACTGGGATGGAGGGGGCGGGAAGAGAGGGTTCAAGATAAGGCCGGGATGGGCGTTGACAGCGGGCGGTGCCAACCCTGGAGGGGTCTCCCGTACTAACATATAGGTGCTGTAATTATTAGTCTAGGGTCCGTAGGGGTAGGGTAGCTACATGGGATCCCAAATAATCTATTGATGTACCTACATCCAATCCTTCCAGGTAGTACTACATGTATGTTGTACTTACTAACATACAAGTACATACCGGCTTACAGTAGTGGGAGTGACCCCGCGCGCGCCAGCGGCCATCTGACATGTTACCCAGCAGGTACTTCCTACATTTGTGCCTGCCTTCTGATGATGCAAACAAAGCCACCCTGACTGCCCAAGAACAGATAACAAACAAACAAACAGCCAAGCGTCGAGCCGGCGGGCTCTTACGAATAGGTGGGCGAGACGCGAGACATGGGTTTTGGCTATCACAACGCGCCGGCCGAAACCACCCGCAAGCCTAAGCGCAAACGTAAGCCGGAAACAGCGGGACTTTTTGCATGGAACATACATATGTACGTACTACTCGTACTCGAGCGGAACGGCGGCTTGGGCGCCCGGCATGGGTAGGCTTGAAATGTATTACCAATGCCGCTTGTTATCTACGCTGACATGCCAACGCTGGGAGGGCGTGCGAACCGGAGGCCGCCGGCCCATCCGTAAAAGAATGCCGCTTTTGTTGCGAGACGAGGGAGCAGACCTTTCCCAGTGCCCGCGCCAGCCCGCCGCGCGGCCGCCCTGGGGAACGTGGGTGCTGGGAGCCCTGGACGAGGTACCGCGGTAAGACGAGGTAAGCAGAAGGGCGCACGCAGCCTATGCGCCCTCCGTGTACGTGTCCGGCATCGGCCGTATCCATGATGTGTATTTCGGCCCCGCCGCCTCTCTCCGCCATGCCTTGGTCGTGAACCATACGCACCCGCCGGGGAGTAGCCTCGGTTCTCGGAGTGCCTGCCATACCCAGGCCAGGTACCGTCACGTGCGCCGGCAAATGCGACGTGCTGCTTATCCTCGGGCCTTGCTCAGGGGGCCCCAGTTCTCCTTGGGGTTCATGGGGTATCGGACGAGGTTCTTGCTCGTCGTGTCTTGGCCCAGCGCCTTGTCGAACACCACCTCCAACTTGTCGACATCGCTGGCCTCTCTCGCCGGCGCGTCGTCCTTCCGCAGCCGCAGTAGTCGGTACGCCGCACTGCCCTCCTTGATCTTCTCTGTCTTTACCGGCGCCTTTTGGCGCACCCACTCTCGCATGACGTGCCAGATGACGGACCAGGGCGCGTTGGTCCGGATACTTCCAGGCTTGCAGTGGCTTCGCGTCACGACGTAGCCCAGCCCGCGCAAAGCCCCCCGCAGGCTGTCCTCGTCGGGGCAAATCGAGTGGATAACGCCCGCCAGGCACGTCGGGTGGAAGTAGAACGGATACGGTTCGAGTGCCGCGAGTTCGTCCTCGGCTATGCCTTTCAGGGGGTCCGCCGGTCGGGGCAACGCCTCCTCCAGGGCTGTCTGCAGCATGCCGTGGATCCTGGCCGTGGTGCCGTAGACCTCCTTGGACGCCTTGGGTAGGTCATCGAGGATGCGCTTGATGAACTCGGGCGAATGGAGCGGCCCGCCGTACATGGGGCCGGCCATGTGCATCTTGGAGCCGCAGTGCTCGCACAACTCATCCGCCGTCGGGGCCATGGCCAACCCGTGCTTGTAGAAAACGCCGCTACCCTTGCTGTTGGTCGTCTTCTTATTGCGCATGAGCGTTTGCGTCTCCCATGCCCCGCACCCCTGGTCGCAGTTGTACACCACCATGGTCTTGCCGGCCAGGAACTTGACGCTGGCGGGCGACTTCTTGACGCGCACAAAAATCCGCAAGTAGTAGTCGATCGACAGACTGAGAAGGGGCTCGATCGCCAAGCCCTGCCTGGCCGCCGTTGTCGCCAGGCCGTTCAGCACCAACCGCAGCCCGCCTTCGTGGGAGTGCCATCCCTTGATGGGGATGCCGCCGTAGAGGGCAAAGGCCTTTTCGGCATACCCGTGAGAGGCCCAGACGCCCGAGTCCGTACATGTGACACACAGCAGCCCACCATCGTCACGGACCGCGGATATGGCCGCGTCGAAGAAGGTCGCCGCAGTGCCATACGGGTCGAGGTCGATCACGTCGTACTTTCGCGTTGGCGGCGGGGGGCCACGCCGGGCATGGCCGAGGTGCCGTGCGCTTTCGGGCGCAATCTCGTCGGTGATCAAGCTGTACATGTGGGCACGCGCATCACTGTGTGTCACCTTGACCTTGGATTGAATTCCGTTGTGCTCGGCGTTGCGGCGGATGGCCTCGACAGCCTCGGCGGTAAGATCGTTCGCTGTTACCGACGTGACAAATGGCAGCTCCTGAACGTAGCGCATCGCTCGAAGTCCCGTGGCCGACAGCGCATCCAGAATCGTGAATTTGGGAGCGTCCGGCTTTCTCGACTGGGCGGAGCCCGCAGAGTCGGCCCCGGGCTTCACCTCTTCCGTCGGCTCGCCTGGTTGGACCTTGTCCGTGGCCTCTGCGGCGCCTTCAGCCTCCGTGGAAGCTTCGGCGGGCTCGCCGTCCCGGGGTTCTGACGTATCCATGGGATCGCTTGCTGGTGCTTGCGCCTCGCCCTTCGATTCGTTGGCCACCGCGGCGTCTCCGTCACCGCCGTCGGTGGCTTTCTGCCTAGGTGGTCTCGGGTCGCTGGCATCGTCGGGTCGCTTCCGTTTCTTCTTGTTGAGGCGGTTCGCGGCAGCCTTGTTCCTCTTGGCCGCGACTTCCTCTCCGTAGGCCTTGATCGCAAGCACGGTGAGGTCACGGTTGAACTGCTGGATCGGGTTGTAGAAGACCTTCTGTGTCGCCTCGTCGCTTTCGGTTTCTTCTTGGCCCTCGGCTGCTGGTTTCGCTGGTATGAGGATGCGGCCCAGTCCTTCTTTGACCTCGATAAATGTTTGGCCGTCGCGCGTGACGCGGTGCTTCTCTATCGCCGTAGCGGCGGCAGCTTTCGATTTGGACGTCATGTTGCGAACGGGTACAGTTAGAGCCCCTTGGCCTGGGCTGAGAAGCAGGAAATGTCGCCGAGTGGAAAACCGCAGGGCGTAGGAGGCGATGTGCAGCAGCATCCGGCCAGGCGAGGCGGAATTGGATGGGATTTAAGGTCCTGTCGCATAGGTGGGATACAAAATTCTGCCTGCAGAAAATCGCAAAAGCCCCTCCAGTACATTCAATAGTACTTAGTAACTCTGTTTTGCCCCACTCCCCGCCTTCCACAGTAGAAGCTTAGGTACTTTTCTACCTAAAGAAGAAAATCCACGCCGGGAGATCCTTATTGATTGGTTAAGTAATTTAGTACCTCTGTACTCAACATGGAACCTAAGAAGCGCGTAGTAGTTATCTGATATACTAGAAAAATAAGGGATTAGGTACTGAGTTACTAACCGCCTCGTGGGCCTTCGGATAACAACTGGAAGATAGCACTCGCCGTCGTATTTACTCGACCGGCTTTCTTTTTTCGTTTTACGCGGCCGTAGTCAGCCTCCGAACTCTCGCGGCTAAAGGGGAGGCACCTCGTAAAAGAGCGCGCGCGGCTTTACAATATAGTCTAGGCGTGTTCATAACTTTACGTTAACTAATCATTAGGTATATAACTGTGACTCTAAGTGATATGGTTTACTTTTGAGGGTGTTTTCTCCTTTCTTTTTTTTTCCCGTAGACTCTACTACTAAGTTAGGTTCCAATAGAGCGGTACGCACTGACAGGTAGTTCGTGCCTTTTCTTCGATCGAAAACATTCACTTTATTTCGGGCTGCCCATTGGAAGCGCCGCGACAGCGGCCCTGTAGCTAGTAGTACCTAACGTATCATGGATTCTATGGCATCGTGGAGCAAATGTGTCCGACTGCCAAGGCCTGTCCATCCTCTTCCATCCCAAATGGAAAGGCTGATAACCGGCAAGATGCCGTGTCTGAGCAAGCTGTGTCTCCCGCGGCAGGAAAGGTGCCCCCGACGTCTGGTTCTAATAGTTCCATACTTGGCCACACCGACTCCCAGCCTTTTGGCTACTCGTTCCACATCAGCCGCGTGGGCTCGTGCCGTGACATGTGCGCCGGAAGGCCGCGGCGGCGCCCGTTTATGAAATTCATGCCGGCCTCCGGCCAAATCGATTGCTTCTTATGGGTTTTGGTGGTGTGCCGACCGAAGTATACGCGGCGGGGATGTTGTTCCGGACTGCGTGCCGGCTTTTCAGTACTCGTCCCGCCGAGAGAGAGAAGAAAGGTCGCGCAAAGGAAACGGTCCTCCTACCTGTCTGCCTAGCGGCCCGGAACCTGTGGAAGCAGCCGGCCATGACCTCCTTGACGTCCTGGTCGTCGGGGACGAGCCTGGTGTCGATGATGGCCTTTATGTACTCTTCGACCTGGTAGAACTCGTTGCGATCCGAACGGTATCGCCCCGGCAGGCCGCTGTTGTGCAGCAGCGCCAGGACCCCGCCCACGCAAGTGTTGATGGCCGCGATGATGGTGATGGCGGTGCCGTCGTCACGGGAAAAGGCGCCCAGTGCTGTCAGGCACGCACCTATGCCAATCTGCACCAGCATGAGGAACCAGCTGGCGGGGGGGTGGGAAACGGAAGCATCAGCGAGAGAGAGAGACGCGGGCACCGGCGGACAGGGGACAAGGGCGTACTGGATCGTGCTCAGGATGTGAAACCAATAGGTGAACTTGGTCTTCTCGTAGAGAATATCGCGATACAGCCCGTCCGGGAGCCCCTTGACGGGCCAGTACCAACAAGTCGGACGAATGGTGGTGTGGCTATCGTCCTTGTCCGAAAGTACCCCGACGCCGCGGCAGAATTGAGCCCACTCCTCGTCCGTCAGGAAACGAAGGGAGTCCGGATCGGGGCTTCGGCTTCGCGTTCGCTCGGGGGGAGGGCCGTCCGGAGTCGCCATCTCGCTTTTAGGCGCGGTTTTTTGGTTGGAATCAGCCATCGCAAAAGCCAAGCGGTAAAAGCGAGGTCTTTAAGAAAGAGGCAAAAGCCCAGTGATCCGCGGAAAGAGCAGGAGCGACGGGATAATAGATACGGGGCCTATGGGTTGAGATACCTACTCTATAAGTACGTGTAAGTAGTGGTACCATGGGACCAGCAAGTCAACCATGGAAGTTATCGGTTTGGGGTTTGGGATCAACGTGGGTTCACCGTTAGGCAGAGGAACAATACCTCCTGAAGCAGTTCAGGGTTACGACGACTACTTCTTTCCATATAAATGAGCCCCCATGACTTTCCGTTCTCAGCTGGTCGTGGGTGAGCTTTCCACAGCCTGGCGAATAGAGAATAGGCGAACCTACTTCCTTATAGTCTTGGAAGTGGGTATTCCTCGATGCATTTTGGCCCCGTGGTCATATGATCAAATGCAGCGCCGTCGGCCGCCTGCCAGCAGAATTCGGAATATAAAAAAGCGGTATAAGACCTACGTGCCGCTTGGGAAGCCGCCGTACCCGCGGCCGAATTCAGCAAAGGGAGAGGAAGTCATCCCGTCCAGTCGCGCCTTACCGCCCCCTTTCTATGCCTGGTCTTCTTTACGTGGACTCGAGCGATCGCGGGTGATTCTATTGAAGCAGGGACCATGCAGGTCCACCGCGGGCCCTGGATGGACACGAGAAACCCATCTTGACCGCCCTCAGGGCATGCCGTGAGCCCGTATAGCGATGACGAGATGGTTGTACTCAGCTGGGGCGCCGTTGGTTTCTCGGTCCGAATTTTAAAGAATCAGTCATGCGGCGGCTGCCTTCATCTTCACGCGCGTCTATTGATTTTGCCACAATCAACTGCCGCCCCGCAAATCCAAGGCGGTATATACAGTATGTGTACACTCACTCCGTGGCTTGCGTATATCGTCATCACATCGTTGTTATCGTAACTCGTAAACTGCGCTTCATCGGCTCACCACTTGTCGGGCCCGAAGTGACTTCCGTTCGCGACGCTTTTCAGGGAGCAGGCTTGCCAGTCACAGCCTTGCTTGTAAACCTCGGTTCCCCACCAGGAGAAACCATCCATCCACCCCGGGTAAATGAAACCAAAAAAGACAACGACGATTCCGAAGGCCAAGCCCGAATCGAGGGCAGCGCTGAGCGTCATGGTATACTTGGCCCACCAGGCGCTGGCACGGTTCTTGATGAGGTAGTTGAACACGTAGCAGACCAGCGCCCAGACCGAGAAGTTCAAGCCCGTCGCTGGCGGGATCCAGCTGAGGGAGCCGAACAGAACTGGGAGGTTGACCTTGCGTATGATGCTGTTCTTTTTGTTCCGGCCGTACAGCCACAGGGGGATGGGGGCTATGGCACCAATCAAGAAACCCCAGACCAGTGGGCGGTACGTGGCGTTGACCCCGAAGAACTCGGCCGGCCCCACGACTCCCCAGAGAATCGATCCGTTGAAGTGGACCCGGGCGATCGGGCAGGTGAAACCATTAATAGCACTCGGGGTGCAGATGCCCGGCACATTGCTGAACATCCAGTTGAGCACGGCAATCTGCGTGACCGAGGACACAATCGTTGCCACCATCTGCACCTTGAAGAGGA
This sequence comes from Nigrospora osmanthi, assembly GCA_029489945.1. Classification (NCBI taxonomy): domain Eukaryota; kingdom Fungi; phylum Ascomycota; class Sordariomycetes; order Amphisphaeriales; family Apiosporaceae; genus Nigrospora; species Nigrospora osmanthi. The sequence continues at coordinate 1,690,746 of CP120494.1, read as the reverse complement.
TGCGCGGCGGGATCTTCATGTAGTGGCCAAGTTTCAAGTCGGCAGCGAACTTGATGCCTTGGGCCGAGGAGATGTAACCATACGTGACGAACACCATGTTGGCGACGGGCCGCCCGGGGAAGACGGCCCCGGCGATGAGTTGGCAGATAAGATAAATGCTGCTCTGTTGGTTCGTGACGGCCATCACGATGCCGATCGGTATGAAGAGCACAGCGCATATCCCCAACGCCATCAACAAACCATACCAAGGCAGATGAACGGGGTAGCTGCAGATCGAGTCAGATTCGGGCTTCATCGTCCGGAAGGCAACGGGCTTACTATTCGACAACAAAGATGCCGACGGCAGTCATGGTCAACGCCGTCATCAAGTACCAGCTCAAGGGCGCATCCTTGTATCGCCTCATCAGTCGGTTGTGGACGTCCTCACGACCCATGAGACTCTCGAAGTTGGAACTGGACCGGCGCATCGTAGGCTCAGCCCTGTCACGTGTCGATATAGGCGAAAGGCCGGTGCCGTCGGTGGACAGTGGTTGATACGCCGGCTTGGTCTCTTGCCTGGCCTCTTCGAGAGCCGTCTTCCACTGCGCCCAAATATCTTTTCCATGCCAGCAAGCGGTGTGTGTCAAGAGTGACGCAAGCGCAGCAAACTGCAGCCCATAACTGAGGACGTAGGTGATCGGCAGAAAGACGCGGCTGTAGTTCGAATACGCTTCGCGGTCGAACAGAAATTCCGGCGTGAGGATCCGGCTAACGTTGTAGATATTGCCGGTGTTGTCGAAGACGGAAGATGACAGAATGGGCATGTACGACGAATGGAAGAGATTCGCGTAGTATGCGATGGGAGCCAGAACCCACATCACAATGACCAAGCCGCCCACGACATTCATAGCTGCCCAGAATGGGGTCAGCAAGGGCGAGCCGATATACGCTATCTGCGCCCAGTCAAATGTGAGGGGAAACAGGCCGAGGCCTGAAACAACCCCGAAAAGGTTGGCGACTACCACATTGTCGGGAGCGAACCAAGTGACGACGTTAAAGTAGCTCAGGGCGGGCATGAGCAGTCCGGGAAAGAAATAAAACAGAAAAGCACCGGCCCAGATGATGTAGAAGAATTTCCAGCGGCTCATGCGCCATCCGTTCGCGACGTTATTTTCTTCTTTGTGCAGCGTCGTGAACATGGCAGCTGACATGAGCGTACCGGGCCAGATCATTCCGCTCGGTCGCACAAGGAAGCGTCGGGTGAGACCGGCAAAGGCATAGCCGAGTATTTGGGTTGACAAGGTGAGCAGCAGTTGGTAGGTGACGCTGGCCTCCTGATTGTAAAATTGTGTCTGCTCCACGATGACATCGGTTGCGAAGGCAAAGCCAAACGAAACGTTGCTGGAGACGTAGACACAGCTATGCTCTTTCTCGTTCCAACTCCCTTGAGCAAGCCACAATCGAAGGCGTTGTGTTTTGGACCTCGGCTTGGAAGGGGTCGAATCGTGATTCGGAGAGGCGAAAGAGCCGTCCTTGGATATACAGTCGCCATCCACAAAGTCCTCGCGTGGGTCGCCGTGTCGCTTCAGTAAGAAATCCCATAGAAGACCCAGCGGGTGGACAAGCAGGAGGGCTATCACAGGCGTAATCGCAACACTGGGGTATCTTAGAGAGAAAAAGAGATTGGTAGAAGATCCAAGCACGGCAAACAGGGTGGACAATATCCACATGCGGGGGGTATTTATAGAGACAGTCGTGTTGTCCGTGGGCGCCACGGAGGCTCGTACTTGGGCGTAGGGCGAGTTGTCGGGTGGATCGTCGTCGTCAAAGTCGGCCGCAAGGTCGCTGCCGGATTCGCAATCGTCGTGCTCGTCGCCGCTGTCACCCCCAGCACCGTTGCCAAGCGCCAAACTGTGCGACTTGGTGGCAGTGAGGCTTTCACTCGGCAGAGATGTCTCGGTCACGCCAAAGCGGCCTTCGATGCCGCCAACTACCCCCGAGCCCCCGCATTCGATTTCCTCGGAAACGCGACTCTGCCGGCCGAGCGACGAGGTGCTGGCCCGGCCCAGGCGAGCCGAGCGCGAGGTGCTGCCCGACTTGCGCCGGCGCGACGCATGGTGTGCGGTCTCGGCCGACCGGCGGTGGGACAGCGTAGCGAAGTCACTTTCGGGGGGATCTCCTTGGCCGTCTGCTGGGCTCACGGGCGCGGCGCCGTACGAGCCGGTACCAAAGCCAGGGGAGGAACGGATGAGGAGGGGAGCCTTCGACATTGCGCCTGGTCGTTCGTCGGGAGTCTGGCTGGCCACCTCGGCTGCGGCATGGGTGGGATCGCGTTCAGGACTGGAGGCTCGAAGGCCATGAACCGGGACTTCTTCAGGCGAGGGGAGGGAGGCTAGAGGGATCAGTCAGAAATGCACAATGCATCCGTATTACATAGGTAGCCATCCAACCATTCACCATGGGTTGCGGGAGGGATCGGAGGGCAGTGGGCATCCATCCATGGATCCATGCGGGTACATTCTATTGTGGGACTTCCGTACCTCTTGACACAGCAACTGCCGACGGGGAGGGGGGGTCGGCGCGTGTTATGGGATGCAGCGGGAAGGCCTCGTCTGCGCGGTTGGCAGCGGAGAGGGAAAGGGCCTGGTCTTCATGACTGCTTCGCCGGGGAGGTTGTTTCGGCATGGGCATGGGCTCTTGGGTGGAAAAGCAAGGCGCGCCCCGAGGCGATCGGGTAGGTAGTTTGGTGGAGGTGGGACAGCAGCTGGATGGAGGTCGGCCAGGCTGGCACGCGGCGAAGCGAGCGCAGGGCAGCTGCGCACTGGAGGCCTGGGTTGGGGAACGATGACTCGACAAGGACGACAGTGAAAGCCAGTAAGTGACACACGGTCGCTATTGGTGGTCGTGGATCGTCATTCGCTGAGCCCAATGCTTATGGCATGTATGTACTTACATTAGTTACCCCTGTGCTGCTGCTTACCTCGGACGGCGCGCCGACGCCTCAGCATCTACGAGCACGGCGGAAACGGGGGAGGAGGTATGACGAGGGTGCAACGATATCCGGGAGGATGGTTAAGCGACGGGCTGCATGGAGATCGTGGTGCAATGTGCGTGCAGCGCAGGAAGGTGTACGTGCGTCTCCATCCCGGCGGGCGGGAATACTGGAACCTCATGTGATGTACCTACATCCTACTTACCTACCTACTTACTTTACTTACCTATGGACCTTACTACCTCTTCGTCCGTCCCATTCGACTGATACTTCCCTTGCTACATACCCACCCCCCCTTTGGCGCACACAAGCTCACCCCGGGCTGTTCGGGTGACACGGAACGCGTGGTGATAAGATTGATAAGAGCCTGGCAGTGAGTGCATGACGCGCCGCCACGGACGCCGCTTTGAGTTTGATGGACGACGGACGTTGATTTCGGATGGCACCGGAGGGGGATCGACACATACAAGTACGCTGCTCGTCTTTCCTTTTAGGCTCTTCGCCCCATGCATTGCGGCCTATCTGGGTACTTACTTAAGTATGTATTACTGCTGAAGTATGGAAAGAAGCCAAGTATGTAAGTACATATGTACCTCTCCAGTATGTACGATAATGCCTCTCTCTGGAGCAGTAGGTACGTTCTAGTAGCCTTGGCGATCTTCTGACGTGCTGTGTCGTGCCACCGCTCACATGTACGACACGCATCTGAGTTGGCAAGGTTTGGTTGGAGCGCCAGTACCCCCATACGCCACATACCGTGTGAGGCCCAGTTGCATACCTACGTCTCCAGCGGGCTATACCTGTAGCGAACTGGGTGGCCGTTACACACACGTTCACATCACTAATGATAACTGTTCCGGCGGTAGCAGTATGGACGTAGACGATTGGTGTGTTTATCTATTCAATCTATAGATGATGATGCATGCATCCCCCAACCAGGGCCGTGTAGGTCCGTCTATCCTAAGCCGGTCCATGCCACCAATCGGGCACTGCCGTTTTCACGGCCCTCCTTCCCCTCCCCGTCCCACCTTCTCTTCGCCATCCCACCACCAGCCAACACCCGCACACCTGCACCGCCCGCCTTGAAGCTCGCCAGTTTCACTCTGTGCTTGAGACATCCATGAGCGGGGTCTGGAGACTGCCCGGGTCACGAGCATGCAACCCGAAGCCGACATGAATACCACGTCTCTCCGAGCCGCCAAGGACCGGCTCCGGTCGCTCATGAAGCAGCGGCTGGCTAGACTGCCCCAAGAGTCCATAGCCTCCCAGAGTAAGTAGCAGGTGCCTGGTCACATGCGCCGTAGTCCGTCCCCGGCTAAGGTCCGCATTCCCGGCGCTGACCCCCCCGGTTCGCAGGCGCCCAGGTCTACGATGCCTTGACCAAGTTCAGCCCCTACGTCAACGCCAACAAGGTTGCCGTCTACCTCTCCATGCCCAACGGCGAGATCCAGACCGACTCCATCGTCAGGCATGCGTTGGCAGCGGGCAAGCAGGTGTTTGTCCCTTACCTGCACAAGTCTGGCCTGCCTGCTTCCGAAGGGCCTGCGCGGCTCATGGACATGGTAAGCCTTCGGGATGTGCAGGACTACGAGTCGCTCCAGAGAGACAAATGGGGAATCCCGAGCGTCGATTCCGCTACTGTGGACCAGAGGCAGCGGAGCGTGGGCGAACTCGATGGCCAAAGCTCGACCGACGCCTCGCTGGATCTCATCCTCCTGCCCGGAGTGGCTTTCGACACGGATCCGTCATCAGGAGCTATACGGAGGCTCGGCCATGGCAAGGGTTTCTATGACTATTTTCTTCACCGGTACGCCCTGGCAGCGTCCGAGGCAGATAAGGCGTCCAACGGCCGTCCGTCTGTCTTGCTATATGCCCTGGCCCTGAGAGAGCAGCTCCTCCCAGCATCCTCAGAGGAGTCGGTTCCGGTCGGGCCTCATGACCAACCCATAGACGGTGTCTTTCTCGGAGACGGCCAAGTCAAGTTGTCATCGGGCCATGCGCCGTAAGTCATCACCAACGCGGCTCATCACAGCGGCATCTCAGCCGCCCCATTCTGCATTGTCCAGCTTCTTTATGGTGGTATCGCATGGCCGCAGTGACCTTCGCTTGTCGCATCTTTCCCATCACTCGTTGTAACCCCTGGCCCCGTCTTGCCGCGCCGTCGTTCAGATGGCCTCCTGGATAAGAGAAACATTGTCGCCCTTCAACAGAATTTGTCCTGAAGAGCCGTGTTAGCAGTGGCCCAGCGAGCTGCCGTGCGCAGGCTTGTTGCGGCGGGTCGCGTACCCAATTGTCTTCGCTTCTCCTCCGGGTTCGTCTTCGTGATCTGCTTTACTTCCACCGCGTCGTCAATGACGAGGTTCATGAACTCGTCGAAGCCCTAGATTTACGCCCTGTCAGTGACCGAGGCGCCGCACGGGCTCCGTGGATGACGCACTCTGATTTTGCCCTCAATTCGGATGGCCAGCTGCTCGTACAGCCAGATCTTGACAGTGGCATGCGACTGCAGTAGTTTGAAGATGAAGTTGATAGGCGGCAATAGCACCTTGCGCGAACCGCCACCGCGACCGGTCATCTTGGCTGTGGGTTACTGGAAGCGCGATGCGACGAGTCTGCGGTATCGGATGGAGGGTGGAGTGTGCTGCGCAATGTCGGATGGCAAAGGACGGCGAGGTTGTTGGCTACGCGGGACGTGACGCGACGTTCCGGACTCTTGGTGGTTTCCAGCGGCGAGACGAGGCTGAAAGAGGACCTAGTCGTAGGCGCCAAATCCATCATTTAGTGTAAAAGTTTCGGGTGCCACTGGGCCAGCCTGATCGGTACAGGGCTCTCTCTCTCAGCTTGGCGGCGCCGCCCCACGGACACCAATTGAGGATTTGCATAAGTTATGGCATGGGATGGCATGGATGTACATTAGTACCTAAGGAATGGCCTTGTGCAACCCTTTTGGCGACAGGGACCCCTCCATTATCCGGCGGCCGAGAACTGCTTGATCGCCCTCCAGGCTGTGCCGTGCGTTACGTTTCTCGCATTGGGAAAAAAGGTCCAATACGAGAAGAAGATGACACCACGGAACGCCCATCCCAAGGCGATTATACCGGCGCCTTAACCTACAAATCCATGTGCGAGGACTGACAATGGATCGAGTACTCGTTTGCATACTTAGGTAAATACCTAAGTACATAGGTAGATACCTCTTAACTTGCTTGACGAATGTAAGTACTTAACGTACCTGAGTACTAAGAACCTCGGGACCTTCCTTATAAAGTGTGTAATTACAGGAAAAGGACCAGTAACAAAACCAGGTATGCGGAAAGTGCATCTTGGATTTGCTCTCGTTTCGTCGCTAAAGACTGCCCCTCGGGGGCAACGGTCTGTAGATACATATGTAAGTCACGTCAGTACCTACATAAGGTAGGAGGTACAAAGCCAGGCGCTCCCCGCCGGGCGAACAATACCCCACAGTCAAATCGTGAAGGGCAACGCCGCATAAGTCAAAGACAATCATTCGTTCAGGTTAGCGAGAGCACATCCATACCTCTCCCTCCTGTTCCATCCCACTTCGACCGACGCTTACCTCCCCGGTCGCGCCCCAGACCCCCTCAACCGCAAGGCATTTCTACCCGCGTCTTGACTCCATTCCCGGAACGTCACTTCATAGGCGTGCGCAGCTGCTCTCCTGCCTGTGTATTTGGCCTTGCCCAGCCGACCGACGTGACCAACCCGACGCCCGTCTTTGCATCCGCCCCAGCCCAACCGGTCTTCAGTCCGCCAGCGGCACTGCGGTCACTCACCACCGTCAACATGGCCGCCAACGGCGTGGGCAGCCATGAGGCCTTTCTGCCTTCCGAAGTGCTCCAGGCTGTGCTCACGATGCGAAGCAGCGACGCCGAGAGCAAGAAGAAGGCAGCGGCGTATCTCGAGAGCTTTCAGAAGTCGGTACGTCACTTTTCGCGCGCGCATCCGTCCATGTGGGAAGCCAGCCCTGTACTGAACCATTGTCGTTCGCCAGACAACCGCCTGGACCACGACTATCACCATCCTCCAATCCGAGGCCGAACCCGAGGCCAAGGTGTTCGCCGCGACAACCCTCAAGGGCAAGGTAAGTGGGATCCGACAGCTTCTGCCCGCCGCCCCGCCACCTTCGACCGACTAACGGCCCGTCCACAGATTACGTACGATCTCGCAACCCAGGTACCGGTCGCCGAGCACGCTGCCGTCCGAGCTCAGGTACTGGAGCTCTTGAAGCTGTATGCGCCGGGCCCCAAGCCCATCAGGGTCCAGTTATGCGTGTGCCTGGCGATCCTGGCGATCCAGATGCTGGAGTGGAAGGACGTTCTGCCTCTCGTCGTCTCTTCCCTGGGTGAGCAGCCCGAAAGCCACGCTTGTATACTGGACTTCCTCAGAGTCCTCCCCGAAGAAGTTACCGAAGGACGCAGAACCAACCTGAGTGTATGTGGACCGCGCACCGCCAGCCGCCCATCCTTCTTTGGCGCCTTACCGTGCAACAACGAGCCTTGGATCACAATCTAACCGGTTTCGATAGGACGAAGACTTGACCCAGAGAACACACGAGCTATTGGGGGATAACGCGCCACAGGTCGTCCAGCTCTTGATCAACTATGCTCAATCATCCCGTAAGTTGAGCCAATATCCCCGACAGCGGCCACCAGCTAACCTCCTGTTGTGCAGCCGCCGCTGCCACCAACCCACAGTTACTGGACTGCATAACGTCCTGGTTGCGCGAGGTTCCCGTCAACGAAATCGTCAACTCGCCACTGCTCGCCATTATCTTCAATGCCTTGGAAAGCGACTCGTCGTTCCAGGAAGCCGCCGAGTGCCTGTCCACCTTGATCCGAGAGACGAGAGAGGTGGACGACTATGTCGACACCATACAAATACTCTTGCCTCGTGTCATAGCACTGCGGCCCAAGATCCAAGCCATGGTCGAGGAAGACGACACGGAAGGGTACAAATCGCTGACGAGGGTACTGTCCGACGCTGGAATCGCCTGGGTAGTGGCCATCGCTCGCGAGACCGCACACTTCCGCCCTCTTGTCGAAGCCATTCTGGAATGCGTCGAGAGAGACAAGGAGCGCGACGTTGTCGAGTACACATTCGATTTCTGGTACGAACTCAAGCAATACCTCGTCCTGGAGCGATACATTCAGGCAAGGATGGAGATGGTCGACGTCTACTCCAAGCTGGTCGATGTCCTGCTTAAGCTTCTGGAGTATCCCGAGTCAGAGAGCGGGCAAGACAACAGCACCGATCTGTTCTCTGGCGATCGTGTCGCCGAAGAGAAATTCCGCGAGTTCCGACACCAGATGGGCGACACCCTCAAGGACGCTTGCGAAGTCATGGGGGTCACCGAATGCCTCACCAAAGTCCTTGACGCCATCAAGCTGTGGACACAGAACTACGCTTCGATGGCCACAGCAGCATCGGTGCCCCATTGGCAGAAGCTCGAGGCGCCCCTTTTCTCCATGCGGGCTATGGGTCGCATGGTTGAGAAGGATGAGAACATTGTTCTTCCGCAACTCATGCCTCTACTTGTCCAAATTCCAGCCCACGAGAAGCTCCGGTTTGCTACCATCATGGTCCTGGGACGTTATACGGAGTGGACATCTGCTCACCCCGAGCTTCTGGAGCCTCAGTTCACATACGTGATCAACTCTTTCCAGGGCGCCTCGCCCGAAGTCGTACGCGCAGCTGCCATGGCCGTCAAATTTTTCTGCCTCGACTGCAAGGATCTCCTGCGACCGCAAGTTGAGCAACTGCAGAATTTCTACATTGGCATCCTCCCTAGCCTTCCTGACATCAGCCAGGAAGAGGTTACTGAGGGTGTGGCCACTGTCGTTTCAACAATGCCGAAAGGTGACATCTACCGGCTTCTCAAGCTGTATTGTGACCCCTTGGTCCAGCAGCTGATGGACAAGGCCAACGCGGCAGCCGGCGAAACGGGCAGTGACGAGACAAAACGGCTCGCTGTTGCCGATCACTTGCAGCTTATCACCACTTTTGTCCAGAACGTGGTTGTGGTGCCACCGGTCGAGCGACACGAGGAGGACCCTGCTGTCAAATACTGGCAGGAAGTCTTTCCGATCCTGGCCACGGTCTTGGAAACTTTTGTCACCCACAGTCCGATATGTGAGAGGGTCTGCCGATGCTGGCGGTACATGATCCTCAGCCACAGACTCGCAATGACACCTCTTCTGCCCGACATGGCCAACAAGCTGGCCCAGGGCTTCGCAGCCTCCAAACACGGCTGCTTCCTTTGGGTCAGCAGTGCCATCGTCCGCGAGTTCTCCGACGACCGTGACCACGTGGATAAAACTATCAGCGAATCCATATACTCGTTCTTTGAGGCCCAGGCAACCAGTGTCTTGCGCTCCATCAGCGATCTGCCTCCCCAGGAGTTGCCCGACGTTACAGAGGATTTCTACCGGCTTGCCATTGATGCGCTACTGTACTATCCCCAGAAGCTCATCCCGTCGCAGCTGTTCACACCCATCTTCCAGGCGGCCATTTCCGTGCTGGGACTGGAACAGCGCGCGGCCCTTTCCATAACACTCCATTATCTTCGTGACGTCCTGGCTTGGGGTGGCAAAAACTTGCCTTCGTCTCACAGCAACTTGGAGCCGAGCGTTGTTGAGGCGTTGCAAAATACCGTCCAGCAACTGGTGCGCAACCAGGGACAGGAACTGGTGAAGCGCATCCTGGCGGGTATGATGATCACCTTCCCACGGGACTGCTTCCCGGACGGCAGCGGTGTTCTTCTCGCCATGTTCGAGATGATACCCCATGAGACCACCCTCTGGGTTGACCAGACTATCAGGATGCTCCCTTCTGGCACCATCACGCCTGTGGAGGTTGAGCGCTTGATGTCGAAGATTAAGGAGCGCTTGCAAGGAAATAACAGCGGTGATATCCGGCAAATTCGCTCGATCCTCCAGGACTTTACCAACACGTACCGGCGGAGGTACGTTGCACCGCGGGATGGTCTTGGCCATCTGGAAACGTCCCGTTTCCATTTTGAGGGATAAATTCCGGCAGATTCGGGGTACGCAGTGCAACGATGGGGCGGAAGGGGATCCTAGGCGGTGGCTATCACGTGCAAATTGGGCTGCTTTGGTCAATACTGTCTACATCCTCCGTGCATTGTGAAATGCGGCAGCGGCGGCGGCGGCAGCAGCAGCAGCAGCAATCATGGGAAGCTGAGGTCGGGGCGAGAATGGGAGCGCCTGGTTGATAGCGAGTACGTTGCAACTAGAGGGGCTCCGAGAGCTGCTGGGGTGGTAGAGAAAAAGGGCAGCGTATGGGTCTAGATGGAGTGACTGCCGGAAATGGGGGTTTTGAGAACCCTTCTTCGCAAAGCTCGACAGAATTCCTGCATCCAGAGCTGCGAGCAGCGGACTAATAGTAGTCCGCAGTTCTTTCGGCGGACCTCTAGGCAGTCTTACATATGTTTGGATGTATGAAGAAGTAAAATGTCTAACCCACCCGTGTAGGTACCCCAAGGTGACGCCCAACGAACAGCCAGAAAGGCGTCACCTACTATCCCGATTCACCCAGCTAATCTGGGAGAGGGGCACGGGGGCTTGCTAGTAGTCTTAGAGCAAGCAAGCAAATCGAATCAGACGGTGTCAATGACAAATGCATTCGAGCAAGATGATACACAGACGTACGTCCAATGAAGCGCGAATTAACCATCGTTCCGTGTTGCCATCAAGCCAAAGGTTGTACCGCTGCCAAAACTCCTTCGCAATGCAAGGAAATCGCCATCATTTAGGATAATAACCCAGGGGTATCTTAACCGTATCGCCGTACGCGCATCAATGGAACCTTTATTTCTGACTGCTTTCCCAGGGGTTGCGAAACTCGTCTTCGCCCCCGTTCCCGTAGAGAGGGCTTCGCGCGTCGTCGTGATTCCCCAGACCGCTCGCATTCCACGGTCCGGTCTCTTCGTCGGGCGTTGCATCACCAACGAGGAACGCCGGTTCCTCTTCCTCCTCGGCTTCCTCCAGCAGGACTTGGGGGTCCGAGGTGGATAGCACCGGAGCCCCCAACGGGCCATTGGCTTGTGATGATTCGGCCTCCTCCGCTGCGGGTTGTGGTATTTTGGCAGGGCGAGTACCTGGAGAAGGCCCGGTTATGGAACTCCTTTTTCTTTCCTTCTCTTTGCCTTTCTCCTTGCCTTTGACATTGAGGTTGTTACTCAAGGTATCCACACTGCCAGAAGACTTATTAGACCGCTGGCCGCTGTGCAGAGACGGCCGCGAGGAGGCAGCATTCCAGGCCCCGGTTCCGGACTGATAGACAGATGCGTGTCCGACCCATCGCTCGCGGGCGGGAACATGTGCTGTGATGACGGGGTACTGCGGACACGAGTCAGTATGCGATATGGTTGGCAGAGGGTGGCGCGCACATACATTCCAGTCCCCGAACTTTAGCTCTCGCGCCTTGCTGTATAAGTTTTCGTCGTCGGCATCGATCTCTAACCCGTCAATGCCTCCTGAACTGTAGGCTGGCGTGGATCCGCTGGGGCCTCCGTTGGAGGTCAGCAAAGGGGTGTTGGCGCTCAACTCGCCCCTGACCTCGCCGGGTTTAGGAACCCAGTACTTGGCCTCGCCACTTCGCTTATAGCGCATGCCATCTTTCAGCCTAGCGAAGCGGGAGCTGGAATCTTCGTGTGCTATGACCTTTCCACTCGAGTCGAATACGCGGTAGTTGTATTTGTCTCCCTTGAACGTCTCCTTGGAATCCTCTATCAAGTCGATAACGCCGAAGGCATCCCGCATGGCGTATTTGACAGGCATTCGGGCTGAGGATATGTTGTTGTCTGCGTAGTCGTGCCACGAGAAAGCGTACCAGTGCGCAACGGCGAAGCCCGGCATTTCGCAACAGATCAGGGCGTCCTGGATCGCGGCAGCCAGATTGTCAGGCGTGTACCCCTCGACGTTGTCGGGTATAGCACCGAGCCAGACGAGCACCGACAGGAGGAAGCCCTGCCAGTAAGAGGCGAAGATAATGAGTTTGATGCACAGAAACTTGGGCACGGGCCGGAAAGGCAGGAGGTCGTTGTGCATGCAGACCCAGAAGAGACCGAGAGCGTACAAGCTGACAGTAACACTCAGGTTGTAGATAAGGCTCTCCCAGAAGTAGCCAGATGTTACGGCAATGTACCCCTCTTGGTATGTGCCGGTGGCCTTCATGACGATGGCGGCGATGGCCATTATGGGCTTCAGCCAGGCGTATTGCAGGATCCCCCGCTTGATGGCTAGGAAGGTGTAAGGATCGGAGATGTCGACCTTTGGTAGGACATGGTTCAGGGGCCATAGGTGCTGGACGGGAGCACGGCCGTGCGTCAGGATGAGCAGGGCTCTTTCACCGCTCATGTAATTGATGAGAAGCTGGAAGAAGGCGTAGATGGTGAAGGCCTCGTAGATGTCTCGGATCGGGTCGAGGAATTGTGCCGCGGTCAGGGACACCATGCTGACCCACGAGGTGATGGAGTATATAGGGACCATGAGAAGCAGGCGGACGACATATCGTTGGAGCAAGGGCTTCCGGTAGTTCTTTCTGTAGAGCCGTTAATACGGGAGGGGGCCGGTCCGTCGGCCGCGTCGCGCCGTTGATATGTACGTACAGCTGGAGCCATATGGAGCTATGTAGACGGCATCGTCAGTCAATACGGAACCCCGAGAGGATCGAACGGTGAGCCGGAAGAGGTCAGTCATACATGGCGGAGAGCAGCGTCGCCGATATGGAGGCAACGCCGGCCGTCAGCGTCGTCGCATATTCGAACTTTTGGCCAGTGCCACCGGCCATGGTTGCGAGCGGGCAGCCAGGCGAGATGGAGGGTTTGGGGGAACGAGGGTTGGCGAGATCAAGAAGAGAGGCTTGGAGGGCAGGAGAAGCGTGAGACCCCGGGCATAATGGAGGTGGGCTGTCAATGTTCTAGGCAGCAGGAATGGAAGCTCGCCCTTTGAGGTGACGCGTGGAACGTCAAGCAAGCCGCTCTAGGACGACGGGAGGTCTCATGGACGAGCTGCAGAGCGGGAGGAGAGTTTGGAGTTTAGCGTGTGGAGCAACAACTCCGCCTACGTTAGACGATCCGCGTTTAGGGCGCCTGCTTGTCTCCCCAGCGGGAAAGCGAGAGCGTACTATGTATGGGCGATGGCCTGCCTACATCCTACCTACCCGTGCTGCCTTCCTTTCCATTCATCCCATATCTTCCAACCAATGTCGAATGTACCTGTGGGTTACGTAGTTCCTTGTGTAAAGTCAACGGATGCCTGCGTACATACTTACATGTACATAGTAGGTGGGCGCATAAATAATGGCGTGCCAGCTTGGCAAGCGCTCTTTGTGTTGGCAAGTCCTAGTACATACATGCAGACCCCATCAGTAGTGACCTGGCATCCATCATGCTTGCGCATTAGTATCCATACTAGTAAGTAAGTACCCTAAGTATGTACATATGTACATAAATCTTACATACCTATAATGAATATCAGGATCATCGAGTCTCGGTATGAGGCTACGAGCAGAGGCGTACTGCTATACAATGCGTATATATTGAATCGGATGGATGGGATCTTGATTTTGTAGAGAACACTGGATGTCCATAACTGATATGGATCCCTGGAAGGTACCTACCTACTTTACCTTATCCTGGCACCCATCCTATGGATCCAGTCGTACTTGCACTTACATAAGAACATCCCAGTCCCCGGTAACGAACAGTCACCCCTACCACGTAGATATCCTGATGTACCTATGTAGGGTACAGTAAGTACAATTATGCTAGTACCTCTTCCTGCACTTCCATCCCACTGCCGGATGTCGGGTACAACCCAGCGCCCAGAGACAGGGAACAGAGCTCTGGCCGGGTGCAGGACCCCACGCGATGGCTCTCTCCCCCCGAACGACAGCGTCAGGGATATGTAGGGTAGATTGAGACGCTAACATCCACCAGTCCGGCGCTTTCGCAATCTTGCTCAGGCCCGATGCTAGGTCGATTAATTCGTTGAACGACAGCCGCGCGTGAGAGCGCAAGAGAGACGCCGACGCCCCATCTGCGATTCCACGACCCTTCGCCCTCGACGACCGAGCCCGAATCTATCGCGATAACCGAGGACCGCCGACCGCATCAGCTATGGACCGGGGCCCTGCGCCGTCCCTGGTTGTAGCTGTCCGACAGAGCTGAGCGCAGTGGGTGCTGGGGCGCGCCGCCGGAGAACAGGGGAAGCGCACATAGGCGGTGCTGCGGCCATGGCCGCCAACACGGGGAGCACCAACTCGGCCACGTCGTGGTCCAACTTCAACGGGTACGGCGACGCGAACCTGCCATGCCGCGACCCGTGGCTTTCCAGAAGGCCATACCGCTGACCTGGCTCGTAGGGTGTTTCTGGCCTTGCTGCTGGTCTGTGGTGTCCTGTAGGTTCACATCGCCTCCTCGCCGCCGGCCACCCGCCCGCTGACGACGTGCCCCGCCAGTGCCGTGAGCTTCTTGCTCTACTTCAACCGAGTCTTTGCGTCGGTAGTGTCCTACATCATCCGCGCCTACACCTGGCACCGATACCGCATCCATATCGACATCCAGGCCCTGCAGGTTTCCCTTCTGGGCGGTCGCGTCTTCTTCACCGGGTTCCGGTACCACGGCAACAATGAGACCATCCTGGTGCAGAACGGCCACATAACATGGTCATACTGGTTGTGGAGGGTCAGGGATGTTGACGTTGGGCGTGGCAAAGCCCCTGGCGCTGGGGACTTGAGTCGCGAGGACACGGAAGACCCCCTGAAGGCCGATGTCAAGTCAACGAAGCTGCCCTGCCGAATCAACATCGCCATCTCTGGTCTCGAATGGTTCATCTACAATCGCAGCCCGGTCTATGAGTCTATCTTGGCTGCTATGACCGACACCGCCGAGGCCGACGAGGAAGATGCTGCCGGCAGCGAGAAACTGGCCGACGGCCTGAACCAACCCCGCCAGCGACTGCAGAAGGCGTCGCAAAAGGTCGAAGAACAGTTGCGGAAGCTCGATTCGCGGTACTCGGCGGAGAAGGACCAGCCCAATGACGCCACCCAGAAGACCAAGGAGAACGAGCACGAGTTCAAGGCGTCATCTACCTTTGTCTCCGAGGATGCGGCCGTTCCATCAACCGAAGGCGATGCATTGCCTCTGATGCTGCAACTTCTTCCCATCCATTTCGAGTGCAACAAGGGGGCCGTGGTGATGGGCAACGAAAACACCAAGGCAATCCTCGTGGTCAAGACGAGGTCTTTGGCGGGTGAAATCAATGCTACCGAGTGCCAGACGCCTGATCCCTACCGGCAAACGTTCAAAATCGACTTTGACCAGCCGGTTGTTGAGATGAAGGACAACGTCGATTACAAGGAAGACCAGCTAACTCGGGCCGTAAAAGACAAGCAAATTGCTCTCGAGTCGGACGCAGCTCAGAACCGACCCTTTTTTCGAAGGCAACGGCGCAAAATGGTTCACCAGCTGCGTAACCTCGTGCCTTACTGGAGGAGCTCTGTCGAGTCCTTTTCAGTGGACTCAAGGCAAGGCCCCGTGGCTGCAGAGAACCGGCTGCCGGGCTCAAACCACTGGCAGGGTCTTTCGAGATATCTCAACGACGATGACGAAGACGACAAAATTCGATGGTCGTCGGTCGAGTATGCGGCCGTGCCGACGCTGCTAGAGAGTCCAGCGGCGACCCTGACAATATTCTGGGACGTGCCTGGCAAGGTGACGCCTGCTCACTACCAGGCGGCGATGGCACAAGACGATCAGACGAATAACATCAACGGGGGGCCACCTCCGGCATGGGCTATCAATCTCTCAATCAAGGGCGGCACCATAAATTACGGCCCCTGGGCTGATAGGCACCGCGCTGAGATACAAAGAGTCTTTAATCCAACCCTTAGCAAGGACGCCGTGCCAGCAAACAAGCTTTCAGTGGGGGCCGACAGGGTCCCGACCCAATTCAAGCTGCTCTTGGAGATCGATGAAGAAGTCACTCTCAGGATCCCGACACGAGAAGACTCGAAGAACTGGAGATGGAAGAAAGAGGTTGCCGAGTTGCGGCAGCACCGGAAACAAGAGAGGCGGAGAGGCAAGGTACGCAACCGCGACAAGGTTGCCAAGCCTGCTGCCCAGCAGCGGCCAAACGGCTGGCTAGAAGTGAAAGTGGCTGCGAATGCCTCCGTTTCCTACACCATGGATATGGTCGCTGGCAAGGCCGGATTCAAAAACAGGCTCGATGTCGAATTGCCGACGACCGAAATTTCCACGAGTGTCAACCACGGGCTTCTGTGGAAATCCGGACCCCAGCGCATCTCCTGTGACATGTCGGCGCCCCTGAAGTGGAACACCCTTCGCAATTGGCACTTCGACATCACGGGCGAGGATCTCGAGTTGTTCATACTCCGAGATCACATTTTCCTGCTCGTTGACTTGATTGATGATTGGGGTTCCGGGCCGCCGCAGGATTACCTTTTGTTCACGCCTTTCAAATACCTGCTGAATCTCGAGTTCCGCAACCTGAAGCTTTATCTCAATGTTAACGATGTCAACATCGTCAACAATCCTACCGATATGGAGGAGAACACCTACCTGGTGCTTTCCAGCCCTTGCCTGAAGGCGGACACATGCATATCTTTGGACACCTACCGACCGAGCAAAAACATGGTGCCGTTCAATGTGCAAGCCGATACGCTCGCCCTAGCACTGCACCTGCCTTCGTGGAACACGCAGGCCACCTTTTTGACCTCGAGGGAGATTGGACAACTCGAAAATATCCAACTGGAGGGTGGGTATCATTACAATGCTACCACGTCAACCACCAACACCGATACGCTGGTACTCAACGTCGGTGGCCAGTCACCAGTGGCCACTCTGCACGGATTTCTTGTGCGGTATTTCTTACAGCTCAAGGACAATTACTTTGGCGACCACGTTCACTTCAAGACCCTTGATGAGTACCAGGAGATGCTCCGGCTCGACCCGGAAGCTGAGGCTGCGATGCGCCCCCCTCAGAAAAAGTCCAACGACATGGACGTAATACTTGCCATTCGACTGGATGACCCCAAGATTATGCTCCCTGCGAATATCTACTCCTCCAAGCGCCATATCGATATAGAGACTCCCGGGCTAGCCGTCGACCTGCGGTTTACTAACTACTACATGGATCTCGACTTGATCCTAAGTCCGCTGAGCTTATCTTTCGGGAGTGAGGATGACGGTGCCACCAGCCCCCTGAGCGCTACCTCCAGCACACAAATGTTCATCGACGGCTTCGAGGTATATGGGCACCGACTATTCGGCCTGCCTCCAGTAGAGCCGACATACCTCTGCAACTGGGACCTCTCCGTCGGGGCGATAACTGGCGAGTGTACCACCGACTTCCTGACAGCACTCATCAGTGGCGGAAAAGCATTCGGCTTCTCGATGGATGATGATGAAAATGCCCTCATACCCGCTTCGGTGGCCGTGGTCTATGATGTCACGTTTCTGAGGGTTTTCGTTCAGTCTATTCAATTGTGGATTCACGTGGACGAGGCCGCGTTTCTGTTCTCTACGGATGCCATCGATGTCAACTTCAATGACTGGGCAAGGACGCATTACTCGAAGAGAGCCGATGTCACGATCCCCGGGCTCCAAATTGCGTGCGTCAATTCGGAGTCCGCCGCTAGACAGAAGTCGAGATTGCATAGCCGCGTGGAGACGGATGCGCTCGTGCGGACGAGTGTCCGGTTCACCTTGATCGGAAGAAAGCACGGCTTCTCCCAGGAGAGGAAATTGCAACAGGAGCTCATCCGCCGAGAAGACCAGCGGACGCATCGAACCGACTTTCTTCTCCTGCCCGGCCTTTTGGATCCGGTCGCCCCTGACCCCGTGGAGCCCCCAGCACAGAGTGTTCCCACAGTCCCGCAACCGACTGTTTCCATCCCTGCGCACGATGAAAGAAAGTCTATACGGTCGTTTGGGTCGTCCCAGCGCTCTAGACAACACCGGCGCAAGAGCTCTTTTCTCTCCTTTTCCAGTGGCAGCAGCGCCAGTGTGCTACGGCCCGGCTCCGCCAAAACTCGCCATATTGCACAGGAGCCCGGGCGCCAGACCCCAGCCTCTCGATCGCACCCCTTGAGTGAAATCCGCCCTACAATGCGGCCACGGCAATACTCAGCGTCAACTGGTCGCCACTCAGCCTTCTATAGCGCTTACGGAGACCATGTCGAGCGGCGAGACCAATCCCACAACACCGTGTCATTCTCCAGTCAATTCTTTGCCCCGTACTTTCCATTAGATAATATTACCCTCGACACGCGGGAGGCAACGCTGCAGAGCACCGAGGTGGACGCCGAGGATGCGACCGAGCCGTCGCAATTTGGGCTGGAAGACGTTGACCCCGAGTTGTTGAGTCAGGAGACTGCCCATCAAAGTTTCTTGATTGAACTTCCCACAGGTGTCACGGCTTTTCTCAATGCCACTGCGTTGCAGCACATTGCGTCTTTGCTGGGTGCCTTCCAGCCAACCGAGCCGGATGACATTCTTGACACTATCCAGATCAGTGCCATGGGCGACATATTCGACAGGCAGAAACAGGAGGGTATTCAGGCCAGTATGACGGATGTGATGGTCAAGGTGCCTCATGCCACCGTAAGGTTCCTGAATTGCTCAGATCTCGACACTCCACAGCCCGAGCAGCAGGAGCAAGACCAATACGACCTGTCAATTCGAAAGTTAACACTCGCCAACCGATCCGAGGCTCGCCATGTGGAGGCTGAAGGCGGCGAGGCGGGTCAACCACGTTCCTCATTTCATCTCCGACTGGAATCTATGGAGATTTCTGCTGCTGAACGACCTGCCAACATTGCCGAGACACAGGCAGCAGTCCGAGCTTCTGTCGAGAACACCATGGTCTCTTTCGGCTCCAGAGAAGTCAGCTATGCCGATGCTGATGTGGGCGCTCTTCGGATCAGCACTTCGTCCGGGAAAGTCGAGTATTTGGCAGCGCTCATCCACAGAACTAACGTGCTTGCTGACGAGATGGGTGCGCTGTTCTCCCAGACTCTGAAAGCGGGCGACGACCGCCCGAAGCAATTCGCTCATAGCTTGGTCACTGAAGGGGCGAAAGTGGGCGATCCGCCCTTTATTGTCCGCCCGTCCGCCGTCCTACGGGCAGCTACAGAGCATCTCCGGACTTATGACTCGTGGAAGCTTGCAGCGCGGCTCCGGCAGGTGTGGGAGAATTTGAGCAACGATGCTCAAGAACAGTTGAGGTTTGATTGCTTCAGCGGCACTTCCAAGTACCCTGATGATGGCAGGCAACTTGTCACCAAAGCATTCCGGGAGTGGAGAGGTTGGGATTTGGAAAACATCGAAGATTCCTACCTGATGAACAACATCTTCGGAAAAGTGCACCGTCCGGCTGAAGCTGGACTGAAGCCAAGTCCTTTCCTAGCCGTGTTCCGTCTACGAGAGGTCGAGCTCCTACTCGACCCCGGGCCAAAGCAGAATCAAATGTTTGCCATGGATATAACCACGCGAGCCCAGTCCAAGACGCCAGATACATCCAAGGCCGAGGCTCTCGCAAACGACGCACAACAGCCGCTTACGGTTCTGAACGTCTACTGTGCCCAGGCCGGTATCAATCTCAACTGGGAACTCCTTGAGCTTGTCGAAGATGTCTTACGCTTATACCGACATGCCAGGCCACAGGAAGCTTCTGAGAACGCCGTGGAAAAGCCCAAGCCGAAGAAGCCGGCGCGGCAAGAGGCGCTGCAGGTTGTGTTTTCCCTTGGCCGCGGCAATGTCTTGTTTGAGACGGTTAATCTCAGGTCCGAGACGCAAAGCAACGCTCTCAGTTTGTCGGTCTTGATGGCGCAGGACTCAGCTGCGACGAACATCAACGCCATCCTTGCCTGCGACGATGTATCGACCAAATTACGGAGTCATCAACAAGCGTTGGCCACTTTCCGCTTGCGAAAGCCCAGCGTTTTTGTCTCGCACGAGTTACGCGAGGAGGACACGACGTCTATTCACACGATCAAGTCCACTGCAAGCAGTGAAGATTTGAAACTGTTTATCAAACAGGACCCTATTGTTCTTGCAGAGGTCATCGACACGGTTGTCCGAGATGAGCTGGCTCAGCTTTACCAGCTGCGGCGCGAGATACCCTCGACGCCGCCCGAGCCGAAGCCGGCCAGGCACAAAGTGTCGGAACGATTGACGTCGTTCCGAGTGGACCTGGCGATGTTCCTGAACACGTACACGATCACTGTCCCCCTTCTACGCTCCATCACGTACACCATCTCGGGAGTGGTGGCACGAGCTGCAATGGCAGCCAATTTCGGCAAGGAAATCGTGTTTGATTTCGACATCAAGGAAAACTCGCACGACATGCAGATCCGGGTCAATAACGTCCCTCGAAGCATTTCCCTCCTTCAGATACCACCTACCAACGGGCGCATCGCCAGCCGTATCGCGCAGGGAGAGCATTCCATTACCGTGTTTGCGTCGGTGGAACTAATCCAGCTCGATGCCTCGGCTGTCTACAGCCTGTTAACTGCACTCAACAGGCCGGAAATGTCGAATGCGATCAACGACCTCCAGCTCCAGACCAAGGTGATCCAGGAGCACGCTGCCGAGGTGTTTGGACCAGTGGAAGGGACCCAGCCCGAGAGCAGGGTAACGGACCCCGGCGATAACAAGCTGGTCTACGTAGTGCACACAACGCTTGCCGGTATCGAGATCTTTGGCAACACGCCGATCAAGTCCGACACGGCGCCCCTTGCCCAACTGCTATTCCATCTCGGGAGCGTGCATTTGAAAATGGCGAACCGACTCGACCAGTCCGGGCCGTTGCTGGAAAACCCCGAAGTCCACATCAATCTGCGCCGCATTCTTTTCGACATTAGGAAAGGTTCGCTCGAGAACATGCGAACTTGTGGAAACCTGTCCTTTGCAGCCCTTGCCACGGCCACGACAAGAGAGGGCGAAGATGGAAAAGAACAAAGGTCGTTCGATTTCCAAAGCGACGGCTTCGAGGTCAATCTCTCGGCTGACACCATTTCCACGCTCGTTGACGCCCTGGGCTATATGGGGGACAAGATCAAGGACTTGGATACCACCAAAGAAATCGGGTACCTGCAGAAACGACTCCGGCAATCACGGCCTCGTATCACCGTTAACGACGAGGAGGAGGCGCCAGCTGAGACTGGCAGTGACATATTCGACTCGTTTTTGGCGTCCATCATGTACTCGTTCGTGATCCACAACATTCAGGTCAGCTGGCTCATCAATCCCGGCGACGCATCGTCTCCGGGCTATGAAGATCTGGTTCTGTCCTTCAAGAGCATTGAATTTGCCACGAGGAAGAAGAACACGGCCAAGCTCACCATCGAGGATTTCCAGTTGCAGTTGGTGGCGCCGGAAGGCGACAGGACCACCCGTTCATCCAATTCGGCCCTTTTGCCCGAGGTCATCTTCAATGTGGCCTCTGTTTCGACGGCGGAGACGCGCCGGCTGGCTTTCCAAGCTGTGGGCAAGTCGCTGGATCTCCGACTGACTTCGGGCTTCATCATTCCAGCAGCTCATGTGACCGACTCGATCGGCCAGTCGGTCAAGAATGTCCAACAAGCCTCGGAGAAATGGACGCCGATCGTGCCGACGGTCGACAAGCCAGCGGATAAAGCAGTAGGCAAGCCGGCAGGTTCCAAATCAACGGAGAAACCTGGAGAGAAGGCTGGAGACAAGCCCGCGCGACAGCGGTCGTCGCTCTTTGGAAGCAAGCGGATGGAATCGGTCCTGGTCGATGCTGACTTTGCTGGAGCCGTGGTGCATCTTTCAGGCAAGAAGACTATGGAGACAAACAGCAATCCCGGAGCGGCCATGAAGCGGCCTGCCTTGGCGGGCAAGTACGGACAATTCAGCGCCGACGATGCGGGCAGCAGCACCGTGCTACGCACGCCGGGCCTGGCTTGGAAGATTGAGTACCGTGACGACGGCAAAGACGACGAGGCTGTCTACGGCGAAATCCAGGTCGATGCCTCCAAGAATATCCTGTACCCGGCTGTGGTGCCCTTGATCATGGAGATTACATCAAGCATCAAGGAGGTGGTGAGCCAGGATGACAAGGCCGCGCAGGCCACGCCATCGAACAACGAGGAGCGCAGCCCGTCAGACAAATCAGTCGAAGAGGAGAACATCCTGACGGCTGATCCCAGCGAGGTCTTGGGCCGGACCAAGCTCAATATTGGATTGCGCATCCGCAGGCAAGAGTTCACACTGAGCTGCCAGCCTATTGCACGTGTGGCGGCGACGGCTTGCTTCGAGGACATCTACATCACCTTCAACACGGTCCACTCGCTCGAGCACGGCAACTTCTTCGCCATTTCGGGCACCTTCAACAAGTTCCATACGTCGGTCCAGCACGTGTACTCGCGAGAGTCGACGGGCAGCTTCGAGGTCGACTCGATTGTGCTGTCCCTCATGAACAGCAAGCACGTCAGCGGCACAAGCGGCCTCTCGGCTATCCTAAAGGTCAGCCCTATGAAGGTGGAGGTGAACGCGAAACAGCTCCAGGACTTTCTCCTATTCCGTGAGATCTGGGTGCCGCAAGAAATCCGCCAAGGGTCGGCCGCTCCCGTGGCAACCCAGCCGACGTCGCAACAACAACAACAACAGCAGCAACAGGGCCACCTCGTCCAGCGCTACCAGCAGGTTGCGGCGACGGCTGCCTTCCCCTGGACGGCCACCATCTCGATCGCGTCACTCGACGTCAAGGTCGACTTGGGTCAGTCGATTGGACGGTCCAACTTCGCCATTACCGACTTCTGGATCTCGTCCAAGAAGACGTCAGACTGGCAGCAAAACCTCTGCCTCGGCTTCCAAGCAATCGGCATCGAGTGTACCGGCCGTCTCAGCGGCTTCATTGCGCTCCAAAAGTTCAAGCTGCGCACATCGATCGAGTGGCCGGAGCGGCAGGCGGCCCTGAACGAGACGCCGCGCATTCAAGCGTCCATCGGCTTCAGCCACTTCCGCCTCAAGGCCGTCTTTGACTACCAGGCTTTCCTGGTGGCCGATATCACCTCGATGAACTTCCTCATGTACAACGTACGGCAAGGACGCGACGGCAGCGGCGACAGGCTGGTGGCCGACTTCGACGGCGACGCGGTGCAAGTGTTTGGCACCACCAGCTCCGCGGCGCAGGGGGTGGCGCTCTGGCAGGCGGTGCAGAAGCTCATCCAAGAGCGCACGGCCAACTTCGAGTCCTCGCTCCGCGACATTGAGAAGTTCACGAAGCGCAAAGCGTCACTCACACAGGGGCCCCTAACCCACGCCAGCCCCGCCAAGCCAGCGAGCGACGTGGCCGGGGTGGCCAAGTCGCCCATCTCGCTCGACACGGACGTGGTGGTGACGCTGCGGGCGCTGAACCTCGGCGTGTTCCCCAATACCTTCTCGGACAACCAAGTCTTCAAGCTCGAGGCGCTCAACGCGCAGGCACGCTTCGCGGCCGGCATGCAGAACCGGCGGATCCACAGCACGCTGGGCCTGACGCTGGGCCAGCTGCGCATCGGCCTCGCCGGCGTACGCAGCGTCGAGGCGCCCAAGGCGTCGTCGGAGATCTCGGTCGACGACGTGGTGGCGTCGGCGACGGGCTCCCGCGGCGGCACCATCCTCAAGGTGCCCCAGGTCGAGGCCGTCATGCAGACGTGGCAGACGCCCGAGAGCCGCACCATCGACTACATCTTCAAGAGCGCCTTCGAGGGCAAGGTCGAGGTGGGCTGGAACTACAGCCGCATCTCGTACATCCGCGGCATGTGGGCGACGCACTCCAAGGCCCTCGCCGCCGTCTGGGGCCGCGACCTGCCCGAAATGAACGCCATCAAGGTCACGGGGGTGCCGGCGCCCTCGACGGCCGCCGCTGGGGACGCCAGCAGCAGCGGCGGCGGCGGAGACGGGAGCGACAAAGACCAGCAAGACCAGCAAACCAAGATCACGGCCGAGGTGAACGTGCCCCAGTCCAAGTACGAGTACGTCGCGCTCGAGCCGCCCGTCATCGAGACGCCGCAGCTGCGCGATATGGGCGAGGCTACGCCGCCGCTGGAGTGGATCGGCCTGCACCGCGAGCGCTTGCCCAACCTGACGCACCAGATCATCATCGTGAGCCTGTTGGAGCTGGCGGGCGAGGTCGAGGACATGTACGGCAAGGTGATTGGTATCTAAGGAATAGGGAGGGGGGGGGGAAGCGGACGCCGTTTTGTAAAAAAACAAAAAACAAAAAGGGGGTCTTTTTCTCGGAGGAGGGGTGGAGGGAGAGAGAAGGGGGTGCGCATCATTTGGTGCTTCTTACGAAGAAGTACCCCAGTATTCATAGCGAGGTGTTCCTTTTTTTCTGGGCGGACAAGCCAATAGGCCTATTAATTATAGATATTCCGGAAGGGGAAACAGGGAGCATAGATCCCGCAAGGGGTACTACTATTCAAGACGTGCATCTTCTTCCTATTGGCGTCGGTGCCTAGGGTTGGACACGACGGCTTCTCTCGCCGCCAACACTTGGTGTGACCAGCGAAACCCCACATTCCATTCATGGGTGCCGATTCGTTCCCTACTACTTCCGCCTCGCGGGCCGGGCGTTCTTGGCCATCCGCTTCGCCTTCAGCTGCCGCGACTTCCGGACGTCCTCGGTGCCCTTGAGCTCCTTCTTGTTGACGCCCACGCCGTCCTTGAAGCGCCCGACCCTCTTCTCCTTGGCCTCGTCGACGCGCTTCTTGCGCTGGTGGTAGTCGTCGCGGAACTTGTCGGCCTCCATGGGCGCCTTCTCCATCTTGTGCTTGTACCGGGGGCCGCCCGCCTGCGCCTGCGACGCGTTGACGAGGCTGGCGTGCGACTTCTCCTGCTCGCCCACGCGCGGCATTTTGCCGACGCGCTGCGCCTTCCTCCACCGGTCGAAGCGGCCGCTCTGGAAGGAGGCGGCAATCTTGACGCCGCTCTCGCCGCGCACCAGCTTGGCGCCCTTGGACCCGTCCTCGTCGTTGTCCCGGGCCACGTACTTGCGCGACTTCTGGTCCCAGCGCATCTTGGACCGCGACGGCACGCCGAACGTCTTGGAGCCCTCGTCGTTGGCCAGGTCCATGGTGGCGTCGCGCGCCGACGCCACGAACGAGTTGCCGATGCCGCCCGAGTGCACACCGTAGCCCCGCTCCTCGTGGGCGTTGATGGTGCGTGGCTCGTACGTCATGAAGACCTCGGGGTCTTGGAACGACGTCGCTGTCGCGCCCTTCGCCCTCTTGTTTGCCTTGTTGCTGTGAGATACCGTGACTTCCAGGCCGTCGTCCGAATCCGAGTCTTCTTCCACCGCGGCCTCGTCGGCGTCGACATCCGCCATCTCGTCGTCCTCGTCTCCGAAGGGGTTGATGTCGGCACCCACGTCGTCATCCACGGCGCGTTCCGCCATGGCCGCGTCCTCCTCGTTGACCGGGTCTCGCAGCTTGGTCTTTTGTCGCATCGTCTTCATGATCTCGCCCGCCTTGTTGCGCAGGCTCTTCCCATTCACCATCTTGGACTCGAAAATGGTCTCCTGGGGCCGGTAGCCGCTGATCCGAGCAAGCATCTCGGACCTTTTCTCCTCGGCCTCGCCGGCATCGTCGCCGAAGACGGGGTGGAGTTGCATCCAGCCCTTGGATGCCACCACTTCGCGCGCTCTCTTGGCACTCTGAGCGGACGCCGAGTTTCTCGTCTTGAGGTAAAGCTTCTCGGCCTTCTCGGCGACACGTAGTAACGCCTTGAGGTCTTCGCTATCACCCACGACTTTGTTCATCCACTCCACGTTGGTTTCGATCTTGCTCCGCATCGCAGATCCAACCACCACGTCTTCCGCATAGTTGCATGCGCTCCCATCCCGCCCCACGACCAGCCGCTTTCCTAGGAACAGTTGCAGGTCGATCAGATACGGGACGTCCGTGTCCCGGACTAAACTGTAACTCCAACCCCTTTGTCCGGCTCGAGCAGTACGGCCAACACGGTGAACGAACACCTTGGGTTGCGGGGGAAACTATTATCCGTTAGTTGTAGCCACTGAGGTGGTGGGGGACATGGGCAATCCTACATCATAATTGATGACATTGGCCAGAATCGGGATATCAATACCACGTGCGGCAACCTAGAAGACACCCAGTAAGCATTTGCCGTGAATCGCAAAGACGAGCGTCGCCGGTGCGAGGTGACAGGTATGCAAGCGCAGACCTGCGCTTCCATAGAAGGAGAAAGCAGTGATTTGAGGTCGCCTTACATCTGTCACGACCATAATGTTCGTCTGACCGCTTCGGAATTGATCCGTCTGCGTTTTTCGAGCCGTCTGGTCGAGTGAACCATAGACATATGACACGGCAAAACCTCGCTCCGTCAACAGATTAGCCAAGTACTCGACCATGTGCTTTGTGGCGGCGAAAACAATGGTGGAGTGCGGAGATGGTTTCTCCTTGGGCGCGTCGGTGCCCCTTTTCCGCTTTTTGGACCCCTTGCCACCATCGGCCTCGGGCCTTTCCGGTGCGCCCAGTGGCATCTTGATCAAGTCAAGTAGAATGTGAAGAAGAGCTCCTTCTTTCTCCGCACCCTTGACACTGAAGAAGGCACTCTCCAAGTCGGGGGAAATTTTGGTTTCGGCGTCGAGTCGCACGAGGCTCGGGTCCTGTAGACCAGCACGGGCAAACTCGACCAGGGAGGCGGGTAGGGTGGCCGAGAAGAGCAGACTCTGCCTCGAAGGCGGCAGGGCATGCATAATCTCGGTCAGCTGAGTAGCGAAACCTATAGTCCGTGTTAGCGGCGGCGCAGGCGCGGGTTGTTGACCGGTACGGACCCATTTCGAACAATCTGTCGGCTTCGTCGTACACGACGTACTGCATGGAAGAGAGATCCAGCGACATCTCGACCTTGAGATGCAGAAATCGTCCAGGCGTCGCAATGATAATATCCGGGTTGGACGTCATGGAACCGAACTGCTCCTCCAGGCTG
The DNA here is from genome assembly GCA_029489945.1 of Nigrospora osmanthi. NCBI lineage: Eukaryota > Fungi > Ascomycota > Sordariomycetes > Amphisphaeriales > Apiosporaceae > Nigrospora > Nigrospora osmanthi. The sequence continues at coordinate 1,663,750 of CP120494.1, read as the reverse complement.
TCACCACCGACCAGCAGAACCGACTTCAGATCGGTTCCCTTGCCAAACTCTTTGACGACCTTGAGCGTCTGGATGGCCAGCTCTCTGGAGGGCGACAAGATCAGCCCCCTGGCGCCGATGGAGGCCGAGTGGGTTTTGAGGCGTTCGATCATGGGAATCACGAAGGCGGCGGTTTTTCCCGAACCGGTTCTCGCCATGCCGACGACATCCTTCCGCTCGAGGATCAGGGGGATCGCCTTTCGTTGAATGGGCGTGGGGACGGAGAAGCCCTTCCGGGTGATGGCGCGCAGGAGGTTGGCATTGAGGCCTGGCGGACGCAGCGTGAGCATAGACGCCGCGAACGGGGCGCGAGGAGGGGGAACGACATACCCATGGCCTGGAAGCCGCCGCCCTTCTTCACCGTCTTGCCCTTCAGGTTGGAGGACTTGCGGAAAGAAGCGGCCTGCTTGAGGGCAATGAAAGCCTCGTCGTCGTCGTCGCCCTCGCCATCCTGGGCGGCCTCGGCAAAAATGTCGTCGACGTCAAAGGCGGCGCCGTGCTTTGCGTTGGCGGGACCGGCGTCGTCGGCGAAGAGAGAGCCGGAAATGTCGACCTCGTTCTCGGACGCGGCCGGGGACACGGCGCGTGCGCGGGACGGCATGTTGGCGATATGCGGCGTCGGCGTTCTTTGCGCAAGACGAGAGAGCCGGTCCGTCCTGGGCAGATTGGGATGGATATCGGTCTGTCGGCAGAGCAGAACTGGAGGAGACTTGAGCAGCAGCGCCTGGCCCTCGAACTTTTTAGTGGGGCACAAGCGTGGATCCTCCCGTACCCATCCATCCATTCTCGGCCATCCCATTCCCTGCCAAGCAAGTGGGACATGCGGTTCCTCTTATCGCCGATAAGATGTACATACATACTTCGGCTTCCAATAGTACTTTAAGTACATACGTACATCCATCTTACAGAGGTTGGATGTAGGTTAGTAACACCAACTTGTGGCGGTGCGTCTGTCACTACTAACCTAGCTGCACTACTCGTACTTACACGCCTTGTCGCTCGAGAGCGCTCGAAGGAGAGAGAGAGAGCGCGAGACAGAGAGATTCGACTGCATTGCCGCCGACGCTCCCCCATCGAACAAACGGCCTTCATTTACGTTATACCCTGACTGGGCATTTCGGTAACACTGCCGCTTGGTTCGAACCGACGACGCCCGCCATGGACCCCAAGCCCGAGGACCCTCCCAAGCCCGAGGACCCTCCCAAGCCCGAGGAGCAGGACGATCAGGATGCGCTCGACTCGCTGGCGTCCGAGGCCAAGGAGTTTGAGAAGGCAAGCGCCCTCCCCCCCCCCCCCCCCGTTACCCTCTGCCGTCCCATCCCGCTCTCGCGATGCGCGTGCTAACCCGTCGCGAAAACAAAATGACAGGATGCCGAGATCGACCGGATCCTCAAGGCCTTCCGGCTGGACGCCTACGCGGTGCTGGACCTGAACCCGGGCGTGCCCGAGTCGGACATCAAGAACACGTACCGCAAGAAGTCGCTGCTGATCCACCCGGACAAGACCAAGAACCCGCAGGCGCCCGACGCCTTCGACCGGCTCAAGAAGGCGCAGACGGAGCTCATGGACGAGAAGCACCGCGAGCGCCTCGACGAGGCCATCGCCGACGCCCGCATGCTGCTGATCCGCGAGCACAAGTGGACCGTCGACTCGCCCGAGCTCAAGACGGACGACTTCGCCCGCCGGTGGCGCGTCAAGACCCGCGAGGTCCTCATCGACAACGAGCACCGCCGCCGCCGCCAGATGAAGGCCCAGATGCAGGAGGAGGGCCGCGAGCAGAAGCGCCAGGACGAGGAGCTCGAGGAGCGCAAGCGCAAGCGCCAGCACGAGCAGGACTGGGAGACCACGCGCGACAAGCGCATCGACAGCTGGCGCCAGTTCCAGAAGGGCAAGAGCGGCGGCAGCAGCAGCGGCGGCGGCGGCGGCGGGGAGCCCGGCAAGAAGAAGAAGAAGCTCAAACCTATTGGTTAGGAGCCTGGGCGGAACCCCGTCCAACCCCCCCGATATCACGATGCCACGGCCCAAGCTCCGAATACCAAAAGGGGAAGGGGGACTGGGCATGGGCAGATGTGAGCAACCTTTTGACAACAGTGGCGTTACGGGTTAGGGCATGCCGACGCGCGCACGCTGACGCTGACGCTGACATGGAGGACGGCGTTCATGACAATTAGGACTTTGGAAATACCCCTGGGTGAGTCGCTGACAGCCCCGATACCTGCCATAGCCCTCCTGTCCACCGTATTCTAATGGACCAAGTACAGTAGCGTTGATGGCAATCTCTTAGAACATTGCACGTGTCAGTGGACCGTATCTGGAGTTCTTGTGCTGACCATCTGGTTTGGACTTGAGTAGGCACCTACTTAGAAGTGAACCCCGACGTATAAAAGACGTAGACTTGATGTAGCGCTGGGGCTTTTAGGGTCAGGCAATCGTTCCAAAGCCCGTACTGTATCTTTTGGTAAACCATGCTGGTTGTAGCCAGGAGCGTGTCATGTAGTGGTGTGTTATTTTCTCAAGCGATTCCCTCTCAACATTGCTTACATGTAGTTATGACTTGTGAAAAGCTGACTGGTACTTATAACAAATGCGTATAGCTTGTCCAGATAGCTCTTAACCGGGGCCCTTGGGTACCCCTTCTGTCGCAGATCGTACCTTCTTGGCATGGGCATAGTATATCAACACCTCTCGAAAACTCGATACAGTCCCTTGAGGTCAGCCAGCTCCAGTACACCACCATTCATCAACGTCTTCGTTGCCACCAGACGAGCCTTGAAGGCAGGGAAGAAGACGTGCTCCACCGCACGACGAACATGCGCTCTCCGCATTCGGAGTTCGTCCGAGATGTCTTCGGCCTCCAGCTGCTCTGCATTTCCCGGGAGCGAAGGCAGTTGCTCTGGCACATAGAAGGTCGCCAGTTCACGCAGAAAGCTCTCAAAGCACCCGCGTTCATCGTCCCAGTCGACATGGGGGCCCAGCCTCAAGAGAAATTGGGGCAGTTTGGCCATGCATGGCGTGTAACCTCGGCATAGGAGCGGGATGCTGAGCAGCTCGCCTGCCGGCGAGATCTCCAGGCTGAAGTATTCGAGCAGCATCTCCCGTCGCTCGATCAGCTGGTCTGCTACCATTTCGACAACTTCTTCCACGTTGAAGTCGTCGTCTTCAGCAAGCTCGCCGCTGGCCCCGGCGGCCTTCTCCCGCGTTGCTGCCATCTTGAGCATCGCCCGGAGATCCACAGCCGGCTGGAATTTGATGACGCCGAAATTCCCAAAGTCAGTCAGACCGACTTGGTAGAAGTATTCGAAACAGGCACGTCCATAGTCGACAAGATAGAGTTTGACGCCTCCCTGCATCGCCGCCAGCCGCCGCCGCTCATCCACGATGCCAACAAATGTGTGCCCAGCAAAGATTTCCGTTAGGTTATGGTGCATGTCATCGCGCACAACGGTGCGTAGCTCCCGCACGCTAGTCAGACGGCAAACCACTGGCTCGCGGTCTGTGAGCTCATACTGGGGTTCCTCCTCCATCTCGCTGGGTGCTCCCATGGCGCCATCGTTACTAGCAGATGGAAACATACTGGTGATCTTGCGCAATGATGCATCGGTGCGTACAAGATTGTTCTCGTATGCACGCACGGGAGCCTTGCCTTTCGAGGCGGGAGTTTTGGCCGACGAGCCTTGTGTATCGGGCTGCGGCGTGCCTGATGACCCCATACCCGGCAACAGCGTCTGTGTCAAGAATGTGCGACTTGTGTCCACGGCAGCTAGCTTTGCGCGGATCTCCTCGCAGATGGCTTGAATGATCTCGTCCTCGTTGAGAAAATTGACCTCGCGCTTGGTGGGGTGAATATTGACATCGACTCGCTGCGGATCGATTTCAAGACTGAGGTAGACAAAGGGGTGTCTGTTCTTGGGCAGAAACGGCGAATACGTTTGCTCCACCGCTTTCTTGATATTGGAAGACTCGACGGCCCGGTGATTGATGAAGAGAAGAAGTGTCGTCTTCTTGATATGGTAATTTGCGTTCGTGGCCCAGCCCTCGGCCGTAAACCCCCAACGATCATCCGAGGCGGCGAATTCGACAAGCTCGTCGGCGACACTGCCGCCGTGGATCTGACGGATGCGATCTTTGGTGGAGGCAGATGCTTGGATGGCGATTGAGGTACCCGAGTCGCCGTGCTTCTTGCAGGAAAAGGCCACGCCTTGACAGTGAATGGCATAGCGGCCGACCATGTCAATGATCTTGTTGAACTCGTCAGAGGCGGACCTAAAGGCCCTTCGCCGGGTCGGGACATTGTAGAACAAGTCCTCAACGGTGATCTGCGTGCCGTCGCGACCCGCCGTTGGCTTGGGATCAGAGGATTGGCCCGGCTTGGGCGGTGCTAACCTCCCAGCATCGTAGTGGGCGCGATATGCGACGCTAGAATCCCGGGTCTTGGTGGTGACGGTGAGATGTGCGATGTGACTGATACTGGCAAGCGCTTCGCCCCGAAAGCCATAGGTGGCGATGCTGTGTAAGTCCTCGAACTTCTTCAACTTCGACGTGGTAAACCTCTCGCAAAGGATGGCGAGATCATCTTTCTGGCAGACGGTGAGCTTGGTTCTCAACTCTTCTGGCAGGGGCGAGCTTGCTTACCTCGATGCCGTGGCCGTTGTCCGTGATCTGGAGCAGCTTCAGACCGCCCTCCTTGACGAGGACCTCGAGGGAGGTGGATCCAGCGTCCACGGCGTTTTCCATCAACTCTTTCAAGGCATGGACCGGCGCCACGATGATTTCGCCGGCGGCGATCTTGTTGACGACGTCTGTATCCAGGGCCTGGTACGTTTGTACGGCCGGTCAGATGTGAAACAGGGCGGACGGACGGCGCGGGGCATACTCACCTGTATCCGCCGAGGCGCCGTGTGGTCTTCATCGACTGCCTTCCTCTTGGTGCCCCGGGGACTCCCGCTGTCTATTTCCATAGCGTCCATTGCTTCGGGGGTCCCAACCTACGCACCCGCGAGGTTGCGTGACCGGGTTGGTAGTGTCCGAGTTTGGCGCTGGCAGGCGCCGGGCCCAAGTCACACCCCGTCACTGCACGTTGCGACCGGCTGCCGATGGTCGTAAATACCGAACAGCGGACCGGCTCTCAATATTGAATGTAGAACAAGCTAGCCTTGACGAAGGGCTCTCGTTGCACAGACGGACCAGTCTTGGGCACTTGCCGTTGGCGCCGCGAAGGTTGGGACTACAGCAATGCCGATGTCCACTCGCGCGTGCACTTACTGCGTGTACATGGAAGTTAGTACCTGATTGATTCCAGCCAGCCAACTTAGAACCAACCAACCAACTACATCTCTCAGCGCTCTTGCACCGGAGGGTCCCACTTGGCCCCCCATCCATCCAATGGGATGCCGGTGTGCGGGAACTCACCCGGCAAGACGATCGCTCTTGCACCCCCAGGTGAATATGAGGCTGAAAGCGGCCGGAAAGACCTTCATCGGGAGCGAGATCCAGTGGAATGCGTGCCTCCTGCTACATACCTCTTCTTAAGATGTAAATACTTAGGCAGCCGGGCTGACACAGCCAATGGTAACATCCCCCCTTCACCCCCATCCATCCTCATGCGACCGCGAAGCTGAAACGCTTCTGTATCGGACGCGCGATGCCACGGGGCACCCTCCTTTCATCTCGGCCATGGCGCTCTGCGTAGCCTCCCCCCCCCCCCCCATAGACCTCGCGCCGCCGTCGGCCGCGGCTTTCGTCTCGCGATAGTAGTTCCAACTTCACACAATGCCTCGCTACGGGACCAAACAGGCCCAGGGCGTGGCCTTCGACTTTACCAGTTTCCAGTCGTGGTACACTCCCGGGGACACCGTGCTGGGCCACGTCGTGACCACCAGGGCCTTCTTTGAGGGCCTGGACGTGGCCAAGACGACCGTCCGACTCCGGCTGTTCGCGCGTGCCAAAACCCGCTACGCCTCGAACGGCCGCCTTTCTGGGAGCGACGCCGGCCGCGCCGCCGCCGCCGCCGCTGCTGCTGCTGCTCCTCCTCCTCACCACGCTCCGACCGTCTACCGCGGCGGGGCGATGCTGTTTGAGCAGTCCAACAGCCTCCATGGCGGGCCTATTCTGGCCGACGCGAGACTGCCCTTTTCTGTGACCATTCCCGAGACCTCGCAGTCGGGCATAGAGCCAAGCGCGGACTACTGGGAACCGGAGGTGGACGAACGGGACACACCACCATCTGGACGGGCTGGTGCACATCGGACCCCGAGAACCTTTCTAGGTTCCACAAAGCAGGACATAGACCACCATCCCCTGCCGTCGGTTTATTACGCTCGGTTCAACGAGCTGAATGCCTCGTTCGAGGCGTACATTGAATATGTCCTGGAGGCGACTCTGGCATGCCCCGGGGCCGAGAGTATTACCATCGTTGCCCCCTTGCTGGTGAGGTCGCGTGCCACGCCCCGGCCGATCAAGGAGAAGGAGTACGACTTTGCCGTCAGCGAGACACCGCACACCATTCGCAGCGAGGTTCTGCTCCCCGAGAACTCGGAACGGCGCATGACTTTCCGGGAGAAATCGCGGAGGTTGTTTACGCCGTATAAGACCCCTCGGTACACGTATACTGTCAAGGTCGTGCATCCGCAATGCATCCAGCTCGACCACCCGGACCCCGTGCCCCTGAAGATTTATTTGGTGCCTACCCTCGGCGACGGGAGGACGACCATATGTCCCGACGGTGACCTCACCCACCTGCCCGCCGTGGAATGCGTCGCCTTGAGCATGAAGCTGAAGTCCCACACGCGGTTGCGCGTCAAGAGAAACGGCGCCGACTACGTTTTGGCTCACAAAACCGAGTACCCGCTCCTGGCCGTCGACCCTCTCGAGGCGCGCGGCTTCAAGATTCCCCTGGTCGTGCGTGGCAACGTTCGAGACACGGCGCCGTCGCACTCCATGACCGGGGGGGTCCCCCCAGAGCAACCCGGCGAAGCCGACGCCGGCCCCCGGAGCAGCGACCCGTCTTCATTGCGGCCCGTCGACGAGGACGTGCCCGTCCCCCGGATGCACGTCGACTACTCGAGGTTCGCGCCCAACGCCGAGGGGGCTTTCTTCAAGGGCGCGCCCTTTGCGCTCGGGGAGCATGTGGACGTCCGCGTCTCGCAGGCCCGCTGTGCCGCGTTTGGCGCCGGCGCCGCCTCTTCTTTCCGACGGCCCTTGTACCCGTCTTTTGCGACTTACAACATTTGCCTGACTCACCAACTTTCCTGGAAGCTGAAGCTCGTCTGCGCCGGCGAATCGCACACCGTCAGCGGCAGTGCCCATGTGCAGGTGCTGCCGCCAAGCGAGGAGGAGGAAGCTCGGAAGCGAAGCCAACTCGGCGCCGAAGAGATGGCAAAAGATTACGCCCAAGCGCTCGAGACGCTAGGACTGCGACACTAGATACCCAAACCACATCGCCGCCAGGCCCGGTGATTTTTCCATAAAAATCTTCCACTATACCACCCACCCTGGCTTTTGGGTACTGTGTAAGCCGGTACCAGGACATGATGCTGAACATTATTGCCACTTTGGAATCATAATCCAGGACAGCCATCAATGTAGAGTGCATAGCCGTATGGTCTCCAGTATGCGGGCCACTTCGTACTGTCGGATGATTTGAGACAGCCTTTCATCGCCGGCACAGGCAACATCTACAGACATGGGGCAGGCAAAGCATCGCTTCTCATCTATCGTGTGGGGACCGAACCAGCCGAAAAGCCGTAGTCCAGTCCGTCTTGCGTGGATTATTTAATGGTACAATGTCGTCTAACCCTTGCGTAGGCCTACAACCTGTGGGATATATCGGGTCCTAGGTAGTTGTTGAGCCTTCTTCTTCTTGATTCCTCAACACAATGCTCATCGTTGTCGGCGCTGAAGAACTCCGGAAACCGCCACCTCGCCAGGCTGTGATCATTTTCCATCCTCCCAGTCGGGGTTCTGCAGCATGTCAGTTTGGGTGTAGAATACAGGGCTGTTAGTGTACGCACCTTTCGGAGAATCACCAGTCCTTCGAGGGTGCTGCTCAAGCTCAGATACTCTTCATCCTCAAGCTCGGCACGCTCACCGTGTGCCAGCAGCACCGGTGTGCTCTGCGTCTGCCAGCCCGTGATCGTCTTGGGTCGGCCGGCCTGGCCAACGACATCGACGGCCTGGCCAACGCGAACGTTGACAGTAAGCGGCTTCAGGTTCTCGTCGAGCGTCACCAGGAATCTTGGGTGCATAGCCGTCACCAGGAAGTACAGGAGGTAGTGCGACTGGGAAGTAATGAACTGCTTCGCGTCGATCATGGCCACCAACACAGACAGAAGACCAGCTGCGCTTACGCGCGACAGAATCTGTCGATCTGTGTGGAAGGGGTTCAGGCTCATGGTACCCTTGCCCATGTGCAGGAGACCCTGGGCAATGCGGACCATGAACAAGGACTCCTGGTCGCGGTGGTAGTACGATGCCAACTGGCGCAGCAGCTGTGCTAACCGAGCATTGTTGGTGCCCGCTCCCAACAGACCCATGGCGAAAATGGCGTTGATGGCCACATCGTTGTCATTGTCGTGACTGTATCGAGAAAGCGTGTCATACACCTTCATTTGCGGGTTGCTCGGGCTGATGAGGCCCATGGCCAGCGGTACTGCTCGACGAATGTTCGGCTCGCCATAGTGCATCAGGTGTCCGAACTGGCGCAGCACCATCTCCTGCCCAACATCCTCCCCCATGGCAATTAGTGCGATTCCGAGGACGGCGTAGGCCTGCAGCAGTTCGTCGCCTTTCTTCTCGTCCGTGTCCTCCAGATGCTCGTTGCAGATGTGGAGAAGCTCCTGGATCTTCAGAACGGCACCGGTGCCGGCCCACGCGCAAATCTCGGCCAGGAGGGCGGTAGGCCTAGACATGGGGTGATCCACCGCCTTAAGCGTCTCCAGGATGACTTCGACCTCCTCTTGGCGCCCGAAAAACAACAGACCCAGGCCAAGCGCCAGGAATCGAGTCCATTTGTCCGTCAGCTGCGTCTTACGGTCTTCATCCAGAAGCAAAGTGACAATAGCCTCGCTGATATCGGGGTTGGACGTGCCAACATACACCAAGCCCAGCGAGAGCGCGGCCATTGATGATATCTGCATCTCCTGGCTCGAGTCTGTGATGATGGGCAGCAGAAGCTCCAGCAGGTCTTCCTTGTGAGAGCCGGCATATGACAGACCCAGGCCCATGATCGAAGCGGTGCGCACGAGGGGGTTCTTGTGCTCCAGCTTTTCTTGGTCGCCCAGGAGAGCAAGCGCGGGTTCCGAGTCAATGCGGACGCCCGAGTTCATGATACCGATTGCCAGCATGGCACCCGCTTGGATCTGCGGCTCAGGGGCGTAGGTGAATTTGTCGACCTTGTCGAGACCGTTCTCCACATCCCACATCAGGAGCGTACCAAGGGAGGCTACAGTCGACATCATGCCCTCGTCCTTGGTCTTCCATACCCAGTTCTCCTTGTCCTGTTCCACCAGCATCATCTTGTCGTTTCCGAAGCCAGCGTTGACAAAGGCGTTGACGAAGCCAGCAGCAAGATTGTGGCGCGCCGAGTCCAGGTTGGTCATGCCGGCCACACGGCTGCTTTCCAGATGGCTCTTGTAGATATCTTCGGTCGTCTTGGGTTCGAGGATGTTGAGCTCCTTGCCCAGGGTCTTGAAGTACTCGGCCAGCTTGATGTTACAGAGGGCCTCCTCGATATCCTGCTGCTGGCTCTCGTCGCCCTTCTTGTCGGCGTAAAGCCAGATCTTCTGTCTGCCGATCAGGAAGGCCAGCTGCTTTTGCAGCGCGGGGTCAGGGGCGCTCTCGAAGTCGGCCTTGATCAGCTGGTGGTCGTTCAGGCGAATGGCAATCATCATGGCCTGTGTGTATTCCTTGTATGTCTTGTAAATGTCGTGAGCGGTCCGCAGGAACTGCTCGTTGTCCGGGTACGTGAGGAGGTTGACGAGGCTGACCAGGTACAGGCAGACTCTCGAGTACGTGTTTTCGTCGAGGAAACGGGGCAGGTCCTCGATGATTTCCAGCTCGCTCATGAGATCGACGGCATCGGCCTCGGCATTGCTCTTCAGGAAGAGCGGTACCAGCACCAACGCGAGGTCGACCAGGTCTTTGACGGGTTCCTCGGCTGTGATACGCTTCGCGTAGACCTCGCCGATCTCCAGGGCCAGGTGCCTTGTGTACTCGTGACCCCACGAGCCAATGTCCTCTGACGGCGACAGCAGGCGGTACTTGAGGGTGTCCTGTCTGTCCTCGTCAGAGAAGGTCATACCAATGACAGACAAGACATCTGCCAGCGACGCCTTGTCGTGGCCCTCGGGCCATTCCTCGTAGAGCTTCGTCAAGGCCTCGTAGTGTGGTCGCAGGAACTTCAAGGGTTTCGGAACGGCAGTCATGGACGATGTGGATGTCTTGATGGAGGTGCCCATGGCCTCGAGGGCGGGCTTGTAGAGAGAGGCATCGGATTCCTGGAGGCGGCTACGGTCAGCATGGCCGGTGGCAGTGAGGCGAACAGGAGCGCATCATACAGTCAAGCGCTCCACGAGCATATCAAGTTCGCTCTTGAGCTGCTGGTCCTCCTCGCTCAGCTCCTCAGCAGCTGTTGGGGGGGCGAGCGCGTCAGCAAGGTAGAACAAGGAAGGGCCGGCGGCGACTTCGTCATCATCATCAGGTGGGGGGACTCACAGTCTACAATCTTCTCATCATCCTTCTTGCCGTTGACCTGGGCATCCTTGCCCTTCTTAGGATCGTCGACCTTGTCATCGACAGCCTTTCCCTTGCCCTTGTCGGCCGACTTGGGCACGTCGTCCTTGGCCATGGTGGCGGATGTAGTAAAGGGCGGCGGGCTGGAGTGCGGGTGAGGCGGGCCCAGTCGAGGCGCGCAGCCGCAACGAGGATTCGGGTGAAAGGAGGGGGGGGGCGTGGGGGGGCAGAGACGCAGCGGATGTGCGTGCGTGTGCAATGCCGCGGGGACGAACGTGGGTGGACGTTCGATATTTGATGGAAGAGGTTGATGGATGATGGAATGGCTGGTGGATGCACACGAGCTATGGAGTTGAGGTAATGTGTATGTACGGTAGGTCGGTCGCCCGCCCTTGGAAGCTCCCGCCCCGGGGCCGCCTTCCAATGAGGTCTCGAGCTACACCGGCAACCTTAGCTCCAGCAGCCTTCGATTACGCTGCAAGGCTACTGCCTAGGTAGGTACATACATGTAGGGTATCTACAGTGATCACAGTGGCCTGGGTACCTGGGTTGGTACATCGATGGGACATCTCTGCCAGACCAGCCGTTGACGGTAAAGCTTACTTTATTAGGTACATGGCTAAGTACAATGAATACTTCCAAACGTTCACTACTTAACTGGCTATGCAACGATGGAATCAAAGCAGATTGCTGAGGCTTGGGTGGCTGGGTCTGTGGCGGCAATACAGTCGAGTACACACCGCGAGTGCCACCTCTTTACATGACCCACTGCGGGAAGTACCTAGATGAATATCACTGTACCTTTTCCTTATCTCGGACCCAAGACCGCGATAAGAGTTTTTTTTGGGCGGAACATGTCTCACCACCAGTATGGGATACAAACCGTAGGCGCGGGGCACTCAAGAAGAAGCCCGCCCATGTAAGTGTGTGTGTATGCATGTGTGTGTGTGTGTGTTCTCCATCACAGTTATATCGTGCCTTGTCAGCAACACAGGCCAGCAGCAGGTTGTGCGAATTGTAGGGACTTACCACACCATTCTACCTCTTCGCTCGTACAGACAGCCTGGGTGTAATTCTGGCCAACCGCATAGCTAGTCGAAAAGTTTCTTTCCCTCCCAATACCAAACGAGCCCGTCTTCCCCCTTGCCTCCCCCTCTGAAAGCGCCTTGGAAGAAGACTCGTCGATTCTCTACTGCCCCGAACACCGCCGCCCAATATGAAGTTGGACACCAAGGCGATGCGCCACCTCGCCGCCGAGGACTGGCGCGTCCTCGCAGCTGTACGTCAACTCCCCCTGGGGGGCCCCCGAGGCTCCTCTCTGCCGTGTGTCTCTCGACTGACCGAGCCCCGTCGTCCCAGGTCGAGACCGGCACCAAGAACCACGAGCTCGTCCCGACGCCCCTCATAGAACGCCTCTCCCGGCTGCGCGGCGGCCCCTCGTCCGTCTCCAAATCCATCTCCGCCCTCGCCAAGACGGGCCTGATCGCCCGCGTCAAAGAAGCCAAGTACGACGGCTACCGGCTCACCTACGGCGGCATGGACTACCTGGCCCTCCACGCCTACGCCGGCCAGGACGTCGTCTACAGCGTCGGCACCCGCGTGGGCGTCGGCAAGGAGAGCGACATCATGATGGTCGCCGACCACAAGGGCGCCCAGAAGATCCTCAAGATCCACCGGCTGGGCCGCATCAGCTTCCGCACCGTCAAGACCAACCGAGACTACCTGCGGAAGAAGAACACCCAGGGCCAGGGCGGCACCTGGATGTACCTCAGCCGCCTGGCGGCCATGAAGGAGTTCGCCTTCATGAAGGCGCTGCGCGAGGAGGGCTTCGTCGTCCCCGAGCCCATCGCGCAGAACCGGCACACCATCGTGATGGACTTTGTCGACTCTTGGCCCTTGCGCCAGGTGAGCGCCGTCGGCGACCCGGCCGCCTTGTACGCCGACCTCATTGACATAATACTGCGCCTGGCCAAGCACGGCCTGATCCACGGCGACTTCAACGAATTCAACCTTCTGATCAAGGAGGAGCGTTCAACATCCACAGACGAGGCCGGCAACGAGGTCGAGCACATCAAAGTCACGCCCGTCCTCATCGACTTTCCCCAGATGGTCTCCATGGAGCACGCCAATGCTGAGATGTACTTTGACCGCGACGTCAACTGCATCAAGCGTTTCTTCGAGCGCCGCTTCCATTTTGTGAGCACCCAGCCCGGGCCCTTCTTCAAAGATGCCAAGAAGACCGTGGGCAAGGACGGCGCCAAACGTCTAGACGCTTCGGTCGAGGCCTCGGGCTTCACCAAGAAGATGCTGAAGGACCTTGAGGCAGCTATTGCCCAGCAGCAAGCTGGCCGGGGCGAGGAGGGAGCCCAGGATGATGATGGGCCAGACTCGGGAGAGGAAGAAGACGAAGACGAAGACGATGACGAGCAAGAGAGCGAAGATGAGGGCGAGGCTAAAAATGGAGCGGGCAATCATGACAACGAGAAGATAGACATGCAGAGGCTATCCCTGGGCAACGAGACTTGACATGTTTCCGTTGACGGCTCAAGATCAGAAAAATAGAACTATTGATACCCCCAATCTGAGTGCCATTCCATTACTTCTTTTGGAATACAAATACATAACTCATAACCTGCTTGCCCCTTGTGGTCGCCACGAAAAGCGTGCAATGCAACAGGGCTACGCAAGATGTACTCGCATCCGCAAGGGTTTCTTAGCTATCTGCCTCTTGTCTACTTGACCACCTGCTTCAATGCCTACGGGGCCAGTCACGCCCAATGTCAAGAAATAACCGGCTTGAAGTATACCGTCCAATTTTTGGTGTCTATGCGCAAGATCTATCTGCTTCTCCTTGGGTACCTAGGCGGTCTAGGCTACAATCGGAGAACATAGACAATGATGGCTGCCTCCTCAAATGCAGATAGCCCCTGTCTTTCATGACGTTTATGATCCACGAAAACCTCCTCGTCGGTAAGGTAACATAGAAAGACCATGTACAAGCATCAGAGAAAACCTAAGGCAGAGGTATAGCCGGTACAAGAACTCCGTGCTGCCAAAAAAAAAAACCCCTCAAGACAGACTGACAGAGTACTGGGGATGTGGCATGTGGGAAAACAAGAGAATCAGGGCTGGTCCGCCAGACAACAAACAACAGACAGTCGCCTCAGTGCTGCCCTGCGGGTGGTAGATCATGCTGACGAATCAAGATCCGGTGGTAGGAATACGGTAATGGAAGGGGGAGTACAAAGACCCCGGCACGGTTCCTAGTCTTCCTTCTTGGGGGGCTTGACAGGAGTGGACCGGGTGCTGCCATTCGCAACCATGGGCGACTCAATCTGGATAGTCACACCCTCATCACAGCTGGAACCGTCCTCCGAAGCCGGGCGCTTGCCAGAGGCAGAATCGCTCGGTCTAGCGGAAGACAGTTAGCAACCGATTCTTGGGCAGAAGCAGTGAAGGTCTGACCGTGCTTTGTTGCCCTTCTTGATGCAATTGTCTCCATGGATGATTCTCTCCTCGATGGGCAACTCGTCGACGGGTCTGGAGCTAACACGTAGTCAGTGTTATGCCTCTTGCGCAGAAAGAGAGCCACTCACCTCGGGAGACCCGAGGGGCCACTGTGATTGTTGCCTGCGATGTGGTTGTGACGCTTCCATCCACCAGGCTGGTTATAGATGGTGGGGGACATGCCAACAAGGGGGGTACCATAGGCGCCAACATTGTACTCGTTGGTGCGGAACTGACGTCGCTCAGCAGTGATACGCTTGAGCTCCTTCTGGCCGGGAGTATCTGCGTAGCGGATCTGCATGTTCATGTGTTCATCGCCAACTGTCATGTTGTGAAAGTTGGCAATGATCTCATCGCAGATGGCACGCGACTCAAAACTATTGGACAACTTTATCAGTATACGGTACGAGTAGAACCACATAGCGTTACTGGACTTACCGAGCGAATCCAACGCCTCGGCTGTTGCCCAAGTTGTCGCGAAGAATCTTGCTGGACAAGATGGTGTAGCCCAGGAAGATGGCAGCGAGCTCAGACTCGTTCGTCTTGGGGGGCAGGTTGGAGATGTACAGGTTCGTGGAGGAATCGTCGCCTTCAGCCTTGAGACGCGAATTGAACGACTCCTGACACCAAGGGTCGAAATCAGTAAATCGCTCATTGTGCACCTGGCAATTGCATCCGCATGCTTTGACAAAGCGGTGCTTGTCAACGCAACTGAGCTGCGCACTTGCACTATAGCAGCTCTCCGTATCCTCATATTCCCACTCGGGTGCACTTGCAGGCAGGCCAGAAGCAGGGGCAGTGGACACAGCCTGTGCCTCATGGACCGGGTACTCGAGGAGACCAGCAATCTTGGTGCCTGGAAAAACAGAGTGAGAGCTCGCAAGGGAGGGATTTACCCGAGCAAAACCAACTTCGTAACCCAGGCGGTGGAAGCCACGGATACAAGCCTCGGAATCGCGGTGGTCGTAGAACTTGGCAAAGCCGAATCTGTGACGAAAAGTTAGTGGTGTTGGCCAATAATATTGTGCGGGATCGGACATACCCCTTGCAGGCGCAGGTGGCAGTGTCGATGATAGCCTTGGAGGTTTCGACGCGACCAAAACGCTCGGCATACTTGTACAGGGTATCATCGTCAGTAGTGGGGTGCAGACCACGAATGTAGACGTTGCGGTTGCCTGGAATGGGGTTGACGAGGCTCTGCTCGAGGGTCTTCATGTTCTCTTGGGGAGTGAAGACAGCAGGAACTGCGTGAGGTATGGCAGGCTCCTGGGCGAGAAGAGCATCGATATCACGGTCGACGAAGTTGGCAGGCTGGGCGAAGCTCTTCGGCTGCTGGGCCAGGGCACCGTGAGCGAGAGTTTGGGGTGAGGGTGTCGTATAGCTCGAGCGGTCAAAGACGGTGACACGAGCACCGGTATCGCGGGACGCAGTGCTGCCAAAGAAGGGTGTACCAGGTGTAGACTCCGTGGTTGAGTAGGACGAACGACGATTGTCCAAGGCGGGAACATCCTGTTGGGCAGCAACAACCTGGTCCGAAGGTCGAACAATGTCGCCAACACGGGGGGCAGGCCAGATCGGCATGCCCCGGATGTCCATGTCCTTTGGAACAGCAGACGTGGCCCACTGAGCAGCATAATTGTAAGGCATGTAGTAGCCCTCGGAAGTCTGAACAGGCATCTGAGCATGGCCAATGGGGATGCCAGCTCCGGAAGGCAGGCCGCCCGGGAGACCACCGGGGAAGTACAGGGGGACGGGCATGTGGTTGGCATCGAACATGGGGACGGCTCCGTTGACACCGAGGGTGTTGAAGCGGTTGACGAAAGCTCCCATGTCAGAAGAAGATTGAGCGGCACCACCGTCAGGGTGGTGAGCACCGATCTGGGCAGCCATGTAGGCAGCGGGCGTGTTTCCGGCCAGGGTTGTGGCAGTAGGCTGGGGACCAGCAGGACCAGATCCCGTGGTGGTGTGCTTGGCACCGTAGTTGGTCTCGGTGGGCATGGCTGAAGGCGCGTAATTCATATCCTCTGGTCTGACAAAAATTAATCAGCACAGCTGCGTTGCAAAAAAAAAAGCTCGGGCACCTGTGAAAACTGGAGGAAGGATGGACTGCGGTCAAAAAAAAAAAAGCAGAGTGGATGATAGATGTACAGGCGAGGCAGAGGACAAGGGGACACCCGCGTTGCAGGCAGCGGCGTGTTTGGTGACAACAAGGGCACGGCGTGGGGCAAACTGCACCCCTGGAGGACAAAAGAAAAAAAAGGAAAAGGACTGCTTGGTGATGGCTGGGGACCGGACAAGAAAACTTCGTAATAGATGTAGACTGGAAGATTGCAAGGCAGCAGCGTATGAAAACGGTAGCGGGGTGACAGTAAAGGAGGAACAAAAAAGGTCCACCGACGGTGCAGGAAGGAATAGAACGCCAAATCAGGTTACAGCCAAGCCAGCGCTGATTTTTTATCCTGCTCAACAGGGAGAAGGATGGAGATTTTGTTCGGATAGAGGCAGGGCAAAAAGCGACAAAAAGGAAGGGCTTCGGCGGCCGGAGAGGCGGACATACCGTGGGTCGTTGCCGATTAGGACTGAGCCTGGCGCGAACAGAAGCGGGATCTGCTCCTTGATGGTTAGCTGGTGAGCCCGTAATTCAAGGGAGACAAGTAACCTGCAGCACTTGCACTTGCAAAGGAGGGGAGACCAAGATGCAAGCTCCAGTGTGGGAGTGTTGTATGTGGAATGGGAAAGGATGAAAGAATCGAGACTGGTAAGCTCGATTAAGTACAGATGAAGCAGAGAGTGGGGGCGAGGACGGGACGCGAGAAACAGGCAGGCAACCAGAGGAGGGAGATGTCCAGATGGTAGCCTGCTGAGAAGAGCTTGAGGAGTGGGCAAACGGACTCGGATGGGGAATTATTTGGTCAGAAGGACAGCGGGAAAGCAAGGCAAGCTGGCCAGCCACGTTTGCACCGAAGCACAGTCGACGGCCAGGTCTCATCGACGGAATCCTCACCTTGCAGAGATTGTCGATGCCACCAAGATGACTGTGATGAAGCGAGCGGGCACAGGTAAAATAGAGGTAGCTAGCGAGCAAGAAGAGACTGTGGGAAAGTCGGTGCTGGATGGAGTGATGCTATGCCTGGCTGGGTTTGACGATGGGGAAGAAGACACGCTGGTTGGGAGGACTGAAGAACAGAGCTGGAGGATGGAAACTGGATGGCAAGAATCTGAAATCACTTACCGAGTTGCCCATGACGAAGGCTCTTCTGTTAGCTTGTAGTCCCGACGTGGTTGGGAAGCAGCGAGGAGAGCTCTGGTCTTGTGCCTGCGGTTCGGAGAGGAGCAGGAGGCAGCAGGAGAAGGTGCGGATCTATTTGCGCCGGCCGATATCCCAGTGTACCTAGGTAAGTGGGTAGGTATTATTCAGTTGTAGCGACCCAGCCCTGTGATGGATGCAGCGAGGAGTGGACTTTCTTTCGGGGCACATGGGTAAAGTAAGGTAGGAATTGAACCTTTTGGCAGTAGAAAGAGCCGCCAGCTGTTGCTTCAAAGAACCAGACACACAACCAGATCGTAGTTCTTGCTCGTATGGCCAGTACCGGGGAATATGTACTTGCTTCGCCTATGCCATGGGATGAGAGGGCCTCGCTCCGGTTGCCTTTCCTCCGCTGGTGTACCGAATTAGAATCTACCTCCCCGACGGTTTTTCTTGCATATGAAATTGCAGAATGAGGAGGTGATCCAATGTACCTACCTGCGCTTGATCGTCTTGGTGGCCCTGCCAGATGATTTCCTATCCGGCTGACGGACGGTGCTCTTCGCTGTCACTTCTTGCACCGGACCAGAAGTTGGCAACCTAACCCTTGCGCTTGTAGCCACTGCCCTGCTTCTTCCTCTCCTTCGTCCTGCAGGGCCAACAAGCTTCCAATGGCTAGGTTGTTTCTGCTATGCGAAGATGCAGTCACGAACCAGTAGAGGCTCCAGTTTCCATCGGCAACGACAAAATGCGGCTACAGAGAGGCCTTTTGTGCTAGGAACGAGATGTCAGTGTCTTCCACTGGTAGGTAGCTGAGGAGTCTGGACAAGTACCTAGATAACTGGCCACAACCAATTCTCCAGTCTGAAAAGCCGCTGGCTAAAGAGATGCTGAGGACCGCGGCTTCATGTAAGAGATAATAGGCAAATTCGGAGCCGATTGTGTGAGAACCCAAGGTAGTATATATGCTCGCGGATCTCAAAGTCCATTGGGCACGGAAGACACAACTGCACTGACAGTTCCCACGGTAATGATATTGTGCAGGATTGGGAACCGCTGGACCAAGTCAGTGAGAGACCTGGAGTTTAAGATAGTCCTTTTCGATGGGGTCATGGCATGCCAAGCACCAAAGGGCCACGCGGTTGTTACATGTAAAGTGATGGCTGCCATAACGACCTGTCTCGGGTTGTACTACCGGGCCCCTGAGATAATGGTCACAAAGATTTTTTTTTTCCGAGTGAGCCGAACGCACGCCAGCGGCGCCCGGCACATAATCTAGACGGGGGGGCGTGGGTTCATATTGAGTGTGCGGTAGGGATTTGGGACTGAAGCATTCCCTTGGTGGGAATGCAAGGAGAGATACATCGGAATCCGGGCGCGTGGCAGGATCTGCGCAGCAGAATACCTGCTCCTACATAGGCGCACAATTTTACATATTTGTACCAACTAGCTCCTTCTTCCCCGCCTCGCCGTCATGATATTAAGCAAAGTGTTCTGCGTCGAGGACGATGCTATGCATGGTTGACCACAGCCACGGGAGGCACACGTGGAGGAACTTCAACCAGGCCAGCGGAGCACTGCCGTTTCGGCCCAAATGATCCCGTTCGGCAAATCTGCAGTGTCCCTGGGGTTTGACGACCAAAAAGACTGCGGCAGACGTGGGGTGGGCAGGGTAGCAGCTTGGATCGGAGCGCACATTGACTTAAGTACTTACCTAGCACGACCGACAGCTGCGAGCGAGTCATTGCTGCGTTGGGTTTCGCGATGAATGCCGCTTCGTTAGGTCTCCCGGGATAGGTTGTTTCTGGAATATCTAGGTAGGTACTTAAGGGACCGCAGAGGTCGCCTGGCTCAACCGGGCCATCTTGCGTCTTTACCAATGCCTCAAAACAAAAGATTTGGTAATCTAGCCTCATCTGTGTAAAGAAAGAGCCCTTACGTGGGGGTATCATATGATAGACCGAGACGGATGCCAAGAACGACCATCCCCTGTTTTCTTTCCCTTGGAGCAATTTCTCTGACGATCTGAAGATTGGGATAGGTTTGCCAGACAACCGATACTAATACCCGAAGGATCTCCCGTGGCTCGCATTGGTGTATCACACATTCCCCTAATGTGTACATCCAGGAGGGGAAGGCTCGTCCAAAAAGCCCGAAAGCGGGTAGCCGACGCCTACTGGCCGGCAGTGGTGCTTCGTTCCCAGGGATTGGCACTGCCGACGCCCAGGATCTCAGGGTCGGCGTATGGGATGGCTTCCCGCACGCAGTACACAGCAAACCAACCCCCCCCCCCCCAGAAATGGGCGCATGGTCTCGCGTCTCATGATGCCCGGCCCAGCAGAAACCCGGGGGGCTGAGACACTGCATCGGGCAATCTCCAACCTAGACTGCCTTCCGATGTGGCTTACCTCAAAAGAGGTAGCTCATAAGGAAGGTTGGTCCTCGACTTTAGATTGACCGTGCGGCTAGATCCGAATATCACCTACGGGCTCCTACCCACATATTTGGGGGTAGCTATGGGATCCCATGGGATGATACTTACCTTACATAAACACCCCGCCTACAGATTGCTATTCATTGGTACCACCTGCCTGTTCACCCCAAACCTGATGCCGCGGACAGTAAACGCATTCCGGATGCAGGCATGGCAGGCCCTTGGTGGGTAATGTATGAAGCAGGCAAGTAGGACTCTAGGGAGCTCGGGAAGTTGGCTAGACAGGTTGCCAACGCTGCCGGGCAGCCGGGGTGCTTTTTAGTCTTCGACCCGGGAGCCGGTGGCTGTTCAGACGTTACCTCGGCGTACTATACAGATGAACGTCAAGGATCCAGGATGCTCGATAGTACGGACTTCCACGATCTGGAATACACCCCGGCGATTCTATTCGCTGACAAGACGAGCCAAGGCGCCCGGGGCCGTTGCCCGGCGTGCATGAGCAGACGCACACCCGACGGGAAATGGATTTGATGGGAGTGGAGCTTTCGGTGGTGCGGCAAAAAACCCGCCTCCAGGTCCTGGTGCCTGGGTACCTATCCAATTTGGTAGGTAGGGTACCCCCGCCGAGTTTCTCTTCAATTGTTAGCGTCCACCTCTCGGCACCCCCCCAAAGGCTTCGGCCTTCCAGTTCTTCAGTTTGCGGCCCGCTGCAGCAGGCGAGTCTCACTTGTCCCGAATCTTGTCGACAGCTTGCTATTGAGCCCCGATTGCCCGACTCATCAAACGACGGAAGTCCGGGCCGTATTGCACTCTCTGGGAATGGGTACCCCCGTGATTGGATCCAGCCTCGGGGGCTGCCAGGCTGCCAAACTGTTAGGGGCAGCTTCCGTCGGAGTAGAAACAGGTTGACAGACTTACCTCCCATGGTATGGAATAAGCCTGGATAGTGGAAGGAAGGTACCCAGGAACTTGGCTCTTGGGTTCTCATCCCCAGTTAGCGGTCCCGCCTTGGGACCACACCATTCGAAATCCTTTCGCTTACATGGAAAGTCGGAAACGGAGACAACGGGGCGACCCAAACCGGGCTATGGCAATGGCCTCGGCCCTATCGTGCGGAATGCTCGTGTCGTATGAACCGAGGTCTCGGTACGGCTCGCCGGCGCACAAAAGACTGATGCTGCAAAATCCAAGGCCACACAGCGCACGCGGAATTGTAGTGACACGGCTGTTGAGCCGGGTTCAAGGTACCTTAGGCCCGGGGCACGGAAAAGGCAGGACCCTAACCCCCCTGGGCGCGGCTCATGATTTATGATGTCAACACCAACAACCCCTACGGAGTATCGCTGGTGCCATGATGTCGTTGGGGGGGCTGCCAAGCCGGGCTGCCATCTTGGAAAAGGGAGTGTCGGCCGCCCAATGGCATCCCGGTCGTGTGGTATTTATGGCAATGCGTCAGGGCAGGATGGCCATTTGCGGCTAAGCCGCCCCGACTTCCATGGTTGTTGAATGGGTGACAGCAGCCCCTCTGAGCAACTCCTGCCCACTCGTCTCCGTCCTGCGCCGCACGTGCAACCTGCTTGGCTTTGGTCGGCTGAGATGCCGTGCCTACCTTGGCAGGGCGTAGCGCTGATCCGGTCCAGCAGGCCGTTATTTGTACACGAGCTCGACAACGGAAGATTATTGGGTATCCCAACCGTCTAAGATTGCACCCCGGCACCCTCGTCGGCTAGACGGCAGGCAAAGACACCGCTCACTCACTATGTATCAACTATGCGGGCTCTGCGTAATTCCGCCCCTCCCCCCTGTGGCCAACAAGCAACAATGGAAGCAAGTCCACCTTGCCCCCCCCATGAGGATTTCACACGTAAAAGGCCCGTCTCTGCTGGTAGGCAGGCGGGCGGGCGAGGAAAGAAGTCCTGCTCTTCACTGTTCTCCATAAGACCGTTGCGAGAGGATGCGTGCTACTCAACTTGCCGGCCTTCTGGCGGCCGTATCAGGAACCCGGGCCGCCGACCTCGCAAAATACGTCCTGCCACACGTCAGTCGTCACGTCCCCGTCCTCCTGTCGTCCCCCGTCGGGCTCTTCTGACCCGTAGCAGACAGGCTCTATCAATGGCGGCAATACGTTTCCCGGAGTGAGCTTGCCGCTAGGCATCGTCAAGCTGGGTCCCGATCTGTACACAGGTTCGGATGCGTACTCCGGCTATCTCCCCGACGGAACTTTTATAGGATTCTCCTTGATCCACGAAAGGTAAATTCCCCATGCACCTTGCCTGCCTGGGAGCAAGCTGACCTGTGCACACCGAAGTGGCACGGGTGGTGCGCCCAAATACGGCGTGGTGTCGCAGATGCCCGTGGTTGGCGACATTGCCAACCCTTTGGAGGACCAGAACGCAACCCGTGCAGCTAAGGATGAATCCCGGCTCGGATACTACAAGGCATCACTGGGCAATAATGTGCAAGTCGAGATGAGCGCGACCAGTCGCGCTGGCTTCTACAAGTATACGTTTCCCCAAGACGGAAATTCGGCCAACATTGTCGTCGACGTATCCCATGTTCTCCCGTCATACCGTGGCCAAGGCCTGGGGCAGAGCTACTTAGGGGGTAACATATCCATAATCGAGGACGGCGACTCAATCCACTACGAGGGCCATGGATCGTATGATAATGTCAGTCCAGATGCTGCCCCCCTCTCCTTGAGTCCATGATAGTCCGTACTGACCTCATTCCAATAGGGCTGGAACCGCGCAGTGAGTTGCTTCCCCATGGGCTTCATCGTGGCGACACAGAGAGTGGCGAAACTACTGGTACGGATCTTGACTGACATCTTGCCAATTTAGCCGGAATGGACTGTCTACTTCTGCGGCTTCTTCGATCAAGACGCTGATTATAAAACTTTTGTCGGGACGGAGCCCCTCTCAACAGAGCTCAGATCCTACGACAAGACACGCAACTTGGCATCCAAAGCCCGCCTGGGGGCCGTCTTTTCATTCAACGCCACTCAAATCACATCCCGGGTGGGCGTCTCATTCATCTCGTCCGAACAAGCCTGCCGGAATGTGCAGAGCGAAATTGCTGCCGGCACGACTCTCAACGAATTGGAAGCCGGCGTCAAGTCCGTCTGGAATGACCAGGTCTTATCCAAGATCACAACGACGGACACAGATGAGACGAACCTACAGCTTCTTTACAGCTCTTTATATCACATGAACATCATCCCCACCAACAAAACGGGCGAGAACCCCCTTTGGTCCTCGGCGGAACCTTATTACGACGACATCTTTACCTTTTGGGATACTTTCCGATGCACAACCGCCTTGTTCCACGTCCTGTTGCCGGAGGCGTACAGCGAATTCATTCGATCCCTCATCGACATCTGGAAGCACGATGGTTTTATGCCCGATGCGCGTTCTTCGTTTTTTAACGGTGCAGTACAGGGTGGCTCGAATGCCGATAACGTGCTGGCGGATGCCTATGTCAAAGGTGTCCGGGGAGCTGTCGACTGGAATCTTGGGTACGCTGCCATGGTAACCGATGCGGAGGTTGTGCCCCCCAACAACAAGGACCCAAGGGACCCGTCCTCGTCGACCAAGGAGGGCAGGGGAGCTGTGAGAGACTGGGTGGACCGCGGTTACATTACCACTAAGTATCGACGCTCCGTGACCCGGGCGGTTGAGTACTCGGCCAACGACTTCGGGCTTTATCAGGTTGCCCTCGGACTGCAGAGAGAAGAGGACGCGCAAAAGTATCTCCGGAGATCACGTAACTGGCGGAACCAGTGGAACACCGACATGAAGTGGAATGGGTTCACCGGGTTCTTGGGCCCGCGGGACGAGGACGGTACTTTTCTCGAGCAAGACCCTGTGTCTTGCGGGGGGTGCTACTGGGGAGACGATTACTACCAGGGCCTCCCCATCGAGTACTCTTTCAACGCCCATCACGATATCGATTATCTGATTGAGCTCTGCAACGGGACGGAGGCCTTCATCGCCAGGCTCGAGGCCATGTTCACGCCGGGCCTGAACCCGCACGGCAGCCCTCAGTTTGGCAACACCCTGTTCAACCCGGGTAACGAGCCCAGCTTCACCACGCCCTACTTGTTCAACTACGTCGGCCGGCAGGATCTGAGCGTCAAGCACAGCCGCTTCATTGCCAAGAGCTACTACCACCCCACGCCCGGCGGTCTGCCGGGGAACTCGGACGCTGGTGCCATGGAAACCTGGGTACTCTGGGTGATGCTGGGCTTGTACCCGATGACGGGTCAAACGACGTTTCTGGTCGGATCCCCTTGGTTCAGCAACCTGACAATCGATCTGGGAGAGGGGAAAAGCCTCCGCATCACGACGACGGGCGGCAAGGAGGACTCGTACTACGTGCAGAGCCTCAAGGTCAATGGCAAGGACTGGAACAAATCGTGGGTAACCTGGGACGACGTTTTTGCCAAGGGTGGCACCATGGACTTCGTCCTCGGCCCCAACCCCTCCACCTGGGACAACGGCCCAAGTCCACCCAGCCCAGCCAGCGAAGGAGGCACCACCGGAGGCGACGGCGCGCAGCGGGCTTCCTTCGCGACGGATGTCGGCGAGTCGTCGGCTCTAGGGGCCTTCGTCGGCCTTCGCTCCCATTTGCTGTGGGCAGCCTCCGCGTGCTGGATGCTGTGGGAATGGGTGGCTCCTTCGGGGAGGGACTAAGATACCGCCGCACACGCAGGCAGTGCTGATCGTAATGACTGATATGAGACTTTTCGTTTTTGACGCCCGAGCAAGCGGCACACTCCAAATGACCCCAAGCTGCGATACCATAAGCGCCTCGGCCAACCATGGGCCGCCGTGCACAACCATACGTGTTTTTCATTCTCACACTCGCAGCCCGCCCAGCCGCGGGCGAAGTCACGAGGCGAAGCCAGTACTTTGTTTTGGGGCCCCTCCCCCCTACGCGGGGGATACGAGAGCAAATGAGCTGCTCGGCGCGACACGCGACTGCCGACGTAGCCGCCCTAATCCGCGGCGTAGGGGGCCGGCCAGCGAGGGCGCGTGCCCGCGTTTCCGGCTTGCCGCTGCCGTGTTAGCCGGCTAACGGCGCGCCGGATGGCTGAGCACCGGAGCCAAGTCCCAGGGGGGGGGGGGGGCGTTTGCTGGCTGCGGCGTCCCGGGGCTGCTGTCTCACTCGCCACCAGCTGCCGTTCATCTCTCGTCTTACTATACACACAGTAAGACGCCGGGGGTTCGGGTGATGCTGAGAAGTAGCAGAGTCCAACTATGTTGTTGTCTGCCGGCATGGTATTTCCGTCCAACCTGATTTCCATGGTTCGGGGAGTGGAGAGTTGCCGAGGATGCGCGGGGCGCTTGGCCTCGAAGGCGGTCCCTCTCTCGTCCAATGGGCCATTTCCCATGCCGACGCCCGCGCACAGCTCTCGCGTTTCTTGCACCCCTCCCGGGAAACCCGTATTTGAATTGTTCACAAGGGCAACATGGATCTGAGGGGCGGCAGTCGAGCGAGCACGTTTGACAGAACGGCAATGAATTGTTCACTGACGAAAGTAGCCCCCTAACCGCCTTTCTACAAGAACGGCACCTGGGGCAGATGTCTCCTCTACTATGTAAGAAGTACGTACATTATCCATGGCTTCGGTGCAATTAAAACCCGAAACGGACCCAGGTCCGGGCCAGTCAGCTTCCGTCGCCTTCGACTTCGGTGTTTGCTACCCACCAGGGACCGCATGGGTCCCGTCGGGGTGCCGGAGTTCACGCACCCCCGGGCGTGATCCTATAGATGCCGCCGGCCGTTGCCGCAATGGGCGCCCGGTAGGGCTCGCCGTTGACGGAGAAGGCCGCGCCGGCGGCGACCTGCAGGGCCAGGGGGCCGGCGCGCCGGGCGGTGACGGTGGCGTTGACGAGGGCGCCGGCGGCCCAGGCCAGGTCGACGACGAAGCCGCCGCGCGCGACGAGGCCGCGGACGGCGCCGGCGGGCACGGCGCCGGCGGGGGGCGGGGCCGGCAGGAGGTGCACGACGCCGCCGTGGCTCTGGAGCAGCATCTCGGCGACGGCGGCGGTGAAGCCGAGGTTCCCGTCGATCTGGAAGGGCGTGCCGGGCCCGTTGTCCGAGTTCCACAGGTTGGCCGTCGGGTAGCGCTGCAGGAAGGCGACGGCGCTGGCCCACGCCGCCGCCCCGTCCCGGAGCCGCGCGTACAGCGCCGTGACCCACGCCCGCGACCAGCCCGTGCTGCCCGACCCGGCCCGCATGCGGCGCTCGACCAACTGGCGCGCCGCGTCGGCGTAGACCCTCGACTGCCCCGGCGTCATGTGGGAACCGGGGTACAACCCCCAGACGGCCGACATGTGGCGGTGGCCCGGCTCCGCTGCGACGCTCGGTGTTAGTGATTGTACAAATTATAGTTAGGTGGGTGTGGCTCAGAGCAGCACGACGGAAACAAAGCGGGATGGGGGGCCAAAGCCCAAAGGGGTGATCGGGGATTCCGAGAGTTGCTTACCCTCCGAGTACTCGCGGCGCCACTCGAGCATCTGGCCGGCGGAACCGATGGACGGCGGCCGAATGCGGGGCAGCGCGGCGGCGGCGGCGGCGCAGTCGGCGTCGCCGGCGCGCCCCATGGCCTCGCAGGCCTCCAGCACGGCGCCGAACAGCTCGGTCAGCAGCGAGTTGTCCATCTGCACGCTCAGGTCGACGCCCTCGCTGCGGCCGGCGGTGTGCATGTCGCCGGGGACCACGAAGGGGTTCTCGGGCGAGAGCGTGGGCCCGGTGGTGAGGTAGCCCTGCCACGGGAACAGGTAGCAGTGGTAGAAGCGCGCCGCGCCCTGCAGCAGGGGCCACGCGTCCCGCCGCAGGAAGGCGCCGTCGCCCGTGTAGCGGTAGTGCTCGGCGGCGTGCAGCGCCAGCCACGCGCCGCCCATCGGCCACAGGGTGTACGGGGTCCCGTAGTCGACCGGCGCCGCGTCGCCCCAGAGGTCGATGTTGTGGTGCAGCACGAACCCCCCGTCGCCGCAGCCGTACATGACGTCGGCCATGGCCTGGCCCCGTCCCTGCGCCACCTTGAGGAGGTCGAAGAGCGGCTTGTGTGTCTCCTGGAGGTTCGTCACCTCGGCCGGCCAGTAATTCATCTCCGTGTTGATGTTGATCTGGGCAGTGTGAGCAGGGCCTCTCCATGGGGGGGTAACTTAAGTCGGGGGGGGGGGGGGGGGGGGGGGTTACGGTGTATTTACTGTTGGCAACCGGGAGGTTAGTGGATTGGCCCCCGTACGGAAGGTAAGCAGTAAATAATCAAGCAGGACTGTTTGACCTACCTTCCCCATGCCGGGGAGAAGTCTTTGTTCCAGATCCCCTGAAGATTCGCCGGCAGAGAGAGATTGCCCGAGTCCCTAGAGGAGGCCACCAGGCAGTGGCGTCCAAAGTTGAACATGAGCGTGGCCAGCTGCGGATCCGCGTTGGGGTTGCGCTTGTAGTTGGACAGGCGCGTCTTTGTTTCGGCGTTGCCGGCCGGGCCGGACGAGCCGAGGTCGAGGCTGACACGGCCGATGAGCCCGGTAGTGTCGGCGATGGCATCCCTGCGCACCGCGGCGTAGCCGGCGCGGACCGCGGCGTCCAGGCTCCTTGCCATGGCCGACTCCCAGGCGCCCTGGCCGGGGTAGCGGTACGATGTTTGGGCGTCGAAGAAGATGTCGACCGTGGTGGCCCCCGAGACCGAGAGGGAGCGCCCGTCGCTGCTGACGGTGCCTAGAAGCGTCCCCGGCGCCCGGGGTGAGCAGTCCAAACGAGCACGGGAGGGAAAGGGGGGTGGAACTTTGGCGGACGCACCTCCTGTGTTCACCACCCGGGCCTCCGAGGAGAAGGCGATGGCGCCCGACGACTGGCCGCTATTGCCGTTGAGCCGGACCGAGTTGACCCCGTTCGCAGTAGAGGCGGTTTGGGATGTGGTGAACTGGCTGCGTGATAGGGAGACCTTGGCATTGAGCTTCCCTGGCTCGCTTGCGCTCATACGCATGGCTAAGATGCCATGGGGATGGCTTCCGATGAACTCGCGACTGTACGGCGGCGGGTGAGCGGGGGGGAAGGGCAAACCCCTGGAAGTCGGTTCCTCAAGAGGGGGGGGGGGGGGGGGGCTCACGTATAATTCACGTTGTTGTACGTATACGTGACGAAGGCGGTGCCCTGGTAGGTATCCAGATAGCGAACGTAGCGCCCCCTCCCGCTGCCGTGGCCGAAGGAGATGGTCATGTCGCCCAGCGGGTTGTACTGGCGGGGCGAGTTGGGGTTGCCGGCCATGTTCTGGAGCACGCTCTGGCCGGCGCCGGTGATGTCGCCGTTCACGAGCTGCGAGCGGATGCCGCCGAGGGCGCCCCGCGACTTGCGGTTGGCGCGGTCCTGCCACGGGCCGCTCCAGATGGAGTTCTCGTTCAGGGCGACCTTCTCGTCGCCCGTGCCGTACACGGCGGCGCCCAGCCTGCCGTTCCCGATGGGCAGGGCGGACTGGAAGTCGCTGCCGGCATCGTCGCCGTACCAGGCGAAGCGGGAGGCGTCCCACTGGGCCCGGCAAACGGGGGCCAGGCCCAGAAGGGAGGCAGCAACGAGGAGGATGGTGCTAGGGCCCATGGCCGAGTACGTGTGGCGAGTATCCCCTAGCGAGGAAGAGTAGGCGAGGCGGATGAAGAAGTTAGACAAGGGGCGGTCAGTCAAAGGGAATACCCCCTTCCCTATGCCGTCCCATATCTTTTATACCCGCACATCCCCCCGCTTACCTCTCTATAACACTGGTTCGCTTGTGGCCGCACTTTCCCCTCTTACCTGTCTATAACACTGCTTCGTCTATAAAAAAAAAACCACGAATAGACCGGAATCACGGACGTCATCCTGCCGTATGAGCGGGGACTCTGCCCTGGCGCCGACCCCCGCGGACGACGAGGAGCAGCACCATCCGGGTTTCCGCACGGCCGGGCATCGTCCGTGATCTTTTCCGAGTCACAGGCCAGCTCGGGGAGGGTAGAAGGAGTCTCTCGCTGTGTGTGTGTGTGTGTGGTGTCACCATCCCCCCTTCCCCCGCGTTCGCGTTGGGGAGCATGCGACTTTGCAATTTGCCGGGAATGTGCCCAGCGGGAAAGCCAATCAAGCAGGGGCTTCACCCCGCAGTATGTGCTTCTGTTCAAGCATCTGCTGCAGGGCGGGCGGACCGAGGTTCGTCGAAGGGATATATTTCTCCGGTTGGCTTATTCCAAGGTAAAGTAAGAGCGGGTAAGGTGGTTTTGATTCGGGGGGGGGGGGGGGGGGGGGAAGGGAGGGTTGTTTTGTCGCAGTCTTCCAGCCGGGCGTTCCAAACGGGCTCTTGGTGGGTCAGAGAGAGGCATCCCATGTAAGTATGTACATCTTATATACCCGTTTTCACTACCTAAGTATCCATCCATCCCGGCCAGCTGGAGCTTGACGAGGGACAAAAATCGGAACAGAGAAATAATAACTCTTGTCCTCGCCGTTCCGTGACTTCACTTAGGTCGCGTTGATTTAGGTTGTTCATGCGATACCGGCTGCTCTGCGGGTACGGGCAGCATGACGTTGGAAGCTCTCACTGCTCTCGTTTCCACTGTAGACGGCCGTAATGGTGGGGCAAAAGAGACAACGGCAATCCATTCCACACCTCAACTCACACGGGCTGCAACTGACGAAACCCCGGCCGTACCTCTTCCGGAACGACCAGCAACACCGTACACCTGACTTGCCGTAGCTAACCGGTTCCTCTCGCCACTGCTTAAGTTTCCAACCGACGACGGCGGAGCTCCGCACTCTGTCAACCCCCGTCGTCCCGGCTTCTGCCGTTTCCCGGGCCAACATGTCGTCGTCGTCGTCCCGGGTGTCGCTCAAGGCCTTCCTGGCCACGGCCAAGGCGGCCCTCGCGCGCCCGCCGTCCAGGCCCGTCACCTTTGTCGTGGGCAACGAGTCGGCCGGTAAGGCGCCGCCCCGCCCCCGGCCCCGAAGCCGCGT
Organism: Nigrospora osmanthi; assembly: GCA_029489945.1. Lineage (NCBI taxonomy): Eukaryota > Fungi > Ascomycota > Sordariomycetes > Amphisphaeriales > Apiosporaceae > Nigrospora > Nigrospora osmanthi. The sequence goes on along the minus strand of CP120494.1, from coordinate 1,633,811 downwards.
CCCGCTCGTCCTCCCGCTAACGCGCGCGCCCTCCGGCCGGCAGATCTGGATTCGCTGTGCTCGCCCATCCTCCTGGCCTACCTGCGCACCTACGCCGCCGGGGCGGCGCCCGGCGCGGCCCCGCCGGCCCTGCACATTCCCCTGTGCCACCTCGCGCGCGGCGACCTGGCCCTGCGCCCCGAGTACGCCGAGGTCCTGCGCCGCGCCGCCGTGGCCCCCGACGACGTCATCACCCTGACGGAGCTGCCCGGCCCCGACGCCCTCGCGCCCGCCGACACGCGCTGGCTGCTCGTCGACCACAACTGCCTGACGGGCCAGCTCCGCGAGCGCTACGGCGCCCAGGTGCGCGGCTGCATCGACCACCACAAAGACGACGGCGGCGTGCCCGCCGACGGCGAGCCCCGCCTCATCACCACCAGCGGCAGCTGTGCCAGTCTGATCGTCGAGGCCTGCCAGAAGTCCTGGGACGGCCTCTCCCGGGGCGCCGGGGGAGAGGCGGCCCTGGTCGACGCCCAGATCGCCCACCTGGCCCTGGGGCCCATCCTCATCGACACCTCGAACCTCAAGGTCGCGGACAAGACGACGGACCACGACACCAAGGCCGTGGCGTACCTCGAGTCCAAGGTGCAGGCCGCGGGCGGGGCGCTCGCCGACGCGTACCAGAGGGACGCCTTCCACGGCCTCCTGGCCGAGCTGAAGGAGGACCTCTCCTCCCAGTCGATCCGCGACGTCCTCGCCAAGGACTACAAGGAGTTCGGCGACGCGGCGCGGGGCGAGCTCCGGCTGGGCACCTCGTCGGCGCCCCGCAGCATCGCCTTCCTGGCCCAGAAGGCCCGCGACGCCGGCCAGGACCTGGTCGACGAGCTGCGCCGGTGGGCCGACGAGAAGCAGCTGGACCAGCTGGCCGTGCTGACGTGCACCCCCGAAGACGGCGGCGGCGGCGGCGGCGGGCCCGCCGGCCGGGACCGGCGCGAGCTGCTGCTGTGGGCGCGCGGCGAGCGCGCCGTCCGCGCCGCCCGCGCCTGGGAGGCCGACGTCGCCGGCGCCCTGGGGCTGGCCCGCGGCCAGGACGGCGCCCTGGACGCCGACGGCCCCGCCGACTGGCGCCGGTGCTGGGACCAGGGCAACACGGCCTACAGCCGCAAGAAAATCGCCCCCTCGCTGCGCGAGAAGAACAAAACCCCCGAGGCGCGGGCGGTGCTGGCCTAGGTTGGGGTTGGGGCCGGGGCACGCATAAAGCTGTATCGCCTCATTTAGATCTAGTGTAACGCCGTCGAACCCGACGTCCAATATGCGTAGGCCGATATCTGCAGCCTCGCTCTCGGTGCCGTTTCATGGCTGCCTTCTGATCTGTTGTATTCATGGTTCCTTTTGCCTACTGGAGCGCCGGCGTCATCCCGGAGCACAGACACCGTACGGGCGTGGGATAGTGCAGGGCTCCACGATGCCAAAGGATACGTAAGGTAGTTGTCATGAAAGGGAAACCGCCGGCCTGGTCGGCTTTCTCTGCATTCTGCTATGGGATTGACGCCGCTTTACTGCTTGCAAGCCTGTACTCTCCGGCAGCCGCCTGGGCCGCCCCCCCTCCCCTATGGGCTGATGCTCTCCAATTGGGCTTTAATCTGCAAGGCCAGTATCCGCGAATAGTATCTGCAACACGCCAAGTTTCCCCCGTGGAGCCACTGTGAAGTGTGACAATGTCAGCCGCATGCTAGGAGACGAAGGATATGTATGTGCCCAGGGGTTTGAGGCGCGAGGCAACCCCAAAGAAAAAAAAGGGGGTAGGGAATCGAGGGAAACATGAGAGGGGAAATACGCACAAGGCCAGGCTGTCCGCTGGGCCTCCAAATCGTCCGCATTTCGCCCTCGGCATCGAAACCCCAAACATCGCCCACGCGATCGGCCACCTCGCTGCCAAAGATCTCCCGCGTGGCGGTGCGCATGTTCTGGTAGCCGGTGGCGACGACGATCTCGTCAGCGTCGAGTTCCTCGCCGTCGGCAAGGCGAAGGCCATGGGGCAGCTTTCCGTCATCTCGAGTTAGTAGAGTTTCCGGTCGTGGGAGCATATTCTCCCCCTCCCCTCTTTTCTCCCAAGACAGACCCGAAGAGCCAAGATGGGCAAGACGATGAAAGGAGGGGTTCGCATAGGAAAAAGGAGGGCAGAGAGAAAGGGGGTGAGCAAGCAAGAAACGTCGTGTGGGAGGGGGAGGGGCTTTAGAAATTTCGCTTACAATCTCGGCGACTTCGCGGCCCTGGCGGACGCCGATGCGGCCGTCGGTGATGAGGCGCGAGCTGCCGACGTCGAAGTAGTAGCCGCCGCCGCGCTGGAAGTACTTGAGGAAGATGCCGCAGCCGTCGGGGCCGTGGTCGAGGCGGAAGCCGGCGCGCTCGAGCCCGGCGTGCAGGGCGGCGTCGCGCGCGCGCTGCCGGTCCGTGAGCTCGCGCGAGCCCGCCTTGAAGACCTCGGCCGGCGTGCCCCAGAGCTGCAGGTCGGCGTCCTCGAGCGCCGGCCCGCCTTCGCGGTAGAGTGCCCCCAGCAGCAGTTCCGCCCTGAGCCCCATCACCACCACCGTCGGGCGTTAGCGAATTTGCCTCGGGGCCGGGGGGGTGGGCCGTGGGGAAAAAACCCAACTCCCCGTCCTGGTCTTGGGGCCCTTCCTCAGACCATGAGGACAGAAACCCAGGAGAGCCAGAGTAGGGCGGGGAGTTATTCCCGCGGGAAAAGGGGGGGGAGGATGGGGGACAAGGGACTCGGGGATACTGCTTACACAGTGTCGACGCTGGCCACGGCCGTCGAGGACCGCTGCACCAGCGTCACGGCGTAGCCCTGCTCGTGGAAGGCCTGGGCGATGTCCATGGCCGAGTTGCAGCTGCCGATGACGACGGCCTTCTTGCCGCGCCCGCCCGGCCGCACGCCGGTGAACTCGGACGAGTGGCAGATGCGGTCGCCGCGGAAGCCGTCGTACCCCGGCAGGCGCGGGAGGTTCTTCTGGCCCGAGTGCCCCGTCGCCTGGACAATGTGCTTGGGGTGCAGGACCCGGGTCTGGACGCCGCCGCCGCCGCCGCCGCCGCCTTGGGCGTTGGGCGACCGTCGCACCTCGACGTTCCACTGCCTCCGGGCCCCGTCCCAGTGCGCCGAGGCCACGGTGGCGCCCGTCCAGACGTTGAGCTCGAGCAGCTCGGCGTAGGACTGGAGGAAGCCGGCGAGCTTGTCCTTGGGCGTGTACAGGGGCCACCACTCGGGGAACTGGAGGTAGGGCATCTGGTCGTAGTGGATGGGGTCGTGGAGGACGAGCTGGTGGTACCGGCGCCGCCAGTTGTCGCCGATCTCCGGGTTGGCCTCGACGACGAGGGTCGGGACGCCGAGCATCTTCAGCCGCGCGTGCATGGTGAGGCCCGCCTGGCCGCCCCCTGGGAAGACCCCGAAATCAGCAGTGCTTGCGCGTTGGCCCCCAGCCGGGCCGGGGTTTGATCGTCCTCACCGATGATCAGGACGTCCGGGCTCCCGCCCGCGAACTCGACCTCCTCCCTCCGCCGGTCCAGCCAGTTCCGCCGCTCGGGCACGGCGCCGTGCTGCACGCCTCGGGCGCGGCGCGGGCCGCGGGGCTCCTCGAAGCCCGTGAGCTCGTCCACCATGGTGAAGCAGGTCCAGATCCTCCAGCCCCCGGCCTCCTCGGCCAGCGTCACGAGACCGCGGCCGGACCCGTGCCGCGTGGTGACGACGGTGAAGAAGCGGATGCCCTTGACGGTGTCGCGCGGGTTGAAAGACGCGACCCGGGGGCCCTTCTCGGGCGCCGACCGGTCGATCTCGATCCGGACCAGGTGGTGGTGGCCCGCCCCGAGGAAAGCGGCGATCTGGGCCCGGCCTTTGATGGTGCGCAGGTCCCAGGTCAGGGCAAGATGGTCTCGCCAGTACCCCTGGGTGGTGAAGAGCGCCGCGACGCCGACCTCGTCCTGGCGCTGCAGGCCCGCATTTAGGTCGTCCACGATGCGGGCCGCAATGGGCTCGGGGTCGATGCCCGGGTCGCTCATCGTGGCAGGCCAGTCGGCCAGTGGCACGTTGACGGAGCCAGGCGCCCATTGCGCCGTGGGGATGGGAGCGACCGAGGCCATGCCGAATGACGATGTTCTTTTCGTGGCTGCTTTACTTTACAACCCAATGCAGACGGGACAGAGGATTGCTACAGCAGCGCTGACCGGTTTGGAATCCGTATCCCCCGGCATATACATACACACACACACACACGCACATATATATATACATATATAAGCTGTCCCGCACGCGGAGCAGGCCAGCCCAACCCCGCACGACTCAGGACGACCCCGTCCATGATGGCAGATCGGTTCCAACGGTGCCTTGGTTTCCCAGTCGGGAACGGGCGACCGTACGAGAACCAGTCGGGGAACCTTAAATCGCAGCGAGGCCCTCCCCCCCTCCCCTTCCTCTTGGAGGCGGCGCGGAGAATGCGGAGAGGGCGTCGCGTGCCGGCCCTTTCTCACAACGCATGACCACTCTCCTGCGTCGTCAGGACCCCAAGGTTATCGCACATTAGTCACCCAGTCGCGCCAGCATCCTGGCGTACACGGCACCGATTGGGACATCCGACAGGCCTGAAGAGGGAAACCTGGGCATACAGGTGGGTGCAGGGTGCAGAAAAGAGGTCTTCTTTTCCGACGCAGCTGCACAAAGCCGTACCGGGTATGGCACGCCCTGCCCTGTCCTGCACGACCCCCGCACGTCAGACACAATCACAACCCCGAGTCGGGGGGTTGTTTGGTTTCTCATGGACCCATGGATGTGGACAAACTGAATACCTCATTTGTACGCAAGCCGAGCACTGGAGCCCCTCATGGACGCCAACCATGAGTCTTTCGGCCCCTCGGGGATCAAAAAGGGGCGCGGAGAGTGGAGTTGGTGTACACGACTGGTATCAGGTCCAACATCCATTGCATCTTGAAATGTATGGCGTCCCTTCTAACCAGGCATATATACCTATATATACCTATGTATGCGCCATCCGTAGATCCAAAAGGAAAACACCCCTAGGTAAAACGAAACACTCAACACACCTGTATCCTGCATGGCGCGCGGAGCAGCGGTCACACGTCATACTCTAGCAGAGCTGCCATAACGGCCGGGGCAAGTGAGCCAGCACGGGCGGCGCATGGCCTGGCTTCATCTCCTTCACGCCAATGTAGACGACCTTGCGGGAGGGACTGCCCACCAGCACCGACCGCGAATCCAGCCCGTAGTAGTCCGAGATGGAATGGGTAAGCCATCGCCTGTAGCCAAGGTCAGCAGCAGATCAGGCCGGCGCATCCGGCAGCCGCGGGTTAGGCGACCAGCCGAGCGGCTGGTCGTCAGGGTAACCTTCCCGGGGCATGGGGGCAACGGGGGGGGGGGGGGGGGGCAGGGGCACAGCAGCTGGTCACGTACTTGAAAGCGCCGCTCTCGTCGTCATCCCCCAAGGCATCAAACACGATGCCCTCCTCGGCGCCGCCCTCGGGGACCTCGCGCCGCGCCTTCTTCCAGCCGTCGCGCATGCTGCCGTTGCGGCCCACGAAGACGATCTCCTCGTCCTCGGTGTCGTCGCTCTCCTCGGCCTCGGCCGCGCGGGCCCCCCGGCGGTCGACCAGGTACTGCCGGACGGGCTCCTCGAGGGTGCGCACCCAGGCCCGGACGGCCGGCGTCTTCTTGGCGCGCAGGAACAGCTCGCGCGGCACCCGGCCGGCGACGGCGTCGTCGCCGAGCGTCTGCGTCTGCTGCTGCTTGTGGCGCGCCGCCGCGGCCTTCTTGGCGTCGACGTCGGCGCGCACGCGGAGCTCCCACGCCGCGGCGACCTGGTACGGCACGTGGTGCACGGGGTGCGTCGGCCGCGGTTCCCAGTCGAAGGGCTGCGGCGGCTGGGCGTTCGGGACGTGCATCAGGCGATCTGCGGAAGGGCGGGGGAGGGGGGGTTTTCTTCACATCAGTCCGAGGAACGGCAGGCAGAGAGCGAGGGCGCAGGAGGGCAACCCGCCCAAACTACACGCGCAAGGGGGAAAGGCGTACCGTTCTCCCATCGCCGCCGCTGCCGGCTGCCCTCGTTGCCCTTGAGCAGGGCCTCGCGACGCTTCAAGCTATCGCGGCGCGAAGGCGGACGGCGCGGCGGCGTGATGGTGTCCGTCGGGCGGGTGTCGCGGATCCGCACCGACGGTTTGGCCGCGCTCGGCGGTTCCCCATCGAGGGGAATCGACAGCGGATGGTTGATGCCACTGGCGACCGGCGACACGCTGAGGGACTGAAGGGCCGAGAGGGTCCAGGCTTCTACATCGACGGCAGCCGACGCCGGGGGGTTGGACGCGGGCGGCGGCGGCGGCGATTGCGCGTTGGGCTGCTGCGACGCGCTCGTCGTGCTGCCCCCGAACTCGGGGGGAGGCGGTACGGCACTGTAGATAGCCATGGCAAGGGGGTGGCAGGCGACCGTCTTCGCTCGCTATTCCGGGGCGGTAATGTGTGATAGCTGGGTTGCCGAGGCGCGAGACGGAAGATAAACCCACGCGCTGCAGCACAAAGAGACGACGCCCTGCGATAGGCCGATTGGTTCTCGTCGGAAACTAAATAGGCAGCACACGTAGGGCTTTGTGACTCTGAGTGAGACAACGATACGGGGGGGTGGCGGATTGCAGGTGGTGGTGGGGGGGGGGGGGGGACGATGACACGGTCGATCTGATGAATGTATCCATCCAATCCCCTCCCCTCCCATTTGGAACGGTATCGGGGCTGCCACCCCTGGTCTGTACTCCGGCACTTGCCTGGATAGGTTGAGTGTCGGCCAGGCAAGCCAGGGCAAGCTTCCCAAGCTCCTCACGTCCAATCACGTCGGCGTCGCAAAACACGGGCGTTCGTGGGCTTGACGGTTGGGCCCGACAACATATGTAGGTACCTATCTAGGTATCAAGCACGAACTTAATGTACTAAGGCACAAGGATAGATAACATGGACATGTGATTAGTGTACGTGATGTACCTAGGTGCTCAGTGAATTGAGACGATGCCGCACTTGCCGTGCATCCCACAACAAATATCGACATGAAGTCAACTGACTGCAAGCTATCAACCGGGAAGAGGTAGGTAATGTACCTAAGTACTCCGTATGTGGGGACGCAGCTCATATATTGTGCCGCTCCACATCTTAGGCTTCTAGTACATCGTGGGCTTCCCCGGCCCCAACGCGGTTGGATCAGTATGCATCGCTCTCCCGACCACGACCGGAAGCCAAGTGATAATCAGCTTCTGGGCATTGCATAAGGCCAGTAGCTAAGGTGGTGTCAAGTCAACCAACAAAACAACATGTTTCGGACTTCTCGTTTCTTCATGCTCGCAAAGAGGTTAGCGGCCGAGTGCAGATGCCCCGCCTACCGAGGCCCAAGAATACCTGGCTGCCGCGCGTGATGAGGCGGGACCTTCCGCGGCGTCGCCGGGCGGTTCCGACGCCGTCACTCTCATCGAACACCGGAGCTTCCGATGCCGCCCGGCGCCAGCAGAGGCTGGTTCTCGCCGACTCCCTGAATGCATTCCCGGTCCAAAGCACGTTCGATTTCCTCTTGCGTCTCGGCATAGGCCTGCAAATGTGCCGAGTATGGTCCCGGCGAGGGAAGAACGCGAGGCGTAGTTCTTCGGTTGTAGGCAGGGCGCGTGGCCGGCTCGTCCTCGTGGCTTGAACTGGGCCACTCGTACTTGATGGCCATGGCCAGGACGACCCCCTGCATCAAGGCCGTGAGGACATAAACACCCCACGAACTCCAGCCGCTCCACCCCAGCCGGGCGCCCAGGCTCGCTGCAAAGAGCAGCCCGCCCGGCGTCTGCACACACATCATGGGAATGCTCAGGCTTCCGGCGTGCTTCAGTTTGTAGGTTGTGATGATCTGGGGGACGTATTGGATGGCTGCCAGGGCCGCGGACATGATGCCCAGCATGTTGGCCCATGCGCCAAGGTAGCCAGGCGCACCGAGTGCGAGGGAGGCCGTGGTAATGACGATAAAGAGTCCATGGACCAGACAAGCGGCCGCTACGCCAATTGCCGTTCTCCAGGTGGGCTGCTCGGGGTCAGGCACCAAGTCTTCGTCATCGACGTCGATGTCGTCTTCGCCCCGGCGGAAAAAGACCAAAAACAAAACCAGACTGGCGGGCAGCAAGATTAGCCCGGGCCACGCCCATGCTTTCAGGGGGAGGGGTTGGTTGCTTACATGATGGAGAAGCAAATCCACTGGACTCCTATTTGCGCGATGCCCAGAAGGCCGGCGGCGCACTCGAAGGGACTAACTTGCTTGCAGCACGCGACGTCGGCACGCGACTGCGGCAGGGACAGGATGTTGCCGAACTGCGCGTTGGCGCTGGTGACACCCAGGAGAACAAAGTAAGGCGAGATGCCCTCGGATGTGCCCCGAGAAATGATGCGATAGTGCTGCAGAAGATAGGAAAACAGGATGCCTATGATGATGAGACTGGAAGCCCGGGAAGGGGGGTTTGGTCAGCGCCGCCGTTGCGCCGAGGCTGCATGTACCTGCACTTACATGGACACGAAGAAGTTGGTAAAGCCCACGCGGCGGAGCTCCTCGCAGCGGTCTTCCATCATGCCCAGGAAGCCGTCCATTTCGGCGCAGACGGGAGGCGCGAGCCCGCTGGATGCCTTGTTCCTCGAAGCCGAAACGACGCGGGACGACGTAGGGAGTTCGGGGGGGAGGGTTCGATCCGTTCTCGTATGGCGGCGGCGGTCAAACTCGGGAGAAGAAGGGGCGGTTCAGCGGCGGTTCAGCGGACGGGCTGGGTTCGAAGGCGGACGGGGAGGCCGAAGAGAAGCCTACGACGGGTACTACGGGGTCATCACGGCATGCCAAAGACAGGTTTCCAACACAGAGGAAGTCCGGGCAAATGGGCTGGACGGACGGAGGAGATGTTGGGTTGGGAATGGGGCCGATGACTGAAGTGCGCTCGCTCAGCGGAAGGAAGGGTGGGTGGGTGGATGACAGGGATGTACACAATGGAGACGAGAATCCCCCCGACTTTCATGGGTGATGTTGCTGTTCCCGCGGCCGGCGCCAGAAAGGGCAGGCGAGACAGGAGGAGGAGGAGCTGACAGGCACACCAGAGCTAGTAGGTACAACGTAGGTACATGCACCTATCCAATTGGGCTACTAATGTAAGTAGACAACCCCCCCACTAAAGCGTAAACGCGTGCGGCGGATGGGATTAATAGACGCGCCCGTACCGACCCTGGGCACCACCTACCTATGCATGTACTTACATTCGGTACATCCCATGGGATACTGTTTATTGCACGCGTCTCCTGACCCTCTCCGACACGTATGTACGTTTTTCGCGGGCGGCTTAGGCGGCTCGGTGGGAAACCTGTCAGTCGCGTCTTGTCATGGAACGCGTTGAGGAGGTGGATGACGTACGACCTAGACTCCTGGGCAAGTACAAGTATGAGGTAGGTAAGAGCGCAAGTAAGTACCTAACCTCGCTAACCTAACATAGTCCCCGTCCCACCTGCATCTGCTCCCGCCCGCCCATCCATCCCATCCACATATGGGATCCCTTCATCCTGGATTTCCATCTGTTGGCCCCGCGGGCCAGGCCCGGCGCTCACTTCGTACTTAGGTATTTTCTACGTCTTTAAAGAGCCCGCTAGGTCCCTCGCATATCCAGCTTGGATTGTCGGTCGACGAATCCCAGATTGTATTTGGCTTCTGCCTTAGGTACTTACTTTGCGTAATCGCCGCTTGTGCCGGATTAGGTAGGAACGGCAGTCAGGCAGTCACCCCCAGCGTGTCGCGGTCCAGCACGTAGCCTACCTCTGTAGCAGGTCGGCTTGGGCGCTATGCCCTGCGCCACGGCTTCCAGACTCTAATCATAAGGCATCCAAGGTAGAAAGGACATCGCGGCCGCACCATGTAGTAGCATCACCCGCGCAGCTCCTAAGTCGGTTCATTGCAGCCGGCCAGACCCTTCGAGCTGCTGACGATGGAGGACGACACCGCAAAAGGGCTCGGGCCCGACGGCAGGGTCCGACTGGTGGCCTCCACCGGCGATATCACGTCGTCGAGCCGACCGTCCTCGCCTTCGACGTCCTCGCGCGAGGCAGACCCTCTGTCCAGTTACTTCGAAACGGCCCAATGGTATGGGACATACATACGTCCACACCTCATATATCAGCCGACGATGGCGAGGCCGCGCGTGCCAGGCTAACGAAGGGCATCTAGGACCGCTGACGGGACCACCGTTCTCACCACCTCGTCGTCCAAGCGGGTCGGCGCCTTCGTCCTGCCGCCGGACCTGCTGGACCCCCGGCCGGCGCCGCACGCGCTGGCGCCCCACGTCACCATCCCCCTTCCCGAGCCCACCGGCGTCCTGGCCGGCGCGCCCTACTACCAGCTCGCCGAGCCCTACACCCGGCAGCTTCTGGTCTCGAGCCGGGACCTGCCCCTCCAGCTGTTCTACCTCTTCCCGCCCCCGGCGTCCCCCGGCGCGGCGCCGCCCCGGCCCGCCCCCGCCGCCTCGTACCCGCTGACCCGCGCCCGCTCCGAGACCCTCCTCGCGGCCGGCTCGCTGCTCTGGCCCGCCCCCGGCACGCACTTCGTCGCCGGCTGCAAGAGCATGCTCGCCCGGTTCGATGTCGGCCGCCCCGGCGAGGAGCCCCTCCTGCGCATCAAGACGATCCCCTCGGAGCGCCACCTGGCCAAGGGCGGCGGCGTCGGCATGCGCGGCATCGTGTCCGCCCTGTCGCTGCAGCCCACCGACCCCGTCTACGGCAGCGGCATCGTCGCCGCCGGCACCTGGACCCGCTGGGTCGGCCTGTACGACTTTGCCCAGGCCGGCGAGTGCGCCGCCACGTGGAGCATCAAGTCCGGCGTCGAGGCCACCCGCCGCGATGGCCGCCCGGGCGTCGGCGGCGACGGCATCATGCAGACAACCTGGAGCCCCTGCGGGAGGTACCTGCTCGTCTCGGAGCGGAGGTCCCGGGGCGTTCTGGTGTACGACGTCCGCGTCACCGGCGAGCTACTCGGCTGGCTGGAGGGCAGAGACGCCTTGACCAACCAGCGCATCAGCTGCGACGTCTTCCCGGGCAGTCCTGCCTCGGCGGGCTTCGAGGTATGGTCGGGCACCACCGACGGGACCGTCAAGGTGTGGGAGGATGTCGGGAGCCGCGAGGGCGCGCACCCACCGTCATGGGACTGGAAAGGCCACGGCTCAACTGTCGGCAGCACCTGTTTGCATCCGACAGGCGCCGTCATTGCCACTTGCTCCGGAAGCTGGGAGTTCCCCGAGGAAGAGGAAGACGAAGAGGGGGAGTCTCGTGAAAAGCCAGGAGCATCCGAGAACTGCGAGAAGCCGGGCCGAATTCATGAGAGCAATGGTCATCGCCCCTCATGGATGCGCATAAGAAACAAGGAGAGCAGCCTCCAGATATGGGGCCTGGAGTCAACAGCCGAAGATGACATAGGGACCAGTCTTACTGGAGACGATCTGTGAGAGTCTTCGCAAATCAAATGATAAAGTAGTCAGCTATTCTCTTTCTTCTTTAAGAAGCACTCGAAGCTTTCATCGTAACTGCCATGTGCAAGCATTCCATCTTGCCAAGCAAATGTACCTCAAATCCGGTCAAAGAACGACACGAGCACTTCCCCTTAACCAGTTGTCATTCCCATGGGGAATCCAGAACCCTGCCTACTCTCTCCAACACCCCAACCCCGCCCATGAGCTGGCCGAATCGATGGTTTCTCTCAGCAGGCGTCATGTCAACCAACTTCTTCAGGTCGGATCCGTCGGCACCTTGGGGTGCCCGGATGCATTTCAACTCCGCGAGGATGCTCTGGGCAGCGTAGGCATTCAACCCCGCCCTGCGCAACATCAACTCCCATGTAGATTCGTCTTCCATCACACTGTCGTGGGTCGAAGTGGCCTCGGGGGAATACCGAAGCACCATCGATACCAGCCACTTCGCCAAAGTCTCATCGCCGCCACCTACATAGTACACCTGCGAGTTGTTGTTCAGCCCGTAAACAAACCCATAGAACTCTGAGAAGGCAGCACACTCAGAAGAATTCAAGTTCCGGGCAGATTCTCCGGCTTGGCTGGCGTCCGAGACCAGCACGATGAGTCTCTCGTGCCGTGATGAAACCTTCTCTATGCGTTCTCGAACAGCAGATCTCTTCCTTTGTCCCGGTAGAGGTCTCTGTATCGCTTTGATCAGGGTCGTGATGACAATGCCAGTGACCGGTGAGACGATGACGTCCGCTTCAGCTGCGAGGAACGAGATGACCGGCGACCGAGACACGGAGTTGCGATCCCATGTGAGGGTATTCCAACGGTCGTAATCCCGTTCGATGATCTCGATTTGGGGCAAAAGCTTCTCGATCCAGTGGAGCAATTCCCGGCCAAGAGACAGAGCCACGATGACCTTTAGTGGTCTGTTCGTACTCTTCATGATTGGAGTTGGCATTTTCTTGACAGCACCGGACAGGACGCCAGACTCATTCTCATTTTCTGCCCGAACGGCCGCGTGTGTCTTTTCCTGGTGCATTCTGCTGGGTAGGATCAACTGCGGTTGTGCAACTTTTGCGCTGTCAAAAAAGGCGCTGGTAGCAATTTTTTGCCGCTTCGAAGTATGAAAGTCCACGTAGTTTGTGAGAAGTCTCGAAGTAGCGGATGCATCGTATTTGGAAAGAAGCAAATTCCCTTGATTCGCCGAGGGTATGAGACTTGGCTTTGGGCACGCATCGGAAGTGGTCGACGTAGACTTTTCGTGATGGTCAACAAGAAGCTCAAATTTTCTCTTCCGAACGAGCGACTGCAGATCTTGGGGTGCCGATGAACGTCTCGTGGATATATCGTCTTTTTGCGAGGCATCGTCCTCATCTTCGTCCTCATCCTCGTCCTCGCAGACCCAGAGAATGGCGAGGCCGGGCCTTTTTCTAACCAACGACCCGCTGGTACTAACATCCTCGGGTGCCTCAAAGCCGATCAGACTATGCAAGTCAGGTTCTTCGTGTAAGGTCTCATCAAGGGATATTTGACCAAGTTTAGAGGCAAAGGGACACCACGTCAACTTTGCATCCTTAGCACGATCTGTCAACCAGTTCGGGATTGCCATGGGATGGTTGGATCTTTGAAGCAAGTGCTGGATCTGCCGCTGAACGCTATTACCCCGAGCTTTCCATCGAGGCTCTGGAATGGCGAAATCCATGATCGGAATGTTGACTCTCGCCACGGCATCTGCATAGTCGGGTCGCTCTTGTTCTATTCTGCGAGTGATGCATTTTTCACCTTCTTGCAGTTCTTGTAGCACACTGTCGCTGAAAGGCTCTTCTTTCACGTAGGGACTGCTCGCTTGGTCAAGACTGACGGGATGCAACGTTACATTGTCCATCGCTTGCCGTACAGTCTTAACCTGTTTCAAGGGTGATGATACATCGAACTCTGAAGGGATCAACGGTGAATCTATCTTCAGAGATCTCAAAGGTGGCCTGAATGGAGCGAAGATTGGACTGTGTTTGTCGGGAGAAAGCTGGGACGTCGCATTTGCGGTTGGAGATGAGTCCTGGTCGACCAACATGAGCTGCGCCGCTTCCATATCACCATCCAGAAGACTGTCAGGATCTGATAGGATAGGGAGCTGGCAGACTTCCGGTTGTGGGATCCATTGCTGACCCCTTTCCGCATCTGGAGTCAACGGGGGGGTGATTTGCCTTCGGCCTAGTGGCTTTTGGATTTGTTAGAAAGGTCTTGTAGCACAGAAGAATGAGGAAAAGGCAGGTAACACTCACTGTGGGAGAGCCAAGTTGTTCTACTAGAAGGCTCTGGAAGTCTTCATCACTCCAATCATCTCGCAGTACACCAGCTAGATAGCTGAGCACATCCTTCGAAATTCGGATCCGATCGTGCTTGGTGGCGTCGCGCTCTAACTCCCGGTGGTAGAGCTGGGCGTATTTTGGGTACTCGGGTGCCTCATCCGAGGACACGTCTAGAGGCTCGTAAGGCAGATCTTCCGGGCCCATATTGGTAGATGTCCGCTCTTTGATGCTCCATAGAAGCTCCCGGCAGTCAAAATCGTGATCTGATCTCAAAAGCGGCAATTCAAGCTTGGGTGGCCTTGCGCGGCCAGAGGAAGCGTGTACGGCCGCTGTATTTGAGAATCCGTCGATGTTTACAGGGCTGATGATTTTGTCGAGTATTTCTTGGGACGCTTCGGAAAACCCGAGGGAATCCTGAAGAGGTTCAGTAGTAGGCAATTCGAGCTGGCGGAGAGGCCCATCTTGCAATGTTTCGGGCAATTCAGATGCACCGAGTGTGGTAGCAGCGAACAACAGGAGTGAATCAATATCGAAATTGGAATCAACCGAGAGTCCATGTCTGCGAGCGTATTCGTCGGCTGGCATGTCGCCCTCCCCAGCGCTCGAGGGGGAAGCAACCACAGACTCAAGCTGGTCTTCCTCTGTCATATTTGGGCATACTTGGCTCCTTGACTGGCAAGGACCCCGACGAAGGGAACTCGAGATAAGAGAGATAATATGGTTAGAACCAGAGGAAAAGAACTAACGATGTAAAAAAGGTACCGTATGAACATACACGCCTATCGTGAATTGGTACAGAACAGAAACAAAAAGGCAAACGGGACTTTCAAAATCGGGAAAAATGGCTCTGGATGGGCCATTGGCCAATGCGCTGAATGGTATCCTCCTTTATCCAGTGAAGGCAGGCACGGGCTCCTCCGTCACTATGATCTGCACCTGCCTTTCTCCATGGCTTCCGCTATGTTAATGGCGCTGGAACTATCCATCGTCTTTCATGGGTGGATGGTACCTGCCTGCCGATGTACCAGTTACGAAATTCCTTACCTTCTAGTTTGCAGGCTGGGCCATGAGACTTAAGGAGACGGCTCAATATAGGATAACATGGGATTAGTATAAGCAACTCTCGACGAGCCCTAGAGATATCTGCACCCTGACCATCTGTTTTACTAGAAGTTCCCGGTTCAGAATCACTGTAATTGGATGCCTTGGAATGATAGCGTATTCCTCGATTCTGGCGAATTCTTGAAGCATCCCCTGATGCTGTTGGGATTGCTTGATGACCTGCCTAATCACTTTCCCTGGAACCAACGTTCCACAACGGTTGCTAGAGATGGCCTTCTATACCCAAAATGCCCCTTATAAAGGTACATGTACCTGGGTAGGTACATAAGATGTACCTAGTCGCCACCTACCTGCTATCTATACCCAGGTAAATCATGCAACCCTACCCATGATTGACCACATTCAAATACAGACAATAAGCGACGTGAAGGTTAGTGGTATAGCTTTAGTAAAAAAAGGGGTTTGTTACTTGCTGCTGTTCCTAGTGTGAATCTATCGATGCTGGAAATAATCGCCTCGAATTTACGCATGGTGCTCTTACCATGCAAAAACACACAAAAAACACGTTGGGGGGTCTCCATTTTTGTGACTATTGTCTTGGCTGCCCTGTTCGTGTTTGCATAATGCACACTGATGCGTCCATTGTACAGAATGAGAAGGGAAACATCCTCTCATAAAACCGGCATGTTAAAGCCCCCACGTCATTCAGTCCCTCAAGTCAACATATAAACATCCCTCGACGACCCCAACTTCTCCTCCTCTTTACTTTGTTTCCAAAAAGCCCCACTACCATGTTTGCCGACCCCCTTCGAAGCAGACATCGCCGCGTCGGTAACGCCCCAACCGCTGGTCACTTGCCACACACACTAGCGAATACCACCCCATGGGGGCTTTGAAGATCATCACAGTGGGCTCGCATCCCGACGTCCTTGGATACTGTCCCTCTAAAAGCTTCATGTCTCAAGAAACTTCTGCACTCGATAATCCCTTCCCACCTCCCCCCAGAAGCGTACGGGTTTGTCGGCGTGGATTCATCCGACCCTGAAATCCCCTTGGTAACATTAGCAGCAGGCCAGAAGTGGCGCGATTCGCTATTCCCAGAAGCCCCGAACGAGGGAGAGTTCCGGCAAATGCTTCGAAACGTCAATAAGTCAACGGCCGCAGGCTTAGCGCATTTCGGGACATGCGATTCCTGTTGCCGATGAACATGAGAGGATGAGCCGCGATTTGAAGCAAGCCAGATAAGGCATCATGCACACTGCCCTTGGGAAAACGCAACCTCGAGGTAGTCATAGCTACGAGAGAGCCACAGCTACGAGAGAGTCACAGCTACGAGAGAGTCACAACCACGAGAGAGTCACAGCTAAGAATCACAACCACGAGAAAAACACAACCACGAGAAAAACACAACCACGAGAATATCACAACCACGAGAGTCGCGTTCCAGCATTACGCAAGGCAAAATGCTGCGAGGGACTAAGGTAGGTGGTAAACCGGTTCTGAATGACGGCTAGTGAAAACGAAAACAAGCTAACTCAACCGCTAGAAACTCCGGACGCCTCGCTCCTGCGTAACCGATGCAATGCCAACCACCCCTGCGGCCGCTCTAGATGGTGCCCATGTCGAAGTTCAAGCCGGAAAAGTCGGCATTGGGGTCGAAATCGAACAGACCGTCGAGGCTGTTCGCCATGCCGCCGCTCTGAGGGTTGGCGAAGGGAGCGCCGTTCGGGAAGGCCGTAGTACCAGGAGTGCCGACACCGGGGTCGGGGAGGCCCTCGTAAGTGGCACTGCCGGCACCACCGCCGGGGTGGCCGGGCTGGGAAGCAGGCAGGGCCGTTCGGACACCCGTCGGCATCGCGGCCCCCAGCGGACCCGCGCCCTGCATGCCGTCATGACCCGCGATGCCGAGGCCGATGCCGACGGGGGCGCCGCCGAGGGCGTTGGGGAGGGCGAGGGTCTGGTTGGCGGCGACGGCGGCGACAGAGCTGGCCTGGAAGTGCTGCTGCTGCCAGTAGTCGCGCTCGCGGGCGAGGGCGCCGTTCTCCTCGCGCAGGCGCTGGATCTCGCGCGCCTGGTCGGCGATGAGCTGGACGCGGCGCTCGCGGCTGCGCTTGGCGGCGGCGTTGTTGCGCGCGCGCTGCTGCCGCTTGTTCTCGCGCGCCTGCGCCACGTTGTGCTGGCGGCGGCGCTCCAGCTCCTCGGGCGCCATGGTGTCGTACAGGGGCTGCAGGCCCCGCGCCTCGGGGCCCCGCCGGACCGGCTGCGTGCGGACGGCGCGCGCGCGGAGCCGGCCCGTCAGCACCTCGGTCAGGCGGTCGGGCTCGGGGGCCGCCGGCACCATGGCCTGCGAGGGAGCGTCGGCGGCGGCGGCGGCGGCGGCGGCGGGCAGGCCGGGGCCGGGGCCGGGGTTTGCGTTGCCCTGCTGCAGGGTTTCCTCGGGGGGGAACTCGGGGATGGAGAAATCAAAGTCGGGGAAATCAAAGCCCCCCGTAGCTTGGGTGACGGGGCCCTGGGCGCCGCCGTTGGTGGTGTTGTCCGTCGACGACATCGTTGCCAGGAACTCCGGGGATCGGGTGAGAGTGGGGGGCAATGTATGAAGGGTCTTCTGGCTGGGATCACTGGACTTGATCTGTCTTGACGGGGAGTGCTAGGAATTCGACTCGCCAAAAGGAGTTCTTAAATATTTCCGACTGCTTCCAATAATTCACCTCCCCTGGGGGCGTGCCCCCGGAGAAAACGCCTGCCATTTTGACGTGCACCTGTGATCGGCTGCCCGGGCTCACGGTGACCTGGCCCAGCTTTGTGGGTGAAGATGAGACGACGGCCCAAGAATCGACACAATCGGCCCCGGGGGCACAATGGAATTGCCGGGCCTGGCATTGGCGGCATCGTCCCATCCCGCGGTTGGAAAGGGAGGCGATTCGCCGCCCAGTGACCACCTCCGCGTCACGAGAACTACCACCGTGAATGAGGGCCCAGCATTGACCCAAAAGTCAGGTCAATTTCGAGCCGGACGGTACAGCTATATTCATCGTATTTTCGGTTCTGGTGATTGTCCCTTCCAGAAGGCATGGAACAATGTCGTGAATGGAGCTAGGGGCATTGTCTGTCGAATTTCGTATGTGCAGCGGCCTCTTCGAAGTCCGCGGGGTGAAGCACGTAAGTCTCTCAAACAATTCTGATCCCGTCAATCAGAGAAACGAGCACTCCGACTCGCCTGAGAGCTGCATCTTTGGGATCCCCGCGTGGTAGGACTGACTGACTGGCGGGTGTTCTGTTCTAACATGCAAGCTCTATGATCGGCACGCCGGGACTGCTCCGGCAACGTTGCCGCCTCGGGAATTTATCGTCGGCCCGAGATACTTGGGCCTTGCATGGACTGACCAAACCCACCTCGGTTGCACCGCCGAGTTGCACCAGCGGGTATTTCCAGAGTGGGTGTGTGATTGATCGTTACCAGGGGCGCAGACGGCGCAAACCCCCTAAAGCGGAAGGACCCTCAAAGCGGATGGACCCTGAATCTCGCATGCCTGCACGAGGGAAAATCAAGCTTTCTTAGACCCTTGTCGACGGGCGGATGTCTGCATAAGGTTTGCCGCCTCACTTGGTAACACGTCTGGAAGTCAGCCCTTCCCCGGTTTGCGTCTTCTTCTAACTCGTCTATTGCTTGTTGTTTTCTGGCCAACTATAAACCATTCCGGTGCAGAGCTGTCTCCCCCAGTTCTCGCCGCCCTGTTGATCGTGTCGGCCATCGCCCGTCTCCCGTCGTTGCAGTCATTGCTACCCGGCCAAACTCCTCCATCTCTATCGGCCATGTCTACACACGAAAGCGAATGCAGACACTGGGAAACAAAAAGAGAAAAGCGCAATCCCACATCCCACGCTCTCTACTATATACAAACATCATACACCACTGTGCCACTCCTATTCGAACGACGCCACCGAGATGGCAATGGACTGCGTCTCCGTGTGCGAAATGGAGACGGTAATGTCCTTAACACCTGACTTCTTGGCAGCCGACTCGGCATCACCGTGGAGCTGTAGGTCTTCTGGTTAGCAAAGTCACTCTGCACCGGTCATGGGCGGGCCGAACTTACGTGAACCACAGGAGCACCATGCTCGTCCGTCAGGATTTCAATGTCCTTCAAAGCAGCACCAGCACCCTTGCTCTGGACACCCAAGCTCTTAAAGACGGCCTCCTTCGCGCTCCAGCGACCAGCAAACGAGCTCTGCGGGCTGGGCGTCTTGCGGCAGTAGGCAATCTCGCCTTCGGTGAAGTTGCGTTCCACAAACGTCTCGTTCTCAATGTTGATTGCCGTGATGTCCTCGACATCGACACCGACCTTGTGGTTCTTGGTGGTCTGCAGACCACGCGCAATGCTCTCGACCACCTCCTTAGTCGTCTTGGTCTTGGGCACCTGAGCAGCGACGGCCTTCTTGGCGAAGTCGGGGGCGAAGATGAGGTTGGACGTCTTCTTGTCCTCGGATACCCGCGCCTCGGGGTTCAGCAGGACGGAGCTGAGCTGCTCCTCCGTGTACGGCGAGTTGTCCTTGGCCTGGAACAGCGCATTGCTGATCATGCCGTTGTGGAAGTAGCGGTACGACTTCTTCTGGCGCGCCGCAACCTTGGCCGCATACTCCTCGTACACTTGTTCGTCAAGCGTCGCGAACAGGTACTTGGGGTGGATGCCGATAGCCTGGGCGCCCTTCTGGCCGAAACCGAACGACGTGACCGAGAACGCCTTAACGCCGTCCGTCTGGATGCTACGGCTGGGGTAGACGATCAAGTCGAACTGCTCCATGACGGGATCGATGTTGTCGGCGTTGCGGTTGCCGGGTACCAGGCCCGTGTTCAGCACCTGCAAACAACCGTTCAGCATCCATGCACCAGCGGCACCCTTGGGATGACCAGTGAGGTATTTCTGGAAGATGCCGAGCACGGCGTTGCCCTTCTTGCGACCCAGGTGGCGCAGCTGCTGGCAAATAACCGAGGACTCGTTCTTGTCGTTGGCCTTGGTTGAGGTACCATGGAAGGACGCGACGTTGAGGTCGTCGACGGTGAGACCCCAGGTGGCCAGGGCTCCGCGCAGGGGGGCAATGCTCGTATCCTGCTTCCAGAAGTTGTTGCCCAGGCTGCGAAGGACCTCCTTCTCCTGACGCAGCGCCTCCTTCTCCAGGTGGCGGACGCGGCTCATGGTGTACTCCTTAGCCTCGGCCTCGTCCTCACCCTCGGCTTTCCGGGCCTCCACCTCGCTGTAGATGAACTGCATCTCCATCTCCTTCCACTGTCTGATTTGGGTCTTGCGGAGATCAATCTGGCGACGGCGGTACTTGATGTCGAGCAGCGGCGATGCGTACTTGCCAGGAGTCTCCCGGGCAGTGGTCAGAACACCTTGTCCAGGAGCGGGCACAGACCGGCCGATCTTGTCACTGGCCGTGGTGGTCAGCGCCAGGACACCATAGATGGGCAGGCCCATGTCGAGGGCGAGCTGCGCCGTCATGATGATCTGCACACCAGATCCTTGCGACTCCATGAAGCCGTTTCGAGTCGTAGTGGTCGGACGCGACATCTCCTTGGGGGTACGGCCGTGGGCGAACTCGTCAACGGCGTTGCTGGTGGCCTTCATGTTGGCGAATTCGTAGGATCCCTCCTCGCCGAAGTCATCGAAGCCACCAACAAGGCAGACGCGAGCCTTGCCCTCCATGATGGTCTCGTAACCAATATCAACCGACTCGACAGCAGTGGCGCAAGCACCCACGGGCGTCTTGATAGGGCCCGAAGAAGACAGCAGCAACATGTTGACCCACGCGGCCATGGTGTTGATGAAGGACTCCTGGAGAATGTCGTTCTGCACGGGCTTGTCCAGGAAGCGATCACGGTGCATGCCACGCAAAGCACCCGCTCCACCCATGCCAGAACCAATGCAGTTACCGACCTCGGAGACGTGGACGTACTTGTAGAACTCGTAAGGATCGGTGATACCAGAAGAAAGCAGAGCCTCGGCCACCGAGACAAGCACGAACAAGGTCACAGGGTCGACCTGCGAGATGATATCCTCCGGCACGCCGTACTTCTTCGCATCCCAGCCAGTGGGAATCTGGCCGGCGACCAAGCGATCGAATCGGAGAGCCTTGGGGATCCAAAGAGTAGCGCCCTTCCTCATGCGGACAATGTACTCGCCGCTATCGGGGATCTCAAAGATCTCGGCCTTGTCACCATGCTCACGCTTGAACTCCTGGGCAGTCTCCTTGGATGCCTCGAAAGGCTCGAGATCCTCCTCAATGACGACCTCATGCAGGAGCTGCTTGTTGTTGGGATCATATCCGTCGAAGAGCTCAGGCTCGATCAGGCGAATACCCGAGTGCTCCAGGATGTGCTTCTCGTACTTTTGCTTGATGTCCTTGTCATCGACAGGCTCGCCGGACTTGGTATCGACCCAGCCAGAGTATGGCTTGCCCTTGATGGGGCCGTTGTGGTTCTTGATGAGACCCATGATCCAAGCCATCTCCACACAGCCCTCGAGAGAAAACTCGCCGTGAGCCTCCATCTCCCAGCGGGTTCGAGAGTTGCCCCAGGGTCCAACCTCGGCGAAACCGGTGATGACGACAACCTTGTCGAGATCGACCATGCCCTTCAGATTGGCGTTGAGAGGCTCGACGTCCCGCTTCCAATCGGGGAGGTTGGGGAAGTCGAACTTGAGGTTGGCACGAGGCTCGATGACCTTCTTCTGATACAGTGCCTCGGACTCCTCGCCATTGACGACCTTGTTCTCGATCGCCGTCTCCTTGGTCACGGCGCGTCGAACCTCGCTGTTGTTGGTAATGGCGGCCCGCTCCCGTCCCATGAGCTTGTTGAGCTTCTTGATGAACTGGAGGCCACCGTTCAGGTCCGCAAACACCGGCTGGATCTGGCAGAGGTCAACAATCTCAGGAGACATAAGTCCCAAGAGGTTGAAAGCCATTTCCTGCTGCGAGAAAGTGCGGGCGCCCTCTTGCTCGACACTCTCGGCAACGACGTTGTTGCCCGACATGAGACCAGTACCACGAGTCCAGCCGATGACGGCACCGCAGATTGTGAGGTAGCTGCCCCAGTCCTCGGAACGCCAGCGGTTGAAGAGCGTCTCCAGACCAAGCTTCGACTCGGAGTAGAGACCATCGCTTCCAAAGGTACCGTGGTTGGGCGAAAGGGGCAGAACAACCTGAGCGGGGCGCGTCTCGAAACCACGCTCAGCCTTTTGGGCCTTGACGCCACCGAGGAGGCGCAGCAGGTTGGTCAACATGATACGGTGAGCGAGTTCCGACTTGGAGTCAATGCCGTCGATTTGGCGGCCCTGCTCGGATATGGCAGCGAAGGGGACAATGTAGTCGAGGTCCCAGCCCAGTCCCTTCTTGGTGTCGTACACGTAGTCAACAAGAGCCTCAACATCCTGCTTGCTACCCTGGTTGAAGGGAACCACGACGAGCTGAGAGCCACGAGCACCGAACTTGGCGTACATGGCCTGATAGTACTCGGTGACCTCACGCGAGAAACGGCTCGTGGTGACGAGAACGCGGGCTCCACCACTGATCAAGCCCTGAAGGACCTCAGCACCAATGGATCCAGCACCGGCACCCGTCATCAAAACGTGCTTGCCCTCGTAGCTGACACCGTCCTTGGCAGCAACTTCCAGGCAGTCCAAGAAAGTCTTTGTCAGTCGCTTGTCATAGGACCAGCCGGTGAGCTCGTCGTGGCTCTTCAGGTGCAAGAACGGGATAGTCTCCGTCTTGCCCTTGCTGGGCTGTCCGGTCGGGGAGGTTGATTTCAGGCTCGACTTCTTGGTAAGGCTCGCCACCGGCTTGCCGCCCTCCTTGGGCAGAATTTGGCCGTCGTTCATGGCAAGCGACTGGCGCAGGCTGGTAGAAAGCGACTTGAGCTCGGACTGAGCCGACTTGGCCATGTTGGTTTGCGACTTGATCAGCTTCACCAACCGGGTAAAGTCATTCTGCACCTTGGCGCGGTTGCCATACTCAGTGAGTCTGCCACCCTCCGCCATTTGCTTGACGTAGTGTTCCAGCTTGCGACAGCTGGGACGTTCAACTTCCTCATACTTGATGTTACCCTGGCCGTCCACCGTGGTGTGAGGTCCGGTGGGCATCGCCACATCCTTGTAAACAGGCGCGACGTTGAGTACATCTCTGCAGTTCTCCATAAGCTGCTGGCCAAGCTCCTTGGCCAGTTTGTAGGTCTCGCCACGGTCCGTCGGGCAGTTGTCGATGTGGTACTGCATGAATTCAAGGAGCAAGGGGTTGGATTTTCCCATGATGCGGATGCACTGCGAGACGATCTCTCGGTCGACAACCTGAAGTCGCCCGAAGATAATGTCGTAATACATGGTGAGGGCATCCTGGCGGGCCCAGTTCCAAGAGGAATCATATGTGCGGGCCTTGAGAGGGCTGAAAACGGGCTCGATACCAGCGGCATAGAAGTCGCCGTGTTCTGCCGACCAAAGGTCAAGCTGTGCCTGCAGAACGTTTTGAGACTCCTGGGATACTTGGGCAGCCTTTTCGCCGGCACGGAGATCCATTTTCAGGTACCGCGCCAGGAGCTCCAATTGCTGCTTGAACAGCGCCCGCTGGTCTTTGGTAAGGGCATCGATGGCAGCGGGGTCCATCATCATGCCACCACCGCCGCCAGCGGCCGGGCCAGCGGCGGGGCCGGTCGAGAGACTGACACCGGCGTGGCTGGCATACTTCTGGGCAACGTCGTCCAAAAAGGACTTGGCGTCAGCTTCGGCGCCCAGACGCGCCGCCGGCTCCATGGTGATGGCAAGCAACAGAGCACCGTCTTGCCTGCCAGGACCAAGACCCCATCTGGTCTCGAGGTACTTGCGAGCCGCTGTGATGTTGAAACCACCAGGCATCTTGGACGAGACGAGTCGAGCAATCAGAGCTTGAGACTGCTTGCCCAGCTGACCATTGAAGGTGGCCTGCATGACGGCTCCGAGCTCGTCAAGTGGCGTGTCTTCTGGCTTTTCGGGAGTCGAGCCAAACTCCTTTCCGAGATCGCCCAGAATCTCGTTTTGCATTGTTGATTTACCTGTCAGGGGTGTTAGTCAACTGACAACTGGGACGAGCAGGGTCTCCCATCCCGGATTCGCTTACCTCCAACCAAGTCCTTGATGGCCTTGCTCAGCGGAATCTCCAAGAAAGGCTTCTTCAACTTTTGTGCAATCAAGGCTCTCACGATATCCAGGGCCTGGACGGGAGCATCCGGCACGGCGGCGGCCGGGCCAGCACCGGCGGCAGGTGCAGCAGCAGCGGCGGCGGGCGCGGCGGCTGGAGCGGCGGCGGCTGGCGCTGCCGAACTTGAGCTCTCGGCAGCGGGCTCTGGCTCCTCCTCGATCGGGTCAACATCGTAGTAAATCTCCTTGGCATCCTTGTTGTAGCAGAGGATCTGGCGTTGCACCGATTTGGCCGCATCGAAAGCTTCGTACTTGGAGGCAATGGTGCGCTTTGCCATTACACCAAGAGTATCGGCGGGACCGATCTCAACGATCCGCTCAGCGGTCTTCTCCGCAAGGAAGACATCCTGTGTTTCGATCCACCTGACGGGCGAGGCGAATTGGTAGGCAAGAAGCTCGACAAGGAGCGTGTGAGCGAGCTCCTGCTCTACTTCGGGGCGCATGGCGACGGGTGGGCGCTGGCGGCAGAAGGGAAGGGAATAGGGGTGGTGATGGTGGTGCTAACGGTAGCGGTAGTGGCAGTGGTGCGAGAGGGCGTGTAGGCTCTCTGGCTCTCGACGACTCCACGGGTATCTGGTGAGGTGGGAGGAGGGAGGTTCGAGAAGCAAGCCGGAGACGAGGTGTGGAGGGAGGATATGGAGAGTCGTGTCCCGGCGGGAGTGGGTGGTGGGCGGTAGGCGGTAGGAGGTGCCTCCCAGCTCGCGTGTCTATTAGGGAAAATTGGGCCGACACGGGAAAGTCTCGCTGGCAAGACCTGGCCTGTAGGGTGGCAGCAGCAACTGAGGAGAAGTCGGGACGGTAAGCGGAAGAAGGGAGGAGGTATTAGGTTGGCATGGTATGAGCAACCTACCAGCTACTTAACGGGCGGAGTCTACGCTGTTATCACACAGCACGGCGAGGCAGCTATAGTCGGGTCACTGGGATGGAGGAGGAGGGGGGGGTGGGAAAGAGGTTGCTTCACGAGTCCAGGGAAGCTCCCAAGCAAGCAGAGAAGGTTCGACCGAGACGGTACCTTTTACGCAGGTGGGATGAACGAGCACGGCGGTGGACTGGCGGCGGCAGCTCTTCACGGGAAGTCAATAACGCTTTCGCATTTCCCAAATGTTGAACCGGCAAAAAAAATTGGCTGGCCCGAGTGTCCTGTCGTCGTCCGCTGCCAGTCCCAGTCCCCGCCTGCGCTGTCGCAACCCTCCAACGCGCTGCCGGCGACCCTGGCTCTCTCTCTCTGGGCACCCCTCTCTGCCCGGCCATGCGTTCGTTGGTGGTGTACGTACTATGTACCTACCCCGTGCAGTGGCGGTTCTGAACCTCACTCACCCAATGGGACGACTGGGGAGGGGAGGGGAGGATCTGGCCTGCTTGCGCACCCATCCATCCAGCCGGCCGTCACCCTTGGGGGCTCCACGAATTGACGGGGATATGGGGCGCCGTGGGCAGGCTTCCAATGCCATCGGGCGTGTGTTACTGTGTAAGTAAGTAAGCAGTCTCCAGAACTCCAAGGTACTCGACGCCGACGCCCACTCTGGCTAAGGGTGCAACAGCGGATGCAGACTGCCTCTCAACCAACTCGTGCCACTAAGACGCTTCGGGCATGGCGGGCTGGACCAGCGGCGGTCCCCTAACCCCACGAGCCCACAACCCTGGGCATCCGACCACCCTCTTGGCCGATGCATTCCGTGCGTGCGTCGCTGGCTTGGCAAACCCGCCGACCTACGACGACTTCGGCCGACGGGCGATCCCAAACCCCCTGAACTCTCGCGATAATGGTCGGCAACGCCACGGAATCCAGTATCGATGGATCTGAGCCCGAAGTCTATCCTCATGTCATCTCGAAGCTACGCGGCCATTGACTTCCCGCCGCTGCTGATGTAAGCTTCGCTCCGTCATCTCCCGCATCGTCCGTCGGGGCCACGTTGAGCAAAGGGCCACCCGCCGCCCCCTTCATCCATCCCATGCGATCCCATCCGTCCGATAAGCCCGCGTGCATAGGTTGACTGATGATGCCCGCCGCTCGTCGGTCCCTGCGAAACCCTCCCCTCTCTCTCTGTCCCTTTCCCCTCCCCCTCCAACCCCTCCCTCCCTGCCCCCCTCCATCGGGGCCTATGTACTACACAGTATATAGTGCTGCTCCCAGCCATGATGATGACGGCAGCGCTGCCAGCCCACCGCCACCCGGCTGCCAGCCTGCGACCCCGGCTCCTCCTGTCCCTGAAGGTGGCCATCAATTGATGGTTCCCCCTCCCCATCCACCATGGAATGTCCCACCCCAAAACTCAAAATTCCGCCCTAGCCTTGTGTACCTTGCGGGTCCTCCCCTCTGCCGTTTAGTTCAGGTGCACCATGCATCTATGGGTCACGATGTGTACCCGAGACTTCTAGCCCGCATTCCGCAAGCCGGAGAGGTCCCATGGCCTCGAATGCGAACACGGATTAATGCAACGGGTCTGGTTGGCTGGCTGCCATCCTGCATCGCCGGCGGCATCCATCCACCGCACGAGGCTCAACGGAAGGCGTCTGCCAGAAATCGTTCCCCTATTTCTTTGTGTATCTACATCCCGACAGGGCTTCCTAGGTGGAAGGGTACATAGGTAAGGTAGGTAGATAGGTAGGTACCTTTGGAAAGGGGATTTGAGCATCGGCAGTTGATGACAGGCAGGCCCAAAAACGCGCGAAGGCAAATACTAATCTGTACACTTAATTTGCCGTGGTCCCGGGTCTGTCTACGATGGACTGCCTATCTACCTCCACGAGGTGTATGCCTAGGTACATATGTAGGTGTATCTCCTATAAGTGCCTTCTAAAGAATCTTTGGGAATGCTGGGGCCTGCCCGGCTCGCATGCCCGGCTGATCGGACAAACGACATCATTTGGCATACCTTCGCGTGGGGAGGCCTGGCCGCGGCATGGGGACGGGGCGCCGCCGCGACTCGTTATCGTCCACTGCCTGTTACAGAAAACGTTTATGCAGTCCGATCTCGATGGACCGGTGTGGGCAACCGTCTTTCGACACCAACCTACCTAGCCTCACGAAGTTGGCCGACTCGCACACAATGGGGGGGGGGGGGGTAAAAAATACTAGTTGGTCACGCCTCCCCTGGCGGAGGGCCGGACCCGGTTCATTGTCCCTAGCCGCAGCGCAACTCCCCGTGGAGTTTGGTGTTCTAGTACGACGACGGGACGTAGGGATGCCAGATAGCACAACGTGGCCGTTGCCCATGACAATGAGCTGTCTGTTTCCCCGGTATCTTGTTTGCCCCTTATAGATGAAGATGGTGGTTATCTTAGATAGTACATAGGGCCGGGAAGTGGTGATGGAAGTTCCAGTTTGGACGGTATTTAAGTAGGGAGGGTCAGCGGACCACAGCCGGCCTGCTCTCACCTTTTCCATTGCGGCACTCCCTGCCGTGGATTGGATGGAAGACTTTACTCCTCCCCTCCTCTTCTCAGGTGTCATTCATGGTGGCAACCGGAGAAATGGGTAGACAGATCGATTGGATCTGTCAAGCCGTCGTTGTCGTTGTCGTCGTCGTCGTCGTCGTCGTCGTCGTCGTCGTCGTCGTCGTCGTCGTCGTCGTCGTCGTCGTCGTCGTCAGTCGACCGGGTGTCTGCCGTCCCAACGGAATCTGGTGCCGAGCGCCATCACGAACACCCATCCATCTGCAGTGTGGCCAGCCTCCGACAGGCATTGGTCCTGCGTGGCTGCAGCATGCGAGGCCGACAACAAGCCGAAACTCGCGGAAAAGCTCGTCGCATTGCGAGGCGTCCATCCCCGTGTGCGTGGGTGGTAGAGGTAGGTAGGCGTAGTAGCTGCTCACTCATCATTGTCGCTCTTGATCCGGCCACCCATCCATCCATCCATCCATCTATCCATTTCTCATGCAGGCAGGGTCTGCGTCGGGTGGGGCTGCCATGCGCCCAGCATGGAAAGCAAGTACCAGTAACCTCGCGGGTACCCCTCCCTGGCCGTGGATCGCGCCTAGTTCGTAGTGCGTCGTGAGCTGCACGTAGCTTCCTTGCACCAGTCCCCAACAAGAACTCGAAAATTTTGGCGAGGGCGACAGCTCCTGCAGCCCGCGGCAAAAAGTCGATACGTTGAGCGGGCAGTTCCCATGCCTGCCTGCTGGGAGTGGCTCCCGCGAGCGAATGGCGTCGTGCCCGACGGCGGCGTAAGGTAGGCGGTCGTGCGGTACCTATGTTGGTATCTATGTATCCATGGACTGGTGAGCGCGACAACGGCAAAGACATTGCCAGGTTGCCCTCCTCGTTCGAAGCCCCCTTCCCGCTCCAGCAAATGATGAAGCTTTGAAACCCGCCCGTCACTATCCCCGTCTGTCAAGTTTTTGCCCGCTGCTTAAAACACCTTTGACCGCTTCCCATCCGTCTCGCTTGCGACTTCAGAGGAATCCCCTCTTCCATTACAATCCCGGCCGCACTTCTGGTCGTCGTCGCCCGGCTCCACGCCCGCACACACACACACACACACACACAGACACACTCGCGTGCCCCTCCACTCGCCCTCTACTTGTGGCTTGCCGTCAAGACCTCTCTTCCCACCGCCCTCCCTCCGTCTTGACACCTGACTCTCCACCCCCTTTGCAAGCCCTCTAGTA
Organism: Nigrospora osmanthi; assembly: GCA_029489945.1. Classification (NCBI taxonomy): domain Eukaryota; kingdom Fungi; phylum Ascomycota; class Sordariomycetes; order Amphisphaeriales; family Apiosporaceae; genus Nigrospora; species Nigrospora osmanthi. The sequence continues at coordinate 1,605,083 of CP120494.1, read as the reverse complement.
TCACCACTGTCATTAGTATTTTTTGAGCGAGACGCAGCCTGCCTCCTGCTCTTCGCTGAGTCACGGAGACCATATTCCAAGTGTAAGTCTGCTGCCGCGTGCTGTCCTCCAGGCGCTCCCGCCGTCGCCCGTACCGCAATGCTCACGACTGTCGCCAGAAACCTCATACCCCCCCCTCCAGTAATTCCCGGCCGCGCTCGGCTTGATATACCCCTTACATCATGTACGGCACCGGGACGGGCCCCCAGACGGGCGTCTCTACTCCACGATCCTCGCAAAACCTTCGCCCCCTCACGTTGTCCCACGGCTCCCTCGAAAGCTCTTTTCTAGTGCCCACCGGCATCCACTTCCATGCCTCGCAGCTGAAGGAGCGCTTCGCTGCCGGTTTGCCTACGGCAACAGACGAATTGGCCCAAGATGACGAGCCTTCGTCCGTGCCCGAGCTGGTGGCGAGATATATGGGCTACGTGGCCCACGAGGTCGAAGAGGGCGAGGATGATGCACAAGGCTCTTACGAGGAGGTGCTCAAGCTCGTGCTTAACGAGTTCGAGCGTATGTTCCTCCGCGGAAACGACGTCCACGTGCTGGCCAAGTCGCTGCCCGGCATAGTACAGAAGCAGATCGCCGTCGTGCGCTGCTACTACGCCGCCCGGTCCACGGCGAACAAGGCCATCAGACCCTACCACTCGGCGCTCCTGCGGGCAGCTGACGAGGATGGGGCCAAGATCTACAACATCTTCGGCGGCCAGGGCAACATTGTCGAGTACTTCGACGAGCTCCGGGAAGTGTACGAGACGTACCCCTCCTTTGTGAGCGAGTTGGTCACGAGTGCCGCCGAGTTCCTGCAGCAGCTCTCCCGAGACCCCCGAGCCGAGAAGCTCTACGCCAAGGGTCTCGATGTCATGACTTGGCTGCAATCACCAGATACCACCCCCGATGCCGACTACCTCATTTCGGCACCAGTCAGCTTGCCGCTGATCGGTCTGGTACAGCTCTGTCACTACCAGGTGCTGGGCAAGGGCCTCGGCCTCCACCCTGGCATCCTGCGCGACCGCATCAGCGGTGCCAGCGGTCACTCGCAAGGCATCGTCGTTGCGGCTGCCACGGCCGCCGCCAGCGACTGGGCTTCTTTTGAGAAGTGTGCCCGGGATGCCCTGGTCATTCTTTTCTGGATTGGTGCTCGGAGTCAGCAGGTGTTCCCGCGGACGTCTCTGACGCCCAAGGTGCTGCAAGATTCTATCGACAACGGTGAAGGCGAGCCCACGCCCATGCTGAGCATTCGTGACCTCTCCCAAGCCGAGGTGCAAAAACACATTGATGCCACGAACCAGTACCTGCCAGAAGACCGACACATTTCCATCTCCCTGATCAACAGCCCCAGGAACATGGTGGTTACTGGCCCCCCGCTTTCTCTCTACGGTCTTAACCTTCAGCTTCGCAAGGTCAAGGCTCCCACTGGCCTGGATCAGACACGCATCCCTCACACTGAGCGGAAAGTCCGCTTCGTCAACCGTTTCCTGCCCATCACCGCCCCTTTCCACAGCCAATACCTTGCCGACGCCACTAAACTCATCGACGAGGACCTCAAGGACGTCAAGATCGATTCGTCCTCGCTGGGTTTCGCTGTTTACAACACGTGCACCGGCAAGGACTTGCGCGAGGAAGTCAAGGGCGACATTGTCCCCTCGCTGATTCGCATGATTACCCGTGACCCGGTCCACTGGGAGACTGCCACTACTTTCCCCGAGGCCACCCACATCTTGGACTTTGGCCCCGGTGGTATCTCCGGTCTCGGTATCCTTACCAGCCGAAACAAAGAGGGTACGGGTGTGCGCGTCATCCTCGCGGGCACCATCAGTGGACAGCCCCTGGAGGTCGGGTACAAGCCCGAGCTGTTTGACCGTGATGAGGAGCACGCCGTGGTCTACGCCAATGACTGGGTGAAGGAATACGGTCCTCGGTTGATCAGAACCTCGACGGGTCAGACGTACGTTGACACCAAGATGAGCAGAATGCTTGGTGTGCCCCCCCTGATGGTGGCTGGCATGACACCCACCACTGTGCCTTGGGACTTTGTTGCCGCCACCATGAATGCTGGCTACCAGATCGAGCTGGCGGGTGGTGGCTACTACAACGCCCAGACCATGACGGAGGCACTGACGAAGATTGAGGGTTCCATCCCCGCCGGCCGAGGAATCACGGTCAACCTCATCTACGTCAACCCCCGTGCTATGGGCTGGCAGATCCCCCTCATTGGCAGACTTCGAGCCCAGGGTATTCCCATCGAGGGTCTGACCATTGGTGCTGGTGTGCCTTCGATCGAAGTCGCTCAAGAATACATCGAAACGCTTGGTCTTAAGCACATCGCGTTCAAGCCTGGTTCCATGGAGGCCATTCAGGGAGTGATCAACATTGCCAAGGCTAACCCTACCTTCCCCGTGCTCCTTCAGTGGACTGGCGGGCGAGGTGGTGGCCACCACTCCTTCGAGGACTTCCACCAGCCTATTCTCCAGATGTATGGCCGCATCCGTCGCCACGACAACATCATCCTTGTCGCAGGCAGTGGTTTCGGTGGTGCCGAAGATACTTACCCCTACCTGACTGGTATGTGGTCTAAGAAGTACGGCTACCCGCCCATGCCCTTCGATGGCTGTCTGTTTGGCAGTCGTATGATGGTGGCCAAGGAGGCGCACACCAGCCCTGCCGCGAAGCAGGCCATCATTGACGCCCCCGGTGTCGAGGACGACGAGTGGGAGAAGACCTACAAGGGCCCCGCCGGCGGTATCATCACTGTCCGCTCTGAAATGGGCGAGCCAATCCACAAGCTTGCCACTCGTGGTGTTCGCTTCTGGGCCGAGATGGACCAGAAGATTTTCAGCCTGCCCAAGGAGAAGCGGGTCGCCGAACTGAAGAAGAACCGCCAGTACATCATCAAGAAGCTCAATGATGACTGCCAGAAGGTCTGGTTCGGCAAGAACGCTGCTGGCGAGACTGTGGACCTGGAGGATATGACGTACGCTGAAGTCGTACGTCGCATGGTCGAACTGCTTTATGTCAAGCACCAGGCACGCTGGATCGACCCGTCCTTCATGAAGCTCACGGGCGACTTCATCCATCGCGTCGAGGAGCGCTTCACTGCCTCCACTGGGCAGATGTCGATGTTGCAGAACTACTCGGACCTCAAGGAGCCCTCGTCCGCGGTCGAGAGAATTCTCGCCAAATACCCTGAGGCCGAGACGCAGATCATCAACGCCCAGGATGTTCAGCACTTCTTGATGCTTTGCCAGCGCCGTGGCCAGAAGCCCCCGACTTTTGTGCCTGCCCTTGACGAGAACTTTGAGTTCTTCTTCAAGAAGGATTCGCTCTGGCAGTCAGAGGACCTCGAGGCTGTCATCGACCAGGACGTTGGGCGCACCTGTATCCTGCAGGGTCCGGCGGCAGTCAAGTATTCCAAGATCGCGGATGAGCCCATCAAGGACATTCTGGACGGCATTCACAACGCGCACATCGCCAGCCTAACCCAGGATGTCTACCAAGGCAAGGCCGAGTCTGTCCCGGTCATCGAATACTTCGGTGGTAAGTTGATCGATGCCGAGATTCCGCATGACATTGAGGGCTTGACCGTGTCCCACGACAATGCCAAGGAGACCTACCGCCTGTCGTCCTCGGCTACGGTAGCACTGCCGTCGGTTGACTCTTGGCTGTCCTTGCTGGCTGGACCCAACCGCTCGTGGCGACATGCCCTGTTCATGTCCGACGTCTTGGTCCAGGGCCAGAAATACCAGACGAACCCTATGAGACGCATCTTCGCCCCCGTTCGTGGTCTTGTGGTCGAGATCCACCACCCCAACGATCCCACCAAGACTTCGATCCTTGTCAAGGAGCAGCCCAGACACAACGAGTACACCGAGGTGATTGAGGTCAAGCTGGACGGCAAGAACGGTATCGTCGTCAACATGATCAAGGACACCACGGCACTCGGCAAGCCGGTTCCCCTGTCCCTGCGCTTCACTTACCACCCGGAGGCCGGCTACGCCCCGATCCGCGAGGTCATGGACGGCCGGAACGACCGCATCAAGGAGTTCTACTGGCGCGCGTGGTTTGGAGATGAGGACTTCAACCTTGATTCGGCCGTGACTGGCAAATTTGACGGCGGCGTTACTACCATCACCAGCCAAGACATCAACGACTTCGTCCACGCCGTTGGCAACACTGGGGAGGCGTTTGTCGACCGGCCCGGAAAGACGGTTTACGCCCCCATGGATTTTGCCATTGTTGTCGGGTGGAAGGCCATTACCAAGCCCATCTTCCCTCGGAAGATTGATGGCGATCTCCTCAAGCTGGTCCATCTTTCCAACGGCTTCCGCATGATGCCCGGTGCCGAGCCTCTCAAGAAGGGTGACACGGTTAAGACAACTGCGCAGGTGAATGCCATCATCAACCAGGACTCTGGCAAGATGGTGGAGGTTTGCGGTACCATCACGAGAGACGGCTTCCCCGTTATGGAGGTCACTTCGCAATTCTTGTACCGCGGAGTCTACACGGACTTCGAGAACACGTTCCAGCGCAAGATCGAGACCCCGATGCAAGTTCACCTGGCGACGGCCAAGGATGTTGCTGTCCTCAGGTCCAAGGAGTGGTTTGTCTTTGAGGACAACGAAGACCTCGTTGGCAAGACGCTCGTGTTCCGCCTGCAGAGTCTGATCTACTTCAAGAACAAGACGGTCTTCTCTCACGTCGAGACGCGCGGACAGGTTCTTCTCGAACGTCCCACCAAGCAGATTGATCAGATCGCTGGTGTCGAGTATGTTGCTGGCGAGTCGCACGGCAACCCTGTCGTCGACTACCTGGAGCGCCACGGTTCCTCGATCGAGCAGCCGGTCAACTTCGAGAACCCGATTCCCCTCAGCGGCAAGACACCTCTGCAGCTGAAGGCGCCCGCTTCGAACGAGACGTACGCCCGGGTGTCGGGCGACTACAACCCTATCCACGTTTCCCGAGTCTTCGCCAGCTACGCCAACCTTCCCGGCACGATTACGCACGGCATGTACTCGAGTGCTGCCGTGCGCAGCCTGGTGGAGACGTGGGCAGCCGAAAACAACGTGGGGCGCGTCCGAAGCTTCCACGCCTCGTTGACGGGCATGGTTCTGCCCAATGACGACATCCAGGTTCGCCTGCAGCATGTTGCCATGATTGGTGGCCGCAAGATCATCAAGGTCGAGGCCAGCAACAAGGAGACGGAGGAGAAGGTGCTTCTTGCCGAGGCGGAGATCGAGCAGCCGGTGACGGCCTACGTCTTCACTGGACAGGGATCGCAAGAACAGGGAATGGGCATGGAGCTGTACGACAGCAGCCCCGTGGCCAAGGAGGTGTGGGATCGAGCTGACAAGTATCTCCTGGACAACTACGGTAAGTCGTTTGGTTCCCCCCGTGGCCGGTGCGGGCATGGTGGCTAACATGGGTGCAGGCTTCTCCATCACCAACATCGTCAGGAACAACCCCAAGGAGTTCACTGTCCACTTCGGCGGTCCCAAGGGCAAGGCCATCCGGCAGAAGTACATGGACATGAAGTTCGAGACGGTGGCACAGGACGGCACGACCAAGTCGGAGAAGATCTTCAAGGAGATCACGGACAAGACGACGTCGTACACGTACCGGTCGCCGCAGGGTCTACTGTCTGCCACGCAGTTTACGCAACCGGCGTTGACTCTGATGGAGAAGGCCAGCTTCGAGGACATGAAGGCCAAGGGCCTCGTTCCCCGGGACAGCACATTCGCTGGCCACTCGCTGGGCGAGTACTCGGCGCTGGCGGCACTTGCCGACGTGATGCCGATCGAGTCGCTGGTCTCGGTGGTGTTCTACCGAGGCTTGACGATGCAGGTGGCGGTCGAGCGCGATGCGGACGGACGGTCCAACTACTCGATGTGCGCCGTCAACCCCAGCCGCATCTCCAAGTCGTTTGACGAGGAGGCGCTGCGGTTTGTGGTGGGCAACATCGCAGAGAAGACGGGCTGGCTGCTGGAGATTGTCAACTACAACATTGCCAACATGCAGTACGTGTGTGCTGGCGACCTGCGGGCGCTCGACACGCTGGGCGGGGTGATGAACCTCCTGAAGGTGCAGAAGATCGACATTGTGCAGCTCAAGAGGGACATGAGCCCCGAGGACGTCAAGAAGCACCTGGGCGACATCATCGAGGGCTGCGCGAAGCAGACGGAGTCCAAGCCCAAGCCGCTCGAGCTGGAGAGAGGGTTCGCGACGATTCCGCTGCGCGGCATCGACGTGCCGTTCCACTCGACGTTCCTGCGGTCGGGTGTGAAGCCGTTCCGCAGCTTCTTGAACACGCAGATCAAGCAGACGAGTATCGACCCGGCCAAGCTGATCGGGAAGTACATTCCCAACGTGACGGCGCGGCCGTTCGAGCTCACCAAGGAGTACTTCGAGAACGTCTACGCGCTGACGAACTCGCCCAACATCAAAGCCATCCTGCAGAAGTGGGACTCGTACCAGAGCGACGAGGAGGCGTCTGCCGAGACGCCGCCGTCGTCGGATTAAAGAAGGGGGAGGGGAAAGTGAGGGGCTCGGCCAGGGTCGGGGGTGGGGGTTGATGTATCGGCGCACCGGTGTATTCGTAGTTTGATTGCGAGATGGACGGGGCTGTATATGCACATAGAGAGAGAGAGAGAGCTTCGACTGTTTAGACGTTCCCACGGCCGCAGACGGCCAATAGACATTGCGATATCCTGTTGCCTGCCCGCTTTCCGATAGTGAGTGTGTGTGGGGAGTTGTCATTATTACTTAAAAGCCCTTGTATATTGTGGATGAGGGACAAAAGATGGCGTGGCTGATGCATGGCTGACGGTAGCCGGCGGGTGCCGCCGAGATGACGGGTAAGACAGCCTCAAATGCAGCTGAGCAAAGAGGGCAGGCGGGGACACCAAGGGGAGCGTGCCATTCGTGGTCGGTCTCAGGGGGGAAGAGCTGACCATTCATCGTGGCCACAAGTATCGAAGGGCGATTACGATGGAAGAAGAAGAAGAAGTACTTAAGTAAGAGAGGTAGGAACTGCCTCGTCTTCTTTGTACGTCCTCTCTTTCCTCCCCTTCATCTTGTCTACCTACCTACCTACCTAATCTTGGGAGGTACTCGACTTTCGACGACCCTTACCCACCTACTGGCTAACTCCTTATCTCTCTCGGGTCTCCAGAACACTCGAACCCTGACCGCCCGCTCAGGAACTGACTACCAACTGCACGGGCTCGGCTTGGCATCCCTTATCGCCGTCCCATACACGGCGGAACACGCCCGTCTCTTTCTGGAGCGTCGGTTGGCCCTTCTGGAGCCGTAGTCGCCAGTGTTGCCAGTGGCCGCGAGTCGAACCGGCTGCCATCGCACGCGCTAAGCAAAACCCACCGGGCACACACAAGCGGGCGCCGGGCCGGGGAAGAATGGGCAGCATGGCGGCGGCGGCGAACGGGACGGGGACGGGGACGGGGACGGGGCGGCCGGGGCAAAAGCAATTGTTCCTGGGCACCTTCATCCACAGCAAGACGGCCGAGGCGCTGGAGTACCTGGAGGACACGGCGGTGGCGGTGGACGCGACGGGGCGCATCGTGGCCATCGAGGGCCAGTGCGGCAGCCAGCAGGAGGCGGAGAGCAGGATATATCCGCGGCTCGGCTGGGCGGCGGCCGACGACGACGTCGCCGTCGTCGACGCGCGCGGCGCGGGCCGCTTCTTCTTCCCGGGCTTCGTCGACACGCACATCCACGCGCCGCAGTTCCCCAACTCGGGCCTGTTCGGCAAGTCGACGCTGCTGGACTGGCTCAACACGTACACGTTCCCCATGGAGGCGTCGCTGGCGGCGCTGCCCAAGGCGCGGCGCGTCTACGGGCACGCGGTGGCGCGCACGCTCGCGCACGGCACCACGACGGCCGCCTACTACGCCACCATCGACGTGGCGGCGACGAACCTGCTGGCGGACCTGTGCCTCGCGGCCGGCCAGCGCGCCTTCGTCGGCCGCGTCTGCATGGACCGGCTGGGGCCCGACTACTACGTCGACGAGGGCGGGCCCGACGCCGTGCTCGCGCGCACGCGCGCCACCGTCGACCACGTGCGCCGCATCGACCCGGCCTTCGCCCTCGTCGCGCCCATCGTGACGCCGCGCTTCGCCCCCGCCTGCACCGCCGAGACGCTGGCGCGCCTGGGCCGCCTCGCGCGCGACGAGGGTCTCGCCGTGCAGACGCACCTCAGCGAGAACACGGCCGAGGTGGCCCTTGTGCGCGAGCTGTTCCCCGCCGCCGCCGGCTACGCCGACGTCTACGACGCCGCCGGCCTGCTGACGCCGCGCACCGTGCTCGCCCACGCCGTGCACCTGAGCGAGGCCGAGGCCGCCCTGCTGGCGCGCCGCGGCGCCGGCGTCGCCCACTGCCCCTGCTCCAACGCCGCCCTGACGAGCGGCGAGGCCCGCGTGCGCTGGCTGCTCGACCGCGGCGTCGCCGTCGGCCTCGGCACCGACGTGAGCGGCGGCTTCAGCCCCAGCGTGCTCGACGCCGCCCGCCACGCCCTGCTCGTCAGCCGCCACCTCGCCATGCCCTACAACGCCCACGGCGACCCCGCCCGCCCCCCCGCCGCCGTGGCCCCCGCCGACCGCGCCCGCGCCGCCCTCGCCGTCGACGAGGTCCTCCACCTCGCCACCCGCGGCGGCGCCCGCATCCTCGGTCTCGCCCACCGCGTCGGCGCCTTCGAGCTCGGCATGGACTGGGACGCCCAGCTCGTCTCGCTGCACCACGTGCCCGGCGGCGACGGCGGCGACGACGACCATGACGGCAACGGTGACGACGGCGGCGACGTCGTCCGTCCCGACGCCGGCAACGTCTCCCTGTTCGGCTGGGAGACCTGGGAGGAATGCGTGGCCAAGTGGCTGTTCAACGGCGACGACCGGAATACCAAGAAGGTCTGGGTCAAGGGGCGGCTGGTGCACTCCCGCGCCTAGACAAGAAAGACTCCCCCCCTCCCCCAAGCATCATGATAGAGATAGACGGACGGGACGCGGGGCTGGCGAGCCGCCACGCATGCGCTTCGCGGCACCTCCGTGCCGAGGTGAACTACGAAATAGTTGTCATGTACACACACACACACACACACACACGCATATACACACTCAAAAACACAAACACGTAAATAGCGGGACCGCCTTGCGCAGGGATTTCTTGGATCATACAGTGGCATTCATCGTCGGATCGATACCCATCTACCCATCTTTCCTTGAGCGTCCCTTCCAATCGGCTGCCGCTAAAGCAATGCATTAAATATGGTGTCCCGAAGCCTTCCAGGATCACCCTTCATTACGAGTACCTCGAGGGCAATAGAACCCCCAAAATTCCAGGGGCCAAGCCGACGACGCCCTATGTCGCATCAAGTAGGCTCTTCCAGCCTCAAAATTGCTCTGCGGGTATCAAGACCGTAAAATAAAAAACATGCCGTTGAGGAAGAGCCGCCCTCCTGGAACCTCATCCTGCAGACACCAACGCCTGGATTTTAAGCAGATCCACTGTGCCGACCATCCGTCGCAGGACCACTCCACCACTTCGAGATGGCTGTGGCCGATCCACGTCTGGTCATGCCATCTAGTTGGCGTTGCCACTGGCCCTCAGTAGATCGTAGAGCGTTTGGTCATCGCCCCCGGCATAACCTTGGCCATAGTTGTCAAAGGTTCGATGGCCTGGGTATGAGCCCGCTTGAGCCGTTGCCTCTGCATTGCCGTAATTGTTGTGCGTTTTAGCACTGCCGCTATAGCCGCCGGCGCCGGCACCGCCATTGTTGGCCGCCGCGAGACCGTACCATTTCTGGTTCTGTTGCTGGTTGGCCGCAGTTGGTTGCTGCGACGGGTAGGATCCGTACGCCGCCGACTGCGACTGATGACCGTACGACGCTTGCGTGCTCTGCCGCGTCGATGGGCGCCCACCGCCATACGTGTTGGGCGGGGGCGTCTGGCTCGTGTCCGTGTTGTAAGTATGCGCCGGGGCGCTCGATTGAGAACCCGCAGGTTGCACCGCCCAATGGGCGTGGTTGCCGTTTGTTGACGATGCATACCCACTGGCGTCAGTAAGGGCATGGTGCAGAGACTCGGCCGCCGTGCTGCGGGAATAGTCAAAAGACGGTGCTGTGTACGACGTTGACGGGGCCTGCGTTCGATACGTGTTCGAGTCATACGGAATCCGAGACGAGGAATCACCCGCCGTCGTCGCACTGGAATACTGGTTGCCGGCGCCGGCATTGTAATGAGCGAACGAGTCGTACGTAGGTGCCGAGCTCGCCGTTGGCGTGGCCGAGGCATACGGCGGGAGTTGTGGTGGTGGAACCGCCGTCTGGGCGACGGGCGTACGGCTTTGAGACCGTTGTCCTTGCCTGGATTGCGTCCGGGGGTTGGGCTTTTTGGCAGTGCTTTGGTACGGCGAGCGGTTCATAACCGACGACTGGGGCGCCTGGCGTTGACTCGCAGCCTGAGCCAGCGTCACAGCCGCTTGCATCGTATCTGCAGCCTGTGCGTCAACACTACCTCCCGAGGCGCGCGATCTGGGCCGCTGCTGAGGAGCCGGCGGTTGCGCCGCGGCCGACAAGTTTGCACTGCGTGGAGCGGGCGCCGGTGGGGACTGGGACGCCTGCTGGTTCCAGCCCTGCGTTGATCTCCGCTGCGTCGGATTGCCTGGCTCGGCACGCGGCGCACTAGGGCCCGACGGTAGGCTGCGCCGGTTGCCGTGTCTCGCTGCCGCCGTCATGTTCCTCGCGGCGGGCTGGCTTTGGGCTTGCGCAGCCGGCTGCGTATACCCCGAGCCCTGCTGAGTCGACACAGCCGACGGTGTGGCAGAGGGAAATGTCAAGGACGGGGCAGCTTGTGACGTTTCCCAGTGAAACTGGTTCGGCGGGAACGTCAAGTTGGCGATGGCTTGGTTGGCATGGCGTGCCGTTTCTGACGTAGCCATGTTTGCGTAAGTCGTCTCGGGTGCCTGCGTGGTATAGGTCACCTCCGGAGGCTGCGGAGACGAGTACGATCTCGCCTGAGCCTGTGCTACCGACTGCTCGATGGGCCCGGACAAGATGTTTGGGTCAGGTACAAACTCATCATTGTCGACATCCACCATCGACGCTTGGCTGGACCGGGTCCTGTGAGCAGGAGCAGCTGCCTTTGCCGGCGCCGCTTGGGCAATCTCGTTTGTACGAGGAGCGTGGGTTGCCTGCGCCGGTGCAGCCTCGTCCATATGAGGAGTGTCGGCTGCGTGTGACGGTGCAGCTTGGGCAGTATTGCCCTCATGATGAGCGTGAGCTGCCTGTGCTGTGGCAACTTGGGCGGCCTGGGCCACATGGGCGGCATGAGCTGCTTGAGCTGCCTGGATGACCTCGTCAGCCTGGGAGGCGGGAAGCGAGGTGTGAGGGGGCTGTACAGCTGGTACAGGCGGCTCAGCCTGCTCAGCCTGGCCTTCCTGCTCCCCTACCACCGAGTCATCCGCATCTTCTTCCTCATCGGCCACATCGACCTTTTCCGATTTCCGGCGAGGTTTGGGAGCAAGGTAGACGCAGGTTTCCCCGGCCTTTTGGCAGACAGAGCACTCAGGATGCTCTTTGGTGCACTGCCCAGCGGGTTAGGCGCACTCTGAACAGACCTCGGGTGAAACGGCAACTTGCCTGAACCTTCTTCTTCCTGCAATTATCGCACCTGGTTGGTATTACGTTAGTGGACAGTCTGGCCCAGAACTGGTGCTAGGGAGCATCCTTACTTTCCGCGAGTCTTTCGCTGTCTCGGCAGCCGCTCCAATGTCGAAACGGTAGTCGCCATGCCACCATTTTCCGGTGCAGGGGCCTCGCTCGCAGCGGTTGTCAGCGTGTTCGTAGGTTCGGTATCTGCCTTCTTCTTGCGCGGTGCCTTCTTCTTGCTGGGTGTATCACTTGTTGCTGGCGTGGATTCCGTGGACGGGGCGGCGGCAGCTTGCACAGGGGTACTTTGCTGTGCAGTGGTAGAGTCGGCAGACGCAGCCTGATTCTTCTCTCCGGGGTGGACGATTCTCAGCCGTTCCGCGCCGTACTTAGCAAGCATATCAAGGGAAAGCTCTTGAAGATGCGGGGCCTGGTTGGCGAAGATATCCATCTGTTCTGTGGACAGGGTTGCGGGGTCGACCCCTCGGCCATTCAAGAGATCCTCCGCCACGCGCTTGCGCCTAGCAGCCTCGGCTTGCGAAACAATCAAAGGAGCAGGAGCAGCTGGCTGGGAAGCCGGTACAGTCGCTGTCGGCTCATGAGACGGGGTCGCAGTGTTGTCCTCGTTGGTCGGGTCTTCACTGCCGTCCTCGGCGGCAGCGGCAGCCTTGCTTTTCCTTTTGGGTTTCTTCTTCCGCCCGCCCTCTTCGCCTTCGGCAGGTGGCGGTCTCTTGGCCTTGGCCGACTTGTTGGCTACATGGTTCCCGTTCATGATGGGGGGAGGAGGCACAGGGGTGAGGCGATCTGCCAGCTCGCCCACTGATTTGTGCAAAGGGATGTGATCGTACTTGACGACGATGGCTTTGGCAGACTTGGCAAACTCGATCGAGACGCTGCCCCGGCAGTCAAAAGCCGGGCGCGACATGTTGATGGGGTCCTGGCCTACCGAGGCGTGGAAGGCAGCTATGGGCGGCCTGTCGGGGTTCTTTCCCTGCTGGCGAAGCCAGGCTTGCAGTGAGTGTTTGCACTGGTAGGTGAAGACCCAGCCTTGGGCGCCTCGAGACACCTGTCGCACATTCCAAGCGCTTCCATCGGCCGAGGCGATTGTGTCGGCGATATGCTTCGCCACGAGTCGCTGAAGGGCCGGATCGTCGGTGGGCTGGTTCACGACTGCCTCGGAGGCGTTGACAGCGCGTGTGGAGGGGGGCTGCAACTGGAGCACCGGATCCCCCGCTTCGTGCTCGACGGGGATGCTGAACACGGTGTTGTAGCGGAACTCGAAGGCCGTGGTGATGAACTCGGCACGCGTGTCGCTGGACTTAGAGGCGACGAGACTGCGCAGCTGGTTCTGCAGGTCCTCGGCATCGCCGCAGATGCGGTTCCTTGCTGGCGCATCCCCCATGGCCTCCATTTTCACTGATGAAGACGGACGGGAGCATGGGGTTTCACCTGATGGGAATCGCACCGCGTCGACGGGCCGTAGACCCTGTGGGCGCTGGCCGACGCGCGGAACGGGTAGGTAAGAACAATTATTGGGAAGGCGTCGCGATTTGAGAAGCTGCAGGCGCATGGGATGGAGTGGAGGAAAGAACCACCATCACTGTCCCCACCTTTTGAGTGCAAGTACCCGTACTGGAGCCTGCCAAAGGTCAGGGTACTTAGGTACTTTACTAAGGTAGTGACATGGGATCCCATCCATAGGTGACCGGTTGCCTGGGCTGCCTGCCACTAAAAGAGCTGCTAGGAATACCAGGACTGCTCTGCATACATGGCCACGGATATTGCAATGTACCTAATGTACATATAAAATGCTTGTATGTTGTATGGTATGGATGTATGTAGTTATGTTAATATGTATTTGAGTAGCTCCTTGATGCGGTGCAGCCTACAGGTACAGTGTGAGATACATGGTGAACGGGGATACATTCATAGAGACAGGACCTGCCACCAACAGGTCCCCTACCTTTTCCATATAAGGTGGTTGCATGCCTCCCTCTTTCATCTTCTTTCTGGCCTTACGGCAGGCACACCCCCATCCAGGTAATGGGCTGTGACTGCCTGGGTTGCAGGGACGTCGTGATGTTTGCCAATGCCAGGTGCATGCATAGGTTGCCTAGTACTAAGATTAGGTGCCATGGACTTAGATTCCAGAACTGGGCGGTATACGGTTTCGTTACCTCGGATGTAGAATGAGCAACCATCAGCTTCATTAGAGTATTGCGCCAGCTACAGATTCATATGCCTGCCGCAAGTGGCATTATCACCACAACCTGTAGGTGCCAAGCGATGTCCACACCCTCAACCCTGGGCTCAGGCCACCATGGGTTTTGCATCGGTCCCTGTAAGAAGCAAAAGGGGCGCTCTATACCAGCAGAAGGCAACCACCCGTTCAGCTTCACCTAGTTGCCCTCCGCCCACTGTTCAAGTTTCTCAACCAGATCAGCTTTCCTCAGCCCCTTTGTCTCGATATCACGGCTTGCTAAGGCTTCCCTCAACTCGGCCACCTTCAATTTTGCTACGTCTCCCGAGTTGATCATGTTTCTGAGTGTCGCGTCGTTCAGAGGGGCGTCATTAGACGGACTCGGCTTGGCCCTCTTTTTCGCCGGGGGAGGCGCTTCATCATCTTGAGCATCCAGCTCTCGCTTGATGGCTGCTTGCTGTGAAAGTTGTGCCGACACCTCGTCTGCCAGCTGTGCCCAGTCCTCAATGTAACCCCCGGCCCGCTTTCCGATGGCTTTGTTCTTAGGGACTGTCGCATCTTCAGCCTTTTCGGGTACCTCCTCCTCCAGCGCCAACGCCTGGAGGATCTTGTAGTGCCACTGCAGCGCCGGGTTGGGGTACTTCGCCGGATCATAGGAGCCTCCTGGCAGCTGCAGTTGTCGGACAAGTGTGTTCATCTTGTCTGTCAATTGGCCGGTCGTCCGCACCAGCTGGGCCTCGGGTACAGCCCGAACATCATCGGCGAATGGAATCGGACAGAGCCAAAGGCCGGCGGGCAGATACGATGTCCCCGAAGCTTCATCAGACTGGCTCTTCGACGGGACGATCGCGACCAGCTGGGGATTGGCGTTTGCGCGGGCCATGTGCCATGCAATACCTATCTTCTTCGACTTCAACAACTTGAGCCACAGGGCCGAGAAGACGCGTGTGGAGCCCACAAACCCCTCTTCGCTGGGGTAAATGAAGGTGGACTTGCTGATGGACATCCAAAACTGGAGCAAGGAGCGCTTCTTGAAGCCGATGATTCGGATGACTGGTTTGCCAAAGTCCTTAATACCCTGCTGTTCTTCCTTGCTGAAGTAGACGTACTCGCCACCGAACTTATAGGCCTTCTTGAGCTCTCCGGCCTCGACCGTTCGCGCGCTGTCTTCGGCGATCCGGCTCGTCGTCCCCACGGCGATTTGCGCTTTTTCGCCTTCAAGCCAGACATAACAATCTCGGGCAGGCTTCTGCTTGTGGATTACGTTGTAGCCTTTGACCGAAATCACGAGACCGGGCCCGATCTCAAAGTCGCGGTTGGAAAATAGCGCACGCTTGGGTGTCTTTTTGGAATTGACGTTGGTGATGAGCTCTTTCAAGAGCGGCGGTCCTCCTTTCTTCGATTTGGAGATAAGTACGCTGTCGGGATCGGTGAGCTCGGCCGCCGCGTCGCGTATCCGTACGTCCTGCGGCGCGTCAGTACAGAACGGCAAGGCACTTGGTGCCAATGGCAGGCAGCACTTACGTCCCAGAACTTTTTCAGGTCAAACTGTGCATCGCCACGCAGGATGGGGAAGATGTTGATGAAGATGCGCATATCGAACAGGTCCTTGGCTCGAACGGTTGCAGCCTCGTCAAGAGACTTGTTGCCGTTGTGTGGGTTATCATTGTCCGTCACAATAAACAGCCTCCGGGAGCCAAAGTTTGGCGCCTTCATGGTCATGATTTGATTGGCGCAGAAGAAGACATCCTTGATAGACACTGGTTCGTCCGAGGGGGTAAGGATTTCTTCGGTGTCCTCTTCGTCCTCGACAAGTCTCTTGAGCTCCTTGACATCCTCGGCGGCGGGAACGTCAAGCGGTACATAAACGTAGCAGTGCGGATACTCCTGGCTACTGGGCCGGCCTTCCTCGTCAAGGAACCGCGTCTTCTGGGTGTTGTATAAGAGGATGCCGACCATGTCCTTGGGGTTGGAGATGATGCGCTGCTGGATGATTTGGTAGGCGCATTTCAAGGCGGCGGTGACACCACTGTCCTTGTCGGCCTTCCTGTCATCTGAAGCAGGAGGCCGCTGCAGCATGGAAGCGCTCACGTCGATAGCAAAAAGCAGCGCATCCTTCTGGGCTCTGTAGGACTGCGGGTTGGGTGGTCAGCTGGGACCGCCCGGCAAGAAAAGGACCAAAGCCATGGTTTCTTACAAACTCATCAAGCTCCTCCTCTTCCTCCTGGTCCTCGCCGTCCCGGTTGTGATAACTCCCCTGCTCGGCCATGGTATAGCAGTGGGGACGCCTACGATGACGTCGGGGCTGTATTCCGAGAGAGTGCCAATTGTGCTTGAAAAAGTAGAATCGGGGGTGCGTTAGATGCGGACAACTGGAAAGCAGGGGGATCAGTCGCTTTTTGTTTAGCAGTCTGCGATGGACAACCCACAGTCAATCCTGGAGACGGATGCCATGAAAGTCATTGGAACCTCAGAGGCGGAGGTCGATGTGGATGCAGACGCCAGGCAACCGCGTCGTGCCTAATTCAGTAAGAGCTGGCTGGCCAGGCTGCACGCGAAAGCACGTGCAGCCAGCCTGAAACAGGTAGTTTTTCGTGTTCGTCTTTTGTATGTAGTACAACCGGTACAGCGGGCACTCATCAAACATGCAAACTGGAAGCAGCCTCACGAATAGCTGGCATTAATACACTGGCATAAGTACATCGTGTATAAGAGGCGTGTAGCCAGATTAATACACCTGGCCAACTTCGAACTTCCGTATGAGAGATATGTAGGTAAGATCTGCCTCGTATTATCTCCAGGGCCGAGCCGCAGGCGACGCCAAAGTACATACGAAATGAATAAATACATCGTCATCCATGCCTTCCCAATCCCAATTGGATGAACAACTGCCCGTAAGGAGCTTGGGCCACACAGAATGGCCTCTGTCCAATGAGCCCCAGGCTGTTTGGCAGCAGCGGAAGCCCATCGGGTGTACCTACGGAAAGTGCCCCGCGGGATCCCCATGTGCCTGACCGATCGGGGTGTCGGTGTTTGCGGGAGCTAGAAGTGTCCGTTGCCGATTGATGGGCCGATTGATTGTTGCCATCATCGACTGCCACTTTTCCCTCCCACGCTTCAATTCCGGCCTCGCCATTTGCACACGCGTTCTCTTCCCTTCGGAGACGAATTGGGCAGCCTTGTATTATCTGTCAACACCGGCGGCACTCACAGCGCAATCGCGATCTCGGAAAGGACACCACGACAACATGTCTTTACGGCACTCCGTGGGACAGCTCTCCAAAAGAGCGTCCCAAGCGACGAAGATACACGCCGCGGCCCCGGCTCTGCAGACACTCCGGAGCAAAACAAATCTGCACGCCCGAGGCTTTGCGACGCCGGTACCTCCGGTCACTCAAAATGCCGCCGGGTCCAAAGGCCCAACTGCTATGGTGTTCATGAATATGGGCGGCCCCTCCACCACGGACGAGGTTCACGACTTTCTGAGCCGCCTGTTTGTACGCCGCCTTGCCTTCGTATTGCCGCGCGCGCGCGCGCGTGTGTGTTCTGTACTGACTTTGGCGACAGGCCGATGCCGACCTCATCCCCCTGGGCCCCCTACAGAACTATCTCGGGCCCTTCATCGCGAAACGAAGAACGCCCAAGATCCAGAAACAGTATGCTGAAATCGGAGGAGGCTCGCCCATCCGCAAGTGGTCCGAGTACCAGAGCGCCGAGATGTGCAAACTTCTCGACAAGATATCCCCCGAGACGGCGCCGCATAAGCCATACGTCGCCTTCCGCTACGCAGACCCCCTGACGGAAGAAATGTACCACAAGCTTTTCGCTGACGGCTTCGGCAATGGCAAGGGCGGCCGGGCCGTTGCTTTTACTCAATACCCTCAGTACTCGTGCTCCACCACGGGCAGCAGTCTGAACGAGCTGTGGAAATGGCGCCAGCGGTTAGAAGGCAAGCTGACCTCGGGCGCCATTCAATGGAGCGTCATCGACCGCTGGCCGGCGCACTCGGGACTCGTGGAGACATTCGCCCGCAACATCGAGGCCAAGCTTGCCGAGTACCCTGAAGACAGGCGCGACCAGGTTGTCCTGATGTTCTCGGCGCACAGCCTGCCCATGACGGTAGTCAACAGAGGTTGGTTATATGTGCACCCACGGTTGTGCGGGGCGGCCCGATTGCTAATTTAGGTTCCAGGCGACCCCTACCCGGCGGAAGTCGCAGCCACCGTGTACGCCGTCATGCAGCGTCTGAAGTTCTCCAACCCTTACCGGCTGTGCTGGCAGTCGCAGGTGGGCCCGCAGCCGTGGCTGGGCCCTCAGACGTCGGAGTCGGTGGAGGAATACATCAAGAAGGGCCAGAAAGACCTGGTACTGATTCCCATTGCTTTCACGTCGGACCACATCGAGACGCTCTACGAGCTCGACAACGAGATCATCGGCGAGTCGGGCCACGCGGACACGGTCAAGCGCGTGGAGAGCCTGAACGGCAACCCCATCTTCATCGAGGCGCTGGCCGACATTGCCAAGAAGCACCTGGACAGCGGCGTGGCGTGTTCCTTGCAGATGGGCCTCAGGTGCCCGGGATGCAAGAGCCAGCGATGTGCCGAGTCGAAGAAGTTTTTTGCTGGGGAGGAGCATGCCGTGGCAGTGTAATTCATCAGGTAGTGGAACCACTTGATTTTCCCCTGCCCGCAGTAGATTTGGTGCGTGTTTCAAAGCCAGACGGCAAGGCACGCAGACTCGCAAGCGTGCCAATGGAAGTTCCGGCGGCACCTGAATAGAAGCCGAGGTTCACACCGGTGCCGCCGCAGCCAGGTATCCCTCCCCTTTTTCGCCGTTGGACGGTTAGGTTGAAATGATGCGCGCCGGAAGCATGGGCTGGGGAGGGGGGGCGATGCGACCGGCAGTGCTGGGCGGGCGAATCGTGGGCTTTCCATCCATAAAGGCCATTCTCCCTCTGGGCCGTCGTGAAACTCAATCCCACGGGGAAGGGAGCCGATTGCTCAAGGTTAGGTAGGAGGTTGTTAGCGTCCCACGGTACGGCTTCCCGACCACCGCGCGTTTCCCGTGCTACCTACCTATTCTTGCCATGTAGGGCGGCGTTGCACGCGGCGAAGGTTGCCGTAGGCCGGTAGCCGCCTTGCATGAAAAGGGCAGACGGGGCTGCCTGCCGCGCTCCCGGGCACACGGGGCGGGTTTGCTCAAGCATTCGACGATCGAAAGTCCCATGGTCTCGACATAGGTAGGTTGTTCAGGGGGGGAAGCCAAGTTTGGCTGACATTGCCGGTTTCCTCTGGTCCCAACAAGCAAACGGAGAAGGCATATGGGATGACTTGTGGCTGACATCCCCATGGCCCCAATTCTAAGCTAGTGCCGGAAACACATTTGGAGCTGACCCCCACTAACCTCCAGCGCCCAATCCCACAGCTTCGGGATTTCGTGCCCGCGTCATCGATGTTTTGTTGATTCAGTAAGCATTACCGGTGCATTAGCCCTCCCCCCGCCAATAACGTTTCAAGACATCACCTTAGGTACATACTTACATATTCAGCTCGAGCTTGAGCAAGGTACTAACCCCACGAGGTACGGCGATGATGAACCATGGGACCATTTGCGATTGGAGGCAACGCGCACAAATGCCCGCTAGCCGCTGCTGCCAGAAGAAGGGCACTTTGATTCCCTTTGAGGGAGGGGGGGCCCATCAAGCATCAAGCATCCATTATTCTCACTCCGGATGGGAGGGAAAACGCTGCCGGTTTACCTGCCACGCTGCCACGTTTCCGGGCAAGCTACTAAATCGGCTGTGCGAAACAAGGATGGACGTGGGAGCTTTTGCGTCGGCTGTTCCCTTGCCCGTCCGGTTCTTGGATCTTTGAGACGACGGCTGCGAGCCTATGAGATTAGTCGAGGTACCGCACAGATCGACGCTCCCCCATCCTCCAGACATCCATCCATCCCTGCACAGGCGGGCCATTAGAGAGATACGACACGGGCTACGTCCGGTTCCAAGTACTACTGACCTTCCCTCCTTGGATAAGCAGGCAAAAAAGGAAGAAATGGATGGTGCCTCGCATGGGATTCATTACGCCTACACTGGTCGCCCATGTCCTTCCAGCTCCCTGGGCGAGACCAGCCCTGCCAAAGCGTGGGCCGCGCGGGCTTGGTAATCACGGTCCCTTTCCACCCTCTCTCTCTCTCTCTCTCTCTTCCATGGATGTTTCGGCCCCTTCTCTCCTTTGGGCCCCCGGACTTCCAGATCTTCCATTTCTTCCTCCTCGAGACTCCCCGGACTCCCATCATCCTCTCTCTCCCACCCCTCACCCCCCTCCCCCTCCGCGTCTGTAGATCTCCGCTCGTGTCCATATCGTGCATACTTCCTTGGGGCATCCATTTTCCCGGCCCACCTCCAACGCACCCACGGCCACCCACCGCGCGCCAACTCACCGGACGGCCTAACGCTAGCTTGGCCAGGTAGAGCTGTTGCTGTACATCCATATCATTACCCGTTTGGGGAGGGGCTGATTGGAAATACATTTAGAAAGTAAGAAAGTCGGGTCTGGCAGCTTTGTTGTACCTGCCCCTCCTGCGATCCTCTTATCTCGAACCTCGGAACCCGCCCCCCCAAGGCCGTCGTCGTCCGTCCCTTCGACCGCTCCGACTATCTCTTCCCCTTGTTTCTCAAACGTGGACAGCTACCGCCGGGGCATGGGAACCAAGCCGGCGACGAGTTGCTACATGAACTATCCTGCCCACGCGTAGCAGCAGCAGCAGCAGCCGGACCACGCTTGTGCTCTCCGGGTCCTCTGTGTCCCTCGCACCCCTGGTTCTGTACTCCAGTACACCAGGTAGACTGTCCAGTCACTGTCGCGGCTTTGAGGATACTCGCGTCACCCTGTGGCCGGCCAGGAAAGCAACCCTCGTGCGCCGCCATGGCGAACCACCGGCGCCAAGGCAAGGGCATAGCCAGCGAGATCACCATGATCGACAACGAGGCCAACGGGGAAGCATCTCCGCTCATCGGCGCGGGCGCCGGACCGGACGCGGCCTCCGCTGGCCATGACGGAAGAGAGAGTTGGGCGTCGGACGATTTCTTGGGACTGCCATGGTATAAGCGGCCCTCGGTATGTTTTCCCGCTGTCCGGACTTCCCGCCGGTCCGTCGCCGCCGTCTCACTGAAACCGCCCAGGTATACTGGCTTCTCGGGCCGTATTTTCTCTTCACCCTCGCCTTCGGGGGCGTCATCGTGCCGAAACTCAACCTGTAAGTTCGGCGGTTGCTGGGCGACCATGGCGACGGGGGGAGGCACTGACACGCAACGCGCCGCAGCATCGTCGATCTGGTCTGTCGCGGTTACATGGCGGACCAAGAAGTCCTGGATCCCACTTTCACCTTCGCTCCCGTGGTGCCGGGCGGAGACAACCCGCAATGCCGGATCCCCGCGGTGCAGCGCAACGTGGCGACCTTCACCCTCATGGCGAGCGTCCTGACGGGCGCCTTGAGCGCCCTCGTTGCGCCCAAGCTGGGCTCGCTCTCGGACCGCTACGGCCGCACCAGCCTGCTCACGGTTGCGTCCTGCGGCGGCGTGGTAAACGAGATCATCACCATCTTCGCTGCCAAGTATCCCGACCTCGTTGACTACCACTGGCTGCTCGCCGGCGCCTTCTTCGACGGCATAACCGGGTCCATCACGGCCGGCAGCATCCTGGCCTCTTCCTACACCAGCGACTGCTCCCCGCCGTCGAAACGCGGTGTTCGCATGGGTTACATGCACGCCTGTTTCTTCACCGGCCTGGCCTTTGGCCCGCTCATGGCCGGCTATCTCGTCAAGTGGACGGGCACGCTGTTGTCCATGTTTTACGTGGCGCTGGGGTGCCACATCTTCTTCATCCTCTTCATATTCTTCATCACCCCCGAGTCCCTGTCCAAGAAGCGCCAGCTGCTTGCGCGGCAGAAGCACCAGAAGGACAAGGAGGTCCTTGCCGAATCAATCCAGGCTCGCTTGCAAGGGACCGTGGCCCGCACGCTCCCTGCCTGGGTGTCCAGACTGGTCAGCGCAAACCCCCTGGAGCCTCTCAGGATCCTCGTCCCGGGCGGGCCTCACCACAAGCGCCTCCGGCGGAACATGGTGCTGCTGGCCTTGATGGACGCCATCATCATTTCCGTCGCCATGGGCTCGGGCGCCGTCACGATCCTCTACGTGGAGTACATCTTCAACTGGGACGTCCTGGACACGTCGCGTTTCGTGTCGTTTATGAGCTTCACCCGCGTCACCGTGCTGCTCGGTCTTTTCCCCCTCGTGAACTACATCTTCCGCATCCGGCCGTTGCAGCGCCAGCGCCGGGAGAGCGGCCGCCCAACGGTCGAGTCCAACGCGGGCATGGACGAGCTGGACGTCTGGATGCTCCGGGTCGCGCTGGTGTCGGACGTCTGCGGCACCGTCGGCTACATCTTCAGCCGCAGCCCCCAGCTCTTCGTCTTCTCGAGCGTCGTCAGCTCCGTCGGCGGCCTGGGCGGCGCCGTGATCCAGAGCGCCATCACCAAGCACGTGCCGGCTGAGCGCGTCGGCTCCCTGCTGGGCGCCCTGGGCCTGCTCCACGCCCTCGGCCGCGTGCTGGCGCCCATGCTGTTCAACGGCATCTACGCCGCCACTGTGGACACGTTCCCGCAGGCCTTCTTCGTCATGCTCGTCTCGCTGTTTGGCCTGGCCTTGTTTGGCAGTCTTTTCATCCGCCCCCACCGTACGTTGTCGTCCCTGTTCCTGTTTCGGAACATCATCCAGTGCTAACCGCCCTCCAGTGTTCCTCCAAGAGGATGGCTACGTCGCCGTGCCCCCCGAAGAATCATTCGGTATTGGTTTTGGGAGGGACGAGGAAATAGTAGCCGAGGCCGAAATCGCGACCGAGGCTTTCCCGAGGGTGTGAAGCTTCGCCGCCGCCTTGACGATTACATAACGATTTTTTTTTTTTTTTAGAATATTTTAGCGGACATTGTGTTGCGGACTGTCTGCGAAGACTACATATATACGAGCTTACATTTTTGGGTACTTCTATACACGGTTCTACCGGTCCCATCGGAAGGGCGATGGAATGGGGGCGGCGCGTACACCTGGCGCATACGGTCCGGCGGCGCGGTCGGACAAGACCCCGAGGCCCTCTAGACACGGGGGTATTATTTCGAGAAAGCGTTGACGACGAACAAGCCGTCCGCAGTGGCGTCAGAGTTAAACGAGCATTTGATGTCTATATACCATAGAGCTGACACGCAGCAGACGCTGATGCCCACCTCTCCTAACGCACGCGGTAGCCACGCCGAGCGCTCTGTCTGCTTCGCCGACCCACACTCAAGGCAAAGAAAGGGCAACAGCCCCGCTGTCCTGTCCTCATGTAGCACTAGTATGGTTCGTTCTGTTGGACTGACAGTATGGTCCTCCTCTCCGGTGGGCACAGTACCACGGGGGGTCAATATAGGGTCTGTCATGGGCGGTCCCGAGTTTTCTGGGCGTCTTGATTTCTCGGAGGGAGGGTTCTGTCTTTCGACGAGTCGCGGTCACCAAGGCAAAGAAAGGGCAGTCATGAAAACGTAATGTGGTATCCTTTTTGAAATTAGAGATTACTTTAAACATCCTATTCCGTATTAGCTACCAGGGGGGCGTCAAAACCCCACCAGTAGACAAGAAGAAGAAGAAAACCAGGCGCTTTCGCTTCAAAAAATCGGAAACATCATCCAACCAAGCCGTAGCCTTTTTACGCCGCGCCGGGGTATATCGCCGTCGAATTCGTAATGTAGAGGGACAGGGCGCCGGGGCCGCCGCAGAAGGTCTGCTGGTTGCCGCCGCAGCGGTTGGCGCAGGCGCTGCTCGTCCGGTTGGGGGCCAGGGGGCTGAGGGTGTTGGCGGCCCAGCACTCGCGGCTGTACTCGAGGCCGGCGTAGCGGTAGCCGCGGGCGGCCGCCCACTCGAGGCACTGGGACACCGTGAGGGTGTCGTTGGCGTAGAAGCCGCCGCCGCCGAGGGCGCGGCCGTTGGGCGGCTCGCCGACGCAGTTGTAGTAGGCGTAGTTGGCGTCGCCCGCGACCGTCTGGGGCGGGCCGCGCAGCTTGCCCGGCGCCGCCGAGTAGTAGAGCGACAGCCTCCCGCCGTCGCCGCAGACCTGGTCCCGGTTGCCGCCGCAGGCCATCCGGCAGGCGCCGCCGGCGCCGCCGTCGCCCCCCGCCGTCTTCTCCGAGTCCGCGCTGAGGGTCGCGCCGCAGTAGCACTCCCGCCCGTACTCGACGCCAAAGTACGCGTACGCCGTGCAGTTCGCGGCGCAGGACTCGAGCGTCATGCCGGCGTAGTTGAAGGACTTGGACGACAACGCGCGGCCGTTGGTGGCCTCCGTGTAGCAGCCCTGGTAGGCGTACCCCGACACCGTCGGCACGCTGGCGCCGGAGCTGGTCGGGGTTGTCGATGAGACGACCTTGGTGCTCGAAGAGGTCGTGACAGCGGCCGAGGACGTTGTGGTCTTGGCAGCCGAAGAAGTAGTGGAGGATGTCGAGGAAGACTCTACAGAGGAGGTAGAGCTGGTCGCAGCCGAAGAAGTGGTGGAGGACGCCGAAGAAGTGGTGGAGGACGCCGAAGAAGTGGTGGAGGACACCGAGGAAGTGGTGGAGGACGCCGAGGAAGACGTTACAGAGGCAGCAGAGCTGGTGCTCGAGGCAGACGACGACTTTGAGGAAGCAGTCGCAGAGGAAGAAGTAGTGGCAGATGAGGTCGACGCAGTCGAGCTCGCCGAAACCGATGACCCGGATGAAGCCGAGCTTGTCTTCGAGGCTGAAGTAGAAGTTGAGCTGGGGTTCAAGGCCGAGCTGCTACCCGAGGCCAAGCTACTGGTCGACGACGAGGAGGCAGAGCCGGTCTCGCTGGAAGCAGATGCCGATGTGATGGAGGCCGAGCTGCTGGTCAAGGCCGAGCTGCTGGTCGAGGCAGAGCTGCTGGTCGAGGCCGAGCTGCTGGTCGAGGCCGAGCTGCTGGTCGAAGCCGAGAGGCTAGCCGAGGATGTAGACGTAGGCATGTTCGTGCTGGATGCGGAGGAGGATGAGCTGGACGGGGCGAGAGTGTAGAGGTTGAGACGGTTTCCAGCTCCGCAGTACTGCAGCTTGTTGCCAGCGCACAGCATGTTGCAGTCGTCTTCCTTCGCCGCGACACTGCCGGTGTTCTGGGCGGTACCACAGTAGCACTCCCGGCCCTGCGAGCACGTATTAGCAAAAAAGAAAAAAAAATCTGCCGCATCAAGGGAAACGACTGAGAGCCTTACATATTCAACACCCATCATGGCGTAGTCGGCGCAGAAGGAAGCGCACATGTCCACGGTCAGGCTATCGTTGGCGAAGGTCTGCTGCGACAAGGCCCGCATGCCGGTGGCCTCGGTCACGCAGCCCGCGTAGGCGAAGACGCCGGCGCGCTGGACCACGAGGGGCCCGGTCTGCGTGGGAGCGGCGGACGTCGAAGTCGTGGTCGTGGTCGTGGCTGTGGAAGAAGTCGAAACACTGGTAGCTGCCGCCGACGACGTGGCCGAGGACGCAGCCGAAGATGCGACCGACGACGTCGCCGACAACTTCGCCGACGACGTGCTAGATGCGCCCGCGGACCCGGCGAGGTCGGCAAGCGTCTGGTTGAAGGCGAACATGGTAAGACGGTTGCCGGCGCCGCAGGCCTGGCTGGAGTTTCCAGCACACGGCATGTTGCAGTCGGTCTGGGCGATGCCCGTCATGGTGCTCCCCTCGTTGAGGCTGTTGCCGCAGTAGCACTCGCGGCCGTACTCGGCCCCGAAATACTTGAACGCCTTGCAGAACGTCATGCACGAATCGAGGCTCGTAGTGTCGACGGCGCGGTTGTCGCCCGTCAAGGCCCGGCCCTGCTTGGCCTCGGAGAAGCAACCGGCGTAAGAAAAGTTGCCGACGGATGAGGGGGTTACGAGCGGCTTGGCAGGGGTGGCTTCCTGCCCGCCGCCGCCGCCGCCGCCGCCATTCGCGTTTCCGCCGTCGACGTAGGGCAAGGCATCCGAGGTTGAAAAGACGGTGATGAAGGGGCCGCCGACGTGGAGCTCACCGTTGCCACCGCAAACCTGGTTGACGTCTCCTGTACATGGGTAGTTGCAATCGGCATCCTTGGTGAATAGCTTGGGCAGCATGTTTCCGCTGTAGAAGATGGTTGTCAGTGAATGTGACTCTCAAGTGGAAGGGGAAAGGGGGTTTCGCCAAAAGCGTTAGTCGCCACTTCGCTCGTAGGAATACGTACCACCAACACTCGGAGTTGTATTGTGTGCCTGCAATGGCATACTTGCCGTCTGCACACGCCTTGATACAGGCACCGTTGGTGTTATCCTTGTTGCCGCCCCATTGCATCTTGGGAAGCTGGCGCCCCGGGTTGTTCTCGCGGGCGCAGCCTGTGTATTGGAATTGAGAGGAGCCGTCTCCGGACGTGGGCCCGTACTGCTGCGTGACAGCATTGCAGGCAAATCGGATGAACTGCTTGCCGAGGACGGGATCGCCAGTGTTGATAGTCCACGTAGCACTGCCCTGGTAGGCGGGCATGTTTACCTGCGACTTGGGAACGGAGCAGTACAGGTCGGCGGTTTGGCTCTCGCCCGCTGCCAGGGTAGTGCCCTCGGCGAGGTCAACATTGTTGGCCGCTCCGACGATGCCGCTGACTCCGTAGGGCGGCTTCGAGACGGTGATGGAAAGTCGGGCGGCGTTCGGCCCGCCAACATTGGTCAGACGCAGCTTGCGAGTCACCGTCGTGCCCTGGACAACATCGCCGAAATCAAAGTCAACGCCGCTGGTGTAGTCGACCCAGCTCTTGCCATCGATGCTCTGGAACTCAATCTTGACTTTCGGGGTTGTGCTCGATGTTCCCAGGACGTCGAGCACGCCCTTACCTCCATCCGAGGTGACGGCCATGAAAGCCGCAAAGTTTCCGTTGGTGGACGGGTTGAAGTTGATGGGTACGACAGCAGTGGTCTTGGGCCCGATTGTGGACGGTAAGTTGAAGAAAGTGAAGGGTCCCACAGATGAAGCGCCGCTGGCCGTGATTTCCGGGGTCACCCAAGGGCCAGTCTCCGACTTGGTCGAGAACTGAAGCCCCGAGATGTGCAGCGGGGCGCTTCCCTGGTTGATGATAGTCGCAGATTGGTTGACACCGCCAATAATTTGGCCCGTGATGATGCCCGAGAAGGAAACGGTGTTGGGTGACACCAGGAGCAGCGGGGCCTGGGACACACCGGTTCCGGTCAGCTTGACGGGGGTGTTGATGGCGAATTTAGCGACGGAATTGGTCGTGTTGACGAGGGCGCTGCTGGACAAAGACCCAACTTGCTTTGGCCGAAAAGCAGCATCGAAGCTGAAGGTGGCATCTTTGTTGAGATTCAGGGGGAAATTGGGCAGGCTGGAGAAGACGAAGTTGGGGTTGCCGAGGAGATCAACGCTGGTGACGGTCGTCTGGATATTGGCTCGGCACGTCACCTTCTGGGTTGCTGACGTCTCACCCATATTCACTTCACCAAAGTTGGGGGGTGCATCGCAGTTAAGGGGAAGGTCCACGGGAGCTCCAAAACCGTAGATGAAGCCTTGGCCACTGGCCACGTAGCACATGGCGTCGCCAAAGACAGGACGCCCAAACTTCATCGAGCCGGGTACGTTGAATGAGTTGATCATAGTCAGGCTGCCTTGGTCGTTGGGCTTGGCCTTGTAAATCCGGAGGTTGAGGCCCTCGACGTCGGACGTCCACAGAAGGCCCGAATCGGCCTGTCCGTTCAGCGATGTTGTGGTGCCGTGGCCGACACCCAAAATGGCGGCATTCTGCTCGACCGTGTCTGCAACGTGAGTGAAGGCTATGTTTCCGTCCGCGTTGCAGCCGAACTTCCACACATGCGTCTTGTACTTGATGACGTTGATGTACACGTAGCCCCCATCCAAAGGCATGACGCCAGCTCCTGCGTAGACGGAGTTCTCGTTCAGGAACTGCTGAGGCACGGCGTCGAACTGGTTCGGACCCATCTGGTAACCGCCAAGGTTGTCGAGGTTGAGCCAGTACGTCTTGCCTGATTTCCCTGTCACGATACCGATCCGCCTGGCGTTGGGGCAGCTGAAGGTGGACGAGGGCAAGATCTGGAGAGGGCTTGTTCCGAGGTCCTTGTCTGCTCCGTCGAGTTCTTGCTTCTCCCACGGCATGAAGAAGTCGATAGGTGTGATGGTGCCGTCGTCGTTGATGCGGGCATTGACAGCGGCTTCCTCGAGCGCGGTAGGCGGCGTTCGGCCCTGGACGGGAACGCCTTTGAGCTGGGAGGCGTAGCCGTTGCCGGTGGCAAAGTACATGCTGCCAGCCTCGTATGCCAGACCTCCACCGCTCATCCAGACTCCGCCACCCCTGACTGTGTTCGGTTCATTGCCTCCCTGCATGGCGAAAGTCTCGACAAGTTTGCCCGTAGACTTATCCCAGCCGAGGATGGCGCCGGTGAAGTTGTACTGGACACAGTGGGATGCGAAGCCGGCGTAGATGTACTGACCGGCGTGTAGGAGACCTGTACGCTGGTGCTGGTGTCCACTGATGAACATGCGGTTCGGGCTGGAAACAAACACACGGTCAGAAAAAAGTGCACAATCACTCCGCGGTCTCACACAGCGAATAGACTCACTTGTTCCGGAAGATGGCCCCCTCCAGGGTGGTAGGGAAGCCAGCTCGCTCCTCCAGCGTGTTAACATCGACGGCATGGAACAGGTGTTCGCCATTCAGGAGGCCGCTGGTGAAGCCCTTCTTGTAGGTCTTGGCTACGAAGTAGAGGGTTTCCGTTTCCGGGTCGATGACACCGGTTCCCGTCACACCGATGGCGGGGTTGATATCCACGCATCCGTCCAGGTCTGTGGATGAATCAGCACAAGCATGCCAGTAGCGCATACGGGCGTGGTCCTACCGGACGTGAGGAATGGGATGTGAAGATTGCGAGAGTTCACAATGTCGCCCGTCTTGGCATCCAGCTGGTAGAGGTTGTTCTGGGTCGTGAGGACATAGACATATTGTTTGCCGGTGCTGCTTAGTGTGTACACCAAAGGCTGGGAGAAGACCTGTTCAGCACCGAGATTGTTGTAGTTGCCGGGCAACTTTGTCTTAAACAGCTGGCCGAACTGAGGGCTGCCGACAATAGTAGGGTCCATGTTGTGATTGTCCTGGTAGCCGGACCTGGAGTTGTCACCACCCCAAGTGATGGTGTCTGTGGAGGCCAGGCCATAGACGCTCTGAAAGAGGCTCACCAGGGCAATCGCCCACATCAGGAGGCTGGAATGCGCCATTCTGAAGGTGGAATTGGGGCGGCGATGTGCTGGATGCTGGAGTCCGCCGGAAACGAGAGGCGAGAGACGAGGGTGACGGACATATATAGGACGGCTCTCCGGGCCATGCACTTTCTGTTTACTATAGGGCAGTGATAGTGGGTTCCGACGCCTGGGCTGAATTCCCTTCCAGCTCGCTCGACTCGAGCTCGCGTGGGGTACCAGGGATCACCATTGTAGACCTCAGGGGGGTAGCGTCAATAGACAGACAAGCACTGGGCCAGGGTGCCGGCCATGCCAGCACGGATCGAGACTGGCTCGTCGTGTCGCTGGTGCCTCGAACAAGGGATGCAGGCACACTTGCCCTTTCGGGACAACCATGACGGCCCTCGAGCGCTGGCCCTCTTTGTTGATTAGCGCCACTCGGTCGAGTCCATCGGCCTC
Source organism: Nigrospora osmanthi (assembly GCA_029489945.1). Lineage (NCBI taxonomy): Eukaryota > Fungi > Ascomycota > Sordariomycetes > Amphisphaeriales > Apiosporaceae > Nigrospora > Nigrospora osmanthi. Next base: position 1,575,450 of record CP120494.1, on the reverse strand, counting down.
GACGGTCTGGGCCAGGCGGGTCGTGGTGGATGAACGGTCGAGCGGCTTGGCTCAGCTTGATTCGCGACAGCTTAAGGCCGTTGCGGCTGAAGCTCATGCGCTGTCAAAAAAAAAAACGAATAACGACCTCGTTCCGACGCTTCTAGGCCCAACCTGCTCGACCACGCGGTTAGCGCTGCCCGTCGCGCGCCCAGCTAACGGAACCGAGGAGCTGGTTGTGAGGCCATATCGGTCTGGGTTCCTCGGATCCTGGATGCCAGCTCCTGCGGGCATAGGGTGGCGTTGGAAAAGATATGTTGGGTACCCAACCACTCGGCCGGGTTGCTAAGCAAGTTAGCGGCCGTGATTTTGACGCCGTCAGGATCCTGTAATTACACGATGCAGCTGAAGCTTCCGACGACACGATTTTTCGTGGGACGAAGAGGGGGGGAAAAGAGGCAGTGGATATAGCCCGGCCTACCTATGAGTAAGTAGGTAAAGAAGTAGGCAGTCACGACGGTCTCTCGTCCGACTCTCACAGCGTAAACCCGTCCCTAAGGCATATATACCACTGTCCTTGTGCAGTCCCCAGATGCGCTGGTTCTGCCTCGCTCAACCGTGGACGCCCGGCTGGATTATACCAAGGACTATCTCTCGGCTGATCGACGACGAGCCAAAGTCGAGATCCATGACGCCGATGCTTTGTGTTACATCGGAGCCACGTTACCCAATCGGCTTCCTGCATTCGGCCGGCTATCGCAGCTGAGGCATGAACACCCCCGGCAGTGAGAGCCTGCATTGCCAGCACGCATGGGGAGGGAGCCGAAAGGGGAGAAAAAGGAAAGAAAAAAAAAAAGAGCAAGGCAAAATCAGGAAGTGCCGACATGCAGGTGCCGTCGAAAATCTTGGCGACAGGCACTACCGTCATGTACCTGCATTGGTGCCCCCATCTCAGCTGCCATCTGTCCGCGCCACCAGAGGCAGTGTTGGCAGCCCCGCACACGTACGATAATAAGAACAATACCTATGGAGGCAGCGAGACGCCGAAGTGCAGGTGAGCCTGTCGGTCGGTTGTAAGGCCCCCCGGCGGGCACCCAAAGATAAAGGAGGACGACGCAGTCGACTGCTCGAGTCGGCAGCGGGCCGACCCCGTCGAGGGCCCGGCTTCGGCGCCTTAGCATCTGCCCCCGGTGCTGGACCGCTTGAGACCAGTCGGGCAAGCTTCAGGTCAAGAAGGCTAGCGGGGGGAGAGAAAAAAGAACAAGGGTAAGGGGAACCTCTCAGCCTCTCAGCCTCTCTGCCTCTCGCCCCCCCCTCCAGGCGGAGAGAGAGAGAACATTGCAGTGCGTGCGGGTAACAAGCTGTTGTTCGAACCTCGAAGACGCGCCTGGGCCGACGGGCTAGCCTCAGTAGGTCCGTGGTGCCTTCAGCCAGCCCTCTTTTGCGGAACCACCGAGGAAACACGTTCACCACGTGGGCCGGGCGAGACGACACATGACCCGACCGCGGCACCCAGGCGGCACCCCAGACGCACCTTATCGCACTCAAGACTTGACAAAAAGGAAGTGGAAATGACTCGGTCGGCTGACGCCATCACCCTTTGGGCAATCTCTGGGCGGCAGGTCGCCTCTCCCCCCCTCCATTCTCGCTGCGGGATGAGAGGGCGAAGCAGGCCAGGATGGGTCGGAAACCTGCCCTGGATTTGGGTGCCCTGGCAGCTGGAGGCGTGTATATGTTCTGTCTGTATTGGGTATGGGTTGGGCGGTCGGTCTAGATCGACTTGAACGGGGGGGGGCGCTAGCTCCCAGGTAGCCTGGAAGCCTCGCCGCCCGCCGACGATGCCGCAGAGCCCCCCCCCCCCCCCGCTTAGGACCCTCTAGTATCTGTAGAGAAAAAACGGTGCTCCTCGCGTGAGAGGGAGGAACACGCGCAGGCCCGTCCCGTCCTTTCCCCCCGTCTACAGGTCCAGCCAGCCACGGAAGAAAAAAAAAAAGAACCGGCGGCCCCCCCCCCCCCCCCCCCCTTCGGACACGGCTATGGTCTTAGCCTAGTTGCCTTGGGGTTCCTCGCCCGCCATCCTCATGGCCATCAACACGCCCTTGAACATGGCGGCCTCCTCCTCCATCTCCTCCATGGTCCGCGGCTGGCGGTCCGCGTCCTCGATCCGGGGGAAGCCGCCGCCGGGCTGCGGGCGGCCGTACTCGCGGTCCCAGAGGGCGCCGCCCACGTTGCCGTCCTCGGCCGCCATCATCTCGTAGATCTTGTCGTCGGGGCCGGCGGCCTTGGCGGTGGCGCCGGGGATGCGCGGGATGACGTGCACGTGGAGGTGCGGCACCGTCTGGCCGGCCTCGGCGCCGTCCTGGATGGCGATGTTGAAGGCGCCGGCCTCGGGCGTGCCGGGCGGGCGCGGCTCCGCGTCGGGGTCCGCGTCCCGGTCCCGGTCCGGGTCCGCCAGGTCGGCCGCCTCGCAGACGGCCCGCGTGAAGTAGTGCCGCGCCAGCATGCGCTGCACGCGCTGGACCGCCTGCATGAGGTCCGTCAGCTCGGGGGCCGACAGGTCCGTGAGCCGCTTGTGCGGCTTCTGCGGGCAGATCAGGACGTGGCCCGGCAGCAGCGGCTTGAGGTTCACGAGCGCGAACGAGTGCTGCGTCTTGAGAAAGACCTGTAGAGGGCAGGGTCAGCGACGCTCCCCCCCCTCCGCCTTCCCCTCTGGCGGTGGCTCGCCTCCGAGTCGGCCGCCCTCCCCCCCCTTCCCTCATGTGGGCAGACAAGACAAGCCGCCGCCCCTTGGGAGCGACGACCCGACGGGTGTCGGTGGGTGGACCGTTTAGGGACTCGGAGGCGGCGCCAGTCTTGCCGTGGGCAAGCAAGCGGGAGCCGTGCTCACCTGGGACGTAACATCAAACGGGCCGAAGCGGATGGGCTCCGACGGCTTGGTGGTCATCTTCCGCGACCAAAAACCCTTAGTAGTGCTTGCCATGAATCCGACGGCTCTGGTGGGCATGGCCATCTCCAACGGGGCAGTGGTGGTCGTCGGGTGTGGCTTGCTATTAGTAGGAGCGGATTAGTGCTACTACGGGAGATGCACGCACGCCTGGGGAGGCCAGGCAATTCCCCCCTGCCTCCTTCTTGCCAGCGCGTGCCTCCTTTCCGTACAGGGAGGTACTTACTACTTAGGTAGGCTTGCACGTGTGGGCCACCCAGAGGGAACATTGATCCATCCAGCAATCCAGCATCCATCCATCCCATCCATCTCATCAATCCCATCCATCCATCCATGCTTCCGACGGGGTAGGTGGGCCAGGCTTGCCAGGTGCAAAAAGGGCCTGGAAGCCCGTCGGATGTCGCGCCGCGGCCCGGGAGCCTCAGCCCAGACACGCGCCAACCTGGGTTCGCTTCCAGGGCACAGTGGCTATTTGTTTCTATTTACAAGATTCCCGGTGTAATGGAACGCGGCTGTGCCGTCAATCTCGTCCCCAATAATAGAGCCGCTGTTCGGCGAACAAACTTGGACCTCCACCCATTTCTACTTACCTACCTAGGTACTTTAGGTATCCAGCTTGCGTGGGTGCTTCAACCCCTTTGGCCACCCTAATAAGCTGGAGGCAAGAGGTAAATTACTTACCTCCCATGGGATACCTACATACATGGATGTATGTACGTACGTATGTACATACTTACCTAAAGTAAGAACTTACCTACTTACTTAGACCTACATTACCTACCTCCCTACTTACTCTACCCAAGTAAGGAGGTACTGAGTAAGTACTTAGGTAGGTAGGTACCTGAGTCTTTTGGTCTACTTCAGTACTTCTTACCTCTTATTCTACCTCCTGTTCTACTAATGTACCTACCTGCCTAGTTTGAGTCATGCCCCTTCTTTTTAGGTAAGTACCGAGGGGCCAGATGCACCACCAACTCGTCCCGTAGCAAAGAAGAACCTTTCATACTTGATCAAAAGCATCATCATCATCGTCAACTCCCGATTCCTATCACTGGCTGTTTACAAGCAAGACCGATCAAACGCCCCCCCAGACCATGCCAATTTATCCATGCATGCATGCCTGCACCGCACTTTCCCTTCCAAGACCATGTACATAGAAGCGTCCAACCCCAGCCCACCCAGCGCGCGCCTCAAAGGCCCCGCAACAATTCGTTCAACGAGATGGGTTTCCGGACCGCGTTATTCATACCCTCGTGAAAGGTTACCCACACTTTCTTCTCCCCCTTGCCAAGAGGCGCGTCGCGTAGTTTGGCCGCCGCCTCGGTGCCCTGATCCTCGCTCTGCCCTACCGGCCGAGTCTCTGTTTTCACGATCCGGCCAAAGAAATCCTTTTTGACGGGGATGATGGGCAGCCCAATGGCTTTCGGTTTCGCCCCTTTCTCTTGCTCGTCCGGCATCTCGTCTTGTCCCGTGAGGTTGCCAGCACGGAAGCGTGCCAGCCTTGCTGCATTTTCTCGCAGCGTTCGCAGTTTCTGCACTTCTTGGTCCAAGACCTGCCGCACAGCGTAGCGCGTGGGCGCCTGCGTGCCGTGCACCACCGCTGCGGACGTCTCATACGTGGTAAGGGCGTCGAGGTCACTGCGTCCGGTTAGTTTCCGGCCAAGGGGTCCCAGGATACGGGATGCGCCGTCTACTTACGGATCCATGCGGTAGACCCAAGCAGGGCCGCGGCCGAACGCGTCGCCCTCGATCTTGCCCCTTTGAAGCTCCACACCCACATCCAACAATGCCTCGGCCGCTCGTAGCACCATCGCCTTTTCGGATTCCCTTCGGACACTCGCGATTCCTCGCTGGTCGCCGCTGCCGCCGACCACGACTGGCTTCACCTCGGGAGAGACCAACCTCATCAGATACGGCAAGAATTCAGTCGAGATGTCCTCGGCGCTGCGGAACGACCGCACCAGCGTAGGGGACAGTTGCGCCTGGAGCGCCTGGAGCATAGCTCGGTTGCTCTTCTCGGCTTCGTAGGCGGCAAAGTCGGCCCGAGGGCCCGTAAAGGGCAGCGGCGCCGTTTCCTCCTCGGTAGCGTTGTGCTTCTGGTACATCAACTGCGAGTGGCGGGTAGGCGAAGCGAAGAGGTGATGGCAAGCGAGAACCGGCCGGCTGAGGTAGGGCGCCAATTCCCAGTCCTGGCTGCCAAACAGCTTGGAAGAACAGGCGTCGTGAAAATGCATCCATTCGTATGCTTGGTCCGGCTTTGTGAGGAAGGAATCATCGTTAAAATCGTGGTTCGGGTAGTGGGAGAAGATGTCGGTGACGATGCGGTCAATGTCGCCACTCGTTTCGATCATCTGTTGGAGGCGCTCCATGGCGTACTTTTTGTGCTGCTCCGAGAAACCCAGCTGGGTTTGGGGCTGGTCCTCCGGAAGGGCTTTCACCGCTTGCAGCATGAGCCCGTTGGGTTTGGGGAAACCGGCCCCTTCTTGGAAGATACGACTGACAATGTCCTTGACGCTCCCTCGGCCAATGCCTCGCGCGCCGCCGCCGCCGTGGGCCAGCTCGTGGGCGATGTTCTTCTCAATCCATTGTCGGGTCAAAGAGGGAGTGTGCTTGAGTGATGCAGCCCTTAGTCGGCCCGCCACCCACTCGCCCACGACCATGATGCCGCGAAGGTCACCTTCGGCATTGCTCTCACGGCCCTTCTTGGCGTCGATGCCGCTGGTCATGCCCCAAGCCGCCTCGCATAGCTTGCGCGCCGCATCCTTCTCACAGGGAATGCCTTCTTTATCGAAAATAGACTTCAGGCGATTAACAACAGCTTCCACAGTGGGCTTACCCACATGTATCACCTCTGCCAGATTGGATTGGCGCAAAGGTCGCAGGCTGGGGTGGTACACATCGTTGCAGATGAGGATGAGCGGGCGCATCTGTCGGAAGTCGTCCCCCTTCTTCTTGCGGCGGCCGCTCTGCTGCGTGGCATCCGAGTGGCTGGAGCTGTTCTTCTCGCCAGTTGCAACGAGGTCCATCAGCGCCTTGATGAAGCCACCTTCGCCCGCGCCGCCCGAGCCCGACACCACACCGTCGACTTCGTCCACCACGACGCAAACGGGGCGCGCCACCTTTGCTTGTTGGCCTGCCTGGGGCTTGCTGTGCTGAACCGTCTTCACACTTTCCGTCCCTAGACTGGTCCGGATCTGGTTCTTGACCACATGTGAGCTGCGGTCGTCGCTGGCGTTGATCTCCAAAACCTCATAGCCGGCTTGCTTGGCGCAAACGTGGGCCAGGGTTGTCTTCCCCAGGCCAGGCGGGCCGGTAAGCATGAGAATCTTGCGATGAGGCTTCTCCTCCTCATCTTGCCCGTTGGCCCCCTTTCGTCTCATCGGCTTGGGTTTGGCGGCTCGGGGGAAGACCAGGGGGTCCCAACGCTTCAACCACCGCAGCACAAGTCGGTTTGTGGCATCGTCGCCACATAGATCCATGAAATTCCTGGCGCGGTACTTCTCGGTCCAGAGCAGGCACTTTTTTGGTTTCCTCGTCCGTGTTTGCTCGACGGATGGCATGGGCTGGTCGGGTGTGGCTTTGGCCGCTGCGTTTTGTTTATGTGCCGCGATGTCCTTGGCGGCTGCGTCCATCAACTCGTGTATTTCAATGCCGTAGTAGCTCCGCTCGGCTCGTCCCTTCTTTGTCTTGGATCTTGCTGCAACCAGGCGTTCGTACGAGGGGCCCGAAACAACCTCGCGCTTTCTGATGTCTTTGGTGAGGCCGGAGGAAGTCGTGATCTGGAAACGACCACGAGACTGGCGCGAGGCAAGCTGCTCGAAGGCTGAAGCAAAGCTGCCTGGGGCATTGAGAAGCAGGTTGTAGACCGCATCATCGCCTCGGCTCGGCTCTTGACTCGCAGATGCATTCGCTTTCAGGCTGTCCGACTGGGCGGGCTGCTGGGGCCAGTTGTCGCGCTCCACGGGCGGAGAAGACGGCTCGGTAAACTCGGCAATCGCTGGTTCTCGAGGGCTGCTCAGCATGCGGCGTTTGGCGGCTGGCTCGGCGGGCTCATCGTCGTCGGAATCGTCCAGCAGAAAGCCGGCCTTCCCACGTACTGGGGGTTTGCGCTCCTTGTGAGGTTTGGCGCGTTTGGCGGCCGGCGGCGAGGAGCTGGGAGGGTAGGCGACTGGCGACGATGCGGACAGCATCTTGGACACTCGATCGGCTTTTTCGCTGCTAGTCCGGGCAGAGAAGGAGCTGCTAGGACAGAGGCGCCGGGGAGATTGAACGGGGGGCGTGTTGGGTGGTGTGGTGCCGTGCTGTATGTACAAGTTCGCTTGGGGCTCCTCGGTGTAAGTGGGTAGGGCGGCACGACGCGCTTGACGCGCTGAATGGACGCGACAGGCGTGTCCCAGCTACTGAGGTTCTTTTAAAGTATGTAAGTACGGAGTACTTACCTTACCTGCTCTGTGGAACTAAGGAAGAAATGAGTGGGGCACTACGGGCAGCCAGCTCTCTCTCACTTTCAGCATCCATCAATTACCTGTGTTTGTTTGTTCTTTGCGGCCAATCTATGAACTGCAATTGTACCTAGAATCCAGCATGGAAGATTACGTGCTGTACGGGATTCTACCCTTTGTTTAGAATGTAGTTACGGATCTATGCGATTCCGCAATGTGTTTAGTTACCTTACCCCATTGACCGTAAATCGCTATGTGTATTGCTTTTCTAACCGAATAATCCTCAGAAGAAAGGGCGTTCCAAAACGAGGCAGGTTCGTAGGATGTGAAACATATTTACAAGTACAAGCTACTAGATCCTAGGTAGGTAAGTATTTAGGTACTTCTAAAGTGCCTTCTATATCCGGGGTAAGGTTAAATAAAAGCACATTAATGTCACCATGCGAGCTTCTATCACCTATGTTAAGAAAATATTCAGGTAGAGTGTAGATCTATCCTCCATCGCCACGGCGCAGCATACAATCTAGCCGACTTGGCTAGCTTAGTGTGCTCTCTTCGGGAAGATTGCCTCGCCATTTCATCGCCGAGTTGTCGTTGGCCCAGTCCAGCAGCGCATCCCAATCGGTGCATTCGTGTTCGGATCCCTCCCCCGGCCCGGCCTCCGTCTTGCCCTCGAGAGTCGTGTCGGCTGAGCACATGATGCCTTGGCGGAGGTAGTTGATGCAGTGGGCCGAGTGGTGCGCCACCTCCTCGGTCAGCTCCACGCCGCCATAGCCCTGCTGGAAGCGCTCCGTGATGTAGCTGAGGCAGTGGAGCTGATGGAAGGCACTCAGCATGAACCCCTTCCCGTCGGTATACCGATCGATGGCCACGTCGTAGGGCTCTGGAAGGTCGTATTTGCTGATATCCCCGACCACGACGTAGCCACGGCTCCCCGAGCTCAACTCGATCCAGTTGTGCAGTGTGTGGAGCGCGTCCGACTCGTTGAAGAACATGTCGCCCTTCACGTACTTGGGGTCATCGCGGAAGGTATGGATCTTGCGAGGAACTACAGGTGCGCTGCAAGTCAGTGACGGTCGTGTTGTCGAGCCGCGCTGATGCGGAAGTGGGGGCGGGTCCTACGCGTGGGCACCGGCGTCTTCCTAATGGTATTCCTCGGCGGCGATCGGAAGAACAAGAGGAAGATGATGGTCGCGGCCATGGCAACGTCGAGCAACAAACGAAGATACCACGTGGTTTTCCGTCGCTTGCTGTTCCTCTCGGCCGGCGCGGCCGCGACCTCTTCAGCGTCCCGGGGGCTGTGAGGCAGGAAAGAAGCCTGCTCCTCCTCGTCGGCTTCGTGTTTCCTTCGGGGATCCATGGCTACGGCGACGCCCTTGGAGACAGGAAAGAAGAGATGAAGAGGTACAGAACTTGGCCAAAAGGACCAAAGATCCCTCTACCGGAGGGATAGGCCCCTGGCCCCAAGTACTTCAATGCGCCGAGCACCGCCCGCCGAGACGTCCTTCGACGGTCGGCTTTTAGCCGGAACGAGGTTACATCGACCCCTTCGGGGGCGGTGGTTGATTGCCGTGCCGAATGGGGATAGCGTGTCTGGGATAGATCAGAGGCTCCATATACACCCGAAGTTGCAGGCAAGTGGTTCCACTGCTAGCCACTCTGGGACTCTGGCTCCCATTCTACAACTACATACTGTGTAGAGGAGGATGTGGATAACCAGGCAAAGCCAGCAGTACCGTCGATAAAGCAGCAATGAATGTTTAAGATGTCTCGATGCCCGAGGCTCATGCCGACTCTGTGAGTAGGTGGAGATGCAGCAAAAGAATGATCTCGGTACCTTTCATGCTATACCTAGGTGCCTACCTATATAGCAAGAATGAGGCCTCTCTCTTGTCCGTCCACAGACGTTAGTATAAATTGTATGAGGAGACATGTAGTCAAAGTCGACCTTAATAGGGAGGCGAGGGTAGCACATCCTATTCTGACACGATGCAGCATGCGGCTCCGGCCATATTAAACTCTAAAACCTTATAATGGCACGGGAGCACGTATAGCAGTAGCCTCGCCTCGCTAACCAGGACCCAGCCCTGTAGGGTGTCGTTGTTGTTAGTGCTTATTCGTGCACCCCTGCCTGATAAAGTATAGGATTGATGTATGACAACACCTACCTATGTCGTCACCTCTTGCTCCGCTTTTCAGCGGACAGCTCGTTAACAAGGGCATCTAACAGTTACGGCTTGCGGTTCGTCTGCATCTCGTCACTATTCACACCCCGCCATGGCCGCCGAGAAGCCCATCGTCGTGATCGTCCACGGCGCCTTCCACCTGCCGCAGTATTACCGGCGCCTCATCGGGCCGCTCCGGCAGCAGGGATACACCGTGCTGGCCCCGGCCCTGCCCTCCACGGGCGCCGACGACTCGATCAACGGGAAGACGTACGCGGACGACGTCCGGCGCCTCCACGAGGCCCTGCTGCCTTTGCTGGACGCGGGCCGGACCGCCGTGGTCGTGGGCCACAGCCAGGGCGGCATCGCCGCCAGTGCAGTCACCGAGGGCCAGACGGTCGAGGCCCGTAACTACCGTGGGCTCCCGGGCGGTATCACGGCCGTGCTGTACGTGGCCGCCTTTGCGCTGCCGGCCAAGGACATGAGCCTGATCGACTCCATCGGAGGCCCGGAAGCCCTAGAAAACTGCCCCTACTCCCTCGAGGTACGCCGCTTTTCCTCTCCACGGCCGCTCCCATCGCCTTGGGGTCCCTCGCCAAGTGTGCTGACTGTCCGAAGCCCCAGGGCCACCATTTCGTATGCGGCGTCAACGCAGGCAATGCCTTCTACAATTTGCTGCCCGAGGCGGAGAGGGCCGAGGCATCGCGCTGGCTTGTGCACCAAAGCCACGCCAGCAAAACCGCCCCGGCTCATTTCGTGGCCAGCGACGTGACCGTCCCCAAGACCTATGTAGTGTGCAGACAAGACAACATATTTCCTGCCCACGGCCAAATCTCGATGGCCAAAGCCAGCGGGTGTCGGGTTCTGGAACTGGACGCTGACCATTCCCCTTTCTTGGGCGAGGCTACATCGAAGCAGCTGGTGGATATCATCGTCGATGTCGCAAAAATATAATGGCCAGACAGGAACTTGATATTATGGCGATAGCTGGTGACACGAGACGCAGTATAATCGCATCGCTGCCAGAGATAAACCTAGTGAAAACCCATGAAACCCATGCGTTGGAAAACATCACGCCTCGTGGCTCGTCTCGTGGCTCACCCCATCGTCGCGTACCAATTTCCAGGTAACGGTCCAAAGAAGTAGACGCGGGCCATAGCCAGCGGCCTGGAACCGCGCCTTCTGCGCGCATCCAGAACAATCATCCACCCGTGGAGTCCAACTGGCGCAGACGGTACATGTATCACTCCAATGATGAGGCAACCCTCTCCAGCTCATCTTCTGCACCGGCATCCCGGCAGCACTGAAACACATTGCGGGCCCTCCGGAGCTGGAGGCGGCCGGGAACTTCCAATGCTGAGCCCATTCGACAATCTTTTCCATCTCGGGTTTCTTGTCTTCGCTCGTCTCGAAATCCATGACCAGCGTCTTCAGTTTGGGCATCCGTTCGAAGGCAAGCCCCCAAACGCCCGTGGAGAAGGGAATCCGGCCACCGCGGAGTGTCTCCGCCATATCCGCTTTCATCTGACGGGGTGCTCTCGGGTCGGAAGAGTTGCCTCGGAATGGCGTGATACTGAGGGGGGTATTCCGTTCCCACCACCACCAATCGCCCCTACGAAAGGTCATTCGGAGATTCTCGACTTTGAAAAAGTAATACGTCTGAGAAGACAGCCAGAAGAGATTGCGATACCCACGGTCTTCCAGCCAGAACATCTGCGTGAAGAGCCTAATGGAACGAACCTCCATGGAGGGTGAGCAACGACGCTACAATCGCTTCGGGGAGTACAAGACAGCCAAAGAGGGCAACTCACGAGGTCTAGCCGGCGATGGTTGGGCACAGGCGACCATTCCGCTAGTGTTTGGTTGAAGTACTTCTCAAAGTCGGCCTGGGTAGCGGGGTCCGGCTGAGCCTTCGGGCCACGGTAGAAGTAGAATCGGAATTCCTTCTGCAGGGTTGGGAGGCTATAGGTCTCGATGTAGATGCGCTTGCATGTACGCAATAAATCCGTCGGAATAGACACCCAGAAGTCGGGACGGATCCAGTCGTTCCTGACGCTGATGGTTTCCTCTAAGTTGGCACTGGTCGTCCCGTTGCCAATCACCTCGGCGGGCAACGGAGCCTCGTCGTGGTTCATTTGCACAGCAAGGTGGCGTGCTGGCGGCGGCCCAGCCGGATACTCGGTGAAGGCATACTCGAAGATCAGATTGCGGACCTCGCTGGGTATCTTGTTGAATAGAGGTGATAGGTCTTGCGAGTGAACATCCTGGGCCTGGATCGTCTCCACTAGGGTTGCCGGCCGGTATTCCATATCGGCAGGATACGGAGGGACAGGCGCTGCACTCGAACAAAGGCCACGGGGCACCAAATCTCCGTGGGTACAAGAGGCTGGATGTGAGGAACCCAGGAGGACGGAGCGAGGTCGGCCGGGCAATATCAACGCAGAGGCCGCTCGAACCTTTGGCCGATGTCCACGGTGCAAACGGCGGCGGGCTGGCAGGCTCCAGAAAGGCAGGAATAGATGCAAAGAAGAGATGAGTCACGTCGCGGTTTCACATTCTCCTTGCGTAAGATACGCACTCGCCTTTCCAGCCTTACTTTAGCCCCGGGGGGGCCGTCATCAGCTCAGCACGGTACGATGTGATGTAACTTAACCACGTCGTCTTCGCCAAGAGGCAACATCCACACCGAGACCAAGGATCCATTTCAGGCTCCCATTGGGACCTACCTCTTCCTATGAACCAATAGGTAGGGTGCGACAACCGGGGTTCTCTAGGTTCCCAGCTCTCCAGGCTCCCAGGGTTCCGCTGGAGGGTCCCTAGCGGCTGTGTACCATAACATCCATCCATCCATTGATCCGAGACCATCAAGTGCTGGCTGCACAGGTCATACGTGCCCGCAACGTAGATGCTCGCCCAAAGCCGGTTGGAGGAACATACCATCCCCGGGAGTAACTGTCTATAAACCCGTCTGTTTGTCTGCCTGGGCATATGTCCAATACACCTACCTACCTAATTCAACAGCAAGATAGGACTCCAGCGAGTCCAGAACAGCTACTAGCTACCTAAGTAGTATCTAAGTACTAACATGTGATGTACTTCTTATGCAGGGACGAACAGGTGCCCGTTGATCGATTAGTAACTGAGCCGTTCCCATCCATCCCATCCATCCATAAGTAGGTACCTATGTTAGGTTCCCATCCATGGGACCTCATCCATTAGCAGTGGGGACCCCCAGAGGTGGGGCTCCATGCTTTGATGGCCTGTGGAAGGCGCGGCGCCGGATGAGGGGTCCTGACGATCCACCGAGGGGCACTCACTACTATGTAGGCACATCGCCCTTGACCCTCCCATACGCAGGCTCGATATTTTACAGCAAGCCGGTGACGACTTCATTAATAACCAGACCCTCTCGGCTCCCAGCAACAATGGCAGTGGAGGCAGCCAAGCGTGGTGCCGAAGCGCTGATCCCCAAGTTCCAATTCGAGCGTGTTCTCAACCAAGGTAGGGAGGCGTCCATCCATCCAACACTGTCAGCCTGCCCCAACCGCGCCACTGCACCTCGGCCCTCGGGCTGGGGGCGCCGTTCCCGGCAGGAGACGTCCTCACGTGTGTGCATGGAGGAATGGAAGCGGGGACATGGACAGCTAACGAGGCGCTGCAGACGACGGCGGGCGCCGTATCGCTCTTTACGGTCGTGTCGAATCCGAACCGGCCATCCTCGTTCTCTCGCGCGCGCCCTTCCCCGACGCCCCCGAGTACCTGTCCGCTCTGCCGGCCAACCTGCGCAGCCTCACCAACTTGAACAACAATGATATCTACTACTGGTTTCTGGGCACCGGCGGCAGCCCAACCGGAGCCGATGCCGGGAAGGACGCCTATGCCGATTTCAAGATGGACTTGATCTGGCCTTGTACCGAGAAACACGTCAAGAAGCACAGCAAACAGGGTCTCCGCTTCGTGACGGAAACACCCGACGTCTACCAAAACCACGTCCGGCCCCTAATGCAGGCGAACCGGGAAGAGGGACGCCTCAACTGGGTCTACAACATTATCGAGGGCCGCAAGGAGGTGGAGGAGGTCATCTACCGCACGCCTCTGGGCTGCAGCGGAGACGAAGGGTTTCTGCTACTGCCCAACCTGCACTGGGACCGCAAGACCATCGAGTCGCTACACCTCCTGGGCATCGTGGAAAGACGTGACTTGTGGAGCCTAAGGGACCTCAAGAAGAGACACATTCCTTGGCTCAAGCACATGCGAGCCAAAATTGTTGACGCCACCGTCAAGACGTACCCGCAGATTGATGAGGACCAGCTTAAGCTCTTCTTTCACTACCAACCGACCTACTACCACCTTCACATCCACGTCGTCCACGTCATGCTCGAGGCCACCTCGACACAATCGGTCGGCAAGGCCATCGGCCTGGATAGCGTTATGGAGCAGCTGGAACACATGGCGGGCGACGAGGAAACGGGAATGGACACCGTCTCGATGGGCTACTACGTCGGCGAGGAGTCGGAGCTGTGGACGCAAGTATTCGAGCCACTCAAGACCGGCCGTACAACTTCTCCACGGCAATGACGAGGTCGTTGACCCCCGGGCCGCTCGGGCAGTCCTCCCACTCGCCCCCGTCGCGTATGCAGTATATTTTGTTGTCGAGTCGAACCGTGCAGCTCTTGGTGACGCCGGCCTGTCGTGGCTGATGTGTTAGTCCATGTCTTGGTGTACCGTGTGTGTGCGCAGAGGGATTCGTCATGACCTACCGCAGTTGAGCGTTGCACGCTCTCCCTCAGCAAATGGATCCCAAAAGCGCCGTCGTCCTTGGCGGCGCATTCGTTCAGCTTGCCGAAATCGATGGCATGCTCCAGCGCACAAGCCTGGACCAGTTCCCTCTGCGGGATCTCCTGGTAGTCCCGCGTCAAGCACATAGTGAAACCAAGGTGCATCTTGGGGTCGGGATACAAGCGGGCGGCGCATAGCTCGAGGATGTTGCCCATGCATTCGCCGGGGCCGTGTTTGCAATCCACGCCGTCGTTCTCGGTGGGCGTCCCGATGTACGACGTCGTGAAGTCGACCTTTTCATTTACGCGCATCATGGCGGGCAGGATCAGGTCGTTCAGACAATCCTTGGCATCGGGGCATTTGCTCATGATGTGTGCTTCCAGGGGCACGCGCGCCTTGACTGTGTTCGCACCCTTGTTGGCGGCGCGAGAATCCTCGTAGGGGGTTTCGTAACCCGATAGGCGGGGAAAGCTGTACATCGTGTAGAGTATGAGGGTGACGAAGGGAATTAGCAGCCAGGATCGGTTCCTTCGGGGGGGAAGGCCCATTCGGGGCCGTTTCTCGTCCCTTGCGGGGAGGGCGATGCGGCCGGCCATCGTGTGTCTATCCGTCGGATCGTCCGTCCGTCCGTCGGGTGTGCGTGCGTACGTTCTGGCGAATCGACTCTACGTACTGGACAGCAAGAGTAGACTGTACAACCGCGTCGAGTTGTAGAAGCAAGCAGCCTAGGCCAAGAGTCACGGTTCGAGAGTGGTATTGTACAAGGTATGGATGGAAAGACGGATGATGCGACCCCAGATGAGACGACAGGACGTCTGATGGATGATGAATTGGGGGGGGCAGGCGCCTGCTGACCTCCGAGCCAGAACGGAGGGGCACGTAAGAGGCAAGATCCATGGAGGGGACTTCCCATCTAATGCACCCGCTACATAAAGTACCTAATACCTCCCAAGAAGTTGGGTGGTTGGCTGCTTACGAGCCCGCTAGCACATGGATGCTCTAAACTGTAGGTAACATCCACCAGGGAACCTCTGTCGGGGCCTGGGGATTGCGGGTTTTGGGACAACCCGCTGCACAGGCCCGCCGTGGAAGACCTAATACAGTACAATGAATGGGTTCCCATTTGAACGCCCCGAACAGCCCTTCTAATGGTTTAGCCACATCTCATCAAAAGAAGAGGTCAGGTTCATCCCAACTCAGCAACTAACTACATACATCATTACCTACATAAGTAAGTATGTACGTACATGAGTAGAGTAATTATATACCTCAAGTAACATTGGTTGGGAGGTATGTAGTAGCACAGCAAGCCCGGCTGGAGCTCTACACAACCATGGAAAGTTTAGGGTGGAATCGCTCCGTCCCATCGGGCTGTCGAATAAAGCAACAACCTACCTAGACCTAGCCCACAAGCTGGGGGATTGCTCAGTTGGTGTCACACTCAACGAAAAACAGCTCTGTCGGGCTTCACTTGAACCCATCCCACTTGCTGGAAACAGCAGCAGCACAAGAGGTCAGTATGAGAGGCGTGGGCTGAATGAGTTCAAGCGCGGCAATCGATTGATTGATTATGCAGCAGGCGGAAGCGCTATTAGTAGTACATGTTAGTAGTTAGTAAATGCCCCCCTCCCCCCCCCCGTTGGGAGTGGTGTCACGTATGGATGGATGGGGACGCGAGTAGTACCAACGCGTGCAAGTGCGCCTGCGAGGAGACAGAACACCCAGCCTGCCAGTTGCATTGACATTTGATTGCAACGTTCCTTTCTCCTGGAACCCACTCCCATGCCCACGCATCATCCATCCATGAGTGTCTTGCAGCCCTTCTAGTTGGCTTCTCTCGCACTCGCGGGAACAGGACATCAACGTTTTCTTTTCTAAACGACCCATGCCGACGATACCGGGAGCCCGTGTCCACACGTTGTAGTACCACCCGCTCCCACGAGACCGAGTCCCGACTTATCTGCTGGTTACTTTTACTTCTACTTCTATGTACCAAACGCCTCTACCTCCTTCCACTTTTCTACCGTCTGGCCCCCGACCAATATAGTTACATACCTACTTTACCCATTGTACCCAGGCCAGCAGGAGATAGGTAGATAAGAACTACCGGCAAACTCGACACCATATCCGCGCCACGACAACTGCTCTGTTCCCGAGGCTCGACAACCTCCTTTTTTTTTTTTTTTTTTGAGGTGCCGCCGCCCTCCTCCAGCTCCCGTCCACCCCATATCCCACGTGTCTCCTATCTCTACCCCACATTCCCCAAGTCCGTCGCCGCTACCCATGAAGGCCACCAACATAGACGAGTTCCTGCGGCCTCTGCGCATCGACACTCTCACTGCACATCGTCTGGCCCGCGAATTATGTACAACTTTCCGGCGTCTGGCCGCCGAGTCCCACGACCAGTTTCTGCCCACCCCCGTGACCGAGACTATACTGCGGCCACCAGCGGGTGACGAGAGAGGACGGTAAGCAAGTTCGGCGGCTCGGGTCACCCAGGCCGTCTCTCCATGTATCCCGTGGCGGCGTCCGGGTTTCCGCGATACCGTCACCGTGAGCATTTTGAACAGGCTACGGCTGCTGACCAAGACACCACAGATACCTCGCCATTGATATGTGAGATCCACCGCCCAGGACTTGTACAGGTTGAGGCAGCGTGTGCATGACTAACTGCGCATTAGCGGAGGCACCAATCTGAGAGTTGGCTTCATTGAACTCCTTGGCCGAGGAAACACGGCCGAGGCCACAGCCGCAAACGATTGTGGGGGGGCTGTCCCTCCTGTTCGGCTGCGGCGGCATCTTGAACGCTCCTGGCCCATTCAGGACCTCCTGAAGAACGAAAATGCCCATCGCCTATTTTCCTGGATAGGCAGCTGTATCGCCGAGGTTGTCGACGTTGGCTGCCAGGAATTCCGGCTGCCTCGCGATGAGCCCCTGTCTCTGGGCGTCACCTTCAGCTTCCCCATGGTTCAGCATACCCTGTCGGAAGCGACGCTGATGGCCATGGGCAAAGGCTTCGCCATCACAACCGACGTCGACCTGGCCTCGCAACTGTCCAGGGGCTACGAGACGGCTCGAAAGCCCGGTCTGCCGCCGATAAAGATCACCGCCATTGCGAACGATGCCGTCGCCACGTTGGTGTCCTTTGTATACCAAGCACCAGAAGGCGCGTCATGCAAAGCGGCCATGGGCCTCATCTGCGGCACCGGTTCTAACGCCACCATCCCTCTGCCGGTGAGCATGCTGAAGCCAAGCAAGCTTCCCCAAATCCAGCACGGGCAGGGGGGCGCAGAAGACCCTAAGGTAGCCGTCAACACGGAGTGGTCCATCAACGGAACGGCGTCGGCCTTGCGGTCCTTCGATCTGGTGAGCAAGTGGGATGAGCAGCTCGACGCTGCGGGAGAGGTGCCTGGGTTTCAGCCGCTGGAGTATATGACGGCAGGGAGATACCTGGGCGAGCTCGGTCGCATCATTTTGTTGGACTATCTGGCGGGGTGTGGCTACCATACAGAGTTGCTACCTGAGAAGCTACGGAACAAATTCGGGCTCACGACGACCTTCTTGAGCCATTTCAAGCCCTTGAAGACTCCCGTTTTGCTGGCCCGGCTCGAGGCGGAATTCCCCGCCGCCGCGCCCGACTCGTCTTTCGCGTGGACTGAAGAGATGGCATCGGTCGTCTACAGCATAGCAAAAGCCATCGAGGTTCGGGCCGCGGGCATCATCGCGGCCGCCACTGTCGGCCTCCTCGCCTGTGCAGGAGATATTCCCATTCAACAGGACCAGCATCATGGGGCGAATGGACAGCCTGCGGGACAGGCGGAAGCGCCACCACAGATGGATTTAGTGGTCGGCTTCACCGGAGGCTGTATAGCACACTTCCAGGACTATTTGTCCGACTGCCGGGGGTTCCTGCAGGGCATACTAGAAGCCGAATTCGGTAGCACGCCGCCGGTCCGGATATCTCTGCATCCGTGTCACGACGGCGGCATTACCGGGGCAGGCGTCCTCAGCGGAGCTTCCCGGGCCAGCGCGGAACTTGTGCAGGAAGCGTGATGCGGCGTCATGCATCGACTGCACCCAGTTGGACGGCTGGCGGTGTATACCAGGCGTCCCCAAATACGCCATCGAAGAGCGGCCACGGGCGTCATCCGCCGTGCTAGCACGTGCGGAGAGTTTATGTGCCGGGGATGCAGTCGAGCGGCCGTTGCAGGTGCTATGTCTTCGGATGCCCCTGATTTGCTCACTCCCAGTACACGGTCAAACATAAAAGACAGCCCTTAGCTTAGAAATACAACAACCACATGACCTACCGCGCGCCAGTTAAACCGAGAGCCGTCCCGGCCGGAGTGACTCAGGCAGTTAGTAGTCGTAAAGGCGCAGACGCGCATTGGCATACTTGCGACATGTACAGTAGCCCCCCGGCCCAGAAACGAATCAAAGCCGCAGGGGCGGCGCTTACAGTGCATCGATTCCCGCAGGGTTACGACTGTCGATCCTTTGCCCCGGTTTTCGGCCCATCGTCTGCTCTGTTTCTCTCTAATTATTCCTCCATTTCTCAGGATGGACGGTTCCCGCCCACCCTCGAGGTGCTTTGGAGGGGAAAAAAAAAAAGAGTTGGGCGCACCCACGCGCCGCCCGAACCGACACCGGTACTAACCCAAGTACATGACTAGATATAATTACTTACCGTCGGTATATAAAGGCTCCGGGAGGGAGGGTTGTTGCCTGTCGTGGACGACTCGAGTTATATACATACCTGGTCGCCAACGGACGGCTAGCTCCAAAGCGAAAGAAAAAAAAAAAAGAAGGGTACCTCTAGTAACTTGCTTGAACGCTCGCTCCCTAGTCGGTAGTAGTTGCACCGCCGAACATCGTAACGGACACCCCCCCCCCCCGGGATAGAGAGCCCTCGGAACCGGGCCGGGCTCGTTGTTTTTCCTCCCCCCCCCCCTCCCCCTTTGTCCGCTTGCTTCCCTTGCTCTCCGAGCCCCCCCCCCCCCCCGCCGAATGATGGGCACGCCAGACCACCACGAGCGCCGCGACGGTGTGGCCACGGAGCGGACGGCGCTCCTCCTCCCGGGCCGGGGTGCCGACGACTACCACGACGGCGGCGGCCGCGGCGGCGGCACGGGCGGAGAGGATTCTCTTCTTCTTCTTCTCGACGCCGCCGAGGCCGACCTCGTGCTCGCGCGCACCGCCTCGGCCTCGAGCGCCGCGGTCCTGGGGCCCGAGCCCGTGGATTCGTCGCTGCGGCACGGGCCGCCGTCGCCCCCGCCGCCGCCGTACGCCCCCGCGGGTGACGGCGTCGACGTGGAGGCGCCGCCGGGGCCGCCGCCGCTCCGGCAGCGGGCCTACCTCCTCGACACGAACCCGCGGCAGTTCCGGGCCGTCTTCGCCAGCGTGCTCATGACCTTCTTCGTGGCCAACTTCGACGGGACCATCATGGCGTCGAGCGTAAGCCTGCATATCCTCGGGTGTTTCCTTGGGACATCCCCCCCCCCCCCCTTCCCCGGTGGTATTCCCGTTGTTCTTTTTGCACCCGGCGTTCCGGAAAAACTATGCTCTTACCGTCAATGCGCCTGCTTCAGGGGGGAAATTTGTGTTACTGACTCTCGCTCTCTCTCTCTCTCTCGGCATGGAGGCAGCACCCGGCCGTCACGTCCTACTTCGGCAGCTCCAACAGCGCCTCGTGGCTCTCGACGGCCTTCCTGCTGACGAGCACGGCCTTCCAGCCCGTCTTCGGCCGCCTCAGCGACACCATCGGCCGCAAGGGCCCCTACCTGCTCACCCTGGCCCTCTTCACCGCCGCCACGCTGTGGTGCGCCCTCGCCGGCAGCATGACGAGCTTCATCCTCGCCCGCGCCCTCTGCGGCCTGGGCGCCGGCGGCATGGCCACCATGGGCAGCATCATCACGAGCGACATGGTCGATATTGAGTGAGTTTTTCCGGCGTGGCAGTGGGTGTATATTTATACGATATACATACGCTCGCAACATTTTCCCCCAACCTACGTCCCTTCCCCCCCTCCCACCGGCAAGCGAAGAGAGGACGGATGGGGCGTTTCCGGAAACCCCCCTTCTCCTCCGAAATGCTGACTGCTCCGGGTCGCAGGCGGCGCGGCCCCTACCAGAGCTACCTCAACATCGTCTACGGCGTGGCCTCGGCGCTGGGCGCGGCGCTGGGCGGCGTCATGGCCGACACGCTGGGCTGGCGGTGGGAGTTCGGCGTGCAGATCCCGCCGCTGGTCCTGCTGTTCGCCGTCGCCGCCGTCACGCTCCCGCCCGAGCTCGGCATCTACGCCGAGCGCGAGAGCTTCGCCGTCGCCATGAGGGCCTTCGACTTCCGCGGCTCGCTGCTGCTGGCCGCCTCCACCACGTTCCTGATCCTGGGCCTGAACCTCGGCGGCAACGTCCTGCCCTGTAAGAAGCCCCTCCCTCCCCACCTTCCCCGTTCATTCCCCGAAAGGGGGGTTAAGGAAAGAGAGAAACCCGGAGGGAGAGAGAACAAGAGCTGACGCACCGCCTCCTCCCCCCCTTTTTTTTCCTTGCGCAGGGACCCATCCCGTCGTCATCGCCTCCCTCGTCCTCTTCGCCCTCTGCTTCCCGGGCTTCCTGTACTGGGAGACGCGGGCGCAGCGGCCCATCATGCCGCCGGCGCTGCTGCGGCGGGGGCCGCGGGCGCACCTGATCCTGGCCAACTGCGCGGCGGCGGCGCTGCTCAACGCGGTGCTCTTCAACGTGCCGCTCTTCTTCCAGGCGGTGCTGCTCGCGTCGGCGACCGAGGCGGGCCTCGCGCTCGTGGTGCCGACGGCCGTGGCCTCGGCGACGGGCGTGCTCACGGGCTTCCTCGTCGCGCGCACGCGGCGCGTCGGCTGGCCGCTGGCGGCGGGCGCCGCCGGCTACCTGGCCGGCAGCGCCGCCCTCGCCCTCGCGCTGCGCCGCGGCGCCCCGCGCGCCGCCTGCCTGCTCGCCCTCGTGCCCGCCGCCGCCGGCCAGGGCTTCCACTTCCCCGGCACCTTCCTCGCCGTCCTCGCCGTGAGCCCCCAGCCCGAGCAGGCCGTCGTCACCGCCACCCTCGTCCTCTGGCGCGCCCTCGGCGGCGTCCTCGGCATCGCCGCCAGCAGCCTCGTGCTGCAGAACGCCCTCGCCCGCTACCTGCGCGCCTACGTCGCCGCCGACGGCCGCGGCCCCGCCTGGCGCGACCACCTCATCGCCCGCGTCCGCAGCAGCGTCGAGGCCGTCGCCGCCCTGCCCGACGGCCCGACCAAGGACCAGGTCATCCGGAGCTACGAGGCCGCCCTGCGCCTGACCTTCGCCTCTTGCATTGCCCTGGCCGTCTTGTGCGCCGTCCTACTGGCGCCCGTAAGACTCCCGCGCTTGGGGGCTCGGAAGTAAGCCGGGGCGCTGCATTCATCGGGTACTCGCCCACCGAGTAGTATGGCGTCGATGCCCCCTTCCTTCCCATACATTGTGTCTTAGGTAATCCAGCCGAAGAATTTAATGTAGTTGTCGCTTCTTGTTGACATGGTGCGTACGTACACAGCTGCTGTTCCTCTCGTGAGCATCCTTTCTTCACATAACTAGGTTCTGATAGGTGATGAAGTCGGTGCCGTCCCAAATGCTATCATTAACTCCTTTCTGACTTTGCATTCCGTGCTTCTCGGGCTGTCTCCCCGCACATGCAATCT
This sequence comes from Nigrospora osmanthi, assembly GCA_029489945.1. Lineage (NCBI taxonomy): Eukaryota > Fungi > Ascomycota > Sordariomycetes > Amphisphaeriales > Apiosporaceae > Nigrospora > Nigrospora osmanthi. The sequence goes on along the minus strand of CP120494.1, from coordinate 1,553,454 downwards.
GGTAATAATACAACTCGTATGCCCTTTTCTTCAGCCGTGGCCGTTGATGCCATTGACATTGCCGCCGAGCGAGTCCAATGCGTCCCGGGTCGTTCTATACTCCTCTTGAGCCTCCCTTTCCCGTCGGCTGATCAAGGATACCTCTTCGCGGAGAGCCTCCAGCCGGCTTTTGATTGCGATGTCCTCGGAGATGCGCAATGTTTCAAAGCCCTTCAGCGCGTTCCGCGCCAGCTCCAGTTCTTTGGTCCTCTCTGCGATTTTCTGCCGCAGCATCTTGGCTCGATTCTGGTAACCGCCCAGGTGAAGGTTGAGTTTCTTCTCGAGCTTCGCGCACTGTTCAACTGTTTCCGTGGTCTCGTCCTGGACCCAGCGAAGGGCCGATTGCATCGTCTGAATCTGCACCTCCTCTTCGTCGTCTTCATAGCAGCCCAGGCCCAAGAGAATGCCATTACTGGCCTGCCCCTCAAACACAGCGGCCACCTCCTCCGGGTTGGGTTGTTCTTTGAGCTCCAGCAGAACCTGAAGTCGGGCTTCGGCCAGGTCGTTGTCGTCTAGCTCGGACATGCGAACCGGCTTACCCTTTACTTGGCCACCGGGCAGCGGGAATCGTGTCGCGTCGTTGGCGATCAGAAGGGCGGCCTCTCGCGCGATCATCGCCTCTATAGGGTCTTCCACAGCTGATGCCCGTTTGACGAGGGCATCAATGTCGACCGTTTCCGGTCGCGGTAATCCTTTTTGCATGACCTGGGTCCGCCTCTTCCGCTCCAGAGCCTCCTGGGCCTCGCGGTATTCGCGCTCGCGTCGGTCTCTTTCGGCGGCGTCCTCCTCGCTTTCTTCGGGGGCGACAATTTCCATTTCGTCTTCGGGTGCTTCCAGTTCCCATTCGCTCTCTTTCGGCTTGGGCAAAGACGAAAGCCCCTTTCTCACTTGGCTCTTGAAGGCCATTTCCCGTGCACGCATCTCCTTGGCAGACCCGGGCACAAGGGCCATCTCGTCGCCAGTGTTGAGGGCAAACTTGTCCCGGGGTGTCCGCAGGGGCGTCTGCCCAACCCTTCCGGGCGTAGCCCCCACGCCCGCCGCGCCCGCCCTCAGCGGCGTAGCCAGTGGATTGGGGGTGGCCATGACTTGTTTGCGGGGCGTGACACCGTCGAATCCCGTGGAGCCGGCGCCCTCTTGCAGATCCGCATTCTCCCCTCCCAGCAGGGCTGACTGGTTGTCGTTAAGGGCCTTTATGTTTCGAATCTCGTTGGCGATGTGGTCTTCCTGGGCTGGCGCCATCGGGGTCCGAATGGGCGTCTGCGAGGCCAGAGACGAGTAGGACCCGACGAGTCCTCGGGTGGCGTCGTTGTCGCTCGCCTGGGCAATCATGCTCGCGCGCTCGCCCATCATGCCCATCTTCACAATTTCCTCCAGCTCGCCCTCGCCCACCTGGGGTGCCGGCAGGTTCAAGCCTCGTCGCTTGCTGCTCTGTTCGGCCTCCCGGATCTTCTGCATCTGACCGGCCTTCATGGCGGCCTGCATAGAGGCCGAGGGGCCGTCCTTGTCGTTCTTCCGCTTCTTTCTATCGCCGTCGTCTTCTTGCTCGCCCTTCCGTTTGTTGGCAAGCTGCTGCTTCTGGGGGTCAAAGGCGGCGCGCTGGCGCTCGTTCACCAGCTGCTCTTCGGCCGTGTCGTAGAAGCCGCGGGCGGGCGCTTTCTCGAAGGGAATGTCGGCATTGTAGTCCATCTGGCCCTTCTTCCGCGTGGTGACCTTGATGTTGATGCCCGCCGTCTTGAGCTCGCGGCGTTTCTGCAGCGCGGCGAGGCGGCGCGATTCCTCCTGCTGGCGTTCTCGGGCCTTTCGCTTCGCCTTCTTTCCCTGTGTGTTGGCCAGGCGGGCCCGCGCCTCGCTGAGCATCTCCTTCTCGTCCTCGTCGAGGTCGATGGTGTCGGGCTTCGCGGGTTTGGTCTCGGGGTTGGGGTCGACCTCGCCGGGGCGCAGCTTGCGAACATCGTCGGCGGTGGGTGCCTGCGTCTCGCCGCCATCGGGACCGGTCAGGCCCAGTGCCCCGGACTCGCGCGCCTCGGCTTCGTCCAGGAGCTTTTGGTACCTCTCGAGACACTGGTTCGCGGTGCGGCCGACGAGGGGGGCGATGGTGCGCCACTGGGTGGGCATCAGCTTGGCCAGGTGCAGAAGCCGCTCATCCTCCTCCTTGCTCCATTCGATCTTCTTGATGCTGGGATCCAACCACTCGTTCCATCGCGCCTTGCATTGCTTGGGCGTCTTGCGCTGGAGCAGCGACGACACGCGCGCCCACTGCTGCAGCCCGTACTTGGACACGGACGCCTTGAGGATCTCATCCTCGGCGTTGGTCCAAACACCGCCTTTGACGACCGGCATCGCGTCGAGAAAATGGCAAGCCGAGTGCGGGGAGGGGGGGTGTGAGATGCGGCGTCGAAGCCGGAAATGGGACAATGATGCTCCAAGTTGACGTTGGTACTGGGGGCGAGGCTGCGCTACGGGATCGAAAACACACTGCTTGGGCTGGGGACCCGCGGGTGCAGGTTGACGAAGCTTCGAAGTTTCACGCGTTCAGGTTGGATGGAGGTCGGTAGCGCTTGCTGGCGGTCAGCCACATTATGTACTTGTGTACTTAAGTATAACCTTCTTATTCTTGTATCTGTGGCTAAGCAGGTGGCTTGTGCTGCAGTATACTGGAGTAAGTACTTGAGTAAAGTACCTACCTACTTACTTATATACGTCCATATCCACGATCAGCACCCCGTCCCCATTCGGACATTCAAGAACAAATTGCACTGTATTATCGCCCATGCAGTCAGTCACGTCTGGTTCACGTCTCGATCCGCTGTATCTTGCTTCTGCAATCAAATCCTACAAACGCCGACATTTGCGTGTTCCGGTGCCTCCAAGGCGCGGTCAGAGTAAAAACCCCGAGGTACTGTAGCCAGCATTTCACAAGCACACGGCATTCGATCTGGCGGTCTAGAACTGAACTAGCAACCGTGTGTTGGTTATGGAATTGGCCACAAACATTGCTCTGCCATGGATGCTTACTTGGTAACGGAGCTATGATGATGGCGGCGCTCTTCGGTGTCTTGCGGCATCGTCCACCCGCGCCTCCTCCAGCACCCGCCAGATTCTCCGGCGGTTTCGCAGCCCCCGGGGAAGCCGCAGCGTCGCGTCGTCGGGCGCGTGGATGCCGACCTGGACGAGCCGGCGCACGAGACCTTCCCAGTCCCAGTCCCCGTCCCCGCTCCCGTCCTGCTGCTTCCGGCGCACCGCCTCGCCGTCCAGGTCCCACAACCAGGAGGCGGCCAGTTCCGTGACGAGGACATCGCACCAGTACTCGGGGCTGTGCGCGTAGTCACAGGCGGGATCCAGAAGCCGGAGGTCGCGGGGAGGCGGGGGTGGTTTCGTCCGGGTGGCGGCGTCTGGGCCGGGCCGGTGCTGCCCGGCGCTGTTTGCCGGTAGCGGCTGGAGGTTTTGCAGGATGGCCTCGGTCAGGTTGGCGATTTCTAGGGGGTTCGCCTCCAGCAGCTGGTTTGCGAGCTGTCAGTTCCATGGCAATATGCGCAATGAGGTGGGGGGTCGCGGGAACCGTACCCGGCCGTATGGCGGATCGTCGCCGAGCTCCCAGTAGACGTTCCGGCACCCTCTGCCCCCGAAGTAGTCGTGCGGCTCGTCCACGACGTACTCGCTGACCACGGGGAGGCTCCCCGCCAGGCGGCGGTGCAGCACCTGCCAGAGCTGCTCGAGGGAGCGCACCTCGTCGTCGGGCCCGATCTGGAAGCCGTCCGGCCGCGGCCCCCGCCGGCTCTCGATGAACCGGTGGGCGAGGGCGAGGCAGGGCCCGTGGACGGCCATGTAGAGTGGCCCCCCCGGTCCAAAGGCGGGGGTCGACAGGTCGGGCGAGAGATGAAACGCTTCGATGGCGTCTCCGGACTGCCGGATTTGGAAGCGGTTGCGGTCGTCGCATTGGGCGTCGAGTGCCAACACACGCCGGGTGGCGTCCTCCGGCGGGTCGGGACCGAGGTCCAGGAATTGCCCGTGAGTAGGCCAGTACTGATCCAGTTCGGTTTCGTCGGGATTGCCGTCGATAGTGTGGGCGGTGGTGAGGAGGACGGCGTGTTCCAGCCATTCACTCGCTTCCTCCTCGCTGCCATGGGTGTCAGCAAAAGGTTCGGCTCCGGCCCGGCCCGCGTCGTTATGCAGGACGACAAGGACGGGACGCAAGAGAGGAAGGGATCGAAAGCGTACCACTGTCCGGCCTCCATCATCGGCGCCCCGCAAATACAGCAGTAAGGTTGATTGCGGCCCATGATGGAAAACCGATGGATGGATGCTCAAGTGCATTTGGGGGGACGGTCAAGAGGAACCGAACCATCCATGGCAAGAAGACTCCAGCTTTAAATCCAGTTCAGCTCGGTCACTAATGCAGGCAGCCGTTGCCGCGGCGCGGTCCAGTTGGCTTGAGGAACCCGGTATGTCATGGATGCCGCCAAGCCTTGTGTCGTGTGCTACATAATACCTCCCTTACCTGCCCGGGACCAACTACCGCAGCCTTGTACTTAAAATAGAATAGACGACCACCGAGAATAGATGGTTACACAGTATACGAGAGGTGTTCCGCCCCCATCCAACCCATCGTCGGCCGCCGGGTTCCCGCCTGTACCTGAAACAAGCGTCAACACCACACACACAGACACACACAGAGAGAAAGAGAGAGAGAGAGTGTGTGTGTGTGTGCGCGCCCTGAACGCCACCCAGCATCTAAATGAAAATCCAATCGCTCTGCGTGTTGACGCACCGCAAACCCTCGGGCCCGCCCGCACTCGCGATGGCGCGCTCGACGCAGCCCGCCTTGATGGTGAGGGGCAGGGTGAAGGTGAACTCGTAGGTGGCGGTCCAGGCGCCGTCGGGCCCGCCGTTCTTGGGGTCGGGGACGCGCTCGTCGAGCGTCTGCCGCTTCCAGCCGGCCAGGGCACCGCAGCCCTTTTCCTCGTCTTTGAGCCGGGCCCCGCTGTCCGCCTCGACGAAGTCGTTGGTCACGATGCTGACGGCGTACCACAGCGGGACGAGAGCGCCGTCCTCGACCACCAGGCACGAGGCCCGCGGCGACACGGGCCCGTCCGGCGAGCAGGTCGGCTGGGTGCTGCAAGGGTGCTTTTTGCAGACTAGCCCGTTCTCGTCGGTCGTCTTGAGGAGGGTAGCAAGGTCAGTTTTTTGTCGTGTCTTGTCCTCGGGCACTTCGTGGTCAAGTACTTACTACTTCGGGTGGCCCTGAGCATGCATCGGGCATGCAGGCGGATTTGCCTCCCTTGAGCACAACGCCGTAAGTCTGAATACCAATGGGCGGGTCGGGATCGGTGAACAGGAGCTGGATATACGTCCCGTCTAACAGGGGAAAGAGAGCGTTGTCAGTTCGTGGTCTACCAGGTACACAGTGTACCAACAATATTTATCTGCGAAAGGGGCGGGGGAGGGCAGACTCACTCGCTTTCTCCGGCGACCGCCACTTGATATCCATATCCATGCCCCCCTTGCCGCTCGCTAACAGCGGACCGCGAGCCGAGGTACCGACCGACCACGACTCGACGGCCGTCTTGGGGTGAACGACGAAGCCGGGCATCAGCTCGAACTCCCAATCACGACCGACGACAGCCCCATCCGCCGCGGGGACAAAGAACTTGAGCGACGCGGCATTGGCCGGGGCCGAAGCCACCGCCTGTATTGTGGTCGTAGCCCAGCCCTGTACGCAGTCGGGCTTCTCGGTGGGCGTGGCGATGGTGATGTCGGGGGCCGCCACGCGCGGTGGCGGCGTCGTGGTGCTCGGGCGGGCGCTGCTGGACGTCTTACCCCTGCCGCTGGATGTACTGCTGCTTCTGCTGCTGCTTGTCTTGCCGCTGCTGCTACCTGTCTTTGTGCTGGTGGCCGAAGAGGGACCACTAGCCCTGCTGGTGCTGACAACAGCCGACGAAGTCTTTCTATCAGAAGCCGAGGCAGATCCAGTCCTGGGCGGCACCGGGCATGACAGGGCTTGGCTGCTTTCTGCCCCATCATCGCCCCCCTCTTCCCTCTTAGTATTGGCGCGGTCGTAAGCAAAGGTAAATGTATACTCCCAGTTGTAATCACCAGTGGCAGGATCCAGGTAAAGGGAGTCGATAGCATCGACCATGTTGTGGAACGGCACCCACTCGGCGTGCAGTGGCCCCGGACTGCTGCTCTTTTTGGAGTCCGTCTTGACATCCGGCAGGTCCTCGGCCGCAATGATTCCAGGTTTTATCACGTCCTTCCAGAGCTTGGTCAAGTACGCAGGCGGTACGGTAATCTGCGGTAGAATTGTCGTGTCCATGTAGGTCTTGTAAGCCCCGGCTATCCCGCCGGCTCCGAAAGCCGTTTGCCACGTTGCTGCTTGAGGATACAGATTTCCTTGGTTGGCACGAATATCATTGTCGAGCGTGGCACTGCCAAACGAGTTAATAACTGGCAAGGGTTCGCCCCGGAAAATTAAGTACCCAAAGTACTTACAGCGCGTCGTATATTCGATTGTTCGTTCGATCAATCAAAGGCAGCATCGAGTCGCTCTTCATCTCCAGCACGCCGAGCAGAACCTTCTCGAAGTAGACGATCATGGTCTGGAGGGTGTCCTTGGCCGAATAGGGGGCTCCTGCACCCTTGGCGGAAGACGGCCACTTCCAGCCGCCGTTATTGTCGATTACGAAGCTGGGGTCGCCGACGAAGCTCTGCTGAAAGCTCCTGCCGGTCTCGGGAAAGAACATGCCTTTGGCATCGCCGTTGAGATGCTGCGACATGGCCACGAAGTACAGATTCTTCTCGCTGCCAATGGCATTCCACGCGGGCTGTATCACGTTGAACTGGCACGTGCCCGGTGCCGGCGCCTGGGGGAAGAAGAACATGTTCAGGTCCGCGCAGGCCAGCTTACTCGCCCCGGTGGTGGTGTCGACGAGCTGCACGAAGAAGTCTTTAAGCCAGGACTTCTCGTCTGCCGGGATGTGCATTAGTGTTGCCCTCAGACAGCGAGGTGTAATTTCCTTTCTCCCTTGAGCATTGGGAGTGCCTTTTACTTACAAGCGTGGTCAAGGCTGGCGTCGTTGTTATTATGCTGGATGTCATTCTTGTAGTCGGTGTAGGAGGGCGCCGCCGTGAAGGCCGCCGCGGCGAGCCTGGTCGTCGTGGGCACGGCGCATTTGGCGGCACCAGCCACCACCCTCGTTGCCCGGTCGTACCGGGAGATGACCGAGTACTTGGCCTTCATCTTGCCGGCGATCTCAGGATTCAACATGTCGCCGCTGACGGCGGGCCACGGCGGTCGCGTCAGCCTCGACGCGGACCCTGTGGCCAGCACGCAGGCGCCCAGCTTCGCCACGACCGACTTGGGGCCGCGTCCCTCAAGACGCACGCGGCCGGCGATGTCACGCCTCGTGAGCTCGTCGACATCGTCAGCGTTGGGACCGGATGTCTGGTGAGGGGGGACGCCCTTCCCGGGCGCCTGGCCGCCGAGACAGCTGGAGCACGTCTTGCAGGCGCTGCTCGTGCTGGTCACGGTCGAGGTGGCGCCAGTGACGGAGCAGCCGGTTTGAACGTCGGAACACGTCGTGGTAAAGGACAGGCACGAGTTGCTACTGGTGGCTTTGGCGCAGCGCACCTCACAATCGGAAACCGTCTTCGTGGCTGTACACGCGGACGAGGTGCGTTCTTTGCTGCTTGTCTTGGGTGCCTTGGTCGTCTTCGACGAGGGATCGTCGCTGGTGCCCTCGTCTTTGTCCGGCGAACCATCCGTCACCGGGTCTTTGGTGCAGCTGCCAACCGAGGCCCCGAAAACTCGAAAGCATGGCAGGTGGAACTTGGGAAGACCAGGGAAGCTGAACAGGGTGTTTGGAATAGGGGGTAGCCCCCACATAATAACACCAACGCCGCCACCCGTCACGATCACGGGAACGATGGTGGTGTGGTCATCATCATCCGTCGTCGTTATCCATGTGTTGGCAGTGTATGATGACCCCGAGACAGTGACTGCGGAGAAGCCAGTTGGGGGGATGGTGATAGAAGAGGTGATTGCGCTCGAGGTTGTGCTTATCGGGATGCCGCTTCTAGATGGTTTTGATGGGCTTGAAGTGCTTCTTATGCTTGGATTGCCTGGAGTGGGACTACTGCCTAATGCACTGCTACTGGATCTCGTCACGCTGTGGCTGGAACCGCTGGCCGAAGTGGGTGATATGCTGTTGCTGTCGGTTGCAGATGTTGTCCCATTCTGACGGGGAAACGTAGTTGCACTTGATCTTGAGCTGCTTTGGCCCGAAGCCGACGACGAGCTGCTCTTCGAATATGAACTGGTCCCGGAGGCTGAGGTTGAGGATTTCCCTCTCCGACTGGGCGTGCTTGAGTCTGAGAGAGTGCGGCTGCTGGGCCGAACCTGTCCCGGCAAGAAGGTTGGGGGAGGCAGAAGGACGGGAGACTTGCTATCCGAAGTCGGAATACCCCAGCCCACCCCTCCAGGACCGATCCGGTAGCTGTAAGTGGAAAGACGGCCCGGCGAAGCCCCGTCGCCAGGGACGGTGATGATGGTGCTGACGACAACCGTCGTCGAGAGGTTGGCATAGCCGGGGTAGGTCGTGGCTACAAAGGTCTCGGTTTCAGTGACGACCTTGCCATTGGGGCCCGTGACTACTGATGTCTCGAGGGCCGACTCGGCACTTGGCGAGCTACTGGTAGCTGTACGAAACCGAAGTCAGAATCGCGTGGTGTAAGCTCTTCGGCTGGGCAATAATACTTACTCGTGGCGAACGCATTGGACGACCCGGCGTACGTCGTTCCCGATGCAACAGAGGTTGTGAGAAGGAACAAAAAACAGTACAGTAACGATGCCATTTTCAATCTCAGTGATGAGTACCCTCAGATGCGGCGTATTAAGCCTCTATCCTAATACAGACCGCATTGCTGGGTTTTATATCCTTTACTCGGTCTACATACACACAATCTTCATAGGCAACTCATGTAGGACAGAATAAGCCTCTATAATCAGCCGTAGCCTTGTCCAGAGCCGGCACCCGACCTGGGGCTGAGCTGTTGATTATATTGTATGTCTGTTAACGCGCAGGTAGATGCGACTCTCCCGCACTTTGTGCGATTGTAAGGTTCCCTTATGGAGGACAGGCTGAACATCTATAATTAGCCACAGCCTTGTTCAGAATCAGCCGTGAGGACCAGGCTGAGTTGTGAAACAAATTGTATATTGCTGACGGGCGGACACATGGGAGTGGTGGCTCAGCAAGGAGTTGCTTCTTCGGCCTACGGGGTGTTGGGACCTATCAGTCAATACGGGAGACTTTCGGCCCCCAGAGCCTTGCATCGTTTATTTGCTTACTTACATACTTTACCCCCTGGATATCTCCCTGGGCGACGGCTTTGCAACCCCCCATATATCCCCTGCAGCCGCCACACGGGCGAGGGAGGTAACAGAGAAAACGCCCCAGCTGGCCCCGGACATTGTAGCGCCACCAAGGCGTTTTCTCTGTTCCCCCCTAGAAGGGGTCCCCATAGGCTACTCAGCGGACCATCGATGATAAATCAGGCTGTAAGCCTGTATCAGAGGTAGCTTCCCCGTACGGGAGGCGTGGCGTGGCGCGGCTCCAATCCCGGCAAAGTGGACGCCGGTGGGAAACGGGGAACTACCGGAATACGAGATACATAACTCCGTAGACCGGTAGACTAGACGCCGGTTCAGCTGTGGCGGGCTGGATGCTGGGGTTTCCCTCGACTGGCACTAAAGAGACCGTCGTGGGTAGTCTACGCCACCCGCACGAGCCGCCCTCGTGTTCGTCGATAACACTTCTGGTTTTAAACCTCCATACCATTCCAACAATGGCATCCAACAATTTGCGCCTCCCGCCACAGACGCGACAAGCGCCGGCCGGCACAGATCACGCTAACTGGTCGCCCAAGGTGCCCGCCGCGGGCGTGCGATATCTATCGATCACATGAACTTCGTAGTGGCACCCTACGCCCCAGGGGTTTCCAACTGCCAGATAGATCTCCCGGGCCTTAATTGAGTTCCGTAGCTAGAGACTATTACAACCGGCACCAGCCATTCACGTGGCTTGTACAAAACAGGCAGGCAGTTATTATAATGCGGATTAAAGAAAGCTATTGGAGATATGCGGTAACAATGTAGGTCAAAAGCGGACGTTCGAAGGCCGGCGCCCTTGCACCGGCATCGTGAAGTCGTCGTCGACCTCCTCCTCCTCCTCCACCGACGCGGGGTGGGCCGGGCCCCGATCGCCGCGGCCGGCGGGCAGGTCGGTCAGCCGCACGTCGGTGTCGACGCCCTTGGCGATGCGCATGCTCGTGTGGCGCCGCTGGGCGACGGACTCGCGGGCGTGGTACGGCAGGCCCGGGGCCGCGTCCGCGGCCGCGAACCGGGCGCGGAGCCGCGCGGGGACCAGGGCGACGTACAGGTGCTGCCGGAACGGCCGCGTGGTGCCGAACGTGACGAAGACCAGCAGGCTCGCCGTGACCCCCGAGAGGTTGAGGATGATGGCCCCCCGGGCGCGCTCGGCGCTCAGGTCGGGCGTTAGGGCGAGGGCGTCCCGCCTGTTGTTGCCGTGGGCGATGATTTGGAACATGACGTTCATCACGACGAAAATGCTGGGAATGGCGTGTTAAAATCGGGACGGACGGGGCATTTCACCAAAAGGGGCTTGCACGCCAGAAGGAGAGGGGTGGGCAAGTGCCAGACCGGAAAGTTATGTTGAAAAGGAAGAAAGCAAACTCACAGGATCACGAGGAAAGCGATGGTGAAGCGAAGTATTAGCCACTTGTCGTAAATCCCTTGACGTTCTTGCCTCAGGGGGCGGCCGGGTCGCCCGGTGCCCGAGGACGGGAGGGTGGAGGAAGCGGACGACTTCTTTCCGTAGCCCACGCTGAAGGTTCGGAGCTGGCGCCGCGACTGTATGTACCTGACGAGGATCATGATGAGGAAAACGCAGCCGCCGCCGCAACCGAGGAAAACTTGGGGTGTGCCGGTCAGCGCCAGGGCACGGAAACCAAAGCCCGCGCGGGCAGGGGGGAGAGGGGGCCCATCAACCCACATTCTATGTCGGCCATGACGAGGAACCCCACGAAGGACCGCTGGACGAAGGGCGCCTGGAGGAGGCACACGGTGACGAGGGGGAGCACCACCGAGACGATCTTCCCGGCGATGTTGATCCGCTTCAGGGGCCGCTTGAGGTGCGGCTTCTCGGACCAGCCGTAGATGGACTGCGTGAGGGAAAAGGCCCTGGAGGCAGGCGTTAGAGGGCGGTTGCCGCGGGGGCCGGATTCCTGGAGCCCTACCAGAACATGACAAAGGTGGCGGTGACGATATAACAATAGTATTCTGTGTTTGGATGGATGAGTGTCGGTGGGCTCAGGAGGGGATGCCTCTCTTCGGAGAACTTACGAATGTAGAAAAGGACCAGGTCCATGCCCACGGACCCGTTCGAAACCGTGAGTTCGGGGTTGCCTACATGGGCCGTCTTGTGCTCCAGCTGCGCCGTGACTACATCGCGCCAGAACCTGCCTTCGTTAGCACGAGGGGGTCAAGCGGGCGGACCGGTCTCTTACAGGTAGTCGTGGAACTGCTGGATGATGCTGCAGGTGGTGGATATCAAAGTCGTGTACGATATGCAAGCAACGTCTGGCGCGGTAGCAGGTGGTGTGAGCTGGGTCGGATGGACCGGGGCGAGGGTTGTTGTTGTACGGTGCCTCGGGGAAGGGGAGGGGACTTACAGCTCAACCTTTCATCGTGCGTCCAGACGAGCCATACCATGAGGATGTTGGCTATTTCGCACACGAAGGAATAAATAAGAACGCCGGCAGCAACTCCGGTGGCCTCGCTGGGAAGCTGGGACCAGGCCATCTCGTCTACCGCACGGCACCGAGGCAGGGCTCAACAAACACAGAGCGGGAGTCGGGGGGGAGGGAGCTGATCACGGAAGCCGGGAATCGCCATGTTTATACATACGACCCACGCGGGCTGCGGACCGGCTGTTAACAAGATGAAAAAAAAAAAGAATATGCCCTTGCTGCTCTCGGTCGTGAGATTGAAAGAATCCTTTAGCTCAGGTATGAAACGGGTCGTCTCTACGCATAAGGGGGCATCTTCATCCCCCGGTGTTCCGACAGGGGGGGGGGGGGGTGAAGCCGGACCGAGAGCCGGCCAGGATCGCCGTAGCCTCTCCCGCGGGCGGGAGGGCAGGCAAGACGAGGTGTGCCCTGGCCGGGATACCGCCGCTTGAGGGAGGGGGGTTTACAGGACGAAGACTCGGCCATATGGGGGGGGGGGGACGAGGAGGCAGAGAGTCTCTCACAGGTTCGGGCAATTGCCCGGCGCTGAGCTGTTGTGCCGTTTGGGCTAGCACCCCCTTAGCGTCCCATGCTTCTTCGTCTTCCCGGTCGTTCATGCACACGGGTCTGCATAGGGCCCCCAGGTTTCCCGAAGGGGGCAGCCGCCGAGCCTTAGGGGCAACCTTAGTAAAGTGGCCGGCGGTGGCTGTAAGCCAGTCGTTGGCGAATGGGCCAAAAATGTCTTACGACATGTACGAAGCACTGGCTGGCCCAGACTCACTCAGCCGCCGCCGTCCCTCCCCCTCCCCCCCCCACGAAGCCGTCCGTCCCATGCCTCCCACGATGGGTGGCCCTTGTTGTTCTCCTGGCCGGGGCGGGGGACGCAGCCGGAGCCGAGAGTGGGCGGCCGATGGGGGCTCGATCTGCCCATGGCCCTCGCGTCTCCCTTTTTTTTCTTCTTCTTCTTCTTGCGCTGTCAAGCTCGTGCCATCGCGGGCAGAGAGGCGTCAAAGCTTTGTCGAGGCCATGCCGTCTGGAAGGAGGGGGAGATCTGGATGGTGAGTCTCGGACCTGTCACCCCATGGGAAATGTCCCGGCGCTTCTCTGTATACTCGCGAACGGAAAGTATGTGAGCGATGAACGCCCGGGACGCCTCGCTGAATTGTCCATTTGTAGGTTAGTCCCATCATATAGTGCGCCGTGGGAGAGGCCCATCGACCTGGAAATATCCGATCGCCGGCGTGGGTGGCACCCCGAGGATAAGCCTCAGTTGGCCTCCCCGTTTTCCCCTGGTTAGCAGGCGCGGCGTCGTAGATCACACCAACCCTCCGCCTTACATCCATGCGCGAACAGCTTCTACTGGCTCTTCCATTTTTGCTACCTCGCTCTCTCTTTTATTCTCTCGTTGGGTAAGGTGGGGGGGGGAGGGGGAGTGGATGATGTATGTACATGTAGATGATGGATGGATGGGTCTACGTACGAGAAGATCCCATCCCATCCGAGAGGAACCGCGGCTTGTGAGCCATCAGTCCCGAGCAGCCCCAACACGATGCCCAGGTTCCCACTGATGAGACCGAAATCCGCCCCCCCCCGACGTCCCGCCAAGGGCGATCTTAGTCGTCTACAACAAGGGTGCAACGTGGAAAACCAGGCACCGGAATCCAGCTGCGATGCACCTTTGGTGGAGACTCACGCTGCGACCTGCGACTTTCCCTCTTTCTGTTCCTCGGGACCTTGAAAGCGAATGGGGGGGGGGGCCCATGGAGTCGAACCAAGGTTTCATCACCAGCTGCCCAATCGCCGTCACTACCTAAGTATCCCCTCCCTTTTCCATTTCTTCCCTCGTTCCCACTATCCAGTACTATGGATAATGGATGCAGCCCGGGCTCGCTTATCTGCAGTACCGAGTCTCCATCCATTCATCTGGATCCCATACTACCTTGGTACATTCACATCCCATCCATACCGGCTTCTACTAAATGCCTACTTCGCTACTTGACCTAGGTACTAGCAACTGGCTACTTGACTTTTTATAACTCCAATTCCGAGTGCGCTAGGCCGTATCTCCCGACGCCGTCGTCTTCTTCGGCCCCTGAGACGTTGGCAACGGTCCTTCGCGACAATCCCCCATTACGAACCGTCACTTCGTGCCCGGCCGTGCCCCTATCGGTTCGTCCGGTAGCTGCCGTCTCACATATCCCGGTGCGAGTGAGAGAAGACGCCCAACTGGTGCTGAGAAATGGAATAAAGGGAATATCTGTATGTATACATACATGGATAATACGACTACAAAGTAAAATCTGGCTTGTGTCTGCCGAATCGAGGACTGGTCGACGACGCCGTTGAGCGGTGCCGTCAAGAGTCGTCGTCATTTCTTTCCTTCCGTCCCAGCTCGTCCGTCCTTCCTTTTCCCCCCTCTTGCCGACCCTATTGTATGCCCGCCGCCTCTCGCCACGCTCGCTCCGGTTACGCCTCGTCGGCGCTCTGCGTCGGTCGTACGTGTACATTGCCCGCTGACCCTCGGCTGCTACCACGATCGACCTTCTTTCGGTCGTGCACCTCTTTCAGCACGTGCAGTTTTTCCTCCGTGATGCGGATAGCCTCCTCGATCTCGCGCTCATTCATGCGGTCCTCGCGCATCTTTTCCTCAAACGTTCGCGGCTCCACCACTCGTTTGCGAATAGGCGGCGCGCCTTCGCCCATTCGATGCAGTCCTACACGCTCCTCGAGCCAGTTCCACAGATCGGCCTCCTCTCGACGCCATATTTCTTCATACGCGACAATGCGATCCGGGTGGCTCAAAAAGCTGACGCTGTGCCCGTACCCAGGCCCGGCCTGTCGCGGAGTGACCCCGAATCCGAACCACGATGCCACGAGTAGACCGACAAGCAGGCCGTAGACGACGTTGCCCGTCAGAAGGGGCGCGAGGATGTCCAGGACGGGGCTCAGAATGTCGTGAAGCGGCTCCAATGGACCCCAGTCGGCCTTCTTGGCCACTGCTGACGTCTTCGCCCCGGCCGGGGACTCACCCGACGCCTCGGCCGACTTGCCCTTGCCCTTCTTCTTCTTTCCCTTCCCACCCGCGCCGTTCGCAGTCGCCCCCCGGGGTCGAGTAGTCACGGCCGCCTTGATGCTGGCGAACAAATCCTTGCAGTACTGCGTCTGGCCATCGTTGGCGCCTTTCTCAATCGGTCCTGCGGATGGGTCAGCATACTACGTTTCGTACAACCACGGAACCGAATCTCTCTTACCCTTGAGCCAACTTTTGCCGGTCCATTCAATAGTACAGTTGACTTGGATCCGCGTCCCGTTGTTCTCGGCCCAGCTCAGACAGTACCTTGTCTTGACGCTGAAGACATTGCCGCTCGGTACGTCGGGGTTTTGCACCGCCACCAAGACATTGACAGATTTCTCGAGATCAATGGTTTCAAGGGTTTCCGAGACCACACACTTCGTCTGTTTAGGCCCGATCGACGCATTCAACGGCTTGATGTACGTGAAAGCCCGCGTTTTGTTGTCTTGCGTCAACCCGGTCTTGTCCTCCATTTGCAGTTCGGTACACTTTTGCTCGCCCGTGAGCCACTTCGCCATGAAATTGACTGAAGCCGGCCCGAACATGAGGTTGTACACCTTTCCGAGAGGAGCAGCAATCACCTCGTCGGCCAGGAACTTATCAAAGTGCGATGCCGTATCCCCACACTCGGTAGGGGCGTGAGCCGCCGGGCCGGGGTAGTCCTTCTCGCCGGCTGGCGCAGCCGCGCCGTCCTGGGGTTTCGCCGAGGCGCCGTTGGCGGCTACCGCCCCCGACGCCTTGCGGCCGCCGGCCTTTTCTCCCTCGGGGTCGACGGGGCTCATCTCGGCCGGCAGCGTCATCTCGCCCGCGTCGTCTTCGTCGTCTTCGTCGTAGACGTCGTCCCCGGACGCGCTTCCTTCGTCGTCGTCGGCGATCTCGGACCCGGATCCGCTGTTATCGACGGGCGCCTCCAGGTCGTCAACCTTCTCTGTTTTGTCCCCGCCCGTCTCGTCAATGGAGACACCATTCAGCGAGCTCCGCAAAGTCGGGTGACCCAGCTTCCAGATATTAACAATCAAGTCGTAGGTCGAGTCACGGCTGGTGAAGCTGGCGAACACGTGTTTGGCGTGGAGTGTTGAGATCATCAAGCCATTCTTGAAGAGCAGGGCCGTGCTTCTCTTCTCGACGGACACTATCTCGTCGAAGCTCATAACCAGCGTGGTAACCCAGCCGAAAATATTGCTGCTGAAGCACAGATGGCCTTCAGACACGTAAAGTCGACCGTGGGCGAGAATTTCCCTCTGCAGAGCGCAGCTGTAATCTTCAATCAGGTAGTCATCGTCCGGCACACTTTTGAACAGCGCATGGAAATCCCGGTTGCGCTTCTTACTCGCCACGGCAAAGCCCGTGAGCTTTGGCACACTGCCCGCGGCCTGGGGATGAGCAACCGAAGCGTTCGCGGCGGCGATCGCTGCCCCGATCGTGTTGCTTGTGCCAGAGGTGTTGGCGGTACCACTAGTACTGCCTCGCTTTCGCCTCTTGCCAATGGCGCTCCGGATGCTACTACTCCGCGTAACCCCCGTCTTGCCTTCAAAGACGCTGCCAGGAGGGCTCCGGTCGCTCATGGCCGCCGAGTCATACAACGACCGGGGTCTTGATCCAGGATCCTCGAAGGTGCCATTAAGTGGCTCCGTGGGGGCGGAGTCCGATCGAGACCTCGACTCCTGGACATGGTCGGGGAACTTGGAGAACTGAGGAGCAGATGCATTGTTGTTGGGGTCCTGGATGCCAAGCTGTTCGAGACTCAGATCCCCCTGCCCCAGCGTCCTGACCGCCGGTTCGCCCATGGTTCTCTCTCCCGGCTGGTCTGTGGAAGGGTCTACTTCAGTCGTATCGCCGCTTTCTTCGCGCGGAGGTTCCGGAATAGGGTTGGTTTTTTGTTTGCTCCCGCCACTGCCGCCGTTGGTGTTGTTGCTGAACGTGGTTGCAGCGTTCTGGGCAGCCGATATCATAGACGAGAAGAAGCCACTGGGCGACGGGGGCGGCCCGTTCTCGGGCGTGGGCGTTAGGGGGGCGAGTGTGAAGTTGGAGAGCTTGCTTGGTCCAATGCTGGTCCCAGAGCCCGATCTCATGCGCCGGTGCGACTTGGAGCTCCCCGATGGCGAGACAGTGATGTTGGGGATGGCGGGAAGATCGGTACTGCCGGCGCGGCCTCTTGACCCTTGGCGTGCGTGCGTACGGCCGGGGGGCGTAGGAGGGGTGCTGACAATGGCAGGCGCTGCTTGGTCGCCCGAGGGCGGCGTGCGAGGCGGGGCGGGAATATCGCCGGGCGTACTGCCCTTTCGCCTGTATGGTCTTTCGGAGAAGGCTACGTCGGGCTCATTGGGGTTGGACGGGGCGAAAGGCGGGTTGTTGGAGGGCTCAGATGCCACGTCAACGTCGGCTTCGGCCTCGTGGGTCGTCGAGTCAGACTGGTCCGACTTGTGGCTGCTCACGCTAGGGGTGGCACTGGAGTTGCGCTTGGCGCGGAAGACGCCCCTGAACCTGTCACCAGGCGACCTCGAGCGTCCCGAAGACTGGTTCGACGGTGGCAGCAAGGCGGTCTTGCTCGTCGACAGCCGACGAGGCGCCGAGTCGCTGGTGCTGTTGCCGAGACTATCAGAGGAGACAGCGACCGAGTAGGAGGCAGAGCGGGAGAAGCTGCGGGGACGGCTACTGTCGCGGCTGTCGTTCGCCAGCGTGTCTGGGTTCTGCACCTCGGGTGCGTGTTCGGCTTGGATGATAGGTGATGATGTTGTTAAATGCCCGATCTGTGACGGGTGCGTTGAAGGGACTGTGGGTCGCAGTAGCGATCTGCCAGGGGCCTGTAGTGTCAGTCCTCAACTGCCGGCACCAGTGAAGAATGAATTGGTCGCGCAGGTTTTCTCCTTCTCTCTCTCTCTCTCTGTGTGTGTGTGTGTGTGTCTTTCTCTCCCTTCCCCTGTGGGTATGTGTGTGGGTGTGGGTGTGTGTGTGTGTTTGTGTATCTGTAAGAACGGAAACGGGCACAGCAATGGATGGCTAGGGAGTTCGAGGGGCACAGGGAGTGAAGGGGAGGGCTATGTAAGTAGCTGGGGTGGGTAAAGAATCTACAGAGACAGGCAGTAATCAATCCATGCTAGGGGATGAAGTGACGGGTGGGCGCTGCGATGGGTTGAGAGAGGGGCGCGGGAAATGGAGACGCAAGTCAACCAGGAGAACGAGAAGGGCCAGAGTCTGGACGGGGTGCCCAGGGCGTCCGTCGCACTCCTCGTAGCTCCTCATACCCCGTTCGTACTTCAGAAGGGGGGTCCTCAGCTGGAAGCTGGAACGAACCTAGCGCCCCTGCTACTGGGCCAGGTACCTGACCGGCTCCCAGTGGTGGGAAGATCATCGCGGGCGTGGCTGTCAGGAGAGTCAGTCCCCAGCTCTGCATCCAGATGGGAACTTGAACCCGGACGCGTCAATGACAGGCAGGTCGGGTGGCTGGACAACAACCTAGTGTGGTATCTACTGAGTTGCGTGCCTTGTCCTTGTCCTGCCTGTCTTGCCTGCCACGCCGGTACGGGCGTTCTGTAAATGGGCAACGCAATGGGGGGGGCCGGCGAAGCCACCAAAAGGATTTGGTTCCACAGGATCGTCCACCAAGGGTATGGGTCGGGGCTGAGGGAGCAGGCAGCCAACTTTCGACTGTGAAGATCGCACGCACGGCTGCTTCAGGGGGGTCGGTATGTATGAAGCAGAGGGCGGTGCGGTAGCACTGTACCCAGAAGCTGCCCGCATGCTAGTCGGAACGCGCTGTCTGTACGGACCTGTTCCTGATTGTGCATACACAGGCATGGGCGTACACGCATACACCCATGGACACTCACACGCACCCACCATAACCAGGTAAGGTACCCACGTGAAAGTTAAGTAGGTAACCCCCGGTATGTAGGTAGGGACACAAGTGATGCACCACCGCCCGGAGGGAGAGAGAGAGAGAGAGAGAAACAGAGAGATGGAGAGACAGAGAGAGGGGGGGAGAGAGAGCACGGAGGGGACAGGCAATGGAGGGAAGCGTGGACGGTGAACTGTCACTACACCCACGAGGGGACCCAGTCCTGGGGTGCAACGACGGGTGCTTCTGTTTTCGCGGGCTGCAAAGCCAACGGTGTCACAATGAAACGGTAATAACTCACGACTCGGTCTCGTTGGCCCCGGAATACGGGGCGGGGCTCGCGTCGTCGTCGTCGACGTCGTCCGCGGCGTACTGCCAGTCTGTCCGCGGCTGTGATTGCGAGCCGCGCCTTTGCGCCTCGTCGCCGTCGTTGTCGGCGCTGGTTTTGGTGCTGCTGCTAGAGAGTCCACGGCTGTGTGGGCTTCGGCCGCGTGGCTGTTCGTCGGTGCTAATGGCTGATCCGAAACTCTCTCTCGACGCTTGCTTTTTCCATGGTCGTCTGGCAAGCAGTTTGCCCACCCGCCCGGCGGCGTTGTTAGTAGTGTCGTCCATGCCACACGCACTCCTCAAGTGGAATGACTGCAAGTTGACCTGTGGTGGGAGCTACGGGCGCGTCTTATTAGGATGTAGGTAGGACGTACATTCCTAGATATCCTGGAGGTGCGTAAGTGAGGTACTTAAGTATGGAAAAGTAGGTGTTAAGACGATAGACGGGCGGATATCCATGTGAGGTAGGAGGTAGGTAGGTAGACATACCTCAGTACATTATGTACCTACTTACTTACCTACCTAAGTACGTTTGGATTTATTTAGGTACTTACCTACCTATGTACCTCTTACCTACTAATGGATCCGATAGGGAACCTACCGATCCACGCCCTGCAGAGGTAGGTAAAGGTATGGAAGGTAGACAAAAAGGGAGCTGAATGACGTTGCGCCAGAGACACTGCCGTCGCCGGGGGCATGCAGTGTCGTCATTATCGGGTCTCGGCTTCGTATCGCGTAAGCTATGCTGGGTTGGGAAGGACTAGGCCGCAACACCAGGCAGGGCGCCAGTGCATGTTCAGATGCACTACCTTGGTAGAGGCCTGGGTAAGAAAGGCGGCTCGTGGTGCTGACGAAACGAATTGAGGCTATTCCCAGCTACATACGATGCACTACTACGAGACGGACGAGCCAACTAGGAGGGTAGTTCGTATGCGAGGCGATGGGATCGCCAGTGATACATCGGGGCTATCTCGTCTGGATCGTCCTCCCCCAAATGAACCCCTGGAAACCAAGCCGCGTCGCGGTTTGCCGACCAATCCATTAAACACAATCCGTCCATCAGACGGTTACGGAGGCCCCTGTTACGTGCCATGGAACCCCAAGCTGCCTCTCGGATTTCCAAAGCTTCATAGGCCGGCTGGCGTTTCAATCCTCTGAAACTGTGCACCCGCCAGCCCATGCACACAGCAAACGCCTGTGCGCATCCCTGTTGGTGGGTTGATTGTACCCTTGCTCCGTAATTTTTTTCCACCTCCCAGCTTACATCGTGTGTACCACCCGGTGCATCGGCCAATAGGTCCTACACACCTAGAGTAGTACCTAAGCAGGTAGGTACATAGCTGTGCTGTTACGCCAACCGAGAGCCAGCGACATTGGACGCAGATATAGTACTGGAAACTTCCAGCAAACGCTCTGTAGCTACCTATTACTTAAGTAAGTACATACCTAAATAGATATGTAACCACTTACCTACGAAGATACATTGGCCTTAGTGAGCTCTATTTACTTCCGAGGCACCGCACACCCCGCAGGTTCCAAGATTCCCATAGGGGATCTCGTCGGAAGAGGAGGTATCGGATGTCGCACCAGCGGGCAGATTTGGTGCCATCTACCCCGCGATTACATAGAACCGCCAAGAATAGGAGGGGGAGGCTTGGTCGCTGTAAAGGACCATGCTGTTGGAACGAACTTGGGGCTTTCATTTACTGCATCAATTCTACGGTACGGGGACCCGGAAAACACCTTTGCAGATCTCGAGCCTGGCCGAATTAAATTGGCGTACGAATACACACGTACATCCATACAGGCAACCGAGGTTGGCTTTGCGTATACCATCGCCCGTACGAGTGGGAACTCCCCCTTTCCAGGCCCCGATTTCCCCGTCCTATATTTCCTGCTTCAGGTGATCGGCTTTGTGGGTGATATGGGCTGCGCTAAGTTTAGTTGGCAAAAGCACAGTGATAGATTTACTGAGAAATACAGTGCGTATGAGATCCGACAGTCAATCACATCAATTATACACATCCGTCAAACAGTCACATCTACATACCTCATCCCGCAGATACATATTGCCATGCATGGGTTGCTATGAGGCAGGTATGGAAGGCCTTTGTGTTGATTCCCTGCATGGCTCTCTTATGCACCTGCTGTGCTGTGCAGACAGCCCCGCGCTGAGCACGGCCCACCCGATGGCATAGGTAAGTAGGTACATTGTAGATGGGATCCGGAGATGCTGTACCAGGTGACTAACTCCCATACAGCCTGTACCTGCCAACCTAACCGGCGCTATTCCCCAGTTCCTTTGCACGCTACTTGCATCATAACTCGTGGAGGTGTTGCGCCAACGCCTCAATCGGCATCTAGCATCTACATCACTCACCCACATGCAAACAACTCACAGTGCCTCGGGTCCTTCACGATAGGACCGTTGTGAATGATCAGAGGTCGTCCGGTATCTCAGGCGACCCGCGCAACATGGAGGCCGCGCCGCTCATCAAAGTAAGCCCTCCGCTGCCGGGGCTCCGAAGGTACACCGTAGACCTAGCTGATGGAATGCCAGGCGCATGACCACGCACGAGCAGCATCGGAAGCGACGCATGCATCCAACTCGACCGTCGCCATCAACGAGCACACCCGAGCCGCGGGCGAGTTTGCCAACGCCGCTAAGACGACTACCAGCGTCGAGGCCCTGAGGACCCTCCGACTCCTCGAGGAGCACCACCAACGGCTCTCCGAACTCCTCAAGTTGCCTCTGGAGCGCCCCGCCATTCAGGATGCCGCCGAGAATGGCTCGCAAAATGCCCAAGAGAAGGAAGACGACAATGCGGCGGTACAGACCTTGAAACACGAGGCGGCAACCGGCGAGAAGCAGCCTCAGCCCATGAAGAAATACCCGTCGCGCGAACTGGGCTCTTCTATCGCCAGCAATCTTGCGTCGGCCCGCGGCATACGTTCGAAGTACCGATCACTGCCTCTGAGCCCGAGTGTATCCAATGCTGAAGCACCCGGCAACGTGGAGAACGCCTCGAGGAGAACTGGCTCGGCCTCCAAATCCAAGATGCAGAACATGCTCGAGCATGCTGAAAGCCCCGAACGATCGCCAAGGCAGACCAGTTTTGAACAGCGAGGTGCAACAGCTAGTGCAACATCTCCTACACCGCAGGACGGCCATGCCAGCCTGGGGGACGAGGGTTTCTCGAAATTCTACAGCGCCTTTGGGAGCATTATCAATCGGATCTCTGCACCACTCGCCTTCGCTGGGTTGCCTCTGATAAACGAGCAGAATGATGAACCGGCCGCTCCGGCTGCCGAGCCCCCGGCAGTGCAGAAGAGAAACAGGCCAAGAGCGTCGGCATCCATCGGCACGGAACCTGATCTCAGCACCTTTTACTCCAAGGCCGCGCTCAAGGCCATCTCGCGCGACGGCCAGTCTGCAAACGACTCGTTCTACGTTGTGCCCACAAGCGGTCATACCGTCTCGTACGCTAATATTCTGACCTTCGCGGATAAGGAAAAACGTCGGATGGGGGCTTCTGGTCACGATTTCCGATCAGCAGGCCATGACGTGGAGGACGACGACTTTGTTGACGCCAGGGAATCCCAAGCGCCGTCATCACCTGGGCTGAGGAGAAAGGCAGGCAAGGGCCCTGCTGATAAGGAGTTGAATAACGTGGTTGAGGAGCTTTACTTGGAGAACAAGAGTCTGAAAGAAGCCCTTGACCAGCAGAGCAAGCGTCTGCACGCTTTTGAACTGATGTCGCAGAATCAGGGAATGCGGCTGGCCGAGAGTATGCGGCTCATGCGCCCAGGATCGCCAGCAGCGCCCCCGGCAAGCAAACCTGGATCCGGCGACGAAATGCTCAAGAAGAGGAACCAGGAATTGGAGGAACAACTAAGCCTCTACGCCAGACAGATGGAGGACCTTCAGAAGGACTACAACAAAGCGCGCGCCAACCTGGTCCGCTACCGGGAGAAGTGGGAACAGCTCAAGGCCGGTGCAAAGGCCCGACGGGCTGGAGCTCAGGGTAGTTCAGAGGCGACTGACGAGGTAGCCAACTCTCCAAGTCTGGCGTAGATCGGACTTGTAAGTGGCGTTGACTGATATGATGACTTACGACGGCAATTTTCACGCGGAGTTTCGCATGGCTTTTAATAGCTATACACTGAGCATAATTCACTAGTTGTGCGGTTCCTAATTCGATCACCATGGAGCCTCACCGCATTTTCTTTTTTTTTTTAAAAAAAAAAAGAAAAGAAAACAGTGCAGCGTACCAAAGGAAAGGTAAACTCGTGTAGTCCTTTTACGATGATGTAGATATCAAGGCCTTCCTCGTGGCGGCTTATCTCCACTAACCCAATGACTCCGTTGTTACACATCTCTACCGAGTTGCGAGGCTCAAGAGATGGATATCTTGAGCCTTGCAAGCCCCGGAGGGCCCTCGGCGGCGGATATCAAATGTCGAAAATAACCCAGATAGTAGATATGCTGAAGGCCTTGTGGGTGTGGGTGTGGGGGGGGGGGGGGGGGGATTGGTTGACTACGTAGTCACAATACCCAAAGTTCTTATAACCTGGATTACGAGATTTCCTCCTGCATGTGAGCGGCAGGCGTCAAGTCACGTAAGCGCGTAGCCCCCATGATGCAGCCAAGAACATAGCAGAAAGGCGAAGTGCTAGAAGTTTACAGGTCGCAATGCTGATTAAAGACCAAACATCGGGCCGGCCAACAAGCGGACCGCCTCTGTCACCGGGGGCGTAAGAGTGTTAACTTCCCTTGTGTACAGGCATAGTCTTAATACCAAGAATGGTCTCGGGGTATTAATATGCGTGCAGGGTCTCGGTGTGGATCGATGACTTATAAAGAAACTTATAGAGCAGAGGGGCCCCGAAGGTCCAGTCTGTTGTTGTATGAGCACATCGTTTTGACTTAGATGATATTAAAATAGCATCCGCCGGCTACAGGCAGTTGAGATTGTATTTTCTTTTTTTAATTCTAACATACAAAATCATATCCAATACGGGGAACGGCAGATGAGAATACGCTAAGTTGAAGGCGTGCAAATATGCCCAAGTACTATATGTAGTCGATATAGAGTCCAATTGATGTTTCCATAGCTGCAGGTGGATTCCAGTACATAGTAGGCTACTTGAGTGGGGGTGTGGAGGAGGAGATGGATGGATGCCCGAACAGGACTTCCCAGGTGGATCCATACATTGATACAATTGATGTTATACTCGGTTGATCATGACGCGGATCGTCAATTGCGAGGCAAGGTTTCCCTACATCCATCACCTCCAAGCTTATCGGCATATCCTTATCGCCCTAGGCTGCGGTTCGCCTATTGTACCTTTCCTTAGCCTCGCCAGCTGCAGCCGCGCCCATCTCTCTTGCTCTCCCCCCCCCCCTTCGCGCATCCGTCCTCGCCGAGCGCGACTCGGTCTGATCCCAAATCATGTCGCATATGACCAATCCGCTGGCGACGGCGGAACAGCTGTACCGTCGGTCCAGCCTCGCTGCCCTTCCGCCGGATCTGCAAGACACCATCTTCTTCGCGACGCAATGCCTCACCCAAGCCGCCGGCCTCCTCCTGCGGCTGCCGCAGTCAGTCACGGCGCAAGCGAACGTGATTCTGGCGCGGTACTGGCTGGTCGAATCGCCGCTCCATAGCGAGTTCAGCGTGAGTGCCGTTGCGCCTGCCCTCTTGCCGCCCGCTTCCTAACGCGCGTCGTTGTGTCGGCTGGCTGGCTAACCTTGCGTCTTCGTGCCCAGGACGTCTCGGCGGCGACTCTGTTCGTCGTCGCAAAACTCGGCTCGCATCCCACGCCGCCACGCGACGTCTGCAATGTTTATACCTACCTTCTCTCGCCCGCCTCGCCTCTTTTCCGCTCCGCCGCCGCCGCCGCCGCTCCCCCGCCTTCTACGCCGGATCCGACTACCTACTTCCTTTCCGAGTCCGGCTACGGCGCTTTTCACGCGCGCATCCTAGCTCTAGAGTCGGCCATTATGAGCGCGCTGGCTTTCGATACCCACGTTGCCCTTCCCCACCCCCTGGCCATCACCTATTTACAAGCACTGGACTTCCTGTCGCACCCCAAGTCGCGCATCTCGCAGCGCGTCGTCGAGTACTTGAACACAGCCCTGCTCTCGCCGCAGCTGGTGTACCTGACGCACCAACCGAACGCACTGGCCGTGGCGGCCATCTACAACGCCGCGCGGGACCTCGGAGCCAAAATGCCCGAGTGCGCCTGGTGGGAGGTGTTCGACGTCGAACGGGAGGAGCTGGGGTTCCTGGTCGTCGCCCTGCGCAGCTTGGAAGGCATGGCGAGAAAAATGAAGGAGGATACAGAAGAGCTCCAGCAGGGCCGCATGATCACGAAAGGGGGGGTAGAGAAGGAATTGCGGAAGCGGGGCCTGGCTCCCGCGTCGGGTGCGGCGGAGATGAGCGAGGAGGAGGCCATGATACGGATTCTCGACGAGAGAGCAGCACAGATGGAAGAGGACTGAGCCACTTCGAGTCAAGTGGTTGCCGCCTAAGCCACAAGATGCTGCTTACCAAACCCGGTGGTTTCCTGGGTCCGACCAAGCTCAGTGCGAGATTCTTTTGCCGCGGCTTCGGGTGCGCGCGACAGGCGAGATTGTGAGCTGCCCATCTTGCCGCTATCCATATCGAAGACTCCAAGAGCACCATAAAACGATCCGAGGTAGCGTTCTCTCGACTGCGACGTATTGCCGTGGAGCACCGAACACAGAAGAAGCCTGGACCAGTTTGGGCTGGCTCCCAACGTTATATTTTCTGTCGCCTCAGGAAGAAGGGTCATGCTGCTTCCCGTAGCTGAACGGGGAAAATGTCTCTGCACAATCACAGTACCACACTGCCTGACGCTGTACGTACAGTGCAAACCGTACGGAACTTGGCGCGAAATGAAATGAGAGAACGTACCGGGTAGATAAGAAAGCCCGTCGACACTAATGATCGAGTAGAGTTATGACTGCCAGGGGTACCTCTGGTATATCTGTCACAAACGAGCACAAAGAGCGTCGGCGCCATTCTTGAAAATGCCCAACAACGGTCGTCTCTGGTGTTGTACGAAACCTTGGAAGGAAATTCGCCATATTCAGGACCTCTTTTCCCTCTCCGCGCCGTCGGACTGGAGGATGCGCCGTGCGAAATGTGTACAGGAACAAAATATCATCTCTCCGTATGCGGTCACGACCTCATCAGCTACACATCCGACTGTGGCAAACGGCACGATCCAGATCCCAACTATTTGCCCAAGCCCCTATTTTCCCAAAACCACGGCGCGCAGGGACGGCGAAACGGCCACCGGGGCCAATGCCAAAATCAGCCACAAAAGCCCGCCACCCACAACGGCGCCCTAGGAAGGGCGCCCGCTGAAAGTCGAGAGAAAAGCAGAGCCCAGGACGAGCACGAAGAAAAGAACAAGACGTGCCCTCGGTTCGAGGGCCCGACCATTTTCCTGTACGACTGCTGCGCACCCTGTTCGCCCCGGGCCATCCGGTACCAGATCCAGTGCCGGCTGCGTGATCTGGACGCGGCAGTCGACGATGGCATCGTTTGCGCTAAAGCCCAAAAGGTACAATGGGCCGAACTGTTCCAACGGGCACAGGAGGAGCTGGCGTGCATCAACGTAAGCAACACTCGGTGTTTCTTCATCGCCCATCGTTCTGGGAAACTGCTGACCCTGGATGTGTTAGTGGTTCCGCGGCACATCCTGCGATCCCGTGTACCCGCCGTGCCGCACGATGGAAGACCACGGCCTGAACTCGGAGTGGGTGGGCGGCCGTCTGATCTGGTCCGACGAGCCGGCCCTCACCATGGGCCGGCGGTTGCGCACCTCGCGGAACAGGCCGGCCATGGCCGCCGGGCGGGACGGGAAGGGCCGGAGCGAGAAGGACACCGGGGTCGCGTGTGGGCGCCGCCCTTTCCGTTCCCTGCTTACGGGGCTCTGTGGTGGAAGAAGTTCGGGGCGGGCGGAGAGAGAGGGGTGCGGTTTCGGCGCAAGACGAAAAGGAACCCGCGGGACAACACTCCCGAGGTTTCCCGGATCGCCGTGGAAAGGCCGCACAAACTCCAAAACAAAAGACAATGTCATGCCAGGACACGCCGCGGCATGTTAGCACGCCTGGTGGCAAGACAGGACATGCTAGACTGGCGAGCTGGCAGCTGGAGGTATGTAAGTGCCAAGGGTGGAGAGGGTTCGGCCGAGCCCATTCAGACCGGCCGGGGGCTTCGTAGCGCGTTCACCATCTTAGTTGCGACTGCTATCGGCTCTGCCTCGTTCCTAGCAGCTAGTCCCCTGATCGCGGTACTCTCCTGAAGCCACGCGGGTTGCTTTCCCCGCGGGGACACACGTGTAGGAACTCGCCCGCGGCTTGACTGAGTTGAGTTTCGGTACGTCTTTGAAACTAATGTTTCTGAAGAGGTGAGTCACGAGCGCCTCTAGTTGCCATTGAATTTATATACGCTGTGAGGCAGGCAGCTTGTGGCAGGCAGCTTGGATCATGTGATTGGCCTTCGTTCTTTCTTTTGTTGTTAACGCCTTGAGACTTCATATGTGGCAGTGCCGTCTCCCTAGGTAGGTAGGTAGTTAGAGAAATAGGATGAACTTCTATCTAAAGTATGGACCCCATCATGAGGACTGGAAGGCACACATGATTACCAAATGAAGACACAGCAACCTAGTGTAGAATAATTACTCGTCTGCCTACCTAGGTACTTGGTTACCACATTCGAACGGGCATACAAGCAACTTTCCATCCATAGTCCTCAGGTAGTCCAGCGACGGCAACACGCAGCAGTATAAGCCGGGCTTTGTGTTATCCTACAGCGACCTTTTTGCTATGGTTGAGCAGGCGCATATGACAGCCCACCAAGGTTATGCCACCGCGAGCAATGAAGGCACCTGGTTTTAGAGGCTTTCCTTTCCATTTGGAAGATATGCGCAGACGGTGCGAACTCGAGAGTCGTGGAGTTGTCCCGCATGGAGTACAATTGGAAATTAGACTTGAAGCATTGATGGCCAAGATACGCGAGAAATCCATCTCCAGCCCCACCTCTACCTATTGGACACTAAGAAGAGGTACGTAGTGCCGAGCGGGGAGAGCTGTTTGGTATTGAAGTTAGGTAAGTACCTGTATGGAAGTTTCGTACCTACATGCAAGCTCGACCAACCTACATATGGGATCCAAGAGCACTTTCGAAAACACTCACAGCGATCACCGGCTTCGCCAACCCAAACCGTTCCATCCCCGCCATTCTGCTCTCCTCCGTCTCCCCTCCGACAGCCCGCCATCGCTTCAAACGCAGGGGTCCCGGGAGTCCATCGCAGCCCAGACGTCATGGAGAACCCTCTGCTGTCGACGCAAAAGTCGACGGATTCCGGCCTCCAGGCTGCCCTCCACCCCCTCGTCCTCCTCACCATATCCGACTACATCACGCGCCACTCGTTGCGGGGGCTGCAGGGGCCCGTCGTCGGTGCTCTGCTGGGCCAGCAGAACGGTCGCGAGATCACCATCGAGCATGCCTTCGAGTGTGCCACCGTCGCCCAGGACGGCGGCCATGTGGCCCTGGAGCCTGCCTGGTTCGCGACGAGGCTTGATCAGAGTAAGAAGACGCCCGATGGCGCCCCGAACGGCCCCGTGTCGTGTCGCCGTCTCTCCGAAGAATCATGGATGCTAACCGCGGTGCCCCCCTCCCAGTGAGAACCGTTCACAAAGACCCCCAGCTGGACCTCGTAGGCTGGTATACCGTGTTGCCCAAAACCGGCCCCAACCCCTCGGTTCTACCGATCCACCGGTGGCTGCTCTCCGAACACAACGAATCCTCCATCCTCTTGGCCTTCCACCCCGAAGAGGCCGTCGACCACTCGGTAGGCAGCAAGCTACCCCTCACCATCTACGAAAGCAACCTCGAGGTCGACGAGCCCAAGCCCGACCAGGGCGAGGACAAGGAAATGCGGGACGGAGATTCCCCCATGTGCCTCAAGTTCAGAGAGCTGCCCTACTCGGTGGAAACCGGCGAGGCCGAAATGATCAGCATGGATTTCGTCGCCAGGGGCGCCGGCAACGCCGCCGCCGTCGAGGCCAAGGAACAGAAAAAGCCCCAGCTGATGGCCGTCGACGCCGACACCAAAGGCAAACGACGCATTGTGGACCCCGGCGCATCGAACGAGAAACCCCCGGGCGCGTCTGACCGGCCCGCCCTGTCCCAGGAAGACGAGGAGCTGATCATGTCGTTGACGGGCAAGGCCAACGCCATCAAAATGCTGCAGTCCCGCATCCAGCTCCTTGCCGCCTACCTGGAGAGGCTCCCTTCTTCCATGGTGTCCGGCACTGCCGAGGCACCGGGGGCGGCCCCGACGGAGGGGATTGCCACGACCGAGCACACGACCCCGTCGCACACGATTCTTCGGTCCATCCAGGCGCTGGTGAACCGGCTGGCCCTGGTGGTCCCGTCGGCTACCGCGGCTTTCGACCAGGAAATGCTGAGCGAACGCAACGACGTCCAGCTCATGTCGCTCATGAACGCCGTGATGCACAGCACCATCGACGCCCGCGGCCTCGGCAAGAAGCACAGTGCCGTCGAGGCGGCGAGGAACCTGTCCAAGAAGAGCATAATGCACGATGCCGGACCTGGCGCCGGAGCTGGCATCCTGGGCGTATCCAGTGCTGGAGATCTCACCATCTAGGCGGGCTTCCCACTAGATTGACGATGCCACGATGGGGGCAGCGCACCCGGCAAGGGGGGGTTTGGGACAAGACTTGTGACGATTACGGGCATCGGCATGGCGAAGAAGGCGTTATCTCGCGGCCAACAATTGGGGCCTGGAAGCGAACAATGAGGTTTTTTTTTCTTTTACGGAGAACACTGCAAGGCTCTGCAGACGGAACGTCGTTCCACTAGTTGGGGATGACGCGAGACTTGAAGAGAGGCAGCACAATACGATTATACCTGGAAGAATGCTAGAGGGACACACGTTTCTGGTCGGGCGTTTTGCCTCTGAATCAGGGTCGCGACGCCCTCACTGACGTCAACATGGCCCGAGACATAGATATTCATTTCTCTTCGGAGTTTTCTAAACTAGCAAACTCGTCGGCTCGCGCTTAAGCAAGTTTCGCTTAGGTACTTATTTTGGAACTTGACTCGAATATCAAGTAACTGGAGACGTTCTTCCTGATGACCAAATTTGTTAAACATAACTTGCTGCACTTGCAGCACCTATAGCCTTTTACACCTGTTCAAAAGGTTATGGGCCTTGCTCACCACGTCCGTCTCTAAGTACAGCCGGCTCCGGAAGGCACGAGGCCTAAGCCTGACGTCGAGCTAGGGTACTGCAAGAACATTCTCTATTCATGCCTGTGGAGCTTTTCGCAGCACGGTATTGTTGTTGTTGTTCTTGTCGTTGAGGGGGTGGGGGCTTTAGAGCAGACTGTCATGGGCTGTTGTTCCGCAGCGTTGTTATTATATATATCGTACAGATGTTTTCCGTCAGCCCCCATGGCCTTCGTATCCCGTAGGCGACGTGTACAACCACACGGAACCCCTTTTGACCAGTGTCCTGCCATTATAAGTACACTCCTCGTTTCCGCATTTCGATGTGTTCAAACGTGGGCAACCTCAGGGCTGAAAAGCCCCCCAACTACCCCAGGTTTCTCCGCTGCCCCGAGAATATGAATGACGACGCCTCTGTGTGCCACGAGTTGGTGGTATCCGGGTACTGGGAGGAGAGGGTACGGAAACCCAATCATCACCCAGATGCCATACAAAAGGGCAGACTACCCAAAAGCCACTTGTCTCACACATTCCTTCGCTGATTATGGTGATGATAAGTTATGGTTGTGGTGAGAGTTGGAGATTCGGCCCTGTCTTGGGGAGTGGGAGGTATTTTCCTTGATCAAGCTTCGATGACGACCTTGATTACTAGGTTGCCGTTGTCGTCCATGGTGCGGCTGGCCAGGTCGAAAGCCCCTCGGGCGGCCTCGAGGCCGTGGAACCGGTGCGTGACCATGTCGTCGAGGCTGGGGAACTGGTAGCCGCCGCAGCTGCCGCCGCGCGCCTGGCTGCACAGGATCCGGATGCCAGTCGGGTACGTGTTGGCGTAGCGGAAGATGCCGAGGATGTCGACCTCGCGCAGGTGGGCGGCCGACAGGGGCAGGGTCTGAATCGGCGTGCCCATGCCGACCATGATGACCTTGCCGCCCGGCCGGGTTGCGTACAGACTGGTGTGCATGCAGGCCTCCTTTCCGGTGCATTCAAAGGTGACGTCCACCCCGGTGTCCTCTTCGTCCTCGTCAAGCAGCCCGGGGGGTGGCTCCGTCAGCGCCAGGAGCTCGGCCGCGAGCCCCTTGGCTACGTTCAGCTGGTCATGGATCGAGGGGGAAAAAGTGCTGCCCGGGGTGATGAAGCCCGACTCCAAGGGCGCCGAGGCGTCCGAGGCGTCGGTGCAAATGGAGGAACTGCTGGAGGAGGTATGGAGAGGACGCTGGATTACATAGCCGTGGGTAGCGAATCCCTTTTTCACGGCGTAGTTGACTCTCCCGGCGTCAAGATCACAGATGGTGACGGCCGAGCATCCAGACTGGCGGGCCATGGCTGCCGTCAGCAGTCCGACGGTCCCGGCACCCATGACCAGAGCTGTGGACCCCGGAGCCGGGGCGGCCCGGTTCACAGCGTGGATGGCGACGGATAGTGGTTCAAGCAGCGCAGCAGCATCAAAGGACACACATTCCGGAAGCCTGATCACTGTTAGCAACCTCCTGGCTCATGCGTACAGGTATAGCCGAGACTCACTTGTGGCACCACCTCGCTGGATGGTTGATCCTCTCTTGTAAAGTTCCCTGGAAGTGAGGGACACTCTTGGCGCTGCTCCTGAAGCGCATTTTCTTACAGAGGTTGTACCGTCCTTTCCGGCAAATGGAACATTGCCCACAGGGCAGACCAACCTCCAGCGCGACTCGGTCCCCGATCCTGAAGCCGGAGACTCCAGGACCAATGGATACGACGACGCCCGAGGACTCGTGGCCCAGGGAGAGGGGGCCGCATGCACAGAGGTCGCCATTGGCGAACTTTTTATAGTAAGAGACATCGGAGCCGCATATGCCCGTGGATTTGACACTGATCTGAAGTTCGCCCACGCCGGGCTCCCCAAGGACTCTGGCTTCCTGTCGGCACGAGGCAAGTCAGAACTTTCCAGCTCCATATACCGAAAGGGGAGGAGGATGACAGCATCTCGTGTAACAAAAGGACCCGAAGCAGACGACAGCTACTCACCAATCGCAGGTCACGCGGGCCATGCAAGACAGATGCATTGATCGTGGACCCTTTTGGGTGTACGGGTAGCTGCATTGGCGCCATCTCATCACTCATGGCCGAAGGTGCCATGGTCTGCTGCTGAACGCGCCAGGCGTGGGATGGGCGTGGGATGTAGTGAAGTTTCCTGGTGAGGGATAAGTGGTACTGGTGGGCTGGCCCAAGGATGAAGCAGGGGCTGTGATGTCTGAGGGTTGCCTAGTATAAGAAGGGCAAAATGGACATAGAACTCGGACGGGTGAAGCCGCTGTTCTTTTACGCTTCGACACAGAGAAACCCGATATACCACGGCCAACGCAGCAGAGACCACGAGAAGCCCTCACCCCTTAAGTATTCCGTGGAAAATTGGGGACATGCAAGAAACATCTTGCTCACTGGTGAATCGTTGCCGGAACCGGCGCTTAGCGGATGCGAAAGACAGACCGGCAAACTGGACATAGTCCGGGGTTCCGGTGCTGAAGAAAGCATCCCGCAAGCCCCTCTAGCCCAGTCAAGCAGCGGCAAGTTATCTGTTCGAGGGACGCGGACACTTGGTAATCTCGGAAGATCATATGCCAGCATGTATGTACACCTAGCGACGTCGCGACGAGAGGCAGTATCCACAAGCTCCGGGAGGGGAGATCCCTGGCTGGTGTGGTAGTTGACGGGCTGCACTCGGTCGACGGCTTGATGTATCCATACATGCGCATACATGCCGCCGGCTGTGAACGCCCAGGTACCGTGTGAGGCTGGCCGGCTGCAAGGCAGGTCAGTAGCGTATGTAACACACAGCTGCACCTGCAGGGTATAGCCCATGGCCGGGGGCGTTCTTGGAGACAGGTCCGGACTGCCTTGACAGGACCCCCTGCCCGCTTGCGTTCTGTGGAGCCCAGACGATGAGAACTCGTCCCTCGCTTGTTGCAGCTTCGCGCTGGTATGTACATCCAGACGATGGTGGCTTAACCCGGAAAGAGGGCCGTTGACCGCGAGATGCCTGATGGGCAAGTCGGTCTTCAGGTACTTCTGAGAACGGCAGAACCTCCGCTAAAACCTACTTACCCAGTGGGATCGAGAGTTCTCGAGACCGTGCTCCATGCGGCCCAAGAAACAGCCGGCGGCGATTCGACATGGTTTTTTCAAGGTTGACAGCGCACCGATGGACTC
The DNA here is from genome assembly GCA_029489945.1 of Nigrospora osmanthi. NCBI lineage: Eukaryota > Fungi > Ascomycota > Sordariomycetes > Amphisphaeriales > Apiosporaceae > Nigrospora > Nigrospora osmanthi. The sequence continues at coordinate 1,519,898 of CP120494.1, read as the reverse complement.
CAACTCGGCCATGTGCAGCCATGTGCAACCGACCGACTTGTATCTGGAGTCAGAAGATGATGGGAAGAGACGAGAAAGGGGGGGGGGGGGGGGACAAGGAAAAGAAGCCTCTGCAGTTGGTGACCGCACGCTACTTCACTTGACGCCGCGTGGCGTGTAGTGGTTCGTGGTTCGTAGCTAGTTGGAGATGTTCAAAGGAGGTATGCTCGTTGCTTCTCCGATCTTTACGGCACTTGGCCTGGGACTGCGGAAGCGCATCGTGCCCACCCCTGTCGGACTCCATGGGGAATCCTGCAATCTCCAGCGGGCTGTCGAACGTCGGTCCACCACAGTGTTGTTTGACATGACCCTTGGCTTGGTCTAGGCTCTGGCATAGACGAGCTGCTTCCCCAACTTCTCCAAATCGCCTGGTTGGATGGCAGCCAGGAGGAGATATGTAGCAGGATATGTTTTCGCTTCGGACCCCTCCCACCCCTCCTTCTTTCGCCTCCCCCGGGAAAGCCTGGAACAGGCGCCCGCGACGATGTGAACGCTGGCCGACGTATTCTTGAATGCGCAGCATCACGCCTGTCAACGGCCGTCCAATCTGGGGTCAAGGCCCCGTGGCAGCCGCCCCCTCCCCAAAGCGCGGATCGACTGCGTAGAAGACGTATACTCAATCAAACCGCGACAAAGATGATGAAAGCCGCGACGGTGATCACCGGGTGGGAGCCCCGAAGAAGCACCCGTTCGTCCACTCACACGTGGCGCTTGGCGATGGTTGGATGCAGGCCGATTGGCCCGATGCTGCCGACAGGCAACGGGGGCCGATCTCATGCGGCATGGCTGCAAAGAGGGTTAAGCGGTATCTGCTTCACATGTAGGGAACAGCAGGGCAGGCCAATCTGGGCGTCCGTCTGTCTTGTCTCCTTCGTATCAGCTTTGCATGTGCCTCGACTGGAGTGCGTCGTGGAGTCGACGCTGTACTTTGCCTACCTCTTAGCCCTGGAGGTGTGTGCATGGGGGATGAATGTAGGTGGTGTATGAGGTAGGTAGCAGCCAATGCCCGCGCGGACAGCGGACAGAAGAGAGAAAGCGGCATAGGCGGTTTCCATCCACTGGGATGTCCGGACCGTTTGACCCAAGGAGTAACGAGAACGGGTCGGCCCAAGACGAGCTAGGAAGGCTTCCCTGATATGCCGAATTCGTGACTCGCTCGCTCGGCTTCCATGGATGGATGCTTGGAGGACGGGACAAGAGTGGAATCCGGCCGAGGCAGCAGATGATCCACTGATACTGATGATATTGCGTAGACGATTCCATAGGGGCCGGACGTGCGGAATGCATCTCTGCGTTGTACGTACCTTCTCTTGCTTGACCATCCATGCTATCTACCCCTGTCGCCATCCGATGCAAAGAGAGGGAATGGAGGGTAGCACGACTGCACGTATTCATCGAGCAAAACCCTGTACAGGGGCGTTTGCCCCTGCTGTCATGTGTGGGTGGTTGGTCTGATAACTCCCTGCGCCTTGGATGTGTCTGTAAGTATGTTGGAAGTTTCCCATATGAGAGGGGGAGGGAGAGAGCGATGCGTGAGCGGGGGCGGGGTTGACGGGCAAGCTAATAACCATAGTTAATACTTACTTGAGAGGTACCAGAATGGGAATGAAACCACTTACTTACAGAGCGGGGAGGTAGCTACTAAGTGCATACCTCCATATGTATGTAGGTACCTACATACTCTTCATTCAGGTATGACCCATGCCTTTACCGAATAGCCTTCCACGAATGCAATCACCTCCATGCCGGGAAAGTGGTGAAATACACCGGGCCATTCGCTATGGGCTGGGACGTCACAGGGGACGTCCGTCGGTCTTTTGTCGATCGCACATGTGCACATCCTGCCTCCTCGAAAAGTTCGATGTCGCCCTAGGTAAGTATTGGGTGATGCTTACCCATCAGGTCCGGCAAGGTTCAGTGATGAAGACGGGGTTCACCTCGACCCACCACACCGTACATCATCATAGGTGGGATTCTGCATTGGATATCCCCATCATCGTCCTCCTGCGGAGAACTGGCACTCAAGTACTCCGGGAAGAGGTCCCGAATGTAAAGCGAGCTGCGTACTTCCATCCTCTTGGACGAACATGGATTGATGAAAACCTAAGATGGGCAGAAGCTGGAGGGGTGAGGGGTGGAGGAGGGGGGGTTGCTAGGGTACCTAATTACCTAGTAGGGATTCCCCACGGAACAACGCTAACGGCCCTGTGGACCCCAAAACTGCATCCCCGAGTGCATCTGGCGGGGGGCCCAGATACAGAACCCCTTGGTAGCCCTTCCGTACTGGATGACCTACCTCAATGAGCAGATGCTAAATCAGAACGCACGTTACACTCCGATCCTGCAACTATCCGCTCGTCCACACAACTACAGCGTCGTGCTCAGACTTGATATATCTCGCGTAGTTTCATCGGCGTTGAAACCTCTTGATGTCTTGTTTAAGTACCCAGGTACCGAGTGCCTTAGTGCTGGGCCTCCCCAATCCGTCACCCACGACCCGTGTAGTTCCATCCCATAGCACTGCCCATGTACGGGACAGGGCAGAGGGGGAGAGTTGGTCGGGTCTACCTATACTATGTATGGATCTCTACGCAAATGTACTTGTACCCGACACTCCAGTGATGCTGCTTTTTTGCGCCATCGGGCCAGACACTTCCGTCTTTGTCCCGCCCTCTCGCTAGGTTCCTCGCACCCGCATTTGACACTGCCCCGGTTGCAAAAAAGCCGGCCGCGGCATTGGGCGACCCTCGGCTGGGGGACCGAGAAAACCGCGAATCGGGACGGGCGGATATCCCATCCCGTACCGCCTGGGCCCCCTGGGTGCTGTTTGCTGCGCGAATGGAGGAGGGGTCGCGAAGGGGGCAACTGCCACCTCCCCTTACCGTGATATCAGTCGTGGATCGCAGCCTACCTACGGGCTGCTTGCCTACCTACTTACATACACGGTAACCCCCTCCGTACTGGTACGTGAGGAAGAGGTAGGTAAGTAGGTAAGTATGGAAGTAGAACCGAGGGCCCGTGAGCGGCACCTCCCCCGGCTCCGCGATCCACCCGGGACGGAACTGCCACCCAAATCTGCAGTAGCCTCTGGCGGTTTCTTCCGTACATTTTTACCGCCCTACACACCTGTATCGGCAAGCCCCTGTCGACCAGCAAAAACCTGATGGCAACTCCTCGCCCCTTCAAGACGAAGCAATCCAGTAATTTACCTGGGAGGCATACGCAGGCATGAGGAATGCCGTCATTCATCATTAGGTTCTGACCACGCCCCATCGCAGAGGTGCCAAGTCAGCTTAAAGACGCAGTGCGTCCCAAACAGATTCTTGGCATCAACAGCTACCACCTCTTCGGTCATGGGCTGGCTACTTACCCAGGTAGGTCCTTAGCCTCTCGCCTGAAGTACTTGCCGTTGGAAGCCTTCCATCCGTCGCCGCCAGGCGCCTCTGTCGCTGCCCAGTTGGGGGTGCTGTCACGGCATCGGCCCTTTGCCCTCACAACCGCCCCCCTGGCTCGTCGTCTGATCCTATCGTCCCAACGACGCACACTTGCATTCAGCGTAGGATCCAGAGAAACACGGGAGCCAGCCCACGAAGCTCGCGCCTCCCACGGGAAACTTTCACGAAAATTTGCCATGTCCCATCCCAGGCTTGCCAATCATTGCCAAGACCCGTACGGAGCAGGCCAGTTCTTCTCCGTCCCTGGCGGCTAAATAGGCTGGGACGGGACGAGGTCCTGGCAACCTGACAGATGACAGCAACCACTCCTGTTCCAGAACCAGGGGGGGTTGGCAGTTTTGTGGGAGAGGGAGGGGCGGGACGGCATGAACCTGTCACTTCACCCGCAGAAAACGAAGTCGACAGAACAGCCCGGCGGCTGCCCCCTAGCCCAAAGATAAGGCAGCCCCCAGTCGGCAAGACACGCGCAACCAGCGACTTCGGCAAGCCTGAGGGAGGAGGAGATACGGCAAACCTGCGGCCCACGCGCCCGCTATGCATGCAATCCGTGTGCCTACACACATATGCATATAACAGCACACCTAGGGGGGCGGGGGGGAGGGGAGTATTGCTGGCGACGACGCGTGTAAGCGAGTCGCCGCCGACATCGTCGTTGGACCCCGACAAGTCTGATGATGAGGGGTGGCCCGTCAATGGCCCCACGATCGTCTCCGTATCTTCCTGTCCCGTTGGGAAATGTATATGCTCACTCTCCTGCCTGGTCCCCGCAAAGGACGAGAAAAAAAAAATCCCCACGACGGATCACTCCGACTCCCCTGGCACACACACACACACACACACACATACATACATACATACATACATACATACATACGCGCCCGGCGAGTTGACGATGTATCGGCCGTCTCGACCATTCTATTCCCTTTTGGCTACGGGCCGCTTTGCCAGCCCCCGACCGCCCTCGTAGGATACATACGTTCAGGGGATGGTCCGACCGACCCTGATGCTTAGCCCACCCCTCCTCCCCTCCCCTCCGAACAGTAAGGCAGGGCCGGGCCATCGGGGGAGGGGGGTTTGCGACACCTCGCATGTGCTCCGGGGCTGGCACACCATTGGAAGCGCGGTCCTTCTCGCGGGAGCACTCCGGTGCTATAGCTCCCGGGGGGAGCAATGCACTCCCGCCGGCGTGCCCCCTTGCTTCCTGCGTCGGGGGCGCCGTCCGGGTCCTCCTCCAGCTTCTAACCCATGTGGCGGGAAGGGAACGAACGAAGGGGAGAACAAAAGGCATACCATGGCGGCTTGGCAGCATGTGCCGCGTAGCTGTCTCGGCCTGTAGTATCGCGCCGACGGCTGACCTGACGACAGGAATCCGGCACTGGCGAACTTCCTGATTTTCCTGCCCAGCCATCGGCCACCTACCACACGTGCATTATCTCAGGTCGCACCGCGATATTGTGAGAGCATCGTTGCTATAGGTCAAGTTGCTCCCTAGAACGGCTGACATGCGTTGAACTATGATTGAGGGGGCGCGCTGGCCAACGATGGCCTCAAGATGGGCAGTTTCACATGGCAGATAGCCCGACCCAGGTTGCTCCTGGGGCCAGAACGGAGCAAGATTCACATGGAAAACGACCGGACCCAATCACCTCTTAGTGGCAGACGTGAGTAAGAGTAGATGTTGAAGCTGAAGTAGGAGTAGTGGCAATGGCAGCGGTACACCATGATCCCATCCCTCCACGATGCGGCGAGGAGCGAAGGTGACGAGGCCGGCCGTATACCCATGTCAATGCTCCTTCACCTCGGCCCCCCTCCTAGTCATTCAACCCATCCTACAACATGTATCGTGACTTCGCGTTCCCCCCCCCCCAATAAACATGGCTACTCTCAGAATGTGCTCGTTGCCAATCGGCTCGCAGCATTTCGAGCATCCACCCGATCCTCATCGTCTTCCTCGGTCAGGCCACTCAAGCCCCTACTGACCGGCTTGGGACCGGCTTCTTCGTTATCGTCCACATCTTCAGCCACATTGGACATAATGCTGCCCGTGATGCTCCGGTTGAGGTTGTCCGTGCGCCGTGGCACGCCGCTCCAAGCATCGCCCTTGGGCCCCTGGCTGGCCGCCATGCTGGCGCGGCGGGCCGCAGGATGGGCTTCACGTCCCAGTCTGCTGAGACCGCCGGACGCGTCTATGGCTCGAATATCGGGACGCACGCTCTCCAGCAAGGCGAGAGTGCGGCGCTCGGCCTCGATCTCGCGCAGGACGAATTCACGAATGCTCATGCGGAGGTCGGCCGCGGTCCGTGCGAACCACTTGCGCTTCTCGTGGACGAGGTTCTGCGTAACGCGCGACGTCTTTTGCATCAGCTCAAGCTCGTGTTGGCGAGCTTCGTCAAGCGCCGTGATGGCCTCGTCCACCTTGTCGCGGCGGACGTTGGAACTGGCCTTGAGACGGTCAGCGGCATTCAATCTGCTGCGTGTGCTCTCCTGAGCTTGCAGAAACTCTCGTGTCAGCAGCTGACGGTTGGTAAGAGTCTCCTTCACGATGAAGGCATCCTGGGAGTGGTATTGGAAGGGGTCGCCAATGGTGGTGGCTTCAGCTGTAGCCTGTGCCGCATGACAGTCGCCCACTGTCTGTACGACCTTGCCCAGTTTGCGGTACGCGTTGGCCAGGCCCTGGTGCGGTTCCTGCACGTTCATTCCCCCAAGCTTGACCCCAAAGTCAGATTCGGCAAGGCCCAGTCCTACGTCATCATGTTAGTCGCAGATCCCTCGGTCGTCGCGAACAAGGGTCGCTTACCTCGCCGGGCCTTCACCAACTTGTCAACTTTATGCCCGGCATCCATGGAGCCGAGATAGAACAGCTTTACGATGGGCCGAGCCTCGGAGAGCTCCGGGGTGTCGTCGGGAGGAGGGGCGAACTGTTTGAGCAGCTTCCTGCGCACGCCCGTGGCCGGCTGCTTCATCTTTACCATAGGACTGTAGCCAAAGTCGCTCTCGACAAACAAGACCATCTCCTCGTCTCGCATCAGAGTCTCGTTGCTGCAAACGTAATTGAGCCACCGCTGCATCAGTGCTTTGACGCGCGCCTCGTCCTCGTCGGTGCCCGCGCCGGCCGATGTAAGCGCCGGCGGCACGGCAGGGACGAAGGCGTCGGGATTCGCGGATATCAAGTGGTCGGCAAGCTTGACGAATTCGGAGTGAAGGCGGCGCACATCGCGGAATTGGGTGGTACGGAACCGAGGGATATTGGTCTGGCCAGGCGGGGTTAGCTCGGGTTTCCAGGGAAAGAGCTCAGAGGGAGGAAGCTGTACGTGGACATCAAATCTGAGAATGGGGTCTTTTCTGCCGGTGCGCTCGAGGCCCGTGATCTTGGCCTGGAGTTTGTACTGAGGGTATGTCGGTTTTCGCGCTTGTGATTGCTGCTGACCCTGCTGCCCTGCTGACATACCAACATCCGGGGCCTGCCCCTGGTGTTGAGAGGGCTGCTGCTGCTGCTGTTGTTGTTGCTGCTGCTGCTGCGCCGCATCGTTTCCGGCCCCGAATCCCGCTGCTTCGCTTCCGTGGTTCTGCTGAGGCGGGCCACCGAAGCCAGACTGCTGCGACTCCTCGTACGACTGCGACGGGGCGTACTCGGCCGTCGGGTTCGGGCCACTCGCCGTGTTGGATTGCGCAAAGGCATTGGCGGTCAGGTCGTCGTGCTGCATGCCGTTGCTCGGGTCCTGGCCGGCGTCGTAGCCGTAGGTGGCTTCGCTGGCCAGTGAGCCGTATTGGGCCGGCGGGTTGCGATGCGGCGAGGCCGGCGGGGAGCCCCAAGGAGAGGCCCCGGCCGAATGCTCATCGTCGGCCAGTGACGAGCGGTAGTCCATGGTGTTGGTCTTTCGGGCTCAGCAGATCGGGCTTCGGCGCGTGATGGGGATGGAGACGACCGCGAGGGTGGATGACGTTGACAGAGAAGATGGATCGATGGTCGGGACCTGGACGTGGTTTCTAGTGGGGGTCTAGGGGGAAACCGAGCCGACAAGCCATAGACGGAGGGGGTGGACGGACGGGAGGAACGGTTGGCTGCTTCGCTTCGTGGTGCCTCCTCGGCGCTGTCAGAGGAAGGGGAATTGAGCCCAAGAGAAGAGGACACGGCTACTGCGGTGAAGGTGCGCACATGCGGTCTCGAGCGCGCATCACCAGCTTGACTGGACACGGCGAAATCTGGGCAGCCAACAGTCGTGAGGGTGCGATCAGCCGCCAGTTAGTTGATTCACGCTGGACGTATATGTTCATACATCTATTACGCCCACCTCTTTACCTGAGGGGCTACTTAGGCACCCGACAAGTGCCCGCCTTGCTTTCCATTCGAATAGGTAGCAGGTACTCCGTACGAATTCGTAAAAAGAGGTTAGGTACCTAAGTACGTATACCCAAGAGCCCAATCAGATCGAGGTCGGTCTTGCTGCTGCTGCTGTGCCTGCCTGGGACGGGTCTGTGCGCAACTCCAATAAGTTCAGTGTTGGTATGTGTTTATCGATATGGGATGGGACGGCATCGCTGTACGGGACTTTGACCGTTCTTCCATCCATCCAGTGCGCCGGATCGGGGCCTTACACACGCATTGCTAATTGAAATATGCCCGTTCCGAGGGAGAGATTACCTAAGAGGATCGTGCGGTCTGGAAGTGGAATTCGCTACTATTATTGTGCCGAGCTGGCTACGAAGAGCCTGCCGGTGTTGGTAAGGCTCATCACACCCGAGACACCCACCGAATACCTCGCTCTCGATACGCCTTGTCTCCACACTCAATGGCCTGCATGAGCAACGGCTCCAGCATCTACTGTCCCCTACATCTGTAAAGATGAGCTTGTGCGCTTTCGCAAGGGCTTCCGTGAGACGCAACGGCCCATTCGCATCATGGTCACTGGCGGCGAGGTGTGCCGCCGGCCTGGCTGGTCGCAGGCTCATGTCGGCTGCGCCCCCAGCCCGCAAGCGTGACCCCGTGCTTGACACCATTCGGAACATAGGCATTGTGGCTCACGTCGATGCCGTACGTCCTACGTAACCGCCCTCCCGCGCTGAGCCGTATTGACCCTTCTCCGTCAGGGCAAAACAACGACCACCGAGGCAATGCTCTTCAACAGCGGCGCCACTAGACACCTGGGAAGTGAGTTCCTCTGGCATTTCAGAACACAGCCCCGGCTTCCTACCACACTGGTGCTGACCCCTCACAGACGTCGACACCGGCAACACTGTCACCGACTTCCTCCCCATGGAGATGAAGAGGGGTATCACTATCCAGTCGGCCGCCATCACTTTCAGGTGGCCACCCCCTGAGCGCCTGGGCCCTGGAACCCCGGAGCACATCATCAACCTCATCGACACGCCGGGACACGTCGACTTCAGATTCGAAGTCGAGCGCTGCATTCCTGTTCTCGACGGGGCAGTTTGTGTTATGGATGGCGTCGAGGGTGTTGAAGCCCACACCGAGAGGGTCTGGGCCTCGGCGCAAGAGTTCAAGGTACCCCGTATCATCTTGGTCAACAAGCTCGACCGAGATGGTGCCTCTTTCAAAAAGTCGGTCCAGGATATTGGCACAAAACTCCACGGAATGCCTTTGGTTTGCCAGATTCCCTGGTGGGAGAACGACACCATCAAGGGCGTCGTGGATGTCGCTACCGGCTCCGTTGTCAGTTGGGCCAACGGCGCCAAGGAGAGCGGGCCTGAGGCACTTTCCCAAAAGGTTCCCCCTTTTGCGGCTGAGATCCAACTCGCCAGAGAAAAGCTCGTTGAGCAGCTCTGCGAACACGATGAGGAACTGCTCGAGCTCTGGACAGAACGCGGAGGCGAGGTCTCCAGCGAAGCGATCAAAGCCGCCATACGCCGCGTCATCAGCGACGGCGAAGCCACCGTGATCCCGGTCTTTGCTGGTTCCAGCCTAAAAAACATCGGTGTCAAGCCTTTGCTAGACGCTGTCATTGATTATCTGCCAAGTCCTCAAGACCGTCCCGAAATCAACGTTCGTGTTGGCTCTAACACCCGACCTCTGAGCAAGGTGCTGGAGGCTTCGTCCGCACGCAACACCAAGGCCTCGAAAAAAGAGGCGACGCAGGTGGAAGCATTGGCTTCCGTTTTCAAGGTGGTAAACGACCCCAACCGGGGTATGCTTACCTGGGTGCGCAATTACCAAGGACTCCTCAAGAAGAACACGCCCTTGTGGAATTCCAATCTGCAAGAGTTCGAGCGCCCGCTGAACATCCTGCAAATATCAGCCAAGGACCATATTGAGATCCCCGATCTCACGCCCGGTCAGATTGGAGCTCTGACGGGGCTGAAGAAGGCCCGCACGGGCGACACGATGCTAGCCCTTGCTGGAAACAAGACCCCAAGCACCGAAATCGGCACCATCAAGGTCCGGCCGCCTGATATCCCCCCAGCGGTGGCTTTCCAGGTTCTACACCCCACCTCCAACTCGGGCATGAGGCACCTCGAGACTGCACTGGATAATCTGTCGAGAGAGGATCCAAGCATTAGATGGCAATACAACGACAAGGCGGAAGAGTTCACGCTCTCCGGCATGGGCACTCTGCACCTGGAGGTGGCAAGAGACCGGCTTGAGAATCACTACAAGGCCCAGGCTCACTGGGGAGACATCCAAGTCGAGTACAAGGAGTGCGTGACAATTCCTACACGGGCTCATCACGTTGTGGTCGACAAGGTGATTGCGGGCAAGGTGGGAAAGGTCGCCTGCAGTGCCATGCTGGAGCCGCTGGACATGGACGAATTTGAATCTTTGGCCAGTTCGGAAACCGAAAGAGACGGTAACATCATCAAGGTCGTGTTCACGGGTTTGGACGAAAGTAACGTGGCGCTTTCTGACTTCAAGCCGAACCTGGTGACCGGAGCCATGGCTGCCATGGCGGTCGGTCCTCGGCGGCACGCGCCTCTCAACCAGTGTCTTGTCACCATCACCGTGGATGGCGCAACCGATTATTTTGGGCCAGCACCATCGGGGCATTACGTTCGCGTCGCAAACCAGGCTGTCAAAACGGCCCTCAAAGAAGCACACAACGACGGGGCCATCGGAATCCTCGAGCCCGTCATGAACGTGACCATCACGTGCCCCGAGGCCGTAGCCAACGCCATCCAGCATGACCTGCATTCGGCTCGGGGTGGACAGGTTCTTGAAGCGCGTGATACACTCGCTGCGGCGGACGATGGCAGGAGCCGGATCGACGTGGCCGATATTTATGCGCCCCCCGATCCGTACGAGTTCCAGACAACGCTGCGTGAAAGCAGGCAGGGAAGCATGCGTATGCTCGACATAGTGGCGCGGGTGCCTCTCAAAGAGATGCTTGGATACGACAACGTCCTGAGAAGCAAAACCGCAGGCAGGCATTCTATGACAATGGCTTTGGATACTTTCGTCAAGGTCACTGGGCCCCGAGAGAGGGACCTCTGAGGTGGAACAGAACTACACACCCTACGGTAGGTGTGTCATTGAATTGATACTCTGTAACTATACCCCTTATGATAGCCGGCTTTCCATTTCTGCTACGTGAACACACTATCGCCACAACCTCGACAAGCACCGAGCAAAGCGGTACCACTTAGCATTCTCTGCCTCCTGGGGGAAAGCGCCTCGCTGGCTGTACAGCTGAGCACAACTGGCTACCAGCGTTTGCAACCTCGGAGAGACCGTCAAAGATTTCCGTTTGGTTGCCACGCAATTTCAATCGCAAGAGGCCCGCCATCTTCCGAACAGGGCACCTGCAGGTTGCACAGATGTAGGCCAGGTCAAACCTATCTACCACTCTGCCGACTGGCAGGACGTTTCTCGTCATGACCTTATTGAAGAATGAATCCCTCGAAATTTATAGCAAGACAGAGTATTACCCGGAACTAGACATCATGGCACGGCCGTTGGCCATCCAGCGACCACTACCAAATTTACACGTGTGGCTAGTTCTATAACACTCTTTCCTCTCAGAGGTGTTAGCCAGCACATTCCGTAACAAAACTCCAAGTGAACAATCCGAAATCTGTTGAAGTCGCTTGTTTCAGCGCCAGAAATATGCTCACAGACACTCGCCCAACCACGCATGAGGCTACAAACGGCGAACTGGACAACGCCAGGTAGCTATGAACGAACATGTCTGCAAATTCAAGTGAGCATGTGTCGGATACGGGAGCCTGCGTGTGGGCCGGCCGATCTTTCTGGGTAATTCGGTCCCCGGCTCAACTGTTCGCAAACACTACCAACCTTTGCCATTTCTGTGACTTGGTCAGGACAACGATCACCATGAACTAACGAAGGCGCGGCCCGTTAGAGGGTTCGATCAAATTCCGAGTACGTCAGAAAAATCTGGACTGTCGAGATTTCGCAAACAGCACGCCAACGGTACCCGAGGGCTTGGCTTGGCGGCTGAACTATTATAAAGGAGCCTGAGCCCAGCCTCGGCCTTCCAGAAAGCTCACTGTTGAGTACTTTACACCAACAGACTTTTCATACCCTACTTGAGCTACGACTTACTCCTTCACCCACTGGCTTCACGAGTCACCGCAACGAGATGGGTGTTGACGGCGCCAAGGACGATGTGCCCGGTGGCAGTGGGCTGGGCAACCGCGTTCTACTCTCCAAGATTGACAGTCTCCGAGAACTGAACGTCGGAACGATGGTCCCGCTTCCTCAGGTCTGTCTATTTTACTACGTCCTTGGTCGTGAGCCGTGAGCCGAGCTGATCTTGGGAACAGCTGGTGGTGGTTGGAGACCAGAGCTCAGGCAAGAGCTCCGTGTTGGAGAGCTTGACCGGCTTCTCGTTTCCTCGAGCACCGGGCCTCTGTACGCGATATGCCGCGCAGATCACCGTCCGTCGTGGTCCTCAGGAGAGTGTCAAGATCTCCATCATACCCCGCCCGCATGCCGAACCCGCTCTCAAGGAGAAGCTCAAGAAGTTCCGACGTCGGGTCCCAGTGGTAGAGGGAGCGACTTATGCCCAAGTCTTTGAAGATGTGAGTTGGAATGTGTGAACCATCTTTCACTTGTTGACTGACCCCGACAAGGCCAACGCTGCCATGGGTATCAGGGAGATCGACGAAACCGATGTGGACTCGGGCATGACCACTTTCAGCGAGGACACCCTCAAGATTGAGATCACTCGGCCCACTGTATGCCACCTGTACTGCGTTAGAACTGACCTGCTTACTGAGCTTTCGCTTAGGGGGACCATCTCACGGTCATTGATGTACCTGGCATCTTTCGAGCGGCCACGCCCGGTACGTCTCCGGAGTGCCCATGATCATCTCCTTGCACGGTTGACTAACTAAAGCCCACAGGAGTGACAACCGACCATGACATTGGCCTTGTCCGAAACATGGTCAAGCGGTATATGAAAGACAGCCGAACCATGTGAGCCATGCACTTCATGCTCTCGGTTGAGGCAGGCCATACCCAGCTGACAGCCCTTGCTAGCATTCTGGCTGTAGTCCCGTGCACCGTGGATATTGCAACACAGGAGATCCTGAAGCTGGCCAAGGAAGCCGACCCTCAGGGCAAACGGACCATGGGTGTCTTGACGAAGCCGGATCTCGCCACTGAGAAGGCTACACAACAGGCCGTTCTAGACCTGGTCAACGGCAACCGCAACGACCTGAGCCTTGGCTACACGGTCGTGAAGAACCGAGGCGCCGATGACCACCAGTCCACTCTCCAACAGCGCCATGAAGCCGAGCGCCTATTCTTCTCCGGTAGTCCCTGGAACAAGATTCAGAGCAGCGGCCGGGTTGGCATCGAGGCCCTGACAAAGCACCTGAGTCGCTTGCTGCTGGACATTGCAAAGCAGGAGTTCCCCCACGTCAAAATGGACATTTCGAAGCGGCTGCAGGATTGCCGCCAACGGCTCGAGGGCATGGGGGCCTCTCGAAGCGAACCCAACGCGCAGCGACTCTTCTTGGGCCGCCTCAGCACTCGGTTCCAGTCCATCACGGAATACGCACTCAACGCGTATTACACGGGCGACAAAATCTTCACGGACAAGCCCGAGATGAAGCTGATCACGCGCATCATCGAGGGTAACGACGTTTTCTCGCGTCTCCTCTACCGGCGTGGGCACACGCGGAACTTTGAGTCCTCGGGCGACGACGCCACTGAATTCTCCGAAGGGGGTAACGAGCTCCATCATGGATTGACGGTTGATAATTACCCAGAGCTCTCCGAAATCCTGGACGACGACTGGGAATGCCCGGAGGCCCAAACGGACGACATCATGAAGCACATTCAGGAGGTCTTCCATTCAAGCAAAGGCCCCGAGCTCGGGACTGTGAGTACTTACCTAACCACCCTTGCCCCCTAGTCCACGGCAGGACCCCTCTAACCAGCCAACAGTTCAGCGGCTCGATCTTGGCCACGACGTTCAAGGAGAAAACTAAGAAGTGGGAGCCCCTGGTGATGCAGCACGTCAGCCAGGCCATCCTTGTGGTGCACCACTTCGTCTCCGAGCTTATGCTCGAGATCTGCCCGGAGGACCAGGTCCGCGAGGCCCTCTGGGAGAGCGTTCTCCTCGACGAGCTGTGCGCCGCTTACAAGCAGGCGATGGGGCACGCCAAGTTTCTGCTGGACATTGAACGCGAGGGAAACCCCATGACGTATAACGACTCCTTCACCAAGAAGGTAAGCCACCCCTCGAGTACGTTTTTTTTCTTCTTCATTTTTTGGGGGCCTTTCCCATCACTGACTCTGAAGGGTGAAGCTGCAAAATGCGCGCGCGGGACGCCTCGGCGCCTCCCTGAAGAGGGCCATCGCGCCCAAGTCGGAGGACGAAGCCGAGCTGTCGCCCATGCTGTCCAACCACCAGCTGCTCGACTTCGCGGCCGACAAGGCGACGGGGCAGCAGGTCTGCGAGGAAATCCACGACATCCTCGAGAGCTTCTACGAGATCTCGCGCAAGCGCTTCGTCGACACCGTCTGCCAGCAGGTCGTCGACCACTTCCTGCTGCACGGCCGGGGCAGCCCGGTGCACATCTTCGGCCCGGAGCTGATTCTGGGCATGGACGACATCCGGCTGGAGATGATCGCGGGCGAGGACAGCATGACGCGCGGCCAGCGCGAGAAGCTGACCACGGAAATGCAGAGCCTGGAGGCCGCCCTGAAGGTTCTGAGGGGCTAAGCGGCTTAAAAGTACATGATGTACTTTACACATGCCTGTGGTGTCCCTGACCAAGTTCCGCTACCAAGCGCCTTCAGCGGCGGAAGAAGCCAGCCGATCAGGGATCATAGTTCAGTACTATTGTCGGGGCTCTGTACATCCGGACAGAGATCGGCAACGCTTGGGAGAGTTAGTATTCTGACGGGGTTCCGAGCGGTTGGATGGTAAAAATGATAAATCCTGTCAGGACGTGTAGGGGGTACTTTCCACGTCTACTTAAACAAATCACGTCTGTATGGTTAGTTTCACTGTACCTCCAAACGCGGCCCTTTTTTTGTTTCAGCCCCTTTCCGTCTCGGTCGGCGACCCTGGTGAGTGTGACGTCCCCGTTTCCGCTATAAGGCATTCCAATCCCGAGTGCCGCTTGCCGTTCGAGACCCGAAGTGCATTTCCTATACTTGCTGTGCCGCACACGTGCATACAAGTGAGTATAGTCTGACTTGGCCGGCCCGAGGCTGCTTGCCGTGCAATTTGCCCGATCGACCTACTATCACCAAATGACCATGGCCCTCAGTTACGAGCTGAGATGGTCGTCCCTGCAACCGCATGTGCCGGGGCTGCTCATTGCGTTGGCGTGTTACGTCGTGGGCCTTGCCGTCTACCGGCTGTATTTCAGCCCCCTGGCCAAGTTCCCAGGACCGAAGCTTGCAGGTACGTACGTGATTTCACCGGGGAGGAAAACACGGGAGGCTTGGTGCTAAATAGACGGCGTCCTCACAGCTCTCACCACGTGGTACGCCGGCTACCATGACCTCATCCGCGGCGGCCAGTATGTCTTCGTCGTGGAGGAGATGCACCGGAAATACGGTATGTGACGGTCCTGTATCGGTGTCCTTGGGAGGCCGTTTTGTCTCACAGGCTTGAGTGACCAGGCCCCGTGGTGCGTGTCCGGCCGAATAGTCTGCATGTGTACGTCTTCACCCCCCCCCCCCCCCCTGCCAACAGCCGCGTGCGGCCATAGTAACGGCTCCGTTAGTAACGACCCGGCCTTCATGGACAAACTGTACTCGCAGTCGCCCAAGCTCCGGCGCGAGCGGCCCGAGACGGTGTTGCGGCTGGTGCAGGCGCCGGGGTCCATCATCGCGACCAAGGACCACGACCTGCACCGCAACCGCCGGGCCGCGCTGAACCCCTTCTTCTCCCAGCAGAACGTGCGCAGGCTCGAGCCCATGATCAACGACACGCTGACCAACCTCCTGCGGCGCATGGAGGGCTGGGCCCGGGCCGGGGCGCCCGTCAACATGAACCGGCCCATCCGCGCGGCCACCAAGGACATCATCCAGGCCTACGCCCTGGGCGACGCCGACAAGTGCCTCGACATGGAGGACTGCAACGCCGCCTTCTTCGACGTCATGACGCCGCAGCGCGTCGCCCACTTGCCCAACCACGTGTACTGGCTCTCCGTCTTGCTGACGTCCCTGCCCCCGTCCCTTATGATCAAGCTCGTGCCCAAACTGGGCGTGTTCATCGAGTTCATGCAGGTAGGTCGTCGGCGCCAGCACTCGCGGCCCCTGAACGAAGCCGGGAAGCTCACACGCGTCACAGGACTTGACCGCCGAGGTCGACAAGCTTCAGAAGGTCAAGGAAGTCCCGGAGGGCCGGACCATCTTCCACGAGATCATGAGGAGCAGCATGCCGGCGGCCGAGAAGGCGACGTGGCGCCTGGCCGACGAGGCCATGGTCATCCTCATTGCCGGCTCGGAAACAACGGCGTCGACGCTCGCGGCCATCATGTACGAGCTCCTTTCCACGCCGGCGCTGCTGGCCCGGCTCAAGGCCGAGCTGGCGGCGGCGATGCCCGATGCGACGCAGTTGCCGGTGGCCTCCAAGCTGGACAGCCTGCCCCTCCTCAACGCCGTCATCCAGGAGGCCATCCGCCTGTACCCGGGCGTCACCTGGCGGCAGGACCGGGCCGTGCCCGACGAGGACCTCGTCCTCGAGAGCTCCGAGGGCCGGACCTTTGTCATCCCGCAAGGCACGACGGTGGGCATGACGGCCCCCATCATCAACCGCCACGCCGGGCTGTACGACGAGCCCGACCAGTTCCGGCCGGACCGCTACCTGGAGAACCCGGAGCTGCGCCGGTACAACTTCAGCTTCTCCAAGGGCGCGCGGCAGTGCATCGGCATCAACCTCGCGTACCAGGAGCTGCAGTCCTTCACCGCCGGCATCTTCCGCAAGTACGACCTGTACGATCCCGCCCAGACGCACCAGGACGGCCCGACGCTGGAGCTCTACCAGACGACCAAGGCCGACGTGGACATGTGGTCCGACTACGCGACGCCGGGCCCGCGTCCGGGCAGCGAGGGACTGCGTGTCCGCATCCGGTCGTAGCGGGTCGATGGGCTCGTGAACCTGCAAGTCGCCGACGGGGTCTGGTGACGCCATCACGTACCTTATGAGGTAGGTAGCAGTGTAAGATATGAGATATGTATGTACCTGTTTGGAGTGGATAGGGTGAAGCCAAGTGGCGGTATAATGGCAGAAGGAGAAAGGGAAAAATACCACGTATGTACTTAGCCGTGGAAATAGACATGCCGTTTGGAAACCAACCGCTACACGAAATACACGCTTCTTTCCCCAGCGGACAGGGTTTGCCGGGGTATGCCGAGCAGGCGAATCGGAGTGGATCTCGGAGCGCTCGTTGCCAATATGGATATGACACGACGCCTTGGCAAGTCTCCCCCGTGATGCCAGCGGTTTTCAGCGAGTAATTCCCATGCCTGTTGTGAGCTTCGGCCCGAGTCTCTCCCCACCGATCGAGTCTTTCCCCCACGCTTCTCTCGGACTCTTACTGGGCTCCGGCGATGGGGCTTACGGGGGGGAGCTATGGATAGCTTTCTCTGGGCAATGGAGGGGGGAGAGGAGAGGGCGCCATTCAGGCTAAATCCATCTACTCCACCACCCGCCGCGCAACCAACTTATACTTATACGTCCCCGCGTTGGGCGGACGGGTAGGAGAGAAAGGGAGAAGCGGCCGTTCGGGTTTCGTACTGCTTGCTCTCTAAGAAAGCACCGGGGAACCCCTAGCCAGTGAGAAAAGTTGGTCCCGAATCGATATCTAGATATCGTCGTCAGTCGCTGGACGCTCGCCAACATGCCTCCGGTCCGCAACCCCATCCTGCCGGGCTTCAACGCCGACCCGTCGATCCTCCGGGTCGGCGAGGACTACTACATCGCCACGTCCACCTTCGAGTGGTACCCGGGCGTGCAGATCCACCACTCCAAGGACCTGGCCAACTGGGAGCTCGCCATCCGGCCGCTGAACCGCAAGAGCCAGCTGGACATGCGCGGCGACCCCGACAGCTGCGGCGTCTGGGCGCCGTGCCTCACGCACGACGGCGAGAGGTTCTGGCTCGTCTACACCGACGTCAAGCGCAAGGACGGCTCCATGAAGGACGCGCACAACTACATCGTCAGCGCGCCGGCCATCGAGGGCCCCTGGTCGGACCCCGTCTACGCCAACTCGTCGGGCTTCGACCCGTCGCTGTTCCACGACGACGACGGCCGCAAGTGGTTCGTCAACATGCTCCAGGACCACCGCCGGCGGCCGCGCGCCTTCGCCGGCATCCGCCTGCAGGAGTTCGACGCCGCCGCCGGCCGCCTGACCGGGCCCGTCAAGACCATCTTCCACGGCACCGAGCTGGACCTGGTCGAGGGGCCGCACCTGTACAAGCGCAACGGCTACTACTACCTGCTGACGGCCGAGGCCGGCACCGCCTACGAGCACGCCTGCACCCTGGCCCGCGCCCGCGACATCTGGGGCCCCTACGAGGTGCACCCGCAGAACCCCATCCTCTCGTCCAAGGACGCGCCCTTCGCCGCCCTGCAGCGCGCCGGCCACGGCGACCTCGTCGACACCCCCGACGGCCGGACCTACCTGGTCCACCTCGCGGGCCGGCCCATCTCGCAGCGGCGCCGGTGCACGCTCGGCCGCGAGACGGCCATCCAGGAGGCCTACTGGGCCGACGACGACTGGCTCTACGTCAAGGACGGCCCCGTGCCGTCGCTCTTCGTCGACGTGCCCGGCACGCGCGACGACGCCCGGTACTGGGCCGAGCGGCGCTACGCCTTCGACGGCCCGCTGCACCCCGACTTCCAGTGGCTGCGCACGCCCGAGCCGGAGCGCATCTTCGCCACGGGCGGCGGCCAGCTCGTGCTCACGGGCCGCGAGTCGGTCGGCTCCTGGTTCGAGCAGGCGCTGGTGGCGCGCCGGCAGACGCACTTCTCGTACGACGCCGAGACCGTCGTCGACGTGGCGCCGGCCGACGAGCGCCAGTTCGCCGGCCTGACCGCCTACTACTGCCGCTACAACTACTTCTACCTCGCCGTCTCCGCCCACAGCGACGGCCAGCGCGAGCTCCTGCTCCTCTGCTCCGAGGCCTCGTACCCCGAGGGCCGGCTGCGCCTGCCCCTGCCCGCCACCGTCGCCATCCCCAACGCCGGCAAGGTCCGCCTCGCCCTCGCCATCCGCAGCGACCGCCTGCAGTTCTCCTACGCCCTCGAGGGCGAGCCCGACCTCAAGCCCATCGGCCCCGTCCTCGACGCCTCCATCCTCTCCGACGAGTGCGGCGGCCACCAGGCCCACGGCAGCTTCACCGGCGCCTTCGTGGGCATGGCCTGCTCCGACCTGAACGGCACCGCCATGGAGGCCAAGTTCGACTACTTCCTCTACCGCCCCGTGCAGGACAAGTCGGATCGCTACGAGATCTGACCGGGGGGGAAGAGGTCGGCCCAGGTGCACGCGCTGACTACCTACTTATCCATGGTAGTCAAGGCTATGATGTATGGTCAGGGGGTCGGCGTTTCGGGTGTATTCTCCCAGGCGACACGCTGTAAAGTCAGAAAAAGGCCCGGCAGCTATTGTCGAGAACTTGTCTCGCTTGCTGTCCAGTAGGGGGGAGCGAGAGGGCACATTGTTCCCAGTGACCCCTGCCGGGTTGCCCATCAATACGGAATGTGTAGAAAAAAGAGAAATCGTGTAATAAAACACATAAAACAGTTTCGGTAAAATTGGTCCTTCTTCCTAGAATAAGTATGTATCGTCAGTCGACGTTGGCAAACTTTCCTCCTGTGACAACAATGTTACGAAGTGTTGCTTTGTCCCAACCCGCCGGGGACAGTTCGCGCGCAAGGGTACGTGGGAACCACCACACTGGATCACTGAGAAACGTCAGAGTTCTTTATTCATTGACTCTCAGCGGAACCGAACTTCGTACCCTCCGAGCGTCTAGAGATACCTCTTATTTCCACTGCGAAACGTTGATCGGCGTGGGGTATCGAATGTACACCCAAGTCCACACAACTGGGATCCCACTCGCGAGACCAGCGCTTCTATACCGCCGCAAGGCACACGAGCACGGTGGCAGTGAGTGTTTGGCCATTGGGTGGGGAGGGGGGGGAGGGGGGCAAAAGATAGGGGCACAAAGAACAGTGAAAGATGAGAAGACCAGCATTGACGGGCGAAACGCGGTCTTTACCGCCAGTCTCGGTAAGTAGGACCTTTTCGTGCCGGCTCTACGATCCACCCCCTAACAAGCCATCGGCATAGGAACGAGCTCACGTCGAGGAGCCCAATCGGTTCGCACCGATTCAAAGAGGCCATTCGGACTGCCTAGCTCATAACGCCCTCGGTGTTGGAGCTAGGAATAACTGCAGAGGTCACTCTCGCTATTCGTGTACCGAGTACTATCGCAGCAAGTGTCCGACGTCTTGCAACTGGAAGTTTTCCTCCGTGATCGGATCCCCTCCCCTATCGATCCTTCCCCAGCCGACGCCCCATCCCGGTAGGAGCCCGCCGTGGCCCGGTTTCCCGGTTTCCGCCGAAGCGCCCGAGTCGGCTATGCCTTTGGTCGAGCTGGCGCTGCTGAACTCCCAGCCCGCACTGTCCTGGCTTTCGTTCCGCCGGCGCCGCCACTTCCGGCCCGCTCGGCCCGGGCTGTCTTGCGCCTGTTGTTGCGCCGCGAGCTCGGGCGACGACATAATACCGACGCGTGCGCTGCGCGCAAAGTGGCCCTTGTTGGCCCGGGGGTAGAAGAAGCCAGCCGGCTGGCCGCCGCCGAACGGGTTCCACCACGCTCGGCGAGTAGAGATAACGCTGCCGTTGCGGCCGGCGTTGTAGGACGTCGGTTCCTCTGCCTCCTTTGTCAGTAGAGCGCCGCAGCGGTCGGGAGAGGGGCACGGGTTCACACGCACCTCCGGCCAGCTCTTCCAGGGTGAACCCCTTGGTCTCGGGAATCAGAAAGGAAACGCAGAAGCCGCAGAACATGAACAAGGCGAATATCTGCATTAACCGATCAAGCCAAGGCGAGCAACTGCTGCCTGCCTTGCAGTCGGCTGGCGAGTCTTTGTTCAGCAGCGACATGGAGATGACCTGAGCAACGATGGCTCCAATCTTCCCCATGGCTGCCGACAGGCCGTGTCCAGTGGATCGGTACCGTGTCGGATACAGTTCTCCGGGAACAATAAAAGTGGTCGTGTTCGGGCCCCAGTTGAAGAAGAACTGGGCAACAACATACAATGCCAGCATGCCACCTTGGTTGATATGATGGTAGTAGAAACCAAGTATGCAGAAGATAATGGTAAGCCCCAGGAAGCCGAAAATCTGTAGCGGTTTTCGTCCAATGGTGTCAATCGTCAGGATTGCCGTCCAGTACCCAGGAAGAGAGCCGGCCACGGCGAGAATGATGGTACCAACGGCGCCGTTAAGCAACAACTCGTAGAGCGTTTCCCCGTCTGCATACCCGATTGCATGCAGCACAATGGATGTATTGAGCCCCACGCCGTAGAAAGCCAGGTCCTACGCTCTGTCAGCTTGAGCTGCGTGATCCGAGGAACGTGCCGAAGCCCCCCTACCAGGAAAAACCACGAGAGCGTGGTACCGATCAGCATTTTTGCGTTCCTCCACTGCGTGAAATAAGACCAAGCATCGTGCCAAGATGCCGAGGGCACGTTGAGAGCAGGCGAGGCGATCTTTTTCATCCTTGCCTGCTTGATCGCATCCACGTCCCCCTCTGACTTGCTTGCCACGTATGCTCTTATGTCCGCGTCGGCCTTCTCCACATCCTTGGTAACTTCGAACGTGTATCGCGGCGTCTCGGGAATGGTGATACGGTAGTAAAGTGCAAAGCATGCAGGCAGGGCCCCAAAGCCGACGATGATCCGCCACTACGGATATTGCATCAGTTTCGAGATTGCTTCGTGAAGGCCTCGACACACGAGAGCTCCCTGGAGGAATGGTGTTAACCTACCGAGCGGTCCGCGGCTGTCTGACAGATATAATCACAGCCTTGGACGTTTGGAGCGCCATGATAGGCATCTTTGAAGGCCATGGTGACCACCAGGGCGACGATGGCGGCCACGAGTTGGCCCATACCCTGCATGGAAAACACGGCGGCCATCATGGCGCCCCGCCACCGGGTAGGGGCGAATTCCGACGTGATGACAGAACTGAGCGGGTAGTCCCCGCCAATGCCGATGCTGCGACAGTTAGCCGTGGGCTCGGAGAAGGCGGCGGCCGCTGCGTCTTACCCCATCATGACCCGCCAGAAAGTCATGAGGCCGGTGAAGCTTACGGCCTGGCTGGGGGCGACGAGGGTACATCCAAAAGTAGCCACCACGATGATACCGAGCTCGACGCCGTACATGCGCCTCCTGCCGAAGACGTCGGCCATCCAGCCGAACAAGACCTGCCCAATGACGATGCCGGCGCTGGTGGAGGCTTTCAAAGCCTGGCTCACGGGGGTCGGCAGCACGCCGAAGTTCCCGCCGTAGCCGTGGGTCGCCTCATCGGGCGGGCCGTGCCAGAACACGACGCCCAACAGGGTGGTGATGAGGTTGATGGCGAAGATGTCGTACGAATCGAGAAAGAAGCCAATGCCGGCCACGAGAACGGCGCGGACGTGGTATAGGCCAAAGGGGACTTTGTCAATCTCCGAGAGAGCCAGCCGCCGCCGAAGATTGGGGTCCTGGATGTGGCTGAAGTCGTTGAAGAAATTATGGAAGGCTCGGTTTCCCCCAAAGGTCCGCGCCCGCGCTGCCGGCGCCGCGGACTCGGGCAGGATTTCCATGACGCCCTGTCGTCGGGTGTCTCGCTCATGCGCAAGAGGCGTTGGGCATTGTTGGTCGGCGGGAGAAGGATAGGGGCCACGGCCGCTGCTTCAAATGCCCATGGCTGGGGGGGGGGGGGGCGGGCTGACCGGCCTAAGAGGTAGGGGAGTCGACCGGGATGGAGACTCGTACGATACGAGGGGAAGCAGGCTGTGGACGGTCCAACGGTAATACTATCGGAGATGACGCCCACAGATGTCACCGGACTGCCGGGGGAGATCTGGGGGAAGGTTGACAGCGGCGCGGTTCCTGCAGAACACGGGCCAAAGGGTCAGGAAGGTAGGAAAAGAGACAAGAGAGACCGCAGGGCCAAAGCAGCGGGATGGAATACGTAAGGTATGCAGATCAAGCAGGGCCGTGGAATTTGGTCCGGGACTATTGTACACGAGCGTCAGCAGGGATCGAGGCAGTGTCGGTTCTGGGTACAGAACCGAGTGGGTGGACATGGGCCTCCATAGATCTGGGTGTGACTGGAACGGGGCTGTGGTTGTATGTATGCTTGGGTACTTGCCTCTCTGTGTAAGTACACTTCTTCCAATTAGCCGCGTGGAATCCGACGAGCCGTACTCGGTGGCCGATGAGGATGAACATAGGAAGGATACACGCGCTACCTACGTTTGACTACTTTACAGACTGCAACCATGAACCTCCTCCCCCTCCCCCCCTCCGTCGCAAGTGCTCCAGAACTTGCTCACGAGTAGGGTTCTTGCCCCTTCTCCCCTCTTTGCACACCCCGGCGCTTCTCTCATCTGACATTTGCGTGTGCGAGGGCATCGATGCCTTAGCACGCGCGGGCAAGTGTACGTTAAAGCACATTGAAGAGCATGTTCAGCTGACGGAAGCAAGGGTGACATGCATACGTCGCCCCGCTGGGCATGCCTTGTCTTGCAACGGCTAGCCATTCCGAAGAGCGCGCCGTTGTGGCCCGAAAGTGAGAAATGGCAGAAGCTTGTATGCGCAAGCTGCAATGCCGACTAGGGAAAGGGGGCGCTGTATGCTTAATTTTTTAATTTTTTTTTTTCAATCTTAGTAGGTATCTTACGTACCCTACACCTACACCGTAACCAATGCACAAAACGCCCCCCCGTCCCTTTCGTAGTGACGCTTCCCTCGTCCGTAGATGATGGCCGCGTTGGATATGGAATGGATATGAGGATGGATGGATGGGCTTTTTGCGCACTTCCCCCCACATGGATCCCCTTATCATGGATGGATCCCTGGAGCTGAAGCTGGAGGCGGGTACTCTTGGGAATCCCACCCTTCTACCCCCGTGGCTTTCTATGCGGAGACGGGAGACAAGGAGCAAGTGAGCAAGTTTGTTCAGCGCAACCCGAATGCGCCGAGCCCAGCCGAGATCTCCCCCCCTTGTTTTCCAGTCCCCCGGGAGTCCTGTGGAGGGGCCTTCTGGACCTATCTCCGTACCATCCATCCATGCATCTCAAGCTGACAGGCGGGGCCCGGCGCCTACCCTCTGGTCGCCGCGACTTCTGCCAATCGGGTCCCCGAACGCAGAAACGTGCTCTCTTGATATGCCGACCGAGGGCAATGGGGCTGTTGAGGAAGGGCGGATCCTACCCGAGCCCGTCGCCCCTGAACCGAGGTGGCAGGTCTCACATCTCGGTCGACAACCTCGTTCAGGCTCGCGGTGGCAGACGCAGACGCTGGGCCATCGGGTGTTCGGTGGTCCAGGCCCGCGCGGGTTTGGCCAAGTATCGTCAGGTACCTCCGGGCTCATCATGTACTACTCCGCGCGACAGTAACACGGCTTCTTTTCGGCCGGGCCGGGGCTAGCCAATCCTGCCCAGAACATCGTGTATCATCCGGCGTTGTGGCGGCCCGTGCCAGTTTGTCCCAGCACGGTATACTTCTTACCTCGGCCTGATCCGCCGGGGGCCCGGGCCCAGCTATAGTAAAGCTATGTAACATCATTTGGCGTACGGAATAGTATCCGACAGTGACACCTTCTTTCTCTCTCTGTGTCGCTTTGGCGACTCCGTATTGTTGCTGACAATAGGGCTGAATGGCTTATACAGGTAAACCCGGGCGCGGGGCTTCATGAACCGATGGTGACGTACCGGGCAGCCATCGCATCGGTGCCTCTTAACCAGCTTTTTGTATCCCCAATTCTACTCTCGCGGTCGCTATGCTTCTTTGAAAGAGGCCATTTTGTGTTTGTCGTCTCTTGCTGTCGTGGTCTACAGACAGCGCCGCAGAGGTTCTTTTTTGTATATTGCCAGTTCACTGTTGGCGCGCCAACCCGACTTCAAGACGCGCTACCCTAACTACATCATATACATACATCCCGCTACCTACCGTATGGAGCGGCGGGGCCTAAAAGTCCGTCTTGACGCAGTTCTTACTCGGCAGGACGCAATCCTCGCCCACCCCTCAGCCAGCCATTGCCCATCTGTGCGACGCAGCCGCCTCCCCGGACGCCGACGTCTACTTGAGACCCCCTGGCAAACAACCGCCAAGCCATTGAACAGTTCAGTTCGTCTGGGTCTCTAGCCAGCCCGCCAGCCAGCCAGCCAGCCCCCAACTCGCGCTTCGTTGAGAAGAGGGAGCCAAACAAACGCGGCCCTCATGGAGTCCTTCGCCGTAGCCACGCAGCATTCCGGGGCCATCAATCACGTCCATGCTATCCACCTCGGCCAGTCCGCCGCCGGCGTCGCGCGCGAGATCCGGCTGGCGATAACCGTCGTCGTCGCGGGCTGGGTCGCCGTGACCGGTATCAAGGCCCTTGCCGCCAGAAACCGGCCGACAACCCGGCTATGATCCCGGACACGCTCCCGCGACGGCGAGGAACGAGCCCCGTGATTAGTCCCTGGCTGCGCTCCCCTCGTCCCGGGGAGACTCGTTCACTGGATGTCGTACTTCCCCTCAAGACCAATGTAGCAAGCAGCCTTCCTGCTGGGGTGTGATGCTTGCACCGACCTTTGGGTGGTGCGGCTGTGTACTTATATACATGTATCTTCAATCGTCAAGAGCGCAAATATCACAGGTAGTCCTGAGGACGAGTTTGCAGGTATGCTTTATAACTATGGAAATTGAAGACAAGTAAATCCATCGCCAGACACCCGAAATCGCGAAAATGATGGGCCGAAATCACCAATCATCAGGGTTGCATGCGCATAGCATAACGCCTGATGCTTTTGTTTTTCCTCGCCTTGACTCCGAATGTTGTGTTGAACAAAATGAAGGGCCAGGTCCCCAAGGAGTCTACCAGGCAGTAATGTCGTCCACCTCGGCCTCCCCAAATACACTCGACTTGGTCATCTCCCCAACACCAGCCTCTACTACCGCCTCCCCCTCCTTGGACATGATGTCGGGCAAGACTTCGCCAAGGAAGTCCAGAATGTATCGGTTGACCTGCTCGAACTGCAGCAAGAAGGCATCGTGGCCTTCCTGGCTCACAATCTCACGAAGCCTCGCGTTCTTGACGTGCTCCGCCACTTCCTGCTGCTCGGCGAAGGTGAAGAGACCATCGCTCTCGATGCCCAAAACAAGGGTCGGTTGCTCGATCATGGCCAATGCCTCGGGAACCGTCTCTGCTCGGTACCGGGACACGTCGTGGGTGTCCAGCTTGCGGGTGATTGCGATGTAGCAGTTGCTATCGAAACGCTTCACAAACTTCTGACCCTGGTAGCGCAGGTAGGACTGGGCCGAAAAGTACGTGGTTGTGAGCATCTTGTCGCCCCCCGTCATGCTCTCCGACTTGGGTCCTGAGAACTGCGGATCCGATGCTGCCTCCGCCGCCGACGCAGCGGCTGTTGCTGGCTCCAGGGCGTCCTTGACCAACTTGACCTCGTGGACAGTGCCGCTGCTTGTCCGAGAAAGTGCAGTGCGCGTGACGTTGTGGCCGTCGTTGTGGATGTGGAAATGGGCCTCGGAGGGCGTGCTGGGGCGCGGCGCCTCACGAATGGTCTGGCGTCTGGCCGGGTCGGGTATGTTGCGACCAAAGCGTGTCTCGAAGGAGTTCCGGCTGCGGTAGGTCAGGAGCGCCGACATACGGGCAGCGCCGAGACCGGTGGTCGGCGCATCGTCGAATGAGTAGTAGCCGTCGTCGTACTTGGGATCGGCGTAAATGCTTTGCCGCTGGGCCTCGCCCCAGCTGATGCCCCAGGCGCTGTGTCGGCTCGACGTGGCGATGGGCACAATGCAGCGAACGTAGTCCTTGCCGAAGTACGCCCATTCCAGCACCAGCATGCCGCCCATGGACCCGCCGACGACAGCGGCCACCTGGCGAACCCCCAAGTCATCCAACAAGAGCTTGTGCAGACTGCGGACCGTTAGATGGCGGCCTGGCTGGCCCTCGGCGGTGGCCGGAGCGGAACTTACTTCACATCGTCCCGAATCGTGGTCAGCGGGAACTCGGGCCCGTATCGCTCGTTGTTGGGGTCGCCATCCTTGGCGGTGACCGGGCTGGCGGTGCCGTACGGACTGCCCAGGCTGTTCATACACACAACGAAGAACCTCGACGTGTCGAACGCACGACCAGGGCCGCCCAGCAGGGGACCCCACCAATCACTGACATCGGCGCTTCCGGTCAGCGCATGGCAGATGACCATGGCATTGTCCCGGCCAGGAGAGAGCTTGCCACGGGTCGTGTAAGCCAGCGGCACGTTCTTCAACGTCACCCCCGACTCGAGCGTGAAGGAGGGGATGATGGCGATCTCCTGGTCCGGAATCATGGATGCGAACGGATTCTCAGGCTGGTGCCGAGTTCTTTCTTGGAAGTATTCAGTCACCGTGCTTGATGGGTGCCAGAGAAAACTGGGGATGGCAAATTGGTCGACGACAAGAGGCATCGCCAGCAGCACTCACCATACTTGGGCGTAACGCCGGCTCCGTCGTTGGCCCCCATGGCTGCGAGATGCTGGGCTGGGTTTCCCGTCGCGATGGTGTGTCTATCTCGGAATGGCGGGGTACCCAACAGACGTCGAAAGCGACGCCGGGGAAGAAGGGCGAGTGTGAACTGCTGCGGTCCTTGTCTGGAAGAGCGTACCAGCTTACGCGGTGACGATATCTGATCTGAAAATGTTTGTATCCCCGGGAGCCGTGGGGTGAGTCGGGAACTTTAAATAGCGAGGGGTTGAAATGAAATGTTTGCTCCGATGGGAAAGGTCTCGATGACGAGATGCCGTACCTGTATGTACTAATATGCATGTACTACTACTCCCGCTTGCTAACCTGTCCCACGTACCTCGGTACCTCCTCCAGGTCTATGTACTTACATACATACAGGTCGCAAACGTGGCTGACTCCTGGAAATGACTGAAGGACTGACTGACTCTGTGATGGATACTTTATCACCCCAGCAGGTCCGATAAACGGGGGGACTAGACTGATTGCGATGGCGGGCTGGATGAGGAGGACCCTTGATTATTGGAAGTAGGTATGTACCTACATATGTACACTTAGGTAAGCAACGCAATGCGGTACGTATGTAACTTAAGTAAGGTAGTACTTACATACATCTTATCATAGCCCGGAGGGCCGGGATCCAGCGCTGTGGCTTGAGCCCTCCCAGTTTCCATGTATGAGGAGGCCCCTGCTCCTGAACCGCTCCACCCGGTATTGCGGGCCTCAGCCTCGTCGCATCCCTCCCATCCTTTCTCCAGCTCCATTTGACGACACGCGCGAGAGCTGCGAAACAGCTTCAACCCAAACGCGTTCGCCTTCTTTGCCTCTCCTCCACCACGCGCGCCTCCCGCCCAGGCACTGACAGAGGCGTCGGGAGACGGAGACTTCGACTATCGTCAGATCGATCTCTCCGCCCGCGTGCTTTTGCATGGCCTGCATGCCGTGGTAATCCATTTGCGACGGCCATCGCTTGTCCAGCGTCCGTTCCAATCCACGCCTTTCTTTGTTCCCTTTCACACTTGGGTTTTTCACCCCAAAAACGTCCATCAGACACGTACGGCTTTGATCCAAGCCGACATCCAGTCTCCGCCTCCATCCGCCAACCCTCGCGATTCAACCACGTCGAAATAGCTTGCCGTAGCTGGTTGATCTTTTTTTTGTAAA
Organism: Nigrospora osmanthi; assembly: GCA_029489945.1. Lineage (NCBI taxonomy): Eukaryota > Fungi > Ascomycota > Sordariomycetes > Amphisphaeriales > Apiosporaceae > Nigrospora > Nigrospora osmanthi. Next base: position 1,491,082 of record CP120494.1, on the reverse strand, counting down.
GGCGACTGTCTGCGTTACAAGTATGCTCCTCCTCTATTGAACCAGCGGCCAAGTCTCAGCACCATCCCGGACCCATCTGCACCTCGTTCGCTTGCCTTCATTTCGATACCTGTCCCTGACCTGACTCTTTTGGTGGACGGCCAGACGCAGGCTCTGCGCTGCAGCCAGCCATTCAGAATGCCGCCCAAGCGCAAGAGAATCGAGCCTCCCACCGAGACGACCGGCACTCGACCATCACCCCATCGGCCCTCGGAAACTTCTTTGGCCCAGCACGACCAGGACGGTGCGAATCGCCGGCGCAATGGAAATCCTGGCGGCAGGAACACTCGGGGCAGGAATGCCGAACATCGCGACTCCATGTCGACTCCAAATCAGGCCAACAACCATCACCGCGGGCCCGTATCGCCCACCGCGGCAAGACCAGGCAGCTCCGCCTCGCAAGCACCCCCGCAACCACTGAGCATTCGGACGCCTGCTACGCCCAATTTCACTCCAGCTCCCTCTTCTCCGGTCCTGAACTCACATTACAACTATAGCGTCCTCACGAGTCCCCGGCTCGCGGCGTGGCAGCAGACCGGCCGCCAAGAAGTTGTACAGCATGGCATTGCTTCGAGAGACGACGAGGATGCGGAGGAGATCACTACAATATCCCAGGAGTTCACCCGGGCTGTCATGGAGAAGCGACTAAACCCTCTCGAAGCTGGCGCGTGTATGAAGGAGATCCTGGGCCCCGAGCCGAACGCAGACGACGACGACGAGGCAGGTCCGGCTTTTGACGTGCATAGTCTTTTCGTCGATTCCATCTCCATGTATATCGACACCGAAGATGGCGCTTCCAAGCCCCGATTCCACGAGTTCGTCCTCGCCTCGGAAGTATCGCCGACCCTTCTCAGGCACGCTTTGGACGTTCCTGTCCTGGAGCAGCTAGGTCTGTTGCGAAGCACTTTTACCAGGATGGGCATTCGCACCTCGACGAATCTCCTGTACCGCCAATCCAACTACAACCTTCTGCGGGAAGAATCTGAGGGGTTCTCCAAGCTCATCACAGAACTCTACTGGACGCCACACAACTTGAACCAAGAGCAGCTCACGCGCGCGCAAGTCGAGGCAGGCTTTGAGCGCATCAAGGGATTGATCGGCACCTTCGACATGGACGTTGGTCGGGTCCTTGACATCACGTTGGATGTTTTCGCCTCGACCATGATGAGAACTTTCCGCTACTTCACCATGTTCTTGAGAGTCAGTTCCTGGTGGCCGTCCAGCCAGATCGAGAACTATCATCCTGTACGCACAGGCGGCCTTCCCCGGTGGGCTCTGCCTGGGGAGCCCTTTTTCCTCAGTCCGGAGGAACAGGCCGAAATGGACGCCGCGCGATTTCAGCGTGACCGCGATTTCTGGGAGAGAGCACGGGAAGCTCACCTGGATGCATTCTTTGAACTCGGCGGCCGGCGCGCCACCGAGGCCGACCTGGAAGAATTCGTCAACTCGGCACCAGGCAGCCGGGCCAACACTGCTGCAGAGCTGAAATGGATCAAAGCTACGAAAACACTCCCCCCGAGCGGTAACCAAACGGCAGCTCAGCTCTTCGGCTTCAAGCTTCGCTTCTACACGTCACAAGCCCGGGACAAGGACGAGATCATCCCCGCCAACTTGTTTTATCTCGCCGCCTACCTCATCAAGGTGGGGTTTTTCTCGCTGCCTGATCTTTACCCCCACCTGTGGCCCGAGGACGACAAAATGTCCGATCTCAAAGAACGACGCATGCAGGAATTGGAAGAGAAGGAAAAGAAGGACAGGCAAGGTCTGGAGCCCAACGCACTGCTGAAGGCAGGGGCGCTGCCGGATGATACGGCGCCAGTCATGAACACGCGGATACGGGAGCCAATCGCAGCCAAGCCTGAAGCCGAGCAAAAGGATGCGAATGCGGCAACCGGCAAGGAGGGACTTCCTGAGCCCAAAGAAGCGCTCAAGGTAGATTTGGTGCAACATCTTCTCCTGATCGGAGCCATCCCCGAGGCTCTTTTCATGCTTGGGCGCTTTCCCTGGCTGATCGACGCATACCCGGAGGAGATTATCTCCCCCATCAACCGTATTCTTCTCCTCTCCATCGACAAGGTATACCAAGCAGCCCGACCAAAGGGGATGAACCCCACGCCGGCTATGTGTCTCAAGCGGGAACTCGCCCCGGATCAGTCAGGAGTACCAAAAGGCAGTGTCAGATTGGTTGAGCGAGAGCCAGTCAAGGCTCTGAAATGGCCCCATGCCAACGGATTCAACCGAGGTATGCCATACGAGTACTACCTGAAGGAGTGGTCGGACAACGTTCCCATCTGCCACGATGTCGAGGACGTTTTTACCCTCTGCAGTACCTTGCTCAACATATCTGGCGTCAACATTGGAAGGTCGCCCATCCTGTTGAAAAAGCTGGCAGTCATCGGCACCAAAAGCCTGCACCAAGATACTTCACAACGCAACATCGACAGGTGGCAAGACCTTCTGAAGCGCATCATTGTCCCCGCCCTGAACATGGCCAACTCGAATGTCGACCTCGTGGACGCTGTTTGGAACTTGCTCAAGCACTACCCCGCCCAGGTACGGTACAACATCTACGCCGAGTGTTACGAAGGCCAAATATCCCGGCTCCCGGCCATGACCAAAGCCTTCAAATATGCCCGTCTCGACACCCTGGCCATTCTGAAGCGCTTGTCGTTGCAGAACATATCCAGTTCCGCCAAACACCTGGCGAAGGTGGCCTTGTTCGCTCCGGGCGTGGTCTGCAAGGTTGCCTTGGACCAGATAGAAGCCTATACCAACCTCATCGAAGCTTTCGTCGAGTGTGCCAAGTACTTTACCGACTTGGGCTATGATGTTCTGGTCTGGTCTCTTATGAGCTCCCTGGGAGGCAAGCAACGCAGCCGAACGCAGGAGAGTTCGGTGCTGCTGACCAGCAAATGGCTCCAAGCCCTGTCCAAATTCTCCGGCAAGGTCTTCCGTCGTTACAACAACATGGACTCCAGTCCCGTCATCCAATATGTCCACGACCAACTCGCACGCGGCAACTCGACGGATCTTGTCATCCTCAGAGAGCTTATCACTTCGATGGGAGGCATCGTTTCGGACATCGACTTCACAGACGCCCAGTTGTCTGCTCTCAGCGGTGGCGAGGAACTCCGACGTCAGACGTTTATCAACCTCGGCGATAAGCGGTTCGAGTCTACCAGAAGCGCCAATCGCCTGATGTCCGCTTTGGTGCAAACGAAGCTCGCCCCAAGGCTGTTGACCAACATTGCCCAGTATAGGCAGTCCGCCATCTACCGACTGCCCGAGAATGAGACGCACATCAAGTACTTGGCCACCCTCATAGACGACTCGCAACAAGCTCTCGTCCAGTACGTAGAGCTACTCCGGAGCAATCTGTCGCCCGAAGAGTTTGATGCACTGGTCCCTGGCGTCCCCGTTCTCATGACACAATACGGCCTCGATGCCAACCTCGCGTTCCTGATTGGCCGTGTCAGCCTGGCCCACTACTTGACCGGTCCTGGTGCCGCCGGCATCAAGGGCAGAAGACTCTCGTCGGCGACGCCCGTCGAACCTTCTGGTGATTTGGAAGGCGATGTGTCTATGGACGCCAAAGAAAACAACGACACGCCGACCCCAGTCGCACAACCGCCAGCAGAAGACCAAATGGCCATCGACAGCCAGGATATCAAGGACGCTCCTACCGACGGCCCAGTCACTCCCGCAGCCAACGGCCAGAAGCCCGATCACTTCCTGGAAGTACTCCAACCCATCATTGAGGCGGTCCAAACTGTTCTCCCCCCCACCATCTGGGGCTTGGTGAGCGCCGAGTTCTACGTGCTCTTCTGGTCGCTGCAAACAAGCGATCTCAGCATCCCAGCGAGCAGCTACAATGCCGAAACGGTGCGCATCTCCAAGGAGATTGATGTCATCAGAAGGGACCGTAGCGACATGTCGAAAGCTGGCCTGGAGAAGAACAAACGGCGGAGAGAAGAACTCACGCAGGTTGCCACAAAACTTACGGTGGAAGTCAATCATGTCAAGGAAAGAGTGGGCAAGACGAAAGTCATGCTGCTCAAATCGGCTCCCACCTGGATTCCCGGCAACAAGGATAAGATGAACTTGGTCTCCGATGTCCTCATTGAGAGTTGTCTCATACCTCGTATGCTGCTCTCGCCTGGAGACGTTGACTTCTGCCACAAGATGATCAGGTTTCTGCACGACAATCAGGTCGCGAACTTCAAACTCACTGCGCTGTATGATCGGTTTTTCAGCGTGAACCGGTTGCGCACGTTGATATTCAGCTGCAGTATCCGCGAGGCCGAGTTTCTCGGTCGCTTCCTCAAGTTGTCTCTCGGGGATCTCGCCAAATGGCATCGAAACAAGGACGCTTACGAGAAGGAGGCGACCAAGAATGGCAAGCATGTCGGGTTTGCAACGTCTTTGGACGAAGAGGGAAAGCCGACATCTACGATGGAGCACGACCAATTCCGCGACCAGCTGTGGACGTGGCATCGAAGCATCTCGGTGGCGCTCAAGTCTTGTCTTCAAGGCACAGAATGGATGCACATCCGCAATGCCATCACTGTGCTCAAGGCGATTTTGGACTTCTTCCCTGCTGTCGATTTTATGGGCAGACAGTTCATGCAAGCTCTTCAGAAGATTGCGGAGCGTGAGGCGGCAAGCAAGAACGAGAGTGATGATGGGCAAAGTCACCGTGTCGACCTCTCCGTCACTGCAGGCACCGCGGCTTCGGCACTCAAGAAGCAAGAGAGTAAATGGGTTATGGTCCAAGCTTTCCGATCAAACACTGTAAGCCTGTCCCTTGCAAAAAAAGTGACTTGCCTTATTGACCAGATACTAACGTTTTCCTTCTCCTCCAGACTGCAGATGCATCAGATGACAAAAAGTCAGCTGAGGCGGCTAGGTCTTCGCAGCTCCGGCCCGGTGCGCCAGAGTTCAAACCAACGAGGTATGGCACCATCCCACGCATTTTCGAATTCACAAGCCTAATGTACTAGCAGCAACCAAGCGCGAACAAGGCCTCCGGGTGATGACGAGGACGGCGAGGTGAAGGACGGCAGGGCCCAGGGTTCGGCTTCGGCAGTAGCGGATGGACAGAAGGACTCGGAGGCTGCCAGATCCGCCATTGCGCAAAAGCCGGCTACAATCCCACAGAAGGCCGACCTCGCAAGGTCCAGTCGTCCCACGACGCCCGCTATGAGGCCATCGACACAGAGTCCGGCACCTAACGCTAGGCGCGACCAGTCTCGATTGTCATCGTTGCCGCAATTACCCCCGGGTCTGCCGAGTCGTCCCGATGTACCACTCCCAGGGCACTTCCGACAAGATGAATTCGCCCAAGTGCGTGTCCCTGCCGAGGCAGGACACGCTCGCGAACATCGAGGAGAGTACAGAGAGCGAAGGGAACCCCGAGAAACGAGAGAAACGAGAGAGACACGAGAGCCTCGACCAACGGATAGCACCAAGCCGACTCGCGGAAGGGAATCCTTCAGTACTGAACGCCGTCCTACGGACAATGTTGGGGAGACACCTCGCATCGAGCGCGATAGGCCGCAACGGCTGGAAGGACCCCCACGTTGGGAGCCACCCGCGCATGAAAGAGAGGTGCGCCCACCGCGAGATCGGTCGAGCACCGGTCGCGCCGTAGAAGGCGGTCGACTGCCGCGAGATGTTCAAGCAGACAGCAAAGCAATGCCGCCACCGGCGCAGCCTGAGCCTCCCGGGCCTAGTGTCAACCCCGAGAGGGCACGGTTGATCAACGCAGACACCTCGGACAACATGATCAACCCGGCTCGAGCGGCCCTGATCGGTGCCGAACCGAGGCCTCCCGCTCGACCGACGCGAGAGGAGAGCCGTGATCGCACCAGCCGGCACAACTCACCCCCTAGGCGCAGTGAGCGGCCAGAGAGCCGTACTGGCGAATCGAGTCGTGACGAGCGACCCTCTCGCTCTCATCGCACGGAGCATCCCGTGCCGGCGCGTGACGCTCGGGCCGACGGCACGGCGCCGGTCGCTCACAGAGGAGAACGGGAAGGCGAACGCGGTCACGCGGAGAAGGCACGGGATCTAAGTGTACTTCAAGCGCCCCCGGCTGGAGCTCGTGGTGAGCCCGATCGAAACAGAACCAGCCACCAAGACCCTAACTATGGCCGTCTCAATGCTCTCCCACCTTCGGCGGACATGGCTCAAGGTCCACCGGAAGCGCCGCGAGGCCGTGGTCGCAACGTAGCACGTCCTCCGCCACCCCCAGCTCAGCCGGGGCCTCGCTCTGAGGTTCGGTTCCCTGGCGTGGAGCAGCCTCCGCGAGGACATTCGCCCGACAGACATCAACCCCCCACGGGGCCCGCATCGTCGAGACCACGTCGCGGCCCGGCCGGGTCTGGTCCAAGCAACACCCCCGTGAGTACACCTCCGGCCACGGGCTCGCCCACAACAGGCATGCACCCCGACCGGATGCGGCATATGAGTGGTAGCAGCGGGCCGGCACCCCCGCCGTCACAGGCTCCTTTTCCTGGGACGGGACAGAGTTCCACAGGTGTTCATCCCGACCGCCTGGGACACATTGGGTCAGGCCCGCCGCCTATGGGCCATCCGCAGCACGGTCGCTCCTTGCCCCCTTTGCAGACTACGGAACGACAGGCGCCAGCGCCGCAGCCCGGTGCCTCTCGCCCGCCCCCTGGTGCTATGCCACTGACCCCCGGAAGCGAAAGAAGCAACCCTCTCCCCGTCCCGACTGGTCCCTCGGGGACTAACGACCGATCCAAGAGCGGGGGCAGGAGACAACTTGCTGGCATCAACAATGTGCTAGCCGGTTCTGACCCTGTGGGGCGCAGTAACAGCCTACGAGGACGAAGCTCTCGGACCAGTCTCGCGGGATCTGACGCGCAGGTTCTCACAGGTGCATCGCCCGTGTCGACGCCAGTGCACGAGAGATCCGAGTATATGATGGACCGGGGAGAGGCGGCGTTACCACGTGGTGCAGCCAACGGGGAAGAGCGAGCAAGTCGAGGTGACCGCGAACGAGGTCGACGCCACCACGACCATTCGGATCGTTCCAATCGGCCTTCGAGACACGGCAGCCGAGAACGCAGCACCGGTCGAGAATCAAGGTCAAAGGAGCACCGAGAGTTCCGCGAGCGCGAGGTCGGTGCCACGGGCGGCGCTAGTGGCAGGGAGGGCGACAACCATTCGTCTCGGCGATCGGGACGCGAGACGGTGTCTGGCAGCGGCAGAGACCCGCTATCCAACGCGGGCGGTCGTGGCGACCTGATGGGCAGCGGACGAGATGGAGGCCGTGAGGGTCGGCACCGAGGCGAAGGGGCCAGCAGCAGCGGCGGCGGCCGCCACGACGAATACGTACGAGGCAGCGGCGGAACAAGAGGCGGTGGCAGCGGCGGAATGGGCGGGACAGTCCGGGAGGACCACAGGTCGAGAGAACCGAGAGGCGAAGACGGCGGACGAGGCAGCAGCCGCAAGCGCCGCAGTGAGGATGGAAACTACCCGGGCCCGGTGACGGACGGCCACAAGAGACAGAGACAACGCTAGCGGTACCAACCCTGGCGGGCTCGCCAGTCCGATATGGGGCCGTTGCCGACTCGTGCGTGGCATCGTGTACGAGTGTTGGGGCGAAGCGCAGGACAGAATGCAGACAGACCGGCGGCCTTCTCCCGCGCTTTTTCTTCAACGACAGCAGCAGCATCGTCGATTTTTGGCACAGCAAAAATGTTTAATACCAACAATCTCCACAACCGAGAAACGGGCCTTTCCACGAGGGGTGGCGGCGCCTGCATCCATTTTCTCCCCACAACCCAAACAAGCCATGAATATGACCCAGGCCGGCCTCCTCCGCGTTACGGCTGCGGCGCATTTACGATACCCCTTTTTCCCTTTACGATATTTCGGCATGAGATGATGCACAATGATACCCACACATTGGCGGCGTTTTCAGGAAGGGGCGTTGTAACTTTTTTTTTTCCTCATTCACCCCGTCATGTTCTGTACAAGATAAACGTGCCAGTCGTACAGGGCACATGGAAATTAGACTCTGAGAGAGAGAGAGAGAGAGAAAGACAAGGGGCTCGGCAGCGCGGAGAGCACCTCCATGTTTCGCTAATGAAGTAGTGCCGATCCATGGTAAGACAGAAGCTGCCAGGCGTTGGGGCTGGAGGGCGCGCGCGCGAGAACGGTTATTAGTGAAGCTTAAGGACCCCCCCTTCGCATACCAAGCCAACCGAACCTCTGATGGCCTCCCTACCGCGTGCCCCGGCTTCTTCTACGTCATTGCGCGTGCCCGAGACTGCGAGGTCTTGTGATTTCGATTCGATTGATCAAGACTTGATTTCCTATGTTCTCTAGATACCGAAACGCCGTTATATAGAAGGGGGTATCCGGCCGCAGAATCACCCGAGGTATCTTGTTGCCCTACGTGGGCCAAATGCAAAGAAAAAGTCCGCCCGTTCGTTACGACGGGGTTTTCTTTTGGGATGTGAAAGTATAATGCCGACGTCCCCGCTTCATCTTGATCGGTCTTTTTCTTCTTTTTCTTCTTTTTCTTCTTCTTCTTGCCCTCCCGGTCGGCTTCGTTCACATGGCCATGCCCGGGGGGCCCCGGTCGCCCCAAAGTGCGTTGCCCACCTTGACCTGCGTCGAAGAGCGCGGATTGGACCTGCCATCTCCGCTGTATGGTGAGGGCTCCGCCCAGCCCGACGGGCCGCCGCCCTGCGCGTGCGTCGGCGAGGCGGGCGAGGCGGGCATGGCGTGGCCCATGGCCCCGTCGTGCTCGGGGTAAGGCTGCTGGTAGGGCCGGTAGGCTTGGAAAGCCGGCGCGGCCGGGCCCCCTCGCGGTTCGGGCGCCTCGAACGGGGCTTCGTGGCGGTAGGGGCTCGGCAGCCTGCTGTCGACGCGCGGGGGCGATGCCGCCACGCCCTGGGCGTGCTCGATCAGGCCGGCGCTCTCCTCGTTGGTGGGCTCGTGCAGGCGCGCGTCGGACTGCTGCGCCGGCTTGGGCGCGCCGAACTGGCTCCGGCGGAACTCGGAGGCGATGGGCAGGTCGGCGTCGGGCTTTTGGTCGGCCTGGCCCCCGTACGCCTTCATCGGATAGCTCGTGTCGACGCTGTCGTTGCGGTCCTTGACCTGGTAGCTGACATCGGTGTGGCGGTGCTTAACGCCGACGAAGAGCCAGCGGAGGCCGCGGCCAAAGGCCTTGCACACATCCCACAGATTGACGGCGTCGACAAGGGCCATGAGGCCCATGGGGCCGCCCTGCGGCGCCGTGTGCTCGTTCTCGCGCGGCCCCAGCCCAGTGCTGGGGTCCATGACAGGGTAGAAGGTGGGCTTGGCGCCGGGCACGTAGGGCTGGTAGGGAAAGGCCCACAGGTGCAGGATGGCGAAAACGGCCATTTCGAAGCAGAGGAGCAGCGACGGCACGCCGACCTTGAGGTCGGGATAGTGCAGCACATCGTTGGCCTTGACGATGCCGAGCGTGGAGGTGCCGACCGAGATGGCGGCCGACTGCCAGAAAGAAAGGAAAATGACGAGCTTGATGGCCAGCACCTTAAGGAAAGGCCGATGCTCGGCCAGGGGCTCCTTCAGCTGTATGTAGAACTGGACCAGGCAGAACATGGCAATGGTCACGGCGACACCTTCAATCACAATGACCCAGATGTGGGCAAACACGGGGTTGTTGGAGCTCTCGCAGTAGCGGTCGTAGTACTGCGTCACCACGGCCGTGATGGTCATGGCGACGCGGATGAAGCAGTAGTGGTAGATGCCGATCCAGACAATGTTGAACCAGGTCAGGCCGCTCTTGGGGGTCCGCCAGGGGCCGCGCTCGCCGCCGCAGCACTTGGCAAACCAGTTGATGGGCCAGACCCAGCCCTGGATGGGGGCCATGTTGCGGAAGTAGACCTTTTGGTCGTGCAGGTCCGGGGCGATGTAGTGGCACATGAGGCCGAAAAAGGAGGATATGGCGAAGGCCTCGTAGCAGTCGCTGAGCACCTGGAAGTAGACGGCGTGCCAGTAGTACCATATGCACAGGAAGGCCGAGGCGGAGTAGATGGGGATCATGAGGAGAATGCGGATGATGTGCCGCTGCTCGCCGGGCTTGGTATAGTTGGTGGCATGGCGGAATATCAGGTAGAAGCTGGTGAGGATGGCGACGGCGGCGCAGCCGCCGCCGATGATCAGGGCCAGTTGGTGGAAGGTGAAGGGTCCGGCGATGTGCGTCTCGGAGCCGACTGTACGAAAGGGGTGGTCAGCAAGGCGTCTTGGCGCCACGGCCCCAAGGCTCTGGGCATGCAGGAACGGCGACGACAAGCCTTTTTCCGGGGCGGGACGAGGGCGGGCGACTCACTTCGCAGCTCCTCCAGCGTCGAGTTGCACGTGAAGTTTACCATGTTGGGGCAAGGGACGACAGCGGCAGCGTGGCCGTGGCTGTCGTCGTCGTCGTCGTCGTTGTCGCTGCCGTGATGTGTTGGCGCCGTGGTTTGGTCAATGCGCCGTCGTCACATGTGCCTTTCTCGTCGCCGGCGTCGAGCTCGTTCGCCAATGGGCGTGGGCGCGAACGGCGACAACAGCAGCGGCAACGGCAGCGGCAGCGTCGGCCGCGGTCGGTCGGTCGGTCGGTCGGTCGGTCGGGTCCGGTTTCGGTCGATCGATCGGGCGCAAGCCGTGGTAGCAGTGGCCTCGCCTCGTCCCCTCCTTCCCTAGGTCGGTGGGCAAATCAACGTTTAAGGCGGGCCTTCAGGTGTCGTGATCCCGGTGTTCTGTCCTCAGCTCGGGGCGGGTGCGCGTGCCTGGGCCTGGCCTCGTCGGTTCTGCCGACGGGCGGTTACGAAATGCGCAAGTGGGAGGCGCCGCACAAGTACGGGGCAATGCAAGGCGATCCGAGGGAGGGGGGTTGCAACGGACCCGGAGGTTTCTTCGCGGGTAGGAGGAGAAATTGAAACACACCAAAAAAGGAAAATGAAAAAAAAAAAAAGAGCGTTGGGCGGGCGCAGGGGCAATGACGACGGTGGGAAGGGAGTGTGGAAGGGCAGAAGCGGGAGGTAACACACACAGAGAGCGAGAGAGCGAGAGAGAGTGTGTGTGTGAGAGTGAGGAGCGAGAGACAGCTCGCAGCGATCCCAACCGAAACCGTCGCAGATCGAAGGGGAGAGGGGGGGCAAAATGGGGATTGCGAAATGGCAAATGGGATGGATGGATTGGACGGGTATGGGAAATGACCCCTACCGGGCGTGCTTCGGGGGCTCGGGGGTCTTCCCAGAAAGGCCTGGGTTCGAGGCTCTCTCTCTCTCTCTCTCACACACACACACACTCTCTGTGTCTGCTTTCCCCCGTCGGCACGATTTCTTAGCCACGACAAGCGGGGATCACCCGGTGCGTCGGCCCAGCGCAAATACACTGGCACTGCCGTATCACCACGACGCGCGCGTGCGTGCGAGCGCCGGCTGTACACACACACACACACACACACACACACACACACAAGGAACGAGGAAGAGAGGGACGGGCGGGGCGGCCACTTCTCTGTAATGTTTGGGGCCACCACCAAAAAAAAAGGACGACAGGGATGGGCGCTGGCGGCTGAAATTGCAGGCCGTATTATGCTCTTGACGGGCACCCCCCCCCAAACACACCACCGGCTCGGGGGGGCTGAGCTGGCCCGACGAAACCGCCGGGTCTAGGATGGGTTGCCTCTTTCTTTTTTTTTTTCTTCTCTCTTTCTATCCCCTCCCTCTCTCCCTTTTCTCTAGGGTCTCTCCTCGTCACCATCATCCAAGGTCTTTCTGCATGCCGTCCCATCATCTTGTCCATGTTAAGACGGCTTGATCGGTTAGCGCCGCTGCCGAACTCCGGGTCCCCCCCTCTCATCCACTCCTGGATGCATGTACACATTCAGATGACCCAAACAGGTAATAAGAAAGTCTACATCCACTCCATCTCTCCCCCCCCCCCCCCCCCCCCTTCCGGTCTCATGCTTTGGCTGCCCTTGGGATCCTAGGCCCAGTACTGCATGCACTATGGGATGCCATTGAGTTCAGCAGCGTCTGCGAGAGCCACTGCAGAATGGGATGATGCCGCCATGCAAGTCAGCTGAGCTCACTGACGGCGGCCGGCATATGTCGGATGACACGCGCCACCGACTTGAGTTGAGAGGTGCCTACCCGTTCCTCCCTTCCCTCTTCTGCAGAGGAAACGCTATCATCCGACCTTGGCTGCCGTTCGCCAGGCAATTTCCCTTGGTGCAGGTTCGCGTCCGGCCTGGGTTCGTCGAGGGCTGTATGCATAAGTACTTATGTATACACAAAAACCCCCCGTGTGCCTTCAGACGCGCACCCAGTCTCCGCCAAGAAAGCCTCACTGACCGGGCTGGGTTTACGGGAGGACTACATATGTTCGCCCCGTCTGGTGGGGAGGGGAGGGGGGAATGCTTCTCTCCTCGAAACCCAATTCCTTCCCAACGTGACCGCCGCCCGTCGCCCACGGGGGGGCTTGCTTCGTGCCACCCGGCGGCCGTGTGGCGCTTTTCTGGTGAACTCTCTTCAGCCTGAATCCGCGGCCGCGCGCCATGGGAAAAGGGGGGCGTGCAAGACGGGCGCACCCGTAACCTTATGCGCGACGGCGCCCGCCTGGGGGCGGCTCTTGGGGCCCTGACAAAAAAACCAGCCCGCCACGGTGGCGGCGCGGCGGAGATGACGGAAGAACTGCGTCGTTGCGCCGGCCGAACGGGACAGGCAGGTCCGCCGGAGCCCACGTGCTGGCAAAAGCCCGGCTGCTGCTGCTATCAAGATTCGGATTGCCCCCATCCTCCTTTGGCATATCCAGACATAGAGCCTCAGCATATGCGCCGATCCAACCCGCCATGGGCCTCTCCACCCTCTCCGGAACTATCTGCCTCCCTTCGGCACAAGCGTCGCTCGCAACGTGTGCAGGGCGTGTGTGTTTAGTTACCTAGGTAGGCAAGCGCGTGGATTAGTATCCAGGTGCCAGATGTATGCACCGACGACGACAATGGCAAGTCACCACCAGCGTCTCGATCTGCCAAATGGACGACCTGACCTTCGGGCTCCGGTTTTTCTCCATTGAATCCTGCGTGTGCCTGGAGCCCAGGAGAACCACATCTCCCCTGGCGGGTCGGCTGCCCCGGTGCATCCGGACATGGCAACGCTGTCGCTCTGCCGCGGGGAATGGAGCCCGGCCGTACAGTTGTGGAGCCCCTATTCCCCGACTCGGAAGGTTTTAGGCAGCCAGTAAGCAATAGGTAGCCTCCTTGCTCACCCTACCCGCCGCCCCCTCGCTCGGCTTCGCCGCTGAATCCATCGCCCTACCTCGGGACACACATGTCCGTCGAGTCGCGAAAGACAGCCACCGGCTGGCCAACGATTCTACAGCCCTGCATTAGTGCAAATACATCCGGCGCCTTCACCCGTGACCCTGTCCACCGCGTCACGCATTTGCGCCACGGCAAGTCTGTTTAGCCCAGCGTGTTATCGACTTGTAGAGCCTCTCTATTAATGCCCTTCCAAAACATGAGGCAACATTTGAGCCGCCATGATAGAGCGCGTCTTCCATATATGTACATGTATACCATCCTAGGCAACAGCAGGCCACCCGCCGTGTGCCTGTGTTGTGCCCCCTACCGCCTGCTCTGCCACTCAGCGCAGGCTCGCGAAACGCGACTCGTAGTCGGCATTTGGGGTCATCGGCGGTGCGACGCCAAGGTTGACGCTGTTTCCCCATCTCGCCTGAGCCCCTTGCAGAAGTGCCATCACCACAGCATCGTCGAGTCGCGCGTGTGAATAGAATCATCGTATTCGTGATGTCGGGATCCATGACGCAAGCGCTTCTGGTAGTGTGCGCAGTGGTGCCTAGTCGATGCTGGACTGAACCGTCGTGCCACGGCTTGGGAATACCAATTTCGAAAAACGCCGTCATGGTATCACAAAATGCAAATGCAATGGCCAAGAGGTGAAACCCCCGAGGGTGTCGTGTTCGTCGTCAACCGTTTTCCAAGACGTCAGTCCCCCTCCGAGTTGGGTCAGAGATGCCTCACGCGTTGTCCGGATCGGGGTTCGTCGTTCGAAGCACTCTCCTCGAGTAGTCCTGATCGTCCCGGAGCGTGTTGACACTCTCGTGACTCTTGTTGTCGAATCGGCCGTAGATATTGGGGGCAAACGGATCCATGCGGGGGTCGTGGGGCATGAATCGGCTGTTCCTCCGGCCCATCGAATCGCCATCCCATACAGATGCCATCTCCGTCCTCGGCGTGCCCATCATGCCTGATGAGCTTCCTCGTACGCTGTTTTGGTGTTCCATCATGGTCTGCTGGCGGTTTTGTCGGCGGCGGAACCACAGGAAAGCCGCAATGCCTCCCAAAATGAGGAAGAATCCGATGACACCAACGGCAACTCCGGCAGCGGCGCCAGCTGACATCCCGCTCGAGCCCTGTCCTTCGTCTTCGGCTTTGTTGCTATCAGAAGTCGACGTCGGCATTGAAGGAAAGACGGTGACAGTCTGCAGCCTCGTGCCGCCGTCTTGCGTAATTGTCGACACCATCGTGCTGGGCTGGGGCGTGTCGTGAGGGACCTTCGTTGTTGACGTATCTGGCGATTCGGAGACCGGCTGCAAAACGTTAGCTATGTGACTCCACGCGGCGATGGCCGTCACGTCTCTACACGGTTCTCCATTCTGCCCGAGGCATACAATAAGAAATGGCTAGGCATACAACTGGCTTAGTCGTAGGAGAGCTCTGGTCATGATTAGGAGGGGGACTGATAGTGACAGTGTTTTGGACCGTCTCAGTCACGGGGTCCTGAGGTACCAGATACAGGTTAAGTCATGGTCGTTGAAGCGAATACAGAATTACGCCAAACAACCGCAAAAGAATAGTAACGGAAATGATGAAAGCAAGGAAATAGACCAGCGCGTTGCACAGGGGCAGCTTACCTGCGGTTTGGGCGTGGGGGACGGTGATGAATCACCACCCCTCGTGCCGGCGGGCTGTTTGCCTAATTGAATGTATCCCCAAGCGCCATCGCCGCCGCACTTGTCGGAGGGGTAGCCGGGACAGGATTTGTTGCAGTTGCCGTCCGCCACACGGACAGAGCTGGCCGGCGTGTAGTCTGTGCACCAACAGTTCTTGTCCTGGAGAACGGCGTAGGCAGATTTTCCATTGCAAGTGTTGAAACAGAGACCGAACGACTGGAAATTGCTAACGGCTAGAGGGGAAATCAGCATCGAAATCTTAATGCACCAGGCTTGCAAGCCAGGTGATAACTTACTGGCATCGCCATCGGCTGTGTTGAACTCGGCGCAGTATGTCATCTCTTGAGCGACAGTCATGGTTGCCAGGCTCAGTAGCGTGACAAGACCCGCCACGGGCCCAAAGCGTTGGGAAGACATTTTGACCATTTTTGTCTGCAGGAGAAATCTGCCGAATAATTTGGTTAGCTTCAGGGTCCCAGGAATCGTGTCGGTATCGGCGTTGGTGATGGTGGTGCGGTTTGGTTGGGCCCGTGGTATGGTGTTGGTAGGTGTTTCGGGTCTGGCAGTCCGTTCCCCAGGTAAAGGCGGATGTGAATGGCAAGCTCCGCGCTCTCCCGAGGGCCTCCGAGTTAGTGGAAGGCGGGTTCAACGAATTACTCACTGTCAACTCGCGTCAACTACAGATGCGTGGAGGGAATACCGGTCGGGCCAGGACAGCAACAGTGCAGATGCTTTAATGCTGCATGGCCATGGCCAAGCCGCGGGATTCCGACGATCTGGTTATACGCAGCGGCAGCCAGCAGCGGGGGATGGGCAAAGGTAGGCTGCTACCTGGCCGCACGACTCGCAATGCCTCTTGTCACGATGACAATTGTGCAGGCAGGAAGAGGTGAGGGACGGGAGAGGGAAATCAACACCAGCAGGAACCACGGCAAAAGCGGCCTGGGGACGGGAAAAGTAGCGAGGCAGGGGAATCAGAGGGCGTTATTGGCCGACAAAGCAGGAAAAGCAAGTCGGTCGACTGGACTTGGCCCGGACTTGGGCTGACTGGCTGGGAGAGGAGTGTGTGTGTGTGGTGTGGTGTGGTGGCAGGTAGAGTAGTGTGGGTGACGGGTGGTGGTGCATGGGATGGCACAGGACGGGATGGGATGCCCAGCCCAACTTTGAGTGCGCGCGAGTGGGCGGGTGGTAGCGGTGGTGGGTGCACAGCGGCGCAGTACTGGAGCGTGGACGCCAAGGCCGATCGGTGACGGGTGGGCCCAAAATGGTCGGGTAAGGTACGAAGAGTACGAGCGAGAGAGGCGTATGGAGTCGTCGTGGAGGCGTAGGTATCCCTGGTATCGCTTCGTAATGGATCCCTGCCCTGGTATCGCTGCCAACCAGGGCTGCTGGTGTGCGTTTCGCCTGCAGTAGGCGGGTGGGGAGAGACAAGAGGCTAGTACAGACTCGGGAAGGACGGCGATGATTGCGCGAGCGCGCGCGCGTGTGTGAGCGTCCGTCCTGGCTGCCTGCCTGCCTGCCCGTCTTGTCTTCCTGTCTGCCTGTCCACCCGTCTGGATCGTGCGTGCGTGCGTTCGTTCGTGCGTTCGTTCGTTCGTTCGTTCGGTATGCCGGGTCCGTGTACACGTACGTGTACGTGTGTATGTGCGTGTGTGCGTGTGTGTATGTGTGTATGTGTGTGTGTGTGGGTGGGTGGGTGGGTGGGTGTTGTGGGTGTTGTGGAATGCGAGGACGGGCAACGCAGGGACAGAGGGGAGGAGGCAGGGGAGGACGAAGCAGGCATGGACTACACCAGCTGGAGGGGCGGCGGAATCAAGTCAAGGAGAAGCCGATGTGTACCTACCTACAATGGATTCTGCCTATGTATGAACCGGATGGTGGACGGATGCGGGAGAGGAGGTTCGAGGTTAGGTAGGTAGCGTATATGGAGCAGACAGATATGGATAGTAGCGGAAGCTGCGTTTGTGTGTTCCCCCGTATCGTGTTGCACTGCCCAGGATCAGGCCATGAAGCGAGGTGAACGAATGGGTGCGGCGTGGGGTTGGCCCCCCGGTAGGTAGGCCAGGGCCTGCTTCACTTGGGCAGAAAAAGACGACGAAGCAGAGTTCAGTAGAGAGATAACAGAAATAATAGGCGAATAGGGGCAATGGGGGAAAAAAACGAGAGACAAGACGACGGCGAAGAATACGTGGACGGTAAGGAGACGGTCAGCCAAACGAAGGAGAGCGAGCAGGCAAGCCTGCAGGCAGCAAATACACCGGCTTAGGTGCGCAAAGCGAGGGACGAGAAGAGGCAACGATAGACAATAAGAACAACGGGCGACCACCTCAAGCGGGCTAGGCAAAGCAACTACCTATCTGAGGAGGTTGTTGGGGTCGGAGAAGGGAGGAAAGAGAAACGATCGAGAAGCGGGAATGCGTGGGAGATTGAAGGAGAAAGAATGGGAGATAATCATGGGCTACCTGCTGGTTCCTCACCTGCTACCTCTCTCCTACTTTGGGTACTTGGTCAGCCAGTTCCGAGCCAGCGGGTTTGCCAGCAGTTTAGCCTGCCGTTGGTTGGTGCCAGCAAAGTACCCAACCCGGCCACTGGGTACCTGCGCATGTACGGGATCCCATGGGATGCGTCCTGGCCCTCCCGTCCCGTCTGACGCCTTCGCCTCTCTAGCCCGCCACTCCGACCAGCTGCGCAGAGCAGAGAGTGCCAGCTGGAGCGGTGGGCTTCTTTTTTCCCCTTCCCTTGCCTATTTGCTCCTTGATTACATCGTCCATGCCATCCAGGATTGGGCACCGGTACGCCGTGCGGTGCTCCTCGGACCCAGCACTGCCTGCGCCGGTACAAGATTGCAGTGCCTAGATCGGGCGCCGCATCTGGAGCGATCGTCGAACAACGCAGGGAACGGACCGACACTACAGGACCCTAATACCTGCTAAGGTTCCTCGACAGGCCAAAGAAAGAGGCCGCGCCCGCCAGGATTCGCCCTGGCCGATGGGCGAGTGGGATTGGCTTGGTCTTCGGCAGCAACCTTCTTCTGCTTTCCTCGCTGACAAACGAGCAGAGCCAGGCCAGCTCTGTACAACGGGTTGGGCAGGGTGACAGGGGTGGCGGTGCCTTTAGCGACGGGCGTGTTCATAGATTTGAACCATGCGCACACGATGTACATATGAAGGTCGTCGTCGACCTTCATCCCCTGGGGCCACCCCCCGGTCGTTACACGCCCGGCAGCCCGGACTAAAGTGCCTGGCCGAGCTAGGCAGTCACAGCCACACGGTGCGAGCGACCATTCTCCCGAGCACGGGTGCTGCGCTGTGGTGCATGCCACTCCACGGGGGGTGCCTTTCGGATTGCCCGCCTGTATTTTGTTTGGTGGCAGGGTGCTCGAGCGTGGCGTGAAGGGAGGAGAGCAAGAGACATAGGCGTCCACAGCATCACGAACTGTGAAATGAATCCGACTCGGGCACTATGGGATGATTAAGGCCCACCCAGAAGAGGATCCCGAGGCAGCGGGCACGCTCGGGTAGTGGGCACATGTCGTCACTGCGGCACATTGGCGGCAAGGGACGGGGGGTGGTGTGGTTGCGCGGAAGCAAAGCCAAAAACATCGAGCGGGCGAAAAAAAAAAAAAAAACCACCTCGTGAACGGGCGGCGCGCTCGTGAATCCGTCGCAGCGGTTACGAGGCTCCACCCCAGCCCAGGGATCCATTTTATCCATCCTGGCAACCTCCCTGGCTCGCCGGCTGGACGAGGTTCCAACCTGGAACGAGTGCCCAGGCAAAGCCACCTGGGCTCCAATTGATCCGTCCGTCCATCCGGGAAGCATGGAAGCCAGCCAGCACTCTGCCCGGGCATCGGGAGGGCAGAAGGGCCAGAGCCCACGGAGCGACAGCCATCCTGCCATCCATGAGCAGACAGCCTGGCGCTCCACTAAGTAAAGTTCCAAGCCTTCGACAATGGACGGTTGGAACTGGGAAGAATTGGATTGCAACAGGCGGGCGGAGTTGCAGCCATCCAATCACAGGCTCGGGCTCGCCCTCCCTTGCACCCGGCAGTCCAGGACCTTCTGGAAAGACTCTATTTACAGTACCTACCTGTCCCAAGTATACGGCGATATCTGCTGTTGCCAATCTCTCGGTGTCCTATCGATTCCCAACCGCTGTCACCTTACCCACGATGTAGGTAAAGTAGGCAGACCCCTATGCGCACAAATGTTTCCCAGGACGCGTTCGTGCTAGGTCCTGAATTTTATTAGTCGGGCACACTGACGACCGGTTGCCTCCCCCAATGAATCGGTCGCATCCCTGGACGGCCGCCGGGTTCCATGGGGGGTGAGCATGTACACACGCGGATAGACGGGGACGCGCGCTGTCGGGTCCGCCCGTCTCTTTCATCCTGCAACAAAACAAGGCAATCCGTGTGTGCGTGTGTGTGTGTGTGTCTTTCTGCCTGTCACCCGCATCGCGTCCGTACGCGGCCGCCGACATGGGCATCCATGAACCGGAGCTTCTGGACCAACGGGTAGCCGACGCGGCAGCACCTGTCACACGTGTGCTGTGTCCCGTCTGATATATGACAGCGGCGCGGTGCAGCCGCAGCAGCAGCAGCAGGAGCAGGAGGAGGAGGAGGAGGAGGAGGAGGAGGAGGAGGAGGAGGAGGTGGAGCGCACCGTGTTTCCAACCCGGGTTACCCGCCCGCGGAGGGACCAGATAATTCCAATCAAGTTGTTCTTCGCTGTCCGGGTGGTCCCATACGACCGACCTCCTTGGGGGCCCTGGCGGTAGATACGGGCTCTTCTAACTTTTTACCTAATGTACTCGAGAAGTATGCATGTACCTGCTGCCGAGGCTTCATGCCACCATTCTACGTCTACGCCTCCATATCCGGACAGGTCCCATTACCTAGGTAGGTAAGTACCTTACTTACCTCGTCACGCACCTCCAGGGCCGCCATGGAACTTTGTGTAGGAAGTAAGGTACCTAAGGTTGCCTCTATCGTCCACCCTGGTGGCCAGCGCCCCCGTCGTCCATCTCCGGCCTGGCCGACGACGGGCTCTAGGCAGCCCGAGGAGATTCGGGCTTATTTAGCCTCTGGAGGACCCTGGAAAATGGGTTGAATGCGACCATGATAATTCAAGACGCTCGCATCCGCACGTCCCCGGGACGGTGAACCCCTTCTTCCATTTGGGGCGGTTGTGCGGAATCCCTGGAGCGTGAACGGGGTCTCCAGCGACCTGTTGGCAAACCCCATCTCCCCGGCTATGCCCTGGCCGGCGGATCTGCAAGACCTGAAGCTGGGAGGGATGGACAGCCAACCATGGCATTGGGGCGGCCAACTACCGGTTCACGGGCGTCGTCGCCTGCGCCGGCAACGGAACCGCGTCGGTGGCCCGGTACCTCGAGCCACCTGTACAGTATCCCATATGCCTGGCCCCTTCCCCGGCTGTGAAGGGGACGGGGACCCCCCTCGAAAGGGTCCTCCTGGTCGGGTAGTGCCCGTAGTGGTGCTGAGCGGGCTGCTGAGCCACCCGGCCCCAAATGCTGCGTTGAAACGAGCCGTTCGTGTCGGCCGGAGGGAGGGTCCCTTACCACCCGCCCTCTGGCAAAAAAACAAATACGAACGGGCCGCCGCCGCCGCCGCCGCCTCACAGTTAGCCAGCTCCCAGCGGGCATCGTCGTCAGCAGCAGCGCGCTATACCTACATCATACCGAGGCGCACCCTTGGGGCCGTTGCTTCTCGGTGGCTACTACTAACTGAGTACGTGGCGGGGCCCGTCCCCAGTCGGAGGGGGGTTGGTCACTGTAAGTAGCCCGTATGTAAGGTGTAGGTACTGTAGGTAACACAACTCCGACGAAAGGAGACACTAGAAAACCGTGGATTACGGTTTCATGTCTTCTCGTGACTACGGCGTCCCACGGGCACACGGCTCCGGCGGGCGACGCTCTCCAATCAAGAAGATGCCTGCGGCTCAAGCAGGCCGTCACACGCCCATGCCATGCCATGCCATGCCATCCCATTCATGACCACCCACCACATGCTGGTGAGAAGCCACTCTCGAACCCCCCCTCGCCCCGGCGGCACCTCGGCTGGGAAACGACAACCAATCCCAGGGAGAGGGGGGGACCAATTTGATATGCGGCGCCGCGAACCGACTCCAATAATGGGAACGCCCATCCTGCAAGACTCTCTCAGTTGAGCTCTCCCTGCGACTGCCGGCTCGACGGGACACCATTGGCCGCGTCTCCCAATAGGGCAACCTACGAGCCTACCAACCTCCAACCTCATGTGCGTGTGGGAGAAGGGGGGAGGGGGGTTTGCAGGTTGCAGGTACTAGTTGATATTCGCGCTGCATACATGCGCATGAACTTTGCCGACACGAGAAGCGCCAGTGTCAACCATCCCCTCCCCTCCTGCCCTCCCCCAGCCTCTTCTTGTTTCTCCAAACGTGCTGGGATCGGCGGCGCTCGTTGTCCAACCAAAAAAAACGCGACGGGCAAAAATGGTCTTGGCCACGTCGGCGATTGCATACGCACCACACGCTTCTAGACCGATCTGGGGGGGGCATGCCGGACCACGCGTACCCGGCGCGCTCGGCGCGGGGACACACTTCTTTGTTCCAATGCTTGGGGGGGGTTGTTTTGCGTGGGGCGGGCGACTTCGGAAATTCGCGCACTCTCACTGTACTATGTACGGCTGCGTGTCTGCGTAGTCCACCCAACCCCGGAATCTCGACGACCCGGATCTGTGTGTGTGTGTGCGTGTGTGTGTCTCTTTGATCCGCCCTGGGATTCACTTGCCCCCCCCCCCCCCCCCCCCCCTTCGGATCCCCCGCCTCCGCTTTTCGACACATACCTGCCGGGCGGTCGGTTGGTCAGGTTCGCCCCCCCCTTCTTCCAGGCAGACGATGACTACCGATTGGCAACAACTACATATTGTGTGGCCTCTCTCTCCCCAGGCGACTCATGGTTGCCGGCTGTGTTGTGTGTACCTGGCCAAGTGCCGTCTGCCTCGGCCCATGTTGCCAGCCCCATCCGCCCGGACTCTCCCGTCTCATGCCCATACACTTAACCAGACTGCCCGTGTGCCGCTGCACCGAAACGAACGCCCCCCTCGCCGCCACGCGAGGTGCTGCTGCTGGGGCCGGCTCTTGCGCCGTCATACACGTGTAGCCGGGCTGATGGTTAGTAGTCACTGCACCGGGCGGCCGAGTGTCGGTGAAGAGAGGGGAGGGGGGCCTCGGTTCGTCGGGCTCTGACCGTCCATGTGTCTCACGGGTCAAATTATCCTCGTGCCGTGCGCGCGCGCCGCCGCCGTCCAAGCCCTGGAGGTGCCCTACCGCTGTCATCTGCCACGTGCCACCGGGCCTGGCATCGGTGGTGACGGGGGGGAGCCCTTCTCCTACGGCCGTGTACGCGGTCGCCGGTCGACATGACGTCCCCTCCCCCTCCCCCAAGCGCCTGGGGCAGCACCCTACAGCTCCTTGCTGCATATTCCGTGTCGCTTCGTTCGATGACGATGACGACTTGCTCAGGGGCTCGCAGTGTCGCCGAGCGGACCATTGGCCCCCATGGAACGAGAAAAAAATGGCTAGTCGTTGCAGAGCTAGCTACCCTTACACATACCTGTGCCGTCGATTCGGGGCGTCAACTCCTCTCCCTACCGGCGGAGCAGGTTATTGTGTGTGGTTAAAGGTAAGGATCTCGGGATATTTCTGGCCCCCCTCGGCTGCCGGCGCCGTGATGCAAGGGACGGGCCAGGGCAGGCTCCAGTAAGTGATCAATTTCACCTCCCAAATCTCGGTTCTGCCGTCTGTGCTTTTCTGGATACATGCTTCCCAAATACCAGGGGGGGGTTGATGGCGTTGGGAAAAAAAAAAAAACCTGGTGGTGGTACCCGGTTGCCTGACACCTACCTGGGCTCTCTGGGCTTCTCCGGGGGCGGCGGAACGACAGTTATCTTTACGTCAGGTGGCCGGGCGGTTTTGGCAAGCATTTGCCGAATCGCATCCGCCGCCCCTCCCCAGCTGGACGGCCGATCGCCCGCTGGGTGGGTAGCGGCACGATCTGTCGGGGGCCTTGGTTTTTTTTTTTTTTTTGTTCAACGGGGCCAGGGCGCGCGCCCATACTGAGTATGTATGCTGTGGCCAGGAACCAAGAGGGCTGGAGAGGGGGGAAGTGTGGTTCCTGACGCAGCTGAAAACCAGATCGGCGAACCCCCCCCCCCCCCCCCCCCGGCCCCCGGCCATTTGGGCCGCTTGCGCTGGGCCACTCAAAAGCTTTCGTTTCATCGTTGCACCGCAACATGTTTGTTTCTCGAACGGCCAAGCCCAGATGAAGATCGGCCGGTACATACATGTACCCATTGAACTACTGGCTTAGCGGCCCCGGCGCTGTGACGGCCATCGTCCCCTCCCCCCCCCCCCTTTGGCGACACGCCGGCCGGGCCAAGCGCCAGCCGGCTTCCGGGCGAGCGAGAGAAGAGTACTACGCAACCAGCCAAGGTCCATGGACGGGGAGAGTCCGCCCCGAGAGACGATGGACATGCCCCCCCCGTGGGCCGTTATGTATCAGACTTGCGTGCCCTTGGATCAACGGATGGGTTCCCGTGGGGCGGCTCAGGGCTGACGGATCGGACTGACGAATTCTTCAGCTACCCCCCCCCCCCCCCCCCCCCCCGGGCTTCGGCCATGGGGATATGCAAGTATCTATGGAAACGATGGCACTGGCTACTGATCGTCTCCCGACCGAGTGTCTGCACCCATGTACGCGTGTGTGTCTTAGAGGTAAGTGCCCTGGTAATGACGACTATGACGGCCATGATGACGGCAAGTCCTCCAACCCGCAAACGCCTTCTTGCATATTACAAAACGCCCTGCTCAAAGCCGCAATGCGCGGAACCAAATCGTCCTTGTGTGGACGGAGAAACCCAGTCCTGTGCCGTCCTCCAATGATGCGCTCGCTATGCGATAAGTAAAATAATAATAATAATAATAATCAAAATGCATTCTGCCGTTGGTCCCGCAACGCCAGCCCGGGGTATGTGTGCCTAGTCTCTTCTGTCGCGCCCGGGGAAGGGGCTCACGGGTGCGCCGGGCTGGCGCTTCGGCTCCTCTCCTCGAAGCGATCCACCATGGCCAAGACCCGGGTCCTTGGCCTCTCGAATTTCACGGCCGCGGCGGACAAGACCTCCGTCTTAGCCGGGTCGAACGACACCGTCGAAGTCAGGGAGTCGAGGCGCGCGTCCGAAACGGAGGGCCGGTCCTCGGGTACGTGTGGCCATGTCGCCGCCGCCGTCTCGATGGGGGCTGGAGACAAGACCTCCGTCTTAGCCGGGTCGAACGAGGCCGTCGAAGTCAGGGAGTCGAGGCGCGTGTCCGAAACGGAGGGCCGCTCCTCGGGGGCGGGTGGCGATGTCGCTGCCGCCGTCTCGGTGGGGGCCGGAGACAGGACCTCCGTGCCCAGCGCCGAGTCGACGACCGTCTCCCTCTGCTTGCCCTTGTCCGGCTTTTTCTCTGCCCGCCACGGCTCCCTTGCGACGACGACGGCGGCCTGGCCCGGGCCGCCGACGACGGGCACGTCGGTCGTCAGGGCGTGGTAGCCCCCGTTCCCTATATCCGCCTCGTCCGGATCCACAACCACCACGTCCTTGACGCTTTCTATGTCGGGCTCGCCGTTGACCACGCGCAGACGCTCCTTAGGCACTGTGAACATGACTTGGACCAGCCGTTTTTCGATAGCCTTTTCGATATCCCATTCGTCTTCCTCGTCCCCGGACAGCAAGCCCTCTTTCCGGGCCGCCTCGTCGTGGTCGTCCAGCCACGCCTCACGCCCCCCTCTCCTTTTCAGCAGCCCGCCGGCGGCGATACCGCCCAGGCCACCGAAGCGGGGGTCGTGATCCGTGGTCTCCGCTTCGGTGCCGTCTTGTGTCGGGCTCGCAGGGGATGAGGCTGATGGTGTTTGGCCACTGAAGACGCGGCGCAGGCTCCCTAACCATCCCCGGCGGGGCTTGCTCTTGCTAGGACTACCGGGCGGCTCGTCGTCTTCGCCGGTCGAATTCCTGCCCATCAAAAGAGCCGGGCCTTCGGCCTGCAAGCTTGGGAAGCTGGACTTGACCGTGTTGAACGACGGTGCACTACTGCCACTGCTGCCACTTGTGCCCTGCCGTTCTTCGATCACGACCGGCGCCAAGGCTGTACCGGCTCCCAGGCCCAAGCTGTTGCGACGTGTCGAGTTGGAGCGGGAGAAAATACTGTGGTTCGTTTCGGATACCCCGCTCCCCGTCCGTGATTCTTCGTCCGCGGCAGAGCGTGTGGATCGGACGGTAGATTGCCTTGTGGGTGAGACTTTGCCTCCGGTTGTGGCTTTTTGTATGTTTCTCTGGGCGGTAAAGTGCGCGTCCGCGGCATCTATGTCGGACATCCAATGCTGGACTTCGGGGTCGGTGGCAGAAAGTCGCCTTACCTCAGGGCTCGGCGTCCTTGAGTTGCGGTTTGGCGGTGGGAAAGACAAAGGGCGGTCGTTTGTGGGCGTGGCGAACGGGTCGGTGAAACCGGTGCTTTCGGGCGGCGGGGTTATTGGGCTCATCGGCTCGCTCAGGTCGTGAGCGTCATCCTCGTCGGCCTCGTATATCGGGTGTATCGGACCTGCGCGCCGGGCCATCGTACCCACGACGGGGTCGTAGTTGCCTACCAGCGAAGGCTGGTACAATCCCCTCGCTGCCCGGGGGGCTACTGGCTTCCGTGCGAGCAGCATGGGTTGCATAACCC
The DNA here is from genome assembly GCA_029489945.1 of Nigrospora osmanthi. Lineage (NCBI taxonomy): Eukaryota > Fungi > Ascomycota > Sordariomycetes > Amphisphaeriales > Apiosporaceae > Nigrospora > Nigrospora osmanthi. The sequence goes on along the minus strand of CP120494.1, from coordinate 1,465,295 downwards.
CGTACATATTGCCGCCGGAAGTGTCCATGCTGCCTCGGCCGCCAGGCACACTTTCGTAGCCGTGGGGGCCGCTGCTCGAATAGGGGTTGTACTCGCCGCGCGGATACCAGAATCCGGGCGCGCCGCGCTGCTCCATCGTCGTGTCATCGTGGTGAATGAAGCGGTTGCTGTCCTGGGTAATGGCGCGAATGGCTCTTTCACGGGCGGCGTATTTGCGTCGGTGGTGACAGCGGTAGCCGAGATAGAGCAGGACAGCCGCGACTATGGCAGCCAAGCCGAGACCGATGCCCAGGCCTAGCCCGAGCCGTTTCTTGGTGTCCTCGCCCGCCCGGCTTGTGGCGGGTATGCCGCCGGCTGCAATGTAATCGGGGTTGTTGTAAACATCCGACCACGACATCGAGGTGAGATTGAGGAAGCGCAGGCCGGGGCTCGGGCCTATGGCTTGTCTTCTTATCTTGTTAGACAAGGCGGCAGGGATGGCATGCCCGCCATACACCATCATCACGTTGCCAGGGAGCAGGGCGGCGCCGTGTCCGTAGATGCCGCCACCTGGGGGCTGCTGCTCGGGAACCGTCCATTGCCAGGGCGCGTCACCGCCGTAGCCCGTCCCAGTATCTAAAATGAGCAACTGTGGGGTGGCGGGCGTGGAAAGATCGCCGACCCAGCCTCCCAAGACCACGATCTTGTTTCCTTCAGCACTCAATACGGCCGTGTGGCCCGATCTCGATTCGATGTCACCGGTAGCGGCCCCACGCCCGGTCCGTTGGATCTGCACGTAGCCCCAGCTCTCTTCGGGGAGGCTCCAGATGGCTGCCGTGCTCATGTTGATGAAGGCGGTCCCGGTATGGCCCCCCAGCAAGACATAGTTGGCCTGCTGGGTGATGATTCCGGAAACATTCGAGGTGGAGGGGGGCAGCTTAGTGAGGGTGAAGCCGGCGGCAGGGATGGGAGAGCCCCTGTGGTTGACGGGCACCATCGAGTACGCAGACTCCCTCGAGGACCCGGAAGGCGAGAGCCGGACCATTTGGTTCGAGTATGTTGCGTTAGACTGGGAGCCGTCCGAGTCCTCGGACGGACACATGCCCCCGTAGGCATATATGCTGGGCTGTGACAGGGTCGGCTGCAACGTTGCTGAGAAGCCCAGGCTAGCCCCAAGGAAGCCAGGCCCTGGGCGGAGGGAGCTGGGCCCCGGGGCAGTGACGATGCGAGTCCAGGACGCAGCGGCCGGGTCCGCCGCAATGTCCAGAGCCCATAGGCCCGCATCACTTGACGAGGAGCAATCTCCGGCGAAAACAAGAAGCGAGCCATTGTCCGTCGACGCAGGCAGAAAAGCCGTGTGGTTGCGGGTCGGGAAGGGCAGGCGAGAGGACAAAGTCCGCAGGGATACGCCTGACGGCTGGACAGCCTCGGATATGTTTAGCGCCAAAAGGTCGACTTGGTCCTGGCGAGGCGAGAAAATGTAGGCCGTACCGGCGGTGGCATTCGGCAGCAAAACCGTCGTAGGCACGTACGGCAGGCTTTGGGCACAAACGGGGCCCGTCAGCAGGCCCCAGAGGATGGTCAGAGTTGCGACGCGGATAGTTGCCGCCGTCTGCGATGATAATAGGGGGGCGGGTTTTCGCTGCCGGCGGCCGCAAGACTGCGGCCCGCGGGGGAAAAGCATGGCCTGCCTGGGTCTCAGGGCATCGTCCACCACGCGCTTGGCGGCTCACGGACGAGAGGAGGTACACCCTGCTCGACGTCCGGCGACGGTACGGGGGCCGGTCAGCTCAGAAGCCGGTCCCGATTCCGGCAATGGGGGGTGATCGTAGAAGAGATGGAGCGCCACCGAATGGATGTCGGCGATGGCGGGGCAGACAAAGGCACGGGGGGGGGGGGGGGAGGGGGGGACAGGGGCCGCCGGTTGGGCACGGAGCATCACCTAGGAAAATCTCCAACCTGGAGATCTTGTCCTGTCTCGTGCTGTCGAACGGCCGGGAGGCATAGAGAGACCCGTCCGTCGGTCTCGGGCCGGTGCTGGGGGGCAGGACTGGTGGATCGTGGCACCGCCTTGGGCGCAGACGGATCACGCACGAAAGAGAGAGGCGGAGAGAGGGAGAGCTAGAACGGGCCGGGGGTGGGCTCGAATAGAGAGAGAGAGAGATAGAGAGAGACTGCTTGCTCACGCCTCGGTCTCCTGCTCTCGAGGATGACCTGTCTGAGACGGACGGAAGAGAATTTCGACGCGACAGCCATTAATGCCTCGATGCGACCTGCCACCCTCTCCCAGCCTCCCCTGGGCACAACAGCATCGGGGGGGGGGAGGGGAAAGCCATTGATTGCGTGTTGTGACAGGGGGGTTGCTCAGCAACAACCCTGTCTCTGCGAACTTGCACCGCGTGGCGCCGCGCTGCCTCCCTCCCCAAAATTCCCAATCCAATCCTTCTCGGGGTCCCAGATTGCTCATGGTCGGTGTCGCAACCAACAGCCCCTCGGGCCCGGCAATCGCCTGCCCTGTCTGCAGTTAGTTGCTGCAGCCTCATTTTTCGTTGACGCTTTTCCAGTCGGTGGGATCCCGTATGGTCACAGGCGCGGGGAAGAGTGGATCCAGGACGCGTCAAGTATACCTTGGTTGAAGTTGCCCGTTTAAGAGGTTGACCGAACCCACTAACCATCCATCTACACTACATCCCATTACTAACAAGAGGTCACTTGGTAAAACAAGCAACATACTTGTCGACCTACTTCGGATTTATTGCAAACCCATGAAGACCCGGAAGACGCAGCACATTAAAATCAATGAATCGGTAACTAGGGTAGACGCATACTTGGACCAACCTCCTTTCCGTATCAGTTCCGGGCAGGTAAGAGCTAAGAGGTAAGTAAATTTACCTACCTGTTTCCAAATATGTAGACACAACCTATCCCGAATCCAGCGTCCGCTCGCCTCGCCCTTGCGCAAAACCGCCCCCAAGCCTCCGGTGCTACCTAAATCCGCTCAAAGCCCATGCTCTCAAACCACTTCTTTCCCGGGTCTTCTGCGAGCCAGCTTTTGAGAAGCGTCAACAACTCCACCACGATGAACCTGTTGCTCTGACCCCGTATAGCCGACCCGCGCCGATCCGTGACCACAGGAAGCCCGTTGGTCTTCCGAGGCCGCTGCCCAAGCCGGCCGGGCCTTTCTATTGCTGGGCAGCCGCGGCCGGCTCCTGGTCCACGGCTCTCTCGAAAGCGCCGATCTTGGCGCGGGCGGTGCGAAGCTCCCCTTCTAGCGCCTGGATCGTCGCCCGGGCCTGGTGCAGTGCCCGCTCGTCGTCGGCATGCTTGAACATCTGCTCGTTGGCCTGGTCCTTGGCGCTCTTGGCCTTCTTTTCCCACTCGCTCACGCGCTCGGGGTACTTGGCCGTCGGCATGGTAACCACCGTCGGCCGGTTCTCGAGCGCCCGCGTGTGGACGGTGCCGGGCCGGTCGGCGTACGCCGGCAGGACGAACAGGGGACCGCGCGAGTTGCCCCGGAGCCGGTAGTAGCGCGTGCTCAAGTCCAGAGCGACAATGCCTCGCTCCGTGTCATTGGGCCCCTTCAACGCCTCGCCGGTCACGGTCTCAAGCCTCTCGGTTTGGGAGGACGCCAAGGCCTCCTTTTGGTCCAGGCTCTGATGTAAGAACTCCAGAACGTCATCGCCGGCGTTTGCCAGCACCCAGCGGTCCTGGGGGAGCACCAGCTCTCTTCCCGATCGCCCGTCCGGTCCGTGAGCACTCAGTTGCTGCATGGGAACGACCGAGTCGCCACCCAGCAGATCCAGGGATTGGGCATAGTCGCGCTCCAGATCATGGATTCGGCTGACAAGTCGCTGCGTGAAGCTAAGCCACTGACCGATCAGGGTGCCCCTGGCATCCTTCAACTGCTGCGATTCCAGCTCGTTGTTGGCGGGTAGCACCGACATCAAACCGCCCGTTGCCGAGAGCTCGTGGTCCAGGATCTCGAGACACTCGTTGGCGTGGTACAAGAGGTTGGAGTGTCTGGCAAAGGGCTTCTCGTCGACCTCTTCACGGTAGTCGGCGCCGACGTCCTGGAATCGATCTGGGTTGCCGTGGCTCAGGGCGCAGTGAAACTCCACGCCCTTGGTGTCACTGTTGCTCTTGACAAGGTTCACGAGGCTATTTAGGGGGCGGTGGTGGTCTGGCTCGTCACTCTTGTACGGGCTGGTAAGGTCGTTCAGCCAGTCAAAGGCCTGGCGCATCTCGAACGGCTTCGCATCTTTGCCCAAGACAGCATTGTTAATCTCGCCGCCCGCCTGCGACGGGGCTATCTGGGAGATCAAGACCGTCAGGGACTGGGCGTGCTGCTTCAGGGCCTCGAGCGTGGGCGGCCGCCCAGGGGTGGAGAGGTAGCCGCAGTTGACATGCTTGAGCAAGTTGGGGTCGACTCCCAGCCCATTCTCCGTCATGTAGCTCGAGTAGTACGGCAGGGCATAATCATTGCCCTCTACGTAACCCTCCTGGGTCTTGTAGGGGTCAATGACCTGGGACTCCATGGTGGTGATGTTTGGACGCAGTGGACTTGCGTACAGAATTTTCACGACGAGGGGCAAAGACTGAGAAGAGACTTGATACTCTGAAGAGGCAGACCAGGAGGTTTTTTCCACTGTGCCTCCATTTTAGCCAAGTCCACGCTCTTTGTTGCTGTCCCTACCCAGCGATAGACACTACGCCGGTAAGCAAGACCCGCAGGAATGCCGCTACGTGCCATCCCAATCCGTGTGCCGGCATAGGCAAGCCAGGGACAAAGAGGATTTATGTGAATAGAGACTCTGGTTTCCGTTCGCATTCTGCCGCCCTTGTCCAGTCCCTGGTCGCGGGTGCAAGTGGGCGAAACGGTGGACGGATAGGAAAACATAGAAGCCGACTCTGGAATGTATCCGCCGAGGCGACGCCTCGAGAGGCCGCCAGTTGAAGCATCCCTGGCGAGTGGCAGTATTAAAGTAATACACGAGGGCGCAGGAATGGGCACCGTAGAGTCTCTTCTGTTGAATGTGTGAAGCAAACAAGCAAGCAGCGGTCTGGAGCGGTCTGAAGCTGTGCCGTTCAGAGGTGACAGCGGCTGTGGTGGGCCAAAAACAAGCATGGACGGCATTCGCCGAGATAGAGATTGCCAGAGAAGCAGCCGGATGCGGATGCTGTTGACCGGAACCACCCACCTGCCACCTTGACAATTCCTTGGCTGGAGGGGGACTCATGTGAAACTGCGTGCCACGGCATATGGAGCGGTGCTGGGTGCCGTTTCCCGCCTTTTGACATCTGGTACTCCGTAATACGTGCCTCTGGTATGGTTCGGTTCGGAGGTTGCCGAGCGATCGACTGGGTTGAGACTCGTCGAAAGCGTTTAGCGACATGGCAGGATGGTGGCTTTGACACAAAACGGCGGTTACTGAGCCCACCAAAGCCGTTTTCGCCGGCCGCTCGACCCTGGGCGGATACGGCCATAACACCCCCCAAACCAAGCTCCTTGCGACCCGAGACCCAGGAAAGGAAGGACGTTGGGATGATTCGCAACCAGAGGTTGCGCTCAGCACCACCGGGTCTCAGACCGATGGCGCCCATATGACGACGATGGCCAGCCGCCGCTTGGGGGGCCGGAGCCTTGGCTGCACTACACCCACTTCCGGATACTGGCAGACTGGCAGAGCGGGAGAAGCGAGAGGCCGCCCTTGTTCGACGACCAAGAGACGTTTGCAGGTCGGGATCGGCTGACTGCGCCACGTCAGTAGCACGCGAACCTCGCAAGTCGTGCCGTGCGTGCACCCACAGCCTGACTGGCCAGCCAAGAAGGGAGCAAGCAGGCAAGGAGGAAGAGAGGTTTTAACAATTGCCGCCGGGTGAACCAGCCTGCTGGCATGCCGTGCTGCCGAATCACAAGCCGGGAGGACCAGACTGCCCGGGGCCGCCCCGGTGATGGTCTCCTGGCGATCGTCCGACCGTGAGCAATTTGGGCTGCGAGACACCCAGAAATTGTAACCCGTTCGCCCAATAGTGCGATGCTGCCTGTCAAGCGAGAGACAGTAGCATCCCATCCCAAGCTAGCTCGTCTGCATACCTCCTCTTATCTGAGCCCGTGTTGCGCTTTAGCGATTTGGGGCTGCATGCTAGTACGCGTAGTGGACAGCTGAAGGCCGAGGGGAGGGTGTAGGTACCTAAAGTAGGTAAGTTAGCTTAGTACTTCCCATACCGCTGTACGCCCAGCGAACCTAAGTGCCAAAGAAGTAAAGTATATGTAGGTACTTACCTCCTACGTTACCTACTGGGTAACTTCCCATACAATATGTTGACTTTAGGCGTATCCCATAGACAGGATGCGGGCAGGAGGGAAGGTACACGCGATCGACGATGACCGTCGACTGCATGCATCATCGACATCGCGGCTGGGTGGCTGCTGAAGCAACAATGAGCACACAGGCTGGACGCGCTGGCCGTAAGCGTGGGAACGGGGAGGGGAGGGGAGGGGAGGTTGGAGGCGGGCAACTTCTTCTCCTTGAACTTACACAGGATCCATGGAGGGTGGAAAGTTCCAAGTCGGGTTGAGGTTGTCTGCATACCTGTATTACTGACCTCCCACTACCTGCCCGGTTACGGGGAACAGGTGTCTTGTACGGGTAGCAGCCCTCTCCCTTGGTACCGAGTTCCTTGCCGTTATGCGTGCACGCATCGCCAGCCCATCCGATATGTGGAATGAGATGCCCAGTGGTTATGAGATCAGTGTGCCTGGGGAGGTGGTAGTAGATGTCACCTCCCTGCTCGCTCGCCCGTCTGCTTTCCCAGTTTTGAGCGAGGAGACGATGCAGGGCTCCCTCTACCTGGGACACCAGCGGCACACTTATGCGCAGCAGGCGTCCGTTTCTCAGCCCATGCTTGCTTTTAGCGCCGGCCCACCAACGAACGAAAAGCTGGACGTCGGGTCCAAACAAGCAGGGAAGGGACGGGTTGGCCTCCAGCCAGTGAGGGTAACCGCCGGTTGAACTACCTCACACTGCGCTACATAGCGTCATAGGGTCCCAGCTCGCCAGGGGGCGTTGATTCTGCTCTGCTGCAGGGGGAGGGCATGGTCCAGAACCTCTATCCCGGGTGACCCCCCCCCCCCCCCTTGGTCGTTAATACGGCAATCCTCCCGCACCCCCAGCCAGTTACCGTGCGATCGGTCCGCCAACTTTCGAGAGAGAGAGAGAGGGAGAGAAAGAGATCAATCAACCACCTCTCCGGAGACCCTGAGCTGGTTGACCTGACACTGCCGGGCCTGAAGCGACCAAAGACCAGGGCCGTCGCCGCTCGTCGAACCGCATTGATACCTACCTACCTACTCAATACCTCCTCTGGGATCCAATTGGTAAGTACTTATCTGAGGTCCTTCCTTCCGACCTGCTGGGTCACAATCTATCTCCCCGTCTCTCGACACCCTTCCCACCTTTCGCCTCGCCCCGGGCAACCTTCAGCTCCGGCGTCCAATTCCAGCGCGCCCAGTCCCCCGTCGCCGCGTGAAGCGCGAGTTCTGGAGGTGCCCGTCTCGGCTGGCTCGTGTGGGCTGTTATTTCCCCTTGGCCGCAAATTCTCATTCCATTCCATACTAGGGTCGACCAGGTAATTAAAGTAAGGATCTCCCCCGCGCGACAGAGGGTCCAGTCCCACGGCAGATAGCCGGCTCCATCCTGCTTCGTCTGCCTGCCCGTCTTCCAGCCCTCAAGTACTCGCCCTCAACCCGCCGCCACACGAGGCCAGCAACCACTCTCTTGTACGCAAGGCCCGGCACCAGCGCCCTCCAAACACCATGAGCGATCCGGGCACGCCCGGGTCTTCCCAGGAGTCGGACTCGTCGCTGTCCGGTAAGATTGTCTGCCCAACCGACCGCGTCGCGGTTGGCTGCCAGAAGTCGTGACTGACAACACGCAGGACTCGTCTCGACCCTCGTTCCCACGCTCATAGTCGCCAGCATCTACTTCGGCATCTTCCTGGTGCTGAGGAAGTCGCAAAGACGCTGGTATGCGCCGCGAACGTACCTGGGAAACCTCCGCGAAAGGTGAGTCGACACTGACCGCTGGGCGCGAGCCTGTGTGGCCCTGCTTGTTTGCCCCTTCGTGGTGCCGTCATGCTAACACCCCGAACAGCGAGCGGACACCTCCTTTACCGAACGGTTTATTCAACTGGTTTGGCGCTTTCTGGAAAATTCCAGATGTCTACGCCCTTCAGCACCAGTCGCTTGATGGGTTTCTGTTCATCCGGTTCCTCCGCATCATCGTCACCATCTGCTTTGTGGGCTGCTGCATTCTCTGGCCTATCCTGTTCCCGGTCAATGCTACCGGAGGCAACGGCGAGAAGCAGCTCAACATCCTGTCGTATTCCAACGTCAAGGCTGAGGGGTCCAACATCAACCGCTTTTACGCCCACGCATTCGCAGCATGGCTTTTTTACGGCTTTGTCATGTACATGGTGATGCGCGAGCTCATCTACTACGCCAACCTGCGACAGGCGTACCTTCTGTCGCCCTTCTTCTCCAACCGCATCTCGTCTCGCACTGTTCTGTTCGTTTCGGTTCCCGCGGCATACTTGGATGAGGCCAAATTGCGCAAGGTGTTCGGCGACTGCGTCAAACATGTATGGATCACCGGAGAGACGAAGAAGCTCCAAGACCTCGTTGAGGAACGCGACGAGGTTGCCATGAAGCTCGAGAAGGCCGAGGTTAAGCTCATCAAGCTGGCGAATGGGGAACGGCTGAAGGCCATGAAGAAAGGAGGCGCGGCCGAGACCCCCGAAGCGCCCGCCGACGCCGAGCCCGGTAGTCTCGCTGCCCGATGGGTTCCTACCAAGAAGCGACCCACCCACCGCCTTGGCCCGTTGGGTCTTGTGGGCAAGAAGGTCGATACTATTAACTGGTGCCGGACCGAACTGGAGCGTCTCATTCCTGAGGCCGAGGCAGCCCAAACCAGCTACCGAGCGGGCGAGTCCGAGAAGATACCCGCCGTCTTCATTGAATTTTTCACACAGGCACAAGCCGAGACGGCTAACCAGGTCTTGGCCCACCACCAGGCACTGCAGATGTCTCCCAAGTACATCGGCGTGACCCCGGGCGAGGTGATTTGGGACTCGCTCAAGGTTTCTTGGTGGCAGCGTGTGATCCGCCGCTTTGCCGTTCAGGCATTCATTGCTGTCATGATCATTTTCTGGGCTGTCCCGGTTGCTGTCGTTGGTGCCATCTCCAACGTCAGCTACCTGAAGACGCTCCCCTTCCTCACTTGGCTGGACGCGATCCCGAAAGTCATCATGGGAGTTGTCTCGGGCCTCCTGCCATCTGTTGCTCTCTCGATCTTGATGTCCCTGGTTCCCGTCGTTATGAGACGTAAGTATACGCATCCGAGGACCAGGCACGTCATGCCCCCACACTGACATGTTTTCCAGTATGTGCCAAACTCTCTGGAGAGCCCTCCCAGGCTCGCGTGGAGCTCTTCACCCAGCATGCCTACTTCGCCTTCCAGGTTATTCAGGTGTTCCTGGTGACGACCTTGTCCTCGTCCGCTGCGGCTGTCGTCGAGGAAGTCAAGAACCACCCGGAAGAGATTACGCAAATCCTGGCGAAGAACATTCCCAAGGCGTCCAACTTCTTCATACCGTACTTCATCGTGCAGGGCCTCACCATTGCGGCGGGCGTGCTGTCGCAGGTTGTTGGCTTCGTCATCTTCACCATTCTGTACAAATTCCTGGCTGGCACACCCCGTGCCATGTACACCAAGTGGGCCAACCTGAGCGCCATTTCATGGGGTAGCCTCATGCCCGTATACACCAACATCGCCGTGATCAGTAAGTCTTGAAGTACTGCAACTAATAACTGACGGGCGAAAAAGACTGACCATAGAAAGGCCTCTGCTACGCTACTATTGCGCCCCTGGTGATGGGATTCGCGACCATTGGTCTGTCGCTCTTCTATCTCGCATGGCGATACAACATCCTGTTTGTCACGGATAACAAGCTTGACACGCGTGGCCTGATTTATCCCCGAGCGTTGAAGCAGCTCTTTGCCGGAATCTACATTGCCGAGCTTTGCATGATCGGCATATTCGGTGCCTCGACAGCCTTCGGCCCTCTGGTCCTCATGATCATCTTCTTGGTATTCACGGCGCTGTTCCACATCTCCCTCAACAACGCCATCAACCCGCTGCTGTACAACCTGCCTCGCAGCCTCATCGAGCCGGAAGACGAGTCCCTACGCATTGAGTCGCAAGCGTCGTCCAACCTCAAGAACGGCCACACCAACAGCGAGGGCGAGAAGTCTGCAGCCAAGCCACTTGACGGGCCGGCATCATCGGCACCAGCGAAGAAGCCCGGGTTCATCTCCAAGTTCCTGAAGCCGTGGAACTTCGACAACTACGAGACGATGCGCAATATTGTGCCCGAGGCACGCTTCGATATCGACAGCCCGTACACGGAGGAGGTGGAACAGAATGCCTACTACCCGCCAGCCGTCAACAGTCGCGTGCCTCTGCTCTGGATCCCGGAGGACCCGGCGGGTATCTCGAAGCAGGAGATCAGGGACACGGGCAAGGTGATTCCTATTACCGACGAAGGCTGCGTCTTGAACGACAAAAACAAGCTGGAATGGGACACCGAGGGCGTGCGACCTCCTCTGTGGGAAGAGAAGGTCTACTACTGAGACTGTGGTCGCCTTGCTACACAGCGATTTGCGATTTGGCGGTTCTGCTCTGCGTCGTTGCGTATGCGAGCGACAGGTGCTGCCTTCGTGCTCTGGTGGTAGGTGGGGGTTAGGAAGGGGAGAATGTCTAATCTGGATGCTCCATGAGAGGTACCGCATGGGGACGACAGAATGTGTGTGTGTGTGTGTGTGTGTGCGGATGGAATTTACTAAGTTACGGCTTGATACCCACGCACCGACTGGCGGCAGGCGTTAGCTACGTTCATAGCTTTCTTGACGAGGCAGTTCCTTTGTACGATTTTAATGATGGAAGTTTCGGTTTTTGGCGGGGAAGCGCGCCTGGCATCCGCTACTTGAAGACCCATGTGACGTGTTGCAGACAAGTGGTGTAAGAGATGGGGTGGCAGGGGGGATAGGCGTGTCGGAGGCAACCCAAACGACAAACTGCCGCGGCGAAATGCACGCAGGGGACAAGGACGAGTACATGTGTCTTCCGGTTTTGATCAGTTCACTTTCAGTTCACTTTCTCCTCAGCCGGCGAGGAATGAAAGGTTCTACGCAGCCCGTCCCGGTCCGCCGATGCGTGCGTTCCAGTTTGTGTACGTCGGCCATGTGGTCGACACCTTAGGTACCTTGCCCACTCTACCTCTCTGTATCCAGCCGTGGATATCACCATCATCGGGGCCATGGGTTCCAAGCCGGGCCATTTCATTCCCACGTCATGCGTACCTGCCTCTTATGTACCTACTTGCTTATTTTATATATATATATATATATATATATATATATTTCTCTCTGACTGCCCGTGCTTTTCACGCGCCGGCATGGATGGATCGCATGTCGCAGGGCGTGCGTGCGTGATGAACGGGATGCGGAGAGCGAGCGAAGCTGGGCCAAAAAGGCCTGTGCTGCGTCATCTGGTCATGCATCCACTCCCTGCTAGGATGTACTTGTATTAGCGGCTGGGCCACCCGCGCGCGCCTGCGCCCGCCCTCTCGCCCCCCCAGCAACTCCAGCCTTCCTCTCTTGGATCCCGTCCCATAGAATTGATACCAACATCTATTTGTACTAGGGTGAACTGAAGAACCCCATTCCCCCGCCAGCTTCCCACCTCCAACCAGACGAGGCCAGGCAATCAACGGATCCATCCTCTACGGCCGCTGCCTCTATTTATCTTGATTCCGGCTGTCGGACGTCTGACCTGCTTCGCACCGTTCCTGCCCCTACCCTTTGCTGCATCTCTCACCTCTCTGCCTGTGCCCGCAGGTACGGACTACCCGCCAACGCCAGCCCCGTCCGTCATCCGCCAGCCAGCCAGCCATCTATCCCACCCGGCCCCAAACGTACATCCATCCATCCATACACCATCATCTCTAGTTGTGCCGAGTCGCCACCAGTCAACCCACCCGCCGCCGCCGCCATGAGACTCAACGTTGCTGTCCTGGCCGCCTTCGCGACGGCCGCCACGGCGCTCCCCGGCTGGTTCGAGGGCCAGGACGTCATCGCCGCCGACGACGACCTGGTGGTGCCCGGCCAGAACCCGCTCCGCTACTGCAGCGCCGACCGCGCCGACGACATTGTCAAGATCGAGACGGTCGACCTCGCACCCAACCCTCCCGTGCCGTGAGTGAACTTCCCCACCATCCACCGTCCCGGTGCCTCCCCCCCCCCCGGGAATGGGAACTAATTGCGCATGACGCCGCCCCCCCGCAGTGGTGCCAAGCTCGAGATCAAGGCCACCGGCACCGTCCTGGAGCCCATCGAGGACGGCGCCTACATCAACCTGGTGGTCAAGTACGGCCTGATCCGCCTGATCAACCAGAAGGCCGACCTCTGCGAGCAGACGGAGAAGGCCGACCTCAAGTGCCCCATCGAGAAGGGCCACCTTTCCGTCACCAAGTCGGTGGACATCCCCCACCAGGTCCCTCCTGTAAGTCCCCCGCGCCCCGGCTCGCCGCTCCAGGGTACCCGACTGACACGCCCGCAGGGAAAGTATGCCGTTCACGCCGAGGTCCTCACCAAGGACGACAAGCCCATCACTTGTCTCGACGCTACCGTTACCTTTGGCGGTCACTCGTTCAGCGGCGAGGTGGAGCTTTGAGGACCCGGGGGGTGACATGGACCAGACGCAGTAGCCGCAAAGCAACATCGGCGGCTGCGGGCCGTGGCCATACGAACACTACAAGATTGGCATTTTTTGGCGGCACACTTTGATTTGATGAAACCAACGAACGGATTTGGCATATGCATGACACGAACAAACGGCCAGTAGGGCCTTGTGCGTCCCCCCTGTAATTGACACGGATCTCTGTTGGAATGGTATACTTCTTGATAGTGAGACGCAGTTCCGCTGCCGCAAGCTGTACTCGCCGGTCACATGCAGGAGTGCGCAGTCGCAAGGGACCGGCATCTCTAAAGCGTAGCATAGTGGCATTTCCATCTAAGGGAGCCCGCTGCCCGCGGTCCAACGGCGTTGTAACGGGCTAGGGGCGACTAGACCTCGCTCGGTAGATATACACCTCGTCTCCCAGCAAATGGGCCACCAATCCTGGCCTGGTGGCAGCGGTACTTTTGGTACCGGCTCCTTCTTTGCCCGTACCATACCTCGGCCGGCCGTAGGGATTGGTGTCGACGAGGATCATGGCATGCGGTTTACTCTCCAAAGAGCCTCCTCACCCTCCTCAGTACACTGTCCTTCTCCGGGTCGTACGGATGGTCTTTGCTGGGGATTTCGAGAACGGTGGGGAAAGCAGCCGTGTAGGTATCGATTCGGTGTCGGATCTTGTCGGCAATCTGGGGGCCCCTCGGGTCAGTACACGTAACTCTTGCCCCTCCCCCCTCCCCCCCGGGGGGCACCGTGGTGGTTCTGCGCCACTGACATGCTGGTTGATCAGGATGATGCCGATGTCCTTGCGCTGCTCGGTGAAGGAATCAAAGGCGGCCTCGATGGCCGAGGTCTCGGTCTTGCTGTCGACGACGAGGAAGTTCTTCTGCGAGTCGGGCGGGTTGGTGACATGCTGCGCGCGGCCCGTCTTTTTTTTAGCCAGGAAACTCTTTTCTTGTATGCCAAACGGAATCGCCCCGAGAGGAGAGGGGCGGTGGGAGACGTCGCGTGCATATGCGCTCTTCATGCCTGCCCCCCCTCCCCTCGTGGCGACAGGAGGAGAAGGCGGAGAAGAAGGAGGAGCTTAGCTTACACCAATACCGGCCAGCAGGAGGCCGGTGACGGAGTCCTGTTTCGGCGGGGAAGGGGGGAGGGGGCGGTCAGCGCGCGGGTTCTCGGTCGCCTCCCGCAGTCGAAGGAGGCGGATGAGGAGGAGGAGGATGACGTCTGTCCATTACCTCGTCGCCGATGACGGCCAGGAACTGCCGGTCCTTGTAGTCGGCCTGCGAGGCGGCCATGGTGACGAAGGGAGAGGCAAGCGGCGGCGGGAGGGCAAAACGGCCGGCTTCGTTTTCCTGGGGAAGAGGGCGGGGGGGAGGGGAGGGAGGTTTGTAGACGGCTAACCGGGTAGCTCTGTACAAAAAGGTCAGATGCACTTATGTAGTAGGTATGGAAGGTAAGGTAGGGAAGCCCGGGAGGAGGAGCTGGGCCGTTCCAAGTAAGAGGTGTCCACCCTATTGCAGCTTTGGGGTGGTCCGTAGTATGGGTGGATGGGATGGGACAGGACGGAATGTAGTAGGTAAGTAGGTCGGGTGGTCGGTAGCTGGAGCATGTAGGTCGGTACCCAGGCGAGTGCGTAACCCGATTCTAGGTATGTACTACCTTAAGGTATGTATGCGGTTTGGGCAATCAATCAAGGCGCATCCATCGTGCATCCAGTCTGTCAGGGAACCCACTATTACAATGTACGTATGTACATGGACTGAACGAAATGCGTTCATAGAGCGCATACCTCATTTCTACCTTACTCTAGTACTTCATGTAGTCTGCGAATTTGCTTCTGAAGAGAGAAAAGGAGGAGGTATTGTTGTGTTCTTTTCTGCAATGAGGGGTTTTCTCTCTATCCTGCCTACCAACTCATTTACCTCCAGCGGGTTACCAATATGGCTCCAGTCCTTCCTCTCACTTTGCCCATGCACTTACATCTTGCTGCTTACAGCCCATGTATGTACATACAGATGTAATATATGTACCTACATCATACTTCACTTACTAACGTTCAACAGCCACAGCGCTATGGGGTAATTGGACTTTTATATACATGATATATATGTGTGTGTGTGTCCTTATACCACTTGTCTCCCACCTAGCACCCCGATATATTTATTGCTCACTCCATGCATACATAGGTACTAAGTTATGTAAAGTATTTTCGTATTAGATGTGCTTGGTTCCTGCATCTTGGTGGCCACGCCTCCATTACAGGCTTGAATCCACGACAACCTGGAGGGGCTTCCAGAGGCTACAAGGCTTCTTCTGGTTGCTCCTGCCTGCAGCCCCAGGTCCCTTAGTGGGTCCCTACTACTCTAAACCGGGTGCGCCTGCAGCAGCTTGAGCTTCACAATCGTGCCTCTCCACCCCCTGGAGCCCTGGTCGGATCCATTGTCAGGCTGCCGAGCAACGACCGGAGGCTCCTTTTAAGATTACATTAGTATGGGAGGTCAAAAAAATATCTGACGTAAACAAAAGGTCCTGGCCTACCTTTTTCACGGCTCAAGCTTCGATCAAACCGCATCCGGCCAGCCGAAGAAAGCATCTGATCAGCCAACTGGACTCTCCCGCCCGCTGGCCAGATTTCCCCGGCCAACTGACCGACTGCATGCACATCGCCCCCCTTGGACGGCCTGCCTGGATGGACTGACGGAGCACGTCGCAACACCCACATCCACGTCCCCTCTGTGCTGTACCCGGCTCCCCGAGCACGCTCACGATGCCGCCCGCCCGTATCGTGCGCAAGAAGCCGCTCGCGGAGCGCCTCCGCGCCATGCTGGATGTTATGGACTTCCTGCTGTGGCTGTCCGAGGAGATCGAGACGCGCGACTGGAACTCGGACGTCGTCGGCACCCAGATGGGCCTGGCCGCCAACTTCGTCTTCCTGCTCGCCCGCGCCAACTCGAGCAGCAACTCCACGGCCGACGACGTCTTTGGCGACGGTGCCGGTTCCGGATGGCTCGTCTTCCTGGTAAGCCCCAGCCCCAGCCCAAGGGCTTTGCTCTGCTATCCGATGCCGCCCCTGACACCGCCCTAGGTCGGCGCCCTTGTTTGGTCCCTCGTGGGATTCACCACCGTAAACGCCGTCTACACCATGCGACGAACCCGCAAGTACCGACTGTTCGAGGCCGATGTCGAAAAGGAGCAAGCGACGCCCTCGGCACACCGCGTGCGCGTCCAGTCCGACCCCGTCGCCTCGTCGCCCCTGCGCTTCCTTTCCGGCGTCCTGAGCCCCGGCGGCGCCGAGTCACGGGCGCATCCCGACCGGTCGCGCGACGTGTGGGAGATCGCTGTCTGGGACCCCTTGCCCATTTGCCTGCGCATCTTCTGCCTCTTTAGCCCTGGCCACGCGCTGGTCTACTGGCTCTTCCTGCCCCTGCAGCCCCTGGATCCGAGCCCGAGCGTTACCGTGGTGAAATGCCTTGTTCTGCAGGTCATTCTGTCCGGCCAGCTGTGGTTCATGCAGTCAAGGTTCACGCAGCAGAACAAGGACACGTCCATTATTCAGAAGGAGGTCATGCACGAGTATGACAAGAAATTCGTCCACCCTCGCCTGTATCCCACCGTCCGGGATGCCGCCACGCAGCTCTGCATGGACGACTCGGGGGACGAACAGGACTTTGTCCAACTCGGCACGCCCAACACAGTGCTGCGCCGAGGCTTCCAAACCAAGCCCAACCTCAACTACGCCAGGCACTTCGACCCCGATGGCGGCATGACTCCCTCCAGGGGCATGAATGCCGCGAACACGGGATATGCCACGCCACTCGTGGCCGCCCGGCGCTCCGATGCCTTTACGTCCAGTGTCGGCCCACGCCCGGCGGCCATGCGGAGGAGCACGCCTGGACGGCCTGGGCCGGCGGTGCCCAACTCTTCCCGCGCCGTGGCAACTTCCACTGGCCAAACGCAAACCCAAGCCGATGGCGGTTACTTGGGTGTCTATACCCACCCCAACTCGCCCATCAAGAAGGCGCCCAGCCTGGGTGATCTCCAATTCCGGTCGCCCCGCAACAACGTCGAGATGGCAAAGCTCGAGCAGTACCAGGCCTACAAGTCACGAGAGCAGAGAGAACAGAGCGGCACCCCCATGAGGAGTATGAGGCAAGGCGGTGTGCCCACGCCATCAGCGAAGCAGTCTACACCCAACCCCTTTGTTAGACCGAGGCAGTCATCTGAGAGGTACCCCTCCATGTGGTAGTTGGAAGGGAGCAGAAGCCCGCTTGGGGCAGTAGGAGTCAGGGGCCGGAGATGTATGATTTTGGTCTTGAACTGCATGGATCGGTGTTGTTGCTGAACTCGAGCAGGGACCATGTCCACACTGCTAGCATTTTTTCTGGCGTTATGACGACTCGTCGGGGTCATTTGACTACTATGTTTCTATGCATTGAACCATACCACTAAACGAGCAATGCAACCGGTGCTGGGCGCTCCTGACAAGCACGGCCGATTAGCTGGCTTGCGCCTAACATTCAATGCCAGGTTCACACCGCACTACTAACTTCCACTATGGGCATGTGACGGCGAAAGATTCGGATGGGCAGTCACTGCCGATGTGGCCATGGAAGGCACCAAAGCAGCAGGATCATCATCATCATCATCCCTCCCAACCACCACCTAAGTAGTACCCAATATGTACTACAGTACACATGTACCTCAGAAAGGGATAACAGGGCGGCGAGCTGGCCATTACATCTCGTTTGGCAACCATTGCGCGGGGTGGCAACCGCAATGTCTTCGTGCCTTTAGCCAGGAAGCAGGCAGTCAGTAGGCATTACTTCTCTTCCCCCTCGGCCATCACGGTTTGATAGCACAGCCTTGAGGGAGCCATGGGTTCCGCGTCCCATCCTTTCTGAAGCCATCGTTCGAACGCGAGGCGTCTTCCAAGGTTTCGCGACCATCGGCCGAATCCCTTCGCTTGGACAGCAGCGCCCCCAGCTCTCACAATCATGGCGCAAAATCCAGCCATCGACGCCCCCCAGAAGATATCACGTAAGAAAGCGCCCGCAGTCGTTCATATGCTCGGGAGGATCCTCCCAAGTCGTCGCCCAGAGCAAGGGGGCACCCTCCGCATGCAGGACGACCGGAGCACCGAGTCTGCGTACCGGGACCTGGCCATCGACCCCGAGACGTTGACTCACTGGAGCATCGCGCAAGACTTGCCTGCCGGCCATCGCGAGGAGAACCGTGGTGGTCGCCCAGCGAGCCCGAGGCCCCGTCCTCCACCGCAGCTGAGCGTGGTACCTCAATTGACCCGGGGCAGGAACGCAACCCCTCGAAAGCCGAAAGCCCCCGTCCAGCGTGGCCGGGCCCTGTCCGCCGCGGAAGTGCACGCCCTCGTCAAGTCCAAGGAGCGAGTCCGGCGCCAGAGGCGCGCACAGAAGGCCAGAGGGGACTGGCTGGGCGTGACGGGAGCCGATCCGCTCATGGGGGAATACCCCGTGCTGACACCGACGGACAGCCCGAGTTCGGACACGACCGCACCATCCGATGCCAACAGAATGGCGAAGCTCGCCGAAGAGGAAAAGCAGGCCAAAAAGGCCTACGACATGGCGAGGCGTAGGAAGGAGGAGGAAAGAGAGAGACTGGAGCTGGAAAAAGCTCAGAGTCGGCTGGGCAAGATTGAGCGTTTGAAGAGCGGGCAAAAGCTACGGCATCAGCCCGGGAAATGGATTCGAGGCCGTGGACACTGGGCTTCCGCCGCCGAACCCGGCT
The DNA here is from genome assembly GCA_029489945.1 of Nigrospora osmanthi. Classification (NCBI taxonomy): domain Eukaryota; kingdom Fungi; phylum Ascomycota; class Sordariomycetes; order Amphisphaeriales; family Apiosporaceae; genus Nigrospora; species Nigrospora osmanthi. The sequence goes on along the minus strand of CP120494.1, from coordinate 1,446,759 downwards.
TGAGCACAATCACCCAGTCTTCGGCGAGCGGTAAGCAGAACCGAAATACTCGGCTTTACGAGACAACACCTGCTCCTACTGCTGCCCCTGCTTCTGCTCCTCTTCCACCTCGAGAAGACAACGACCAGGCAGAAGCGGTTCTCCCGAATTCGCCGGCTGCTGGTGACGACAACGCCTTGGCAAGTAATCCGTCTCTACGGCATGTCTCAACCGGCACCATCATCCATACACCGGCTCCGGGATGGTCGGGCCAGCACATGGCGTCTGCCGAACCCGGCCCCGGGACCCAGAATGTTGCGAAACCCGAGTTAGAGCCAGCGAAATCAACTTTTATGCCAAGCGGGAGGCATTTTTTATGGGGGCGCCGGCGCAGGGTGACGGACCCTGGCGGCCGAGTCCCAAACAAAGCGGCAACGGCTTCGCTACCGACGACGATGGAGCCAAGCGCGAGGCTTCTCTCCCCCGATCTCGAACCGGGCCGTCGAAAGGATCATTTTACCGGTTTGATAATTCCAGATCACCACCTAGGTCCCCTGCATCTGGAAAGGGAGCAAGAGGTCAGGAGGCTCTCAAGAGAGACAATACCTTCCCCTCTTCCCACCGGCGACAGTACCCCGAGTTGCAGAACCTGGAACGAGGGAAGTCCAGTCCCGTGGCAAGTTCGAGGCAAAGCCCAGGGGCAGCATCTCCACAGCCGAGGCGGTGCCCAAGTTACAGTGATCTCATCCCCGTCGAAATGCAACAGCAGCACGAAACATCTCTCGGGCACTCTCAGGGCGGTCACGGAACCGATGAATGGAGCTGGGGTCACAAGCGAGGGGTGTAGGGACCAAGCTCGACTCCACCAGCTTCCCATGGCGTCGTGCTCCGAGAACAAACCCCTGAACGCCAAGCAGCTGGGCACGACAGAGCAGGAACCGCGGGCAGAAGCCAGCGAACCAATGCAAGGGGTAGACGAGGAAAAGCCACAGAGATGCCTCAGTGTCAGACGGCGGAGCGAGATGATAGAGACGGTCAAAGCTCAGGACGTCCCAAGGGGCCTAGACTTTGCCTACACACCCACCACCATCACTACTGGTTGCGCTGTCAGCTTGCTGATCCGACCCATGTCACAGGCCCTTCTGGAGCTGCCGAACGAACTGGGCGACAGGCGCACCCCTCCCATGAAGGCAAGACCAGGCACAACACAGTCTGGTGTGTGCAGCGCGTTGCCATCCCTGCCGGAGCCGGATCGACTTTCCCTTGCCACGACAGCACCGAAAGGCGAACTGAAAGGGGCGCAGAAGCAGTCCACAGCCGCTGCCGATGCTCAAAAAAGCCCGGGTCCGGTTCGGTGCTCCCAGCCCAGCCACAAAGGCGAATCAGCCCTGGGCCGGAGAACGGTGAGAAAGGCGGACGGGAGGTTGGGACCCAAAGTTACACAGACAAGTGCAACCGCCGCACTCGGGCCGAAGGCCCCGCCCCCGCCGAGTCGCGCACCTCCGCCGGTGCCGATCCCTGCCGTCCCATGCACGACAACGGGCCAAGCGGCCGCGCGTGTAGCCATGCTGCGCTCCCGTGCTCGGGAAGTGACGGCGCCTTCGGCCACAGAGACCAAGGAGCGACAGCAGCAGAGCGCCAGCCCCAGCCCGGCCAAGTACGAGGCACAGAAGAAGTGCGCAAGCGACGCCGTAGGCACCGGCGCTCATTCGCAGCCAGCAGGCACCGGCGCAGTAGCACCGGCACAGCGGGCGGCGGCGCCGGCCCCTAAGCGCGATACCGTCGCTGTGCTCAGAGCGGTAGGTGCTTTGGCTACGCGTGGTGTCCGGACGGCAGCCTGGGGCTGGTGGGTGGTGGTCCAACCGGCTTTCGACGGCAGCAGCAGTCTGTGGACTCGACGGAGCCGGCAACAGAGCACGTGGGTGGACGTCGCCGTCTTCAGCCTGGCGGGAGTTTCCTGCTTGTGCGGGACGGTGGTGGGCCTGCATGCCTTGCAGGTGCTTTGGTGGCTTGTGCAGCTGTAAGGAGGCGGGCGTGCAGGTGAGGGCTTCATGGAGAGAAAGAGAGAGAGAGAGAGAGCCGGAGACGAGGCCCGGTAACGGACGGTGCCGGAGGTGGAGGTCGGGCGGGAGCCAAGGACCAGATGCGGCCATCAGGGAGGGTTCCGTTATCGCTTCCCACGAGCTGGGCCCGAAACACTCGCGCCTCCGAAAGCGCCACAACACCGGTAGTTTTATACGAGTATCGTGTATTTCCGAGCATACCCGCCGTGCCCGGCTCCTCTCCTGGTGGAGGAGAGGGCTCGCGACCGGGCGACGAGTCGTGAGAAGATTCTGCTAGTAACGGGGTCAACGCCCCCACTCCGTGAATAATTGTCCGCTCTCTCTCTCTCTCTCCCTTCCACAGGTACACCTACTTTCCGTACTTCCAAGTCTCTCCATAGACGGGTAAGTATGTACGCTCAGGAGAGGAGGTACCTTCCAATATAAGTCAAGTAAGTGGTCACGCCCTGCATTGATAGCGCGCCTGCCCATCCCGTCCGTCCCTGTACGTTGAAAGCTACGTAAGTACATGTAGGTAAGTAGCTATGTAAGTACCTAATGTATGGGAGGCAGGCCAGCACGACTGTATACCTTTTTCAGGGGAGAGAGGGAGAGAAAGAGAGAAGTAAAAGAGATGCATTCCGCCTACTATAGGATAGTATGTACTTGATGTATCCACGAATAGTATGGGAGGTAAGTAGGGTACTTAAGTATTGCCTGCCCTGCCCCCCCCCCCCCCCCCAATACTATTACAGTAGGTCATGTACCTAGAAATGCATCCCCATGGCCCCGTCCAGACGCCCCAGTTTAGGTGGCTGCAAAACCCTCCGGGGGGGAGGGGCGACCCCGCCGGGAGGCCAATGGGCAGGCGCGAATTGCCAATGGCGGGCAAGTGACGTCGCTCCGAAGGTCGGAGCAGGTCGAAGAGCGCCCGATCGCGGCGGGCGGGACAATGCGTTGCAGCAGCTGGGGATCCGATGTTTTAACCTCAGGAGCGAACCCGTGGGAGATGCAAGCCTATCCATCCCATCTCGCGGGACCGTCGGCTCACCCTTTTTACTCTGAGCGTTCTCCTCCCCCCCTCCCCCTCTCCTTCCGTTCCGTCTGGGTATATCAAGAGACCTACCTCGCCCCCCTTCTTCCCCCGCATTCCCCCCCTTCCTTCGTGACATCGAGCAGACAGTGAGCGTCGTTTCTCTCGCTGGAGCTAATAATCGCGACGCCTCGCCACGCCGTTCTGGTCTTGTGGTCTTGATACCCGCGTCTGGCACCGCTACCAAGACGTACTATTTTCGGTGCTTCTTCACCTATCACGTGTCACCTGTACAGACATAGGTGTATACTTTTAACCTCCCCAGTCACCTACTACTTCCTAATCCCCCACACACCTCTCCCTCCTCCACACATCCCTACCCGCCGAAAACACACCCCTTCCGTGTGAAACGCACTTGCGTAGCCGCCACCATGCCGGCTCCCAGCAACGCGCCCCAGACCTTGTACGACAAGGTCCTGTCCAGCCACATCGTGGACGAGAAGCTGGACGGCACCATCCTCCTCTACATCGACCGTCACTTGGTCCATGAGGTCACGTCGCCCCAGGCCTTCGAGGGCCTGAAGAACGCCGGCCGCCGCGTCCGCCGCCCCGACTGCACCCTGGCTACCACCGACCACAATGTGCCGACCAAGCCGCGCAAGGGCATGAAGGACATCGCCACCTTCATCGAGGAGGACGACTCCCGCCTGCAGTGCGTGACGCTCGAGGAGAACGTGAAGGACTTCGGCCTCACCTATTTCGGCCTGGGCGACAAGCGCCAGGGCATCGTCCACGTTATCGGGCCCGAGCAGGGCTTCACCCTGCCCGGCACCACGCTCGTCTGTGGCGACAGCCACACCTCGACCCACGGCGCCTTCGGCGCCTTCGCCACGGGCATCGGCACCTCCGAGGTCGAGCACGTCCTCGCCACCCAGTGCCTCATCACCAAGAGAAACAAGAACATGCGGATACAAGTCGACGGCGAGCTGGCTCCCGGCGTCAGCTCCAAGGACGTTGTCCTGCACGCCATTGGCAAGATCGGCACCGCCGGCGGCACGGGCTGTGTCATCGAGTTCTGCGGCTCCGTCATCCGCAGCCTGAGCATGGAGGCCCGCATGTCCATCTGCAACATGTCGATCGAGGGAGGTGCTCGCGCCGGTATGGTGGCCCCGGACGACGTGACGTTCGAGTACCTCAAGGGCAAGCCCTTGGCGCCTCCCTTCCCCTCGCCCGAGTGGGACCGCGCCGTAGCCTACTGGAAGACGCTCAGCTCGGACCCCGACGCCAAGTACGACATTGACGTTCAAATCGACGGCAGCGAGATCGTCCCCACCGTCACCTGGGGCACCAGCCCCGAGGACGTCGTCCCCATCACCGGAGTCGTTCCCGATCCCGAAACCTTCGAGAACGATGCCAAAAAGGCCGCTGGCCGGAGGATGCTGGAGTATATGGGTCTCTCGGCCGGCACCCCCATTCAGGATATCCCCATCGACAAGGTCTTCATCGGCTCCTGCACCAACTCGCGAATCGAGGACTTGCGCGCTGCCGCTCAGGTGGTCAAGGGCCGCAAGAAGGCCAGCAACGTCACGCGCGCTATGGTCGTGCCCGGTTCTGGTCTGATCAAGGACCAGGCCGAGGCCGAAGGCCTGGACAAGATCTTCGAGGAGGCCGGCTTCGAGTGGAGAGAGGCTGGCTGCAGTATGTGCCTCGGCATGAACCCTGACATCCTGTCGCCGCGGGAGCGATGTGCGAGCACGAGCAACCGCAACTTTGAGGGCCGCCAGGGAGCCCTGGGCCGCACGCACCTGATGTCGCCCGTCATGGCTGCGGCCGCCGGCATTGTCGGCAAGCTGGCAGACGTCCGGCAATTGACCCAGTACAAGGCTAGCCCCCATATCGATGCCTTTAAGCCCTCGCCGTTGGAAAAGGCCAAGGTCGACGAGCGAGTAGCGACGGACGGCGTAGCCCGGGAGGAACTTACAGACCAGCCCGTGGACAGCTCGCCCACCACCAACCACGTTGTCTCCGACGTGGCCGGATCTCAAGGCCTCCCCAAATTCCTTGTTCACAAGGGCATTGCTGCGCCTATGGACCGCAACAATATTGACACGGATGCCATCATCCCCAAGCAGTTTCTCAAGACCATCAAGCGGACTGGCCTTGGCTCAGCACTTTTCAACGACTGGAGATACAACCAGGACGGCTCGCCGAACCCCGATTTTGTATTGAACCAAGACCCCTATACCAAAGCCCAGATTCTCGTCTGCACCGGCGTCAACTTTGGCTGCGGCAGCTCCCGTGAACATGCGCCCTGGGCGCTGCTCGATTTCGGCATCAAGTGCATCATTGCGCCCTCATTTGCCGATATTTTCTTCAACAATACGTTCAAGAACGGCATGCTGCCGATCCAAGTTACCAACGCGTCGGACATGGAGAAGATCGCGGCTGAGGCGCGCGCCGGCAAGCAGCTCGAGGTCGACTTGCCCAACCAGGTCATCCGCGACGAGAGTGGCGGCGAGATCTGCAAGTTCGACGTTGAGGAGTTCCGCAAGCACTGCCTCACCAACGGCCTGGACGACATTGGCTTGACGCTGCAACTCGAAGACAAGATCGTCGAGCACGAGAAGAAGATCAGCCAAGAGACGCCGTGGATTGACGGCACCTCGTACCTGAAGAGGAAGGGCCAGGGTGGCAAGCTGGCAGCCAAGGCGGCGCCGGTTCCCTCGACGAACCGTGGTGAGGAGATCAAGAACCCCATCGAGTGGTAATCAAAGTACGTCGATACGGAGTTTAAAACGGATGTGACGCCTGCCATGCTTTCGACGGGTTGGGCGGGTTGGTCGGACCTAGGGAGAGGCCCCGGCAAGACAGTGATGCTTGACCATTGCCCTCCAAAGGCCGTATGATGTGACGAGCTTACTCAAATGTATGTATTTAAAACCCATGCTATGGCTATATGGTGCTATTATGCCAATACCAAGCAGCGAATGAACATGATCTATGCTTCTGCACGCATAGCGCTGTTGCCTCCAAGAAAAGAAAGTGACCCAATGAGCAACCCAGGAGAGGCCAAATAAGGGCCTATTTCTCACGTTCTGCCTGTGACTGAAGCTCCAAGGGGAAAAGAAAAAGTTCATGAAGCCGCGCGGAGACATGGTTCTTTGCAGTATCCTTGGTCTCGGGGCCGGTGCCCGGCCCCGGGGCGCCGACTTGAGCTAAAAGTCAAAGCCTAACTTTTTGGCCGCTTTACCATCAGGGATACACTATGCGGGATTGACTCTTTTCTATCAGTAAGGACCCCCCCCCCTCTGCTGGACGGCCATGACTTGACACCAGCGGCCCAGCTGTTCTGGTGGGGCGTCCGTTAACTACCTCGGCAACGCGTATTGACAACTGATATCAACAGTAGTCTTGGACACAAGCTTCTGGGGCTTCCGGGGGCAGCTGCTTCACCTTTGGGTATGCCGCTGGATCTTAAAAAGGGGGCTGCTGCACCAAATGTACCGGCTGCCAAGGGCGGTGCGCCGATGGTTGGTTGGGGCTCTTCGTCCCGTGCGTAATACAGCCAAGTCTCGAGCTTGCGCTATCGGATGTACCAGCTACGTACGTATGTAGGTAGTGTATTCAATGGCGCGTCGGCACCGCTGGATTGTCCTACGCCCCGGGGGTGGGTCGCAATCTCGACCTCGTGCCAAGAGGACCTCAGGGAACGGCCTGGCCTTCCCGTAAAAGACCAACGTGAATCACAAAGCCGGCGTTGGCTCGCAGCGCGTCCGAGAGGCACGAGTCGGGCACCCGCCAGGTCTGGAAGCGCTCGTGGAATGCCTTGATCCACGACTCGAATATCTCGGGGTCGCGAAGCTGCTGGGCCACGATGCACAAGGGGGCCGGCGGGGCCGGCGTCGGGGCGTCGGGGCGCCGCCTGAGGTTGCAGATGTCGACGCATGTCTGCACCAGGGGGGGGATCAAAGCCTCGTTGTAGATACAATCACAGGCGATGACGGCATCGAAGCTCTTGACCTCATCCGACCCGGTGAGAGCCGGTGTCACCTCGTCCAGTTCCCAATCCAGGGGCGCAAAGGCCACATGGCAGGGCCGAGGCTGCGCCGGGGGCATCTTTTTCCCCTTCCGGCGCGAGGCCGGACCGGTGGCGGACCATGTGGCCATGTTCTCGGCCAGGTTGGTCTCTACCCACTTTGAAACGTACGGCTGGTCGGTCAAGACATAGCGGGCGACGGCGTGACCCAGGGCCATGCCGATGAGACCCGAAATGCCACAGCCCAGCTCCACGACAGCCGAGGCAGAGCTGAGGGCGCCCGACCTCCACAGCAGGTTGTCCGGGGAGGCAATCCATTCCGCGAACAGGGGGGTGACCTTCCAGAGCACTTGAAAGGGGGGGTGAGAAGGGTGGGAGCTAGTTTTAGCAGGAAAGCCAAGCGGACCAAGGATGGGCTGGGCCCTGGTGGCGGCAGGACTGACCGGCGCCCGTGGTGCCGCCCGCCCGGTTCGACGAGAGGACGGCAGGAGATTGATGGATCACGTAGTCTCGGCCGGCGACGGCCAAGTCCAGCTCGGCGGCGTGGGCGTCGACGAAGCCCAGGTTCTGCGAGGGGATGTCCTGGCTGAACAGTAGGAAGGTTTCTTGAGTCAGTCGCGGTCAGCAGCGGCACGAGGGGAAAGGGGGGGGTTTTGTTTGGTGGCGGAACGGGGCTGGCTATGAAGGCCGACTTGAGTTGACTTGCCCTCGTCCGGGTCGTCTATCTCGGGTCCGAGATGGGTACGTAGCAGAGCTTCGCGGGCCATGTCTGGGGTGTGAGTGAGGGCCGAAGTGTCGTTCACGGGGTCGGTCCAGGGTTTTGGGTGGTGGTGGCAGCTGCAATAAGATTGGAAGGGGGCCGGGGCAGCTTGGCGTAGGAGGATTCGTGCGTGCTGGCCGTGTCTCGTGTACGAGGGTATGTAGGTAGGTAGGTAGGTGAGTATGTATGTATGTACGTTTTCCGTCTCTTCATCTATCCCCATGGGATGTCAGGCAGCCCTGGCGGCGGCGGGCCGGGCTGGGCGGGCTATTGATTGTGTGTGCGTGATCAAGGGCTGGACGGTCTGGGCGCATTGCCTCGAGACGCCCACATGCCCATGGGCTGGACGCAAATGGGATGGCATCCAGGATCCAATCCACTGAGCCGATCAGCGCCGGTGGGGAAGCGTCGAGAGCTTCGAGCGAGCTTGGGCGATTCGAGGCTAGTTTGGATCTTGGGAGCTGCGGACCCTGGTCTGCCAATGTCCGTAGCTGTGCATCAAGGGCAGCTGCGTTGCATATGGGGTCCCATCAATGGGAAGGCTCGGAAGTTAGAGCAGTCATACCCACGATAAAAAAAAAAAAGACCCCGTCTCTTGGCTCGTTTTTCATCCATGTCCACCCTCCATGGTGGGCAGGTCAGGTCGGCCGGGACCTATCTATTTGATGTTGGTACATAGAAGGTCATCCATCCATCTCGGGCAGTCAGTCAGTTTATGTAGGTATGTACTTGGTTGTTGTTGTACCTGAGGCGAAGGAAGGATAGGTGAGGGTAGGTATGTAGTAGTTTAGTAAGTAGTGGTAGGTACTGGAAGTAGAGTAGGAGGTACGTAGGAATGGATGAGAAAGAGAAGGAGGCCAAGCTACAAGGTTTCCACTCATCCACTCACTTACATACATGGGTCCATCATATCAGTAAGAGGTAGGTATGTAGGTATGTTATATACGTATCTTCATAAGTATCATTTATGTACCTTCCAGTTATTACCATGGGCTCTTACGAATAGCTACCTAGGTAGGTAGCCAACTTTTTCTCCATCTCTCTCCCTCTTTCCCTCCTGTGTGCTTACTTATATATAGTTTACCAGCATGTAATCAAATCAAATCCATCTCTCATCATGTACACAACAATCATCGGACTGAAGGGATTATTTCCATGGCTATGGCAGAAGCACCAAAGGTTGACTGACATCCATCCATGTATCCGTTGACGTCCCAACTGTGTTTTTTGTGTATCCTCCAGCTTCCCCCCCCCCCCCCATCAATTCCATCCGTGCATCCCATGACATGACGCCAACGGGCCGACCTCTCCGCTTCGAACCTAGCGCCCCCCTCTCTTGCCTTCAATCCCATCCACCCACCATCCATGCATGCATCCCATCCCATTCCCAGGGGCCGCTCGGCAACGAGAGCTGGGCCTCTCCAGTGTTGAACGTGTATGGAGAGGAGGTACATACTCACCAGCTCGTCTTCCCTACATGGTAAGAAGTACCTCCTAGCTACCTATGTACCTAGGTAAGTGGCCGCCCAGCCAACCAATGGATGGATTGATTGCTGCTGTCCTGCTGGCAACCGGCATTGCCTTGGCCACTTTTACCTGCATGGCCGTCATCATCATTCTGGGCGCGCCGCGAAAAATACACACGGCACCGCTCGAGCCAAGGCCGCTACTACGACAGCTCAAATAAACCATCTAGGTTGCTAGCCAACAACAACATACCTCACTCACCACCACCACCACTACTACTACTACTACCGCCCGGCCTTGGTCCCTGTGCCTGTCCCCTCCTCCTCCGCCCCCCTCCCCAAGCTCGACGTGTCTTGGTCGCCTGCCTGCCTGCCAGTGACCCTGTCCTGTCCCTTGGTTTAGCTACATACCTTAGCCCCCGCGGCCGTCGGCTATCTATCGCAACCTGCTCCCCCGTTTTATACCACACTGTCCGCCAATCTGCATCTTCGCCTCTCCCTCCTCTCCCTTCTCTGTCTTCTGCTGGTTCCTTCTCCTCCTCCGCCGCCGCCACCTCCTCTACTACCACCACCACCACCACCACCACCACCACAACTACCACTGCTACCCCAATCCATCCCGCCCCCCTCTCCTCTCGCACAATTCGCCATGGCTCCCAACATGGATTGGCGGGAATCCAAGCTCAGGGACATGCCCCTGCCCCCGAGGATGTCCGCCAAACCCCCCTTCTCCATCGAGACCCCCAACAGCAAGGCCGTCGAAGGCGAGACGGTCCCCCGCCGCCACCCCCTGACCGCCGACGGCCTCATCGACAAGCCCGCCGACAACATCACCACCACCTACGAGCTGCTGCGCGTGAGCGCCGAGAAGTACGGCAACGCCAAGGTCATGGGCTCCCGCAAACTGGTCCGCACCCACCAGGAGACCAAGAAGGTCAAGAAAATGGTGGACGGCGTCGAGCAGCAAGTCGATAAGAACTGGACCTTCTTCGAGCTGAGCCCCTACGAGTACATGACCTACTACGAGTACGAGAAGCTGTGCCTCGACATTGGCGCCGGCCTGCGCAAGCTCGGCATGGAGAAGACCGACCGCGTCCACATCTTCGCCGCCACCAGCGCCCACTGGCTCGCCATGTCGCACGGCTCCGCCTCGCAGTCCATGCCCGTCGTCACGGCCTACGATACCCTGGGCGAGGCCGGTCTCCGCCACTCCATGGTGGCCACGGGCGCCAAGGCCATCTTCCTCGACCCGCACCTGCTGCCCACTCTCGGCAACGTCCTGAAGGACGCCACCGAGGTCCGCTACGTCATCTGGAACAACCAGAACCCCGTGAAGCAGGAGCACATCAACAACCTCAAGAGCAGCTACCCCCACCTGACCGTGGTGAGCTTCAAGGAGCTCGAGAACCTGGGCAAGGAGAACCCCTGCGACCCCGTCCCCCCGGCTGCTTCCGACCTCTGCTGCATCATGTACACCTCGGGCTCGACCGGAACGCCCAAGGGCGTGCCGCTGAAGCACAGCAACGTGGTGGCCGCCGTGGCCGGCGTGAGCGTCGTGGTGCAGCCCTACATCGGCCCCGGCGACGGTCTCCTGACCTACCTGCCCCTGGCCCACATTCTGGAGTTCGTCTTCGAGAATGCCTCGCTGTACTGGGGCTCCACCATGGGTTACGGCAACCCGAAGACGCTGTCCGACACGTCGGTCCGGAACTGCGCTGGCGACATCCGCGAATTCAAGCCCTCGGTTCTGGTGGGAGTTCCCGCCGTCTGGGAATCGGTGAAGAAGGGCATCACGGCCAAGGTCGCCGCCGGCAGCTTCGTCGTTCAGAACATGTTCTGGGGCGCCATGTGGGCCAAGAGCGCCCTGCTGGGCGCGGGCCTGCCTGGCTCGGGCCTGCTTGACGCCATCGTCTTCAAGAAGATCAAGGAGGCCACGGGAGGCAAGCTGAAGCTGTGTCTGAACGGCGGTGGTCCCGTCGCCCGAGACACGCAGCACTTCATCTCTATGGCTATCGCGCCCATGATTATTGGCTACGGTCTCACCGAGACCTCGGCCATGGGTACGCTGATGAACCCTCTCGAGTGGTCGGCTGACGCGCACGGCGCCATGCCCGCCTGCATCGAGGTCAAGCTGGTCGACTTCCCCGACGCCGGCTACCATGCGACCAACAAGCCCCACCCTCAGGGCGAGGTGTGGATCCGGGGCCCCTCGGTCATGCAGGAGTACTACAAGAACGAGAAGGAGACGAGCGAGGCCATGGCCGAGGGCGGCTGGTTCAGGACGGGCGACATCGGCGAATGGGACAGCAACGGTCACCTGAAGCTCATCGACCGCAAGAAGAACCTGGTCAAGACGCTGAACGGCGAGTACATTGCACTGGAAAAGCTCGAGTCCATTTACCGCTCCGCCCCCATCGTGGGCAACATCTGCGTGTATGCCGACTCCAACAAGACCAAGCCCATCGCCATCATTCTGCCCCTGGAGCCGGCGCTTAAGAAGGTGGCCGCGTCGCTCGGCATCGAGGGCGGCAGTGTCGAGGAGCTTGTCCACAACAAGAAGCTGCAGAGCTCGGTGCTGAAGGATCTCCAGAATGCCGGACGCCAGGGCGGGCTCTCGGGTATCGAGATCATTGATGGTGTTGTCCTGTCGGACGAGGAGTGGACCCCTGAAAACGTAAGTTGGCCCCCGTCCAAACCCGTACCAAACCACGGCCAGTGCGCTGACAATAGGAAAATGACAGGGTCTGGTGACGGCCGCCCAGAAGCTGAACCGCAAGGGCCTGGTCCAAAAGTACGAAAAGGAGATTGCCGAGGCGTACGGCTCTTCCAGCTAGATGTCGCCGACGCATCTGCCGGCGCGTCCCGAGCCCGGGGTCTGCTGCGCATAGCGATCCAGACTTACACACCGGGCTTCGTATGCTCCACGCATGATGCTGGAGCCGGAATGTGAGACCCCGAGATTTGGAGCGTCCGTTTGTACTCGACTTTGTTTTTGCGTCTCTACCGCGTTTTCAGGCTTTGGCAGCGCTTCTTGTGTAATGTATATATACCGACAGCTTGTCTTGGAAAAGCGCGCCGTCCCTCTTGTAGCAACATATCATGATTCCAATACCGACACTCTGCCGGCCACGAACCTTCTGCACACGCATGAGGCATGAGTTGGTGTGGTGCGGCGAAGCACTTACTTGTTCTCGAGGTCAACCACTCCCGGGGGGGAGAGGCACACCAAGTCTCGCTTGCTCCGTTACACCAAGGCGACGAGCTGGCATGCCATCACCTCATCAGGTACATGCGAGTGGGGGCTGGGGCGCGACTGAGGCGGGTGCCTCGGAAGTGAATCATATCTGCCGTGTTTTTTTTTTAATTCGAAAGTGGTGGCATATCCTGATGTAGGGGAAGCGCAAGCCGAGAGGGGTGGGTAATAAGGGGAAAGACGTTTAAGAAAGATCCATGTGGCCAGCTCTCCGCGCGCCTGGCCCCTCGTTTGTTCGTGTCATGCGAAGCACTTCTCTTCCCTCGGGCCTTCCTATCGTTCGCTGGTCGCAAAGGCGTTTCCGGGTGCGGGGGGAAGAAGGGCATATTCGCTTTCCAGAGCATGCCGCCGTCGCGAAACCGCGCCCCTTGCGCCCGTCCCCACAGCTCCACCTTCTCGTCGGGCATCTCGCGCTCATACGAGACCGTCGTACAGCGAGAGGGCAGACACAATGGTCTCGTCGCGTTTGCTGCCCTCCTTGAATTCCTCCATGTCCAGACTGCCGTTCTCATCTTTGTCCATCATGCGGAAAATTTTCCTGACGCGCTTCTCGGGGGTATCTTCATCTTCAGGAAGCTTGACCATGGAGCCGACCTGCGCGAAAAAGACCGAGTTAGCACGGGATCGCGTCCAGGGCACCCAGGAAAAGCTGGCCGGTTGCTTACCATTTTGTAGATGGCCTCGACGATCTTCAACATCTCATCGTAGCTGATCTTTCCGTCTCCATCGATATCGTAGAGCTGGAAGGCCCAGTCCAGTTTGTCCTCCATCTTGCCGCGGCTGGTAACGCTTAGGGCGCAGATGAATTCTTTGAAGTCAATGGAGCCAGACTTGTCGCTATCGAATACATTAAAGACGTAGTCGGCAAAAGAGGACGGGTCACCGAAGGGGAAGAATTGGCGGTAGATCTTCTGAAACTCCTCCTTGGTGAGCATGCCCGAGGGGCAGTCCTTGAGGAAACCTAAGGGGGGCCCGGGGCGTTAGTAGGCGCCGCGACACGGGGAGCTGCGCAAGCGTCGGCTCGTCATGGATCTGTACCTTTATACCATTGCTGCAACTCCTTCTTGTCGAAGTGGGTCGACTTCTGGAGTTCCGACAGCTGCTCCTGCGAGAGCTTGGACTGTCTGCGAGCCAAAGGGGTCAGCGCTGGCGGCGGCGGCGGTGGCGGCGGTCGGTTCAGGGACGGCCACGGCGGACTCACGATTTTCCCATGGCGGATAGGGTGCGGGAGGTTCACTCGGTCCCGGCGGGAAGGGGGCGGTGGTGAGATTGCGGCGCCGCGCAAGGTGGGGGTGATGTCGGGTTAATAAGTCGGGGGTGAGCAGCGCCCGAGGTCAGACAAAACAGATCGACAGTCGAACCTCATGGGTTGTCGCAAAGCGGCGGTGGAGAGGCGCGAATTGGCCAGCGTCGGCAGAAAGAGGATGAGGTTGAGGAGGTGGCGACAGCGGAGCAGGAGGGGGAAGAGGAGGAGGAGGAGGAGGAGGAGGAGTAGAAGGAGGAGGAGGAGGAGGAGGAGGAGGAGGAGGAGCGGCGCCGGCAGAGTCGAAGGCAGTCGGGTCAAGTTAGACGGCTGGGGAGGGCGCTTTGTCGGGCGGGCAGGACCGCAGCAACGATGTCGTAGGCGGCGGCACTTGTGCACGCACTGCACAGTCACTGCACCCAGGCTCAAATCGAAGCGCCCGTGGGCTGGCTGAGGCGGAGGCGGTAATTGAGTTCTCGGCGGGCCCTGCAGCGGCGAGGGAGGCAAGGTAAGTATAGGCAGAGAGGCGTATGGTATGTGCAGAGGGAAAGGCAAAAAGAAAGAAGGACGAAAAGCAGAACGACAGGGCTGGGCGCTGCTGGGCTGGGACAGGCGGGCAAGGGCGATGAGGGTGGTTTTTGGGTCAGGTTAAGTGCTAAGTACTGAAGTACATTACCGTACGTACCTCGGCGGCTTATGTGATTAAGACGATGGTGCAAGCCGGGAGGGGTGCGTGTGCGCGCGTGTTGGTGGTGGGGATGGAGGGGGAGGGGAGGGGAAGGGAGGGGACGGGACGGACACACAGGAGCCTCGCTCGGGAATGGATGGATGGGCTGTACTATGAGAATGAGGGTGAGGGAGAGAGAGAGAGAGAGCGGGATGGAGGGGAAAACCACGGCGGCAACGGTAACGGATGGCAGTTAGTGGTGGCGCGCGAGTGAGCACAAGGCAAGTAAATACAACGCGGTAGGCGAGAAGAGGGAGGAAATATCGATGTAAGCCAGACAAATGTCGTTGTCGTCGTCGTTGTCGTTGTCGCTGGTTGCCCGGCTTCGGGTTCGGGGATTTTGGGTGATGGAGGGGCAGGGAGTCCCGTCCGTCAGAGAGAGCGCGCTCACTAGTGTCGGGTCTGCCTACGTAGTGGTCATACTGGGACCTCTTCTCTCGCCTCTCTCTCTCTCCCTCTCTCCAGGGCTGAGACGAGGCCTGGCGCCTTTTGGAACGGGCGATGATGTATTAGGCCTGGGCACTTTTTTAGGCAGTACTTGCTCCTTCCAGGCAAACGGGCGGGTGCGGTGCTTATCGGGGGCTTGGCAGGCGAGACAGGCCTGGACGGATCTCTCTATCTGCCTCCCCCTGTGGAATTCGTTTTAGTGTGGTTGCATGTAGCAGCCAAGCCGAACCAAACCGGAGGGGGGAACCACAACGGAAAGACGGGGGAATCCAGGACAGCGGAGAAGGAGGGGAGGGGCACAAAACACGTGCATCGACAAAAAAGCACCAAGGTCGAGAGAGCGAGAGCGATAGAGAGAGAGAGAGAGAGAAAGAGAAAACGAGATCGGAGGCCGTCGACTCGAGCAGCGGCTCGTCGCCAGCAGCATCCTCGTCCATCCGTGGCGCCTTCTCGACCAACGGGCGTCATCATCCCATAAGTAGGTACTTTACTTAGGTTTGTACATTTAGGCATGTACGTTTGTACATACATACATCTTACTCGACCGTTAAAAGAGAAAGAGCGAGTGAGAGCGAACGCCGGGCTTTCGTGAGCCAGCCAATCACCCACGGCCGTGTGCGCCTGCTGGTGACCTAATCGGGGCTGTGCAAGACGCCCTCTAGACCCCATTCGGACGAGAGTAAGCGCCCGAGCCTCGCCATGCATACATGTATGATGGATGATGTATGTAGTCCATAGTACTTACTGACTGTATCGTCATCCCCATGCCCTTCCCCGTCCCTGGATCCATCCTGGATGGCTTCCATTTGATCCATGGATGTCCCAGCCCACCCTAGCACCCCGTCTAGTGCTTCCATAGTACCTAGACCTATGGGATGGATCCCATCGACAATTATAGTATCGACTTGACTTACACTGCCTAGAACCCGGCACACCTACACCATCACAGCTGCGTTTCCGTAACGCAGGGACGAATTGTTAACACGCAGAGACGGAGGGAGGGGAGAGGGGTGTGATGTAGCCCATGTATGCAGGATAAACCTCGCCGACATTGATATCTACCGTGTACTCCCACCAACGCCTCGTCCATGAGGCTCCCCAGAAAGGTGCTGTAACGGCCTTGTCTAGCCAGCCACTTGACTACCTACCTCCCTATCCGCAAGAGAGGGATCCGATTCCCAAAAATCATATATCGTGCGTCGTTAACTGCCCAGCCTGCTCTGCTCTGCGCCGTCTCCCTTGCCAACAACCCCGCCCGCCGCCATATGTGGTGGCGCTTTGCCTCCCTGGTATACTTCCGATATGCAAAGGAACGACGGACCGCCTACTTGTCTTCGCCAGAAACGCCATGCCGTACGAGAAAGCTCCCATACGTGATCAAACGCGCCGCCGCCGCCGCCGCCGCCTGCCCGCCTCTCTGCAGCAACACAACAGCATGCTTGCTTAACCAACCACCGCCTTGGAGCTGAGACCCTCCAGGAACCCGGCCAGGTCGTCCTTCTTCACCTCGACGACGCAGTGCTCGAAACTGTCGATGCGGACGCGGGCATTGGTTTCGGCAATTACGTCTTGGAAAGCATTGCCGAACTTATTGAGACCGTATCCGCGCCGCCGCCTTTCTTCGAGCTCCTCTTCGTCATCTTCCTCGTCGTCCGAGTCGGAGAGGTCGCTACCCTCGGACTCGGTCTCGTCATCCTCGTCTTCGTCCTCCTCGTCGCCCCGTGGCGGTCTCTCGGCCCGCTTCGCCGCGCGTTTCTCCTCTCGGATTTTTTGTCTGGCCTCCCGCTCTTTGGCCTTGGCTTCTCGACGGGCGGCCCTCTCCTTGGCCCCTTCGCGGTCCAGGAAGGCAAGATCAGGGCCGCCCCCGCCGCCGGTGCCGACCACTACATACACACCACGCTTCTCGTTGAGACTCGCGACGACTAGGGGAGTGCCGCGACCGCCGTGGCCCAATTTGCCGTTGGCGTCCCGCTCCTGCTCAGCAAGCGCTTCGCCAATCCACAGGGCTAGCTTGGTCAACGCCGCCGGGTGCGTGAAAAGCGGCACGTCGGGCCCGTCTTTGATCACGCACATGCGAAAAGCGTGTAAATGCTTGATCTGGCGCTTGCCCATGAGTGTAGTCCCCGTGCGGAAGATGGCGCGGTGCAAGTATTGGGCCGTCGGCAGGCCGGCCTTCAGCGCGTCGATATCCTCGAGCGCATCGTAGGCGTCCCAAAACCGCGACACCCACTCTTGCGCTTCAGCCGCACCGTTGTCGTCGATGGCGTCGGCCAGGTCGGAAAGCTGGGACAGAGACCGGCCCGCATCGACCACGGCGCCCCCGTGGTGCTTGCCGACCTCGAGGAGAGCGCCGATGACGACTCCGACGTCCTGGGCCGAGAGCGTGGCACGCCAGCCCCAGCTGCGCACGAAACCCCAGCCGTCCTTGGCCCCAGCCCGATCGCGGCCATCGGTTTCGGCGGCTGGGACCATGTCGTCCAGATTGTAAAGCGAGGCGTACTTGAGCAATTTAGTGCGCAGCTCCTTCTTCAGCACCATGTCCATGTGGGTGTAGCTCTGCTTGCACTGCACCAAGCTGACACCCATCTTGGCGAGTAATTTATGCAGACGCTTGAGTCCGCTTTCGCTCCATATGCGCAGCCTCGAGAAGAGGTAGGGCGAGTGTAGCATGCTGTCGTAGAGGGACCAGTGCCGGATGAGGAGGAACTTGGGTTCGGGCGAGAGCCGGATTGACGTATCTTCGGGGCTGCGTGCCGTAGTGGGAATGATGCCGGCGCTCTCGGCGGCGGACACACGCCCGTTCTGAGACGCCAGCTCGGGCGGGTTGAGGCGTCGGACTTCGTCCCGGAGAAGCTGTCGTATCCTCGCGCCCCTTACGCCCATCCAGCCCGTCGTGGGCTTGGAGTCGGGCCCCCGTACCGTGACGGCAAGGCCGGCCGTCGAGCGGCCGTAGAGCTCCATCGACGTGACGCCGACAATGGCCAGCCAAAGCAGGTCATTGTCTTCGCGGCCCAACTCGGAGGCGAGCGAGTAGACCATGGCACTGACAGGCTCCGAGTAGGATGCGCCCATCTGGTAGTACTTTCTCAATGTGCCCTCGTGTTCTTGCTTCATTCGCAGGAGCTTTCGGCGGAGAGCGCGCGCCGACGGCCCCTTGGGCGGTTGTGCGGCCGAAGGTGGATCCTCTGCATCATCCGAAGTGATGAGCTCGGGGTCCCTGAGAAAAAGCAGCCCGCGCGGCGCTGGGCGCGGGGAGTCCGGGATGGGTGTTGACTACGGCACTTGTCAGCGTGGCCTTCGCGTACACACGGGTAGAACACTTACCGAGTTGCTCCGCCGCCTCTGTCGCGGCCTGTCGTCATCTTCGTCGCTGGTTTCATCCCGGTCCGACCACGACTTTCGTTTTTTACCCGGCCGCGGTCTCGGTTCTTCCCTGTCCCTCTGCTCCTCCTCCTCCTCCCCGGATTCCGAATCGCTGTCACCGTAGAGGTTGCCGTCGTCGTCGACTTCGGGCATATCTACAAGCGCCATGTAGGCGTCTCGCTCGGCTCCGAGGCCCTCCACAATGTCGCCGTCGTCGAACACAATGATGCCGCCTTTTCCAGGCTTGTAGGAATGGCGAATGCGGCCGGCTTCGACGCCGGGCGGGGCGCGCGCCTGGTAGGTCGCCCCGGCGCCGGCGGCGGGCTCCAAGGGGTAGCCGCCGAAGATGTTACTCAGATTCCACGGGCGGTGGGCATCCATGACCCAGACCTCAACACCACCGAAGCTGGTGTCCTCGCCCTCCACCTCGAGCCCGAGGATGGTACCCATGTCGACCATACCCCCAACACCGAGACACACGACCACGCCTCCACTCCCGCCGCGGGATTCCGTCATGGGCGCCACCAGGTCCCGGCCGGCGCGCTCGAGGTCGCCATAGCCGGCCACGGGGTGGATCTTGTGCGGGATGTAGTCGTGTTTGAGGAGGCGCGTGAGGATGCGGCAGGCGCACAGAGAGTCGGGTTCGAGGGCGACGAGGATGAGCACCGGGGGCGAGAGGGGGTGCCGGGTACGCTGGAGGTGCAGGTACAGCTTGGCTATGAGTTCGCGCGGCAGATACATGTTGCAGGCCTACGGCGCGCCGCTCATGAGGGGAGGTGGAGGACAAAGAGCCCAGCGCGTTCGGGGGTGGGCGGACGAGGACGGCACTGAGCGGAGGGCGAGCGAGGGAGCAGCTGGTCGAGCGGGCGAGGCGACAGAGGGCCAAAAACGCGTTGAGTGTCTTGCGGCTACGCGTGCACGGTGCTCCAAACAGGCATGGCCCGGGGGGAGGGGGGCTGCGCGTCGACACGGGGCGGCGATGTAGGAATGAATGTATGTATGCAGGCACCTCTGTCTCTGTAGGAGAGGCTTCAATATGCTGGCGTTGGAGGGGCGGGTGTTTGCTGGTTAGGGCATGCTGGCGTCGTGAATCCGTCTGTACGTTGGAGGTTGGATGGAAGTGGTGGTGGAATTGGATGGTGGTGGTGGTGGTGGTGCGGGTGCGGGTCCGTTTCCATCCATGGTATTATGGGATGTTTGGATGTTGATGTGCTTTGCTCCCACCTTCTTTCTTGCACTTGCACCTGCACGGCTCGCTTCCCACTGGACGGACCGACGCTGGACGGCCAACGGGTGTTGTCCCAGTCAGATTCGAGACGCGCTTCGTCCCCGGCCCTCTTACAGGGAAAAAGACGCGACGTGACGTGCATGCGGCGGCGCGCCAGGTATAGGTTAGTAGGTTGGTAATTTAATTGAGTGTCTGAGCCAATGATATCACCGCTTTCCGCTTTCCGCTTTCCCACGGCTCGGCCCAGCTTCCAATTCCACTATTAGCTACAGGGGCTACTAACTGACCTATGTAAGTTATGTACACTTTGTATTGTCCTGCCTCTCTTCTAGTTTCATAGCACAGCCGGCCTCGCTGGCCCAGTTTCGCTGGTTCCGTCCTGTATCAATGCCAATGTGGCCATGTGGGTGGGAAGGCTGCGAGAACCCGGCCGCGCAAAGAACTGGAGATTGCCTACTTTGCGATAGACATCTCTGTAAGACACATCGACAAAAGCCATGGCACACTTGCCCCGACCCAGAGGTTCGTACGTATCTGCTGAAAACAGTATGGAAATCGCTGATTACCTCAGGACGACTAGGCATCGTACTCAGCTCTCTATGCGGTCGCTGAGGCACGCTTTATAGAGGAGCTACGGCGTCGGGTAGATCCTTCGGCATTATATTCCCGTGCGTCTACGCTCCGGGGCGGCGTTTCTTACACGATTGATTTGTCTCACGAGAGCTTATCGGTAATGACGGGGGGGCAGAACTGCCACGCCATTATAAAGTTCCAGGACGACGTTGAGTGGCTGGCCCGGTTTCGCCTAAGGAGGACCTCGTTACCGCCCCTCGCCGTCTGTGATTACGTTCTTCGGAGCGAGGCGGCCACGATGCTTTACCTCTAGCAGCATACCGCTATCCCCACGCCCACGGTTTTCGACTAGATGTGCGAATCCGATCCGAAGAACTCCGCACGAGTTAGCTACATCCTGATAGAGAAACTCGATGCGAAACCACTAGACTAGCAAGTAGCGACCAGCAACCAGAGAGAAACGATTATGTAGCAATTAGCGGGAATATTCATCGAAATCCGAAAGCATCCCTTCTCTAAGATGGGATCTCTTGTCCCCGGCGACGGGCACGAAGCTAGTATCTAAGGTCTCGCATTGCCGTCGGTGTTCTAGCCTGGGGCAGGCCCGCTTAGTCCGTTCGCCTCCTTTTTAGAGGGATATAAAGCTATTATCGATTCGTACCTCGCTATAATAGCAAGTGGCGAGATCGATACTAACGTCCCGATAGATGTCGCTCTCTACCACCATTTCCGCCTGGAAACTCTTGACCGCCTTTAGGGGGACGTCTCCCAGGACCCCCAGTTCTTCCTAAAACACCCGGATAACAAGGGCGATCATATTCTAGTTAATGACCGTTACGAAATTATGGGCATAATCGATTAGGAGTGGACCGCAACAGTCTCCGAGGCCGAAGCATTCTGCTCCCCGTGCATAATGTGGCCGGTGGCTGATTTCTATAAAGGCTCCAATAAGCTAGCGCCCGAGGAACGGCGGCTAGCCGCTATCTTGCGGGGGAAGGGCCAAGATGATCTTGCCGATCACGTAATCCACGGCAGGAGGATGCAGAGGTTCTTCTTCGGTCTTGGTCTTGAGAGCTTGTTCTTCACGGAAAAGGAGGTTGCCGATCTCTTGGTGGGCCTCCAGCGGGCTTTTGGCTACGAGGACGAGACTATAGGAGACCCCGTTTAAAGGGTAGATGCAATATGGCCCTCATCAAAAGGAATGGCCAGGCTGTGGGTTGTACCTCGGCCATCGAACCGGACATTCAAGTCGCTGGTGTAGGTGCCACCGGCTCAGAAGTTTCATAAGTCGACGGCGATGCCGCCCGCGGCCGTGAGGACCAAAGCTAATAAGCTGTCGCAATACGTACTACCGCTTCCAGATTACAGTGTCCCACCAACAGCTCCCCAGGAGCGGAACGGTGTCGGAATCCGGACGGGATTCGATAGCTGGGCCACCCTGGTTTGCGAGCAGGCGCTGATGTCTAAATAATATAAAGTACCTACTGTGGAATAGGGGGCACTCTTTTGTAATGCGTTCAAGAAAACACATCTAACGTTGAGATTCTATTATTAACTTCGCACCATGTCCGATAACCACACCACAGCAGACAACTCATGGACGGTTTGTGGCTGTAATTCATCAGTCTATACGTCTTCCTTTTCTCCTAGTATTCTTGGAAACTATCAAACTCGGGTTACAGCCCTGTGGCTTCGAGCAGCCTCGTCCTCGGTAGTCGCCCTGGACAGACAGGCCAGGGCGAGAGTGTACAAGCATCTCCTACAATAAGCGAACAATGGTGCAGGCCATGGTATAAGACTATTCAGCTCTCGGTTTCCATACGGTACACCGCAATGGTGCCTGTTGTTGACTACCTACCCAGTAAACTTCAAAGGCAATTCACGGGTGGAGCAGAGGGCCCGTCAAGCCCCAAAACCACATCTCATAATCGCATCTCCGAAGCGACACGCTAAGAAAGTACATTTCGGAGAAAGTGGGAGCGAAAGCTTCGACGAGGACGGTCGAAAAGATACTCATGATTCCCCCGAGACAATGAAGATGTGTGAAGATGTGTGTCCCCTCTTTAGCGGCAGGAGGTTTGGCATGCGGCGACAGGCACTCCCGAGGTCACCCAAGGAGCAACCTCGCCTCATCGCTAGTTATGCGATGTGGGAAACCCGGGATGGAGGACCAAGTAACTGCCAAAAGTGTCCGTCCCGCCACGGCATCGGCTCCAAATCTCAGATTGGTTAAAACCGGTGCCGGCCTCTCTCGTGAGAGAACGCCTTGCGTCCGAAGCGCGCCCTTCCAGAACCCCTGGCTTGAAGAGACCGGAACCTCCAGCCCATGGTCCCTCAGCTAACATGATATCGACGTATAAAAGCTTGGGAATCGATTCGTGTAGGATATCCGCGCGACACGAGATACCGAGGGCACACACTTGAGATTATCGGGGATGGCACAAGACGCTGGCCCAGTTCCTCTACCGGAGCTGTGTCCCACAGGCAGTGCGCATATCCCAAGGGGGGTATTTCACGTCCCACGTCGCTGGCTGAAGTTACGAATTGCGAAAGGTGGCGGCATCGGCGCGCTTTATTCCTCCACACGATCTCCGGAAGCATGGGAATGATGGTTTCCCAGTAGCAAACTCGCTCTCGCGGCAAAAGAGTTCGCCCCATCCACCGACACGGGGGACGCGGGATAGCCACGATGGGCCGAAAGCAACAGTCGAAAAGAGTTCCCGGGATAATGCTGGCGGCTAGAGGCCACTAGAACTTGGATTGAATGTATACATGGAAAACTTCCTGTGGCTTCCTGGCTCGTCTCGCGTGCGGCCTGTCATCCTTTGCTCTTGACACATATGTGCCCCTGGGTAGCTCGAATGTACCCGGGATCCGAGCCATCGCCGTCCCGTTGCCCAACGGTAGCGTACTCTTTCTGGCTTTTGCGTACAGATACGGCACAGTCCCAGTCTCCCCCGGCACGGAAAGTGGCCGAGGAATCCATGGCCTGGTAATCTATCTGGTGGTCATGTGAGGGCGAACAACTGCTTCAGTAGTAAAATTAGTCATTCAGCGTACCTAGTTGAGCACATACATTGCGTTACCAGGGATCGCAGCCGACAAATCAGTTACACAGCCCCGCCGTTCCCCCTTATTTTGAGTGCCCATTTTCTAGAGTCGCCGGCTGCGTTCACTACCACCAGGCCCGAGCCAAAGAAAGGCAGCGTACCTCGGTTTTCCTCCTATAGAATCCCATAACAGCATAGCGGCAGCCCTGGCTATATAAAACATCGGCATAGCCGGAGAACACGAGCGTCCGGGGTGCGCTCGCCATCCGGGGACAGGCCGAGGAAACAACGCCTCTCTCAGGGGGGCAGAGCAAAGACGTCTGCCCGACCTCCGCCTGACGTCGCTAAGCCCATACCGAGTGCCGGAATGAGGCGTGCGCGTACGTCCATGGAAATTACCGACGCACCAACA
The DNA here is from genome assembly GCA_029489945.1 of Nigrospora osmanthi. Taxonomy (NCBI): domain Eukaryota; kingdom Fungi; phylum Ascomycota; class Sordariomycetes; order Amphisphaeriales; family Apiosporaceae; genus Nigrospora; species Nigrospora osmanthi. Next base: position 1,423,147 of record CP120494.1, on the reverse strand, counting down.
AACACACACCCGGCCATAGGCTCCATTACTTGGCTCGCCCACCATGCCCGATGAATATGGCCGTACGCGTCGAAGAAGGCAGGGCAACCCACCATACGGACAGCGAAACCACATATTCTTCTTCCTTTGACGATGTCGGTGGGCGTGGGCGTCCGTCCCAAACTGCCCGCCAAGAGGGCGAGGACCTCCCATTCGGAAGGTCGGAAGGGCCGGGCGTGGCAGCCGTGATGTTCCTCGACGCACTAGGTCCCGACAGCGGTTTTCGCCACGGTATTATCGGGTCTTCGGATAACCCCGTGATGGAGGGCGCCACCCCCTCTCCCCTCCCTGGGGCCTTGGATGGATACGTGGAAAGACCGAAGCAAAACCGGGGGGATGCGCCATGCGAGTGTCCCTTCCACGCCCTCTAGCAACGCCGGTAATGGGCTATTTCTCTCTCGCGTGTCGTGGCTAGCATATTGGCCAGCCCACCACCCACCCCCTTTTCCAGGCAGCGTGGCGAATTCCCGGCTACTCCCGCCTGCCGGAAACCAGCCAACCAGAACAGACCCCGCCAGGAGCCCCGGGCCTCTGGGCAACGGTCCCAATGTAGCGCCGACGGCCCGGGATGGAGGTGTCGAAAGTGTGCTGCGTGTGGCGGGAGAGGAAGAAGGGGGCGGGGGGGCGGGTGTGGAAGTGGTTGCTCAGCACTTCCCGTAGGCCAATACGGAGGGCATGGCATCGCCTTGTCTGGGGAAACCCGGTTCTCTCCACCTATGCGGTCCCGGTGCTGCGCTTCAACGGGGGGAGTTTCCCGCCATGGGACTTATCGAGAGCCGTGGTGTGGTTGCACATGCCGCCGGCGAGGCCATCTGGAGAGCGTGCCCAGCCTGCGTCCCGACGGGGGCATCGCAAAGGGAGGGAGGGAACAGGTCAGCGGATACGACGATCTCGACGGGCCACGATCTCCGGGGTTTCCCATGCGGTGTGATGTCGCAAGGGGGATGGAGCAGGTGGCCGAGGAATACCTCTCTGCCCGAGAACGTTTACAGTGGTCACACAGCAGCCCGGCCGGCTGCACGATACACAAACCGATCTCCAGTGGGTGGGGAGGGAGGAGGGGGGGGGGGGGGGGTGTCAGCCCCCTGTTGACCGAGTCCTGCCTGGTGGCCCCGGGGAGAATGCACCTGCATCCCGGCTTGGGCTATGGCTTTTTCTCTTGCCACTGAGGCGCTGCATGCGGAGGCGGCGGATGGCCGGGTCGGCCGGGGGAAATCTTTGCTTGGCTCGGGAAACCAGCCAGTGGGCTTCAGGGTGTGCCGGCTCGTGCTGTAGTTGGACCGGCTGGGTGGTGAACAGCAAACAGTCTCGATGCTGCGGCCGGACCGCCCGCCGTCCGACCGGAGGAACGATACAACCAAGGCTGTGACACGGCATAGGTGGCTGATCCATGATCACCAACTGGCATGGGATGCGGGCGATGGTAGTGTCGTGCCAGATGCAGACTGCAGCAGCTCTATATTACCCCCCCTGCGCCGCCTCTGGCGAATGTACCCCGACGAGCCTCCCCCGCATTGCTCTTGGCTGCCCCTTCGAGCACGGGTGGTGAGCAGGCAGGCAAAGAGTATGAGGCCACCGTCTCCCGTCATCATATCATTCAAGACGATCCATGACGTTTTTCTTCCCCCTGCCAGGGCTCGCAAATCTGAAATAGAAAGGCGTCCGAAGCAAGCGGTGAGCCAAAGGGCCGACAGCCAGTTCGCCGTGTTGTATAGGACTCTCGCTCCCAGATGGGGGGGGGGTTCACACCTACGGGTTGGGTGGCATACATTATTCGTTCACCGCACCAAGGCGAGGCCTGTGAAGTGGTAAGTCCCAGGGTATGAATGAATCACCGGGGGCCCTGACAGAATTCTAGACACTCCGAAAAGCGCTCGCAGTCATCACCGTCTCATTGCCAGTGACCAGTCGGACGCTTTTCGGCGCCCTGCTAGTCGTTGACTGTTTGCAAGCGAGATACCGATGTGCGCTAGCAAACTGATGCCAGCGTGCTGCATTGGTGCCAGCCCTGGCCCCTCGAGGGATTGAGGGTAAACGAGACGGTTATATTGTTGTCTACTGGAACGCTCCGTGCTTGTTTGTTCAGCGTCTCAGTGTAGGCACCGCATGCAACCCACGAAGGCACCAAGGGGAGTTTCAGGGGCGTCCGAAATCCCCACTTCCCCCTCGGCAGGCTCGCGTCCATGTTGACGTTATACTCTAAGCGGGGTGAGTCGCCAGGATGAATGGCGGGTAATTATGCCGCGAGAAAGGCGCCTCGCCGGCGTCCTGCTGCCGTGGGGGGTTGCGATTTATCCAAAACGCCGCGTGGCACGTAGCAATCGATCGATGCGGTCTCTCTCTCACAGGCAAACGGGCAGATATCTTCTTCTATATCCTACAGGTGGGAGGACCCCATCCCGTCGCGGATATCCCGGGGCGACAGGGCCACTCACGCCTGGGGTTTCTGTCGGATCTGGGGTCGTCGGAGCGGAGGTTGGCCATGAGAGGTTAAGCGCAAGGACCCAAGAGAGTGGTTTGGCATCATTTAGCGGCGATTCCGGATGCGCATGGCCCCGGTCAGTGTCCTTTTCTGTGCATCGTGCGTATCCAGCTGCCACGGCATACCACAGGACACAGGGGCCCGATGACCGGTATAGTGGGAAATCAATTAATAGTGCCGCCGCGTCGAGATTCGGCCCACGGCATCCGGCCCCGTCACACCTTCTTCGTCACGTTGCTGATAAGGAGGGCCGCGACCCCCACACCAAAGACGCGGCAACAAGGGGCCCGATTGGGCCGTAGATAGGATGAACTCGACAGGCTGAGTGAGCAGGTAGACGAAGCATCCATGAGGGGGTATCGATGAAGCCGGTACCCAGGACTGGGTTCGGGAGGATAGACGTCAAAAGCAGAAACGGCAAGCCGGAGAGGGCAAGCCGACCTGGGCCAGCCAACGCCAACCCCTCCCCCGCAGGCCGATCTAATTCATGGATGTGTGCTGAAGCGTTCCGAGAAGACGGGGCCCCGCATATCGTCGACCAGGCCTCCACAAAACAGCACACCATCCGGCTCGATACGCCGGACGACGATGGCCCAGACAGCGTCGTCGCGAAGGGGGGGGGGGGGGGGGGGGCCAGATGGTGGTGGTGGTGATGGTGACGGTAGCAAGGGTGATGATCTGTCCCCTGCTTTGCACGCCGGTCTGCAAGCGACCCGGTGAGGTTGGTATGTAGGAAGGGTGGTCGTCCGGCCCCCGAGGCAATGCGACCTGTCCCGATCCTCGCCTGCTGCATCCTGTACTGCTATCTATGTGCAGTACGCAGTAGGATCTCGGCATGGCAGGTAGGCGGTAGGCGGTAGGCGGTAGGCGGTGGGCGTAGGCGAACACAGGCCGGGGAGACTGCGAGCCTGGCTGACGCCACACACCAGTGGCACTGACGGCTCGCGCAGCCGTCTTTCCGTATGCGCCGGTGCCTGTGAGCGGCCACATTACCGTTCTGCAAGGGCATCTCGTAAGCAGTTCGCTGAAATCGACGGATTCGGACCCTCGACCCTTGCGCCGCTGGGGTCTTCGGTGCAGGCCCGGGTCCCGCTGGGGGGACTCTCCTCCCTCCCGCCTGCTGGCCTGTTTGCCTGCCTGCCTACCTAGGCAGGTACATAATAGCAAAAAGTATGTAAGACGCAGGTAAGAGGTAGACAGGCAGGCAAACAGCCGGGGCTATGAGCGTACCCGGCCATCCGGGGCCCTTGTTGAGGGGTGAAGGCGTCGTCGAGATGGAGAGGGGCCTGGACCGGGCCAGCACCCAACCTGCCGCTCTGCCAACCTGCCAACCGCAGATCAACCCGTCCCGATTTCCACCCGCGTCCAAGGTCGCGGTCGCGGATGCGCATCCGTTGAGGAGCTCTGACGCGGCCTTGGCGACATCGACAGGCCAACCCTCCCGGCCTGTCAGCAACCAGTGGCCCGGATCTGAGACACAGGGTGACCACCTACCCCGTATGTGTGGCTATCTTTGGAGCCTTGGCTCAGTCCGCAGGCGGGTAGGGAGGTGACTCGGGGGATGACGCGCGCACGATGATTCGTTCCATCCGGATCGAAGCCATTTTACTTACTGCTTGTGCACTCGGCTGGCCGTGCCACCGTCGCCCGAGAAGTCCATCCCTCGGGATGGAGGCCAGGCTGAATCCGCTCAGGACTGGCAAAGAAGACCGGGCAGCCAGCCCGGAGTTGAGCGTGGCTGGGTTCGCAACTCCCCAGCAAGGTGCGCAAGGGATGCAGCGAATAGGTTAGGTACCTCGGGCAATGTCCAGTAGTATGCGCACAGGTGTACGTATACTCGTATACTGTACTGCGATACCACCTCTTTTCCTGACAAGGCAATGGCAGGGGCCGTAACCCCGTGGGGCTTAGGGGGCGCCTTCTGGGGGGGGGGCCGCTTGCGACGCCAGGCGTGGGGGTTTATCTTTTCTGACGAAACCCTGTAACGCATCCATCCTTTCGTCGTCATGTCATGACTCTCTTGCCCTTTGTACCGATATCAGCTTGCCTCCTACCTAGATAGGTTAGGTAGCCAATCGTAGGTACTTGGGGTACATCGCTGTATACGAGTACCTCAACTTGTGTGCGACCGTGATCTTTTGCGCCAGTGCCAATCACGATGTCCCCCATCGGCACCGAGGATTTCTCCAGGTGGGATTATGTGATAGGGGAGTCTCAGGTTGTGCGAGTCCTTTCTGCCCTGTTGCCCTGGTGTCTCGCTGCCCTGCTGGCCCGCCCCAGTGACGTTCAACATCCCGTATTTCTTGATTGCATTCCTGGCATAGCAGCCGTCCACGCCTGGATATACCGGACCCCATTGCGCCATCGATGGGGTTTTCGTCTCACCCTCACCACGACATGTCGGCGAAGGCTGCCTCATCATGGGTTCCACCCACCCGGGCCTGTGAAGGTGCAAGGCGGCATCGCGATCCCGTGCCCAGTCGAGAATCCTTCCCATAACAGAGGTTGGTCGAGGGCGGTCGGCGCGTGCTGGCTGATCACTGACGACTGGGCATGAACCGTCAACTGGCTGCCATGTCGCACACCACGCTTACCCTGTCCAATGCCCACTGTGCCAGGACTGCCCCCCAAAAAGCAACACCGTCACCTTGAGGCGTAGGAGGGACGAATCGGAGGCTGGCGCAACGGTCCCCCCAGCGCCTCGACCCCACATGTCGGTCTTTTCACAATAACACCGTAGTTAAGAGGGCGTGGGCGTTGATTGTGTTGGCTCTGGTGTTATGGCGCCGCCGTGGCACTCGTTTGGATTCGAGGGGACTCAGCGACGCCTGCCTTCGTGCGCCGCGCCCGCCAATGGCGCCCCGGCGAGAAGTTGCGGTGAGGGCGGCCTCCATGAGCCGCCGCCGCGTCGTATTAGTAGGCAGACAGGTGCGTCCAAGACAAGCCAGACGGGACGAGCAGAGAGAGAGAGAGAGAGAGAGAGAGAGACACGGCGGCGTGTAACCCGCCCGCCCGTTCCGTGGCCGCATCCCGTCCAGCCGCCGCCTTCGGTCTGGCACACGCGCAGGGTAAGTACATTAAGCAGCTTGGCCTGGCTGCCTGGGCGACACGGCACGACACTATCGTGGGAGACGAAGCAGGCACCCGGCCAGAGCTGTGCCCTGTATTGGAGGGGCGCCTCGCGCGGGGGGGGCCGCCTTCCTGCCAGCACCCGTTCGCCGTCGAGGAAACGGTGAGGCTTCTGCCAGGTTGGGCGCCCGCGAACACCGAAAGAACCGACGGCGTACAGGTAATGAGCGAGAAGGTTTGGCCCCCCTCCCGGCAAACGGTGCCCCCCAACACTGATCGTACGGTATCGTTTGGTTTCGAATGAGCCAAGCTGCGGCTGGCCTTCCCCCTCCGCCCCCTTGCCTGGTCTGCGCTCGTAAATGCAGATAGCCTTGGCATTTCTCTGCGTGCTTGTCTGACCTGTGCTGCTGGCGCTCGACGAAGCAGCAGGATGAATGTCGAGCTTCTTGGACGCTTGGATCCAGGCCCAGCCCGTCCGGGCCGCGAGGCCATGGCTTTGCCGCCTCGGCAGAAGATTGACGCCGAAACACCACGGAGCATGTTCCTTCTCCCCAAACCTGGTTCTTGCTAGCTGCTGATGACTCTGTTGCGCGGGCGATCCGGACCCAGAGGGTATTGTCGGATCGCAAGCCCTGCCATTCATCATCTTTGACGTCAGATCTCCCCGTCGTCCCCAGCGGGGCCCAGGGCCCAGGCGGCCAAGTAGGTAATTTGCAGAGCACCCGACTCTGGGGAAGAAAAAGGGGACCCCGCAAATTGGGTACTTCAGCACCCTTAGTAGATAACCTAAGTACCTAAAGGTAAGTACACCATGTAAGTATGTACTCTATGTACCTCTACTCCAGTGTGTGCCCTGGAAGCCCAGGCGACCGGGCTGTTCCAGCAGCCGTCCATGGCAGCAGGGGATGGACGGGAGGGACAGGATCAACCGTGTCGCAAGGAGGGAAGCTGTACATTCCCCAGGTAAGTACCTGCCTATGCCGGCCACCAGCCCGCAGATCGAATGATAACAGCCGATGCCGCCGAGAGGAGGAAGAGGAGGGGGGACGCGACGCGAAACTTTGCCCAAAACACCGGGCAAAGGAAAAAAAAAAGGGAGACGGAAATCAACAAGACTGGGCGATCGGGAGATTGCGCTGGTACCAACCCGTCGCCGTCATCGAACGACGGGCAGTTGCTTGTAGGTAAATTGTACGTACATGCCGTACCTGCTTTTATCATTACCGCCCGGCGGCCGTCCAAACAGGACCCGGTCCGATTTCGTTCGTACCTGCGGTGGGCATTGCGTTGCATCTACACAGCCCGTCGCGAGCACCCGGCGGTACGAGTAGAGGTATTGGCAGGCAGGTTGGCTGCCAAGTACTGTACGGGGTCGGGTACTTACACCCACTGCTTTCTTATCTAGTAGCCCCATAGGGAAGGACGCGCACCCCTTCCACTTCTCCATACTTATCATCCACGCCTGGATTACGGCAGCCTGGGGCAAAAAGCCGGGGCAGCCCAGCCCAGGGAGGCAGTGTAAGTCGGTACCCCAGTGCTGAAAACATGCTAGGTCCAGTACTTACTCCGGCGTCCCAGGTGGTGGTTGATCACGTCAGCCTGTGCATTGCATCTATCTCTCAGTCCCCCATCCATCCACCACCATCCGTCCGTCCGGCCCCCATCCACGATAACGACAAAACGGACCGCAGCCAGCCTCGCGATAACCACCGCCAGCGGGAGAGGGGTCAGCTCTGGAACAGGGTGGCCGGCCACCCGGCACACCGCTGGCTGACGTGGACGATGAGTTTCTTACCTGTTCCTTTCGAAATAGATGAGGCTGAGTAGTGACTCAAGGATGTGCCCCAAGGCCTTCCCCCCCCTCCCTCCTCCTTCAGCCCGCCTGGGACTCTTGTCACTTATCAACGATGTGTTAACACTCCCCCCCCCCCCCCACCGCTCTTCCTTTCACGCCACATGTGCCTGTGTCTCTGGTGACGGGTCGCTTCGGTGACCCGGGAACTTCGTACGTACGACACCGAGCAAGGGTTCTAGAACCCGCCCCCTCGGGGACGTCCGGGGGGGCCGGAGGCTGCGCAGCATAACCGTTCGTGACCCGAGGAGGGTAACACAGGGGGGGCTATGTATAGGTGTAATGATTATACATGCAAACCTTCCTCACCACATGTAATGACGCACGCCAAAGAGGAACAGGCCGAAAAGGCTGGCAACCCTTCCAGGAAACCCCCTCCACAGCGGCAGCAACAACAATGCCGATGGTGGAATGCGACTATGTCTATGACTAAAACGAGAACAGGGCGAGAAGCGCGGTATAGTGTTTTTTTTTTTAAGAAAGGAAAAAAAAAGCTACTACCCCTCCCCCTGCACGGATTAGTGTGTACTCGCCTGGGGTTACCCAATGAGGCATTAGCCAAGTTCTCGTGCTTGCTCAATCACACACGCACACATACACACACACACACACACACTTATGCATCACAGAGCTTCCCTCGCCGTCGTCTCACTTGCCCACGTTTCCCGCTGGGCGCTGGCAACACCCTTCCGGCCGGAGAGCTTCTCCTAGGGCGGGCGGGGGGGAAGAGGGCTCCATCCGTGTGTGGGCAGACGTCCGTGGCGTGATCGGTACGCTCCTCGAGTGTGCCGATTTTTTTTTTTCCCCCGTCGTTTCTTGCGTGCTCGCGCGCGCGCGAGTCAGTCTCATGAGGAGAAGAAGAGAGCGACGGCGAAAAAAAGAGCGAGACACTACGTAGAGCAGCAGAGAGAGAAAGAGAGAGGGAGAGAGAGAGAAGGCTTACGGCGGCGAGTCCTGGTTTCTACGGAGGGATCGGGCTTGTCCGGGGTGGACGCAAAAAAAAAAAAGAATTTGCTGACGAGCCACCTTCGCCTTTTTTTTTTTGAACCTTCTCCCCCGGTTTTCGCAACCACGTCCCGCCCCGGTTCGCCTCCGGTGGCCTCCCCTGGCCCTGTGAAACTGCCCTCTCGCCCTCCGACGGCAGTTGGGTGGCGAACTGGAGCGGAAACAATCTGGAGAAGAATGTTCAGGCACGTGCCGGTACTTGTGCCCCCCCTCCCCTCCATCAAGCGTCTCCACCTGGCCGCCCGTACAAAGCTCTTAGAAGGCCCCCTTTCGCAGGTTATGTGCAACTACGGAATACTTCCATGACCACTTGGGCGGGGGGGAACAACTGTAGATAATCGTCTGGCTGCCCTGGATTAGGAAGCAGTTGCATGGATATGGGAGAGGCTTCGCTCCTCCCCCCCGGACTCTTTCTCCCTTGGCTGCCGTCATGGACAGGCATTAGGTACCTACGTACTCGTCGTACGTATACTCTAGCTTCTGGCCTTAGGGCATACCTGCCTCCTTGGGCATACATACGGGCATGTCTATCGTAAACACCACACAACCGTGCATGTGCGTGTGTGTGTGTGTGTGTGTGTGTGTGTGTGTGTGTGTGTGTGTGTGTGTATGTGTATTTGTGTCTGGAATGGAGCCGAGAGAGGAGCCAACGCTTGCCCAGGTATATCGGCAGGGCATGATGCCCGAGGCACCAGACCAGCTAAATCTCCTTTCACGCCTAGTGGGCTCACTTCACGACACTGACTTGTAAGTAGTTCATGAAACAGCAGAGGCAAGGACCCGGTTGCCAGTTGCCAAGGCTTGTGTTGTGCTGGAGGATGGATGCTGCTGATCCATCTGGCGGGGGGGGGGGGGGGGGGGGCGGTTCTTGTCAGTAGTTGGGACCCCTCCGGACCACCTATCTCCCTCCATTACATGGAGGAAGCAAAAGAGGGGGGGGGGGGGACGTCTTTGAGAACCTTGGAGGACTCTACACGGACTCTAACTACCTGTACCTAGTTTACCTACTGCTTGTATAGTAGTGCGGGCTAGTTATCACGTACTATAGGTATACCCTTCGGGGGGGCCTTCTCCTCCCTAGGCCCCCCTCCTCCTCTCCCCTCAGAGGGTCAGAGGGTCTCCCAATTTCCCTCCTGCCCTTCTGGGCAGGCCCAAGCTGTCTGTCGTCCAGCTGGCGGCCCCCCGGGGGAGGGGGGGAACAAAGGGTTGCAAGTAAGCGAAGACAAGCATTCCGTTAGCCATGCATGAGATTTTCGTCTCAATCTCGCAGTGATCAACAGGGCGACTGCGGGATCTTCAGCAGGCAACCTGTCCCTCCCTCTCTCTCCCCTTCCCCCCTCCGGGACCCCAGGCGCTGGTGCCCCCCCTCCCTCCCCCCCCGCCAACCTCCCCCAGCCCCAAGAACCGCCAACCTTGGGAGAGTAAGAGAAAGAAAAAAAAAAAACCGAGCAAGTTACCGCCTATTATCGGCCGGCGGAGAGTAGCCTTAGAGGATGACAGCACTTTCCCGCCCGCTTTTCCCGCCCTGGTCGTCCATCCTTTTTTTTCCCCCTCCCTCTACCCCCCCTCCCCTCTTCTTTTTTGCCGCCTATGGCGGAATAGCCATCGGATGGGCTCTGGCACTGGCACTGGCACACACGCGCGTAACAAGTGGAGGTGGTCGCCTCCTGTGTCCGTACGACAAACGGCTACTGCCTTTCCCGGGGTTGGCCGCGCCCCTCTGGGGGGGGGGGAGCAGGTCGGATCCCAACGTACATATGTACCATATTTACACACGGACCGTCCGGCTTCTCAGCTCCCAGGTTCCGCGTATCACGTACGCGAGAGAGAGGGAGAGGGAGAGGGAGCGGGAGAGCGAATCGGTTACCTTGATCAGTAGGCGGTCCAGGGGCAGGGGGGAGTGTGCGCCTCCACGGGCTTGGCCCCCCCCTTCCCCCCAAGGCAAATGAGGCCGAGCATCTTTCGGGTGGTGCTATGTATGTAGGTTTGTGACGAGAGCGACTGCGCCGCCGCCGCCGAGGGGGGGAAAGTAGTTGGCTGTTGGCTCAGGTGAAGGAGAGAGACCGTCTGGGGCCCCCCTCCCTCCCCGGACCCCGGACCCGTCAGGAGCGACGAGAGAGAGAAGCGAGGGACGACCATTGGCCCAAAGAATCGACTTCCATCCATCGCCAACGCCCGCCAATCCCGTGAGTATATGGGCGTATCCCCCAACGCTTGCTACGTACGGCCTGCCCTCTGGAAGCCATCTGCCTGGAATGGGGCGTGCTGAAACCAAGGTCCCGACTGCCCCCCGGAAAAGCAAAATGTGTGACGCCCACAGCAGGGATGGGGGCTTGGAGGGTGAGTGCGACTCGGAATCGGACGTACGGAGCCGGACGAGCGACCTCATATCACCGAGATGCATTTATTATTTGGGAACAACGGTCTGCCAGGTAGAATTTGGTATACAGTGGACAAAGTGGAATGGTCTCGCTTTTCTCGGCCTCCAGTTTGCTGGGGCAATAAGTGTGTGAAAATCAAATAAAGAGGAGATCTAATCCGCTGATGATGAAGAAGTCGGCTCTACCAGTCCCTCCGTTAAATAATCCAGTGCCAGCTATAACGCCCACGAGTGAAACGTGGTCCAGAGGGAATATCACCCCATCAGCCTTGTGCTCGAAACGCCGCTTCTTTCTATGCCAGGTCCCGTCTATAAGCCCCTCCCCCACAACCAAGGTCGTTCATGTCGTAAATTGGCGGAATCCAGGCCCGCTTCGAGTGCTTTACATGCGATCACCCAGGTCGCCAGCGAGGCTGCCGCTCGCCGAACTTCGGCCGCTGCTGTTGAAACCATCGCTGGGGCCTAAAAGATCATGCACGGCGACCTTGGGCATTTGCGGAACAGGCAGTTTCCTGCTTCCGTCGGGCCGGCTGATGATCTCGGTCAAAGACATGCCAGTGCGCGACGCGGGGGCGGGCCCGGCGGGTTGCGGCGGCGTCTGCTGGTAGTGGTTGGCTTCGAAGTGCTGGGGCTCCATGGGAGCCAGGGCAGGCGTGTGGCCCAGCGTCAGGTTGCGCAGAGTAGGCAGCTCAACGCCGCCGCTGTAGGGTCGGAGCCGGGGGGAGTGAGCGGGCGTGGCGAGCGGGGTGTGGTCGGGCGTAGGAGACAAGGAATCATGAGAGAAGGTGGGCGAAGAGGGAGCAGTAGAGTTGGGCGAGTTGGGCCGGGACCTCTTGGCGTGTCTTGCGCCGTGTCCGTAATGGTCATCATGGTGCTCGTCGTTGGAATGAGACCTCGACATGTGGTACGCGGACAAAGAAGGCAGATAGCCGCGCGAGGAGTGCTGGCTGTGCGAGTAGTAGGGGTGGTGGCGGTAAGAAGAGTGGTGGGGCGCCGAGGTGAATTCGCGCTCGACCTGGTTGGCAGCGTTGGCGAGAACGCCCATCTCGCTGTTGTGACCAGTGCTGCCGCCGAGGCGGTGGGGGTACATCAGCGGGGCGTGAGGAAGGGTGTAGGTCGCGAAGGAGTGCGGCGGCGAGACGTTGGGCGAGCCGAGCGTAGAGGTGGGCGCCGACTTGATGGAGCGAGCGCCGTGCTGCGGCGGCGGCATCATGGACTCGGCCGTCAGCGTGTTGCCCATGGCGTGGTGCGTAGGCTGGGCGGTCTTGTTGCCTCTCCTCGAGTTGGGGTTGTTGTGTATCCTCGAGTGGCGCGTCAACTCGTCGGAGCGGGAGAACTTCTTACTGCAACCAGGGAACTGGCAGGCGTGGGGCTTCTCGCCCGTGTGTGTCCGGATGTGGCGCGTCTGGTGCTCTAGGCGGTGGAAGGCCTTATCACACAGAGGGCACTTGTAGGGACGAGGCAGCTCCGTCGGGTTCTCGGCGGGCTGTGCACCGGCGGCTCCAGGCACAGGCCCGTTCGGCCGGATGACGGTGACGGTGGCCATATCCACGTCTCCTTCCTGGTCCAACTTGGGGCTGGTGTTGTTGGTCACGGGCGTGGAGGATTCGGGGTTCAGCAGGTTGGAAAAATCCACCGCTGAGGATGAGCGTTGCATGTGATCGCCAGCCAGACGGGCACCAGCGTTGCGGTGGGCAAGGTTCCTGGTGGCTGCGGGAAGAGTCTGCGGTTGCTGCAGACGACACAGGCTCCTAGGAAACGGTCCCTTCTCTTTATGATCTCCAGTAACCAGGGCAGGACTTGCCGCGTTGTCGTGGTGGTGGTGGTAGTAGTAGTAGAAGTGGCAGAGTGGCAGCGGTTGTTTGTAGTTGTGGTGGTTGGAATGGTCCGGGTTTCGAGTGGGTGGTAGGCAGGTAGTTGTTGAAGGTGGGTGGTCAGGTTAAGTACTTATTTTAATTTGGGGTACAACGGTATTTGAAGGAGAGTCTCTGGGGGGGAAGGGGGGGTGGACGTTGGTATGGTTTTAAATGACACCGGCGGGTCGGGGGAAAGTCTTCACAGCGGCCAGCGGCCAGCAGCCAGCGGTAGAAGAGGTAAGGTAGTAGGTACTCCGGGTTTAGGACAGACACGACCCGGGTCAGGTTCAGGTCGAACTTCCCTGTCGGCCTCAGCGTGGGCGCGGGCGCGGGCGTGGATGTGTGTGTGTGTGGGAGCGAGTACCTCTCTGCTCTGCCTAGTAGGTGGCAGAGTGGGTGGGTGTGAGTGTGGGTGTGTGGGCGCGGGCGCGCGGGCGAGCTGGGATTTGGCGGAGGATGGGAGCGTTAGTGTACCTACCGACACGAAAAGAAAGAAAGAAAAAAAAATAATGCCTACAGCGGAAAAGCCCAGCGGCCCCAGTACGGAGGTACCTACCCCATCTCCGGCCTCAATGTGGGCGACCCCAAAATGATTGACCCCCTGGGCCCCCCTGCCCCCCCTCTCCCCCCCCCCCCTGGCTCCGGATGGTGCCCTGCCAGGACGAGGATCAGGCCCAGTGCGACTAGGGGGTTACATGCAGCACTCACTCCCTCGCCCTCTCTCTCTCTCTCTCACACACACACCCGTTGACTGAACACAAACCTCACTCTGCCCTGCCCACCCTCTGCAGCGCCGGGCGTGGGCACGCGTGGTGCGGTACCGTGCCGTGGTACGACGGTACTTCCCCGACTTCGAAGTACATCCCATACCCAAGATGGGACCCGGGATGACATTCCTTCCCCATTGCCACCGTACCTGCCTGTGCCTGCCTCCAGCCTGCAGCAGCAGCAGCAGCAGCAGCAGCGTCTCTGCTCTGCCGCCGGCTCCGCCAGTGCCAGTTACCGCTACAACCACCTCTTACCTATCCAAGTACATGACTTACTCACAACAAGAGCCCTCACTGTATGAGGTAGCCATGGATCTACTCTACACCGTGTCCAGACGGGGGGACAGACGGGAAGGCGTGGGAGTAGGTACGTACGAAGAGGTACTCCCGTACCTGGGGGGGAGGATTCCTCCCTCCCTCTCTTCCCCCCGGTTTCATACGGGACTGGTCATGATGGCTATGGGTGTGTGTGTGTGTGTGGGTGGGTGGGCTTCTTATGGTGCTTGGACTCTCTCCCAAGCCTGGGGAGTCCACTGGGGGAGGCTGTTCTCGTGCAACCGGTTCCGTCTATCGGACCTGCGGGTTTGTTCTCCCCATCTCTCCCTCTCCCTCTCCCTCTCCCATTCTCTCCCCCTCTGCCCTGCCCAGAGCTAGCTGGGGCACCTGGGGCTCTCGCTGGCTTGGCCCGGTTCGCTGGGGGGCGGGCGGGCATTCTTTATCGTGTCCGCCGTCCGCCCAGCGTTCCTCTGATGAAATGACGTCCCAGTGGAAAAACCGAGCAGGCCCTGCTCCGGCCCCTCCCTGACGGTACATGGCTCCTCCACAGCTCCAGAAGGGGGGGGCCTTCCAACCCACTGGAGCCCTTTCTTCCCATTGATTTCTTGTCTCCCACGTCTGGGGAGGGGGGCTTGGGACACAAACCCATTCCAGGGCCGCTGATGCAATATACACGCAGCCATGTATCCGTACCTTACCGCCGCCAAGAGCTCCCCCCAAGGTTTGTCCTGCTCGGCTTCCCATGCTTTCGTTTTTCATTTGCGGGACGAGAGCCGTCCGGGGTGGGCGTGCGCAGCCCTCCCAGCCAGGACGCGCGCGTGTCGGAGTCAGCGGGCACCGAAACAGGCGTGCGGGTTGAGCATGTGCTCACCTCGAGTTCCTAAAGCGCCCACGCACACGCACACACACACACAAATTGCCGGGGCTGCCTGCCCGCTGTGTGTCTGGCGGGCTGCACATGAGAAAGAGAGGGAACGCGACGGGTGGTGCGGGCAGAGAAGCATCGAGACCGCGCCGGGGCTTCCTCTGCCATCCGATTCCTGCCATCTGGCGATGCACAGTCACAATATAGCTACGTAGCCCTCGCTCGCTCTCCCTTCCCCCCCTCCCCCATCGGCCCTCTCCTCGGCGAATCGTGGCCTGTTGTTGAGAAACCCGCACGCGCTGGCAGCAGCCGCAGCCGCACCGTGGCGGAGTCCCTCCATCCATCTAAGTCGGATGGACCACGACAAATCAACACCAACAATAACACCAGCAGCAGCAGCAGCAGCAGCAACAGCCGCACCAGCAGTAGTCAAAGGGGCTTCTTCCCGTGTGCCGACCTAATGATAAAGTAGGTACCCGACGAGTACGTGCGTGCAGCTTGGGTGGTTGTCGGATCCACGCCGGGCTGGCGCGTGAAGCTTTATCCGTCTGGACCTTGGGGGGGGGGAGCCGGCTCGCGTTGTCGCTGCATCCCTGGTCCCTGGCGGGCTGGTTTGCTGGGTGCTGGTCGACGGACAAGGCCCCGAAATCCGGAAAGCATGTGCAATTTTGTAGCGGTTATCTATCGCCCCCCTCCCCGGCGTCGGTTACTGATTGAGTTACCAATTTAAGAAACCATGTCATCGGTTGGCCGAGTTGGCGGACGGACGGGAACGGAATGCTGCTGCGAAGAGTCATTAGCAGGCCAGAGAAAGAGAGGGAGAGAGAGAGAGAAAAAAAAATAGCCCCGAATGTCCGAACCCTCTTCGGCCCTTCTCCCGTAGCACATGAACGCATCGAACGGCGGGTTTCCACGACCGGACTCGCCTGTCGCGCGCCTGCCTCTGGTCCGCCGCTCCGAAGGGGGGGAGGGGGGGGCTTTTTTCGTCTTTATCGCCTCGTTCGTGGCCTGTGATTGTATCTATATATGCATATATGCCCCCTACCGCCCTCGCACTCCCTCTCTCTGGCAGCGAGCATGGCTTACGTGACACCTGTTCCGACAACTCGCGATACCGTACGCGTGGGGCCGAGGCTCGGCCGGACTGAAGAGGGCGTGGTTCTTTTCTCCCAGGTAGATAAGGCCCTCCCACCTCCCACTCCCCCCCCCCGGCCGGACTAGGACTGCCCAGTTGATGAAGCAGGATATGGGGTCGCAGAAGTGGAGTGTGGGGCACGCTACGAAGGAGAAAAAGAGAACTTGTCGCTGGTTTGCTGACGGGCTGAGGCTTCGTCACGTTTCTACTCCATGACCAAAGGCGCGAGCCCGCCAAACGGGCTCCCTTTTTCTCGTCATGCCAGAGGCCCGTTGGTGAGCGCTAGCGACGTAGTCGTGCCCGTGAGACCATGGTCAGCGGCGTAAGCCTCCCCCCCCCATCCCCCGGTGTATCAGAGAGGCCTGGGCCGGGGCGAATAAGGTCCCCTCCGGCGGCGCCCTGCCCTGCCCGCTTACACACACACACACACACACACATCGTCTCTTTTCGTCTCGCCAACTCGCCCAGCTCGTCCGCCCGATGCAAACCCGATCGTTGCCCGTTGCGTCGCGAACCCCGGGGTAGGCAGATCGAAAGGGGGGGGTCCCCCATCCATGACGGCTATGTCATCCCCCGCAGATTTTGTCTCCGGCTCTTTGGTCTACCCCGTACTGCTAGTCAGGTGCGCTCTCTTTTATTCAGGGAGGGTGTGGTCCAGATAGGCCCCCCCGCCCCCCCCCCTATCGCCTCTTCTTATCTGATGGACTTGCGCGCCTTGTCTCGGGGTAGCGCAGGATGGGAGAAGGGGGCCCCCTCAAGGTGAAGGAAAAGGGCTCGGATCGACATACTGGATGCAAATGGACTGGGGAAGAAACAGAGAGAGAGAGAGAAAGAGACCACCACCTGCCGATAAGCGCATCCGTCGGCGCATCCGCAGGGGTTGGACTGGGTCGAGAAGCCAACCCAGATTAACTACCGACTGGCCTACGTGGGACACACACAAGAAGCCATTCCAAGCCTTGTTGGGCTCCGCATGCATGCCTGCGTGCTATACGCTGGGTTTTATAGTAGATAAGCCCCGCCCGCAGTCGTCTGGCAGATACATGCCGACTCATTTCTCTTGCCTCGTCGTTCGTTCCCTACCGCCAAAACGTGTGTCTATGCGTGTGGTGTGGTGGGTGGGTGTGTGTGGTGGGTGTAGTACCTGTTTACTATTAGTGGTGCCAAGGCTAAAACAGCCTTTCGTGGGCAATGGCACCATTCGGGGACGCATGATGAATCGAACGACCAGCCCGTCGGCCTGTGATCTGTCGTCCTGTGCGGCCCAGGGGAGGCGGGGTGGTGGTGTGTGTGTACTTGGTATGCATGCTGTCATTAGTTGTACGGATTATCGCAGCGAAGAACCCGCGCCAAGCCCTCCCGCTATCTAGGGAAACGTGGGGGAGGTCAACCGCCCCCCGTTCATGCCTGCCCGCAGATCGTCTTTGCTGCATATTCTCTCCTCCTCCTCTCGGTCGTCGTCGTGCCAAGAGACCCCCCCCCCCCCCCCCCCCCCCCCTCTCCCCAGGTGACTTTTGTTGGCTGCCTGGCGGCCGGGCGGGATCGACGGGGATACAAAGAAGCTACGGCGGGCGGAAGTTGGGGGGGGGGGGGGGGGGGGGGATCGTAGGTCACGCTCACCTGCTGCTATCTGCCCGCGGGCAGATTCGCCATCTACGATGTCATGGCGGCTGGTCCCGCCCTCGGACGTCTTGGAAGCCGGGCCTATAACTGAGTCAGAAGGCCTGGCGAGATATTCATGTCCGGAGCGGCTAGAGGGCGAAAATAATCGCGGGCTTTGCCCAGCACGGCCCCCCGTTCTGTCCCGCGCAGTCCGGAAAGAAGGACGGACGATCGCTCTGCCCCTGTTCGTCTCCAGGGCCGTCCAGGCGCATGGCCGCTGGGCTTGATGTGGAGGGTGAGCGACCAGCCTAGAGCGAGGCTAATTCTCGCACCGGTAGATCGGGGGGGGGCCTAGTACGCGTTTTGACGGTGTGAATTCCTTCTTGATAAGACTGCCATGGGCTAGCCGACCTGTGCAACGGCAATCTTTCGGCCTGGGGGAAAGTAGTGTGTCGTCTTGGCCTCGCTTAGTCCCCATTCGGTGCTGGCGATAGCTGAGGGTACAAAGTCGATCACGAGGAGGGTGTCAGGGTGTGTGGTTTTCACTATATTCTTGCTCAATGGCGTGATCCGCAGCCTGGCCGTCTTCTCCACATCCTCCACACCCCACAATCATGAGATTTCTTGTCCTACGTATCACAATGGGTCGCAGTACGTGTTTTCTCTGTTCGCTTTTTCTCCCCCCTATCCACTATCGCCCTGCCGAGCTACTAAACCCGCAGTCCAAGGAGGTCCAAGACAACTCTCCAAGCCCATTACGATGCCGGCTATCCCGTCGTGCCAAGGCCGTCGCGATCCACCAAGTGGTGTTTGTTGTTCATGTGGCAGCTACGGCAGACGATCGTCAAACAGAATCTGTGCTGGGCCAGACGCGTCGCAACCCCGTCGTCAGTCTTGAGGGAGGGGGGCAAGCTGGGCCTAGAGGGTGGCACTATTGAATAGGGCAGAACCAGCGCAAGACGGGATCGACATAAGTGCATCTTGTAAGAGC
Organism: Nigrospora osmanthi; assembly: GCA_029489945.1. Taxonomy (NCBI): domain Eukaryota; kingdom Fungi; phylum Ascomycota; class Sordariomycetes; order Amphisphaeriales; family Apiosporaceae; genus Nigrospora; species Nigrospora osmanthi. The sequence goes on along the minus strand of CP120494.1, from coordinate 1,404,828 downwards.
TTGTCGAACGACTCTGGGTGGTTTCGCGGGCCCGCGGGGGGGGGCCAATAGTGAAGCGTTGGTTCCCCCCCAGGCCCCAGAATCACACCTTCCTCCGACGTATCGGAATGGCTGGCAGCAGGATGCATTGCACCGCGGAACTGGGCATAGTTTGCACCGTATGGGATTGGAAACGAGGCGGCCACTCCCCCGTATCTGCTTGGCCGAGTCTGCGAGATGATCTGGGGCCCCCGACAGGCATGAAGAGGGTCGAAGGGGGAAACTCATCCGCAGTGGACGACAATATTCCGCAATTTTCTCAGATAGCCAAGATTTTACTGGACCCTTGGTGCGTCTAGCCATACCAGCAACCTGGGGAAAGGATGCGGAGGCGTAGACAGCATAGGCAGGTCGTCGGTCGTACCGCCTCCCGCCCAATCTCAGCGCCCGCGCTTCGTGTAGGCTCAGGGGGCAGGGGCTTTGATCTGGCTGGCCCGCCTGCCCGCGAGAGCCGCGAGATTACCGAAGAGGTCGCGTTTGGTCCGCAAGCCCGCCGGGCCATGGGGGCAAGCGCACCTATCACCCAGGCCTGTCTGGGGCTTGGGAGGTGACTGGTCACCCAAGACGAGGCGAAACGCTTCTCGTAGGGCATGGCGTTCTCTGCTGGGCCCTCCGGTTCGGCCTGGCCTGGCCTGATGGAGGGGGGTTGGTTGGTTGGTTGGCTGGCTGGTTGGCTGGCTGGCTGGCTGGTCAGGCCAGAGGCGCCTCCTGTTCAGAGCGTCCTGGCCAGCGACTTGTTTCGAGTTGATCCGCGGCCCGCAGCGCAGTACATACATACACTACCTATGTCATGCAACGCTGGGGCGGCGGAATGCCGAGAGCACCAGACGGCCCTCAGGCCTGCCAGCCCGGCCTGTCGAGCCTGTAACCTGCCAATTTCAACTTGTGTATACCAGGTGGGTCGGCATGATGGCCCCCCGGTTTTCCGGCCACGGATTTGCCGTATTCTCCCGAGGTGCCCCCTAGCATCGTGGGGTTCGCGCTGACGGACGAGCAGACGGGCTCTGTCCATACGACCGACAACTTTCGGTAGGGTACGAGGGTTTGCGAGGCAGGCGAATTCGGAGTCGCGAGCTCGGGTGGGGGGCGGCCGACGGTGAAGCTTGCAATCCATCCATCCATCCATCCATCCCACACGGCCAAGACATCCCCACGACTCGCTGTAATCATCTTGGTGAGCAGCCAGCGCAAATTGCCCCCCCTTCCCCTGCCCTCCCCCATAGCCTCACCCACCACCGGCAGCCCTGCGGATTTGGCGGGATGGGGGTGAGATATGGGACGAGAGAGGCACCGCTCCGGGTGCACAAGCAGCCGAGGAACTTAAGTCATGCCGTATGCGTACCTAGGTAAGGAAGTACGCCGTGCTGATGGCTGGAATAGGAACCTCGCCCTTTAGGCGCTTGCTTTCCGGCCCAGCATAAGCGCGCATAACAGGTAGCGGCCTGCAGGAAAGCCGTCCCGACTCCCTTTTGTCCGAGAGTTACCAAGGTTGCGAGGGCCCGGGTTGGCTTGGGCATCGTGGGTGTCCTGCCCTCCTGGTGGTCGGCGCTGTTGGGCCGAGTCAGAACCCACGGGTATTGAAACATTTCCCCGACAGGTTCGCCCGGCGCGTGCATCGGTGTGTCTGCTAGACCGTTCCTTGCAGTAGCAACAGCAACGGCGAGCCCTTGCCCGCCCGGGTTGCCAGTGGCCAGTCAGTCGCCAGGGATGTCGACGATACCGTCTATCTCAGGTACCTCAATACGACGACGCTCCTCCGCACGCCGGGGTAAAACAAAAAACGAGGCCAATCAAAGAGGCCTGCTCCCACTCCACGTTGTCTGGCGGCTGGTGACAACACCCCCGACCAGGAACATGGAGCCGAGAGGGAATGTGACGGACCAACGGCAACGTCAGCTTGGCCACACGCGTTCCTCGTCGGCTTTCGGGCTATTGAGCCGCTCGCCAGTCAGTGAGCGAGCGACCAATGTACTCCGTAGTTTTTTCCCTTACCGTTTCATCCAGCCCATCCCCGTTCCCCATCCATAGCCGTATCGTACGTACCTTACCTAGTCGTACGTCCCAGTGTGCCTGGCCATCGGCCGACACCACTACCACCCCCCCCCCCCCCCCCCCCAGAAAACAGAGTTGCTGAGGCGCCATCCCACGCTCGCTTGCGCGTGCGGACGGGGTGAATCGATCTTTTCCCCTTCCCCTCCTGGCCCCAAGAAAGACGCCGGCCTGGAAGCCGGCTTCGTCCCACGACGAGTCGGCGGCCCATGCAAAATTTCGCTCTCTCGGCGCGCTGTTGGTGGATCCTTCGGCAAGATGGTCGGTGGCTTGTCGTGAGCTCGTAGGCGGCGGCGGAACACGGGCGGATGTTTGTCGGCGCAATTAGACCCTTATCGGCCAGGGCTTGCCAGGATCCCAGACTGCCCGCTGTGGGGTTGACAACGGATGTCGCCAGGAAGGGCAATCTAGAAGTCCCGATCGAACAGGCACAATGCGGGGGCATCATGACCAGTGGCGTTGGCTGGACTCTGGAGAAAGGCAGTACACAGTAGGGGGGGCAGGACGGGGGGGGGCTCGGGGGGGTCCCTCTCCTCCTCCCCCCCCCAGCGCCGAGACTAGCAATGCCTCCTCCCTCGAGATTGGAATCTCGCTCTCGGCCTTTCTCCCAGGCTAGACTGACGGTCCCGTCCGCCAGGCCCGAATCAAATTTTCATATGCTCCGTCGGCCACACAAGGGAGTGGGTCACGAACAGCCGAAGCGGCCAAGCACTCATTGGCCTGACGCTCCCTTCAGCAAGCCCTGTTCCCCCCTGGGACGCCGAGGCTTGTCCGATTCATGAACGAGGGGAGGGCCCGACACATGCCACATCTGCGACGGCCAGCCCATCTGCCTGCCAGCCTGCCTCCCTGCCGCCGCCGCCGCCTGCGACGACCCGGCGCGAGAGCGAGCGTGGTACCTGGAATGGTAGGTGTCGGACCAGTCGCATCGAGGGGGGCCGCCGTGTGGTTGGCCTCTCGGGTGTGGAAGGCGAGGGAGGCGCTTCCCGAGTCTGGAGGGCGCGCGAGGGCCCAATCCATTCAATGCCAATCTTGCCCCAAGTGGCAGTCCGAGGCGGCAGATCCCCTTCTAGCCCGCGCTGCCGCCCAGCTTGCCAGCATGGCCTCCCCCATTCCCTCCCACACGGGACGGCCATTATTCCTCTACCGCCTCCAGCACGATGAGGCTGAAGACGGCCGCGGCGAGCCAATTGGACGTCCTCCGTGCCACCCCACAGACTGAAAGAGCGGGAGACGGTGCCGCCCCCATACTAATAATAATCAAACATCCTGGGATGGGAGAGCTTAATGACGGAGCAAAGGCGCAGCCTGCAGATGCGGAATGGAGGGCAGCTCGGACAGGTGAATGGGCAATTCGCCTGGCGCTGGAGCCTGAATCGCATGCGCTCCCAAGACTTTCCAGCTCAGCGCTGCAGGACCGGAGGGAGGTACATGGTGCGATGGCTCCATTTCAACTTCTTACTTACGCAACCACAATGCCTCGGCGCCACGGCCACAGCCACGGCCACGTACACCCCGTTCGTTCGTAGGCAGGCAGCCCTGGCTCTGGGCAGGCAGGCAGACAGACAGACAGGCAAAGGTATGTGGGCATGGCATGAGGTAATCTCGAGACCCAAAGTGCGCGCGCCGTGGTGACGGTTTGCCACACACCGTCTCTCGCAGGCTGGTCCTGGCAGCTCGGCAGCCGGTCCTCCCGCAACCATACGACGAGCCACGCAAAATTGGATCGTCGTGCCGCCCCTACTCGGACCCCAGGTTCCTTCCAGATAATCTGTGGTTTCCAGGGGGGGTGGGTGAGTGGGTGGCACCGTGGCCCCCGTGGCTTGCGCGCCTTTGCCTTCATCGTAACCCCGGCGTAGGGGGGGTACGAAAGGAGGGGGGATGAGCCCCGGTGAGGTCACGGACGTGCGCGCGGTACGCAACCTGTCCCGTTACGCAGTTGGCCGTAAGAGGCCAGAGAGAAGGAGGCGGAGGAGAAGAAAAAAAACAACGAAATTCCGGAGGTTCCGCCCAGGATTCCGCTGAACCGCCCCCCACTTTCGGGCCGTCTATGCTCAAGGTCCAGGCGCCACCGCAACCCATTTCATGCTGTCTGCCGCCTTGGAAGAGGCGATCCCCCACCAAAGCACCGAGCAGTCCGGCCATACTCGCGGGCAATCGTCCAACCCGCCCTCGCACGCGCGCCCTGAATCGCCGCCGTTCCGTTTTGGACGTGGCCGGCACATCTGTTTGTGCTGGAACGCCCAAAGTTTCAACCGTACGGTGGGCCATGGACGACCACGGCGCACACGGTCACGACATTTCGAGTTTCGATCTGCCTCTTCCCCGTAAGTCAACAACTCTCCGTCGGCCGCGCCATGTTGCCGCCTGTCCGAGGTTACTAAACCTTGCCCCCCTCCAGACCGGCTCCCGACCGTCTCGGCCGCCGATGCGCTGGAGCAGTTGATGACCGATCCTTCTCGGCGTGTGTCCACTGGCCTGGACGCCCTCGACGGTGCCCTGTTCGGCTTTAGCCGCCACGCCGATGCCCGCTCGCCTTTGCCCGGTGGCTTCTCCAAGGGTCAGGTGATCGAGGTCTGGGGGCCGCCGGCCTCGGGCAAGACCACTTTCGGGTAGGCGAGCACGTACAGCGTCCCCAGGCGGGCGCCGGGATCCCCGTACCAACTTCTGACGGGCAATGGCAGTCTCCAGCTTGCTGCGGGTGTCCTCAAGCACGACAGGAATGTCGTATGGGTAGGTCAGTTCACTACGTGCCGCAAGGCAGCCCTGTCCCCAGGCCGGCCGATGCCTCGGCGTGTCCGTCCTTCTCCTCGGCGCTTGCTGAGGCGTGATCAGATGCCTTCCATCCCCTGTGTGGGACAAGGCTGCACCAAATGACGCGCGCCGCCTCAGCCTCGTCCGCATCGCCAGCCAGCGGCGCAGCAGCCGAGAGTCGAGACGGGATGTTGCATTTCACCTGCCCCAGCCTTGCACACTTCATCGCACTTCTGTGTAGACCGACGCCGTCCTGCGTACCGCCAGAGACGTCACTCATCGTGGTAGATTCCTTGTCGGCACTCGTGAACCAAGCTTTCCCTAGGAACCAGAACCCTCGTAATGGGTCCCAAGGAGGTAAATGCCGGCCGGTCGTGTTGGTTCCCTCAGGAGGCGACTGGGCTAACTAACCAACCGCTCGCCAGGGCCGCACCGGGCGACTCAACGGCTACAGATGCTGCAACTCATCATGACCAACCTCCAGAAGCTGGCTGCTACCCGGGATGTGACCATCGTCATCCTGACCCAGTCGGCAACCCGCATGCAGGCCGAGCGCGGCGCAACGCTGACACCAGCCCTCAACGCCCGCGCGTGGGACCAGGGCATTGCGACACGCCTGGTCCTGTTCCGAGATTGGATGTTCCGAGACGGAGTAGCGGTGGGCTTCCACTTTGCGGGCATCCAGAAGCTGAACGGCAAAACTCATCAAGACGGCCTGGGGGACGTCTTCCCGTTCCGTATACAGGAGGTGCGAGCAACACGGCCAACCAATCATGACCCCGGGGTGCCAATGCAAGCTGACAGGCGACCGCAGGATGGCCTTGTCGGCGTCGACTTTAACGCCGGTGAGCCCCTACCGGGCTCGCCCGGGGACAACCTTTCGAAGCGAAAGCTCAGGGATACGGACTTCGACGTGGCAGACAGCGAGGACGATGAGGACTACGGGTGGGACGCCGAAGACGCCGACCATGTGCCCATTCCACCTCAGTGGCAGGGTAGCGAGGATCTTCTGGTCGGCCAGCACGACGACGAGGGAAATCGTATTGACGACGTTTCCGACGGTGCGGGGGCCGACAATGACGAGGACGGGCTTACAGACGAGTGAGAGACGGTTGACGACGAGTGGTCGCCGCTTAGCTAATGCGCCAGGCGTGGCCGGCCAGCCTCCACCTCCGGATTTGGACTGGGAAGCACTTGGGTGCTTACTTGGCATCTATCTCATACTGCATACTACCGCAGCTGCGGCGCAACGGCGGCGGCCTTGCAACGGCGCTGGCACGGCAGGGCGGGGAAGGGGGGGGGGTGCCAGCTCATCACCACGGCCAGGGCGGCCGGTAAGACAGTCTGGGCAGGAAATGCCAGGGCAGGCAGGCATCACGGCATCGGGGCTTCCCAACAAATAGGGAACCGATTAGTCGGTGCAATGTCGGCACGGCGAATCTCGCGATGATCGAACCACACTCCACACCTCGGCCAATTCCGGCTTTACTCTCACCCGCTCGGGGCTGTAGCAGCGTGGCAGGGACTCCGCGGGGGCCCAAGGCGAGCCACAAACCCGAAATGGACGCCGCGGCACCTGCTACCGAGACCTGCGGGTCCTCCGGGGGCCTGTCTAGGCACCGTTTTTTATCCATGGTGATGCATGTACACGGGGATTGTGCGTGCGGAAATAGACCTGCGGGGGGAGGGAGGGGGGCAGACGCTGGCAATGGATGCCTTGTTTTCGCTTCGCGTCCGGAATTGGCCCCTCGCATTCGGCCGGGCATTTCCCCGTCATGCTTGTACGGTGGACGTTGGACTGACTCGGGCCTCCCTGGAAGAGGCGAGACGAACCACGATAGCCCGATGACCCCGCGCCCAGACTGTCCGCAACGACGGGTTCTGGGCCAAAGGTGCTGACTGGCGATGCCAGGGTAAGAAGTAAGCAGGTACTTTTATATCATCCACAGATATGTGTATCTGAGGACGGGCAGATACGGGGATCTGGAGGCTGGCCCAGGGTAAGCTAGCGGCATATATGCCCAAGCAAGGAAGGCGATAGATAATACTCAAGTCCCTACCGAAGCCACCTTTTTTTTTTAACCCATTGGCAAACACTGGATGGAGAGAAGCCCGGGATCTAACACGTATCTCAGCAGGCTAATCAAGGCGCCAGGCCGGGTTCGACGCTTCATCCGGCAGGCTGTACGATATAGGTCATATCTGCGCACTCCACAACTCCGCTTCCCCCCCCCCGGTTCTCCCCCTCCAAACCGCGGCTCACCCTTCCGCGAATGGGCGGCCGAGTATCGCCCGCGGGCACGTTGCATCGCATCCACCACACGCGATACGGTTCGTACGTGCCGTACGGGTGTGCGCCATGGGGGATTCATTCGGGAGGCTGGGCAAGCCAGGGCAGGCAAGCTAGGGCAAGCTGCAGCAACGGCTGAACCGAGCACACGGGTAGACCCAGATAAGTAAGTAGAACGGGAGCAACCTGTGCCTATGCGGTGTGTGCCTGGTGGTGCTTCACCATTGACCGTACATGGGACGGCACGGAGGGAGGGGGAGGGGAAGCATGTGAAAACGGTCGGACGGACAAAACACGAGAAAGCTCACTTGGGGAAACCCCCGAGGACAGACGAGCCTCCCCCCTTGGCACACACACACACACACACAGACACACCGGCAAGCTGCCAGAGAGAGAGAGAGAGAGAGAGGCTACTATTAGGCAAAAAGGCCTGGAGGGCCCCGTCTCCGACACTGGGAGTTTGGCTCGGCGCATGTGGCCGCATCGTCAATTGCCATGACCGTGCGTGCGGGTGAAAAAAAAGCTGGGGTTCGATAGGGCGAGGAGAGAGAGGGGGAAGAAAAAAAAAAGGGCAGGGACTAAACCAGGTACAGAAATAATCTAGCTGGGTAGGGACTTACACACCTTCCTCAAATGAGGTAGAAACCAACCCACCACCTACATCCCATACCTACCTGCCCATCCAGCTCTCCCGCTAGGAAGAAGAAGACGACGTCGTTTGTACCTGGCTTTTCTAACCTCCACGCCCATCTACTTACACCATCCATCTCACAACCGACGGATCTGCGCCGCCACCGCCGCCGCCGCCCCCCTAGAGCTAGACGATGCGGAGCCCAAACCTCGCTTGGGCGTACATTCTTTCCCATGGGAATGCCCGTATCCTGTGCTTGCTTCCTCCCGTACTTTTTTGTATGTCCTCCCAGCTCCCTCGATTCCTTGGTACGGGGGCGGCGGCGGCGGCGGCGTAGCTTCCTTCCCCTGCCGAGCAAGAAAAGCCGCGCCAATGGGGGGACCGGGCGGGTTGGCCCTGGGTGGTTTTTTTTTTTTTTTTTTTTTTTTTTTTTTTTTTTTTTTTTTACCAGATTTTACCCATCACCGTTTCTGGTGGGGGGCGGGCTATCGCGAAAAAGCTCCTCCTCCTCCTCCACCACCCCGGGGGGATCCGTCCCATCTTGCGCACTTTGTGAGGGGGAGGGGGCAAGGATTGGCGGCATTCCTTGGCTGGCTCGGCCTGGCCCGGTCTTGTGCTGCTTTGCTACATAGCAGGTCGTCGCACGCGCCGCATCCCGGCGACACCTGCGCTTCCCCGAGGCAAGCTTCCCCGGCTGGCCGGTCCGTCTGCCATTCTCTCCCCTCCTTCCCCCCGGATCGCCACCGGCAAGGGGAAGGGCAAGGGGAGAAGGGGGGGAAGGGGGGGAAGCAGACACCCATGCATGCGTAATGGCAGGTGAATCAATACGGTGGGTAGGTATATGTAAGTAGGTATGTAGGTATGTAGCTGAGCAACCACATCCCCCCTCCCCCCTATACCCCGAAGCGGAGGAGGGGGGGTGGGAAAGGCCACGCTCCCGAGCCGATGGACTAATGGGGTATGTTGCCGCCGCGCCGATCTCTCTTTTTTCTTCATGTATGCTCGCCGAGGGAGGGAGTCCCTACATCTACATGCATAGCCGCTGCGCGCTGCATAAGCACCCTTTTTGTTCAAAGAAGTAAAAAGGCACCCACCCACCCCGCCTGCCGAAGTGCCACCTCCTCCCTCCCTCTTTCAGGAACGACCGACGAGCCAGCGGCGGGTAGAGAGAGAGAGAGAGAGAGAGAGAGAGAGAGGCTCGACGGGGGCCGCTATCTGGCATTGCGTGTGTGCCCTCCGTGTGAAGAGAAGCCGGGGAAGTAGGTACCCAACTCATCAGGGAGGGTAGCATGTAATAGGACCGGCCCGGGCCGGATACCCAGTCGGTTCGTCAACGAAGCGAGGCACCGGGGCTGCTACCAATATATGACAGCGGCCTACACCGGTGCTTGATGGTGATATACCTATGCACTGCTGTCGTCATAAGAGAAGCGAAGCCCGTCTGGTCACCCGGGGCACCCTCATGACAAAACGTCTCGTCGAAGCTTCCAGGAAACCCCCTCGGGTGGCCGGGCCTGCCGTCGTCATCCACGACACCGGCACCGTTGTCCCTCGGCCTCCTCTTCGGTCGCGAGCGTCTTGGGGTTGGGAGTTGCACCTCGGAAAGGCACCGTTTAGTTAGCCGGCCGGCTAGAATGCAACCCCCCCTCTTATTCCTTTTAGGATGCCGTTTGGACATCTTCACCGAAGACGGCAAGCTTCTGGGGGGCCAGGCGGCTGTCGATCTCCAGCGGCAGACGCGTGAAATTCAGCCGGCGGCCCTTCTGCTGGCCCTGCCCGCATCTTATGGGGACGAGTTAAGCCGACACAGCGCCTGTATGAAGATGGGCCGATTAGGGGCGGTGCGTGTGTCTCGGCCATGGTCACGATCTTGGGTATAAGTTTCGAGGCGGCAGAGAGGGGAAAGGGACGGGAGGGGCGGCAAAAGCACACCTGCGGTATGCTTAGGGCAAGATTTACGACGGTGACGACGGCAGGCCTCTCCGTGGACGCTGTCGACGAGTACATGACCATAGGTAAACTAACGCTCCCGCCCCCCCATGCCCGGCTGCCATCGTATGATGAGCAGACAGAGGTCGTCCGATGCCATTCCCAGTGGAACACCTCCCACGGCCTCTCCCTGGTCATTTCTCCTGTTCTCGCCACGGCACGCCCAGCGCTGCCCCAGGGCTACCCAAGATACTATCAGGACGGGAAGCGTCCTTGCCCCCCTGCTGCGGCCGAGCCAAAAGGCTAGATCCTCTCCGCCGTCCGCCCCCCTCAACCACCCACGTGCGAGGCCCTTCGAATCTCAAGCCGCCCAGTCGCTTTTTTCTTTCTGGGGCCACGAGGAAAAGGGAAATAAAAGACCTGGTGTCCACACGGCAGTCTCGGATCGATGCGGTACGAAGCAAAGTGCCGCCTCGAACATCACCAGCAAATCCTCGGTGCCGGAAGCGAGGGGCCTACACTCCCATGGTCTGTTCTTTCGGGAACGGGTCTACACTTAGGGCCCTTCATCGACTTTTGCATTAAAAAAAGCCCCCCCCCCCCTCAGTGGTCTGGCAGGGAAAGCGAGGAGCGTCGTACTCTTGGCGCCGCCTTATCCCCCCCCCCCCCCCCCCCCCCCCCCAAGGTTGTGTGCGCCGGCGCATATCCGAAACCTCCTCTCCTCGTCTTCCATATGACGGCAACGTCCTTTTTAAACATCCAGCAATACTGGACCGTCGTGTTGCTGCTCCTTTTAGTCGTAAAGCGTGTGCGTTGGTATTGGTTTCTGTCGCCTCAACTTGTGGTCTTTTATCTCTGCGACTTCCCTACAGATAATCGTATCGCATAGGCGGCAACCACCCGCCGAGGCGAGCCGAAGGATGAAGTCCGTGCCGAGAATAGCTCAGGAGCCTCTGGGCAGAATGCTTGTTACTTAAGTATCTATACGGCCACCGTTTTGTGAAGGTACCTAGCCAACTGATGTCACCGAATTAGGAAGTATGAGCTGTTCTGGAAATGAGTGCTGCTGCTGACCATCTGCTTTCACATCCTAAGAGATCACGGGGGGCTCCCAGAAACAGATGTTGGCCGTTGGCGCGCCTCGGTGGCATAGACCGCTCCCTGTACAGTGATGTAAGTTAAGACTTTTGATTCTGCTAGTAACTGGTATAAATCTACCTACTCAAGTCCTAAACACTCCGCTTGCTTCCACAGACTGCTTGCCCTTGGGTCTCGGCTAGCCAGGGAGCATAGTGCATATAATTCATCATCATGGGGGGAGAGAAAGAGCGGCCACCTACGAGATGACCATATCCACTCATTCATCAAACACGGGGCTCCGGTGGTCAGACCATTCCCTATGGATGATGATTTAGAGAGCTTTGGTCTATAAGCCAGGGTGCCAGCATGCCACTGGGAAGGAAATACACCAATGTTTCGGTGCTCGGCGAGATCACGACCTTGGTGCCATGTGAGTTGTTCTTGCATGGTTTTGATTCCTGACGACCCAATTGAAACGGGAAAGCACTGCACAAAAGGTGAACCGCTTGGCCCAGGACGAACTGATGAAGCTTGGGCACCGCTCGTCATTACAAACTACCTAGAGGTTACTATCGGGCGCCGCGGTGTGGAAAGGAAAATCCACAGCCTTCAACGACTGGTATAGAGGAACGAAACGCCTTATGAAGCCCGCGAGGTACCGGGTGAAAACCTACCGCCCCGACTCGAAGGTCAACCCACCAAGTCATCAGTATTGTACAAGAACCGCCACATTAAATGAACGACGACCGCCGTCATCTTGAACATCTAGCCCCCCTTGTCCATTCAACCACCTCTGTCTTCCGTATGCCGAGGCAATGGCTCACAGGAGGTCTTCGCCTCCCTCCATCTTGTGCAGCCACTTGGACATACTGGAGTATTTCTCCTCAAATGTTTTCTGGAACTTCTCGCAAGTGGCCCACATGGGGTCTTTGTTGGACCAGTACGTGAAACAGTTGAGGAAGATCTGACGAACATCAGTCACGAACTCCTCATCATCCTTGTACTCTCCGCGGTCCATCTTGTCCTTGATGGTGCCCAGATCCATGGGCTTCGCCACCTTCTCGAAATAGTCGGGTACACCATCTTCCACTGGGTTGACAGGCTGGCGGAAAGGGCCGACCAGACGAGTCCAGAAACCTGTACACACCGCATTAGCCCACAGCTACAGAAGTGTGGGGGAATGAAGAGAGGATAAGAAAGGAAGCGGACTGAGGTGCTAGGAACGTGTGTATTGGACGTCATGGAGCGAGATTGGCTGCCGGGGGGCACCTACCGGGGCCAGACAGCATCCGCGTCAGCAGATCGGAGCAGAAGTTCAACTTTTGTTCTGCCGTGAACTGGTGATCGCTGGGAAGACTGTTATGGCTCTTGCGAACTTTAGGCGTCTTCAGGTTGGGGAGAGAGGCCCTTGGGCCCGGCTTGCGTCGCTCCGAAGAACTAGCCGGAGTTCGCTCGGCAGCAGGGGATGGGACAGAGGCGACGTCGGAATGCCGATGCTTGGTGACTTTTTTACGAGGCTCCTCGTCGCTATCGGCAGCTTCCAGATAGCGCACATTCTTTCGCTGGCTTGCCGTGTCGTTGGCACCGCCGTGGTTGACCTGGATGACAGGGGACGAATTTAGATGGCTCATAGCAATCACCAGCTCGCTCAGCACCTCTTGCGGGAGGGATTTGCTGAACTCGCTACGCGACTCGGATGAGCGGATGTACTCGGCTGTCCATGTCAACAGGAGCTGGCGGATGGAGGAGCCCTCGGGCGTATCGTTCCAGACCTGTACGAGGAGGGGTGTGGCGGGGATGTGCTGGGTGAGGCGCTTGCATTCAGCCATGGCCTCTAGAACATCATCGCACAGACCGTCGATGCCGAGTTTGTGGCCGACTTTCCAGGTTGTGATGAGAATGTCATAGGCAGGGAGTTCATCCACCCCAGTCAGAAGACGACCGGTGTAGATGAAGTTCTGGATGAGGCCAAAGACCTCTTCAGTCGCCTCAGGAAGGTGGACAATGTGCTCGAGCTGCTCTGTAGGATGGTCCGCAAAGTAGGCTCGATAGTAAGATGACTTGAAGCAGAGGAAGTCCTTCTGCAGGCCGAAGGGGGTCTCATCAGGCCCGACGAGAACCACGACGAAACGGGTATGCGGCTGGCTACGGTCACGGTCATGGTCAGCATCATGGATCGATGAAGCAAACCACATTGACGATGGAAAGCAGGCACCCGGGATGGATAGCCTGGAAGGAGGGAAGCTCGCGAAGAAACCAGCACTGTGGGCAGTGTACGCAGTGGGCAGTGGGCAGTCGTGACAGAGCGACATGAGAAGGTGGTGGAGCACTTACAGCCATGAAAACCCGGTATCGCTAGATGCACCGTGTGCCTCCATATTGACGACCTAGGCAGCTGAAATGGCAGATTAGCGATCGAAAAAGAGGGATGACGATGATGAGAAAATGGGAGAAAGAGTGTTGTTGGTTGGTTGAAGCCACTGCAGCCGAGGTGGGATTGGTGGGTGCGGCAGATGAAGTATTGAAGTGGTAGGCAGGCAGCAGGCAGGCAGGGAGGGACACTGGTAGTAGTGAATACCACCAGCCTGCTGTTCAGAAACCGAAGATGCGCCGTGACAACACCAACAGCCATAAGAATGTGTTGCTGTTGTTGTTGCGGGTAAACGACTATTGAAGGGTGAAAGCACAGGCGGAATGATATGGGGGACGCGGCAGGTGGGTATGGAAGCTCGAGTGATGAGAAAATGGAGACATGGGTAAAGTACGTAGGTAAGTAACCAGGCGTGCTGCCATTCACACGCCGCGTTCAGACAAACAAGCAAGCACTCATACGCGCAACTTGCCTTTTTTCCAACACGCGCACACGCGCTCCGTGTCGTGCTGTTATGCTGATGCCAGCTTTTCTAGGCGATCCTAAGTGTCCATGAGTTGGATAAAGAAAAAGGCGATCAGCTGCTGAGTCGATGAGCGACGGATGTGACACGTTCAAATGAAACGACAAGTTTGCGGAGTTGAGCAGGTGCATCGGAGAGGACCTGGTCTGTGCACTCACTCACCGAGTCACTTGCTGCCATTGCGACAGAAAAACCAACCGAGCTTACTTAAACCTTGCTACATATTGACCAGCACTCAGAGAGCAGCATTTTGGGGGTACCTATACTTTGTGCATCGTCATTGATCTGATGGAAGCACCCACGAGGATAACGTATGCATATTCCTTGCCCGTGCTCATCTTGCTCCTGATCTTAGTGAAACTCAAGATATACATACACCCACTATCACTCGGTAAGGTCAGGTAAGCTCCCCAGGTGTATGTAGTTGCATTTTCACCTTGGTCCCAAGCAGGCAGGTGGGCCTAAAAGGGCTGGACCTCTAGATACATACCATGTGAGTACATGCAGCCCCGTATGGTATTCCATCAGTAGAAACTCGCGGGGTAGCACATTTCTACCCAGTGCTTTGGGCGCTGAGCCGCATACGCAGGAAATTACCTCAGTATCCCAGCTGGGGAGAATTTATGGCAGGGGAGGCCGCGACGAGATGCGAGTAGCTGGTAATTTGTAGAGAATGCTTTAGGCAGCCTTGTGAGTTCTTGATTGATCACCGCATATGTTAGGCAGTTACACGCCCCGCTACCGACTTATATGCACAGGCCATGGACACTCATGTCATTTCCTTCCTGAGGCTACTCAGAGCTCCCATGGCTAAAGTAAGTCCAGTGTTTCTTGACGGATGTGCGCGAGCCTGCTGAATGAAACAGCGGTGATCTGGACTATGTTACGCCGAGTAAACAACATCTATTGCCATCAGGGGGGAGCTCCAGTGGCGGGGAAGAGTATTGTATACGCCAATGCAACCCAAGTCTGTACAGACCATGGCCAGCATTTCGCCAGAAAGTCATCTAGACTCTCCACTCACCGAGGCAGAGTACGTATAAGAGAGCGATATACGCCTGCTGACATCCGATGCTCAAGGACACCAGAGGGTGATCAGCAGTAACCAACCCGCCACAACACGGCGGGTATTCATTCGTTGTAGGTCAAGTGCCCGTTGCTAGGCTGCGCTGATGGCCATGAGAAAAGAAGACTACCTAATGCTGTCATCTTGCAGTAACCCAATGCAGACACCGCCATCTCACAACCCTCTTACCTCCTGTATTCAGTTCCAACTGACACCGAAGAGCTTGTACTTCTTGCCGTCGCCGCTGGGTTTGAGATCGGCGTTCTCCAAGGTGATTCGGGAGTGGCCCGGGACGTCGACGAAAAAGTACTTGTATTCGAAATCCGAAGCGCCCGCCCGCTTGACGAGCTCAATGTTGACAGAACCGCGGTTGAGGGGACCGTGGACCTAAAAGACATCAGCAGTAGTTCGCGCCGGAAAGAAGTCCCACCTACGTAGAAGTGTATTACGAGGTGTTCATTGCCTCTAGCATCCTTGGTGTGGCTCGAGGCGATCGGGCGAGCACGGCGCCATTTGTTCATGGTGGCGTCGCCATGCGCTTCGATTTGCTTGCTGTCTCCTAGAATGGCCAAACAGTCGGGATCTTTCTTGATACGATCGACGGCTCGGTTGAAGTAGGCGGTTTTGCTGTCAGGCGAGAAGACATCGGTGTACAAGAAGTAGCCCACGCCGGCCTGCGTACTGGGGTTTCAGAAGGAGAGCTTCACGGAGACAGTGGGGGGGGGGGGGGGGGGGAGTTGGCCGAGGAAGCATACGGTTAAGACCAGGCCGGCAACCATGAGACCGAGGTTGAACGTCTGCTGGGTGGCCCGAGCCGTCTTTTCGGCGGCCGAGAGCTGTTGCCACGGTACATGGCCGTCGTCGTTGAAGGGCGTCACTGACCGTCGTTGGGGAGCCGGCGAAGATGCCGTGGTTCCCAGGCCGTGGTGTGTCGCATAGCGCCTCGACGAGGCCAACGGTCGCAGCGACCCTAAGACGCTGAGTCCGGAGTTCGGGCGAAGAGCGAGCTTCATCCTGGCGTTGTAGCGTCCATTTGACAAGCCCAAGAGCTAGGGTACGTCAGGTCGGACGATCCGAAGTTTGCGGGTTGGCGATGACTTTGGATTTGATGCTTGCGGACTGGCACTGGTCCCCTCCACTTCCGTGAAAGCGAAAGCTCCGGCTTGGAACCTTATGGAGCTGCCGAAAGCCCTCCAGGGCTGAGGGGCTGTCAGTAGGTACATGACATGCCTAATGGAATGGGATGTGGGGTAGTGATTAGGTGGCGCCAGTCCGTATCGGGCTAGCGGAATGGGGCCCAGCTTAGTCACCAAAGCAGCGGCGACTCGCCCTCCTTGGAAGTGCTTCGACGGCATCCATTCGTCGATCCCCGAAGCGAAATCTGGCCCAACTCCTGAAATCACCAGGAAACCCTTCTCGCTCTCAACGCGGTCCCCGTCCCCCTTTCCGCTCCCCGGGTCGCATACACACAGGCTGCTTCTTGGGCCTACCAACCCACGCCCGCTGCACGCATTCGCCCATATCCGGCCCGCACTGAAGCCCAAACCAGCCCAGCAAAGCCCAGCCCGTCGCCACGATGAGCGGGCTCGCGTCGAAGCAGCAGTCGCAGAAGCTGTTCGAGAAGTTGAAGACGAAGCCGGCAAACAAGGTTCGCGCATCTGCTCTCTTCACCCGCCGAAAACCCCGTAGCCTTGGGCTGACTCGGGACCTTGCATAGATCTGCTTCGACTGCGGTGCTAAGCACCCTACCTGGACATCGGTGCCCTTTGGCATCTACCTGTGTCTCGACTGCTCGTCCAACCACCGCAATCTGGGTGTTCACATCTCGTTTGTTCGCTCGACGAACCTCGACCGTATGTTGGCCACCCGCTCCCTCCCCCTTTAGAGGCCCCCCCTGCTCACGCGCGGCGTCGCTGCAGAGTGGCAATGGGACCAGCTCCGTGTGATGAAGGTCGGCGGCAATGAGTCGGCCACCAAGTATTTCCGCGCGAACGGCGGCAGCGCAGCCCTGGCCAGCAAGGACCCCAAGACCAAGTACCAGTCGGCCGCCGCGACCAAGTACAAGGAAGAGCTTAAGAAGCGCGCCGCAAGGGACGCCCTCGAATACCCCGACGAGGTGGTGATCGCCGATGCCGCCGATGCCGACGATACGTCCACCCCCGCTGGCGAGCCAGACGACGACTTCTTTTCCTCGTGGGACAAGCCCGCTATCAAGCGTCCTACCCCTCCCGTGTCCAGGACCGCCACACCCCCCGTGGTCGGCCGAACTCCCTCGCCCTTCCTCAACCCCGCCTCCAATGGCAAGGACATCTCGAGGTCTTCCTCGCCTCTTGCCAAGTCGGACGCGGCCGAGGCCAAGCCGGCTGCCAGTCGCGTCACCACTTCGGCGGCTCTGCGAAAGACAACGACGGGCGCGACGGGAGCCCGCAAGACCAACGTGCTGGGCGCCAAGAAGAACACCACCAAGCTTGGAGCCAAGAAAGTGACTGGCGATCTCATTGATTTTGACGAGGCCGAGAAAAAGGCCAAGGAGGAAGCCGAGAGAATCGCGAAGCTGGGTTACGACCCCGAGGCCGAGGAAGCAGAGGCCAAGAAGGCCGCTACCACTTCCAAGGCCGAGGCCTCTACCGTTGCTTCCCCTACTCCCGTCAGCCCACGCGGATACGGATCCGCGGGCCACTCCCGCGAGAAATCGGCGGCAGAGGTGGAGCGCTTGGGTATGGGATTTGGCCGCCTCGGATTCGGTCAAACTGGCGGCGCGAAAGCGGCGGCTCCCGCTCAGAAGAAGAACCTGGGTGGTTTTGGATCTGTCGGCCCTGTGAAATCGGCCGCTCAAGGTAAGAAGGACTCCGAGGCAGATTTCGCACCCCGGCCTGTACTGATGCCGGTCCCTATAGATGACAGTGAGCGGTATGCCCGCGACAAGTTCGGCACCCAGAAGGGCATCTCGTCTGACGAGTTCTTCGGCAAGGGGTCCTTTGACCCCAACGCACAGGCCGAAGCCAAGACTCGTTTGCAGGGGTTCGAAGGTGCTTCTGCTATATCCTCCAACGCCTACTTTGGCCGGCCCGAGGACGAGGAGCCCGCGGACGACTATGGCGACCTCGAGACTGCGGCCAAGGACTTTGTTCGCAGATTTGGTATCACGGCGGGCGATGATCTGGACAACCTGACCAGTGCCCTGGGAGAGGGCGCCACCCGGCTGCAGGGCGCTATCCGGAATTACCTCGGAAGCTAGGCTTCATTCGTCGCGGTTGGAGCGCAGGCTCTTCATTTTATATTTGCGAAACACGATTGGCTTTTGGAAGCGCGTGGAATGTCGCAACAGGTTCATGGGCGGGCCTGGTGCTGCATGATAATGAGGAAGTGCTCCTATAAGAAAACGGGCACGATGGAAGGGAGCCTACGAAGGACGATGCCGGGACTCGGGGACAGGGCCCAAGCCCTTGTGTCCGAGTCGTTTCCGGTGAGATAGACAATGGCGTTGCAGCTGGTACTGGTATCTTTAAATGCACTTGACAATATCCTCACTCGGTTTCTGTTTTGTTACTAGCCGCGTCGTCGGGCTGGAGCACGATTTCCACATCAGCGAAGCCCATTCCTAAGAGGGCTGGTAGCTCGCCCTTTGGTGGTCGGAGCCGAAAGCCGACGACTCTAGGCCGGGATCCCGTTACCAGTGTGTGTGCTCCTTGCATGCCTATTGTTCGTGCATCCAGTGCACATGGGTTGTGTTCAACACTTTTATGGCAGTACCAAATAGGATGAACCGTGCCACAACACTGTAAATGGATCACGCATTACTTTCGAGCAGTAGCCGCGGGCACGTGCTTGTATACCCAAGTTGTGAGTATATCTCATCCTCGAGATCCATATAAGGAAGAGGGGGGTCCGCTCAGAAATAGAATGGAACTAGAGGTCGGAAAAGCTACCTCTTCCCCATGGTAATTGATAAAAGTACCTATGCCTGCTTACCTATCCTACGACGCAAGCTTGGATCTGTTGAGTTGCATCCGGGTGATTTCTTCCACATCCCAGGCACTCGGTCCATGGCCGACAAAGCCAGCGAAAGTCATGATGTTGGCCAAGGGGTCCATACGTCCGCACGGTACAGAGCACTCCATCCGGGCCCCATATCGCCGGCAGGGCTACCCGGGGGGAGAGCGATACGGATCACGATGTGCGGCCGGCGCTGGGGGGCTTGGCACTTGGCAAGACTGGGCTTGGCACTGCTTCCGTGGGGTGGGAGGGGGACTGGGAGTCTTTTTCCATCTTTCCATCCTTTTTTTTTTTCCTCTCCTCTCCACCAGGGCCGGATGAGGCTCGGGTGGGGGAGGTCGGCGGGCAAAAACACGGCGGCAATCGGCACGCCCTTTCTTGCCCACGGTGCCGCCACGTTGGACGAGCGAGGGCGACGCGGCAAAAGCAGGGAGAAAGGTATAAGTTTACCAAGTCGGGAATCCCAGCAAAGTGGTTCGATGACGTGGGAGCGGGCACAGGCCCGTTCCGGAAACGTCATTATGCCCCCCCCGTCCTGCGGGAGATAGACACACCCACGATGCAGGAACCGCACAGATCGATCCTACATAGTACCCAGGGGCGGGACTGCATTCCACGGTGTTGTTTTCCGGGATAGAGGAGAACTTCTTCCCCCATGAGCGGAGAAAACCTATGCTGTCTCGGGGGGAATAAATAAACAAACGGCGCTGTTGACACCCGCCTTCGCCTTCCTCCTTTCCCTGCCCACCGCACCACCACCCCCCCGGCTTGACTTTTTACTTCCCCATCGTTCGACCATCCCGGCCCCCTTCGGAAAAAAGAAAATCGCAATCATGGCCCCAACGGGCCTGCTCGAGTCCTTCCTGGGCGCCATACAGGCCAGCTTGACCGTGCTGCTCGTCATCTCCTACGGAGCCGTGGCCGCCAAGTTCAAGATCCTCGACTCCAAGAGCACCAAGGCTATCTCCAAGGTCAGCGTGCGCCTCTTCCTGCCCGCCCTCCTGATCACCAAGATCGGCTCGCAGCTCGAGCCCCGGTCGGCGAGCAGCTACGGCATCGTCGTGCTGTGGGCCCTGTTCTGCCACCTCGTCTCGTTCCTGCTGGGCCTGGTGGCCCACTACGTGTTCCGCATGCCCGACTGGGCGCAGATCGCCATCTTGTTCAACAACACCACCAGCTACCCGCTGCTGCTGGTCGGCGCCCTGGACGAGACGGGCATCCTGGAGTCCCTGGTGGCCGGCGACGAGTCCACGGGCGAGGCCGTGGACCGGGCCAAGGCCTTCTTCCTGGTCTTCTCGACCATCTCTAGCTGCTTGACCTTCGCCGTGGGCCCGCGCCTCATCGACGACGAAGCCCCCGAGGACGAAGACGAGGCCGACGCCGACGCCGGCGACGCGGGCCCCGACGACGACGACGGCGCCGACGGCGAGCCCGACGAGGAGAGCGCGCTGCTGAACCCGGCGGACGCCATGCAGCGCGTCAACCCCGTCTCCCCGTTCAACCCGTTCCTGCCGGCCTCCCTGAAGCCCTCGAAGGAGTACGCCCGCGCCATGGCGAAGCGGCGCGTCCCCCTCGTCACGAGCCGCCAGTGGTCGCGCATCAACCCGCGCGTGCGCTCGTGGCTGCTGTGCTTGGCGGACCTGTTCAACGCCCCCCTGCTGGGCGCCATTGCGGGCGCCGTCATCGGCCTCGTGCCCCCGCTGCAGAGGGCCTTCTTCGGCAGCACCTACGAGGGCGGCATCTTCACGGCCTGGCTGACGTCGTCGCTCAAGAACATCGGCACGCTCTTCGTGTCCCTGCCCGTCGTGGTGGCGGGCGTGTCGCTGTACTCGGCCATGCAGGAGTCGCGCGACAACGACAAGGCCGCGCGGCTGCCCAAGGCGGCCGTGGCTTTCATCATGTTCGTCCGCTTCGTCCTGTGGCCCGCCATCTCCATCGCCACCGTCTACGGACTCGCCAGCCGCACCAACGCGCTCGGCTCGGATCCCATGTTGGGGTTCACCATGATGCTGATGCCGACGGGGCCGCCGGCGACGAAGCTGATCGCGCTTGTGCAAGTCAGCGACGCCGGCAAAGAACAGAAGCACGTTATTGCCAAGTTACTCACGGTATGTTCCCGGTGCCCGTGGCGGTTCGTGGTCTGGCCAGCAGCGCAGCGCTAACTAGAAACCCAGCTCTGTTACGTGGTCTCGCCCGTGCTTTCATTCAGTAAGTAAATCGTGCAACTTCCCGCCGCCCACGCCCTTTCCACTTCCCCCGAGGGCCGTCCTGGCCTCCGACTTCTTGTTCGCGCGGCAGGACAGGGCTGTGGTCCACTCATTTTTACTATCCATCCCATACCAGTACGTAAACTAACCGCGAACGCGTAACAGCCGTGGTCGGCGCCCTTCTCGCCAGCCAAGCGGCCATGTAAACCCCGACACTAAAGGGGCCTCGAGCCCCCCAGGGACGCATTCGAGAGATTCATACGGGCCCCGGGTTTCTCACTCGCCGGGTTAAGGTGCTTCTGAAGAGCCACGGGCGGGCCGCGACGGGCGGGTCTGAGCCCGGAAGTCGCATAGTTCCCAGACGCGCGCCGCCGGTCGGATATGGTGCGCGCGACATCGTGCCGCCCTCTGGCACACGCATTTGGCTCTCATGTCCCGGAGGCGGAGGAAGGAAAACCAACACACACACACCATCCATGGTCAATGGGAGGCATTTAGGGCGTTTCAACCAACCCCCGTTTGGAAACCGTAGCTCCCGCCGAGCGGCCTTCACACCCTGGGAGGAGAAAATAATGACGATATGACGCTTACCCGTGTTGCCGGTGCATCCTACCACTTCGGGGGGAGAAGACACAAATAGAACCATACCACTGGATACGCATGTGCCCTCTCCCCTTCTTGTTCACCCCCCCCCCCCCCCCCCCCCCCCCTCTTGGTCAAATATCGCGACAGACGGGCACGGCCAACCGGAATCAAGCAAGCGCGCCCGCCCGCCTCCCCTCCCTCTCCCCCTTTCGGCGTCGACAAGCAGCCATACATACCCCCCCCCCCCCCCCCCCCCCCCCCCCCCCCCCCACGTGATGTTGAGCCGTCCTGTCGCGGGCGATGGATGGGGGGAGGTTGACGCGGCAGGGTCGTGCCGTAGCCGACGGTTTGTCGGCCTGGCCGCCCTCCCCATTCGCAAACTCGTTCCGCCCCGGCAGTCCCCCTCCTGCGCGGTACGTAGCCGTGAGCCCTGCCTTTTTTTTTTGTTTTCTGGGTTTGGGTTTGCTGGACACTGCGTAACGATCCGAGACTGTACGTTTCCGTGTCCGTGGTCCCCGGGGACGGATCTCTGATCCGTGGTGCCCTGACCGGATCATGTTTGGCTCCTTCCCCTTTTAATTTTTGTTTCTTTTTTTTTATCTTCTCTCTTTCTCTCTCTCCTTTCCCTTTTCGAACTGGGAAGGGGTCCACCGTTCCCCCCTCCCCCTCCCCCCCCCCCCCCCCCCCCCCTCTCTCGTGCTGCTCAATAATGATATGCAGCATCTCGGAAGGCAAGGGGGGGGTAGGGTTAGGGTAGGGGAGGAGGGGAAGGAAGGGTTCCGGCCGCCTTTCGTGCGCGGAGGAGCCGCCGCGTGCCGTGGGCGCCCGTCATTGGACAGGATCCGCACTCTGCAAAGCCTCCCTTCCCCTCCTCCCGGGGGCGGCCCTGGAGGGCGGTAGAAGCAGACATTTCCCGGCGTCGGCGCCATTTTCCCCTGCGTCAGGCAAGGGTGCCAAGATCGCATAGCTGGTCAACCCGATCCCATGGAAAGGTCACTAGGGAGGTACCTCAGTGAGTGGGAGGCAGGCAGGCGGGTCCTTTTCGGCCCGCGGAGATGTCAAAAGGCACTGGAATGGCGCGCCGTTGTGGCCTCGACTCTACTTGTGTGCGTGTGGTGTGGTGCCGAGGGCGTGGAGATATACTGCACGAGAATTCATATCTCCAAGACGTTGACACAATACGCATAATCTAAACCTATGACGCGTTATAAGCAGGGGATCGTTCATGCCAGGACGGATCTGTGTCTGGTCCATCATCGACGCCAATAGCTACAGAAATCTCACCCCTTCAGTCAGATCATGCCGTGAATGGAACAATTGTTCTTTACCCATAACATGCTCTTCCATGCACGCGAAGGCCCTCCGCCGGATAGACTCGTTTCAGTCCAAGCATGCCATTCCACCGGCGCTTCCACCGTAGCGAAATGGGCTTAAAAGGTCCGAAAGGCGCCGAGCGAGCTTCCTGGCGACCTCTTCAGTGAGTGGACCGGCAGCGCTTGCGAAGCGAAGGCCGGTAATGACAGGGCCACGACGCTGTGCCACCCGGCCGAGTAGTTTCTCAGCTACTGGGCCTGCCTTGTGCAGCAGAGAAGGCCGTTGCCTTGCTTCTCAACGGCCAACACCAGAGGGGAGGGAAGGGCTTACGCCCCTCCCAAAGGCCTCCTGAGGGATTGGCTCAGTACGTTCGTTGGGAGAAGCGCCATGCGTGAGAACGGTAGGGCAGTCGAGGCCTCTCATCGATCGGTCAGTCGTACCTCTTCCGCCCTCCCCGTGATCCGCGTCGAGAGACATGGAATGACCTGGCTTATGAGGCGGCCCTGGCGGTGTTTCTGTCAGCACATGTGAGGTCAAGGGTCCGCAGGGGACCGCTTCATGGGCAACAAATCACATCCAACACGCGGCTGCCTCCCCTCCCACCCCCCCTTCTTGTGCTTCTCCTCGGTTTTGGCCGAAGTGAAAATGCAGGCCCTGGCCCGAGCTTGGAGTCTTGACGTGTCGACACCGCGAGAACTACCTTGCTCCTCTCGCTTGACCCCATGGGCCGCGCATTCTGTAGCACGCGCACATCGCAAAGCCCCGGCCGTGCCCCGGCCGTGTCCTTCACATGCCCCGTCAAGCGGCTCTGAGTAAACGGCCTCACATGATCTGTGATGTGTAAGATCTTAACACATTCCAGTGCCGCTAAAGAGGGGGGAGGGGCGGTAGTGTCGGGACATCATCCCAGCGGAGCTCGCCCACCCTTGCCCCTGGTCGCCCCTCCCCACACTCCTCGCTTTGGCACCCGGAAAGTGCCCCTTGACAACAGACATCCATAGAAAGATGCTGTCGAGGGCCAGAGCCAGTTGCGAGTCGCTTTCCAAAGGCGGCGCTGGGTCGCGGGGTAGCCTGCTCCTTTTTCCTTGTCAGTCACGGGATCTGGAGGCCGCGAAGCTCGGCCAGGGTCCTCTCGGTACAATTTCGACGTGATCCGCCTCGTGTGACTTGTAGTGGCCTTGGGGGGAGGGGCGGCGATGCACGACGCAGGAGCCATCTGTTCAACGTTACAGAGGGGCCGCCCGTGCGCCCATGGCATGTCTTGTCCCCCGGGCCTTCAACACATTCTCGGTTTCCTTGTCGTGATTACCGAAAGGGAGGCAAACCGGAACAGTAGCGGCAGCGGCACTGGCTGGGTCGCATGTTCCTCTGGGAGTCCCCCAGTGATCGCTCATCGACCGGGGGCTAGAGGAGCGATAGCAACTGCGAAGTGACTGCAGTGTTGGACAGCACCGCAGAAGTTGAGCACGGCGTGATAACTTCCGCAATGCCCTGCGCTTCCCTATTCGCTGAAACAGGGCCGTTTGCCCAAAATAACAGCGGGAGAGGCGCCGAGCCCAGCAGTCCTGGGCTGGAAGCAGCTAGGTCCAGGGAACGACGTGATGGGCAGTTGATTTGATGGGAAGCCTGTGGGCCGGAAGAGGAAATGTCAAGCGAACGAATTCGGAAACCGAGGCAGCGGAAGACACTACGCAGAGCAAAAGAAAGAGGGCCTTGGGGGACGTAACAAGCGACAGGGGTGGGGTTGGCGGCGTGCCTCGCGTTGAAGACTGTGGTCTAGCCCGCGTGAGCGTTATAGGATGTCGGCAGATGAGGTGAAGCGCGCTACTTTTCGTGTTGCCTCTCATGTGGTGATCAACCCGACTTCCTGGGCCCATGCAAAGCAGCGTCGACTTTAGATTGGCACCGTTGGGCTGGAAAGCGGTAGGCATGGTAACGAATCGCCTTCGCCCACATCGCCGGGGTGGCGTGAGCAGCCGAGGAGGGGGGTGGTCTCCTGCTATCATGCTGATGTGGACTTCTCCTCATCCATCCGAGGACACCCGGCGGCAGTCTTTGGCTTGTCTACGTCAAAGCTTTGTGTTTACGAATTTCCATCCGCGCAGCGAGCACTGCCTGCTCGCGTGAGAAGGCCCGAGACCGAATGCACTCGATCTTGGCTCGGCCCCTGATGCTGGACAACGAGGGGAGATGCTGCCTTCTTGGCGGCCCTCATTGGTGCAGCTGAGAACGGGTTGCCTGAGTCGGACCACACCAGCCAGCCCGATAGTCCTATTCTCTTGGCCAGGGATCTCCTTGTGATGGGCATTCGATCCGTCAGCCATGACGCGCGGAATCGGCCAGCGGCTCGCCGTGATTCGACCGATCCATTTGTCACGAGCAAGGCTATCGAAGGCCCGGGGGGAAAGAGCGTTGCCCGCCTTGCGGGGGACCTGGCTTGCTCACACCGGATT
This sequence comes from Nigrospora osmanthi, assembly GCA_029489945.1. Lineage (NCBI taxonomy): Eukaryota > Fungi > Ascomycota > Sordariomycetes > Amphisphaeriales > Apiosporaceae > Nigrospora > Nigrospora osmanthi. The sequence continues at coordinate 1,379,541 of CP120494.1, read as the reverse complement.
AAAGAACTGGCCAGCGATATTCCGTAGGCGAGAAGGTAGGCATCCCGGGCGGTGGTTGCCTGTCTCGATTGGTCAAGGCCCGCCGCCAACCGAGAGGAGCGGCTGGTGGTGCTTCGATCACACGGCCAGCAGGGCCTTTCAAGCGGAATCACCCCAAGTCATCGTAGTATCCATGGACAGCAAGAGATTGAAGGAAAAGCTCTCCTGCGATAGTCTTTCCCCACCTCATAGGGAGCGGCACCTCGTCCGATGCTCGTTGTCCCCGCCGTGACGCGACAGGCTCTCCGAAAGGCGCGGGAAGCGGCCTGGGTAATCGTTCAGTTTAAAAGGGGGGGGGGCTTCCCGGAAACTCGCAAAACTTGGTGCGCTCCGGGAAGCCTGGTGCTGTTTGGCTGACGGGATTCTCATGGGATGTATCCTGGGAGGGTGGCTGCAGGCCGAGTCATCACAAATGACGTTTCGGCAGCCTGGTTTTCCTTCTTTCTGAACCCACGACCCCAAGAGGCGGCAGGGCGTCAGCACACTTGTTCTCCCACAGCGGGCGAGAAGAATGCCAGTTGGATTTGGGGAGGGTGTGATGGGGCGACGCTGGTGTACTTGGTGCAGAAGCTGGGGGCCGGGTGAAGATGCAAAGACGGTGCCGTGCCGGAGAAAGTAAGTACCTAGGTAGGTAAACTGCATGGTGATGGCAAGTGAGCACTTGGCGACGCGGTACAGTACATGTTACGTGGCCGGGTGGTTGGCGCTGCAGTTTCCTGCACCTTTCGGAAGACTCACTCACACTGGGCTGTGTCACCTTCAACCTGCCGGGGAGCTCCCCTGCGCCTTCAGGATGATCCACGGCGAGGGTAGTAGTTGGCCATTGGAACCTCTGGAGTCCATGGATCCATGCCGGGGGAATAACGTGGCCCGCAAATGCCTTCCATCCCTGGTTCCATGCCATGCGAGCCTGGCCTCCAGGTCTGCAGTCACCGAGCCGAACTCCTCGCGGGAAAGTGCCGTGGCTCCGAGGAGCTGCCGGTCTCAGAACTGCATTATGACAACCGTTCGACGAGGGGGGGAGGAGGAGGAGGAGGAGGAGGCGGTAGAGCAAGCTCGCTTCCGATAGCTGGCCGGGCGGTACGCGAGTCGAATCGAATCTAGGGAGAGGGTAAAAGCAGGGACGGAAAGGTGTCGGCGAACAGGTACTGGAGCCCTCCTGCTATAGCCACGCCGGACCTTGAGCGCAGAAAAAGAGGTGCTGGGAGGGGGGAGCAGCTCCTTACATGAGTATCGGATGGGAAAGTACCGGCCGGGGTGAGAACTGGAAGTCACTACCCTCCCATGCTTTCCTTCCATCCATCTCAAGAGCCCAGGCCAGGCCGGAATCTGTCATTGGTAGATCCCGGGCCTGCTTCCGGGCAAACCCGCCATCCGATTGACCGCTGGACGGGCTGAAGGCTCCCCGGGACTGGGTGACCTAGGGTTTGCCTGCGTGGGATACGGGGATGACAGCCAGCCAGAATGTACCTAGGTAAGTAGTTTCCGATGTTTCTCGTACGGGTCGGATTCCAGTGGCGCCCCTACGCCGGCGGCAACTTGGCATGGTCCCTCGGTAACGAGGAGGTACCTATCTCTGCCCGAGTAAGTACAGGGCTACTTACATAAATAAATACTTACTAACTTCCCTAAGTACCTACTTAAGTAGGGGGTTACCCTGGACCTATGTATTGGACCGTAAACGTCTTTTTGGAGTGGAATAACTACGGCGGGCATGAAAATCTGGGTCACAAGTTGGCAACGACGCCGTCCAGCGACCGACCAACCGACAAAATGACTATAGAAGTCCAACGATGCACCTCGGGTGTCTTCTCGCCCTCTAGCTACTTCCTATGTGCGTACCTACTAAGGTAAGTAAGTAGGTAAGTAAGTATGGATGTACTAGGTAGCATGCCTGCATTACTCTTGTGCGGCGACGCAGTCTTTGGCTCCTACCTATCCGTCCATATTTGCGTAGGTGCATGCCCCCCTAGCACCAGGCGGGCGACGCTGACCCGTGGAGACTCGGATCCAACGATGAAGTCGTTCCCCCTCCTCCCCCCTCCCCTTCTCTGTCTCTCTGGTGGCACAAGATGGCCCTGGCCTTGACGTTGCATGGGGGGAAACAGGGCATTGGTTGGATCGATCTGATGGTCGCACTGCAAGCGCCCTGCTACCAACCAACAGGAACTGCAGTGACGAGAGTGATCCCGCCCCCCTTGGAGGGATCGGTAGAGAACCCAGGCTGCCAACTTGTGGTTTCCATGAAAGAATCTTGCATGTTCGATGTTCGTTGCCGTGAGAGTCGTCAACAAGCCGCCGCCCCAGGGCCCCTCATGCCCTCAGGTACTTCACCCGCCCGCCTCCTATGGGATCCCATACCTTGCTCCCGACCCAGCTGGACCCAACGACCGAGTGCCCGAGGCTGAAGGCACCTACAATGGCTAGGTAACTCTGAAAACCAGCAGAGCCTGTCTATACTTGGGGTGTCATGCCATGTAAGTACCTGTAGACGGAGGCACAGGCTCTGGCGTCTTCTGGCATGGGATAAGATGCGAATGGCTAATTAAGTACCTCCTTAAGCACTCTACCCGAGACACGAGATAGATGTCCACTCGCTCTTCTCGGTCCAAGTCGCCCGAGGGGCCCCGGATTCTGCATCGGCTCCGGTACCCTCGCCCATGGCTGGGGGGAAGGGGGGGGAGGGGGGCGGGCTGAATTTAGTTTCTCTCCCTGGTCCAGTCGGCGGCGTCTGTCCTTGCCCTTCAACCGCCTGGAAGCGCCGTCCCCAAAGGCCCTGCCGCCCCCGGAATCTCTCTGTGCAGGCTAGAGCACCCTGTACGACGCTTACCGCAGGCTGGCCCCCATGTATCCTTCGATGCCTTACAGCACGCAAAGATTCGGGTTACCGAGGGGTCCCATCCCGTCTTCCTTCGCTCCACGTCAGCTCAAGCGTCCCATGAGGGCCGCAAGGGGTCCCGTTCAAGAGTCCCAGCATCTCCGTAACTCGTCACATCACACAAGATCTGGGGACTCTGCGCGAAAGACGAGCTGGTACCGTGGCCTGGACCCAATTCGGTCTCGATGCTTCGTTTTGGGCCATGAAGGCTTGCAGGCCGGGTGTCTCAGGCGCGCGCGCGCGATACTTGCTGCAGGGCCGGTGGTTGAAGGGGGTGCGTTCGCCTCCAAATGCCACTCCGGCTGCCTGTGTGCGCCGTCGAGATCGACGACACGCGGCCCGTTCCGATGCGACGCTGTCATTGCGCTTCCGAGTGCCCGCGGCGCCGCCTGCCATGCTACTTATGCCATGCCATGCTCTGCCATGGCCTGCCTTTGCCCATGCTTTGGCTCCGCCAAGCGGCGCAGGCCACCGGGGACGGAACGGATTCGTGTCAGAAATTAGTGAGCCAGGCCGGAGGTGAGGCCGCCCACACAGTCGTGCATGTGAGCATGAACAGCGCGTGGGTATTGGATGCCATCGAGGGCGCTGCAGATTCAGGTGGGCTGGCCGGTCTCCCCTCCCACCCCCCTCATTACGATGCCTTCTATGCCTGCAGTTCCTGCAGCCGCGTCGAGTGCCGCCCCATCCCATCCCATCCCATCCCATCCCGTCTCATCCCAACCAAACTCATCCCATACCATGATCCCTCGTGTCCTGGTGCTGAACCCGGTTATCTGAGTGGACCACGGCATTTGCCACTGCTGTGGATCATCAAACGGTCCAAGGAGCCGTCATCTGAAACATCGTAGTGCCAACATGGGAATTCTCGGGCAGCGTCTTTGGGGGGAGTGAGGCGTGGATTTTGGCCGCACGCTCTGATTGGGGAGGCCGACCAAAGCCTGCTGGGTCCAGAGACCGTGATGGCATTCATGTTGAGACGCACGCACGCGCTGGCGGCAACGTGCACAAACGACTCGGCGAAGGCTGCAGTAGCGGGTGGCCGCGAAAATGGCTGACTGGCTGGCCGCCGGTGCCATTTCTTTGGTTATATTAAGCACGCGATAAGTAAGTATGTAGGTACTTGCCCCTTGACAGCCAGTATGCAGCAGCATGTAAGGAGTGCTGAGCAAGGCCAATTACCCTTCTCGGTCTCCAAGGCAGCCGGGAAACAAACAAGGAACCGGCCGAACTTCTTCTTCAGCGTGACCACCTACGAAATCCTAGAAGTATGGATGCGAGAAGAGGTATAAACCCAGTCGCTGCTGGTGATCCCATAGCCTCGGCCCATGCCTGGTCATGTGTAGACGTGCGATGTATAGGTAAGTATATTTAGGTATGTGAATAAGTAAGTACCTATCTCTCTAAGAGGTAAGCAGGGTTGAGTAAAGTACATTCATTTTCTTACTTTTTCCTACCAACGTACTTCTCACCTACGTCTTACGTCTTCTCTTCTTCTCAGGTTCTCAGGGCTACATACCTACCTAGGTAGATGTTATACCCAAGTACCTTCTTATTAGGTATCAAAGTATGGATCCCCTTGACTGACCACCCACCCACCAACACCTACCCCCCCTTTTCTCTTTCATCTATACCTCTGATGTAGGTACTTCCCTCCATGGCCGCCCTCTCCTTGGCCTCCCCTCGAACATGGCGCTAACCCGCTCGTCTGCGAAGCGACATGGTGCATCTGGCTACGCCCGCTTCTGGGATGGCCCGGCGCCGGCTTCTGGAACCCAACTTCGAGCCTCGGGTAATGGCCTCCGTCATTGGCTGGACACCCGACCACACACTGCGGCAACTCGAGCTAAGGAACTTCACATCAGTCTCCCCCACCCCCCTTCCGCTCACCTCAGTCAGTCAGCCATCCTGCGACGAAGGGGTCACTGGGATGCGACGGGATGGTATGGGATGCCTGGTCGCGGCATCGTCAGCCTTCGGCGCCCGGTCCCAGGCGCCTCTGGACCCTGCCGGTCACGCCATGCAATGTACCTCCCTACCTCTTACATCCACCGCCTCCTCTTGGATACTGGAAGTCCTCGGCACCGAAAGGGGGACGTCTGCCTCGCTGTCTGCCCGCCCGCCCGCCTGCCTGCCGGTCAGTCTCGTGCTCGTCGTGCCCATGAAGATCCATGGACTCCAGGATGGATGCTGGTGGAGGGCTGGCCCTGGCGTAGGACGTGGGGACTTCGCCCATTACGTGGCGCTCGCCTACCCGACTTGACAGGAACTCTATATCCCATACCACACGTGCTGACCTCGCTACGGCTCGCCCGAGGCCCGCGAAGGCGACGGTCGCCGACGGCTTGGCTCCCCATCTTGCAGCCCGGCGGCACCTTGCGGCTTTCTGCGCCCGCGTATCCCAGCCACGGTCCTCCGCCTCCCCTGTCCCAAGGTACCCGCTGCCGTTGTCGTTTGACCAAGTCCTGCCACCGGCGTATCGGCCGTTACTGTCCAAGGTGGCTACGGTTCTACACACTTTCTAGCGCCGCCGGCTTCGAAGGAGGCAGCCCGCGGGCTAAATTAAGCAACACGCTGAGCTTCTGACGACCTGGGACTCCCATGATTGCTTCCGTGCTATACCATCGTCAAGTCGACGCGTCTCGCCCGCCCATCCATGCACGACGCCATGGCCTGATGCGGACGTGGTGCAAAAGCTCTGGGCTGGCCCGAAATGAGTCCGGCAGGGACAATTGGCCAAACCTCGTTTCTTTGGTCTGCCACCCCCCTACCGCCCCCTCCCACCCCCAACGGCAGCGAGCGAGCCAGCGAGAAAGCGAGCGAGCCAGCGAGAAAGCGAGAGCGAGAGACAGAGCTTGCAAGAGAGAGGGGGGAAAAAAAGCTACTCCAGCCCGGTACGTAACCGGTCCAGGTGGACCGCACCGGCCAGAGCCACCACCAGCCCAGCTGCAAGACATGTCCAAGTACAGGCACTTCTGGTTCGGGGGGGCGGGCATGGGCCTCATATCGCCCGCGAAGCTCGTAAGCCCGTCATGCAGGCAGCCGAGGGCTAGAAACCAAGCCGGCCAGGCAGATCCCTTCTCAATTACCAGCAATGTTTGTGGCGTCTCGTAGAGGTAGTGACGGTAGGGTAGCTGCATATAGCATGCATGGTGGATGGATCTCTCCCAGATACACCGGCACCTGGGTTGCATCGACCCTATAGTGGCCGGCCGGTCTCCTGTTCCTCTGCCAGTGGGACTTCCCCCACCCCCCCCCCGTCGCCGTCCGCTTCCTCTCCAGTCTATGTAAGTACTCGACCAAGACGACTGCAGGAGCAGCTGCACCCGCTGTCGTGGCAGCCGTCCCCGTACATGCCCGTACTCTGAGGAGCATCCATGGTCCAGGCTGCCTTTCGAACCAGACTAGGTCCAGGAGGGCAGCGGCTTTTCCCTTTCCAGAAACACACATGGCCGTGGCAGCAGCCGGGGCGCTGCCGCACGATACAAGATTTTTGTTTGGCTTCCGAGGCTGGACGGGCTAAAACAGCTTGAGGCAGTAACCCTGTAACTGGGACGGCTTCTTGCCTTGGCTGTCGATTCGTTGTGGGTATGGGACGTTCAGGGCAGACGTTGGAGTGCCCCAGCTTCAGCAGCTTCATGCCGCTTCTGCCATCCCGGGTTCCGGCCCTTCTCCTCGCCTTCTGGGGAGCCCCTTCCGCCCAGCCCAGGACAGCACATCGACCGCTTCCCCTGACCGCGAGGCACGCGCTCAAGCAGATGGAGCTCCCGTAGAACCCTCCCGGGCCTCGCTACCCACAGCTTCACAAAACACCCACTAGAGAAATATTGCAATCTACGTACTTAAATAGTCAAGACCATACCAGCCTCTGGCCCTACCCCCCCCCCCCTCCCCCCCCTTTCCTCTGCCAAACGCCATATAGCCAACGCCTGTCTCAAAAGGTTTTCTTCAGCTTGACAGAGCCAACAACGACCCCACCCACCCCGGCACGCTCTGTCCAGTATCTTCGGGGAAAACGGCGGCCGCTGTCACGGAAGGGGAGTATCCCGTCAGAAAGTTTATGATCCAGTACACAACGCCTCCATACCGACCAGACTGCCGGCCTCGCAGCCACCTCGACACCGCCGTGGGAACAGCTAGCTCTGGCCTACTCGCCAGGCTTGTGGCACGATCACTGCAGCATCAGAACTTCTAGCTCTTCTCCACGGGTCCCCTTGTGCCATCGGTAGCCACCGCGGCCCCAGGGCTCGAAACCAACGCTTCGGGGTATATAGATTCCCTCCCGTCCAGAGCATGGGTGCATGCCTTTGTTCGGTCCACCCATACTCCTGTCTTGAGACCAGCCGAGAGATATTCTTCCCCCTCCTCCCTTTTCTTCGCGAGCATCACGAACCGTCGACGACCCTCGCCCTCCCCCTCTGTTCGGTGTTGGTAACCGTATAGACCCTTGTGGCCAGCGCGCGTCCGGCTGTACCAGGAGAAGAGCGACCGGCGCAGGTGTTGTCCTTCCGAGAACTTGAACGACATCGCCTCACGGCCAGCCAAGGTATGCGACATTTTCCCTGTTCCACCCGCGCGCCATTCTCCTCCTCTGGTGTCGACCGCTGGCCATGCCAACGGGCGTGGCCGCCCCTTTGGTCCGGCATTCCGTCCCCATCCCGGCGACGGAAAGGAGTCTGCGGTGGTTCTAGCCAAGCGCCAGGGACCCATCGAATCCTCCGCAACGCTCCAGGTATCAGCTGGGAGTCGAGGCTAACAGGTGAACAGCAGCTTCGAATAGTTATTGTATGTTTTAAGTATGTCCCTTCGCCGATCCTCCTGCAGCGCCGTGGCTCCCAGCTCGGGATTCTCTGCAGCCACCTCGACGCCCGACAATGGCATTGGCAGGACTCCTCGGCGGCGACATGGCGCATGTGGCCATGGTCGCCCGAGGGTGTTTCTTGTGGCATCGACACGACGGCCGGCATAGAAAGTGGATGGGCAGTCGATTATCCCCACGAGCCTGTCATCGGCCTTCCCCTTGCACGCGGGCAGAGTGGGATGACTGTTCCCACACACACACACACACACACCGACACCATCTCCCAGGTGGAAAATACCGTTGCCGCCGTCGCTGCTGCGTCCGCTACCGTCGCCGTCATCGCCGCCCTCGCCGCCTTCGCCATCGCCGCCACCAGAACCCCGGTCGTCGTGTCTACACGGGAGTCCCACTGCGCCCGACGTTGCTTAGTTGGATCTGCCCGAAAGGGCAAGTATTGGATGGTGAGCTGACGACCAATCGAAAAGGCAGGGTACTCGTGCAGGCAGTGTGGATAGGTCACTTGGCGTGACAGGGGAGCTTCGCTAAGTACGCCAGCCCAGGCAGATCCCGGATGGAAGCCATGCCCACCCATCTCACCCTCTCTAACGCAGAAATGGAGGTAGCTAAACGGAGACGGCACCGTCTGATACTGACGGTACCCTTGTCCACATGAGTGCCATCCAAAAGGTAGAGTACCTCATAAATCCCACTCCTCTGTATTATCCATGCCTGGGCCTCCTCCCGCCGCTGCCCTCCCCCTCCCAACGCATCTCGTCCTGGCGACGATACATTCCACCCGCTGCAGTGTGAAGGCACGCGTGATCGCCCTCCCCTTTTGGATTTTCGCCGAACCGGGTTGTCCAGATTGCGCGGGGCGTCTGACGAGGGCCGTCGCGACAACAACAACGACGAACGACGACGACGACGACGACGACGACAAAAACAACAACAGCGACAGACGCAGGAAATGGAAACAAGGCAAAACGGAGGGAGCCGCGCAAGCGTCAGCAATTGACGGAGGTACGAAAAAGCAGAAGAGCAAGTAAGTACAATTCTCCTTAGTAATCGCGCGAGCCGAACCCTCCACCATTTGTATCCCATGCCCGGGCAATGAGCTTTCGGATCCGAGAAGGGCTGCCTGTCACCGACTGTACTTTGCAAATTTGGCGGGCAGGCCTCTCCAACGGCGATGCAGTGTCCGACGCCGATGTACCGGGATGTCGCTCTGTTGTTGTTTGTACCACCACAAAACCGCCTGTCGGTTAGTGGCGTGACGGGTGTGTGTGTGTGTGCGTGTGTGTGTGTGTGTCTGTCTGCCCTGGAGCACCGCGTCGCATTCTGTCTACTCTCTACTCGTCGAGCCGCCTTCATTTCCAGACCACGGCCCCCCCTTCCCCCCCAATGGCCAGGTCAGGCCGGAGAGTTCTCTCGAGCAAAACGGCGATTCCTCCACAGGAGCCTGGTGGATGGGAAAAGAAGGGCGACCTGGCCGGGCTGCTGCACTCACGCCCCCCTCTCCTCCTCTCACCCCCTTTCCCACCCCGATCCCTCTTTTCGTCACATCGCGCCTCCTCTGGCCTGCATGGCGCGGCAGCCTCGCGCGTCGAAGCTAACAGCTAATGCCGGTATAGGTCTTATTCGGATCGCCTCTGTATCCCAGCTACGACTAGCTTGCCCAGCATACGTACACGCGCGCGCCGGGATACGCTGGGAACCCCCGGCCTGACGATGGGAGCCTCTTTATACGCCCACCACCGAAACCCCCTTCCAGCCCTTCCTTCCGTTGCCACCTTAAGTCGTGGGCCGTTTGGGCTGACCCGATCCATCAACCAAGCAGGACTTCGAGTCTTCGCCGTCCGGGCTGCCGGTGGACTATCTCGACATACCGCCCGGGTCTGACATGAGGTAAGTTTTGCGCTCCTGACTTCGGCATTTGGTCTGTTCGGCGCGGGAAAAAAAACCGTCGTCGGTTTGGTGCACTGCCCGCCCTTCCTCCCTCGTCTGCTTCGTCGTTCCTCCTCCTCGGAGCCTTCCACTTCCCATGACCCCCCTGCCTCCCTGGGCGTCCTGCTATATGGGATGGACTCGTAATATCCGTCGACTTGTACCCATTTTTCACACGCCCCCCCCCCCCCCCCCTCCCATTCTAAGCCATAGTGCCCTGCGGCCTGCGAGGTTTTGGGCCGCGGTCCCCCTCCCCCTGCTCGCCTTGGAACGCCCATGTGCCAGTCGGGCAGCTCGAGCGTGGCCTGGCCGGCCAGTGTATGCACGAGGCAGTGCCTCCCGACATTTCCAAAGACGGCCAATATCATCCCAGCATCGCTATAGGTCCGGAGCCATGGGGACAGGGGTACCGGGGGTACTATCAGAGCAGAAGTGCCACCCACAAGAGCCAGACAGCGTTCCTGCTCCTCCTCCTCCTCCTCCTTCTCCTACCCCCCCTCCCCCCCAAAAGGTGACGAGGTCGCGCGTCCCAGTGGTTCGCAGTTTCCGATTCACAAACCCGCAATCCTGTACCACAACAGTGTTGGTCGTATCACCCACTGGTGCCACTGGAAGACCGGTGTCCCATGGGGGGGGGTATTGCGAACCCGTCCCATACGTACTGGAGTCGGGTGTTGTTGTTTTTTTCGGTGCCAACTCGTCATCCGGCTGTGTTCGACCAGGGCCGGCCCAGGCCCAGGCTTTCCGCCAGCCAAGCCAGCCAGCCTGAAAGGCCGCCGGCCAGCCTGACATTTCTTCATGTCCCCGTCCATCCGTTCGCTCCCATCCCCATGCTGTCGCCTTCGCTGCCGCCGTTCAACGTGGTATAGATAGCTACCTCCCTTCGGGCCCCTGCTGATGCCTTGCCCCCCAAAGGCATTTCAATCAGGACTCCAGCAGCACATTAGAAAGCCAACCGCCACCACCCTCGGTACTCTTTCCCACCTCGGTGCCTCTTCTCAACACCCCGGCAGGGTTTGCCCCCGATCTCTGCCACTCGGTGCCAGGCTATCTGGCGAGCCTGGACGTTCGACCGCCGCGCTTGAGTTCCAGGTAGGTCCGGCACTCGCATAGCACGAGCTGGAAGCGACGCCCGCCTGGGCCGCTGAGGTCCACTGGTAGTGGTGGTGGTGGTGGTGGTAGCAGTGTTGCTAACAGCAGTTGTAGCACTTCGTCAACGGGGATGGCAGCTGCGCCCCGCTCCCACCATCCGTTGCCTAACATAGGATACAACACCAGAGGCATATACTCAACTGGCACCCCGGGCTTTCCGAAGCGGTCCCAGGACCACATTCACAGATCGCCCCCGCCCTACTCGGCCGTAAGTGCGCGGCGGCATCCCCTGTCGCCGACTCCGAGCCCAGGCGTCGCCTTCAACAGCATCAGGATGGACCCTCCCTACGGCGCCAAGGGCCATACGCACATCCCGCCCCTCCTGGGCATCACCCAGCACGGCCAGTTGATGTACGCCAACGGCCACGGCCCCATCAAGGTCGACATCCACGGCACCATCGACAAGGGCTTCTTCCTGTCGGAAGGCGAGTGGACCTGCTACCGGCGCAACTACTTTTCCTGCGTTTGTTCGTACAGTCTTTCGCCCATGTACCCGAACGCGGCGATGCAGTGGACGCCGAGCACGTCGCCCACGACCACGTACGATGTTTTTGGCTTCTCCATGTCCATTGCCGCTGTGGTGTCCGAAAGCGACTCGCACACCATAGAGCTGGTGCAGCACACGCCCAAACGCGACAAGGGCCCGACGCAGCAGCCGGAAAAGGTGCAAATGGCCCCCAAACCTCATCACCAGAGCAACCATCCTCTGGCCAACATCTACCAGGACGGTCACAACCACCGACTCGTGGGTGGCGGATCCGGAAGCGCCCTGTACGAAGGTTTCAGCCAGCCGCAGGGGACGCACCCGACCGAACACACGTTTGAGCGCATTCAGTTCAAGCAGGCCACCGCCAACAACGGCAAGCGAAGGGCCGCGCAGCAGTACTACCACCTGGTGGTCGAGCTCTACGCGCACGTCTGCGAAGCTGGGAGAGGCGCGCCGGACCAGTGGCTCAAGATCGCACATCGCAAGTCGGCCAAGATGATTGTCCGGGGGCGCTCGCCGGGGCACTACCAGTCGGAAAGACGCGGAAGCACGAGCAGTGGACCGGGAAACTCGGGCGGCGCACTCAGCAGTTATCAGCCGACCGTCTCGGACTACGGACCCGGCACGTCTATGCTGGGCTCTAACTCGTACGGCACGGGCAGTTACGACCACCATCAGCACCACCGTGCTCACTACGGCTCCAATCGGCAGCACGAACTACCGATGGAGCCCGTCATGGCGGTTGACGACGTCAAGGCCATGGAGAGCAGCAAAGAGTACCAGTACTATCCGACGCCAATCTACGAAAGCAGCAGCGACCCTCGCCATCAAGGCATCGAAATGTTTACGCACCGATCTGATGCCGAGGCCATTGGCAGCACGGGGGCAGACAGCATGGAGCTATCGGCGTCCCGGCTCAAGCACGAGGATAGTACTTTGCCAAGTCTTTTCTACCCTCCAAGCAATAATTTCGTTTCCCGAGGAGGTTGCAACCGTTACGACGGCAAGGCGACTTCGGCAGGTTACTATCCGACGATGCTGCCGCAGTCCAGCTGAGCCCATGGGACATCGGAAACAAGCTCCAATACCAGCACGAATTGCAACAGGCGGAATAGAAACCCGGCCGTTCTTCTGTGCTTTGTTCTTCTTGGTGTGCAGGGGGCAGGGAAAAGCGCTACTGGTGCCGTAGACGCCACGGTGCGGATAAAAGGCGACGGCGCAAGACGGGGATAGGCCACAGTAGTGGAGGTTCCATCCCACCACCGTTGGCGGATGGACTTCAAACGGGCGCCCTTCCCAAAAGATTGAAAAGGTTTCTGGGGCCTTTTTTCTTGTTTTGTTTTCTACCCTTCTTTGTTTTGGGCGAGTTACTCTGTTTTCCACAAGGATTTGGCCGGATACGGAGTGACGGCTGTACGGAAATGGATACCCAGGAACGGATTGAATCATTGTCAAGAGATGGCGGCTAGGGTACCGATGCCCCTCACTCTGCCCTCCGCCGGAAAGGAATACGACATCATGGACGGCGTTGGAAGACGGGCAGGATGGGATATGACTTTACGCGGCATGGGCTATTTCGATTCTCAGACGCACTCCCGGTGAGACGTGATCTTGCATCTTCACCGTCCTCTCGCTTCGGGGGCTAGGGAAGGGTGCTTGGGGGGGTGGAACATTTGTTTCGAGTCTTGGGACATACTGCCAGGGGCGGGACGGGCAGCTACGATGTCGGCACGAAGGTTACGGTGGTTGTTTTGTCAAGCAGGATGCTCGGAGCTCGCCATCTCCTTGCAGTACTAAGAGAGATTTGCCGCTGTTTGTTTCCCCCGTCTCGCAATGCACTTGTACGTGGACAGACCTGATGTAGGTATGGAACCACCCGGGTTTTCTTCACAGCCCTGACGGATGTTGAGAAAACGAAGGGCATGCCGGCCAAGAGGGGAGGCATGCAGATGCAGGGGGTCTCCGGGCGGCGGACTGGGCAGATACCAGGGCAATGACGACGTATATGACGGGGGCATCGGGGCCAGACTAGGTGGCCTACCAGCGTCCCAGGGTCGGATCGGAACCCTCGCACGCCTAGTGGACTCGGTGCGCCGTGCGCGGAGGGAGGGCAGGAGGAGGATGCTGGAATGGGGTCCATCGCTGGCAGTTTGGGCCAGTAGGGGGTCGATGCCCGGTCTCATTCGGGCGACGGACGTCTGGCCCATGGCTGCTGCGCGCGTGTACGGCCAAGGCGGAAGCAGCGAAAGTGAGCTGGCGCCAGCCCGGAAGCCCGTCCGTTCCGACGACCGCTCGGCTTACTTGCATGGGACGATGATGCCTTTTTCTTTCCCACTGCACCCAGGCTTTTTTTTTCCAGATGCATGCGCGCGGGCGCGCGGTGGCCCAGTCCGAGTGGCAGGCGAGAGGCCCTCCCCCCCTGGGCTGGCAGACCGGGGGGGGGGGGGCCAAGGATCTCGGACGGCTATGGCCGTCCGGCTGTACAAATCGTATGGGCGGACGGATATCAGGTGGCGTGCTACTGGGCGCCCCGAGCCCAGGGTCGGGTCGGCTTCCCTTCCCATGTGCAAGGTACAGTACATTCGGATACGTGGATCCATCGTATGCAAAGCCGCCGCCCGCCCCCCCCCTTTCCACACGCCCCCCGGCAGGCGCTGTATGTACTGGATGCTTCTTTAAGCAAAGCCGGCGAGGCGAGGCGAGACGAAGAGATGAGATGCATGACGTAGCCGGACCCGAATGACATCCAGCCCCTCTCCACTCATTGTCCCCCGATTGCTTTCTTCTGTCCCGACGGGTGTGCGAGAAAGGGGGGGGGGGGGGGCTTTCTTTCTGGCTCTGGGCGACTAGGGTCGGGCATCCATAAGAACGCGCACCTCGCGTCCTGGACCTAGAAAGGGGGGGGTGGAAAGGGGTACGTATAGGTAAAGGTGCAGGGTAAGGTAGGGAGGAGCAGGAGGAGCAGGAGGAGGAGGTGGAGGAAGAGGGAATGTCTCCCATCCCCTCCCCTCCCCTTCTTTTCCCCCCGGCCCCTTGGCAACGCAAGCGCACCGCTGACCAGCTGCCATCCCGTGCTGTGCTGCTTACCGTGGAGGGCTGGGCTTGGCTGCAGCAGCGCTCCGGCAGGCCACACAGGGCGGAGCCCACGGCAACAAAACTCGTCACGATGGGCCTGCCGCGCACACGAAATAGCCGGACGAAGGGCGGGCGTTTTTTTCTTTCTTTCTTTCTTTCTTTCTTTTCCTTCGGACGGCGAGCGGCCCCGACCACGGCAGCAGTAACTTGGGTGCGCTCGACGTAGTCCAATTAAGCTTTTTTCTCCGGCGGTGGAGCTCGTGGGCAGATCACCGTGGGGAGGTGGGAGAAAAGCGCCGGGCCTCGCGATTCGGAAACTCTGCCGGGGGCAGGCAAAAAATGTGTCCAATGTGGCCGTGTCCCCATGCGTGGCGGCGAGACGAAAAGTCCTCTCTCTCTCTCTCTCATGGCATCATAGTCGAACCCCCCGCTAATAAGAGAGCGAGAGAGAGCTTCCCCCCCCCCCCCTGGTGGATGGGAAATGGATTGGCCCGCCCAACCCACTATCGACCCGACCTCTTTTGCCCCATCGCCAACTCAACGATCTGCCCCCTCCCTCTCCCCACCCCTTCGCCTCGTCTTCGCCAACAACTGCACGCCATCACAGCCGAGACGACGACGGCGGCGACTAACCAGGGCAACCTCCTGCGCATTCCGCGCGCGCGCGCGCGCGCAGGGTAAGGGTGCAGCCGGCGCAAGGCTAGGGGCTTTTCTCCGCACCCGACATGAACATGAACACCCTCACCGGTTTCATTCCGTGGCGTCGCTCCCTCTTGAACGTTGCATGATCTAGACGCGCCGCTGCGACAGAGCGGGGTAGGTAGGCTAGGTGGTCGAAAAGTACCAAACCTCTAGCTACCTACCTCCCTATGCTACCTCTTTTTTTTTTTTTTTTTTTTTTTTTTTTTTTTTTTTTTTTTTTTTTTTTTTGGCGCTCTCTTCCGACTGATCCATGTGCCGAAGGTGACGACGAGGTGCGCTGACTGTCATCATTTAATAACTCACAAGAACCTTTCACGGGGCCCGGCGCTGGGTGTGGGCTTCCCCCAACGACTTGGATGTCGGTGCTGATGAAGGACGAGGAGGAGGAGGAGGAGGAGGAGGAGGAGGAGGAGACCCCGGCAGGCCACACATCCATCCATCCATCCACCCATCCATCCATCCTCCATCGTCGTGGGGCCATGCCATGCCATGCCATCGGCTGGCTCTGCCATCCATGACTGGCCATGGAAGTTGCCGGCCCGTACCCGGACATGCCCCCCCTTGGATGGGAGAGGCTGGGGCGGCGGTGGATTCTCACAGCCCTCCCGCGTGCTAAACCTCTCTCGCGCGCGCTTTTACTACCCCAACGGCCCGGGTTGTATAGCTTTCTCCCTGGGCCATACCGGATACCTCCAATGTGCCTCTCGCCCAAATCAAAACCTCCTGCTGGCCGGGGCAAGTAAGCCCCTCTCCCCCCATGGCTGCGCCTGGTGGAGGGTAGGGAGAGAGGTACTTACTAAACCATTTGTATACCTACTTACCTACCTCTATGCGCATACCCTTGACTTTTATCTTGAGGAAGGGGGGAAGAGGGCGCTTCCCGTGCGGATCGTCGCCACGTCGTCCGTCGTGGCTCTCTGTCGAGGGGCACACGCAAATTCCTCATCTGCCCCCTTCTCGGGGGGCCCGTCAAGGAGCCCTGAAAGGCCCCCTCCTTCCGCCCCGCCCGCGGGGCTTTTTTCGACAACCCTACCGCGCAGCAAGTCCTGTTACACCACTTCGATCTTCAGCCCTATAACATCGCGTTTCCTCCCGTTGAACGCCGACGACACGGTTGGGGCTGGGACTCTGACTCATCCGCTTGTGGCCACACACACACCCACACACACACCTCCGGCGTGGTTTGATTTCCCACCGCGAGCGGTCATGGGGAAGTAGCAGCTTAGTTAAGTACTCTTTTTTTTTTCTTTCTCAAACCTGAAGGGAAGGGCGCGTCGTCATCCAATACGGGGCGGTGCTTTTTTCTCCCCTGGCCCCCCCGGGAACCGGACAGGCGCCTGTCCGCGTGGCTCCACCGTTCCGCTGCTCGCATCCATTCCACCACCACCATCAGGGCTGCGTGACGGGTGGCGCGCCAGGCAACCAGGCCCCGGCACCCTTCACGTTCGTTATGCGGCCCCGTCGACATGAAGACGGCGCGCGCGCGCGCGCGCGTGTGTACGTTGCATATACACCCCCGGGCCGCGCCCGCGGCAGGGCCCCAAAGTGGCGCGAGGCCCTCGAGAGCCCATCGAGATCTGCCAGAGCCCTTCCCACGCCGGTGCGCCACCAAATGACCGGCCGGCGAAAGACGCACATCAGTCACAGCCTGATGACACGATGCAAGGGCTGGACGGGGGGGAGGGGCGGAGCGGCCGGGGGAGCTGGCGGCCGGGTCGTCCTGCCTACTGCATGGGAAACCCTTTTGTACGACGATGGAGCCGTTTCCGAGGCGCCTCAGCCGTTTCCTAGTGCTTGGTCATAGAGACCGGCCAGTCCTCACATCAGCACGCCCTCTTCGTCGGACGCCGAATTGGAGAATTTACCGGCCGCGTGGCGTGCATCGATCTGGGCCTACCCGGGCGCGCTGGCCCCCTTCGCAATGCCCCTTGCTTTGCCCTGCTATATATATATATACCGTGTGCCCTTTGCACCCCCCCGACCCGAGACGTGCTGAGGACGCGCGGGCAGGCCCGGGGGTTCCGTAGGCACAGCAGGCCCGGGGGTTGGGACGAGTCCTGGGGCCTGCCGCCCGTAGTGGCCCGGGGGGTGCCGGCCCAAGCGGCGGGCTGGTGTTCTTCGAATCGGCCGAAATCCAGTGCGTGAAGACTAGCCAATTCGATGCTCTTTTGCGAGTATCACTGCCAAGGCGTCCTCCCCACGCGGAAAGCCCATTGACCGGTTCGCCCACACACACACACACGCCCGCATACCCCTCGAGAGATCCCCACCCCCCTTTCCCCCCCAAGGCCAGGTCTCCACAGTAGGCGCCCAGGGAAGAAAGAGTCCTTCCGGGCTGGTAGCGATTGGACGGTCTGCAATAAAGCGCACGAGACTTCGTGGGGGGCAAGGGGAGTTCCGTTTTAAACGGTATAGGTTGCTAGCCCGTGCTGACTAGAAAGGGGGAAACAGGTACCGGTACATGCCGCTTGACCATCGCGCGTGGCATTTCTCTCTCCGCCAGCGGTCGCAAGCGAAGGCGGGAAAACGGGTTACCCATCACCACGACGGCCTCGGCAACAACGATCGTTCCTCGGTGGCCAGACAACAGAGACCAGATGGAGTCATGTTAAGGTTTGAAATGCCCCGAACCCTATCTCAGCCTCCATTGAAGGCCAGTCCTCCCATCGTAGCACCACAGTGCCGCTTAGCTCCCTCGAGCCATGCAGCATGCACGCTTCACTCGTTCTGTTCTGGCCGGGGAAGACCAAACTGCTACACTGCATCGCGGGTGGCTCCCTTCCCCCCGGGGATTCGTCAAACGTCAGACAGCACCAGAGGAAACGGCTTGTCTCGATTGTACGTGGAGGCAGGGGGGGTGGCATCGTCGGGGGGAGACGCCACAAGGCCTTCCCGCCGCCCGCGGCGGCGGCTGCTGCTGCACGAGGATCAGGAGACAAAAACCAAGCCCAAACAAAACCAAGACATGCTTTTCGCGCCGCGTTCCATGATCCTCAAACGGTCTTGTGCCAACCTGGGCCCCTTCGTGGCAACTGTATAGGTGAGGACAGCCAAGCCCCTAACGATTCCGGGATATTCACAACGCCGGCAGGTTACAGGTGCACATTCCCGTCTTGTTTGTCGCCCAGGGCCGCGCAATACGCAGATGATGATGAGTGCGACGCACTTTCCTGGGGCTCCTGGCCCCCAAAAACGGCGGCGTCTACCATTTCATCCTGGTCGGGACGAGGAAGGTGGTCATTTCCTCCCTCCCGCCGTCCAGGGACGAACCCGGACGTGTGGAGATGAGGTTTTCCGATCGTCCATTGGCGAGCGTCCGGACGAAGTGCCGCCCAGCGACGAAGGGGGCAAGTGCTCTGCAAATCGGCCCAGCTCACTCACGGCAGGGGGGTGGAGGGGGTCGCCCGGGTCTCGGGTGTCGTACCCCACACCGAAGTGAGCTGTCCCTTTTTCACACCACTGGCACACCGAGCAGGGTGTGAGGGTGTGAGGGGGTGATTTCTTACCTATGATGGTCACCGCTGCGGTCTGGAATTCCGGGGGCCTCTTCATTTTTTTTTTCCCGCTTCCCCCCCTTCCCTCCCCGTCTGCGCCGGGTTCGATCCACATGCCTCGGGAGTTTTGGGGCAGCCAGCCCAGGTTTTGAACGAGGCCGCAAGCTACACCGTATCGGTTTCCCAACCACCCCCCCCCCCCCCCTGCTTGGAGACAAACAAACGTCGGGAGCGAGAGAGATCTGGGCTCGCCCATGGGCAAACCCTGCGACGAAATTCTCGGTGACGGCTGCGGTGTCGGCGAGTAAACCAACCCCCCTCCCCTCCCCCTTTTGTGCACCGGGGAGAGATTGGTTGGTTGTTTCGGCGGCTCGCCAAATACCAGCGCCGGCGCTGATGCTGCGCCCAGACGCGTCAAGCCCCACGCCACGGGGGACTTTTTGTTTTTCTCCCTTACATTCAGGGCATACCTGACGATGTTGAAAAAAAAAAAAAAGAGCCCATGCGCACGACTCGCCGTTAGCCGCAGGTGTCATGGAATGGCTGGAGCCAGGGGGTACATGGCAGCACAGAAAGCCAGGCGCACTTGGTGAGGAGATAGATAGTTTGAGAGGTGACTGGAATGGCAAGACGACTGAAAGTAGGGTCTCGCAGGGCCATGATCTCTCGCCTCCCCCCCCCCCCCCCCCCCCCCGGGGAAAGACAGAAGGGCCGGGCAATCGTCCTCGAAACCACCGACTGAGCTGGGAAGATAAGATACAAACATACTTGGTATGTGGCAAGGGGGGGGGGGGGGGGGGGGGCAGCATCTGTTTCCGTACATTCATACGTTGCCCCTCTCCGCTTTGGATAGATCATAGGGGTGGCCGTTATGGGGCGCGAAACTAAAACCATGGGCGTTGCGCGGCGATGGAGGAACGGAAAGTACACACCACCGCATAGGTACCTAGGTAGGTCATTTACAACCGACTTGAGCCACATCAGCGTGTGATGGATGGCCCCGTGCCCTTGGGGCGTGGACAAGGGACAACAACATAGTAGTCATTCCGCCGTAGAGAAACGTGGGAAACACAGCATACCACTTGGCCAAGCATCGGGGTTTCTCTCGGGGCCGGCGCCCTTCGCATCGGAGGGCGCCGGTTTGCACGGCCGTTTGCAGCACGGAGGAAACACGCAGTAGTTCCATAACAACAATTCCTCATTGCATTTTCTCTTTTTTTGTTTTTGGTGTAGAACCTGACAGGACCATGCGTCCGTGACACCGTGTCGCCGCTATACTCCTTGAACGCCCTTGGCCATGCATACAACTGACATTCCGGTTTTGTCCCTCCACCAAGGCGTCCCGCCGGAGGCTGGGGGGAGGCGGGGGGAGGGGTGGTGTTGGGCAGCGGAAGGCCCTAGCGGCCGGCCACCACGTTGAGGACGCCGCCGTCGACGGCGATGATCTCGCCGTTGACGTACTGGTTCCTGGCGAGGTACAGGACGGTCATGCCCATCTCCTCCTCGCGGCCGGCGCGCATGAGGGGCACGTGGCCCTTCTCCTGGACCTTCTCGGGGGCCAGGTGGCTCTTCTGGCGGTCGTCGCTGCTCTTGGCCGTCATCTCGGAGGGGAAGTAGCCGGGGGCGATGGAGTTGACGCGCACGCGGGCCTTCTGGAACTCGGCCGACATGAGCTTGCTCAGGTGCACCGCCGCGCCCTTGGCCGCGTTGTAGCTGAAGTGGCCCTGGGCGTGGCGCATGAGGCCCGACATGGACGAGATGGTGATGACGCTCGGCGCGTAGGGCTCGAGCGGGCCCGCCGGCTGCACGCCGGCCTGCAGCAGCGGCAGGAAGGCCACCGTCGTGAAGTAGACCGACGTCACGTCCGTGTTGAACGTCTCCTGCCACTGCTCCACCTCCTCGCCCCAGAGCTTGGCCTTGAGGTCCTCGGCGTCCTCCTGGTTCGGCTCCGCCTTGGGGCCCGGGATGCCGGCGTTGCAGACGAGCAGGTGGATGAACTTCTCCTTGGCCTGGATCTCCGCCACCACCTTCTCGAGGTCCGCCTTGCTGGTGACGTCGCAGGGGCCCACCGGGATGATCTGGCCGCCGTGCTCGGGGTCGTGGTTCACCGACGCCTTCTCGAGCGCCTCCATCCGGCGTCCCGTGATGTACACCTGCGGCGCGGGCGTTCCGTGTCAGCAGCGGTCTTTTACTTACTCACGGGGCCACCGCTCGGGGCCATCGCCGGGGCCCGGCAGTTGGGGGTTGCCTTACCTTGGCACCGTTGGCAGCCAAAGCCTGCGTGGCCATCAACCCGATTCCCGTGCCGCCGCCCGTGACGACGGCGACGTAGTCCTTGACGCCAAAGAGGCGCGACGCATCAAAGTGGTGAGTCTCGGCCATGATGGGCGTGTCGGTGGGTGATGTGGGGTGGTGTCGGGGGTGTGGGTAAGTGTTCGTGGTGGATGGGCTCGGCCGTGAAGGTGGGTATTCACAGGCAGATGGAATCGATGGAGGTTCGCTGGTGGTATGGAGGGAAGACAGAGAAGACGGGCTTGGGTTTTGTCGTGTTTTATTTCTCGGCGTCATGAACTTTGGGGGCAACAGACACGGCGATGACGTACAGTATCGTGATCTTTCATTGGTGGTGGGGTATGCGCCATCCGTCAGGAGCTTTTGTTCCACAACTTCAACCTAAAGCATCCGTGAATGGATGCTGCTCTTCCCCCTCCTCCCGCGCTTGCTGCGATATAGCATTTTTCTGCAATGCCTACCTCTACCCCCGGTATGCATCAAGCCGCTTCATACGTCCAGGTCCCTCGAATGTCTCAATGGATCGGTTCGCACCTCTACCCATCTCAGCCACACGAAGGTGCACAAGAAACAGCTGTTCGCCCTCACGAGCGGAGCTCCCACTTCTGCGGGTCGGTCACTGGGGCGGCGGCTGATGTCATGGCCACGAAATGCGGGAAGCAGAGCTCCTCAGGTGGTTGAATCTCTGAATTGACGGAATATACACAAATCATGCCTGCTGGGATAAAGTAATCATCATGATTTGGCCAACGGTGCAAATGCCACAAATCCGGACGCCGGAAATGACCCCTTTACAGCTTCGCCAGCATCTGCGAGCCCTTGCTCATCGCTGCCGTGGCGTCGGTGATGAACTCGTCAACAATGGCCTTGGCACTCTTCTGCTCCTTCACGAGTGCCGAGCACTTGCCCATCAGGTACGGCCGGAACTGCTCGAGGAGGTCCTCGACCTGGTCATCGCTGGCGGCCTGGCCTGCAAGCTCCTCGACACCCTTGATCTTGTCGGCGTCGCCGTTCATGACCTTCTCGAGGTCCGACTCGTACGGCAAAACGCCCTTGGAGGTGAGCTCCTTGATCTCGTCCCGCCGCTCGTTCTCCCAGTTCTCAATGTAGGGGTTCGTCCGCACGCGCAGGGGGCGGCCGGTGAAGATGAGGGTGCGGATCGTGTCGTCAAAGCCGGCCGTCTTGACCATTTCCTTGTGCGACTCGGGCGCTCCCGCCTCGTCGCAGAGGATGAAACGCGTGCCGACCCAAACCGCGCTGGCGCCCATCATGAGGGAGGCCGCCAGCATGTTGCCGTTGTGGATGCCACCGGCAGCGACCACGTCCACGCGCTTGCCGGTCAGCGGGCTCTTGGAGTTCTTGCAGATTTCCACACAGGCCGGGATGAGCACCGTGGTGGGCACGTCACCAGTGTGGCCACCACCCTCACCGCCCTGGGCGCAGATGATGTCGCATCCGATATCCAGGCACTTCTGGACGTGCTTCGGGTGTCCGACCATGTTCATGTAGAAGATGCCGGCCTTGTGTAGACGCTCGACGACGTGTTTGGGCGGGACACCGACGGCCGAGACGAACAGCTTGGCGCCGGACTCGATGATGACGTCGATCAGCTGGTCCAGCTTGCCTTTGGTGTAGTCATAGCTGCGGGACGAGCGCGGTCAGCCCAGGGTAGGGTAGGGGGGGAATCAGGAAGCATGCTTAACGTACTTGGTCTTCCTCGCGTTGCCGCCGACCTGGGGGAGCAGCAGATCGATGCCGAACGGCGCGTTCTTGTCGTTCATGAAGGACTTCATCTCGTCAATCTGCTCCTTGAGCATTTCGGGGCTGTAGCTCATGCCACCAATGACACCAAGACCGCCAGCGTTGGTGACGGCGGCGGCCAGCTTGGGACCGGCTGCCACGTTCATGCCGGCGAGCATGATGGGGTGGTTGATCTTGAACAGATCGGTGATGCTGGTGCGGATCTTCTCTGTACGGCGCCGTGTCAGTATCGCAAGCGCAAGGCGTCTGGCGCCTACGGGGTCTGGGGGGGGTACGAACGTGGCGACGCCATGGTGACGGTTGCGCAAAGAGCGTCGGGACTGTGGGGGGGTATCTAGACGGATGGGTACAATAACAGAAGGCTCTTGACGTCAAGGAAGAAGGGGGAAAGGGCCAAGCGACAACGGCGATAACAGGAAACAAGTCAGAGAGGTATGTGGAGGGAAAAGGAGAAGAGGGGGGTCGGCCGAGCAGAGGGAACGTTATTAATAAAGCGCCAGCGCGGGTCACCGGGTCATCGAGGCACAGCGGAGGCGGATCGTGCTGGTAGCAACATCCATGGGAATCCGGGGTAAAGAGAGAGCTAAGACCGAGGGACATGTGTCGGCTTTGGCTCGCGTGGACGGCACTAGGATGCTTGGGGTTTAGTCGTAGGCGGACCCGCAGCGAAGATGCCGAGGCTCGCTGGGGAGATCTCCATCGATCTCGTCTCGTCGCAGGAACCAGACGGGACCTCAAGACGTTTAGGTATTAGTATGTACCTAACCTCCAGTCCCATACCTCATACATGTCGGGTACTCGGGAAACCTGTACAAGCCCCCTAAAGTCGCCTGCACACACTGCTCTGTGCTAATCCAATGAAACATGCAAATACTATATGCACAAAATACTGTCTGAGCCCATGCTATCAATGGGCCACTCGCCTCGGAATTTGGCCATGACTCGGCTGCCGAAACGGGGGAGGCCCTGATCTCAAGCCTCCGTCTCGGTCGCAGACGATCGACTCGTGGTCGCTGTTGACTGACGCCCCCGCCAGCAAGGTTGCGGGATTGATTGACTCACTTGCCTTCGAGTAACACGCAGGCCGCCGCTCCGAGTCCGAGACCCATCATCGTGCTATATACGTCCCATCTTCAGGGGCTGACTGACTCCATGGAGTGGAAGGCAGGGCCCAAAGACATCCCCATTGGCAATAGAGGCAATGCCCGCTCCCCACGCGGGCCGAACTTCGGGGGTCGCAAAACCCCCCCGGGGCGGATACGGCTGAGAGGCTAAGGTGGAGCGGAACTGCTCCGCGCCCCTAGTCAAGCAAAGTTTCGATTTTGCGACTGCAACGTCCGAGGGTCCCGCGATAACCTTCCATGCTGGCCAGCCCTTGACGCCTCCCAGCCCGACATCCCTCCATGCGCCCCATTCCCTCCTCTCGAGCATGGGGTGCAGTTTCGCGCCCTTCTCGTTCCCTTCTAGCCCCTAGCCTCTTCCCACCACCGCGGCCCGCCCGGTCGCGGGCCAGCGTCGCCATGGACCAGACCGCGGCGAGACACCAAAGCTGCGGGCCGGCCTGCGCCTGCAGCGCCGCCGCCGCCGCCGCCGCCCGCGCGTCCCCTCGCCGGACCGCCTACGTCGCCCTGGGTAGCAACATGGGGGACCGCGTGCGCATGATCGAGCAGGCCTGCCACGAGATGGACGCGCGCGGCATCAAGGTCAAGAGAACGAGCTGCCTGTGGGAGACGGAGCCCATGTACGTCCTAGACCAAGATAGATTTGTGAACGGGGCCTGCGAGGTGTGTTCTGCCTCCGCCTCGCCCTCCCTGCCGCCTCGTGCCGCTGGATGCTAAACCCGGACCAG
The DNA here is from genome assembly GCA_029489945.1 of Nigrospora osmanthi. Classification (NCBI taxonomy): domain Eukaryota; kingdom Fungi; phylum Ascomycota; class Sordariomycetes; order Amphisphaeriales; family Apiosporaceae; genus Nigrospora; species Nigrospora osmanthi. The sequence continues at coordinate 1,355,067 of CP120494.1, read as the reverse complement.
GTCGAGACGGATCTGGAGCCGCTGCCCCTCCTAGACCAGCTGCAGGCCATCGAGAAGGCCATGGGCCGCCAGAAGATCCTGGACAAGGGACCGCGGAACATCGACCTGGACGTTCTCCTCTACGAAAACGAGAAGGTGGACCACGAGAGGCTGCAGATCCCCCATGTGGGCATCCCGGAACGGGAGTTCGTCCTGCGGCCCCTCGCCGAACTCATCCCCACCAAGGCCCTCTACCCGGACCGGCCCTGGAGGATGGTGCGGGACTACCTCAACGAGCTCCCGCCCTCGGCCGAGCCCCTGTCCACCCTGACCCCCGTCAGCGCCTCGGTGGCGTCGCTGACGGCGCTCAGGACCACGCGCAAGACCCAGCTGATGGCCATCCTGAACATCACGCCCGACTCCTTCTCCGACGGCGGCGTCCACACGCCCGACTCGCTGCGGGACACGGTCCGGGCCTTTGTGCGCGGCGGCGCCACCATGATCGACATCGGGGGCCAGTCCAGCGCGCCCGGCACGCCCAACGTCACGGCCGAGGTGGAGATCAGCCGCGTGCTGCCCGCCATCGAGCTGATCCGCAGCCTGCCCGAGAGCCGCCACGTGGCCATCAGCGTCGACACGTACCGGGCCGCCGTGGCCGAGGCGGCCGTGCGGGCCGGCGCCGACATCGTCAACGACATCTCGGCCGGCCAGCTGGACCCCGCCATGCTGCCCACCATGGCGCGTCTGGGCAAGACGGTCTGCCTGATGCACATGCGCGGCACCCCGGCCACCATGAGCCAGCTCAACGACTACCCGGACGGCATCGTCCCCACCATCGCCAGGGAGCTGCTGCAGCGGGTGGCCGAAGCCGAGGCGGCGGGCGTCCGCCGCTGGCGCATCATCCTGGACCCCGGGCTCGGCTTCGCCAAGGTCGGCGAGCAGAACCTGCAGGTCCTCCGCCACTTTGACGAGCTGCGGAACTGGCCCGGGCTTGAGGGCCTCCCCTGGCTCCTGGGCTCCAGCCGGAAGAGCTTCATCGGCAAGATCACCGGCGTCCCGAAGCCCATGGACCGCATTTTCGGTACCGCGGCGACCGTGGCCGCCGCCGTGCAGGGCGGCGCCGATATTGTGCGCGTGCACGATGCTACCGAGATGGGGCAGGTCGTCAAGATGGCCGATGCCATCTGGCGGTATTGATTATAGATAGACTCGTTCCATTAGAGGCTTGGACGGGTAAAGAGTTCACACTATTCGGGGGCCGTCTATGGAATCTACTGAAGTGGTAGGTATCTTAGGTAGGCTATGTGCCACTTGTGTCTATTCAACAAGACCTGGAAGGGCCCCCAAGCGGGCCAGGCGAGCAACCGCCAGCGACGTTGATTCGCCCCCTCGTATAAACCCCAGCTTACACGGAGTCGCTTATCGCCGAGACGGGCGGCGTGAAAGGCCCGCCTGGGTCAGGTCACACAGCGTCACGTTGCCGGAAATACCGATATCCGATCCTGAACTGGTCCCCAGATGTTCCTTCAACCCGTCCTGCGCCTCGTGAACGCCGGAAATGTCTAAAGTGTAAGCTGCTGTCTAGGAATGCTCCGTCTAGTTGGAAAGTCATGCAATCTATCGTCAGGTTCTCAGGTTGCCCTGGCCGGGACCAAGCTCCGGCCTCGCAATCCCCCACCCCCGTCAGCACCATCTCGCCATGTGGAGAAACCATTCTGCTTGTTGCTCCCTCCCTCTCTCCCTCCCTCCCTCCGTGGTCTTCCCGGCCGAGCCCCCTACCCCTGCCGGTTCTGCGTCGGCCCTGGACGGACCGGGCAATCAGGTCATCACGTCAGCGCATTCTGTCCTCACGGCCGTCCTGCCAGCTCGTGCAGTTCACACATCGCTTCGCCTGTGGGAAAACGGGTTAGCGAGACAGGGAGGCAGGGCGGCGGGGTAGCAGGGCCAGAAGGGAAAGCGGCATGCCTTCTCGCTGATATGCTTCTTGCAGTAGCGGCATTTGACCATGTGCTTGACGATGGGGTCTTTGGAGATGGACTGGTAGATCATGGCCAGGCCGTACAAGGCTAAGCCAAGGCCAAGGAAGTTCAGGCATTTGTCGCAGAAGGCGCTATATGCGTGTCAGTCGCACGAGTGGCCCGGGCGGGCGGTAGACGGCCTGAACACCACAGGGGGGGAAAGGGTAGAGCAGAAGCGAGAGTACGACTGGCACATCATCATAGAACCCCCCCCCCCCCCCCCCCCCCCGGGGGGGGGGGGGGAGCAAAGCGACTTACCCCCATGCCAGAATCACGGCGCCGTCCTCGCGGGCCTGCGTGACGGTGTTGTAACCATCGAGTTTGGCGTAGTTCGGGCCCTCCTGGAGCACGGAAAACTTCTCGTCCAGGTTTTTGTTCAGGGGGAAGAGGACCGACAGCGGCGGCAGCAGGATGTCGCTCACGAAGGAGGTCGTGACCGAGGTGAAGCCCGCCGCCAGACTATGGAGGAGTGCGAATTAGCCCACCTGGCCCGGCGGCCGTGCAAACCGGGTTTTGCCCCCCTCCCCCCCGCCCTCGGCTGGGAGGACGGGGCCCCGCGAGAGAAAGAAAAAGAGACCGGGGGGGGTTGCGAACATCAAACCAAAGGCAATCTCGAGAATGTTGCCACTGAAGGCGAAGTCGAAGAAGCCCTGGATCAGCCGACGGGCGCCCCTCTCGCCCTGCATCGTTCCGAGTTAGTAATTTCCTGGGGAAGGTGGTGTTGGCCGATGTCCGCTATGGAGAGCCTCCCTCCTTGGGCAGTAAAGACGGACACCAAGGGATAACCGGTGGAAAGAGGGGGGGGGGAGCAGTATCACGGGAGGGAAGTCGTGTCATGCCGAAAGGGGTCCAACAAGGCCTTACCCGTCCGAGGAGCTCCCGGGTCTCGTCGTCCAGGCGCGTTGGCATTCTAATTTCCGGCATTGTCGCGCGGCGGCCGGTGTGTGTTGCGCTGGTGCTAAGCCGGGACTGGGTTGGGCGGCCTGGGCTGGGCTGGGGAGGCCTCCGTCGATGCTGGTGGTCGGGACGGGCGATTATCTCGGGGCACGGCGCGCGGGTAGTTCAAGTCACCCAGCCACCCCCTGGGTTACGGTACACAGGCGAGCGGCTTCCCGGGGAGGGGGGCCTTCTCGCGGGCGGGATCGTTGGGGGTTAATGTGCGCGCGCTCGGGTCGGCGGTTCGCGTTGGGGTGGGGAGGGGCAGAGAGAGGTGGTCGGGCTGTCTATCGGGCACGGGCGGTTGCGGAGTCGTGCGCAGGGGGGGGGGGGGGAAGGAACCACGACGACGATCGTGTGGAGACCCGAGTCAGGCGAAATGCCCTGGCCGTCCATTCCATTGGAAACAGCTCGTCCCGGCGGGCCTGCTAAAAAAATGACCCCGTCGCAGGTGCGCGGACTCGGCGACGGGCGAGACGGGGCAGGTATAGGTGGCTGTGTCCGTGAGCAGACAAGAAAAAAAAAACGGGCGAGAGCGCGCGCGGGAGGCGCCTGGCGTCGAGGCTTCTCCAGCGTGCGAATCGTCCCAAGTGGGTTGCCTGGTGGCCCAACACGGGGCCGGGCGGTGTGGTGACCAAGTCCCCTATTTTCGCATCGCGCGCTAGGAAACCGGCACGCATGATAGTGGCCGGCAGGACGTCAAAATCGATCGGATTAGGCGGCTAACAAGGCAACGAAATGGGGTATTCAGTACTCCGAACGGGGGGAAACCCGGTAAATCAGCTCTCCAAAACAGCAGTCCATCCATCCAGTATCCAGTCCGTACGCTCCAGCTCCATGGGATTGGCGAGGCCCCGCCCACCGGTGGAAGGGGGTCCCGCTGCGTCCCGTCATTATCCATCATGATTCCGTTTCCTTCATCGGTCGAGGAGGGCCCTTTTTCCCTCTTGCCAAAGAGCCGGGCCGCTGCGTGTCTTCCCTTGTCCAGGGCTTCTCTCCCCGATCATCGTCCCGACTTCTCCTGCGGCCGGGAGGCGTGAGGCCGGGCCTGCGCTACTCGATCCGCGCGGACCGGTGCTTCTCGGCGTGGGGCTTGAAAGCGCCGCGCTTGCGCTTGCCGGCCCCCCGGCGCCAAAAGATCCAGACGGCCACCCACGCGACTAGCGCGAGGAACATGGTGCCAAACGACACCCAGGAGATGATGAGGAACTTAGTGCCTGCCGACGCCGAGATCCCCACGTCATCGCCCTTGTCGTTAATCTCCGACGCTCCTTTCTTAGCGATGGCCGTTGTGATGGCGCTGCCAATGCCGAGCGCCAACGCCGCCAGCAGCGCCACCAGCGCGTTCGTCTTGGCCAGGCTCCCTATCGTCATGGCCACGATGGACAGCAGCAGCGAGATGCCCGAGAAGCCGATGCCGATGACGAAGAGGATGAAGACGGCCAGCAGGAACCCGTTGAGGTAGTCGATGGCCTCCTGGACCCCGTCGGGGATCTTCAGGTCGGCCGTGTTGATGCCCCCGAGCGGGCCGAGGTCGATCTCGTGGTCCAGCGTCGCCGTCAGGTTGAACCGGATGCCGGCCTGCGGCGCCGTGCAGTTGGTCGTGTTGTAGCCCGCCCCCGGCGTCGTGGCGTTGGGCGAGTAGTTGCCCTCGCACACGTCCATGATGTGCAGCGAGTACCACTGCGAGATGCCCAGCTCCGCCGAGACCTTGTCGGCGAAGTCGTTGGCGATGTCGTTGAGCTCGTCCGTGATGGTCGACTCGACGGTGGCGACGACGCTGCTGAAGAAGCCCCCGAGGCCCCCGGAGTCGGTCGTTGACGGCTCCGTGCCGCCCGAGGTCGGCGTGGGTATCAGGTCGTGTCCAAAATTGGACATGTTGATCTGGCGGTCCGTGTAAGCCAACTCCCGGCCTGGCCGCACCGGCCATCTCTGAGGGGGCCTACCGAGATGATATGGTAGTCTTCCAGCTGCCCCGGTTTGTAACCGGCGAACAGCGAGACCAAGGCCAGCGCAAAGGCGGCCATGGACAGTATCAGTGGCACCACGGCAGCAAGCCGCTGCTTCTTGGAGATGGCGGAAGGCATGGTCGTGCCGGGCAGGTGCTTCGTGGCCGCTCTCGGATGGAATGGTGAGAATCTTGCCGGGGAAAGCAAGCGAAGCGAGAAGGTCGGACAGGTCTGGGAAGGGCCCAGCCGGCGAGAGACACGTCGAAGGGTCTTATTATGTATTATGGAGGGTTTAAGAGTGGATGGGACGAACCAGGGAACAAGCAGCATGGAAGACAACCATGTGGGTACGGACGGACTGGCACCGGTATACACAGGTTCTGTAGGTTCGACGGCGGCAGGGGTGCTGAAGAGACGGTCCCCGTCACCAGGTCCCCGTCGCCTACGGTCTGGAAGTACCTGCTCGCCCTAACCAGTCACTAACCTCCCGGGAACAGGCATGATGCAAAGGGCTTGGGCAAGGTGAAGTGCGGCCGGTCCCCCCTTGGGTGCCCAGGCGAGCCAGGCCCCAGTGACCCAACTCGTCGGTCATCCAAGATCGCAACGGCAACAGGGGAGCGACGTGGCAGGGCCATGACATGGGCGAGCGGCCCAGCAGGCCACCCACCGGACGGCGTGGCTTTTAGCCCCGGGCCAGGTTGCGCGCGCACCGCTTCGTGATGGGGAGCGACAAAGGAATAGGCGGCTTTCCTGCTGCCCGGCCAGAGACAACTAGATGGAAGAGAAGACCGGGGGGGTGGTGTTGGAGGGGCGCGTTGCCATTGGTCTCGGCGAGTCGCTGCGTCATAGCCGTCTCCATCGGCGCAGCTGTAATTTCAACGCGATTCCTGCCCCTGCGATGGGTAAACATGGGCCAAACCGGATTCTGCCATCGCAACCAGCACCAGCGCCCCCCCGAGCCAGCCAAGCCAGCCACCCCATCTACCAGGCGAAACCTGTCAAGCCGAGAAGCAGACGTCAGTCGTCTTGGTCCGAGGCCCTTCGAGACATGCAGACGCGCCCCATCGGGCAGAGCCAAGCCTGTCTGACGATTGACTCAGTGGGGTTCGCGGATGGATCCTACATAAGGTACTTAGGTATGGCTTCAAGCCGCTGTGGATACATCCATCCGCCGGAAACCCCCCCGGTCACCGAAACGACCCGGATCACTTTCGCCAACTCGTCAATCCAGTAAACTAAAGGTGTCCGGCCACGGGTGGGATTTGCTTTCGGCTGGCGATGGCTTCTCTCGTCTCGAGTCGCCCTCGCGGTTGACATAAAAAAACCCCCCCATACTTAGCAAGTTCCCGTGGTCGGATTGCGCGACGCGCCGGTATCCCCCGGAACCTGGCCCCGAAGATACGGGAGTGGGTGTCCCGAGCGCTGCCTACGGGCTTACTGGGTAGGCTGTGTCGTCCTGACAAGAAGGGCTGAACCACTCGAGCTGACATGCCCGACGACATCTCTCACGGGGCGGCTAATCAGCTTTTATAAGCAGCTGCCCCAAGTCCCATCGCGAGGCCATGAGCGAGACCTTCTGTTCCATTGGTGCGCTTAGCCTTTTCCCTGGCCGTGGCCTCCTGCGGGATAGCCAGTGAAAAGCGCTCGACTGTGGGTGGGTGACTGGCGCGACGCCGCGATATTCTGATCCTCCGGCATCCTCCTTCACGGGCGCACATGGTAAATACTACCACCATGCCCAAGCATTCACCAGCGGCCACGTGCGTTCTGGACCGGCCCTCGGGGGTCTGTAAGGTCGACTTCGATTTCACTTCGCCATCAGGGCAGTACTTTGCACCGCCATCATCCGGGCCATCGCCTTTGGCCCTGAAGCTTTTGCACCACTCTTGTTGTATCCTCCAGCCTGTTAGGCAAGGCTATTTCCCCGTGTCCCCTTGGTCTACCGAGCTTGATGCGAAGTCGACGGGGCCCTCGCCTATCATTCATGGTCTTCGATGGAGCAACTGGTCGAAGCCTAAGTAAGTATGCAAGGTGTTGTGTCATATGGATGAGAAGCACTAGGATGCCCGGGCTGGTACGGACGATTGCCTACATGTTAAGGAATGGTAATAAGATCCACGCCACTCCTCGATTGGCTACTTACCTACCCAGGGGATGTGGTTTCTTAAGTCCTTCTCTTGCTATTTGCTCCCGTTCGTTTGGGGGGGGGGGGGGTAAGAGCCGCGTAAACGACACTGCATACCTGTGTAAGTACATTGCATCCATACTTCGCACTTGCCTCTTTCTGGGACGACTTCAGGTGTGTCTCTCAGTTGACAACTATAACCGGGCAACCTCTCCGGACCAATTACGAAGCCCGGCTAGAATATCGATGTCGAAGTATCAATGTGCCCCGTGGGTTTTCCCGAGTCCACCACAAGGGGGAAAAGTACTTGCACCCTGATTACCTAGTTCCTACGCAATCAGTAAATGGATAGCGAAGACATAATGGTTGTGAGATGGTATTTTCTGTGATTGTTAAGCATGGTGACTCACCCATGATGACTGTGGGGTATTGAGAAGCTGTAGGCGTACAAATGCAGCACCGCGGGCGCCTCTATCGTCGTGTTGAAGGAAGCACGGGCCAACATGAGTCAGTCTACACTGACAGGCAGGCTTGTACTGCATGTACCCATATACTTATGTAACTAGAAAGGGCTATGAAGTTGAGCCCTGACGAGCAACACCATACGGCATGAACCCCGACTACGGGCACTTATTTCGTACCTCCTCATCCTGTCAAACCACCGCCGCCCAAACGCACATACTTGCTCCTCTCACCCGCACGCCGGCTCTTCGTTCGCGAGGTTGGTTATGCCTAAGAAACGAAAGCACCAGACCCAGTACTCGAAGCCGCCGTCCGTCGCCCCGCCATCGCTCTCGCTCTCGTCCGCGTCGCCCGCGCCCTCCGACAGCCATGGCCGCTCCGTCAACGAGATCCTCGCCGGCCTGCGCCGCTCCACGCTGAGCGCCGACCCCGCCCACGCCGCCGCCGCCGCCGCCTCCCTGCCGCCGAACACCCCCAGCGTGCCGCCGCCGCTCCGGGCCCTCCTCAGCATCCCCGAGACCCCGGCCCCGGCCCCGCGCCGGCCCCAGCGGCGGACCCTCCTCGGCCGGCGGGCGCCCCCGGGCCCTCCGCCGCCGCGCTCGTGGCTCGCGCCGTCGCGGGCCGCGCCCGCCGCGGGCGCGTTGCCGGACCCGTCCTCGTCCGTGGCCCCGAACTGTCCGCTGCCCGGGGCGTACTACCCGGAGCCGCGGAGCTTCGTCGACGTCGTGCTCCGGCGCATGGCGCTCGACTGGCACACGCAGCGCGACTGGAACCGCTTTTACCTCTACACCCTGCCGGGCAGCATGCGGGCGGCGCTGCTGCAGTATGCGTCGATGCTGCACGACGCCGGCGTGTCCAGCGCCGACCTCCGGCTGGTGCTTGCCGGCCCCTCGGAGGCCGAGCTGGCCGAGTACGGGCTGGAAAAGCCCGACCCCGAAAGGCTGAACAGCGACATCTACCACCTAGACCTCAGCGGCGCCGCCGGCAAGGGCCTTTCGCTTAAGAGCTTCGCCGATATGCTGGTGACCGCCTCGGGTGAGGCTAGCGAGGTGCAAGACTCGTGGGAGAGTCCCGCGGCACCCTTGGGCGGCCCTATTCGACTGCTCCCCAACTTGACGCATCTATCACTGGCCGTCCCTCCCAATCCACCGCGGGCAGCGTCTTGGAAACAGCTCCTCTCGCTTGCCCACAAGCTCCCCACGCTTACGCATCTCTGCCTGGCCGGGTGGCCCGCGCCCTCGACCACGCCGAATGCCATGCTGGCCAAGGTCACGTCCCCCACCACCGGGCGGGCCATCAACTACGCAGGCACGAGCGCCTACAGCCACGTTCTGGACGATGACTGGTCGGAGGCTGTATTGCTTCTCAGGAAACTGAGCAAGGCTCTCTATGGCCTCGAGTATCTGGATCTTACCGGCTGCGGCGACTGGTTCCCCGCCCTGCGGAAGGAGGCCGATGCCGAAGTGACCATGGTGTCGGTGGACTGGGCCGGCGACTGGGGCAAAGTCACCACGTTGAAACTCGGGTCGGGGTACGTGGCCGAACCGGGCTCGACTTCGCAATTAGAAAGGCTCTGGGACTGGAAACGCCAGGCCATTGTCGTGGAAAAGAGGATACGGGCGCAGAGAGCAGGCCGTGGTCGGTTCATCACCGTGGAGACGGACGATCTGGAACCTCTGCCTTGAATATTGGAGTAGGGTCAGCTCCGACATGCCATGTAGGGCGGCCGTCGCCCTCTGGAGCAGGCGTTCGAGTCAGGCAAGGGAAGGTACTGCCTGAATCAAGGTTATTCGTAGGGCTCTTGTGGTGGCTATCGCCACTCATACGGAATGCAAGCCCTGCGATATCGGTGCATAGTACGCAGTCCGTGTAATTTCGCCTCGCAACAAGGCGTTAAGGGAACGAAAGCACAAACTACCGGATTCTCACTCTACACAGAGTGCTTTCCTTTTCGGGAAGGCAAATATAGCAGAGCCATACGTGATTGGCTGTCGCCGCAAAGGGACCAGGAACCAGGCAAGCCCGACTGTCGGTCGGATTTTGTATAACTATAGCAATCTCATGGATTCATGACCACGTCCCCTTGATGCCTTCACGTACTGTGGCCGCAAGGCAGCTTCGTATTTTCTCCACCCATGCACCTGAGCTCCGCCAACCCCCCAAAGGGGTCTCACTCCAAGTCGAGTATCACGAGGGCGGCATGCAAGCCCGGCAGCCCGCCGGCGCTGCGCAGCGAGGAACCGTCGCCGGCGACGTCCCACCGGGCGTCGCCCCAGAGAACACGGGCCACGCCCCGGGCGACGAGGCCGTCGGGGAGAAGGACCCGGGCCGGAGCGTCCCGGGCGCCGTCGTCGAGGTGCACGACGCTGAGCAGGGCCTGGCGGGCTTCGGCCGATCCTCCCGCCCACAGCGTCGCGTCGAGCGCGGCGTCCGGCGGGTCGTCGCCGCCGCCGGGGGTGCCCAGCGGGCGTCGCGGCGCCTCGAGGAGGAACTGGGTGACTTCGGGGCGTGTCAGCACGGCGGCGAGCTGGCGCGTGAGGGCGGCCAGCTCGGCGCTCGTTGGGTAGTTCCACCTGATAGCATCCCAAGTCAGTATTTTTTCCCAACGTAGGTGTTGGTGGGAGCGAATTTCGGAGATATCTCAGGCTGCTGGCACGCCGGAAACAAAGCGTAGCGCGCGTATAACGGGCGGGATTCGTGGTGACATGGGTAAGAGGGAATAGCCCGGTTGTGCTTACATGACGATGCCCATGGCGCCGTGGTTGACGGCCAGCAGGGTCATGGCCACCTCCTCGGCCGCGTTCGGGAAGCGCGCCCAGAAGGTCTCGTTTCCGAAGGCCTGCGGCGCGTACCACTGGGTTTTGGCCCAACCGAGCAGGTGGTCGCGCCGGCGGAACTCATCGATGCGCTCCGAGATGTCGCTGAGGGCCCCGCGGCAGTCATCGCACCCGCAGTCGCCCTTTCACGCGCCTCAAGTCAGCAGCTGGGCCCGGTCTTTTTTAAGGGGACCCCCAAAGGGGCTCTTCGAGCCAGAAGGACGGAATCACAAAGGATGGCCTCGAATCCACGAACGGGGAGGGCTGCCGAAAGGGGCACCATTCAAGTCTCAGAGGGCTGCTTACGTAGGTCCGGTTGCAAACCGTATCGTATACGGGCGAGAAGGTCGCATTGATGGCGATGGGGTACGTGTCGGTTAGAATAATGTCGGCGCCAGCTGCGTAGTCGGCGTAGTAGAAGTCGTAGCAGTTGAGAGCCAGAGAGACCGGGTGGTAGGGGTCGAGCTCACGGATCCGGTTGTCTGGCGTTCAGGGGTAGGTTAGTCTCGGACGGTCGGACGTGGACCACCGTCTTGCTTACAAGCAATACCCGTCGAGTTCAGCGGGTTGCTCTTCCCGTCCGGCTCGTCGCTCTGATACCATAGCAGCATGGAGGGGTGATGGCGCAGGCGTTCGACCTGTTCCACCATGCCCGTGAGGTTGGTCCATTCCCAAATTACATCGTACTGGAAGTACAGGCCAAGCTTGTCGGCACGCTGAAGGTAGGGCTCGAACTCATGCCATGGAAAAGGCTTTTCGCCCAAGGCACCCGTGGGCACGATGTGGATGACATTGTAGCCCATCTCGGCAAAGTCGTTGAGCGTCGTGACGTTGTCTTCCCAAAACAGCGTCCATTGCACTGCGGTTTCGTCAGTCGCTTGGGTTACTGTCGCTTGTGCAGTGATACAGTGGGCGGACCATAGTATGTATAGGGGAAGATGTGGTGCCAGTCTTCGCGGCCCCTTTTGACCCACAGACCACCGTACAGATTGTCGATTCTGGAGACGCTCCCGTAGTTTGCCGGCGTTGGCAAGCGCGAGAACGTTGTGAATGCCTCGTAGGTAGCCTGGTCATTCAGCGTCGTCCTCACACTCATATTGTACGCGCTCATTTGGGGGGGAAACACGTCAAGATCCAGTGGCACCTCCACATCTGTGTCGCCGATGCGTATCGTCGTTACCTGCAAAACCCTGCCATCTAGCAGAATGGCTACATCCAAGGAACCGGGGCTTTGCCGTGACACCACGGCGTGGTCCCCTGGTAGGCTGCCGTGGTGGTCCAATGGGACATCCGGAAAAGGCCGGCCGGTTTGGTAGGATATGCCGGCATCGACCAAAAGACGTGCCGTGGTGTCCGTGTCGAGGTAAATGCTCATCCGCGGCCGCACCCGCAGATCCAACAGCGGCACGGGGGATATCGGGGGCTCCTCAAACCAGCCACCCGGGTCGAAAGACGAGTTCCTACGCACACATCTTAGGCTTCGGAGGGCTCGGCGGCTCGGACATTGGACGACTCACTCGGGACGATAGGCTTTTCCGCACCAGATATCTACCCCCGGGGGGTTATTGAACTGAGCGTTAGCCACAGCTACATAGGGGGCTAGGAGCGCCCAAGCGCACAGTCCTGTCCAAGATGACTGCATCGCCTTCGATTGTCTCGCGGATACGCAGCTGGAGAGTGACTGTTACAGAGCCGGGATTGAAGCCGTCCCGCTTCCAGTTTTAAGGGAGGGGCTCTGGGTTTCTGCGTCATCGAAGCCAGGCCATCGTGACTTGATCAAGGTGACGTTGCATGGATGCCAATGCATACCCACGACCCGGATTAGGCACGTTTTATACCCAGATGGGAAGGAGGATCTGTTTTCCGCGCTGTCTTTGACAGCCAGAAGGTTTGGGATGCGGGGGTGGATTGAGGGGTGGCATGCGTAGGCTGCGTCTCTGCTGTTGACCGGGTTTCCCCTATCTCGCACCCGCTCCATCTGGCTTCTCGTGATGCCGTTGAAGATGAGAGCTTCAAGAAGATCCCTATTGAGCGTGTCCAAGAGGGTTTCGGCGACATTCCTATCGCGGACGGCACAGCCACAAGATAGACGCCCAGCTCTGCTGGCCTACCTATATTTGGAAGCTGTGGCCGGCGGGGCGTCGTGATCCACCCGTTCTTGGGATGGAAGACCGACACAGTCGTCCGAAGGCCCGAGGAACCACGGCCGCCAATGCGCGTGGCATCGGTAAGTAGTCATAAGACGAGATGGGACAAATAAATCCGGAGTGGCATAGCTCCTGTAGTGATGTCCAATACTTCCATGGGAACAACAAAGTACTGGCTGGTGCTTGTCGCGTTTGTTTCAGGTTGACCCCCCTCCAGGCGCCGTGACGCCGAGGCGGGAGGCGCTACGATCCAATCATTCCCGAAAGCTTACCTATAGTCTGGGCATATGTACCAGGCAAGCGGGATGGGGATGGGGATACGACTAGGGTACGTAGCGGTAGCGACTACGCCCCAGGATCGGCCCCCGGACACGCTAAAAACAGGGCTTATGGGGGGGGGGGGGGGCGACTGGAAGAGAAAGCGCCCCTGACTAAAACACAGCGGACCGCAGGGTTAAAATCTGGTGCTACGTCCGTTGTCACCCTCGAATGCCGCGGCGCCGGAGCGACACCAGTTTGACGAAATGGCCGTGGTCCTGTCTCGGGCGCTTTCTTTTGTTCTTCTCGCTTGACGGCATTACGGGGCCGAGGCTGTGTAGCCAGCCCGGCAGCACACGTCCAGACATACACAGTAATTGGATAAGTATCCCAAGAGGTACCCGACGCTGCTTAACTTGCCCCTGGTCCAACCGCCACACCGTCGTCCGTGTTTCCTGTTCCTGGCGCTCATCTCTGATCTTCAGGTGCCAAACGAAACGCCGGTACAGGCCCGACCTGCGGACTGCCGGCCAATGAAAGCTGGGCCTCGCAAAAGTGGCACCCATCTGCTCTGCTTCATTGGAGACCAGGCCTTTCACAAAGCCCACCTCTCCCGGGGGCGCCTGTCACCAGAGCCTGTCACTATAGCCATCCATCCCATCCAATGCCATCCATGTCCCGTACGGGGCGGCGGCGAGTACGGGGTAGCGTCATCATGTAGATTGGATGGCCACCAAAGGGGCGGTCCCAGTCGCTACCCGCCCGCGGTTTGGCTCCCGTCGTGTTGTGGCCTGGCGCTGTCTTTTGCGATAAATACTTAGATACAGTCGGCTGCCTTCGCCGCTTATCCCAAGATCCAACACGCGTGTCCGGATTGCAAGTTGGCAATACTCAAACTTGACTCATTCTTTCTCTTTCCCTTTCATTCGCTTCTCCCCGTGCACACGACTCGGCTGGGCCACGCTCGTTTTTTATTCTGCTTCTTTTTTTGATAGCAACACCATCCCTCTTCAACCCCCCCCCCCCCCCCCCGGAGCTACCAAACTTTGTAAACGGAGCCCAGAAACCGGAAGAGAAATACCCTTGCTTTGGCCGGTCCACCATGTTGGTCAAGCCTTTCCTTCAGGCGGCCACGGTAGCAGCCGCCGCTTCCATCACGGCACCAAAGGACCTCGACATCAACGATGCCAGTAAGACTGACCTACGGGCCCCGTCTCTAAGAGCTGCAGCATCGTGGAGGCTAATGATCGCGGACAGCTTCTGTGCGTAACGTTGCCGCCACACTCGCCCACGGGGCCATGTCCCTCTACACGGGCAACATAACCAACACTCCAGAGGTATGGCACGTCCGCTCCCATGCCGGCCGCGAGACCCTGCCGCAATGCTGACGGGTTTTCCGAACCAGACGCTCGCCATTTTCCCAGACCCCGTGTACTGGTGGATGGCCGGTGCCTGCTGGGGCTCTATGCTGGACTACGCTCATTACACTGGTGATACATCTTACAACGACGTCATCACCCAGGCCATCAACTCGCAAGTTGGGCCCAAGTTCGACCTCATGGTTCCCCGTCACTATGGGGATGAGGGCAATGACGACCAGGCCTTTTGGAGCTTCACCATTCTTGAGGCTGCCGAACGAAACTTTCCCCAGCCCGACGACACCATCCCCCCTTGGCTCCAGATTGCCGAGAACGTATGGAACACCATGGTCCCGCGATGGAACACGACGTCGTGTGGTGGAGGTCTCGCATGGCAGATTTTCGAGAGCAACCCGAATGGCATGACCTACAAGGTACGTGCACCTCCTGTGTTGAGCGCCTTCATGGGCCCCCTGCGGAGAGTACGAGTATAGTATCGAATTACTAACTCTGTGGCTCCAGAACAGCGTCAGCAATGGCGGTTTCTTCCAGCTCTCAGCAAGACTCGCCCGCGATACCGGCAACCAGACATACCTGGACTGGGCGCAAAAGATTTGGGATTGGTCCGCGTCGGTCGGCTTTATCGATTCCAACTATGTTGTCTACGACGGGGCCGACTCGGGCGACAACTGTACCAAGATCAACCCCATCTCTTTCAGCTACTCGCAGGGCATCTACCTCTACGGTGCTGCCGTGCTCTACAACCACACCAACGGCGACAAGGTGTGGGGGGACCGGACCCAAGGCCTGCTGAGGGCCACCGGCTCGTACTTCAGCCCCTTCAGCAACGCGACGAACATCATGTTTGAGCATGCCTGCGAGACGGTGAACCGCTGCAACACGGACATGTCGAGCTTCAAGGCCTACATGTCGAGGTTCATGTGGGCGACCGCCCACATGATGCCGTCGACTCTCCCGGCCGTCCAGACCGTCCTGAACGCCTCGGCCGTCGCCGCCGCCAACGCCTGCTCCGGCGGCGAGGACGGCACCGTCTGTGGCCAGAGGTGGTACGTGGGCGGATACGACAACAACCCGGGCCTGGGCCAGCAGATGTCCGCCCTCGAGGCCGTGCAGGGGCTCCTGGCCCGGGAGGCGGCGCCGCCCTTCAAGGCCGGGGAAATCAAGCACGTCAAGGGCACCGCCCGCGCGCCCCCCGCGGAAACCCCCAGCGCCCCGGCGCCGGCGGCCCCCGGCGCGCCCACCAAACGATCGAACGAGGCGGCGGGCAAGCATGCTTTGGGCTGGCTGTCGATGGCCCTGGCGTGGACCGCCGGCGCGCTGCTTTGGGAACTGGCCTAACCAGAAAGCACGTAAGATGGCGAATCCCAGCAATAGACACGAATAATGCACAGATAATATGAAATACCCCATCGAATAACTATATTATACACTCATGCAATCTTAACGCCTCTAGAGGAGTAAGCGAGTTCCATTTCCGGGGTGATATGGACTTTCTAGGGCTCTGGAGCCGAACGTCTTCTGCAAGTACATTTTGCTTCACGATGGATATGACCACCAGATGCATCCACACGTCCCTTCCCCTCCTCCCCGATTTTGAATGGTCCCGTGAGAAGACGCGCTCCGACATCATTTAAACAGTGGTTGGGGGGCCCTCTCTAGTTTGGTCTCGTTGCACAAAACACGATTCGCCAATCTCTTTTGTCACGGCGAGCTTGACAGTCGGCCGCCTACGCGACTACGGAGCTGGCCTCCTTCTCCTTGGCGGCTTCGTCGGCGGGCGCGGCGCCCTGCCGGGCGTGGATCTCGGCCAGCGTCTTCTCGAGGGCGGCGAGGAAGCGCGTGACCTCGGGCTCGGTGCCCACGGTGATGCGCAGGCAGCCGAGGCAGCCGTGCTCCTTGCCGCGGAAGCGCACCACGACGCCCTGGTGCTCGGCGAGGGTTTCATAGGCGGCCAGGGCGGTGGCGTTGTCGGGCTCGCCGCGGGCGTTGAGGATCTCGTAGAGCAGGAAGTTGCTCTCGACGCCGCCGCGCAGGCGGCCGACGCCGGGGACGCGGGGGAGCTCGCGGGTGAGGCGCTCGCGCTGGGCGACGATGCGCCGGCGGTTGGCCTCCATGGCGGCGCGGCCCTCGGCGGAGACGGCGCGCGCGGCCAGGGCGCTCGTGGGGCTCGAGACGTTGTAGGGGGCCTTGAGGCTGTTGAGGAGGCGGGCGACGGGGGGCGCGGCGAAGCCGGCGCCGAGGCGGATGCCGGCCAGGCCGAAGGCCTTGGACAGCGTCTGCATGACGACGAGGTTGGGCCACTCGGCGACCCACTCGGCGAGGGAGGCGCCGTCGGGCGAGAAGTCGACGTAGGCCTCGTCGAGCACGACGACGCCGTTCCAGGTCGGGTGCTCGAGGAGGCGGCGGACGTCGGCCTTGGCCAGCAGCGCGCCCGTCGGGTTGCCGGGCGAGCAGAGGTAGGCCAGCTTGACGTGGGGCTCGCGCGCGAGCGCGGCGCAGACGGCGTCGACGTCGAGCCCGAAGTCGGGCGCCGGCCGCAGCGGCACCTTGACCAGCCCGACGTCGTTGACCTGGGCCGAGACCGAGTACATGCCGTAGGTCGGCGGGCAGACGAGGATGCGGTCCCGCGCCGGCACGCAGAAGCACCGGAGCAGCGCGTCGATGACCTCGTCGCTGCCGACGCCGACGAAGAGGTGCTCCGGGCCGATGGTCTGCTGCGTGTGGTGGTGCGTGTTCCGCATGGCGCAGAACAGCTGCTTGAGCTCGTGCTGGTGCGGGTCCGGGTACCGGTGCAGGCCCAGGACGTCTATCTCGCCGGCCGCTCCGTCCGTCTTGGACTCGGGGGCCCCGGCCCCGGCGAGCCAGTCGCTCGGCAGCGCCGGCCCGAAGGCGTTCTCGTTGGCATCCAGGAGCACGTTGGTGCCGTCATCTTTGTAGTCGCTGTGGTACGCTCGTCAGTCCCAACCCGGGGCTTTGGTCATGGGCCGTGGAACTACACCGACAACATACTCTCTGGCACAGCGGTACGGCTCGAGCGCCAGGATGTTCTTCCTGGCGCAGGTCTGCAGGTTGAAAGGCGACATTCTGTCGGCGCGGGTGGAATGTTCTTTCTCTTTTTTTTGTTTCTTCTTCCGTTTACCCGATGCAACTCCGACTGACTCGACGGTGCCAATCTTCAATCTTCAGCTGTTTGGGTCCCGTTTCTTATAGTCGCGCCAAGAGGGTTTCTGTTATCCGTGGGAGCGGCCGAGTATCACTTATGCAGTCTAAGAAGAGTCATCTTTCGGGGCCGGAGCGAGCATGTCACCCATGCATCCCATATTCATAGATGGATCCATAGGAAAGTTCCCAATGGATACCAACCCTATCGCCCCCTCAAAGCGGGTCGTTCGTACCCACGCAGCGGGTGAGAGCCGATGGCCGGGGGCTCGTGGGCGGAAAGAAAAAACTTCAATTGATGCATGCTCCCAAGAAGGTACATAAAAGCGTCTAGGGGCATGGATACAGCCACTGTAGTGCCTATGTACTCGCGAGTATCCGATGGGATATCAAAGCAAGTGCGCAGTGGGGAATCCTATGTCAAGACCAGCTCGCAAAAGTTTCGTAGTCGCCCAGCTTATTACCTCGTATCTTCCACTGTAACTCATGCGCATATTGGTTTCTGGGCGCAGACATGGGAAGTTGATGCGAACTGGATGGAAGATGGGTGAGTCAGAGGGGCTTCCCGATTGTTGCATATTCGTTCCTCGCCCGAGGGCCACCCGATGGAACCATCCAGGTACATTGTGACCGACCTAACCAAAGGCAAATTCTCAAAATGACGACGACGCCTGGTCGGGCGCGAGCGCAAAAGACAGGCGGGAACTATTTGACAATTTAAGCCGTTTGGCCGACCGCACTGACAGGACCGGCCAGGTTTTGGTCACTTTCTATCCACACCCTCCCCCTCCCCCGCCACGATGCACCTGGAAGAGATCACCGACGAGATGGCAGCCAAGCTGCAGGTCTCGTCGCAGCAGGACGCCCAAGAGCCGGCTCCCGGCGCCAGCGCCCCCGGCCAGCCCGCCGCCGCCGCCGGGCCGGGGCTGTCGCCGGGCCGCGCCATGACCAAGAACATGACGGTCGACGAGGTGGTGGCCGACCTCAAAAAGTCGCCCTTCTTCATGACGGAGCTGGAGGAGAATGACGACATCGAGGCCCTGAAAGCCCTCGCCTACGAGGGGTCCCCCTTCGAGGTCGCCTCGGGCTTCAAGGGCCGCGGCAACGAGTGCTTCAAGGCGCGCGGCTGGATGGACGCCAAGGAGTTCTATACCAAAGGCATCCTGGTCCTCCTGGGCGAGGAGCGCAAGCGGGCCGCCGTCGCCCGCGGAGAACAAGCCGCCGCCGCCGAGGGTGTGGAGGCCGAGGCCGAGGCCACGCCCCAGGAGGTCGAGGAGCAGAGGCAGCTGCTCGAGTCGCTGTACGTGAACCGGGCGGCCTGCCACCTGGAGCTCAAGAACTACCGGAGCTGCTGGCTCGACGGCGCCGCCGCGCTCCGCCTCAACCCGCGCAACCTGAAGGCCTACTACCGCTGCGCCAAGGCTTTCCTGGCCGTGGACCGCATCGCCGAGGCCGACGACGCCTGCGCGCGGGGCCTCGAGCTCGACCCCGAGAACGCCGCGCTCAAGGCGGTGGCGGCCGACATCGTCCGGCGCAGCGAGCAGGTGACGGCGCGGCGGCGGCGGGAGGAGGAGCGCGTCGCGCGCGAGCGGCGGCGGGACCTGCTGCTCAAGACGGCCCTCCGGGCGCGCAACATCACCCTGCGCGCGACCGAGAAGCCGCCCGACATGGAGGACGCCAAGGTCCAGCTGGTGCCCGACCCCGACGACCCGCGGAGCGCCGTCAGCTTCCCCACGGTGCTGCTGTACCCGGCCGACCTGGAGTCCGACTTCATCAAGGCCTTCAACGAGAACGAGTCCGTGGCGGACCACCTGGGCTACGTCTTCCCCCTGCCCTGGGACCAGAAGGGCGAGTACACCCTGGCGAACGTCGAGTGTTACATGGACACCGTGGCCGGCGGCTTGATCAAGGTGGGCAAGAAGGTGCCTCTCCTGAAGGTGCTGTCCTCGGACAAGGTCGAGGTCATCGACCAGGTCGTGCGTATATTCGTCGTGCCCAAGGCCAAGGCTGAGGGCTGGGCCCAGGAGTATAAAAAGCAGCGGGCCCTACAAAAAGGCAACTAGGCTGGGGTTGATTGCCCCGATGTATAGACGTAGGTCCAGATGACAACCAAAATCCCACGCGGCTGACACAACAGTTCCGGGATCGAGCTCGAAAGGGTGGAGGTGACGTGAAGATGTCCACCAGGAAGATACCAAACCGTGAACGAACGTTGATAAAAAAAATACTATGCTTTCTAGCCCTGAGAAATAACGACGCCTAGCTCCTGAAACCCCCGTGGCCAAGTCCCCCAACGCCGCAAACAAAAAGCATTCGGGGGGGGGGGGGGGGGGGGGGGGGGCATGCGCTTTCAGGGTCAGTTCGCAACCCCCTTCCCCATGAAAAAGCAAAACTCAAAGTCCCAAGACCGTGTCAGATCGGCAAACGCCGTCACATCCATTCTGTCTGCCTTGTCCTACATGGAGTTGGCCCTCGCCCGCTTTCTGGGAAACGAGTCGTCAACGGGCGAGATGGTCGCCGAGGCGACCCCTGGGCGCCTTCCTTTCACATCCGTCTTGGTGGTCGGGTCGCCCACGCGCAGGTTCATGAGCAGAAGCGCGGCGTTCTTGTCGGGGCCTTGCAGCAGGGGCTGGCCGCCGGCTGCTTTGTCCCGTGAGCGTGAGGGTGGCGTCGCCGCTTCCGGATTCGGCGCCGCAGGCGCCCGGCGCGGGGCCGGGCTTTCGGCCTCCAGATGCTCAGCCGAGCGCTTGCGCTGCAGCTGCTGCGGGGCGGCGGGCGGGTAGGCCGGCGTGTTGGCCGGGTGGCTGGTCGGTTGCAGAGGAGGGAGCGCCGCCGGGGGGCGAGGAGGCGGCCTTGCAAGGCTGGGCACCGCGCTCAGCCACGGGCTGTGCATGGGGGCGTCGTAGAACCCGGCCGCGCCGGTGCGATGCCACGGCACGAGGGGCCGGGCCGGCGCTGCGGCGGCCTGCGCGGGCGAGTACGAATAGCAGTCGTGGTTGCCGCCGCTGCGGTCCGTGACGGGCGAGACCTCGCCGTCCGTGTCGACGCCATAGGGGTGGTCGCGCGTGATGAAGGGCCGCCGCACGCGCGGGCGCGGCTGGAAGGCCTGGTCGGTTTCGTAGCCCGGGCGGAGGACATGACGATGATGCCGCGGGGGGCTCATGGCGCCCACCGGCGGCACCGTGCTGCTGTAGACCCGGCGGTGGTAATCCGCCTCGCGCGTCGACTGGCTGATGATGGCAGGGTCGATGATCATGCGCGCGTGGTCCGGGGCCCCGGGCGGGATGCAGATGGAGGGAAAGTCGGGGCCGAAGATGGGGATCAGAGCTCCGGCGATGTGGTGGCAGAAGGTGGCGCAGACTGCTCTGGCACACTGATAGGGCATCCAGTATCCTGAGGGTCATGTCAGCGCCTCGTGACGGTGCCAGAGGGGATGGGGAGGAGGGGGGCCTACCCTGGGCCATGATGGAGCCGCCGGTGATACTGTGGGTGATCTCCTTCAACCCGGGGTTCATATTCAGCATTTTGGCGGGTGTTGTCTGCGAGGGTCAGGTCGATGCTGTCCCAACAGGCGCGTGTATGACTCACCTTGGAATATTTGCAACACTTGAAGAAGGGGGTCATGCGAACGAGGCCAACATTGTAGTCCCACATGACAGCATACTCTGTCTCGTCGCCAGGGAGTCTGAAAACGTATTGAAAGACTGTGATTGGGTCAAGGGGTCAACAACCATCAGGCCGGCAGGCAGATTCGACGACTGGGGAGGGGGCCGGCGTTTACCTTCAAAGCTCTCTCGCCCCGTCTTCTCGAAAAAGTCCTTTTTTCCGCTGTTGTAAGGGATGTGCCGGCAGTAGTCCTGTATCTTCCCGAAGGGGAACACGTGGTACTTCCGGACCTCACGCAAGGAAGCCTCGTCTAACCTCTCGTGCGGGGGGAAGCCAACAAGCCCCTTCGCCCGGCCCTTGGTGAAGACGGCCGCATCTTTGGGCATCCTGTGCTTGGGCATCACGGTCCGGTCGTAGAAGGCCGTCTCGTCCGCGAGGGAATTCGTGGGCGACGAGGCCGCTGGGCTGGGAGGGAGCCGATGGCATGGCACCCCCGAAGGGGCAGGGTTAAGAAGGGAGGCCACCGACAGCATGGCGGTGAATGAGAGTGGACGATGTCTCGAAATTCGCTGCAGGGGGAGGTTGCCAGAGGTGGCGACCACAGAGGCCCAACGGGGAGATGGCAGAAGGCTCAGACAACGCTTGCAGGAGTCGGATGGGGGCGGGGGTCGGAGGGGGGAGCGAGAGGAAAAAGAGCAAGCGTTTTTGAACTGGGCAAACAGACAGACGGTTGATGGGCTGCCAAATGTCACCCTCGCCAGCGGGTGAGCCGACTCTCCTCTGGCACAAGCTGGGGTGGGTTCGAGATTGCTCCTTTCCTGACTGTGCCCAGTCATGCAGCTCGCTGCGCAGCGCCTGGCGGTGACCAGCGCAACCTGGTCGCTAGCAGTAGTCGGCGTGTTTTCTTTGTCGACGATGTCTTGAATCGACCTGTGAGAGGAGGAGAGCCCGTTTGTGCGCATCCACCGCTCTTTGCAGAGTTCGAGTTCAAAGCCACGAAGTGACAGGTAGTGAAGGGCACTGGCTGGGAATGGGGTCTGGGCAGGAAAACGGCGAGGCCGACCAACGTGCTTCCATACCACCTATACTGCCCGCAGGATGGAGGGGACCCGACTGGACAAACCCGACGGGAAAAGGGGGGAAGGGGTCCGGCCGGTGTAGTTGATTTCCTGATGGAGAGGCACGTTTCGGAATCGGGCCTCTCAAGACACCAAGCGGTGCCGTCGACCCCCGGTACCATCACCGCCCATGCGTGTCAAGTCAATCTGCGGAGGGCAGTACATCATCGAGGCTAGCTGGGTTTCAGTACATTCCACCAGGCCGCAAGTATTGGCCCGAAAAGGGCCATCACAGACGACTGCATGACGCAGCGGAGCTTGCGAGAAACAGCAAATGGGTTTGGCACAGCAAATACATGATGGGCCAGCTTCTACCCTCCAAACAGGGACCTGGCCTGCTTGGGGGCCGCATAGGGCAGTTTTGATAGAAAGCAACCTGACGGATGGCTGCAGGTAGTGCCGGGGAGGTCACCAGGCGACCCGGAAGTCCTGAGCAATGTAGAACAAAGGAATAGCCATGTTAGGCAGACGAGATGCCCAGGCAAGGATTTGCTTGACTCGACACACGTGTACGCCGTGGGCCCCAACCAAAGGATGGCACCAAGTCCCTCCCCTCCCCCGGGGCCATCTCGTGTGGCCTGCCGTCCTTTCAGGCCCTCTGTCCGCGAGACGAGGCGAAGGCGGGCTTGCTACGGATCCCTGACCGCCGCGAAGGCGACTCTGGTGGAGTGTATAGATCTTTTTCCCTGTGCCTAGCCGCGGTCATTGCTGTCGCTGCCTCGCGCTGGCGATAGGTCCGCCGCGGCTCTCAAAGTGGCGGACTGCGAGGTACCCAAGCGCCCGCGGCAACGATTGGCTGTAACCGGCACATGCGTTGCGGCTGTCACGGCGTTCTCCCATGTTTCCCCACGAGCTATGATGTGTACAAGCACAGAATACACCCGAACGGGACACGAGGACGGCGGCTTGCCCGTCTTTGAGCAGGCTGTGATGGGCCGCAGTGACAGGGGCCGTGTCTTTAAACGAGGTGATCCAAACACGGGGCGGTAGATCGAGTGACATGTCGTAGAAAGCCGTCTCTGCCTGTTTGGGCATGGGGAGTCAGTGCCGCTGGTCGGTCCTCTACCCAGCAGGCATCCCTTGTCGATAGGGAGGCGCGGGCGGCGGACGCCAGAGGAACAGGGGACGACGGCAAGCCCGTGGGACATCAACTCGATAGATACATGATGGCCAGCTTGGTGAGCCCAAGCACGGCGTCACCTGGCGGGCGTCCTCTCCAGCCAATACGAAGGCAGGGCGTCAAGAAAGCTCGAGTCACTCGTCCCGGAGGGTTGGCAGTCAACCCGGAAGGGGCCCAACCGTCGCTATGCTGCACTCGCCCGCGAGCACACAGCGCCTCTCGGTGCCGCAGCAAATCATGCAGAGGCAAGCCCGTGTCTACAAACGGATAGGGCAAGTGGGGGAGGGGGGCCCTCAGAGAGGACAGCCGGAGGACAGACAAAGACGGCCAACGGGGACCAGAGACCAGGTGGAGGATCAAGCTTAATGCCTGTGTAATTGTTCGTAGCAGGCCACGATCCCAGCTGGAGAGAGGCGGGCAGATGAGACCACGGCCCCACCAGTTCATGGGCGAAGGCCTCAGGGGCCGAAGATCGGGTGGTTGTCATTCCCGCTTTGGGCGCGGCTTGGATGCCAGGCACCCACGGCACGGGTAACGATGGGTGGGAGGCTGGGCCTGGGCCCGGCAGCGGAAAAGAGGCAGATGGCATTCGACCACTACCGATCGGCTCCTCCCCGCCGGCTCGCCTCTTCGCCTTCCCAAAGAGTCAAGAAGCAGATGAATCTAGCCTGCTCCTGGCGGCGAGGTAGTTTCAGATGCGCGCACAGTGGCTCGGTGTGGCACGGCATAGGATGACAGGGGAGGCAAGGGCCAAGGTCGTGATGGTGGACGGTGCGACGGTGGAACAGCACGGTTGTGCACAGTCGACTTCGGGAAATTTTTTGTCTTCTTCTTTTCTCCTCTCCTTTGAGCTTCGGGAGCGCGTGTAGGTGCTGTGTGACGCGGCCACAACGGGCGAGAAAATACCTGGGCCTAATCGCGCTGTGGTTGCCCCCGGCTGCCATGTGCCCTCGGTGGGACAAGGATCCAGGCATACTTCCAAGTGTATGGTGTACCTATATAGGCCATGTACATATGTATGTGGTCACCTAGGTAGGTAAGTAGGTAAGTAAAGAAGTAGATACCAGCCTTTGGGGAAACCCAACGTCAGACGCTAGAACTCTGGGAGGGGGGCGAAGTGATGAGCGGGCAGACGACCGGATGTCGGGACTTTCACGAGCGGCGAGGGGGAGTCGGCCGAGACTGACAAGACTCGACTGCCCGCAGTGGCAGCCAAAGAGGCAGATGCCTAAGTATGTAAGGTACGGATGGATGCTGAGAACTGACGTGGGCGCGCCCAGCCGAGACCAACCAAGCAAGAGCTGGTGCTGGACCGGGTGAAGCAATTTCATGGGATCCAGCAGTAACATTGGGAACCGGCATCTGCATACCACCTACGAAATAGGAAGCCGCGTCGCATCATGGCTGGGGGAAACTGCCAACCACATAAGACCTACGTACTGTAGGTCGGTACCTGCATCTTCCGGTCCCCGGGCCTTTAGACCTACCTTAGGTATGTACAACCTACATAGCGGGTATGTAGGTAAGTAGAAACCTGACAAGAGTGTAACGGTCTGTCTGGAACGGCAGGTAAGCGCGAAGGAAGATAGGATAGTTGTTTTGGTGTGACCAGCCCGCCCTCCAGTCCGGATACCCCCCCAAACTCCCGGGATTCTGCGCAGGGACTTATACGGATGGCTTCGCTCGCTAGGCGTCATCCGCAGACCCACGGCAATCGCCAGCCAGCGGCACGGGATGGAATCGGCACGGCGCCAAGAACGGATCACCACCTTCCTGGAGCCGCCGGCCTAGAATGCACATAGGGCGCACAGGTTGCCGCTTCACCTGAGGCGATCGATGCCGAATAAGTACCTAAGTTAAGCACCTGCCACCCGTCTTGATCCGGGCAGATACATCTCTTGGGTACTTCTCAACCCGTTTCCTGGGATGGAAACGGCCCGTGCCAGACAGATCAGATCTACGGGGGCGGTTTGTGATAACGGGTACGATACGATGATGGGTGGGTTTCGTCCCGCGGCCGGTCTTGCAAACCTGGGTTAACCTGCAGACCTCCTGCTGTTGGAAGCTCCTGCGAACCTGGCTTCACGTACTTGGCAACTTATGGCCCTCTGGTATCATTATGGGATGCCTTTCTCGGTCCTGACGGGAGGTAATAGAAGGCGGTGTCCTTGGCAAACCGGAGCCTTAACCAGATCTGATGTTTCCCGGCCGTCTGGCTTCCCTAGCAGCTCCATCCTAATCGGGCCTAGCTTCATCTTTCAGCCCACCAACGCGGCGGGCACGCGGCTGCACTAACCCACGCAATTTAACTAATAATCGACAACCACATGCTCAAGTCGCTCTTTTTGGGCACTGAGTCGCGTCGCGTAACAACAAAACAACCCACATGGATTGTTGACTTCGCTTTCCCATCCACACAACAACCGCCACACCATCCCTCTCTTTCTCTATCGCGAAGCGCCTCTCACCTGGGACAAGCGCCTCAACCCCCGCCATCCACGGCCGCCTCTTTTTCTTTTCGCTGTCTCTCTCTCTCTCTCCCCCTCTCTTGCCCCCCGCCAGGCACCAGGCCACCGTTGATGCCCTCGTCGCACCAGCTGTTCCCGTCCGCCTTGAGATCGGCGGCTGATTTTTCCCGTCTTCCCTTACTGCGTCACGCCCCGCGTCGCTCCCTAGCGCCGCGACTCCAGCGACCCTCACCATGTCTTCCGATATCATGGACGACTCCGTCTTCGACGACGACATCGAGAATGATTCAGACGCTTTCTCGCCAGAGCCGGTATGTCAACTTTTTCATCACTTAATCGCCGACTCCAGTGCCTGACTCACTTGCAAGGATCAGAACTGATTCCCATCGTCTGCAGAAACCCAAGGCCAAACCCGCTGTGAAGAAGGCAGCGGTGCCGAAAGTCGCTCCCAAGAAAATGGTGCAGAGCACGCTCAAAAGCACAAAGGCCGCGCCGAAGAAGCGGGCAAAGGCCATGAGCAGTGATGAGGATGCCTCGGACCATGATTTCGACAACACCCCTCCCAACGCCAAGAAGCAGAAGAAAGCACCCGCCGCCAAGAAGGCGTCCGGAGCCAGTAAACCGTTTGAGGAAGTTGAGAATGACAGCATAATGCTGGACGGTCCCGCCGACGAGAAGCCCAAGAAGAACAAAACGGCAACAGAGACCTACCAGAAATTGACGCAACTCGAGCACATTCTCAAGCGACCCGACACCTACATCGGCTCCGTGGAGCGCACCGCCGAACAGCAGCTCTGGGTCTTCAACCGGGAGACAAAACAGATGGAATACCGCAAGATTTCCTTTGTGCCCGGTTTCTACAAGATCTTCGACGAGATTCTCGTCAACGCCGCCGACAACAAGCAGCGTGACCCGGGCATGTCCTACATGAAAATTCACATCAACCGCGAAGCTGGCACTATTAGTGTCGAGAACAACGGCAAAGGTATCCCAATCGAGCATCACGAGAAGGAGAATGTCTGGATCCCCGAGCTCGTCTTCGGTCATCTGCTGGCCGGTTCCAACTTTGATGACGACGAGAAGAAGACGGTCGGTGGTCGAAACGGTTACGGTGCCAAGCTCTGTAACGTTTTCAGCACCGAGTTCACACTCGAATGTCAGGACTCCAAGAATGGCAAGCGATACAAGCAGACATGGCACAACAACATGACCAAGATGGACAAGGCCAAAATTACGAGCAGCAAGTCGGCAGATTTTGTGCGCGTCACATTCCACCCCGACTTCGAACGCTTCGGCATGTCTGAGGGTATCGACGATGACTTGGAGGCGCTGCTGTACCGCCGAGTCTACGACATGGCCGGTACCGTCCGGGGAATCAAAGTCCACCTCAATGACGAGGCGCTGAAGCTCGACTTCAAGAAGTACTGTGAGATGTACGCAAAGGCCATCGCGAAGGAGCGTGGAGCCGAGGAGGGCGTGGAGCCCGCCGCTACCGTCATCCTGGAGGACTCCAAGGCCCATCCTCGCTGGGAGATTGCCTTCGCCGTCTCTGACGGCTCTTTCCAGCAAGTCTCGTTTGTGAACTCCATCGCCACCACGCAAGGCGGCACACACGTCAACTATGTTGCCGACAAGATATGCACCTCCCTCCTCAAGCACCTGGACAAGAAGAAGAAGGGCCACTCGCTGAAGCTGAACCACATCCGAAACCACATCTTCATCTTTGTCAACTGCCTGGTCAACAACCCGGCCTTCACCTCGCAGACCAAGGAGCAGTTGACCACCAAGGCGAGCCAGTTCGGTAGCAAGTGCGAGCTGACGGACCAGTTCCTGAAGAAGATCGGGCAAACGGATGCTATTACCAATATTTTGCACTTCGCGGAGCAGAAGGCCGACAAGATGATGGCCAAGAGCGACGGCAACAAGCGCTCGAGAATCAGCAATGCCAAGCTTGTCGATGCGAACTTGGCGGGAACGAAGCATGGCCACGAGTGCACCCTCATCCTGACAGAAGGTGATTCTGCCAAGAGTCTGGCTGTGGCGGGCCGTGCTATTCTGGATCCGGACCGCATCGGTGTCTTTCCTCTGCGAGGTAAAATGCTGAACGTGCGAGACGCCTCTCTCGACCAGATCACAAAGAACCAGGAAATCCAGAACATCAAGCAATTCCTTGGCCTGAAGCACAAGATGACATACACGGATACCCGAGGCCTGCGATACGGCCACCTGATGATCATGGCTGATCAGGATCACGACGGCAGTCATATTAAGGGTCTTTTGATCAACTTTCTGCAGGTCCAGTTTCCTTCGCTGCTGAAGATTCCCGATTTCTTCCGAGAGTTCATCACACCCATCGTCAAGGTCTGGCAGGGACCCAACCCCAAGAAGCCGCTGAAGCTGCGATCATTCTTCACACAGCCCCAGTATGAAGAATGGAAAGAACAGCACCAAGCCGAGATGAAGCGTTGGCATTACAAGTATTACAAGGGTCTGGGTACAAGCTCCAACGAGGACGCTCAGGTTTACTTCACCAATCTTGACGACCATCTGAAGGAGTTCGGCGTCATGCAGTCAAACGAGGCCGAGCTATTGGAGCTCGCATTCTCCAAGAAGAAGGCCGATGCCCGAAAGGAATGGCTTGGCAATTTTGTGCCCGGAACGTACCTCGATCACTCTACCAAGTCCATCACCTACACTGACTTTGTCAACAAGGAGTTGATTCTGTTCAGCATGGCTGATAACATGCGGTCCATTCCCTCGATGCTCGACGGGTTCAAGCCCGGCCAGCGCAAGGTTATGTATGCCTGCTTGAAGCGGAATCTGATCAAGGACAAGAAGGTCATTGAATTGGCCGGCTACGTATCCGAACAGACGGCCTACCACCACGGTGAAATGTCGCTGCAGCAGACTATCATTGGCTTGGCGCAGAACTTCGTGGGTTCGAACAACGTCAATGTGCTGGAGCCCAGCGGAAACTTCGGTTCCCGTCTTGCCGGTGGTTCCGATGCCGCCAGTGCTCGATACATCCACACCCGCCTGTCTCCTTTCGCACGACGCATCTTTTCTCCCCTCGACGAGCCCAACCTGGAGCACTGGGTGGAGGATGGCAAGAAGATCGAGCCCAAGGTCTACGCTCCAGTCATTCCTATGGTCCTTGTCAATGGTGCTGATGGCATCGGTACGGGTTGGAGTACTTCCATCCCCAACTACAACCCTACAGACATTATCAGGAACATTAGAAGGCGGATGGGTCGTCTCGACGGTGATGAGGAGAAGCCCTTTGAGACCATGATCCCCTGGTTCCGAGGCTGGAAGGGCGTTGCCGTGCCCAAGGAAGCCAATCGGTACCAATTTGACGGCACCATCTACATGGACGAGAAAACCAGGGAAGTCATCATTAAAGAGCTTCCAATTCGCATGTGGACGGACGACTTCAAGGCTCGCCTGGAAGAAGTCATCCGCGCCGAGAAGGCGCCCTCCTTCATCAAGGACTACAAGGAGTTCAACGACCACAACAATGTCCACTTTGAGATCCAGATGGACGAGAAGCATCTCAATGCTGCTCTGGAGGATGGTCTTTTGGAGAAGTTCAAGCTTCAGAAGCAGATTCCCACGTCCAACTTGGTGGCCTTCGACTCGCGTGGCATGATCCGCAAGTACGACAAGGTTGAGGACATCCTGGAGGAATTCTATGTGTTCCGCATGAAGATGTACGAAGAACGAAAGGTACGACACCCCTCCCCTCAACATGGAATTCCGCTGCTGACTTCCACAGGCGTACTGGCTTGGCGTGTACCATGCCGACTATCGTAAACTCAAGAATCAGTACAGATTCGTGAAGGAGATTATGGATGACGAGTTTACCGTCAGCCGGAAGAAGAAGCAGGTTGTGGTCGACGAGCTCCGAAACCGCAAGTACGAGCCTTTCCCGAAGACGGCCGAAAACAGAAAGACCAAGACCGACGAGGACGAAGTCGACGCCGAAGGCGAAGACGAGGTCGAGATTGAGTCCGAAGGCGGCGCCCGCGACTACGACTACCTTCTCTCGGTAAGTGACTTCAACTGACTGACCGCCATGGTTAGTACTGACTTTTGCCAGATGCCCATCTGGTCATTCACCCAAGAAAGACTGGACAGACTCAAGGAGCAGATTGCCAAGAAGAAGGCGGAGCATGACGAGCTGGAAGTGCTGAGTGAGAAGGATCTCTGGTGCCGCGACCTCGACGAGTTTGAAGTTGAGTGGCAGGCTCAACTGGCCCTCGATGACGAGATTCGCACCAGCATCCGTCGCATGGGCCGCCGTGTTTCCAAGAAGATCGGCGCCGGCCGCGGCCGAAAGGCTAAAGCCAACCAAGATGACGAGGACTTCGCTCCAACAGCCAAGGCCCGGAACACGGCCAAGGCGGCGGCGAAGCCGGTGGTTCCTAAGGTGGTGCAGCAGGCGCCTTCACAACGCTTTGCCGAGAAATTTGCCCCCAAAAAGAACAAGAGCACGGACGGCGCCGATGAGGAGTCGGACGCTTTCTCGGATGACGACTACGCTGCTCTGAAGAGCAAACCTACGAAGAAGGCTTCGGCGGGCTCGGCAGCGGCGGCGGCGGCGGCGGCGGCAGCAGCTACTGTCAACAAGAAGGAACCCGCCGCCAAAGAGGAAGATGACTCGGACATTGAAGAGGTCTCACCTCCCCCAGTCACGAACCGCAGCAAGCGCGCGGCAGCTTCGAAAGCCAAGTCTTGGGTCTTGGACGACGAGAGCGAGTCGGAAAGTGACGACGATGACGACAAGATGCTGGGCGATGTAGGCGCCCTGGTCAAAGGCATTCCCGGCGCTGCCAAGGACAAGTCGGGCGAAAAGACGGGCCGACTTAGCCTGTTTGCCATGTCGCGCCCCGACAGCAGCCATGGAGCCACGTCGGCGCCCAAAGCCAAGTCGAAGCCCAGCAAGACGTTTGACTTGGACTCAAACGACGACACCAACTACGAGCTGCTCGCTCGGGCTACTCCTCAGCAGTCGGCCCCTCGCAATGACGTGGACTCGTTCCTCAGTGACGATGACGACATCATTGTACCTACCTCCAAGCCCGTGGCTCGGCTGAAGTCGTCAACCTCTTCGGAGGAGCCAAAGGCCAAGCCGGTCGCAGTGGCACCAGCAGTCAAGAAGCGCGGCCGACCCGCCAAGTCCAAGGACGACGCACCGGCACCGGCAGCGGCCAAGAAGAAGGCCCCGGCGGCCAAGGCCACAACGCTCTCTCCTGCGGCCAAGCTTTACGCCAAGAAGAAGGGCACGGAGAAGGCGAAGCCAAAGAAGGACGTCTTCGATGTGGACAGCGATGAAGACGAGGACGTGGAGATGGCGGAGCCCGACTCACCTCCCCCACGCCCCGCTGGCCGAGGTCGGCCGGGCCGAGCCGCGGCCGCCAAGAAGACGTATGTGATCGAGGACGACGATGATGAGGATGACGATGACATGCAACTGGACGACGACGATGACGGGCAGGACGATGCGAGTGACGATTTCGACGAGTCCGACTAGGTGAAATAAGGCAGGGTTTTCACACCTGTGTGCTGTTGCTTCTAAATTTGCTGAGCACGGAGTTGGGTTTGCCCAACTTGGGTCTCCTTGGGCTGATCTGATCGCTAGCGTGTTAGTCGCCCGTCGCGTCTACGGGGAGGTGTTTGTTGCCGGGGCCGTTGACCTGGGCTTTCTTTTCCTTTTGGTGGTCCTACGGGGCCGGAAACACTGGGGGCCGGAAACACTGTATAATAGCCGGCCTCTAGGCTGAGAGATATGAGGCTATGTCCATTCATCCTGGCTGCCCCGTGGATGCGTGACTGCGTGAGCAAGTTATGCCGCCCACCATATTTCGTTCATAATGTACTAAAGACGAGACGTACGAGGCGTACTGTTTACAAGGGGAGAGAAACCCACTTGTAAGGAAGGAACTACCAGCGTTCCTGGCGATAGGTGGAACCGATAGCATAGCATGTATGCTCGCTGGCTCCCCGACGCCCTGCAGCACAGAGCACATGCATGGCATGCAATGTTATGCGGAGAGGCCATGGAGAGGCCGTTGTGTACTTAACCTCGCCGAGTAGCAAATTAAAAAGGCATGCGTTATCATGGCACTTGCAGGGGGTGAAGTAGAGGAAAATTGTCATTCTTATTCCGTATCACACCTCGCCACTCCGACTACCACACCTTCTGCCCGAGTCCAGGGGAGGAAAAAAAAAGAAACCAGGAACAAGCCATGCGTCGTCATGGCGAATCAATATTGCCGTGTCCTCGCGCCAAACGTCCGGTCATCCACTGCTGCTATGCTAAGGAAAGTCGTCGGTCTGCTCCCGCGGTGGCCTGCCACACAGACGGGCGCTGGAGCAGACGATGTCGTGCCTCTATGCCATGCGTGATTTCGTGTCGGAGATATCATATCGTGTCAGTTGGACGACAAAAGCGACCAATCGAAGAGAAGCGGATGGCCTTTGTACAAGGAGGGAGCACGCCTCGGATATTAGTCGGCTGGGAAGCCATCTTAAGCCAGAAGAGGCTCCTCCTCGGTCTTGATCTCGGGCTCCCGGATCTCGGGCGTCACCGACTGGTGTCCAGCGCTGAAGTCCTGGGTGGGGACCTGGGGGAAGTCGTTCTCCTGGGGGCCCGCGGTGGCAGGCTTCTTGGAAGCAGTGGGCGAGGCAGAGCGACCGCGGATCATCTCCTGGGCCTTGTGGGTGTAGTCACCCATGTACTGCTTGGTCATCTCGGCGGCCTGCGCAGTGTGCTTGCCGGCCACCTGTCGGAGCTGCTCGGTCTGGCTGTTGACAATGTCCGAGGCCTGCTTCAGGTGGTTGTCAATAAGCTCCTGGTTGGTCGTGTAGACGAGAGGCACGAAGAAGAGGAGCGTGGTCGCCATGATGGCAAGGCCCCAGTACGGCACCACCTTGGCGAGGTAGTAGGACAGGAAAGCGCCGACGGCGGCCTGGACACAAGGCAGAAGCGGTTAGCAGGGAGGCGAAAGCAGGCCAGGGGGGAGAAGACGCACAACAGACGAAGCGAGGACGTTCTCGGCGAAGAAGATGCGCTGGGCCTCAATGACGAAGAAGTTGATAAGCTCGTGGACATCGCCAATCAAGGCGTCGAGCGTCTCGCGCGGCACGGTGTAGTACTTGCGGGGGCGCAGCTGGGTGGTCAGTCCCTGGCTCAGAACGGCCTTGCCCGCAACCTCGGCGAGAACCGTGACGCCGAGGGCCATCCAGGTCAGCTTGAAGGTGTAGCGGATCACATCAAGGTATCTGGCCAGGAAGATGACGGAAACGATGCTGGTGTAGGCGATGGCCGAAGCACCTACGACGCCGGGGGAGGTCAACACGGGGCGGCAGAGAAGGGGAGAAGACGGGGATACGCACGAGGGTTGTTCCATGACAGCAGCTCCGAGAAGAAGGAGTGGTAGTGTGTCAAGGGCTGGCCCGTGGCAGCGGGATTCACGGGCGTCTGTCTCGAGGCAGCGAGGTTGGACAGCTCGGAGCCCGTCTTCGCCGACTGGTTCCTGACGCTCTGGGCGGCGGGACCGCCGGCGAGCTGGTCGTAGGCAGCCTGGGCATCTACAAGCAAAACGGGTCAGTTACCAGCTCACGCACGCCTTGGTATGGTGTCGCGTGTTGTTGTTGGGCGCCGTCGCGTGCTTGTCGTCCGGTTGAGAGGCGGGGAGGGGCCGAGGCTAGTTTGAAACACTGGAAAGCCACACAGTCAGCTGATGATGTTTCTGCAACGGGTGGCGCGAGGAGGAGAAGGAGGAGGAGGGGGGGGACGCCGGGTCATGATGACCACATACCTTACTGCCCTTGAGGTTGTCCATGGCGGAGCCACCGTTGGTAGCGGCTGTGTCGGCCATGACTGGATTGTCGCGCAGATGGGCGGGTTTGGGTCTGTCGCGGGAACGAAGAAGAGGACGACGACGAGTGCGGCGGGCGTAAGAGCGTGGAAGAGGGCGACGGGGAAGTCAGGGCTGGCGGGTGCGAGTGCGGGTGCAGAACGGCAAGGCACGCAGAGGTGATGATGATGATGGTGGTGGTGGTGGTTGTTGATGTCAGAGCAGGAAGAAGGGCCGTGGGGGTGCAGAGGTTGGGGTGGCGGAGGAAGGTAGGGAAGGTGGTAGGGGAGCTTTGGGACGGCCCGGACAGAGGAATAATTGTGTGAGTGCAATAACTCGGGAGAGTTTGGGAGGGGAGGGTGATGTGGTTTTGTTTTTTTGTTTTATTTATTTTTTTCGCCCTCCCACCTTTGGCCGCCAGGCTGCTATGAAATCAGCAGCGCTGGCAAAGACGGGAGAGCTGGACAGCAGGGAATGACGCTATGCCCTCTCGTGCCCGCGGCCAAGGGCTCTCTCTCTCTCTTTCTCTCTCTCTCTCGTCCCCCCCCCCCCCCCCCCCCAGCCCAAGAACACACGGGCGTACACGATGGGTACCAGTCTAAAACGCCCCTACACAACCGGTTATGGGCCAGACCTCGATGCAACTGGGGGAGCTGGACCGCAGCCCTGGTCGGGCATGTAAGGCAAGAAGGTCCTGTACGCAGCTTGCAGAGTGGGCAATCCGAGCCCGTGTAACAGCCCTGGGTACCTACGCACCTTAGCTAGGTCTCGATGACGGCTTCTTCTCCCACCACCACCACCACCACCCGTCCTGGAGTGTACCCAAGATAAGGTAGACACGGCCAGATGATCAGGCAAGTCGGTTTCCATCCATACCACCACGGCAACATGGTGAATACCAAGTAGCTGGGATGGATGGATATGTAGCGGTGGCTTTTACCTCCCCAAGGGCCCGACAGAGAGGTGGTCAGATAGAGGTAGGTACTGCAGTATCCCATGGGATCCCCATCGCTCTCCAAGGCCCCCCCGGATGCTCCCGGTCTTTCCACGTCCTGTCTCACGAGTACTTAAGCGAGGATCCATCTGCATGGTATCCCATGATGGACGGACGGATCGACGGGGAGCCCAGCAAATACACCCGACGACGTTGAGCCGGGAGGTTAGGTATGTACTATTAGGGATCTTTTTGACGGCTTCCCAGCACAGCCCTCCAGGTTTCCTCCCCCCCTTCGTCTTTTCCATCCAGGTCTTGCTGGTTCAGTCAGTTATCGTTCGTTCTTTTGACGCCCGCGAAGGTCGGGAAGGTGGGAACCTACGGGAGGCTCCTAAGAAACCTTGTGACGACACGGCAGGACCCCCCATGGTTCGTGCTTGCCGGTTGGCAGGCAGACTTGACTTTCCACCCGTAAGTACTATGTACAGATCTAGGTAGCTTTTTTACGGAGTACCTACCTCTTACTTACTATCCACCTCTGAGTGGACAAATGTCGTGAGCCCCTACCCTAGGTAGCCACTGCCCAGCCCAGCCCGAATACAGTTTGTCGACGGGACAGTATCCAATCCGGCCAGGTAAAACATGCCCATGCATCATCCACGGACATCGTATCGGGTCGACCACCTACGGATGATGTGTTTCGAGATACCCCAACTCCAGTGGTGTGTACACTGACCAACTACCTACCCTCACTTACATTCTTCATCCCCATCCGAGCGGCCCAAGACAACGGGTATGGATGCACGAATAGTTGGAGCGTTGCGGTCCCTCCACTCTAGCCCTCCATGGATGCCTTGCTCCTTGGCCTAAGGGTATTATGTATCGGGCGTCTACGACGTACTTAGAAGAGTATACCGGATCGTCGTGCAGTAACATATACAGGCCTTATTACTATCATAATGTACGCACTAACTATGTAGGTACTTAACTATGGGATACTATTATTCAATCGACCTACTCACCGTCTTGATCCATCATCACCCGTACCTCTTGCATACCTCCCGACAAAACCGAGTGTCGACTACGCAACTAATAGTCACACCTACCTATGTATGTACCGAGTAGGTGACTATCCAATCCGTACTCCGAGAGAGAGGGACAGAGGAAGAGAGAAAGAGAGGGGGAAAAGACATATGTAGTAGCTGGTAGGAAATATATCCAGTAATTACATCTTACATACATACCTCTATTCATCGGGGGGCCAAGAGAAGGAAAAAAAAAAAAAGACCAGGTCCAGCATGCAGGCACACGGGCGCCAGTACCGGACCCGTGGGGCCCGCGAAATTTCGCGATAAGAGATCCCATGCACGGCGTTGGAGTCGCCATTCCCCCCTTTATTTCCCGTTCCCGCTTTGCGCCCGGGTGTCCCAAGCCCGCGCTGGTGGTCTGCGCCCCAATCTCTTTGGGGAGACCAAAGCCAGCAAAAAGAGGTTCCGAAAAAGGTGGTGGTGGTGGTGGTGGTGATGGTGTCTGTCCAGCGTGCCCGGGAAGCGCTGGGCTCTTTTGTTCTCTTCATCCCTCCGCATGCGCCGCCGAGGAGGAGGAGGGGGGGGAGTGGAAGGTACAGGTCAGGTCAGGTCAGGTCAGGTCTCGTGTCGTCACTCTTGCATGTGATTCTTTCTCCGCAGGCCCCGGAGCAGACCGACCAGGAAGCGGGCATACCAAGACAGAAAGAGAACCGGCCGGGGACGGATTGCAATGAGAGAGGGTGAGAGGGCACACGACACCCTCCCATCCGGTACCCCCCCTCGGCCAACCAGCTTTCGTCGCTGTCTTCCGGGGCGGGCCTATCGCTACTTAGGGTGGGATGGATGGGTGGATTCCCATGATGGACTGGGCCCAGGCCGACCTCGTCGGGGTCAGCTAATATCCAGAGGCGCGCATACGGATAGAAATCCTGACCAAGACCTGCATACACCCACCGCACCGTAGCCTACCTAGGTAACTCACTAGGCGAGCTAGGTACTTAGGTAGGTAGTCTCGTGTAGGGTCCCATTCATGCTGTTAGTAATACCAACACACAATACGTATGTACATACTTACAGACATGCCTACGGACCAGCAAGCAATCGTGTCCGTCGCCCGGCAGGCCAATGACGCAGTGCTGCTCACGAACCGGTAGCTTCCATGTTTCAAGCCCGCGGCCGCGCGTCATGGGTCCGGTGCACCTGTTCCTCTCTCTGCGTAGACATAGACCCAACACAGATGCACAAAGAAAGCACCCAGCAAAGCCGGCTTTCCGTGCCCCGCCATGACGGCTATTGTGTGGTACGCGATACACAACATAGAAATACCGCAGAGGTGCATATACATAGCCGCAGAGCAAGTACCAGGTATCTGTCCATTCTAGGCTTCCGGGCCATCCGAGGTTTGCCTTTCCTTCCCTATATACATCGTGTAATCATGATAAAAGGGAGAGAGAGAGAGAGAGAGAGAGAGAGAGAAAAGAAAATCCCCAAGCAGGTTGGCAATGCCATCCACCGCAGCCCCGATGACGGTGAGACACCGGGCGTTGGGGAAGTGTGTCTAAGTACTAATGTATGTACTTTAAAAAGTACGCATACAACGCACCCGCCGAATCTGCCAGTCAAGATGCCTGCGTGTGCGCGCATACAAGTGAAGGGAACCTGACGCCGCCTCCCCAACTGCAAAAATGCTCGCTTGCGTCTAGAAGAAGAAATGTTCGCCTCCCGCCCCCGTCAAGGTAGAAGAAACCTCGCCGCCGCTGAAACCCAGGCGGCGGCGACAACCACGACAACAACCAAACGCCATCATGCAAAGGCCGACACATGGGTCGCCTCACCTCCTCCAGCCCCAGAATCCGCCGCCGTTGGCGTTTGCTGCCGGGGCTGGCGCGCTCGTCGGCGCCGGGGCCGCGGGCGGTGCACTCTTATTAGCATTACCCGCCTCCGACACAGCGCCCGTCAAGCGGCCAAACAGCCCCGTCGCCGCTGACGCTTCGCCGCCGGGTGCTATGCCGCACGTCTTTCTCAGGCTTTCCAGCGCCTGCTTGTACTCGTCTGCCTCCTGCCGGGCAACGGCCTCGGCCGTCTTGGCTTGGACGAGTTCCAGTACCAGGCTCTCGTGCTCGCCCGACGGCGAGCCCACGGGTTCCGTCTGCGTGCGCACGAGCAACGACGACGACCGCTTGACATAGTTGGCCTGCGAAGGCGTCGACTTGCTGCGTCCCAGCTTCAGCTCGCGCAGCCCGCCATTGGGGGGCCCGGAGCCGCCCGCCACACCCGCTGCCAGGTTCGCCGCCGAGTTCGCCGCCGATGCGAACCAGCCGCCCGCCTCGGCACCACCCGTGCCGCCGCCGCCGCCGGCCTGCGCGTCCGAGGAGGCGCGGTGCACCCTCATAGTGTGCACCTGCTTCTCGAGCCGTTGCTTGTCCTGGTGCAGGCTGCGGGCATGCGTGTGGCTGTCGCGCAGTTGGTCCTTCAGGTTCTGCGCCTCTTGTCCCAGGTCGTCGATGCGCCGATTGAGCTCCTGCGACTTGGACACCTCAATCATGAGGTGCTCCTTGACGCGCGCCAGCTCGTCTCGCAATTGCGCCCGCGTTTCCGACACCGAGGTAGCGTGGGTGCTTTCGGCCGACGCGCCGAACCGTTCTTCGACGCCGTCGATCAGCTTGCTCAATTCGTCCGA
The DNA here is from genome assembly GCA_029489945.1 of Nigrospora osmanthi. Lineage (NCBI taxonomy): Eukaryota > Fungi > Ascomycota > Sordariomycetes > Amphisphaeriales > Apiosporaceae > Nigrospora > Nigrospora osmanthi. Next base: position 1,317,023 of record CP120494.1, on the reverse strand, counting down.
TGCGCCGTCTGGGCCGGCGCCGTCGTCCTGCTCGGCGCCGTTGTCCTGGCCGGCGCCGTCGTCTTGGGTTTCGGCCGCGGCGTCGGACGGGGTCGTGTTGTTGGGGTGCTTCTTCGTCTTCTTCAATCCGTCCAGTAGCAGCTTGACGGCCTGTCTCTCCTCTTCGCGCTGCTCCCGTTCGCGCTGGAGGTCGGTCGCCAGCAAGGCGTGGTTGCGCTGCAGTTCGCTAAAGGCCGTCAACAGGTCCTCAATCTGCGTGTGCAGGGCCTTGTTCTCGGTCGCATTGCTGCTCTGGTGGTGGCTGCGCGCCGACTGCTTGGGGGCCGTGGGGGTGGATTCGCGAATGGATGCATCGTCGGCATTGGACGACGAGTCGCGGGAGATGGTGGTCGCATCGGTGGAAGCAGTGCTCAAAACGCTGGCCGAACTCGCATCCATCGAGTTGAGTGTCGAGGCCAGGCTCTGTTTGGAAGTGCTGCGACGAAGCATGCTTAAGGGGCGTGAGGGTGCAATGAGACCGGGCGACAGGGCACCCAGGGCGGATTTAGGGGATGAACTGGAGGTGGTCCAGAGGCGACCCAGAAAACGGGACGCGGCAGTCGTAACGTCGGAGCTTCGCGGGGCATTTGTGGTAGCGATCTGCGCTTCCCGGTAGTTCAACTCGAGTTGTGCTAGCTTCTCGCGCGACACCACGCCGGACAGCGAAACGAAATCGTCGACAAATTCGTCGGCGTTGTAGTGGTAGCAATCCCACAGGCCCCGCGAAAGTAGCAGCTGCATGACATCCTCTAGCTCCGAACAGGCCAGGATGCGGCTCTCGTTCTTCTGCATGAGCGACAGGGCAACCCGCATGATCGTCTCGGATGCGCCCTCGGCGAAAATGACGTCGTAAATGCGAAACAGCATGGGCAGGGGGCAAGTCACAGCAAAAAACGAAAGGAACCACTGCGATACGTACGCCGGATCAACCTGCAACTCGTCCAAGTGCGCTGACAGATTGGGCAAGTTGGCTCGCAGCAGCTCGCGAAACTGGTAGATGCGGACGTGCAGCCCTGACAGGTCGGGCAAAAAGCAGGACCGGAGATCGTATTGGTCCATCAACCTGTCAAATCGTCCCCCCCATGTCAGCGGCTTGTTTCATTATTGGATCTTCCCGCCGCCGCCGCGCCCCTCAAGGGTTCTTTCGGGTGCACTTACCGGACCAGCACGCAGAACGCCTGGCTGTCGGGCATATGCATCAGCAGCGGCCCGACGAGGAAGGCAAGGCCCTGGCAGTAGCCGATCTTCTGATCGTAGAGGCTGAAGCATTTCAGCACCCGGCCCAGCATGCGCTGTCCGTCGCCCTCCGGGTCGCGGAACATATCCACGCCAGGGAAACTTCGGCCCAGGTCCTTGCCAATGAGGCCTTCATAGGGACTTGACTCGCCGCTGAGCCGGTCGAACTGTTCCAGGAGGCCCGAGTCGCGCGCGCCCGCCATGCTCTGCCACACGACGCCGCGCAGAGGCGGGGGGATGCCCTTGCGGATCTTCTTGGACAGCAGCGTCGGCAGACGCGCCGCTGTCTGCTGGTAGTCCTTGACCAGCGCCATGTAGAACTCGAGCTCCGTCATGGGCGGCGGCGGCAGTACCGAGTAGCGGAGCGCTCCGGGCGTCGGGCCGTTAACCATCTGCTTCATTTGCGCCATCGACGGCGGTCGCGGTCGTCGCATTGTCGGCTGCTCCACCACCTTCACCTTGACACCCTTGGGGTTGACGGCCAGCTTGTTGTTCTCCTCTTCGAGACGGGCCAGCAGCATCGCCGTCGACTGTAGGGGACGGGCCTGGTTAGCACCATCTTCAAGGCGCAGTCAAGGCGCGGGCAGACGTGGCCTGAGAGCGCCCGTCCGTGTTGTCGCCGTCCAAAGTTTGAAACAGAAACGTCCGGCCGGGCACCTGACAGATAGTGAACTTACATTGTCATCCTGCTGGTCCTGTGCTTGCTCGTCTTCTTTCTTCTGCAACGCGTCCCAGTTAACTTCGTCTTCCGAGTCGGACCCGACCGAGCCCCGCCTCGACGACGAGGACCCGGGTCCCTTTGTTTCGTCGTCGTAAGATGCATCCTCGAGTTCTTGCTGCAGGTTGTGCCGTCCCGCCACCGTCTCTCGCAGCGTCAACCTCCCAGGAATTGCTTCTTCGTCACCTTCTCCTTCAGTGGCTACGCCTGTCGCTGCTGCAACTGTGTTCCCCTGCATCAGATCTTCATCTTCTTCATCCACTTCGTCTATTCTATCTTCGCTTCTCAGCGATGATGGCTTCGCGCTCGTTGGGGTCGGCGTCGGCGTGTACTCGGGTCCGAATATGCTGCGCCTCGTGGGCATAGCCGGCGGTAAGTCTGTATCAACCACCAGACTCGGCGGTTCGGACAAGCGTACAGTCACCATGGATTCGTGTCCAGGGAGAGCCGATTCGTCCTTCTCGGCCGAGGATTCTCCCTCGATGGGCGATTGCTTTTGGACGGGCGACTCTTGCTGGACCGGCGACTCTTGCTGGACCGGCGACTCTTGCTGGACCGGCGACTCTTGCTGGACCGGCGACTCTTGCTGGACCGGCGACTCTTGCTGGACCGACGGCTGTGTCTCGACCACCGGTTCTTCCTCGACCAGCGAATCTTTCTCGGCCAGCGATTCTTTCTCGATCGGCGATTCTTTCTCGACCGGCAGTTCTTTCTCGACCGGCAGTTCTTTCTTGACCGGCGACTCTTCGCGAACCAGCGATTCTCTCTCGGCCGGCGCGGCTTGCTGTTCCGTCGTGTCCTTCTCGATGGGCGACTTTTCCTTGACCGGCGACTCTCTCTCGGCTGGCGATTCTTGCTGTGCCGGCGAGTCTTTCTCGACTGGAGTATCTTCCTTCACCAACGACACTTTTTCGGCTGGCACATCTTTTACGGCCGGGGATTCTTCCTCGATGGGCGTGTCGTGCCGAACTGGAAACTCTTTTACGGCCGGGGATTCTTGTTCATTCAGTGATCGCCTGTCGACAGGCGGAGCCGTCTCGGCTAGCGATGTTTTCTCGACCGGCGATTCTTTTGCAACGGGTGGTTCTTCCTCGGTAGCCGATTTTCCCACCATGGACGACGTTATCCGCGCCGGGGGTTCCCCCGCAACAGGAGACTGGATCATGGTGACGGGCCTCGAACTGGGCTCAGCCGGCGGTGCTGGGTTTGTGTCTACGGCGATAGGTTGGGCTTCGGTTTTCTGCTGCTTCGCCGGGTCCGCGTCCATCTTGCCAGGTGCAGACCCTCGGGGTCTCAGCAGCGATGGGGGGGTTGGAAAAAGTGGCGGGTAAGGACTGGAATGTAGACGGGCGGTCCACAGCAACGGCGGAGGGCCGCTCGTACTCTAGACTAGTCGGACGTTCTGGGCTAGGAATCCGGGTCGTTACTCGGTAACGAGACGCGGCAACAGGCTATGATGGCATGAATGAACGACAGGTCCCAAGCCGTCGAGGAACGATCGAGTCGCGCGGGCTGGTGTTGCTTGATTTTCACGGGTGGGTTTGGCTCGGCTTCCGGGTTATGCAAACGAGAGGCCCGGGGGAGCGGCTGCGTAGTCTACCCAAGCCGGCTGCAGTTCTGGGTGCCGTTTCTTTGGACAGCACGGGATGCGTCTTCGCCACTTTCCAGAGAATTGGAATATTATGCCGCCGCTCCAAGGCCTGCAGCACTGGAGAAAAAGACCCAAGGCGCCGCCCGGATTGACCGCTGGGAGGCAGCGCTGGGGGAGGCAGGCGGGCAGGGGCGCATCAGACTAGGTAGGGGCTGGTGGGTTCGACCCAGGTTCGGGGAGGGTCTAGTACGGATTGTGGATTGATGTCCTCCTCTTTGTCTCAGTTGCCGTCTGGAGACTCGAGCTGTCTGGCGTCTGGCACGACGGGCTGCGAGCCCGTCGACGGGGAACACGACGTGGTAATGAGCCGCCAGGCGAGGTGGGTTCGTACGGCCTGGGATCCAGAAGAGCCAGTCCGGGCCGGCCTGATGACACCTCGGAGGGGCAGTGAGAGCGGGTGGACAAGAGAGGGAGAGAGCGGACGGCCAGGATGGACCGACGCCGTAGCCAGGACGAGGGGTCCACGGGGCTTGGGACCAGTGCAGCTCGGCTCGAAGAATGAACGTGGTGGCCGCAGACGTGCGGGCCTGTCGTGACGTCGAAGTCGTCGGGAGAGAGGCCTTCGAGAGGCCACTACATCAAAAGCAGGTGGGCAATAAGGAGCGTGCGTGCGCATACGATGACGGCCAGGAACGAGCGGCTGGCGCATGGAGGATCAGGGAAAGGAGGGAGAGAGGGAGAGGGGCGATGAGTGTTGGCCTTCGCGGCTCCGGTCCGTCTCCCTTCTATCCATCCATCCATCCATCCATTCACATGGATGGGATGGTTCCTGGATGGGCGGGCAAAAAGCAACCACCTGCAGGGCGGCGCACAAAGGTGCAGCAGTAGCTGCACCTCTCCTGCTGCCGCTGCTGCTGCTGCCGCCGCCGCCACTGCTGCTCCAATCGATGCTCGCATGGAATTGGCCCCCCACACCTTGGCTGCTTCCATCCATCCATACCAACAGGGCTCTCTCATGTAGATACTCAGGTCATGTATCTAGATACCCTTTGTGACACCAAGGGATAGGTATGTATGCATGTATGATGTACGTACATCATTCTGAGCGCGTCTGGAACTCGATGCTTCCAGTCGTTTGTTCTACGCACTCAAGACAGTCTGCAGGGTGTGTGTACCTGCCTGCATCCATACCACCCGACTTCTACATAAGTAGGTAAGATGTACCTATATAGGATGGATGTACATACATACATCTTTACTCATTAGGCAGGTCGTGGCAGGTGTGTGTGTACTAGCGAAACATTCAATAGGGAGTTTTGCTATCTCGGTCATTTACCCCGAAGCCGTCCAGCACGTATTCACATACTGCAGGTATCCCAGGGAGCCCTTCTTCATTATTCCCTGCCAGACTGGGAAGGAGGGGGGGTGGGTGGGTGGCGAAGGCAAACCAATCAAAAGACACTCGTGCCTGGTTCGAGGAGCGAGGGTGCTGCGAAACTGGATGGATGGATGTTGCAAGACCTGTCGTGTCGCGCCACCAGTCAACCAACAACAACAACATGGACCACACAGCCAGCCAGCCATCGCGATCCTCCTCCCAAGTCACAGCCTCTTCTTTGGTCGCGGAGCACCTGGGTCACCACCACAGAACAGGCGCCAGCCCGGGCGGACACACGGCCTGAGATCCTCATCTTAGGCCCCCTTCGTACGGCCTGTGGCTACAGGGAGCCGGCCGGGCCCACTTGCGACATTGAAATCATCCGCCCTCCCCCCCCCCCCCCCCTGGTCGGTCAAGCAAACGGGTTTCAGGGGTATTGGGGAGAGAGCAGACGGGCCCGGCCAATCTGGACCCGAGCTTCTGCGAGTCAGCATCACCACCACGCTCGACGCGCCTGGCGTCGCGACGCGCCCATTGGCCCGCCCGCCCGTGCATGACACGGAACCGCTTTACGGCTCCGCTCCCCTGCCGTGGACATCATCGCCTAGCCACGAACGGCAAAGGCAGGAGGCATCGATCCATCCGCATCGTGCCCATCGTCGGCAATCCCTTCCCACTTCACCCACCGATGGCCAGAGAACCTTCTTCGAACCACCACCACCACCACCACCACCACCACCACCTTGCCGCTTAGATCGCTTCTCTCTGATCGCTTGACCCTTCCGAGCCCTGTCTCTCCCGCTCCTCGCCCATCGTCCACCACTTCTGTTTCGAAACACAGAGCGGCATCGCCCTCCCTCCCTGTCCTCCGTGGGGTCGCCCGAGACGGCCAGTGACAGACATCCCGTATCATCATCATCATCTGTGGCAACTGCGAACAACCCCGGGTGCGCGGCGGCCTTGGCCCGAACCGTGTATACGGCCTTGCAACTCCCAACCCCCAACCCCCCCGGGTGTGTTGCGTGCCTTGCCTCCTGCATAGCCCGCGCATGATAACCTCGCCGGCAGCGCGCTGGCAGCACAGCCAGCGAGGGTATATCCAAGTGCATACATACCCACCGCGGGAGCCAGACATTTGTCGGTGCTGCCGACCTTAAGACACCGCCCTGTCCCTCCCGAGGTATCCATCTCTGCTCTGCCGGGACAAGATTCAAGGCATACGGGCTGTAGTAGCTGCATGTTAACGGTAGGTCACGTAGTATTCTTTGCACACCGACTATTTGGCCATGGCATGTTCGCAGGGTTCTCCTCACGCGCCCTAACTGCCCGTCTCCTCCCAGTGGGCCAACAACGAGGCACTGCACAAAGTCTACGCATCGATCGCTCTCGATGCCCTCACGCCGTCTGGAGCTTCGCCAACTCATCTGTTCCGTTGCGAGCCCCGGGGAGACGCCGCGGCGGTACGGCCGTGGGTACCCGCTTGTTTTTGGAGGAGTCGAGAAGCATAGCGGGGGATATCCATGAAAGGCCATCCCCGGCTGTCTACTTTACTTAATCAGGACTATAGCGTATCCTCTCGAGGGCTAGTGGTATATACGCAAGCGCTGCAAACCATTATAGACGCACGGGTGCACTACTCCATGTCCTCGACGCCGTCCAAAGCTCCCCCTGTCCGGGTCCTGTAACTCCGCCGCCATGATGTGAAATCTGTAACGTTTTCTGTCCCTTCCCCATACCTCGCAAACTTGGTATTTCCTTGTGCCAAAACACCTATACATACGAATCGAAAGGCCTCCATCGACGAGGGCGACGGCCGGTGAACCCCGCGGCTGAAAAGTGAGAATTATCCGCCATCGCGACTTCACATTCCCGGTGTGCTGGCAATGTGCTGGTTCGACTGCAGCTGCGCTGGCGTGGCGGCCGCCGGCATCGTGGGCGTCTGCTTGTTACCTGGAACCGGGCTGGCCTGGCTGGGAGTCTGAGCACCGGGCTTCGCGGTATTTGCGCCCTGCCGGTTGCCGGACATCTGGAACGTAGGCTCCTTGTTCGGATCTACGTCCGGATAGAGCCCTTGCAGCTTCAAATACAACTCGGTAATGTACTTGGCTGTCTCGTCCCGGTCCGAGGGCTCTGCCTTGCCCTCTGCCCCATCGGGGCCTTGCATCGCCCTCAATTTAATCTTCGTATGCAGCGGCGGTGCCTTCAAGTAGGCCGGGCATGGCGGGAGTTGAGTAGAGCCTTTTTTGTCTGCCAAAGCGGCAAGGTAGGCCAGGTTGGTTTGCAGTCGGCGCATGCATCTAGATGTCGCGTCAGTTGAGACCTTGACTTGCAGACCATACCAAGCAAAACGTACTGCAGATAGTCCTGGGCGAGTTCTTCCTCCTCCTTGTCCTTCTTATCTCCCTCACTGCCCGCCCCTTCCTTTGGCGACGCGTGTTCCTTTTTCAGTACTGATTGGGTATGCTGAATCTGCATGGCTTCCACCAGCAGCTCATTGTTGATCTCCAGTATGACCGCTAACCTCTCCTTATCCCTCGAGTCTGCTCCGGGGCTGAGCGGTCCGGCACTCGCAGACGCGCCGTTGACGGAGCCAGCTTGCACGTTGGAAGGGAACGTGGGTGTTTGTGGTGTCTGGATATTTGTGGACGGCATCGGTTGGGGTTGTTGCTGACCGTTATTCGGTGTCTGGCTCTGCGGAGTTCCCTGGGGGTTCGGTGGCGCTGGGAACTGGCCTTGCTGCGAGGACATGCCGTTGTTTGGCGTGGGTGTCCCGTGAGGGATCTGGCCCTGGTTCTGGCCCGGAAACTGCCGTTGGGGCGTGGCATTGGGCATGCCACCAGCGTTTTGCGGATGCGGGGGCATGCGCTGCTGCATCATCTGCTGCTGGTGGTGTTGGTGTTGTTGCTGGTGTTGCTGGTGTTGGTGTTGCTGGTGCTGTTGGTGTTGCTGCTGCTGGTGCTGGTGTTGCTGCTGCTGGTGCTGCTGCTGGTGCTGGTGTTGCTGCTGCTGGTGTTGTTGATGCTGCTGCTGCTGCTGGGGGGTCATCTGCCCGGGATGCATAGGGAAGCCAGACATAGACATGCCGCCTCCCATAGAATAGTTTGGAGGCACATTCATCTGAGGTGCGACCGACGTTGGGACACCACCGCCGTAGGGTGAGCCCGAGTAGGGTGACTGGTAATTTGGCACTGCTCAGGGAGGCAGAAGTCAGCATACTTAGCCTGGCAGCTACACGTGTAACAAACTGGGACGGGCAGGCCCTTCCCGTCTTCAACCCCGGGTATTGCAGCGGAGAGCGGCTGGTCGTGCGATATACCTCCTTGCAGGTAGGTAACGCGGCGGCACGCGTAGTGAAGGACGGGCACACGGCCGTGGGCTGACAGACGGGCAGAAAGGGGCACGAGGAGACACGGGCACGAAAGGCGACACAGCGAGGGGCGAGAAGACGAGGAGACACAAGCGGGTATAGGCGTGGACGGGCGAGCAACGAGAGACACGAGAGACGGGCTTACTCTGGCCATTGGCAGCCGCCATGTGCGGCATGCCGGTATTCTGCATCATGGCACCTGCAGGGCCGACTCCGGGCATCATGTTAGGAGCGCCGGGGAAGGCGGAGGCGGCGGCGCCCTGGGCGCCCATGGGGAACTGCTGCGGATTGTACATCATCGGTTGCTGGTGCTGCTGCTGATGCTGGTGCTGCTGGTGCTGCTGATGCTGCTGGTGCTGCTGATGCTGCTGGTGCTGCTGATGCTGCTGGTGCTGCTGATGCTGCTGGTGCTGGGGCGACGGCTGCTGGTTGGGATTCGGACCTTGGCCAGGCTGCAAGTGAGCGTTCTGCGAGGGTGGGGCGCCATTGAAGGTTTGACCAGCAGCATTGGGGAAGCCATAGTTGGCCGAGTACATGGCTGTCTCGCTTCCACGCGCGCAGGTGGTATGGCTTGGAGAGTCGGAACCGATAGGCTGGCAGGCTCACACAGCGCGCTCGGTAGCACAACGGCCAGGCAGGCAGGCGAACAGACGGACAGGGCCGGGCGTAGGGGCGGGCGCAGGCGCGGGCGTGGGCGGGTGTGGTGGGCGCGCGACAGGATGTTTGACGGGCGTGCGTGTGGGCGATGGGAGATCACTCGCGAACTCGCTGTCCTCGTGCTCAGGTTTGTTGCCTGTCGCAGAGTTGCGCACACCCACCCACGTTCGTCAGGTCTTTGCCAGGGGTGTGTGCCCAGAGCTGACAGGGGCGTCCAGCCATGAAAAGCTGGTGCCAGCGTGTGGGGAGACCCGTATCCGAGCGTCGCCGAGTCAGCCTTACGCCTCGGGTTACCGACCTCCAGCTCTGTGTCGGCACAGGGCGATCAACACAGCGTCCCCTTTCGCGACGGCCGGGGCGTGGCACGTAAGGGCGGCTCCTCCGTACCGAAGCGTACACTAGTAGCCGCTCGTGCAACCGGGTTCGCGTGCAGCTACTCGACGGCGCTGAGACGGATGGGAGGACGGCCGTCTTGTGACGGCACCCTCTGGATTGAACCCGGCTTGGGTTCTGGAGTGGAGCGGCTTCGCCGTAACCGAATGTATGTATGTACCTGGCTCGCCTGGCTGGCGAGGCGGCCGGGCTGTGGGTTAGGTAGTTCGACGGTACGAGGCCGCGGGTGCGGATGGATGCCAAGGCCAGGGAGTGCCGTCGTACAGTGGCTGTGCCGCGACTTGAACGGGTGGTCGCTACCTAAGGTATGTATGCGTGATGTTGCGTGGCCGTGTGGGTGGTCTGTTGGTGGGTGAGGTGTGGTGGGATAAGAGTGTAACAGACAGCATTCGAATTCAAGAAAGACGTCGTTACCTGGGCTTCGCAGACTGGAAACAAGTGCGAACCAATAGCCACACATGACACCAGCGGCTTGACTGGCCATTGTGGCGTGCCGGGCGTGCCAAACCTTCCAGTTTTACAGTGTGCACACATACTAATAAGGTACCTATGACTGACCATCGGCCGCCCCGGCAAGAAAGAACACAGTCGGCCAGCCAGCCACGACTCGGGAAGATATATAGATTCCATTTGGATATCAACGCGTGCGTTCTCATGGAACCTGGAGGCCCAGTGTGTACTCCTGAACGCATTCTCCTCCGAATCCTGGAGGGCTGCTAGGCAGGCGCAACGCATTCTATCCAGATTCTACATCGTCAACAGCGTATAAGGTGCACAGGAGCCTATGTAAGCATATGTACCTATATAGACGCAACTCGGCGGTATTCCAGTGTCCGAACGGTGATGAAGGGTAGGCGATGCCTTTAATCGGAGCATCCATGGATGAGGTTTGGATACATGCTGATACAGGCAACCCCGCTGGGAAGTATGTAATTACCTAAGTAGTTCGACAAGGGATTCAGGGTGTCTTGTCACAACACCATGAGGGATATAGTAGAGGCACACCGACGGTTCTATGTGATAATCAACCACCCGCTCGGGGTGTTTTCCTCGCTTCCGCCACAACCACAACGACAAACTCGCCGTACACTACTGGCAGCTGGCAACGCTGGTCCCTGGTAGGCCGATTGTTTATGTGTGTGCCGTCGCAGTCCGTAGTTTGCGATCACGTCATCCAGAGCGGCGTGCCCAAGCTGGTCGGAAATACCTAGTTTGGGAGTTGTGAGTGGGGCTAATAGAACTATTTCGCGCAGTACAGAGTCACAGCCCATGTAGTGTCAGTTGGTTGGGCGGCGGCATGGGAAGCAACCTAGATATCGGAAACCATCGATCGGCAACAGTCCATAGCAGCAGATATTCCTTCACGTAGGCGTACCCGATGTTCTATTCCGGAAGAACTCCCTTTGCCCGGTAGAACGGGTATCTTTATCAAGTACCGAAGGGTTTTTTGAGGGATTGGAATACAGGAGACAGGGATGCAACCGCGCGTCGTACTTTGTGATCACCTCTTCACAAACGGGCTCCACGTGTGTACTCTATATCTTGCTACTGACCCCTCCCACGATTTACCCCAGAAGCCCCACCGCCTTTCGCATGACCCAGCCCGTCCCTGCAGCGCAATCGGACCTTGGGGTCAATTGGCTGCCCGTCTTCGCTATGTAAGTAGGAATAAGTTGCGCGGGAGTTATCTGTCGAACCCCCATAGCAACATCTTCCCAAATAATTGAACCATATCGATTCTTCTCTCGTGCCCGTCGGCTCCTATACTACTCTCTATCTGCTACCGCCGAAGCCGTACTGTCTGCCTGTGCCTGTGCCTGTACCACCGGGCTGTCTCCCCCCCCCTCCGCCTCCTCATCATCACAATGGCCGCGTCCAACGCCGACGCTTCTGCCTCGAGCGCCCCCGTCAACAAGGCCCTGGACCTGGATGGTCACGACCTCCCGCCCTCGCCCGCCCCATCAAGCCCTTCCAACGGGCGCCACCGCTACGCCCTTGCCACCGAGCTCGTCTATACCGATTCCAAGGACCAGTATGGTGCCTCCAGCATCCCCATTTACCAGTCGGCCACTTTCAAGCAAACGTCTGCCAGTGGCGGCAGCGAGTATGACTACACACGCTCCGGCAACCCGACTCGGACGCACCTTGAACGTCACATGGCCAAGATCATGAACGCTGCGCGTGCCCTTGCCGTGGGCTCCGGCATGGGGGCACTGGACGTCATCACGAGAATGTTGCGCCCGGGCGACGAGGTCATCACCGGTGACGACCTCTACGGAGGCACCAACCGCCTGCTCACCTACCTGTCCTCCAACCAGGGCATCGTGGTTCACCATGTCGACACAACCCAGGCCGACCGGGTACGTGATGTCGTGTCGGACAAGACGGCCATGGTCCTCCTCGAGACCCCCACCAACCCCCTGATCAAGGTCGTCGACATCACCTCGATTGCCCGGGCCGTCCACGAGGCCAACCCCAAGGCTCTCGTCATCGTTGACAACACCATGCTGTCCCCCATGCTTTGCAACCCCTTGGAGTTGGGAGCCGACATCGTCTATGAGTCCGGCACCAAATACCTCTCGGGTCACCATGACATCATGGCCGGCATCATTGCCTGTAATGATTCCGCCCTTGGTGATAAGATGTACTTCACCATCAACTCGACCGGTTGCGGCCTGTCGCCCAACGACTCATTCCTGCTCATGCGTGGTGTCAAGACACTGGCCATCCGCATGGAGAAACAGCAGGCCAACGCCCAGGCCATTGCCGAGTTCCTCGAGTCCCACGGTTTCAAGGTCCGCTATCCCGGTCTTAAGTCTCACCCGCAGTATGACCTTCACTGGTCCCTGGCCCGGGGCGCCGGCGCGGTTCTGTCCTTCGAGACGGGCGACGTGCACCTCTCGGAGCGCATCGTGGAGGCCGCCCGTCTCTTCGGCATCAGCGTCAGCTTTGGGTGTGTCAACAGCTTGATCAGTATGCCCTGCCGCATGAGCCATGCCAGCATCGATGCCAAGACAAGAGAGGAAAGACAGATGCCCGAGGACATCATTCGCCTCTGCGTCGGCATCGAAGACGTGAATGACCTTATCGAGGATCTCTCGCGGTCGGTAAGTGACGCACAGCATACATGGAAGCCTCCTTAATGAAGCCAAAGACTGACGCAAAACAGCTGGTGCAAGCGGGGGCCGTCACCATCAGCCTTGATGGCTTCCAGGCGACAGCAAACGCTCAACAACCCGCGGCAACAGCGTCATGATTCCATGGCAATGTGGGGCCCGGTTTGAGGCCCAAGCATGGCGGAGAAGAAACGCTAGAGCACCGGCGACGTTGTCCCGCGAGTGAGATCGGAGTATTGATGAAAAACAAATAACATATTCGGAACTGCTACGGGCCCATCTCGTCTAAGGCATGGCGTACCGTCGAGCCTGTCGAGCGCCGCCTCCCGGGATTCATAAGACATATACAACCACCACGACACATTCGGCACACGAGGCCCCGTGAACTAGGCGCTGCTGCGCCTACTGTCCCCTCTGTCAGCCCTGTGCCAGCAGAACATGGCTGGCCACGACTCACGAGGCACCCTGCTGGACGAAGAACTCGCTGATGGGCATTTTGTCGTGGCTGGTCTCCCGAGACCATCGATCTAACATGGGGGATGGCTCGAAGGATGGAGAGGGGTTCCGGGGGCTCCCAGCCTCGTTGACTTGTTGACCAGCCAAGGTGACTCTGTACGCGCGGGTCTTAGTATCGCGCCCAAAAGTATAGTCACAAGACACTGCATGCATACATACGTTTCGGTCTCAGGCTCGTCTGCATGCACAGGGCGGGACGTGTTGGCAGTCATGTCCAAAGGCGTAGGTTACCGCGATGAGAGAGGAATACTGTAAAGAGAGGGGGTGGGTGCGATTCGAAAAGGAAAAAACACACTTGGAAGACCTGGTTCTTACAACGACCAATTCACAAAGGGGTCCTGAAGGGGGAAGACCACAATTTATACCCCTTACTACCAAGTCACCAGCCATAGCTGTTTGGTCTGCGGGCCTGTCGGTGCCATTCAGAGAGTCCTGTGCTCTCGCACAAGATAACATCATCAGGTGATGATGAGCTTCTGGCGAAGACAGGCGGCTCGAAGTGCTACAAGCGAGTAGCCTCCGGGGCCGGGGGGGAGAGAGGAAGGGCGCCGGCTCTATCAACGCAGAAGCCTGTCATGCAGGGGCGAAGTGACAATCATGTCGTGTCGCTGTGCGAGTCTGGGGGACGAAGCGGCGATAGTGACAACCCAGGCCCGAGATGCGTCTTCCATCATTGTTCTCATGTAACCGGCTGGAGAGCTACGCCCCGGGGCCGACGCTGGGTCGCCAGTTACCCAAACCCTTTTCTCCAACCCCCCCCCCCCCCCCCCTGACCAACATCGATACAGTCTCGCAGATGCATACGTATGTATGCACATACCCGCGCAGACTTCCATATTTCTGGCCCCGCCTAACCGTAGCTAAACCCAAGGTCCGTCACCATCAGCCAGCGATGCGAAGAGAGCTTGGGAGTTGAAAAAGGTCTGACGATCTTCGAGAGGGAGAAGGGGGGGGGGGGGGCAGCAAAGGGGTACGCCCTGTCGTCTCAGTATGCGAACTTTCCCTCTCGCCTCGATGGATTGCTGGTTCCTCCATGTGGCCCACGTTGCACGGAGTGATGGCGCGCATGGCACGCCCTGGTCGTCCTCGCTTTCTGGCCATCGTCTGCGAATGGGAGGTGCGCTCGGGCGATGCAACTTCCCGCCGCTCACCGTCCACACCACCGAATCCCCCCCCCCTCCCCCCCCTCCTGTCGGAGCAGGGCTGGTTCTGTTGTTGAGTCGCAACCACAACTCGGTGCCGCAGACCCATGGGCAAACAAGGCGCGCCTCATTTCCTGGGCACGCCGACAGCAGCAACCCCTTCCCTAGGTGCCGGCCGCAGAGAAGCCCTGGATCGAGTAGGGTTCTCTCTATGTCGTAGGCCGGGGGGTGGATAGCCCGACTTCGCTGTCGGTTTTTGTCGACCATCACATGCATCAGCTCGTTGGTCCCCTGGGCATCCATGGTCGATAATCTGTCCCACCCTCGTCATCGTCGTCGTCGTCGTCGAAAAAAGTGACGGGCGGGGTGAAGAAAGTGACAGGTCCCATGCAGATGACACTGCTACTTTCTGTTTCCCTGCCTGGGTTTCTTGGGTGATGATGGCTTCCGAAGCGAGCATGGGTGATGGCGCGTGTGCGTCGCCCCAGGGGACCCCTTGCACCCACGCCGTCCAGTCACCCGGCCCAGCTCTCTCGGGCCGCCCATCTGCCCGTGTCCTTCGCGGCGGGCGAGGAAGGGAATTGTGACAGCAACGGCGGCGATGACGGGCCATGGAGCGCGGCGCAGAATCGATCGGCAGAACGACTTGTCGCCATCATCCCGCGCCCCCCCCCCCCCCCTTTTCTTCCCCCGAGCGCCTTTCCTTCGCGGGTCTTGAGTCGCGGATCAGGAGAGCGTACGTGCTTCCCCCCCTCACGGAGCGCAAGCCATGTTTGCCCAGGCGCGCCTTGTCCCTGGGCGCGCAGATGTTGGGAGGAAAGAGGGGATGGGAGAAAGAGCTGGAAAGCTACGGAAGGGGAGGAAGGTCGCCCGCGGTCGCTTGTCTTGCCCTTGCTCTTCTGGACGCGACGTCCCACAAGACCAGGGGGGGGAACCGTCTGCCCCGTGCAAGGAAAAGCATTATTCTGGCTCGGTGCCCCCCCCCCCCCCCCCCTTCTTTCGCCCGGATGCGCCACCTCACCGACGCACTCTCGCGAGCCCATGCCCTCCTGTCCTCCGTCCCCCCGCCCCAAGGCGCGCAGTGCCGCCCGATACGGCAGGTACGCCGAGCGCCTGTATCTCGTACCACGCCCTTCTCTCGTCTGGATCCCGGTGATGGAAGGGCGCCAAAGCAGGTGGCCGACGCCTTTGCAAAGGAAAAACTGCCGGCGGCCGTCGCTGTGGAGAAGAGAGAAGGAAGGGGGGGGGGGGAGACAGAGCAGCAGTTGGTGGGTGCCTTCAGCTGATTCCCGATATCTTGCCTGGTTGTTGGACTTATCTCCTCCCTGCGAGGGCAAAAGAAAGAACCTGACATATCACCTGTACCCGTTTCATCGTGCGGCCGCATGCTGCTCGGCCAAGCGAGTCAGCAGGCTTCGTCGTGCCAGCCTCGCCCACTCAACCCGGACCCCCCTTTCGCCCAGCTTGCCTGGCGCAGGAGCCGGAGAGCCAGGACCGGTATGGTGATGGGCAAGTACCTCGGCCCGGCTGGGGGGTTGGTTGGCTCGTTATGTAACATCTTGGTGGTCGCCACGTCGTCGCTGCAGCATGGCTTGGCTGATAAGCTTGTGCGATGCCCAGCGTCGGGCGTTGGCTCGTTGTTTGGATGCTTGATTTCATCCCCTAACGACCCCGGGGGGAGAGTGTGCTTGTACGACGTTGGACACGCGAGGACTGGTATGATCTAGATTGGGTGGATACAGAGCTCGCGGCCTCTGACTGTTTCCGGGGCAAAACATTACATCTGGGCTCCAAGGGGTATCGGCACATGACATTCGGCTTATGCTGCTTTGGGGGCATTCTTGCCACTGGCACGTGGGTTGAATCCTCTCCGCCGCATGGCGTTCTTCTTCGCCCGTTCCATGTAGTCCTTGTCTTCCTCCTCGTCGAACCCGCCGAAGCCATCCGTCTTCTTCTTCTTCTTCTGCTTCTTCTGGCCTTCGGTGCCATCCACCACAACCTCCTCCGCTTCTTCCTCTTCGTCGTCCGACGTCGGGATTGGTTGATGGACGTCCTCGTCAATATCCATCTCCACCTTCTCCTTGGCGCCGCTGGAGGGGGAGGGCCCGATCTTCTGGAATTTGCTGACAAAGAAGCCATCCATGTTGGTGGTATGGGGGTAGTACCGCCGCACGAGCTTCATGCTGGGGTCGAATTTCTTGCCCATCTGCACGGGGTCAGGAACGACAGATCAATAGGTCCAAGTAGGATGTGACTTACGTAGCTCACGAAGCCCTCGCGGCCGAAGGTCAGGCCCGTGTCTACCAGCTTGACGTTGGGCCGCTTGCGCAGAGCATACTGAACGACCTGCTCGTTCTCCTCTACCGTCACACTGCAGGTCGAGTACACAATGTAGCCTCCGGTTTTGCTGGCGTGGTTCACCGAGTCGATTGCCGACAAAAGCAGCTGCTTCTGCAGGTGTGGCAACTGGATGAAATCCAACTCCGTCTTGTTTGTCTTGACAGACTTATCCTTTGCCACGACACCCTAAAAAGCTATGTGAGTTCACATTCAGGGAGAGGAGACTGTCAGGACCACTCACAGTACCGGAACACGGCGCATCGAGCAGAACTCGGTCAAAACCGCCGATAACCTTGGGGAACTCCCGCGCGTCGTACGAACAGACGACTGAGTTCGGGTTGTTAGTTATCACACGGCATACACGGTCCAGGATGGGTCATCTGTACCTGTGTTTCGTACTCCGAGACGGTCTGAAATAGGGTCAGTTATTGCGGTCCAGCCACCACTCGACGGAGCTTATAGGATACGTACGGATGTTACCGATCAAACCTTTGGCTCGTGCTTTGTTGGCATCGTTTGCGAAGATCGTGCCGGTATTTTGCATAAGCGCGGCCATGTGTGTGGTCTGAGTGAGAGTTAGCACAGTCGTTTCGGAATGTTCAACGAAGCTAAAGGAGCAACTTGCCTTTCCACCGGGGGCAGAAGCCATCTATTCACAGTTCTGTCAGCGCCAGTACCGCAACTTCGATCCTAGTGAACTCACATCCAATACTCGTTCATGCCTATGGGCAGTTAGTTCATGTCGACTTGAGATTCAGCGGGCAAGGATGTCTTACGGTTGAGGCTGAAGAGCCATGACAGGGCTACAAGCGTTGAGTCAGTTTCTCAATACCAACATTCACGGAATCGCGGGAGGGAAACACACAGAAACGAGGCTAAAAGAAGAATCACGGATTAGCTGCTTGGTCATATGTAAAGGTGTGGGGTTAGAAAGTACGAACCGCCTGCTTGTATAAGATAATAGCCACTCAGATATTCGGGAGTAGCACCCTGGGATGACATATAGAGTCAGCGAACAGCCGAGGGAGGTAGAAGGGGCAGACGAGGAATGTATTTCCAGGTCCACTAGAGGAGTAAAGGGGGACGGCAATGGGGCCCTTACGAGAGGCACAGTGCTTTCGAAAACCTGCAAGCCAACCTTGCTCCATTTTCCGACCGGTTCCAGTGTGACGCCGCGGTTGATCTGTACGCAAGATTAATCCAAGATCTCGATATATCTTCAGGCCATCGTGTCTTACCAAGGCCTGTGCCAGCTCTCGCCTGTGTGTTCGCAGTGTGTTCGTACGGATGACGATGGGTCGGGGGGTTTCGTTGGCCTGTTTGTAAGATGCGTCAGTCATTCGGTGACAAATCTTTGGTGGTGGGGAAGACGAGGTCGCCGAGTGTGAACCACGTGCCCCCATACGACCTCAAACCACAGACAGACGACGCAGCGCAGCCGCAAGCAGAGCCGGGACGCTTCGGTCAATGCTGAATGTTCTCGGGGCGAATAGGGGCAGGTCGCAACACAGGCTCAGCTTTTAACACACTGACCTCGAAAAAGGCAAGGGCCTCTGACGGGGGAAACTGGCAAATGGTCAGTCAAGGTTTTGCGATACGGCACGTGGGGGCTCGGCTCACTAGGTTCCACAGCTTCTCGGCCAGGAAGGGGCTGTATTCGTAGTAGGCGCAGATGTCCTTGAGCACCTGGGCAGTGTAGTCGGCTCTTGACCGACCCGACTCGGCAAGGTTCGAGAAGTCGCCTAGCACGCGCACCACGTCGTTGATACGTTGGCGTAGGAGTTGGAGGTCGGGTGCGAGAAGCGCCATGGGCTTCTCGTCCTCGCCGTCCGGCCCCAGCACATCCTCCCGCACGTTGGTTTGTATGGCCGCCTCTTGGAGCTCGGCCTCGGCGGCGGCGCGCTCCTCCTCCATCTGCTCGTCGAGCTTGCGCGAAAGACCGGCAATGTTGGCCGCTGTCAGTCGTTCCTCTGCGGTGCCTTCCTCCTCGTCGTCATCTTCGTCGTCCGAGAACATGAAATCCTTGGGCGCGTCCTCGTCCGAGTCCACGACCGAGTCTTCCTCCATGGCGTCGACCCCATCGAGTTCGTCGGCGTCGAACTCGTCATCTTCTTCCTCCGACTCGACGGGCGCAGCCTTCTTCGCAGGCTTGCGCTTCGCCGGGGCCGCTTTGGTGACGGCGGCTGTCTTGCGCTTCTTGGCCGCGCGCTCGTCTCGCTTGGGCTGGGCCTTGGTCTGGGTGAGCTCGATGTCTCCGCGCTGCTTGCGCTTCATGCGGCGTCCGGAACCCATAGTGTCGTCTCTGGTCTCGTGCTGTGACGGAAGACTGTTTGTTTTTCTGTTCGGGGTGAGGAAGTTGACCCGGAGCGCTGCTTGGCGATCTTCGAAATTTCGAAGGGTACGAAAGCTTATCGCCTGGGAAAATTCCTTATCGGTAAACTGCCCCACGCAAAATTATAATGGAGTCTGCACATTAGCTCCAACCTACCGATTGGGTCTGGACGGGCCTGCAGGGTTCACCTTGCCGATGGAATCCACCGTGGAAGGTGGTATGGATGTCATGTACGTGCTATACATATCTCCCAGCCCGTCTTGAACGCCTAGCGACCTATGCAACGTGATGGTTGACTTGACGGCTGGAAAGCGACCGAGGATCAAGGCACTGACGTTCATCAGGACAGCAGTCTAAGGGAAGATGTGGAGGGAGAGAAGGTATGTATGTACATATGTATCAGTCATCAATCTGTTGGACCCCTCTGGCGCCTGTGGTATCCCGTTACAAGGCAAAACCTTCGTGCCTCGGAGGGTCGTTGAACCTCCAGAGACCTGCCTCCTCGGCCGCTCTTCTTACCGTCGAGACCTCGTCGTCCGTGGTTGGTCGGTTGATCTCGGCGTACCTTATCGAATCCTCCCGGCGGCCCGCGTCACTCAACTCATCCGGGTCGACGGCCGTGCCACCGTCTGCCGCCTTTCGGCGCTTCGGTTTCCCCACGTTAGCCGCTGGAAAATACTGGTCCATGATATGCACAAAGCTGTCTTTCGATATCTCGTCGGCCAGAAACCGCATAATGGCCGCCCCCTCGGCCTCTTTGCCCGGCATGACCAAGTGACGGATGAGGAGACCGGTTTTGGCGATGCCGTCTGCGGTGAAGCAGAGGTCGCCCACCTGCCGGTGCATCTCTCTGACACTCTCGCTGGCCACGGCGGCATAGTCTTCGGCCTTCAACAACCGCTTGGAAGTCGCCTTCGACCATACCTTGAAGTCAGGTAAATAGATGTCGACCAGGCCCTCCATCAACTCCAGCGAGGCGAGGGAGTCGAAGGCGGACGTGTTGTAGATGATGGGGACTCTTAGGCCCATGTCCCGCGCGGTGAGAATCGATAAAGCAACCTGTGGCACGACATGCTCGGGCGTGATCAGGTTGATATTGTGGACATTGCCGACGTCCTGGAGCTTCAGGTACCATTCGGCCAACTGCTCCGGCGTGAGATCAAAGCCTTTTTTGGTGTGGGCTATGTCATAGTTCTGGCAAAAACTGCAACGTAGATTGCAGCCCGAGAAGAAGACAGAGCCGCTCCCATTGTGTCCCTGTACGCATGACTCTGGCGGCGACGTTAGTAAAGGCCATCATCAGAAGTAAAACCACCAGGACATCGTCGTATTTGAATACGATGAGCGGTCATGCATCTTCCAGCCGGGCTACACACCTTCTCCGAAATGGGGCGCAATGACGTTCACCGTCACATCCGCCCCTATCAAACACATGCCCGTCGTCTCGTAACGATTTACGCCACAGAGCCGCGGGCACAGATTGCATTTGCGCAGATGCGCATAGGCCAACGAGCGTTTCTTGGATGCGTCGATACTCGAGAGCCGCTGGTATCGGGGTATGTAGTCATCGAGGAGGAAGGGGGGTGCCAGATGCAGAGATCGCTTGGCAGTAGCCCCGTGGACAGGGTGACACCGCGTTTGCCCGACTCTCGCCCAAGATGGGCCCCTGATCATCCTTCTAGACAGCATCTTCTTGGAGCGCAGGCTTTAATGCGTGTGTGCGAGATGGTATCTCGGGTCCATGGGGGGCACGATAGTGATCCCGTGTCGAGACCGTCCTGGAGGGTGTTTGGCTATGTCACTATTTGATAAAGGTATGTGGTGGGCGTTAGCCCCGACTCATGATCGAGGATGGGAGGTTAGGCATGGAACCTGCTGGGTTGATATAGATGATGTAGTTGGGAAACCATGTGGAGTGCAAATGGGTAGGTATTTACCTAGAGCCTATCATCTGCGCCACTTCGGAGTTGGCGCTGCCGCCGGCAGATGCGGGGACCTCAGTATTTTACAAGTACTACCTAATCCGGGCTCTCCTCTTGCCTGGGTTCCCTACCTATGGAATGGATTTTCCGAATAGACCAGCCCTTTGAAGCGTATCGAAACTCCCGATCGTATCCTGCAAGCCCATTTTCACAGGTTGCCCAAAAGACAACGCTCTCGACTATACGCCTGCCTTCCCGACTGTTCACTCGAATTCTTGCGCACCGCTCAGTAGTGTAACGTGCTTCCCCTCCCCTCCCCCTCTGCCCAGCCGAGCTACCCGCCCCCCAATAGATCTTGGCATGGAACGCTTAATACCCTACGAAGGGTCCCTAAACCAGTGTATCTGTATCTGATGGCGACTGCGTAAGTAGGTACATAAGAGAACTAGGTCCAATCTACCAAAATGGCGCCGCAGTTGTTCTGGATTGGCCTTGGCAACATGGGCCGGGTACGTCGAGAGCGCACTGAGGTTTTAGACTGAATGCAGTCTGACAGAAAAGGCAGGGCATGGCCACGAACCTCGCCGAGAAAGGCTCCCTGGACAAGCCCCTCCTGGTCTACAACCGAACTAAGCAGCGTTCCGAGGACCTGGTGGGCAAGCTGACCTCTGGCAAAGCCGAAGTGGTGGACCAAGTCCAGGACGGTCTCCAGCGCAGCGACATCGTCTTCAGCTGTCTGAGCAACGACCAGGCCGTCGAGGACCTCTACCAGTCCATGGCCGAGCTGGGCGGGCTGAAGGGCAAGCTGTTCGTGGAGACGTCGACGATCCACCCGGACACCACGGAGCGGATCGCGAAGCTGGTGACGGCGGCGGGCGCCGAATTCGTGGCGAGCCCCGTCTTCGGCGCGCCGCCCATGGCCGCCGCCGGCCAGCTCATCTTCGTGCCGGCCGGGCCCAAGTCGGCCATCGAGAAGCTGCGGCCCTACGTCAAGGGCGTCATGGGCAAGGCGGAGATCCCCTTCGAAGACCAACCGTACGGCCAGGCGCTCCGGATGAAGCTGATCGGCAACACGTTTGTGCTCAACATGACCACGCAGCTGGCCGAGGGCTTCACGCTGGCCGAGAAGACGGGCGTCGGGGCGGAGCCCGTCAAGCAGTTTGTCGACGGGCTCTTTGGCGGGCCGTGGTCGGCCTACGCGGAGCGCATGCTGCAGGGCACCTACTACAAGATGGAGGAGCCCCTGTTTTCGGCCGACAACGCCATCAAGGACGCCACGCACGCGCAGGACCTCGCCAAGTCGGCCGGGGTCGAGCTGCACAACACCGCCACGGCCAAGTCGTACCTCGAGGACGTGGCCGCGCACGCCGGCGGCGCGAAGGGAGATTTCGCTGGCATCTACGGCGCGGCACGCATGCGGGCCGGCTTGAAGTACGAGAACGGCGACCTCACTGAGTAACCGGGGGGCGCAAGGGAGTGGACGCCTCATGGCTGACCGACGGAACGAAGAGCCCGCGAAGCGGCCGATGCCAAGACGCGGTTACTTGCCCGCCTCATATCTAGGTACAGACCTGTTATAGAGGTTCTTTCAGCGTACGCCTGCGTGCTTGCCGGACTTGTATAGAAATGCCACTGCCGAACAGCATGGTTGGGTACTTTCCCATGGTAAATGTATTTATTTGTACATCCAATGACGTTCCATGGGATCCTATGGGTACGTAGTACGGGAACGGATGCACGGCTGGGGTCGGCAGGCGTCCATTGGTGCATTGGGTATTAGATTAGGTAAGCGCGACGGGTGCTGGCCCAGCGCTGGCAACGTCAGGCGCGTGCCGGTCCTACGCAACACTTGTTTCTAGGTTAGTAGTAGTAGTAGTAGCTCGTCGGTTTCCAGGGCGCTTCCGACGTGGGCAGCACCGCAGCTCTCCATACCTACCACCCCCAGTATCCCAAACCATCAATCAACCACCACACGCCCCGTCACGACCCTTTTTCGCCTCGGCCTCTTCCCCGACACCATGGCTCAAGGGTAGGTCTTCCCGCGGGCGGGAGCGGCGACGACGACAACGACGCCCACCGCAACCGTGGCTCTGTTTCCCTTCCCCCCCCAGCGAGCCTCGTCACTAATGCGCCGTCGGCCCGTCGCCACAGGTACAGCATCTTCATCGGCCTCGTGGTCGTGGTCGCCATGTCGGTCGCCGCATGGTTCCTGGCGCCCAAGGGCGAGAACCAGACGTGAGTGTCCTCCCCTTCCTGTCCTTCGTTGCCGTCGAGACCTCGATCCTTCACCCTCCTCCACCCTCCCCGGGCTTGCCGTGGTGGTGGCGGGTCTCATCGGCCGAGGGACTTGGACCACTTCCGGGAAGGCACCGCACCAGCGAGGGAGACACACACACACACACAAATGCTGACTACTGCCGCTCGCCACACAGCACCTGGCGCTCCTCGCTCATCATCGCCTTCGCCGCCTGCTACCTGATGTGGTTCATCACCTTCATGGCGCAACTGCACCCGCTGATCGCGCCGAGACGGAGCGACATCCGCGAAGGTTTCCAACACGAATAAAAGCGTAGCACGCTCTGCCCGCTCCTCGGGCCCCGGGTCCATGGAAAGCGAACGCCGAGGACGGGGCAAGGGCCCCCCCAAACGCGGGAAGGAGAGGCGGGGGCGCGACGCGAGAACGGGGCAATCGAGGGTTGCATAGTCATGAGCAAGCGTGCGCAGGAGAGAGAGGGATGCCGTTGGTTGTACCATCACCACAGGGGGACGATTCCAGGCTCTGTTCATCTATTTGTTTTTTCATCTACATATTCTCGGCGTTTGGGCAAGACAGGGTTTATGGCTTATTCGAAGACACTGCCAGTCAACATATCACGTTCAGCCTCCGGCAACGGCTCGAGGCCCTTTACGTACGCCTGGGAGAGGCTTCACGAGCGACCGCCACATAGTCGGGTAGTTGTCGATGGTTTGGGGCTTCCCCCGAAACACCAGCTTACCTTGCAATTGCCATTCACTAGAGGGGGGAAATCCTCACCATGGCGTGTCCATTGGAACTTTTACACTTCTTCGGACATCGGGTGCGACACATGGGAAATATTGTGCTACCAAGCCAACCGCACTGCCCAGTCCTTTAGCACCTCCACGACAGCCCGGCCATCGGCGGCTACGCCGCTCTCGCTGACACTGTCGACGCCCTGCAGCCCGACAACCCAAAGGATGGCCCGGCCCACGATCCAGCGGGCGACGGCGCCGGCCCCCGCCAGCAGCAGCGCCACGGGGTAGCCGCAGTCGAGCAGGATCTTGAGCGCCTCCACGTTGTTCAGCACCACGGCCCAGCCCAGACTGCGCGCGGCGGCCGGCACGTCGTAGTCCCAGATGACCATGAGGATGGGGAACAGCTTGGTGGAGCTCGAGACGAGCAGCGCCGTCGAGACCGAGTTGGGGCGCGAGTACGTCCTCAGCAGGCCCGTCCACTTCAGCGGCGAGTACGGCGACGACGTCAGGAAGCGGATCGAGAGGTGGAAGGCGACGGTGGAAAAGGTGCAGAGGATGACTGTTGGAGGGGGGGATTTGGTTCGTCTGGTTAGCACACGCGCGCCGCTCTCGCCATCCAAGGACCCCGGGGAAGCACGGAAGGGGGAACGTACGGAAAAAGAGATACTGGAAGACAATGGGCTGCTGGGCCAACGAGCCCAGGTTGCTGCCGCCGCCCTGCTGCGAAAGGGCGGCGGCGGCGGCGGCGGCGGAGGGGGCGGAGGCGCCGGGCCCGTCCAGCACGGCGGGGGCGGGGGGCGACGAGGACGGCGGCAGCGGCGGCGAAGGCACCGTCTGCTTCTCGATGCGGGCCCAGGTCAGGTAGACGTCGAACAGCAGCAGCAGGGTGCCGAGGCGGATGATGGAGGGGTCGAACTGGTCGCGGTCGCGCATGAGGGTGTTGTGCAGCAGGTGGCGGTAGACCTGGGGCTTGATGAGGACGAGGTCGATGAAGAGCACGACGAAGTCGTGCTCGACGTACTTGTCGCAGAAGCGCCCGCAGTTCTTGCACACCGTCAGCCGGATGTTGTGCCCGCTCGACGGGTCGCCCGCCCCCGAGTACTGCGTCCACAGCGTCTTGACCGGGTGCCGGCACTCGATGCAGATGGGCATCTTGGGCGGGTGTTTGGGGGCTTATTCTGGTTTCTTCTTGTTGTTATTGTTGTTGCTGTCGGTTTGTCGGCTCGAGCTTCGCGTCGTCGTCGTTGGCGGCGGCGGGCGGCGGGCGGCGGGCGGCGGCGCGCACACGCGCTGAGGCTCTCGTCAGGGTCAGGGTCTGGTCAGGTTCGCGTAGAAAGGCTGGGCCCGGGTCATCTGAACGGCTTCATGGCAGCCGACGTCACGGTGCGTTACGGGACCAATCGACAACACTTCGCTGCGGCTGTCGTTAGTGCTGCTACAGCAGAACGACTCCGTAGTGGCGGTTTTTTTTTTTTTTTTTTTTCTTCAAACGCAAGGGTGGGACTGTATGGGAAGTTCGTACTGGGGAATGGGCATGCAAAGGAGGATGGCTCATGGATGCTTCGCTTCTGGTGAGAGAAATCGCATCATGGGTGCGGATGCGGTCGCGGGTGCGACTGGGGAAGAGGTGGAAACCCTTGAAGCGCTAAGATGCCCCGATACTTCTGCAAGGTACCGGTACACCCCCCGGTGTGTGAGTTTGGCCTACATATTCCCATCCCCCCCCCCCTCCATCGACCTCCTACCCACCCATCTACGTATAGCAATCCAGAGTCTGTTCGGTGTTTTATTTTTCTAACTTTTTTTTTTCGAATCCAAGTCGACGTAGGGTGAGATTATATCATGAAAGCGCCTAGGTCTACACGGGTGGGAAGTAGGGGCGTAAACATGCTATCTATATTCCAGGATATTTGGGTAGGAAGCCTCCTGTCTGCCAAAGCACCACCCAAGCGGTGCGAAATCAGATCCCTCCCAACTATGCCCGTGCAGTGCCATGCTTTCTTCCACAGTATATATACATGTATAGAAAATAAGATTGATCGCTACTCGTAGGTAAGCGCCCCCAACGCCGCGAATGCAACAGGCGGCCACACGGACGTGGCCGCCGTCTATAGCTGTATAAACCGAAACTATGCGGGCGACCCAACTCAGTCCGATTTCTTCCCCTTGACCTCGGAGGCACCGGCGGCCCGGCCTCGGACGGAACCCTCTCCGTCGCTCCTCCCGGTTGTGCCAAAGTAGTCCGAGCCCATCAGACTCGTGTTGGGCATGCGCAGCGGTGTCCGCGGCTGTCCGTCATCGCTGTGGGCGTCGGTTAATTCTATGAGGTCCAGTCCGTCTGCTGGTTTTTTATTCGCTCCTATGATGGGTGTGGTGGGCCGTTTTGCCCAGGCGTTGCGCAGCCACGTCTCTACCGTAGCGGCGGCCTGCTCTATCCCCATCCCTTGTTTCGAGTTAACCACGTTGGCGTCACGTCCGTCTTCGAATGGGCTCTCGACAATGCCGGCCGCTTCTTCGGCTGGCTGGGTAAACCCCCACGATGCCGACTCGGAGCCCATCACGGACATGGACGGCATCGAGTCGATGTTGAAGCCCTTGGGAAGCCGCTTGTTCACCCAGGTATTCAGGGAGTCCTTGGCCGGTCCCGGGGCCTTGGTGCTGCGACCCATGGTCCCTACACCACCAGGCCTCCGCATCCATGCCGGGGCGCCGTCCGCCGGCCCGAGGCTGTTGACCCGGCTCCGACCCGTCGAGGACGTGCCCAGGCTCCCTATGGTGGGACCGTGCCCGCTCATGCTGCTTTGCCGCCGGGAAGAGAACCGGCCCGGGCTGTCGGCGGCCGGCTCGCTCGAGCCGCCCGAGACCCCGGGGGCCAGATCAAGCGACTGGCGGGGCGAAGAAAAGGCCGAAACGGTGGCAACGCTCTTCTTCCTGCGCGGAGGAAAGAAGCCCATGGCCTGCTTCGAGACCCTCACAATCTCGACCGGCTCCCGAAATCCGTCCATTTTTACCCATCGCACATGGGTCCACGGCTGATCCTCCTCGGGCGGCGACTGGCTGTTGCCATTGCGCCGGCTAAAGAAATCGTCGTGGACTGGCGGTTGGTCGTTGGTCCGCTCGCCCGTCCCGCTCTGAATCGTGCTTTCGGGCTGCGGCGTGGCGGCTAGGTGATCCACCTCCTTATTCAGATAGGTCGGGGGGTCGCATAGCCGTCCCTTGACTTCGCACGCGTCCACGGGAATCATGAGGCACTTGCGTATTTGGATGTTGTCCCGCGACCACAAACCATTGGCTTTTCGGAAAGCGTGTTCCTGGCACCTGTAGCGAAGCACGATGCCGGCGTAGGTGTCGTTGGGCTGCACGTGGTGCAGATAGACCAGGTGCTCCTCGGCGGCGGGGTCTTGCGCCGGGCCGGCCACCGTCTCGTCCGAGTTTCTTCGTTTGTACCGGCCCGCCACGTCCAAGCCGCCGTTGACGCCCTCGTAGCTCTCGAGGACACTGGCCGTCTTCATGGCCTTGAGGGCGGCCTCTCTCTCGGCTAGCGACCCGGCCGCGATGTCCTCGGCCTTGGGGCGTCTTGGTTTCGCGGGAGGCGCGGGGCCCCAGCTGCCATCGTCGCCTCGGCCGGTGCCCGCAGCCCCGAGTGCGGGTCTGGGGCGCGACTTGCTGCCATTCCTGCTGCTTGGTCGCGATGCGTCGCTGTTGTAGGCGCTCTCGCCGCCCGTGAGGATGGACGAAGCGAGTTCCTGGACCGAGGCCCAGCTGGGGGCCCACGAGCCTTCCAGCAGGCCCTTGCTGAAGGAGGGGGCGGCGGGACTCGAGCGGCCGCCGGTGGCCAGCTTGCTGGTGCTGAGGCGAGCCGAGGGCAAGGGGCTGATGGCGCGGCTGGGCGCGGAACTCGGGGCGGGGGACGGGCGGGAGGACGAGTTTCTGGTGTTGGGATTCGTGTGGGCGCTGGGCCCGCGGCGATTACGCGGCCGCGACTCGCTGTCGGCGGGCCCTGGGGCGGCGGTCGACAGCGAGGAGGCGGCGCCGTGGTCGGACATGGTGCTGGTGAGGTCGGCCGTGGCCATGTACTAAGGGGAAGCAGGACGGCTGGCTGGCTGGGAGAGGTGGGCGGCGGCGTGGCCCTCGGCCCAGACTGCGCCAGTTGCTCGTGTCCGGCCAAGGCGGTTGGAATGCAGACGCAGAAGGGCGGGCATTAACGCTGTGGAACGGTCGCGGCGGTCTGGGGAGAAGACATCGGGTGCAAAGTCCTGGCCTGTGCGGGTGCGTGTCTGTCGACGGGGATATGAGGTCCTGGAGAATAATGGGATGCTGGATGCTGGGTAGGGTTCGAGGATTGAGTGGTGGGAGTATTGGTGGGCGGGCGACCGTCGGCTCAGACAGAGGCAGGTAGGTAATGTAGACAGTACCAAGCAAGACTTGAAGAGGTAAGAGAGGGTAGGTTAGTAGGCGAGTCGTTGTAGGTGCACGGTAGTTTGGTGACGGTACAACATGCGAGAGACCGCGCGGTACCGAGATGACGTGCGGAGGGTGGATGGACGTACGGGGGGGCGCTACAGTACATACATACGTCCTACCTGGTCTCAATTGATGGTGGTAGGTATGTAGATGACCTAGAAAAAGGGACAGACGGACAGACGCAAACACGCAGACTATGGCCGGATCCTTTTCCTTCCCATCCCATCCTACTGGGAAGCTAACTCCACAAGCTCAAGGGCTGGCGGACTGAGGTGGGCAGTCAGTCAGTCTGACAAGCTCCCGACGGGAGAGAGAGAGAGCGAGATAACAGACAACATTAGTTACATACGTACTCCGTACATCAATTACATTGGAGGGCATACTATGGGCCCTGTATACATACAGCTGCTAGCTGGTGGGTTCACAGCATTTATACGGAGTGCTGCGTATGGAAAAGCAGTCGATATTCAGGAAATCCGTGCCAGACACCGCCCTGTCCCGCACCCATGTGATCCTACGTGCGTCCCACGATGAGACAGACGAAATCCCCCCCGACCAGCCTTGCCTTGCGCTGTCCTCCATGCCCATGTGCCGCCGTCGTAACTGTCAACCGTCTTGCCCCCAAAACCGGCGGACGGACGGACGGACGGACAAACGGTGGATCTCTCGAGGTTCCCCCCCCCCCCCGGTGTCTCCTCCCCCCTCCATTCATCCATCCCACCCAGACCTATGGGTGGGATCCCATCCATCCCTTTCCGGACCGGCCCCCCTGGTTCCCCTCCAAAAAAGAAAAAGCCACCACCCCTGGACCAGGCCAAACCTCCCCTTCCTATGCCCCTGCACCCACAGTCGTAGCTAGGGATTACGCGGACTGGAACTGGGTTTTTGGCTGGAGGGCTGTCGTGCTCCAGGTCTGACATCCATCCACGGCCCACCTACGAGCCCCTCCCCTCCCGAGTCCGAATCAAGTGTGACATCTGTAGTAATAACAATCAGAATGTATGCAGCCTGCGCAATACCTACACATACATTGATGGTGGATGCTGCTAAGCCGTCTTTTAGTATTTAAGTACCTTTACATATATCTGTTCTCTCGGTTCCCTGATATTTCATATCTGCACTCCACTACCCCGGTCGGTAGGTATCTAGAAAACCACACTATACAATATGTGTGGTGGGTCAAGAGGTGAGTCTCGACGACGCTTAATTCTAGTACCAGCCTATATATACATATCACTTCTCTGCGTCACTCTCTCGGCACAGTGACAGCCGGGAATGGGGGGCTGCCGCGGCAAAAAAGAGCCTGTGGACAGATTGCACAGAAGACAGGACCTGTACGGCATGAAACGTAACCTCATTCCTGTGTGGTCATTGCTCCACCCACTCATACTTTTTATATTGGCATTTGTAACAATATATGCGAACAAGCAGCAGACTTGACCGCAACTCCTCGTCCGTCTAGTATGGTACAGCACGACTCGAATCCCGAGATTATCGAGTGGCCTGCTCTTCAAGAGCAATCTGGTATATACAACAGGTGTCTCATGCTTCGTAATATCTCAACCCGCTCACGCTGCCTTATGCACCGCTATTCCCAAGGCCCAAATCAAGATTCGCTAGATTGACATCATTCCCGTTGATACCAAAGAATTGAAACCTGGGCGCTGTGTTAGCAATGCCGCATGTCGCCGGGGGCACCAGCGCACGAAGTCACCTACCAATCTTCCACATTGAGTGTAGCCGGCACAGCCTGGCCTGCTGCCGAACCCGTACTCCAGCTGTCACTAGGGCTGTGGCCATCCGGTATGCCGTGTTGATCCTGCCACAGATTCCCTTGGAACCCCAGGTTGGGCTGCAGCATGTTGCTGGACTGCGACGGGCTGCCACTGAGGCCCTTATGCGGTGCTGGGGTGGCCCGTTGCCCTTGCTGCTGGCCTTGTTGGTGGTGCTGTTGCCCTTGCTGCGGCGGCGGCGGCTGCTGCTGCTGCTGCTGATATTGTGTGCCTTGCCCCCCCATCTGCGGCATACCCTGCAGTTGCGCCATCAGATTGGGATCCAGGCCTTGATTGCCTTGGGGCGGTGACATCTGAGGGAATTGGGGAATTGCCGTGTTCTCCGGGAAGAGCTGGTCCGGCTGGAAGTTCTCCCATAGGGACTGAGACAGGTTGGGCGAGTTGCGTGTGACCAAGTACAGGTCAGGCGGCGTCGCCGGAACGGAGAAAGAAGGATTGAAGGGCGTCGCCGGCCGCGTGTGTGGCCGGCTGCTGGTGCCGCCCATGAAGGTATCGGCGGACCGGGCGTTCGGCGACGCCAGAGGCGGCCCCATATGGCCTTCATGCCGCGCTGGCTGAGCAGGCGTTTGCGGCCTGGAACGTTCGTAGGACTCGGGCTGTGTCGGCGTGCTCACACTGAAGTCGATAGCCATCTCGTCATATTTTCGCTTGGCCACCTCAGCCGTTCTTTGATGTTGCTGTTGCTGCTGCTGCTGCTGATGCTGCTCCAGTTGGTGGAAACTTTGCTGTGCTTTCCGATGCCGTTTGCCCGCCGCCTTCTGAAGGCGCTCCTCGAGCGACCGATTTCCAAGAATCGACTCAAAGAGCGTGTAGATCATTTTGCCCACCAGCCAAACTTTGGACACTTCTTTCAAAGCAGCCATGCATGTTCGGATCCTATCGTGTGTGACCTGTTGGATGGAGGGCACAGGCGACCGCATCTGGTATACATGCATGATAAGCGCCGAGAACAAGCTGTAATTCACGAAAGCCGGGCAATATCGGAGTTCGTCGTGGGCCGAGAGGTTTTCTATAATGGACGTAATCATGCCCGCTGCTTGAAATGCGATGTTGCGTGACGGGTACGAGGAGTCGTCCGGATACCGGAAGCCGTGGTTGGTGTTGGGGGGCATGTGTGCGCGGTGCAAAAGACACAGCGTGGTATAGTAGTTGGAATGCAGAAGGGCGCTCCAGAAGTGATGCCGCGGCATCTCCCAGTATATGATCTTGGGGCAGTTCTGCAGCCAATCCGCCAAGGCCATATCGCTGTGGGTGAGATCGATCGCATTGCGCTGCCGACCCTTGGAGGCAACAGAGTACTGCTGGGAGAGAACCAGGCCCATGATCTCGCAAAGCTTGACGTACTGCAAAAAGAACTGGACATGTATGGGGTCTGGCGGGAAGGTGCTGGGGTGATCTATGTCGTCCTCGACGAAGTCATCTTCCGTGAGCATCTCCACGTCCGAGTCATCCAGGTTGATATGCACCGGCCGGCCCAAGGCAACAGCCACGGAACGGTCTCGCGTGAACAGTGTCCACCAAATGCGCTTCCAGAGGCGCTTGTCTGCCTTGTTCAGCTGCGAACTCTCCACGCTGCGGTGCATGCCGGACCCCTGAGCCACAATGGTGGCAACGCGGCTCCAGTAGAAGACGTTCTTGGTAACGTCTTCGGGGCCTTCCCAATACCAACCCATCAGAATCAAAGACTGCACAATCGTCACCCTGTCGTCTTCGTAGTTGGCATCGTAAAGTGCCTTGGCCCTCTTGTAGAACGTCAGGGCGGCGGGTGTGGTAGAACCGTTGGCGTCCATCAGCTGGGGGTTGCTGCAGACCCGGGAGCCGGCAAGCAAGACGGCCTGCAAGAGCAGCAGAGACGGCGGGTTCTTCGGATCTCGATATTGGCGCAGAAAGCGATTGTGGTTGATGACGGGCACAATGGGATGCACCCATCGGAAATAAGCCTCGATCAGCTCATCGCACAGCGACCTGGGGGGCAGGAGGAAAGCGCCGCGCTGGTGGAGGATGTCGATCTCGATGTTGTCCAGCTCGGTCAGCCTCGCCCGCGAGCCCCTCACGTTGTCTGGTAAAGGATAATGGACGACGTCTGACGACCCCTGACGGTCGTGGACCAGCAGAGTCAGGTTAGAGGACTCTCCCAGGAAGGCTACCCGGCCAGCTTCCGTAATGGGGGCCCGGGTGAACTTGGGCTTCATAACTAAATGTAAGAACGTATCGTTGTCAACCTCCTCTTTCCTGGCTTGCGCTTCGGTCAATGTCGTTGTTGGTGTACCTTCGGAGGAGTGGTAGACGGCAGGTCTGGCGGGGAAGGTGGTCGAGCTGCCGCCCGGGGCGGGCGAACGTTCCTCGACATTATCGCCTCGTTCACTTGACGTCGCGATTAGTTTAGTGTTTTGCGCCCTTGCGCCGGGGCCGACTGCAGGTGACGCACCTGTCCGAGTCCCTGCCTGTTCCTCCCGTCGCCGTCGTCTTCTTCCTCTTAGGCGTTGGGATCTTGCACTCGATCTGGAAGGCTACACAATTTGTGCAGGGAACACCGACTGCAGGTCGCAAGAGTCAGTGGCTTGTCGATCCCGCAAAGAGGCGTTCGTGCGCGCGGGGAGAGAAATGTCCATGTGCCGGGTGCGGAGGGAGTGCTTGGTTGGAGAAGACTTCCAAGCCCCGAGAAGAGGTAGACACGGATTGGAGAGGGGAGGGCGTAGGAGGGCGAGACTGTGCCCACCGTCCAGCAGGTGAAGGGGGGGGAGGGGGGAGGGGAGAAAAGCAGGAGGGGTAGACTCACGCGATGCAGCATCACATCTGACTTTGCGAGCGTGGCAGGTCTGTTGGAGTCGGCACGGTCAGATCACTCGCGCGGCGGCAAGCAATGTAGGGGGAAAGGAAGGGACTATTGGGAATGCGCGCGGGTTGCAGGCGGGCGGGCGCGCGGGCGGGCTGGCTATTGACGACGTCGCGCGCGCGTACACACACACACACACACACACACACGCACGCACACGGGGGCTGCATCGAAGTCCGAGATGCCTCGGCACGATTTGCTGTCGCAGACCCAGATAAAGGCAGATAAAGCCCCCCCCCTCCTCCCCCCCCGTCGTGGGAAACACGACAACTCTAATTGAAAGAAGCAACATACCTCGCAGGCCCTCGAGGCGCGTTGTCTTATTGCCAGATCCAACCGTCAGTCCACTAGGCTTTCCTCGGCGATGCAGTTCGTATGGGGGTTTGCTAACCTGCGGAAGCTCATTCCCTGCTGTTGCTGCTGGGCCGCGGTCAACGGCGCCGCGGCCCCCGACGAGCTCTGCTGCTGCTGCTGCGGTTGCGCCGGCGACTCGGCCGTCGGCGCGCCGGAGTCGCCTCTCGGGGGTTCCGCGTCCATGGTCGCCATGTCGTGCTCGCCTCGGGCGTCGCCGTGCAGAACGGAGTCGGCGTCGTGGCCGAGAGGGAATGGGGAGAGGAGCGAAAGGGTGTGTGGTAATAATTCCATGGGGGGGATGCGACGGCTACCCGACAGGACCTAGTTAGGCCGGAGGTAAGGGTATGTAGGCGGGCAGGCACCACTACGGTCGGAGGTAAGTAATTTCTTGCCCCTCCCTCTCCTCCTTCCCCCCCCTGTGCTGTGCTGTGCTGTGCTGTACTTGTGCTTGTGCTGGCGGTGCCTGTGCCTGTGCCTGTGCCTCCAGCTCTGCCCAGCGCCTCTACCAGCGGCACGTTTGTCTGGCCTATCCAATGTACCTTCGATGGCACGCGAAGCGACGCAAGCTTTTGTTTCGGGGCCACTTGGTCTGCGGGAACTTATGGAGTCCCGCCCGCAGCAGCTGCCGGCGCGTTGGAGCGACGCGTTGCCGACGTCTGATCAATTTGACGATCCTCGGACGGACGAGCAACCGCAAGTAGCTACTTGCCCGAGACCGCCCTTTTTATTTTGATTTTTCCGGCCGGCTCCAGCCTTCAGGGGGTCGTCGAAGACGATGACCGAGTGCCGCGTGCCGATGTTATCGACCCGTATTCGTAAATGCCCGCCACCAAACTTTCCCCCGCCTCCTTGCGGACCGTTGGACGGCCGTTTGTACAAAGACGACAAAGCCAGGGTCGCTTAGGGTAGCGTTTTCGAGCGCGCCCGAGACTAGCGATAGCGCCGCTGGCGGAGGAGCTCTGGTAGTTTCGATCGAGTCTCTCGAGAGTGTGCGTGGCGAGCGTGGCATACGTGCGGCTGCTCCGGTGTTTCCGAACTAATAAGAGATAGGCTCGGACGATGGTGTTTTGCTTGCCCACTGAGCAGAGTCTTGAGAGTCACCGGCTCGCCAGGAGACACACACACAGGACGTCGGGCTAATAAAGACTCGCTGAACACCGAGCACGCCCCCCAGAAGCAACGTGACCGCTCAGAACGGCGAACCCCATTACTTGCCTGGCCTGCCGAGAATTGCATGTGAGAAGCTGAGTTTCGGATTCGCACCCTCGCCCAAGGTCAGCTGTTCTTCACCCGCCTGAGGCATTGGTCCAAACGTCTCGAGACAGGCCGGATGGGTGGGTGGGCGACCCCCTGGGGCCGTGTGCCAAGCCCCGGGAAGCTGATGGGAGCCCGGTTTTGGTAATATACTCGCATGCAATCCCAGTCTTTGTCCCCGATCCTCCTTCACCTATACCCCCCCCTAACGCCCGTCGCTCGTCTCCGCACCCAGCAAGCCTCCCATAATACAAGAAGGCCGGAAGGAAGGGGACCGCCTGCAGGGGGGGAACAGCACGTCCGTAGAAATTGGTGCATCATCATCTCCGGCAACGTTCCCGTCTCCCGGCATCCTTGCGTGGCCTGTACCCAACTATCGCCCAGATGATGCATTCTGCAGATTATGTCAGCAGCCACGCGCCGAATTACCTGTTCGAGACATGATGGTCGGCCACATATACTCGGGAAGCAGACGTATGGGCCTCTGCCAACGCCAGCGGCGGCAAGTTGTCGCCGGCTTAGTACGACCTGGAAACCAGCTGGTCAATGATCACGTACTGGCATGGTGCGGTGTCACCCCTCCCAAGAGTGGTGATCACATGGGGCGACACTGCAGCTGGGTGTCCGATGCATGCGCCAGGCAATCAATCCCTCAGGGAAGCTGGGGCTCTCACTTCCAGCCTTAAACGGGGCACTCGGAAAGATGATCAAAGAGGGGGTATGTATGCACGGGCGGTTACTGGGTTCCTGGAAGAAAAAGCACGGGGCCGCGAGGGCGCGTCGACGGCCTCCATGCAAGGGAGGCAATACCGTTGCAGCTTTGTTCCTTCGTCTATCGGCATAGCATGTCGCAGTTGTCAACTGTGCATTGGACTCTATTCTCAGCTGGACAACCTCAGGCGCAATCGGACACGACCGAGCGCCCAGCGAGGAATCCATTTCTTAGGGTGCATAGATAGATCGTCAAGGTGTGGGGGGGAGGGGAGATCTTCTGCGGCCTGGTCGCGAACCAGGGAGGCGTAGATCTTGGCTACCCAAACCCTGCCAGCGTCACCATCAGATCACCGTCACAGAAAGTCTGAGAGGCGGACGCCGTATCGTATCTTGTTGCCTATTTTCTTCGTCCCGTATCTGCCTCCTGGGCCGTCTATGACCCGTTCGTCGCCGGCGGCACTGTCTTCTCTTTGGCCTCGCCCACCACCAACTCGGCAACCGTGTCCATCGCCGCACCATTCGACTTGGCCATCTTGGCCCCGCGGGAACTGCTCTTCACCTCAATCCCCGAGATGAATAATGCACTTACGCCCTCCAGACCAGCCACGAAGACGCAAAGCATGCTGGCGATGGCGAAATGGCTTATGGTCGATCCTATTTCGAGCCAGGAACCCTCGTCTTTGACCACCCAGAAAAAGTAGAGGGTGAGAACATCGCTCAGCGCCATGGCCACCATGAACAGAGCCGATGGCGCAACGCCGAGTCGCTTGTTCAGGACACCCAAGTTCGCCGAGATCAGCGCAAAGGGGATCATGAGCTTCAGAATCAGCAGTGCTCCCTGGGAAAGGGGGTCAAACACGGGGAAGAGGCGATTGACGCTCTCCAGGCTGAAGGACGATATCGAAGCGATGTTTCCGGTGCTGAAAAAGGCAGATTGAAGAAGCACGAAAAAGAAAAGCGCCACACGTGCGTCCGACAACCGCAGTGGCCGGAATTGGGACACGATCTCGCCCATCGCTGTCTTTGCCGAGCCAGCGGGCTCTTCATCCCGGGCTGGGGCGGTGAAAATCTGACCGTAGTGTTCGAGTCGGACCCACGCCAGGAGCGTGAGACTGTACACAAAGTAGAATAGGCCCTCGTAGGATACTGTGAGTATGACGAAGGTGGGCGCGAAGGTTAAGAATATAACCATCAGCCGGTGAAGATAGTGGTTGTTCGGTTGCAGCCGGTGGGCAAAGGGCATCAGCAGGGAAATGACCAATACCAGCCACCCTAGGATCTGGTTACCCCGGGGTAAGCCCATCTTGGCCTGAAGAGACAGGGCGCTGGACCGGGTAACGACCATTGCCAACAAGACGAGTCCGATCTATCCCCAGGTCAGTCAGACTCATCGCCACAGTCGCAACTCAAACCACCGTAAGCCACGGCACTTGCTTACCTGGATCCCTATCAAGGTCCTGGAGATGGTCTCGTTCTTCCGCGACGGCCTGGAATCCCCAAAGTTGACCATGATCTTGTCCTCAAAAATAAGGTAGACGACGCCGAGGGCCGCCATGAGGAATCCGCCCACCATTCTGCAAAATGAGCGCCATTCAATTGTCTCCGGAGGATGCGGTACTCACATCAGGGTTACGTCTTCATTCTTCATCGCCGGCGGCAGAAGAGTAAAAATGCCCATGACAAGGCAGGAGACCAGCCAGGTTGCTGACAGAACAGCATGTTCGTGAATGAACGAGACTCCTAGGGCAATAGGGTAGAATGCTCCGATGCAAAACAGCGCCGTGAGGATCTGGCGGTGGATATATCCGAGGGCCTGTGCAAGGTCAGCATCCGGAACAAGCCTCTCTAAGCAGCGGGGTAAGTACTCACGAGGGACTCTATGACACCAAGGTAAATGGCAGCGTTGAGGGCAAGCGACAGGACCCTGGCACCCGATGTGACGTGGCCAAAGAGGGCCTGAGCCCCCTTGGTGAGGCTTTCACGGCGAGAGAAAACCTCCTCCCAAAAAAGGACGGGGAAGAAGGCATACGCGTAATAGGTAATGGGGGAGTGAGAGGCCAGAAAAGATGCGTAGAACGCGGCGAGGATTGACGAGAAGAACACAAGACCAGGAAGAGACCTCTGCGGTTGCACTGTTCCTTGTAGCACATGGAGGTCGATGACCGTGGTGACGACGAAGGCCATCCACCCGATGTAGCCCACGGTGATGAGGGCTCTCAAAAACAGCCAGTCGTACGTCTGCAAGTAGCGCAAGCCCTCGAGGGTGATTTTAACCAGGGAAGCGGTTTCTTCAATAGCTTCCTCGGCCTTTCCGGTTGCGATCAGCTGTCGTATAGCTTGGATGCGTGCCTCTGGGGCCTCATTCTCTGCGCTCAAGGCCTTGTAGGGGCGGTAACGCAGCTGGGTGGCCTTTTTGATACTCTCCTTGACGCGGTACATCTCCAAGATTTCTTGGGCGTTGACCAGCCACGCCTCGGCCTTCTCCTTGATGCCTGCAGACAGATAGGATAGGGGCAGCTCGCCAACCGAATTGGCAGGAAACTCGACACCTACCAGGTAGGCCATCAAGGCGGCCACGTCAGCTTGTGCCACGTCATGTCGCTTGACATGGTCCAAGTTCCAGTCCGAGGAATACGCGTCGTGGCCAGGAGCGATGGTGCCGGGATAGAGCACGGGTTTAGCGACACCAGAGCCCCAGGCGATGAGCGGGGTCCTAGTGTTGTCCGGGTGGCCGTCGCCGTGGCTACCGTAGTCGTTCATGCCATGGTCGGCGGTAAAGACGAAGGCAGTCCTGTCGTCTCCGTAGAATTTGTTGATCAACTCGGTGGTCTGTTTCACACCTTGATCCACGACCTTGATGTTGTGCAAGTACTCCTTGGAGTAGGGCCGGAAGCCGTGACCGACGGTATCCAGCCCTAACAGATGGAGGAAGAAGACGACCTTGTCTTGCTTCAGCGCGGCGCTCAGTGTCTTGTTCTTTTCGGCTTCCGTAAAGAGCTCCTTGACGTGGTCGAAGACCCAAAGATCCAGATGCAGCGCCTCGGTTGAGAAGTCCTCAAACTCCGGAGGGTAGCAATAGGCATCGACGCGGCCCGGCGTCGCGCCCGTCTCGAACATGGGCAGGATATCGGGGCTGCCCCAGCTCCATGTGTGCCGGCTGCGGTTGAAGACGCTGTCGAAGTTGACGGGGTTCAGCTTCCAGCCCGTCGCGACAGCCGACACGTCTTCGTACAGCCCGGCGATCAGGGCAACATGGCCCGGGCGCGACTCGGTAGGGACGCGCGTGTGCGAGACGCCGAAGGTGCCATGCTCGAGGACACGCGAACGGAGGAAAGGAGCCAGAGGCCGCGGGGTCGTATCGGCTTCCTCGCCCGGACTCGGGTTGGGGAACGATTGGAATGCTTTATCGGCGCGCAGCCCATCGCCTTGACGAACCCAACGTCAGCTACAAATACACGATCCGAGGGGCGAGGCGACGCAGAGCGCATTTACCAACAAAGAGCACGAGTCGATCCGCCGGAGCCTTGGCGCTCTCTGGTCGGTCGACCCGGAACAGTTGCATGCCCGAGACAACGGGGCTGACGAAGTAGATGTCAAAAATCGAGTACAGGTACACGAGGTGAAAGACCATGGCAAGCGCCAGGAACTTCAGCCGTGTGAAAGAAGCCATGGTGAGGACGCGGTGACTTCCGGGCGCGGTTGGTAAGTGGAGGGGGGGAGGGCCGCGCCGGGAATGTCGTCACGAATCAATCTCGGACGTGGGACGGCGGTGTTGCATACGTCGGGCAGGGAAAAGATGTGTCTCGGGAGAGTGAATACAGGTGCGCCATGGAACCTCAGGCGCGGCAACGAGTGAGCAGCATGGGAGGCAGGCGGGAAAACGACCGCGGAACGAGGGGCGGCAGGAAGGTGTGCGTTTTCAATGTCCAGACGAGCCCAGCAGCAGCAGCAGCAGCAGTAGTCGTCGAAGGCCACGATGGCGCTTTGGTTACGAATCGGAGATTATTGACAGGTACATGCGCTAACGGCACCTGCATCCATGTCAAGCAACCATGTGGAGGGCGCTGCTCCAGTAGGCAAGAATGCGGCCGTTGATTGGCTTTTGCCCAGGACTGGGATGGAAGAAAACATCCATCCATGGAGGTCGTTCTGAGCTGGAGGGATGGTTTCTGCTGCTTCCTATGAATTCAGTCCTCGGATGCCCCCAAATATTGGTGTTAGTTTCCATCCTGCTGCCTCCTCTTGTATTGCATTAGTACTCTGTTCATCATATGTAGGTAAGTGTATACCTACCTACTTACCTAAGTAGGTACCTAGGAAGGAGGTAGGTATGTAAGTAGGTATGTAAGTATCCATGTAGCTGATACAAGTGCTTACATCCACTTGGCTGCATCAACATGGTTTGAAGGAGTACAGAATCAACGCCGACGTAAGCGATTAAGCACCCCTAGGCAGTCATTTCCCTTTAATACTGAAGGTGCTCCTGAATTTGCTGTACGATGTTCTTAAACAAGCAAAAGCACGGGCATAAACTATTTACTGAGTCCCTTGGTGGACATTCCGATGCATTTGTATCGTGGGCATACCTCGTCCATATATAGCCCCTTTTGTTGTACCTATGAGCTTAATAAGTCTTGAAGCAAGTCAGCAGCGCTACAGGCTGCCCTCATCAATAACAGCCCATCTTGAAGTCCGGTCTCGATGCAAGTTGATTAATGCGTATCTGTACAGATGATCGCATAACCCACTC
The DNA here is from genome assembly GCA_029489945.1 of Nigrospora osmanthi. Lineage (NCBI taxonomy): Eukaryota > Fungi > Ascomycota > Sordariomycetes > Amphisphaeriales > Apiosporaceae > Nigrospora > Nigrospora osmanthi. Next base: position 1,277,117 of record CP120494.1, on the reverse strand, counting down.
CATCCAATGGGTGGCCCCTGGCTGTCTCTGGTCCTGTCACCTTGATGGCCAGCGCTATGCATCACTCCTATGGAGGTACAGATATTGTCAGTCCATACCTATCTAAGTAGGCTGTAAGGAGGCAACCCTCCCCCTCCCCCTTCCCCCGAACGGTCGGTCATTATCCCTGGCTCACAATACCTTCCTTGGTGGACCTTCGCAGAGAAGAAAGTCCTCTTGAATCACTGCGCTGAGAACACGAGCTACTTTGGGTGAAAGCACCCGACTATAACACCCTTCTCGTACATAGGTCTTCCATCTCGTTTATTAACCAACCTCCGCCAGAACGAAAACCACCGGGCTGTAGTCAAAGGGGTATCAAGAAAAGCAACCGCAGCCCCAAAGCACCCCTGCCTTCTCATAGTGGCGCATCAGTCTAGCCGCTCCGTGAGGGCTTTCATGACCCTCGTATAGAACTTGGCCGCGTGCGGTCTGGGGAACGAGATCTCCTCAGTAAGGTAGTCGGGCAGTACATCCAAGAGTGCCTTGTCTCTGTTCGCGTCCAGCTGCGGCAAGTACATGAATTGAGCCTCTTCGAATTCGTCCGCCTCCTCGTCAGGACCAATAGAGAGCTTGAAGTGAAGAGCTAAGGAATTGTCAGCGCGGCCTTTGAGAAGCATTGGGGAGAGGAATGTCTTACTTCCGTTTCTGCCCGTCTGAATACAGTCATACACCTCGACATCGTTTTCTCGTTTGACGCCTCGAACAATCAAGCCAGTCAAATCGGCATATAGATCCTCCTTCAACTGAGCAGCCTGCATAGCCGATTCGGCATTAGCGAACATGCGGCTGTTCGCCGTGCTACCCTTGATAGCGCTGCCGGGGATTTTCACGGTTGCTGCCTCGGCCGTCCGCGAGGCGCTGAGTTTTGTCGACAATGTCTTCATCTCTGCCTTGGCCTGGGAAAGCGACGCATTCAAGCTGTCCACCGTATTTTGCAGGTCGGCTATAGTGCTCTCGCTTGTTTCGAGCTGCTGCTTGAATCGCTGGCCTTCCTTCGCTAATTCCGTTTGCGCAGCGAGCTGCGCCTTGAGGGTCGAAATCAACTTGCTTGCCGCTACGTGGTGGGTTAGAAAGAACTCCGCGTTATGATGGCTACAAGACCTACTCTCGGCTCTCTCCTCCCCTTGCTTCTTGAGCTTGTCGTAATTTCGCTCCGCCTCTTTGATACCAATCTCTTGCAGGTCTCGGTACTTCGCCTCGAGGCTATCGTATTTACGAGTCAAATCCCCAATGCGCCGCCGCAATGATGGGTCGTTCAGTTCCGAGTCAGAGCCGGCAACCTGCCGCCGGTTTCCACCGAAAGACGCGTTGTAGTATCGCAGCGGTTGCGCCGATGACACCACGGAGCGGTTGTATCGGGGGAGCGGAAGCTCATCGACGTGATCGTCTTCCATACTTTCGTCCAGGTCTTCGCCAAGCTGGGTTTCGGGAATTTCTGGCTCGGGCTGCTGCGTCTCGGGAATCTCGGCCAAGACGGGGGACGGCAAGGCCTGGGACTTCGGTTTGCGACCCCTTTTCGACGGTTGCGGTACGCGATCCGGCTTTTGCTGAGGAGAGGGCTCATCCGACAGCTTGGCGGCTTTTGCTCGTGGGCGACCTCGAGCGGCCTTAGGTCTCGCCTCGTCTTGTGACACGGACTCATCAGAGTCCAAATCATCCGCGGCCGCTCGTTTCTGCCCTTTCGCCGTGGTTGGTTTCTGCGGCGCGTTCGCCGGTAAGCGGTCACCGGCGCGACGGCCCGTGTCCTGTGCAGATTTTGCAGCCGGCGGCCGTCCCTTCTTGCCCGGCGCCATGTTCCTCACGATTGGGCCCTTCTCGCGCGGCTTCACCGTACTCAACAGCGGTCGGGTAATTCGTATGCGAAAGGCGCTGCGCGTTCACGTCAAGTGAGGAGCGCTGTCCGGGGCCAGCGACGAGCGAATTGGGAATCGGCAACGGACGATGGCGTGAGTAGGAATATAGAGCGAGCTCAGGGACGACGGTTGCCGCAGCGGGAGATGTGATGGCTCGGCGTGACTATGCAATTGAAATATCAAATGGGATGGGCAGAGCAGAGCATTTGCGCCGTATCACTTGAGCCGGATGGAGTAAACAATGGGCTGCAGTGATTATCCTGCGCGGGGGGCACACAGCTCGACAGCTGGAGCGCGCGACGGCGCGCGACACGTTCCATTGGATGGATGTTAGTACATACCGTATTACATAGTAGCCCTGTACATCCAATCCATGGATGGATGGATGCTTGGGTGTGCCCGTTCGGGGGAACCAGACGGACGCCCGGCCAGAACCATTAAAACAGTGGGGGCAATGGGATCCAAAGATGTAAGCCCGTACTGCCTACCTAGGTGTACTTATACTTTACCCATTACCTGATGTCCATCCATCCCCGCATGACACACGCGCATTCAACAGTATGGGCAGCGCGATGATTGGATTACCACGTACACCCCATCTCTATAACGTGGGCTCGTTTGCACAAGAAGCGAGCACCTCCGGCATTGGATGCTCCATGCACCGCAAGCCCAAATGCACAAGTACCTTAGCCCGTAGGTATGGAACTCGCATTCGGCATGAGGTGAGCCCGATAACCTCCCAATAACTGGGTCACACCCGGCATCCCACCCGTGACCGCCTCGACGCCTCACCTCGGCCAGCCGTTTGCCGGGCGGCCTGGAAACGCCTTCCTTGCCCCCAAGAACCAGTCGCCGTCCAACTCGCAACAATCCGCCGTCCGTCCCGGCCCAATACCTACCCATCTGTCCCTACAATCCGCACAGGCTTCTCCCGCCTGCCTGTTGCTCTGTCTGCTCGTGCAGGCTATTGTGACGCATCTCCAAAGCCCTTCGTTCGCGCTTCTCGGTCGTTCACGCGCACTTCCCCCAACGGCCAATGCTTCGCCCCTGGCTGGACAAAGCTGTCAACATGGGCGACCGGCGGCGCGGCAATGCCGATTACTTTTGGGACTTCACATTGTTGCTGGGCATGGTAAGCGAGCACCAGGGCGGTTTGTCGTGCCGGAAAGTTGCTAACTCGCTGCCGCCCAGACCGGACTGGCCTGGCTGGTGTCCCGGAATCTCATTTCGAGCTTACAGTCGACTCTCGCCGATCCCGACAAGGAGAAGCACGACCAAGCCCGGCTCAAAGCGAAGGCCAACCTCCAACGGCTACAAAAGTCGAGAGGGCAAGACGACCAGAACGACGATAATTCGGAAGCCGGCGCGCGGAAGGGCCCTCGCATAGAAGAGCTGCAGCTCAACGAGTACGAGAATCTCGTGGCCCTGGAGGTCGTGGCGCCTGAGGATATTTCTGTCGGGTTTGATGGTAAGCTTGCCAATCTGCGCTGGCGGTAGAATCCGCGCGTGCCTCGGCTCACACGATTTGCAGACATTGGCGGTCTCGAGGACATCATTGAGGAAGTGAAAGAGTCGGTGATTTACCCCCTGACCATGCCGCATCTGTACTCGCACGCGGCGCCCTTGCTCTCCGCCCCTTCCGGCGTCCTCCTCTACGGGCCCCCGGGCTGTGGTAAGACTATGCTGGCCAAGGCTGTCGCGCACGAGAGTGGCGCATCCTTCATCAACCTACACATTTCCACCTTGACGGAGAAGTGGTACGGTGACTCGAACAAGCTGGTCCGCGCCCTGTTTTCGCTCGCCCGCAAGCTTCAGCCCGCCATCATCTTCATTGACGAAATCGATGCCGTGCTGGGCACCCGGCGCAGCGGGGAGCACGAGGCCAGCGGCATGGTCAAGGCCGAGTAAGTTGTCGCACCTGCTGTCTTTGCTTCCCAGGGTTGCTAACGCTAGTGTAGGTTCATGACGCTCTGGGACGGTTTGACGTCGTCCAACCAGCAGGGCCTCCCCGCGAGAATCTGCGTGTTGGGTGCCACAAATCGCATTCACGATATTGATGAAGCCATCCTGCGGAGAATGCCCAAGAAATTCCCCGTCTCCCTGCCGGATAAAAGCCAACGACTCCGGATCCTCCAGCTCATCCTGAAAGACACAAAAGTCGATCCCAACCACTTTAATGTCGACTATATCGCCCGCGTTACAGCGGGCATGTCGGGCAGTGATATCAAGGAAGCCTGTCGAGACGCGGCCATGGTGCCTGTGCGGGAATACATCCGACAGCACAAGGCTAGTGGACATGCCATGTCGAGCATTGAACCAACGCGGGTACGCGGCCTACGCACCGAGGACTTTTTCGGCCGCAAAGGCGGGCAGATCATCATGCAGAACCACACGCAAGCGAAGTCGTCCAGCGACGAATACGAAGATGTTGAGGAGGTTGACGATGATGACGAGTCGAACGCCAACCAACCGAGCAGCAGCGACAGAGCCAACCCAGAACGGCCCACGCAATGAGAAGGTCCGGCATCAAATCGCTGCATACTTGCATTGGAAGCAGGTGTCAGTCAGTAGGAGGCCGACTGTTCAAGCCTTCAAACCGATCCATGCAACTCCAGGTCATGTCATTGTACCTCGGGAAGTGCTGTGGGCACCATCAAGGTCGGTCCGCTGGAGGGGGGGCCTCTGCCGAGAGGCATGCTAATGTCTCCTACCCAAACCCAAACAGCAAAATGTCAGACTTGCTTCGGGTAAGTCCGTAAAAGGACGGAGAGGCTACAGACGATGGATTTGTCGGCCATCTATCCAGGTACACAAGTTGTTCGCATGTTCGTATCGTATGTATCTGGCGGGTCCGGCACAACAGTGGCGGTGAAACAATCCGGCGGCTGTCTGTACAACCCGGTGCGGATCGGAGGGGAGGAAATTGCGAGCCCCTCGAGAAGCACATGCGCTCGAACGTTTGTGACTGAGTACTTACCTCTTAGATTGCCTGAGGTCCTTGCCTCTCCATCCGCCCTTTTAGTTATGAACTTCGGGGATGTGCCTAAGTATGTACTTATGTAGGTAGTCGCATAATGTACACACCTGCATCACACATGGATGTATATCATACATAAGCTACCTAGGTCGTGTTGGCCTCTATCTAACCTTCCTACCTCCTAGCCGCCTGTGTAAGCCGTCCGGTCGTGGGAATCAAAGCAATGGATGCTCGGCACAGAACAGTGGCAGCTGGAGGCAGCACCTCTAAATAAAGTTACGTGAAGTACATAATGTACCTATGTACCTTTAGTAGGTAGGGCGGTCCAGCTGCAATTGAAGCCCTCTGATCCGGCTGGTGGAAAACACTGCTCCGGCGGGACGAAGACTGAGTGACTGCATACAGACAATAATCCCATTACGATGGATGTACCTAGAACTGGATGGTAGGTAAGCGCTGGACCAAAAGATGGAGGCCCGAAAGGAGCCCTCCCATGACTCCGTCCTGGATTCCATCTGTGTCAGCCTGCGCAGCTGGGGCGAGAAACCCCTCGCTGGGCTGACCGGCTGCCCCGCGCTTATTCGTGTCGTCCCAGCTAGCGCGTCTGTGGCTAACTCCGAGCCACTGAAAGGCTCTACACAGTAGTCGGCGCGTCGGGACCTCCTCTAGTGGATGGATGCGGGCATTGGGTACTAAGTAAAAGTGTACAGTGAGGTATACAGCTGTGACGGGATGTACTTTGTACACAAATATATCTGATCCATCCAGTACATACATAGACGCATGTACCTATCGGAGTCTGCCTCTTTACGGCACCCTGCCTACCGCTGCCGGTAGGTTACGTCTACGTTTGCCTTCTTTGCCCGGAGAATGCCTTGGAACTAACTCACGCACTCACTGCTGCCTCTCTCAGGCTGACCCCATATCTGTCTGTCCCCCCTCCCGTTTCCTTCCCCGTACCCATTCCGGCGGCTCTTCTGGGAAAGGCGACCTCGATCTCTTCAATCTCGGGAACGAAAGCTCGACCTTGCATTCGCAACCCTGCCCGCTGCGGCCAAGGCTAATTCGATCCCGACGTCATATCTGCAACGGCAACAGCGAAACAGCGGCAAACAAAGACGGCGCGCTTGGCCCAGTAAGAGAGGCAGCTACCGAGGTGACCTCCTTGTACCCGCGACCATCCTCAGGAGGTATACGGCAACATGTAGGCCCTCCCGTCTCTCCCTGCCGCCCGGCGCTCGCACGGTGGGCATACTGACATGGACACCCACCCGCTAGGCGTATCACCCTCAGCGTCAATAACCCCGAGGTCGAGGAGGCCGATTTGCGGCTCGTGACCCTCGAAGTGTTCCCCGACATGACACTCGGCACCCTGCGGAGCTCCATCGAGGCCGAGGGCATCCCGACCCCGTCACAGCACATCTACCACAATGGCGACCTAATACAAGACGACTCCAAAACCCTCCAGGACCTGAACATCACGGACGGCGACATGCTGGCGTTACATGTCCGTGACATGCGGGGTAATACTGGTGTCGCGCCGGCACAACAGATCCAGCAGCAGCAGCAGCGGCAGCAACAGCAGCAGCGGCAACAGCAGCAGCAACAGCAGCAGCAGAGGAGCATGGCTCAGCAGGATCCCGAGCTTCTCCGCCTGCAATTTCTCGGTAGCCCGCGTATGAGGGCGGAACTGGAGCGCGCCAATCCCCAGTTAGCCCAGGCCCTCGAGGATCCCCAGAGGTTTGCCCAGATCTACCGCCAAAGCGTGGATCACCAGGATGAGGCCAGACGTGCACGGTTGCGCGAGATAGAACAGCTCAACAACGATGAGTTCAACCCCGACGCCCAGGCGCGCATTGAGGAGATGATCCGCCAACAGAACGTTATGGAGAACCTCCAAAACGCAATGGAACACAACCCCGAGTGTGAGTCCGGCCCGCCTGCCTTCTTTGCCGCCCTCCCAACTCTAGGCTAACTTGGACCCAGCATTCGGCCGCGTACATCTCCTGTACATCGACGTTAAGGTAAACGGAATCAAGGTCAAGGCGCTGGTCGATTCGGGTGCTCAGGCAACCATTATGTCTCCCTCATGCGCCGAGGCATGTAACATTATGCACCTCGTCGATCGTCGGTTTGCGGGCGTTGCTCGTGGTGTAGGCACGGCGAATATTATCGGGCGTGTTCACTATACCATGCTCCAAGTCGGATCAAAACATTTACCGGCAGCTTTCACCGTCATGGAGGGCAAGTCGGTCGACCTCCTGCTGGGCCTGGACATCCTTAAGGGCCACCAAGCCACCATCGACCTGGCCAACAACAAGTTGATCATACAAGGCGAGGTCGTGGAATTTTTGGGCGAGTCCGATATTCCCAAGGAGACAGAGGAGGCCATGAACCAGGAGCCTACGGTTCAGGGGCCCGGTGGCACCACCATTGGTGCGCGGTCCGGCGCCGTGACGGCTCCTGCCGCCTCCTCGGGCGGCCCGGCGGCAACCACTGCGCCCAACACAGTGGCCTCTCCTCAAGCGGCCACCTCTGCGTCCCCCGCGGCGCCCATGCCGTCCCGGCCTGCCACGACACAACAGCAGCAAGCTCGAAGCAGCACGCAGACACCTTCCTTCCCCGATAAGGACATTGAGGCTCTCATTTCGCTTGGTGTCGACCGTCAAGCGGCCGTGAATGCACTGGCGGCCACGGGTGGCAACGTCGAATACGCTGCCGCCCTAATATTCCAGAACATGTAATGGGCCGCACTGGGCTTCGGCGTCGCATGTATAGATGGGGGGCCAGCAAGGACGATCTCTCAACGAACGGTGGGAGCATCCATGTGTATGAAGCAAATAACAACAGCCCGAGAGGGCATTACGCTAGTGAGTGTGGCCTCACTGAGTGGGGATACCGGTTACCGGAATCCTCGGCTCGGGATGGGATAATTCATCAGCCATACAAATAAATCCATGTATAGGTAGTCATTTCGGGACGAAGTCGCACGCAATGGTGGCCAGTGTAGTCGGGACTCAGACCGCTACCATAGTTGTAATTTTCCCCAGGTAGTCCACTCCAGGACGTCAAGTCAGCAAGGGCCCAGGATGCCCACGCGCTTAGAAGAGGGAAGCGCTGTTCACCAAGCGTCGGAACGAAAGATACGCCAGCGCTCACTGGCTTGATTCCGAGCCCTCGGTGCTTACGTGCTCACCAACAAGACGGGGCTGCTGGATCGGGGGCCATGAGACTACCTAATCTTGTACACGCACGGTTTCAAAATCGTGTTTTCGTCCACCACCTCGTCTTGGGCCTTCTTCTTGGCGTCGAGGAACTTGGGCCCGGCCTTGCGGGGGCCGTCGGCCCTGCCGCCGGCGTCCTGGGCCGCCGGGGGGGCGTTCTTGCCCACCGTGGGCGCCGCGGCCTTGACGAAGTGCATCTTGACGAACATCTTGTTGCTCAGGTCCACGGGGGCCTTGCTGCCGGCGTGGAGCGTGAAGCCCCGCTTGCGCAGGGCCTCGACGAAGGCCGAGACGTCCGTCTCGCCCCGCCGGTCCTCGGCGCCGTCCATCTCGACGGCCAGCTCGGCGGCGTTGGCGGCCTCGAGCTCGGCCTCGGCCTCGGCCTTGGCCTCCTTGGACTTCTTGGTCGGCTTCTTCCGGTTGCCGACGCTGTGGGCGACGGGGACGCCCTTCTTGCCCCTGGCGGCGGGGCCGAAGCGGCTCTTGATCTCGGCGACCCAAAGCTCGCCCTTCCAGTGCAGGATGCGGTAGGCCTCGTCGATGAAGTCGAGCCAGTTGGTGCCCATGAGGGCGAGGCAGAAGATGACGACGTTGACGCTGCCGTCCTCGAGCGGCAGGTTGGCGATGTCGGCGCGCGTCACGCGCGGGCTGGGGCTCTGCAGGTCGTAGCTCAGGACCTTGAGCCGCAGCTTTTTCTTGTCGGCCTGCAGGGCCTCGGCCAGCTTCGCGTCGCCGCAGCCGAGGTCCGCAATGTGGCAGACGCCGTTGGTGCGCAGGAGCGGGGCGACGGCGCCGGCGGCGGCCGCGGCCGGGGCCGGGGCGGCGGGCGCCGCGGGCTTGCCTTTCTCGCGCGGGGCCGGCCGCTGCTGGCCGCGGAGGCGGATGTCGGCGATGTAGCCGTCCACAGGGTTCTCGGGCCACACGTTGACCTGCCGGCGGAAGCCTTCGTGGTACTCCTGGAACATCTCGGGCGACTGTTCGAAGAGCTGGAACGCCTCCTCGGACGGCTTGGTGTAGAGCGTCTCGTTGAGATGGCGGAAACGCGCCGACACCAGCTTCTCCCTCATCGAGGCTTGTAGAGGCGTCAGCTTGGGCGCGGGCGGGGCAGGGGCCAGTTGCTTGGACGCCTGTGGCTCCGTCGCGTTCGGCTGGTCGGCCGGCTCATCATCGCCATCGGCCTCGTCCGTCCCATTTGCCGACGCCTTGGGTTTCTTGTTCTTCTTCTTCTTGTCCTTCTTGGGTTTCTGATCAGCGGGTGCGCCGGGAGCAGGCTCCTCGTCGGCTCCTGGCGCTGGCGCGTGCTTGGGCTTCTTATCCCTTGCATCGGCTCCCTGGGGAGACCCTTCGCCCCCGGCGCCTGCTTGTTTGCCTGCGTCCTGCTTCCGCTTCTCGGCTTTCTTCGGGGCTGGGGCCTCTGCTTTGGCCTTCTTCCCGGGCTTGCCCTCAATCACGCTCTCCCATAGATCTGCGACATTTTCCGTGGTGACGTTGCCAGGGCCCGAGGGCCGCTTCCTCTTTTTGGAGGACTTGGATGGCGCATCCGGCCGGTCAGCTGACGCGCCCTTGTTGGAGGCTGCCGTTTCCGCCTTGAGACTGTCCGCCGACACGGACCAGCCCGGGACCGCAAACATGGCGAAGTGCGGGACTCGCGCTGCTGTGGCAAGGTTATATTTCGGCGGGCTGGGTCGAGGCTGTGGGACTGATGGCCGTCCCCGTCCGGGCGCAGTATGAGGAATCTGGCGGAGGAAAGGGCGCAAACAAACGACGATAAACGTATATGTAGGATCCGAGTGAGAATGAAAATTTCAAGATGAACAAGGATAAGGTAGCAGCGCAACCGTCAGGGTCCAGGGTGGGATGGTTGCGAATGGATCAACCGCTAAGTCTTGGAGACGGATGCCGGCCAATCAGCCTTTTCACCGCCTGGGCGGCCATGTTGCGCGCACGCTTTGGTGGAGTCCGGGAACCATAATAAATGGCCCCCGGAACGGGATGGATGGTGGGAATTGGCATCCATCGGAAATGCTGGGGTCCTGCGACGACAACGTCCATCATGGATGACAAACTGCTGCATGTCCGGTATCAAAATAACCGTCCGCCAGTACACCTAACTATGTACCCAGATGCTATCTTTCGTTATTTCCACGTACGCCTCCTCCCTATTTTTGCCCCCCCCTCCCCCCCCCTTCACCAGCAAGGAAGACGTCAGGTGTTGATCAAATTGCTCCCTACAAATTTGCTAGGCACTCGACGCTTTTCTCTGGCATCCGTTCACTTCCTCTCTCTCTCTCTCTCTTTCTCTTTGTTTCTTTCCCTGTGACTGTTTCCACTCCGCTTTTACACCACCCCCGGTCGTTCAGTACATCTATCTCAATCAATCCTGCCACTATGTTCTCCCCAACTGCTAGTTCCGAACGCCGACCGACGGACAGCGGTTCTTGATGCCACAGGCGCTATTAATGTAGTTAGTTGTCTTCTAAAAATAAAAATAAAACCAAAGATACACCACATCTTCTATCAATGTGCGTTGAGGCACCTAGGTATCTCTATACCTCGATAGCATAATTTATGGAACCTCCGGTCCCGATAGTTCCATGCGCCCTTCTATAGAAGCCGAGCTCGGCAACATGTGACGTCGGGACTTTTGACGGAAAGGGTCAGCCCGCCCTGCTCTCCCTAGACGAAAAACCTTTATCATCGATCGCGGACACTTGTAAGAGCCCCCCCTCCCCCCCCCTTCGTAGGCATCCTACCCCCAGCGATTGCGTTGGTTCCCTGCCACTTCCCACGGCGCTTACGTCAAGTCTATGCGTCACGGACGCTTTGTCACACGGGTGCGAGGAAACCTAGGTCGCCCAGTGGGTTGTGTCCTCCACCCTTCGGTAGTTGTGCTCGTGTCCCCAGTGACCACCGGGGGGAGGGGCTAAGAGGGGATTGGAATAGGATACTTGTGGCTTGTACCATCCTGGAGGCCTGCCGCGAGTGAGCTCTCGTTAGTTCACGTGGCATCCTCGATGCTGTCGAGTGGCTGCAACACCCGGTGCACACCCTCAGCTCTCAGAGGCACCGGCGATTCTCCAGACCGCAGGTGGCATCGCTCCTGGGTATGGAACAAAGCATCCGCACGTATACGTTGCTAGATGGACGCCCCTGTGAGGCTCGGGCTTCTCCGCCGCTGCAGATTCGGTGCGCCGCTCCGAAGGCATTGGACGTCAGGGAGAGTCCAAAGAGCGCTCCGTCATAGCACTGTGGCTTACGCTCGGTACCGCATCGTCTTTCAAGGCCCTGTCAGCTCCCGGGAGCTTGTCCTAGGTGGGTGAGTTTCCTTCCCACTGGCATGGGCCGATGTCTTTGTACGCATCCTACCGGTGGGCTATGCTTTCACCAATAGGGGTCGAGCTTTTCCAGCCATCCAGCTTTTTCCTTGACCATGGTCCCCGAGGCAAACAAGCCACCGGCTGCACTTTGCCCGACAAGTGCACCGTTTGTGTGGGACGAGAATACGCGGCGATGCAGGCGCGGGTTCGTTCGTCCATTCCTCCCCACCCCCCAAGGACGACGCCGAACCCACGAAGGACCGAACGGGAGTCCGTGAGCTCGTTTCATGCGCTACGTACGCACCTCCTCCCACGAGTGCCGGTGGCTGAAAAGCAGCCGACGACCCGTGGTGGGCTGGCTGTGTGAAGCATATCTCTGCTGGCGCAAGCCGCTCAGCGAGCAGAGGCCCGCCTCGTGGGACAAAGACAAGCCCAGCATCTGTAACTTGCCAGCCGCCCCATGCGGTTGCTCCGTACCCATTGTGCCGTTGGCTACACCGGGAGGATTTTTTGTTGGGTTCAGTCTGTTGCGTGGGCAGGCGAAACAGATCGAGGGCCCCGTTGAGGGCGCTCTCGACACGCCTCCCACCTGGGCATGTGGCGGCACCAGGGGACATATGCGATGGCCGAGCTTGCATGGCGAACAGCCCATCGATGTAACCCCCAGGTCGTCCGTCCACACAGTAAGTGTGAGCGGTCGTCGAAGCGGGACAGGAAGAACCCTGGCGTCCGATGCTGTGTTCAGACCAGGTCCCGCACGTCTGATTCCGGGTCGGTGGGTGGATGGGACGCAATCCGATCGCTTTCAGGGCCCCTCCCCCCTCCCCCTTGTTCTACAGTCGGCCAGTCGTCTTTCTGGAGGCTGGAAGCAAGGGCGTAAGTTGGTCAGGAGACACTCAAGTGCCCCCCTCAGCCTCCCCCGCCTCGCTGATCTTGGGTAGAGTCTTGGGCCGTCTGGCAATGCTGCACAGATGTCCTACCGCTTCTGGCCGCACCGTGGGCAAGAGAAGCGGCTTCCAATTTCAGTTACATCCATCTCATTGTAGGCTGTAGGAAGCTTTTCTTTCCACTTAGAAGGTGAGTGTGTTGTGGCGACAGGTGCCGCTAGGTGCTAGTACCCGGGCACTGGGACTATCTTGGTCCGAACTTCTCTACCTTAGCAGATAGGTAGGTGATTCGGAACGTAACTTAACTCAATACATCACCATCCCCACGCGTACGTTGTTCTCAGGTGCATCGGTGTCTTTTTGTATTTATATTGTTTTCCGTTCCTATCATTGCCATTGTATGTTTGACTTCCCGCCACCGTGGGCTGCCGTAGCAACCCTTCCAAGAACTCGTGTCCTCCAGTCCAGAATACCTAGGTATAAAAAAAGGTCCTTTACCGTCCTCTTTTACATATCCCATCCCGCTGCTTCACTTTCGAATCTTCCATGCCTGCCTGTCCTTGGGTACCCGGTGTGATGACCAGAGCAAGTACCTCACCCTGCCCAGTCCCTTACCGAAGTAAGTAGTAACCTATGACTCGGCCGTATGTCCTACACCACTTACATCCGCTTCATGGTACCTACCTATCTCTTGCTTGCATGTACAAGACCAGGTGCCTACCAGCATGCCATGAGTGCGCTCTCGTTACACCAGACTCGTTTCAGGCCCCCCTCCAGAGCTATATACACCTGGCAATGGGCATGCGTCGGGCACTCGAGCCCTTGAAGTCATTCGCCTGTCGCTGTTCCTTCTGTCCGCTGTCCATCCCATGTCGTTGCCGCCTCACGCTTCGTAGTACTGGCGCGCGTACAACGGCGGGGATTATTGGCTTGTCTTTGCTTCACCGTCTCTCTTCTCGTCGTGTCTCGGCCAGACGCTGGCAGATTCTGTCACTGTCTTTCTTCCTCGTCGTGGCTGTTTTCATCGTTGTCCGGGGGTTGTCGCTGTCGCCGAATCCCTGGTGCATTCCCTCCCCTCCCCCGAAAGCAAGCCCAAGCGCCGCGGATATCCTGCCTCCCCGGCCCAGCTGTCCCGCTTCCGCGCCCCAGCCAGCTCCGATCCGCACATTCACAGCCGCCCGGGTCCCAGAGACAGGGGCAGATTGGCACCTTGGGTGACTTGGCGAGGCCCGAGACGCAACCCATAGCCTGTCGCCGTCGCCATTGTCCCTTCGTCCGACCGCCGTCGGCCCCTTACAAGATGGACCCCCCGGAGGAGAGCGCGACACTGCCGCGCCTGGGCGCCTCATTGCCCACGAGGGAGGGAGACGAGGACGATACCACTTCGAACAAGGGCGCCATCAGGAGACGCACAAAGACGGGGTGTCTCAGTACGTTTCCCATAGCCTTCCTCCACCTTGATATGCGTTCTGCCTCTTGGGTGCGCACCCTCTAATCTTCTCTCACCAGCTTGTCGGAGACGGCGAATTAAGTGCGATGAGGCGAGGCCGGTATGCGGTAACTGTGTCAAATCAAAGAGACAGTGCGAAGGGTATAATCAGCGCGTCGTCTTCAAAGAACCTATTGGATTTCCGACCTTCGGTCGCGTGGGCCCCGTCGTTTTCCCCCAACTCTCGCCTCAAGCCCTCGTGCGCGAACAGCAGCTCTCGGCAGCGCAGCAAAAGTCCAGCTCCCAGTCGCTCCAAATCATCGCCCCGAAGCCTCCACCACCCGGTTACCCTCCTCAGGGGGCTTTCCCGCCTTTTGGCGCTCTGTTCAACGGGCAGCAAGCGACCTCGCCGTCGCTGCCGCTCAACTATGAGCCTAGCTTTTACGGTCTTTCGGCCACTTCCCCGACCCCTGGATATACCTTCCCATCCCACGGGGCCATAGGCCCTTTCCCGTCGGCTTCTTGGCAGCACGGTGCACAGACTAGCCCCCAGCCGGAGGCCCCTTTGAATTCCCTCCATGCGAACCTGGACGCTTCTTCGCTGCCAGCTGGCCCTGGCCATGACATCCGTCATCGTGTCCCGCAGGCCGTGCCGCCGCCAGAGAGCGTTTCCTTTCTGGATAAGGGTAAGGCCATCGCAGAGGCTACGCCGCAGTTCGGCCTCCGGGACTACTCTGCGTCCGAAGACGATGATGGATCCATGGCCGGGTCGGACGAAGAGACGCCTATGGATCAGTCCGAACTGGCTGTCACGCTGCACCAGTTCGGCCGGATAGTATCACAAAGGGCTCATGACCAATATGACTTGTTTGCTACGCAGCCAAGGACCTTCTCGGTGCATCCGGACGTAGGGGTGCTGTCTGCGTATGAGGCCGATTTCGCAGCCTCTCCCCTTCTCAACAGGCAGAACTCCGCTATATTCCGGCACTTCGTCGATGTGACAGGCCCAAGCATGTCCATGTACGAAAGAAACTCCCTCGATGCGGTTCCTACGCATCAACAGGGGGCAAGTGTACAGGCGCGCCGCCATCTATGGTCCTGTAAGTACTGAGACTCTCTTCCGAAATCCGCCGCAGCTGATACCCGCCAGACATTTTCCCCATCCTCTCGTTCAGCCACCCGGCTCTTCTGGAGGCCATCCTCGCGCTGGGCGGCCTCCAAATCGCGAAGCTTCAGAGGGTGCCACCAACAACGTCCCTGAAGCACTACCACCGGTCCCTCCGACGGGTGGCACGGAATATTGGGAGGCCCAGCAAGCGTGCACAGCCGGCGAATCTGGCGGCGACACTCCTCCTGGCCTATTACGAGGTCTGGAATTCAGACCACGAGAAATGGAGCAAGCATCTGTTGGGTGCCCGTTGGATAATTAGAGACATAAGTTTCCGCCAGATGACTCGGCAAATGATGAAAATCAAGGAGGACTTCAGGTGGAGGGGGAGCCAACAAGCCGAAGCACACCCGCAACAGATACCGGGAGACGCATTCCCGCCGGGTTCGGCCGCCTCGCACGGCAGCTTTGGCGGCAGCGAGGCCTACAACCACGAACACCGCCACGCCGGACACAACCCCCTGTACAGCGACTGGGATAGCATTAATGTGCCACTTCTCACCATCATCATGGGACGAGACGTGGCATATCGAGAGGTCGGCATAGGAACCGACAAAGACTTCCCTGACTACGGGCGTTGGGACAGGCTCACCGAAAAAGACATGGAGACATACGAGCGCTTTAGCGACCTCTACTGGTGGTACTGCAAGATGGACGTATACCAAAGCGTCCTCGGCGGCACCAAGCTTTTGTAGGTATTGGTCAAGTCCCGTACACCTGGCCAGCCATTGACCCGTACCCGTTGCAGTATGGATTACGATGTCTGGACTCAATGCCCGCCGAGAGCGCCAATGGGCCGTCTGGATGCTGTGTAAGTTGCCCGTGGGCCAGTGCCGGCTATACCCCGAGGCGTCCACCAGCTGACTCGTCTTCCCCAGCTACGGCACCTACGACCACCTCATGCTGCTGCTGGGGCGCCTCACCAACTTCGCCTCACGCGACCTGCCCCGCAAGCGCCGCGCGTTCATGCTGAAAGGCACCTTTGGCGGCAACGGCGCTCCGCCCGGCAGTTTCCCCGGCATGATGCCGGCATCGTCGCGGGTCGCCATGCCCATGGGCTTCAGCCCGCCGCGAGAGGCATACTCTCCCCAGTCCGATTCCCTGGACGATGCCGACCTCGAAGCCCTGGCGCTGGAAGCAGAGCGAGAGTGGAACAGCATCCGCAAGGCTTTCGACGTTATCAGCGAATATTTCGGCCCAGACTTCCAACCGCTGGCGCAGGATCTCGCGCCCACAATTCACACGCCCTTCGGCCCTGCCGCGCAGTACAGAACGTACAGCATCGCCGGCATCTGGATGAACTACTACATGGGTCTGATCGTGTTGCACCGAACCCATCCCGAGATGCCGCCCGTGGCCATGATGGCCGCGGGAATGAGCCTGGACAAAACTATGTTCTACGCTACCGAGATCGGTAGGATAGCAGCCGGGCTGGAGGAGGACCTCGAGGCCAAGACCGAGATCAGCACACTGGTAGGCGCGGCTTTCATCGAGTGCGCCTTCCCATTGTTCGTTGCTGGCATCCAGGTGCGTGACTGGCTTTTCTCTGGGGGATATGGTTGTTGCTATCCATCCATCCTCCAGTCTCCTTTTCCCTCCCCTTCACCCTGAGCCGGGGTTTTTCTACTACAGGGGTCAAGGCACCCGTTTCTGACTGGCTACCTCGTAGTACCCGAACGACGATCAGCGTCACTGGCTGGTCCGCCGCATGCACAACATCGCGCGGCTGACGGGATGGCAGTCGGCGCGCCAGATCGCCGAGGGGTGCGAGTCGGCCTGGACCAAGGCCGCCAGCATGGGGTCGGGGCGGCCCTACATGCGGGCGCCGGAGATGGACGTCCTGGAGAACGCCATGCAGCCCGTGTGGACGACACAATCGCGGCGCCTCGACCATCGAATCCACGAGGTGGAGACGGGCGAGGATTCCAGCGCGAGGAAGATCGTCCTGGCCAAGTCGGAGCAGGCGCATTATGCACTGGGATTGCTGGGCGTCCAGGAAGATTTCGAGCTGCTGGACTTGGAGGACGCCGGTAACGAGGCCGGATGAGGGAGGTGGAACGGAGGGAATATCAGCAAGAGGAATGCATAGAAATGGTAGCATAGAGCAGGCGGTTACTAGACAGCCGTACAAAGGAGACTGTAGATGCACCCACGTTCCGGCGTCTTGCTGGCTAGGGGGTTGGTTTGCCAGTAGATAGGTAGGCGAGACGATCATTATGGCGTACCAAGAACATAAATTATAGAGTCGATGTCCTACGGGCCCGCTGGGGGCCGCTTGGAAAAGCACGTGAGTATAGAGTGTAGAGGCGAAATGGGAATGCCACGGGCCAGCTGCTCAATATTCCCTAGGGCGAAAGGGGTGGCAAAGACGTTGCCGCCACGACATGCTACCGCCCGCTACATAAAGCCGAGTGCCACTGCTGCCGGAAGCTGAAGAATATGCTGGTTGAGTCCAGGCGGGGAGTTGCATGATATCCCGTTCACCCCAACGTCTAATCAGTCGCTGTCTCCGGTGAAACTCCCATGGAACCTTTCGGTGGCGGCGGCTTCACATATGGACGTGGATTAGTTGGCCGGTAGCCGTTCGACGACAGCCGCCATCTCCTCATCCGTGTATATCCTGAATCCTCGCTCCTTGGTTACGCTTGCCAGCTGGACGTTCTTCGCATCCAGCTTCTCCTCCATCACCTGCTTCAGGGTCTTGAGGACCAGAGTTTCGGCGTCGGCAATCGTCAGGGACTATACGGTGCATGGTCAGCGGGCCAGATCTTTCCCCCCGGCGCCCATCCCATGGGCGGTGACGAACCTTGTGGTACTCATTCTGCAGCTCAGCCTGCGCACCCTCGCTTCCGGAGCCGATCGCCTTGGCGTCGTAGCGGTAGAAGGTACCGCTGGGCTCGGCATGGTACAGCTGGGGTCCGTCCTCGTCGTAGCCGGCGATGAGCAGGGCAACGCCGAAGGGACGGGACATTATGCTCTCTTCGCCGTCGGCGCTCTCACCGAAACGCAGGGCCAGGTCGCAGATGGCCTGGGTGCAGCTCTCGACTCGCAGGGGCTCGTTGTAGTTGAAAGCGTGGCTCTGGGACTCGACGCGGGCGTGCTCGACCATGCTGCGGGCGTCGGCCTGGAGACCCGACATGGCGCAGCCAATGTGGCGGTCGATCTCGACAATCTTCTCGACCGACGAGGTCTCGAGCAGGGTCGACGTGACTCGCTTCTCGACGCCCAGCACGACACCCTCGCTCGTGGCGACTCCGATCGCGGTGCTGCCCAGCTTGATGGCCTCGAGGCTGTATTCGACCTGGAAGAGGCGGCCCTCGGGCGAGAAGGTGCTGCGAGGGGGGAGAGAACACGGTCAGTATGCCAGCGGCTTCGCGCGCCCCTGCGGCGGTGGGAGGTGCCCTACTTGATGCCCCGGTCTGGCCCGCACCGGTTAGCTGTCTGTTCCCCCCAGGCAGCCTGGGGAAGCCGGCGTGGAAGCTCACGACGTACCGTATTCGGATCTTGCCATAAACATCTTGGCGGTAGTTGGGGGGGTTCGGTCCGGGCGAGGTAATGGAAAGGGCGGTAACTGGTAGTTTGGCAACGAGTGCTGAGGCTGTTTGCACCGGGGGAGCGGGTGGGAGATGGGAAGGCTGAGAATGGGAAGGGAAGGTGATTGGGGTGACGCTCAAGGCTGCATCAATTACGAATGGTTTGGAATGGATCCTGGATGGCGGGAGCTGTCGTCTCCCCCGCTACATGTAAGAAGTAGATGTACCTGCCTCCTCCATACCTCCCCTCCAGCCTAACCTTCATCTGACCTCCAATGCCTCTTACCTCTTCTGCGCCGTCCGTTATGCCCTGCCCACCCACTCGTATATTAGGTAGTGACCGGTTTCTCTATTAACGTCTTCATGTGTTGTTTCCCGATGCAGCACCGAGGCCGGCATTTTCTTGGTCAGGGTCGCCCTTGGCTGGTACATGCCGCTTGACAGCCCCTACTCTGGACTAAGTGATTGCCCTATACAGAGGTAGGATGGATGTACTGTAGCTGTGCTGTGCTGTTCTGCGCAACGTTTCGGGTCCCTTCAGCACCAACCACCCTCCCAAGCTGGGCGAGTGAATATCTAGGTGCGCACACGCTGATAGAGCCAGACCTCGCGCGCGATTCCAACTACGGCCTGTTTATACACATATGAACTTGAGTTGGGCGTCTCGTGGATCTCCTGCCAACAGAGCTCTGGTCGGCATGGATGGATGGATATATGTAGCTCTGTAGTGTATGTTAGGTACTCTATGTTGTACTTTAAGTACCTAGCTACATGTACCTAGTAGCTTCCAATTTATCGATAACGGCGGGACGGACAGGGCAGGGAAACCACGCGCCTACGAGACGCGCTTTCCTCTTATTACTGCGCCCCTACGTAGCAACTGCTTGTTCGATGGCGGCGACGTCAGTCCCATTGGCGCCCAAATTGCTTCTGGTTGCCGTTACCCATGTACGTCGACAGGCTTGAGATGCGGGACGCGCAGCCCAGTTAGCACCTACATACCCAAAGTACCGAGACGCTTTGTTGAACTTCTTCTCGCCAACCACAGCGCCGTCATTCGCAGTCGGACTTCCACCCCGAGACCAGGGGCGACACCACCGAAGAACGACCTTCATGCTGTGTGTACGGCTGTGCCCAAATCTATCGATTCCGCGAGCGGCCCTGCTCAATGCCGTCGTACCCCTGCCATCATGTCGTCGAGACCACACAACAGCCACGCGGACCGGCGCAGTAACGGCAATGGCGAAAATATGAACGGTTCGTCGCGAGCCCGCGCGACATCGACGCAGAACAATAGCTTCAAGGAAGACCACCCCGCCGACTCCCGTGGGGCCCGGGCCTCGCAGAGAGGCAGTTTTAGTGCGGCTGGTACTTCTCACAAGAGGAGTGCCTCCGGCAACCCGCGGCCCGGCAGCCGAAGCACCGACGAACGGAGGACGGAGCGCGTAACCGTCACCAGCAGGGACAAGCTATCCTCGCGATCCAGAGGCCGAGATGCGGTTACCAGCGAGAAATGGAAAGCGAAAGACGGGGCGAAGTCTCGCCCGCCCGAAACGAGGCAGAGGGAGGCGCCGCCCGAGTCCCCTTCGAGTAGGTCGCACGTCGTTTGAACTTTCCCCCGGGGATGCTGCGATTTTCCAACAGGCTAACAGAATTCTACAATGGCAGAAGTATGGGAGCCCGTCGCATCTTTGACCCAGCACTCAACTGCGCCGCTTGCGTGTCGCATAGCCCTGCCGCCGCTGGCTTCAGACATGCCCGCGGCCCTGCAGCCGCCATCCTTGCACCAGCTGTCGCTTGAGGCCCAGGAGGCTGCTGTGATAGAGGACCTACTATACGTCTTTATGGGCTACGAGGGCCAATACATCCGCTTCTCGTACGCGTACAACCCAAACGAGGAGCGGGACCAGCTCACCGGCCCGACGTACAAGCTCTCTCCTGGTCTGGACCCAAGCTTGGAGGATTTGGCTGTGTCCATGCTCAAGATGGCGACACATTACTCGGCTCTCCAACGCTTCGTCGATGTGCAAAGCCGCGACAATTTCGGCGCCGTGAACCACGCCCTGTGTGCGGCCATCAGAAAGCACCTGCACGAATATCTAGTCATGGTGACTCAGCTAGAGACCCAGTTCTTGACAAATGACGCTTTCACCCTGCATGTTCTGCACATACACACCCTTCCGACAGCCCAGATCATGGCGCAGCTCTACTACATGGCGCGCGAATTCCTCAAGAAGAACAGCATGCTCGACGACGAGAGCGAGGAGGACTCGGACTCTGAAGACATTGATCAGATTCTGGAGAACTTGAAGAAAGGCGGCGACATCGTGCCTGGGAACGTGGCGGGCAGGAAGGTCTGCAAGGGGGGCGTAGTGCTCGCCATGATTACCAAGCGACTGGAGACCATGTCGGGCGACCCGGCAGCCAGGACTTTGCTGACGTCGCTGCTGCGTGAAGCCAGTCGACCGTATATGGCCATGCTGAACGAGTGGCTGCACCACGGTGGAATCAATGACTCGCATGGCGAGTTCCTGATAAAGGAGCAGAAGAGCATCACCCGGGAGGAGCTCGACCAGGATTACACGGACGACTACTGGGAGCGTCGGTACACCCTCCAAAGAGAGCAGGATATACCCCCCCAACTCCAAGCCGTCAAGGACAAGGTGCTTCTGGCGGGAAAATACCTCAATGTCGTCCGGGAATGCGGGGGTGTGGACGTCACCAAGGGTGTTCAGGACGTACCGGCCACTTTTGACGATCCTCGATTTTTGGAGAACGTCAATAACGCATACGCTTACGCCAACGAGTCTTTGATGAAGTTGCTTCTCACGACGCACGCTCTACCCGCGCGGCTGCGTTCCCTCAAGCACTATTTCTTCCTCGATCCGTCGGATTACTTCACGTATTTCCTCGAGCTTGGGGCTTCTGAGTTGCGCAAGCCAGTCAAGTCAGTTAATACCGTCAAACTGCAGTCGCTACTTGATATCGTCCTGCGTCAGCCGGGAACGGTCGTGTCCTTGGACCCGTTCAAGGAGGACGTGCAGGTGGATATGAACGAAGTGAGCTTGATCAAGATGTTGCAACGAGTGGTGAGCATCACTGGCATGGAACAGGGTGAGGCCCTGCAGGCCCCCAGCAACCAGATGCCCGATACCGATAAGAACGCGAGCGGCTTTACCTCCTTGCAGCTGAACTATTCTGTACCGTTCCCAGTCTCCCTAGTCATCAGCCGAAAGACGGTCTGGCGGTACCAGGCTTTGTTTCGATATCTCCTCTCCTTGAGGCACCTCGAATCGCAACTGTCAGCCACATGGCAGACTCATAACAACGCTGTTGTGTTCAGTCATCGGTCGTCGGCCAGGAGTCTGGAGATATGGAAGCGGCGAGTCTGGACGCTGCGCGCTCGCATGACGGTCTTTGTACAGCAACTGCTGTACTTCTGCACGCTGGAAGTGATTGAGCCCAACTGGCAGTCCTTGATGTCGAGGCTCAAGGCCAAAGACGGGACCATCGACGGCTCAGGGAAACCTGACCGCACCGTGGACGAGCTCATGCAGGATCATGTGGACTTCTTGGACACATGCCTCAAGGGCTGCATGCTTACTAACAGCAAGCTCATCAGGGTATGTCGAAGAAGTTGTGCGAGAGGCCGGAAGATACTGACATGCTGTCTGCAGATCCATTCCAAACTCATGCAGACATGCACCATATTCGCGGCTTGGACAAACTGGCTGTCGCGGGAGCTCGAAAAGACGGATCCGGACTTGGTCGGCAATATCCAACCACCCAACATGAGCAACGAGCAGTGGAAGCGCTTCCAGGCCGGTAGGGCGCAGAGGTCGCAAGTCGATAGCATGGGCTCGACGACTAGCACTTTGTTGGACGAGAGCACTCGGATGAGCAATTTGTTTGAGATTATCAAGAAATGGGAGACGAACTTCAGCAGACACCTGCAGATCCTGCTGGATGCGCTCAATCACTATGCCGCTACTGAGACAGTGGTGTTACTTAGTCTCTGCGCAAGACTGGCCACGGCAAACCAGGGCACTGAGTACGCCGGGCTTCGGAACGAGGAGGAAATTGCGGCCTAGGAGGAACTCGGCGCGCGATGAGGGGCATGGTTGTCGCGAAGCCGGCGGCCCTCGTGCCCGGAGGGTTTGGCCAGATAGGAGAAGCGTGGCGTGGTGTTTTGGCGTGTCGGCTCGCTTTGAGGGGTATTTAACCGACAATTGTACGGAATGATACCATGGTTTCAATGAATTTGCGTCTTGGACAAGGCTCTCTCGTGCTGCCGAGGGCATTTAGCTGCGTTGTCGCACGGCTTGGCCGGGGATGTCACCGAGGTTATGGTAGTTTACGCGCGCAAGTGCGAATATTATGCTTCGGATTTGATAAGACTAAAGACGTCGTGTGTGTATATAGAGAGCCATGGCCTGCCAAGCCCAGCGCGCGACCTATCAAACAACCACCCCAGGTTCCTTGCCCAAAACTCCATGGACGACAAGCCCCCAGCACCAAAAAACCGACATCTAGGAAAAGTCGAAGCGATCCGGAAGGACAATGGGGGCCACCAAGGTCCATATGTACATGCAGTAGCAGAACCAAGCGCAGACAATCTTGACCCAGCTAGCCCAGTAGGTTCGGCCAACAGACGCAAAGTCCTCGGTGGGTGTGTTCGAGTCCTCGTCGCCCCAGGTTGAAGTTAGGAGTGTTGCCACCCAGCAGGTGGCCAGAAAGAAGATGACGTGGAAGACCGAGTAGTTGTACTGCGTGTTCGCTCGCTCGTCGTCGTGGGGCGTGTTGCCCGTGGACTCGTCATCCTCGTCGTCCTCCAAAAGGGCATCGGCTGGGAGACTGCCCTCTTCCACTGCGCGGCGCAGCACCTCGCGCCTCATCTCCTGGCGTCCGGGCTGCTGGGTAACCAAGTCATGCTCATCGTCGTCGGGCAGTCGGATGCCACCTCGGTTGTTGCCCAGGCCAAGGCTTTGAGTGGCGGCGCGGGTCGTCGTGTAGGCCACCGTCAGCATGGTAACAATAGCCCCGATGACCACCGACGTCCGCCTGGTGCCTTGGGCCCGGATCAGCGGGTTGCATTGCTTGTCGTCGGGCTCCATCGAGACAGCCGACATGGTGAGGTAGGTGCAGTACACAGCGACCATGGCGGCTTGTGCCAAGCCGGCCTTCGGGTTGTGTTCCTGCACCGTCGGATGCACCGAGATGAAGGAGATGGCGAGCCAGAACAGCAGGTTAATGGTGATGGCGGCCTGGTTCATAGAACAACCGCTCGAAGCGAAGAAGATGTACTGAACAATGGTCATGGAGAGCGATCCCAGATACATGCCCAAGGTCGAACCAATCAAGACACTCCTCCAGAGGCCGGAATCGGTACTCTCGATTTTCTCTAGGCAGTACTCGGCCCAGGTGTGGGCGAGGTCAACCAGGAGGACCAGTCCGAGAATCAGGAAGAGCATGGCGCCGATGAATGCGATGTAGGTGCCCCACACGACGAAAAAGGTATCGGGAATGAGGAACGAAAGGACGACGAAGGCGGCCCAGGCGATGACCTTGGGGCCCCAGAAGCCGTTCTGGATGGCGGCGCGCGGGTTCTTGGAGTTGTTGACGCCAAACAAGAGACAGGCGAAGATGAGGTGGAAAAGACCGAGGGCGAAGTTGATGCGTTGAACGGCCAGCCGTCCATAGCATTCGCCGCTGGGACAGTTGATCTTCACATAGTCCAGCATCAGGTGTTGCAGCTTCTCGACGGCCCAGGGCGTGAGCATAACCCAGGCCAGGATGGAGTTGACGAGGAGCATGAGGGCGTAGGCGATACGCGTGGCGACGCTGGTTTCGGGCCCATGTCAGCGGCGTCGTTCCCAGTCGTCGAGGCCGTCCGGAACCCGGGGAAGAGAGGGGGGAGGAGAAATAGCTCACCTGTTACCGCACTTGCCGCAAGCGCTGCAGACCATGGAGCAGGTCGCGGCGCCGCAGCAACTGGCCGCGAAGGACACGACCTGGTGCGCACATTCGGGTTAGCCGGAGCGGCCCAGGCAGGACGGAGGGGCAGGGCCACGGGGCGCGAGGCGCCGAGGCCGGAGGAGGCTCGGGGAAAGACGTACGGTGCCCATGCTGGGGACGGCCAGCAGCGGGAGAGAGAGAAGGGCGCCCATGGTTGCGCGGCGCAGCCGGTGAGGGAGGCTCGACGGCGGGTGGACGATGGGGAAATTCTCGCAGGGTGGTGCACAGCACGCGCGGGTTTCCGAGGTGGAGGTTGGCGATGGGCGAGAGAAGTGACGTGACCGAGACAAGAGTTGGGGGAGAGATACAGACAGGGCCGTGGGCGGAGTTGTCGTCGTCTATTGGAGGCGCCTAAAATGGAGCCCCCTGTCCCGGCTCTGATGGGATGGCAGTGGTGGATGCAAGCCACCTGCGCCTCCAGTTCCAGCGTGGGATGGCTGACTGGCAGGAGGTTTGCTTGCCGAGCCTGCAGGGCGGGACCTAACGATTTGTACCTTGGATTGAACCTACATCACACATATAAGTTAGTATGTACGTACATCCATCCTGTCTAGCTCACTATATGGGAGATCCTACATATTACCCGCCGGCAATGCCAACAAGGACTCTCCCTGACGATGGATGGATCCCACAAGTGGGAAAACCCATGTTGAGGGAAGGTTTACAGCATCATTGTGGATGTAAGTAGGTAAGTAGGTGCCTACCTCATATATTTGGAAGAGTACAAGTTGGTTTCCGGGGCATCTCCAGTCATGTAGTACTACTTCAAGTAGAGTTAGGTAAGATGCAATCAGTACCCTACATACTACGTACAGTAAATATTTATGCACCTCTAGGCATCCAAGTTGCTTCATTCGTTGGAATTTGCGTGCGCCGTTGGTAAGATGGATTGGAATGCTGTATTCGCATATGCGTCTTTGGAAGATGAAAACACACAGTAGGTAGGCACTCAAAAGTATGGGGTGTAGCATCGCGCGCTCTAAAATACTCCGTTCCAGGCACCATAATTGGGGTATGTATACATAGCTGGGTACATAGGTAGGTACCTACATATACCTACATCCGTACTTCTTGCGCAGGCCCCGACTCTGACTCCCGTCTTTCCATAATACAAAGTAGGTACGGTCGGGTCTTGATAATGAGGCCACAGCCCGTCCTCATTCCACCGTCCAGCCGTGTCCACACGGATAGCGCGACACCGTGTGCTTGCTTTTGGTTGTTATGATCTAGACGGGCCGCCCCCTTCGTGTGCATCCATACTTGCGTCCGACTGCCCATCCGTTCATTAGTCGTAGGGATGTATTGTCATCCCATGTGCGTTGAAAGAACAGGACCGGGCTGGCCGGCCGGACGGGCCTGGCCAGGGCCGCCGGCCCGTGCAATGTGAGAAATTATGTAAAACCACTAGGCCCCGTCGCATTTCCTAAGTGACGGTTTACGTACAACTTCGCGACTCGTGGCTCTGCGCCTGTCCAGAGGGGGCCACCCGTTATGTAAAGGGCATCACGATAGTACGGGGGGGAAACGACGACGACGGACTTGGTACGTAATGCCATACGAGACGGGTCTTGGCCTTACGGGAACCACCCACCCGGTCCACCCCCCGCTAACACAACCCAATGTGGAGGGGCGAGGGGGGGGAAGCGTTGCCGCTTGCCGTCCCTGACGCGTCTAACGACAGGGGCAGTGCTACAGGGCAACGTGCATGGAATTGTTAAGGATAGGTACACCGTACCTTCAATCCCATACATCCCGACACATATGCCTGGTACCGGTACTGCTGCCCACCCGTTGGCTGGGGATCCGAACCCATTGCAGGTCCCCCGATGAAGGAGAGAGAGAGATAAGCTCCATTACAACTAAGCCATTCCCTACCACCGATACTCTTTCGGCTCGCACACACTCTCTATCTTTCAGCTACGAACCTCTCTCGCTCTTCTCTGTTTTTTTGCCTTTCTTTCTTGCCTGCTTGGTTTCCCCGCCCCCTTCGTCCCTCCCGCTGCCATCCCGATGGTTGCGCCGTGAGCCGAGAACACGCTCCCCGTCGGTTCTTCCCTCGTCCCCGATCGATCCCCTGAGCCCGCGAAGGCAACCCGATATCGCACCACCCGCTCCATATCTCGCAACCTCAGCTTCACCATGGCGCTGGAGACGGAGCTCCGCAATGCGCGCATTGCGTCGAGCGTGTCAGCCACCTTGATCAGCCTGGCCTGTGGCACCAACGTAAGTCGCGCCGCTGCCGCCCTGCCGCCGTCTAGCAGCCGCTCCGTCTCTTCCTCTTCCTTTCTGCGCCGTGCGGCAGCTGCTAACTGCGCCGCGCTGCCAGTATGTCTACTCGGCCTGGGCGCCCCAGTTCGCCGACCGACTGCTCCTGTCCGCAACCGAAAGCAACCTCATAGGGCTGGCCGGGAACTTGGGAATGTACTCGATGGGCGTCCCCGTCGGCATGCTGGTCGACAGCCGGGGGCCTCGTTCCGCCGTTGTGATCGGGAGCGTCCTGCTGGGTGTTGGGTACTGGCCGCTTCACACGGCCTACGATGCCGGCCACGGCTCCGTGCCGCTCTTGTGCTTCTTCTCCTACCTGACCGGCCTGGGCGGTTGCCTGGCCTTCGCGGCCGCCGTGAAGACGTCGGCCCTGAACTGGCCGCATCACCGGGGTACCGCCACGGCTTTCCCGCTGGCTGCTTTTGGCTTGAGTGCCTTCTTCTTTGCCTTGGTCGGCTCCATCTTCTTCCCCGGCGACCCGAGCAGGTTCCTCGAGCTTCTGGCCTATGGTACATTCACCATGACACTCCTTGGCTTCTTCTTCCTGCGCGTCTACCCGCACGCGCATTCGCACACGCACTATCAAGCGGTGCAGACGACCGAAGGCCATCCGTACGACTCGCAAGGACTGCACCGTACTGCCTCTAACGAGCCCAAAGGCCACCGTACTGGGGGCCATACGAGCCCCGTAGAACCTGGTATGTCATCCACTGCCACCACGATACATGAGGGTGCTACCTCGGACCACGACCAGATGCCTGGAAACTCTGAGCCCTCCATCAACCCAGCGGTTGACATCGAGGCCATCACCCCCCTGGAGGGGGTTGGGGCCCAATGCGAGGCCACCGACGAGCTGGACGAAGCGGCGTCTCTCATTTCCAGGTCTTCCAGGTCGTCATCGCTACCGGGCGAGGTGCTAGTGCAGAGCAGTGTTGATATGGATCGTTCTCATCGTGTAGATATTCGGGGATGGGACCTGCTCAAGAACTTGGAGTTCTGGCAGTTGTGGGTCATCATGGCCATCCTCTCCGGCATTGGCCTCATGACCATCAAGTAAGCGCCCGCCCGCCGGCCCCCGACCCCAACTCTGGTGCGGCGGTGTTGACTCGTGTACAGCAACATCGGCAACGACGCAGCGGCTCTGTGGAAGCACTACGACGACTCCATCGACGACAAGACGCTCGTGCTGCGCCAGCAGCTGCACGTCTCGATTCTCTCCTTGGGCAGCTTCGCGGGGAGGCTCCTCAGTGGTACGTTGCTTGGCATACCTGCATCTGTGGCGCCTTTTTTTTCCCCTCTCCCACTGACACGCCTCCAGGGATGGGCTCCGACTTTCTCGTTAAAGTTCTGAATGCCAGCCGTGTCTGGTGCCTTGTCGTCGCCAGCGGTATCTTTGCCCTAGCGCAGCTGTGCGCACTCAGCGTCGTCAACCCCAACATGCTTGGCCTCGTATCGGGCTTCAGCGGCCTGGGGTACGGTTTCCTTTTTGGCGTCTTCCCATCCATCGTGGCCGAGTCGTTCGGTATTCACGGCCTCAGCCAGAACTGGGGCTTCATGACGCTGTCGCCGGTTGTGAGCAGCAACGTCTTTAATCTGTTTTATGGTGCCGTGTTTGACGCGCACTCCGTCGTGGAAGCAGACGGCAGCAGAACGTGCACCGACGGGATCGAGTGCTACCGGTCTGCGTATTTGGTCACCTTGTTTTCTTGCGTGATAGGCTTCTTCACCACCATGTGGGTAATTTGGCACCAGCGGCAAACGAGGCTCCTGGAGAGCAAGTCCAGGTCGGTGGACTGATGGTCGGGGATATTATATGTGCGCCCCATTTAGAAGACGGGCTTAGAACTCTGCTTTCGGCGCCGGTAGAGTGAATAGAGCAGACGGGCGGCGAGATGATAGACATGCCGCCGGGGCGTATTGTTGCAGTTTTTTGCATTGATTCAGCACGGCTAGCCATCCAATTGTACACGAGTTTTCTATTGTACAAGTAGTGTACAGTTTATCAGCCCATGCGTTCCTCGTGGGGGGCCGACTATTCACCCCAGTACCTCCTTGACGACCTTGGCCAGCTCGGCCTTTTCCACGCTCTTTCCCTCCAGGGGCCCGCCGGGTGCCAGCAGCTTCTTCATGACATCGCCCATCTTCGCCTGCCCTGGCACCGCGCCCTCGCTCGTCATGGCCGTCACGACCCCAGCCACGAGGACGCGCAAGTCGTCGGCGCCGAGGTCCTGAACGCCGCTGCCGGCGACGTACTCGTCGAGGATTCGGATCTGCTCCTGCTCCTTCTCCTCCAGGTCGCCGCGGCCGGCGCCCCGGAACTCGGCGGCGGCGTCCTGGGAGGCGCGGGCCATCTTGCGCAGCAGGGCGACGAGCTGGGCGTCCGTGTTGATGGGGCTGGCCGTCTTGGAGGCGTTGAGCGTGGCCGACAGCACGGAGCGCAGCACCCCGAGGCGCGTGGCCTCCTTGGCCCGCATGGCCGTCTTCAGGTCGCCCCGGATCTTCTGCAGTAGCGGCGGCGGCGGCGGCGGCGCCGCCGCGTCCGAGGAGTAGAGGCGCATCCAGGGGGTTCGCGGCGCCGGTGCGGCGACGCGCGCGCGCATGACGCTCGTGGGCAGCCGCCTGTAGAGAGGGGAGGCCATGGCCGGTTTCGTGTCGGACTGGGTGGGGGGAACAGTCGAGTGGTCGTCGACGCTTCGGGCTGGGGTCTTTTTGGGCGAGTCCCGGTATTGGGATATCAGAGCGGGCGTGGGGAGAAGGACTCGTGGCTTGAGACACGAGGTAGAAACTCAAGCAGGTACACCGGAATGTAGTATGGAGGTGGTGTGTTGTAGTAATAGCCCTTCGCCTCGATCCAGTTGGCGATCGCTACCTAAGGTTCCCGCGGGTTTGGGATGGGAAAAGTATAACGAAGCTTCGCCATTGGTCAATCGGTCTTTCGACGGGTGGCAGTGGGGTCATGGAGCTCTCTCTTATCCCGGTCGCCATTGGCCAGGCCCACCAAACAAGCTCTCGAAACACCGCCTTCCATCCATCCATCCATCCATCCATCCATCCATCCATCCATCCCCTATGTCATCATCCAGGACGGCTCGAGTCCCTTTTGGGATGTTCTTAGTGAAGAGTTGGCCAAACCCGGTATTGGGGGGCCTCTTGGTCCGTCAGCCTCCCGTCGCTGGAGGATCCCCGCACACCAAGTCTATTAGTAGGGGCGGACGGACGGACGCACGGCAGCAACCGCTGCTTTTGGCGGCCCGTCTGCCCCTTCAGGCGGCGAATGGTCGCGCGACTTGGCGAATTCCCCTCCCGACTACTGTCGCTTGCTCCCAGCTATCGGACTGGTAAGTGTCTTGACGGTTGATGTTGATGTATTTGTGTTGTAATTGTGGCATGTGTCGCATGTTATGAGGTACTCGAAGGTGTAGCTTCCAGTCTCCTATTAAGTATGTACCTGCATGAAGCGAATAGGTCCTTACCTACCTGCCTAGTATGTCAGAATTTACTTACTTCCCCGACCTCCGAATGTTCGCACGCTTCTGAAATGAATGTCCCGTTAAACCCATCCATTGGTACTTAAGTGCTTACCTGGGTATCTATGGAGATACATGTAAATAGATGATGGAGCTCGAACGGGTTGGTGCCCTCGGGAGCATTCGATGCGAAAAGGGACGGCGCAGGACTGTATGGCAGGTTCAGGCTGTTGATGATTGGAAACCACGCGAGCCGCCCGTTGCCGTTCGCTACCAAGTATCGTAACTCTCCAGGGGTATCCCTTCGCGCGTTCCAAACCTCGCGCTTCATCCCGTCCCAGCAGCGCATTCCGAGCCCGTTTGCCCGGGGCTCCCTACCGTACACAATCCCGCACTACCCGGGGAATCTTTCTGGCCTCAGCCGACGGCCGGACATGCCTTGCCTCAGCGTCGAGGTTTCCGCCCAACAGCCACGTACCTTTTGCGCGACCAACAAACATTAGCTCTTCATCTCGGCGGACATTAAAGGGTGCTTTGGGTTCTCCAGAAACAGGGGACCGAGACTGCTTACGCTACAAAGTATGGCTTTGATGCCGGCGTCTCCACGTTAGCCTAACGACTAACAAATCGCCACCCTCCACATGGGCTGGTTCACTTACCTTGAGGCCTATCGACGTTGCCTCATGGCGAGCCTGGGCTACCAGTACGTGAAAATCGTTGATGGGCATTCTGGCGTCTGCTGTCAGCTCCGTGCGGCGGGGTGGTGGAAAGAAGAGAGACAGAGGGGGGGTGGCAAAAACCATGGCTCGGGCATTGGCTCACCCTTGAAAGGTTGTGAAGGGGTAGAGGGCAAGCGAAGACAACAATCTTTGGACGTTCTCTTGGTTCGCGCAACCAATGTTGAAGTCCTTCTCGTCTGGACACGCCTCGTCAGAACTCGGCATCCGAGGGTACGCGCGGCCTTTGACACGTACTGGCAGCCCAACCACACGTGGGCAGCTTGATGACCTCCATCTCGGTCCGAGAAAACCCAGCGGCGTCCATCCATTCTTTCAATTTCGACCCTGCCTTGGGGTTCTTGCCCGCATCCTCCATGGCCTCCAGGTAGTTCCTTGACCAGTGGCTGAGCGCATGCTCTGCAGGGGGAAACAGAGGAGAATATCAGCCATGCAACGCGCTTTGCGGGGGACACTCAGGACCGATGACACCGACCTTCAGTCAACTGCCCCTCTTCTGACCGTGCCTTGAAGCAGATCTCCACCATCTGGCACCAGCCTCCGGGAGCAAGAACGCGGTATATCTCCCGTAGATATCGCGGCCACCGGCACCGGTCTATCCCACCCGCCACGAGCCGGCTGTGCACAAGCTCGAAGGAGTTGTCGCGGTAGGCCAGGCTTGGGAATCGAGGTCAGAACAGTGTACGGGTTGCTGCCACCATCTTCCAGCTTACCCTTCGTTGAGGTTGCCCTGTTCGAGCCGCAGGTTCCCTGGGTAAAGCTCGGGCATCATCTCGGTGCTTATATCGATGCCGTACACCTGGCGCAGCCCGTTTCGATCAGCAACCTGGGGCAAAACGCGGGTTTGTCGCCAGGACACTTGGTCCTGGGAACCTCACCACCATGCCTGGTGACTTCTGACTGACCTGGCTCTGAGGATACTTCAGGGCAACGGCCAGAGCCCAATTGGCCGTCCCGGTTCCGCAGTCCAGGACATTGCCCGTGGGCCGGATTTCGGGGAACACGAGCCTGTTCTCGAAAACGACGCCGAACATGAAATGCGCAATTTGCAGCCGCTCATTCTCGGTCCGTTCCCCCCCGTTCGCGTCAGCGAAGCGTCGGGCACACCAGTCAGGCAACGTAACACTCACCTCGTCTACCGGTACCAGGTACGTGTTGGAGAGGAGGGACAACTGGTGATATTCTCGGCCATGGTGGACGACCCGGAAGAAGTAATCTTCTGGAGGGTGCTCGACTTCTGCCCTGAAAAAAAAAAGCCCGATTAGCAGCTGGATGCCGGGCACCGAGGCCGATGTGACCGGCGAGCACCTACTCGTCCATCAGACCGAGTTGTCATGCGAGCCTTCGAAAAGGTGTGCCTGCGCCTGGGAGGAGACAAGGGCAAAGGGGTCAGTGAGAGTCGTGGGCTCACACTCTGGGGGACGACAACTCGGGAGCGCGCTATGTCACGTCTGCATGGGACGAGGGATCACAGCTGATAAATCCATGCCTGTCTGACGGCCGCAGTCCTCTTACACACGATGTACCATGGAGACCCGTATGGTCAAAGCAGCTACGGGCGAGGTGTGGGCGCAGCCAGAGCCTGGCCGGCCGCATACCGCCAGCCGTCTGCGTATACACTAAGCGGAATGCGTCCCTTTCTCCCAGCAGACGCATGGGAAGGGGGGGGAGGGAGGAGGGTCTGGCCGGGTGGTCGGGTTCCGCACTACTAACATGTACAGAAGTACGCGGTTCAGCTCTGGTCGGTGGGACGTTCTATAGGGCCTTGCATCGCACACAACCATGGGGGCCTCACGGCGGCCTCGCTTGGCTTCGGCAGGCCGTAGTACGAAAGCAGGCCGGGCCTATCACGGGGCGGCGCTCTGGACACGCTCTGGCCGCGGGTTCGGGACAAGAGGAGCCACGAGAGGGAAGACCAGCCGGCCGGGACATGGGTGCTTTGTCTTGGGTGCAGAAAGACAACTGGCAACATGTATTGCTAGTACATAGTAGTCCAGTCCCACTTGCGGTGCGGACAAGAAAGCAAACTGCCTTATCTACGTCGGCGTTGCCTGTTCCATGCAAGCCTGCTGCATCCGACAAATTTGCCCATGCCGCGGGAGCATGAGCCGGAGACCGCCCATATGAGGAGGAGAGGCACTGACATGGGGGGGGGGGGGGGGGGGGATCCATCCACCACCACCACCACCCATCCAAGCAACCTCCTAACCCCGGGGCCGCTTTCGTGGATCGCAAGGGAGGGGGTGGTGGCGCTTGGGATCTGACCTGCAGCCGACGGAGCCCAATTGGTGCTACCGAGAGGAGAGGAGCAACCCAGCCGCTTGGATCTTCCGCTGATGAGCCGTCGTACAGGCGCCGGTGGTACGGAAGGCCTGTAAGCCATGGACCAGCTGACCGGTTCAGGGACGCGCAGGATTGGGGGGCACACGCACGACCTTTTTCCCGAGACCTGGTCGAGGGCTTACCTAAGGGCGACACCGATGGTCACGTTACAGCCTCTCTCTCTCTCTCTCTCT
This sequence comes from Nigrospora osmanthi, assembly GCA_029489945.1. Classification (NCBI taxonomy): domain Eukaryota; kingdom Fungi; phylum Ascomycota; class Sordariomycetes; order Amphisphaeriales; family Apiosporaceae; genus Nigrospora; species Nigrospora osmanthi. Next base: position 1,243,687 of record CP120494.1, on the reverse strand, counting down.
CTCTCTCTCTTTGGTTGGGATTCTGCTCCTCCCACCCCTCCCCCCCCCCCCCCCCCCCATCCATGAGCCAGCCAGCCCGCTAGAGTCGTCGTGATGACTTGCTTCCACGGTCAACAACAACGCCTTCGCCGCCCTCGCCGTCGTCGCCGTCGTCGCCTCTCCTCTCCTGGGTACATCGCTCGTGGGGCAACCGAGCCGGTCACATATCCGCACCGAATCCCTGAAGCAGACCGACCGGTGGCCCCTCGGCTTGGCCAAGTCGTGCGGAGGCGGCGGCCCCCCCGGCTTTCTTGCAGCGCATAAGCCCCCAACGGACGGGCTTGATATAGGTGGGTGTTTATGATGATATGTCTGTCTGTCTGTCCCCCTGGCCCCCCCGCCGTAGAAGAGACCTGGCATGAAGTGGAAAGGCATAATACCGTCACATACACAGTATGCCAGGCGTATGTACTGGGCAACAGCAGTATGTCAACAGTACGTTCAACAACCCCCCGGGGGGCCGTTACATCGAACCATGATACCCAGAGAGCCAGTCTGCCCCGGGGGCGGAAGAGCCCTAGCGACCAGCGCCTGGGCAAGCAAGCCCCTCTACTCGGTATGGCGTAAGGTCCATGCCCAGCACACCAGATTCGGACTTTTTTTTCTCATCGCGGGGGCTAGCAGCCCGCCAGCGAACCCGGATACCTGGGTCGCTGCGACCACCCCATACCTAACCCCCCCTCAGCCATGGCCAAACACCCCCAAAGCCCCGCGCCCGCCGGATTCAGACTTGTATTCGACCTGTCATCCCAGAGGAAGAGCGCCTCGAGCCACTGTTCTGTTCTGTTCTGCTCCCCATGCGTATGCCGTGGAACTGGCGGTCTGATGTGGTGGGGGCCTGCCACTGCAGAGTCTGTCTCTGCCGCACCGTGTCCATTGCCGCTTGCCATGATCATCCTCTCTCTTATGGCTTGCCTCCCACGGCTGGGCAAGACCCAGGTCGCCCGCCCCCACGGTGGGCGCCGGTCAATCGTCCAACTGACTGCAGGTGAGGACTGTCGTCGTCGTCGTAGTCGTCCCCGGCGGCCATGGGGGCCGTGGAACACCGCGTCACCCTCGCCCAACAGCACCACCACCATCTCCACCAACATCGCCCCCAGATGATGCATGCATTCGCGTCAGTTGTTGGTGTGCCACGCATTCGGGACGCAACCTAGCCGGAAGAAGTGGGCTCTGCTGGAAGACGGCCTGTCGTCGCCGCGTCCAGGGCGAGGAATGGGAGAGAGAGAGAGAGAGAGACAGAGAGAGAGAGCGAGAGAGCTTTGCCTGACAAACCATGCCAAACCGGGCATCAATGCCATGGAGGGCGGCCGAGTCTGGCAGTGATGGGTCGTCCTTCATTCAGATGGCGTGACAACTGCACTTCCCCCCCCCATACAACAACCATCCCGCAACCCCAAAACGGGGACCCGGCTCCGTATGGACACGCGAATCGGGATCTGAAAGACGCCTGCATTAATCCACCATGTCGATCCCGTTGGGCCGTCTCTCTCTCTGTCGGTGCCGATGGGTCCCCGGGCTTCCTCGACGGGAATAAGCATGGATGTCGCCGGCCTCCCCTTCCCCCCCTTCCAGGGATAGATCCGTGAGATGGGCCCAAAACTCTTGTCCTACCTATAACAACCTCGGCTGCCGTCGTTAGACGCATCTTCACCGCTAGCGATGCACCTATCCCCTATAGGCGGTTCGATATGCGGTCCACGTCGTACGGGCTGCCTTCTCGCAGCTCCCTGGCTTGGGAGCGTAAGAGGGAACGCCACCACCCACCCAGACTCAGCAATTCCTCCTCCGTTGGTCTGCTGTCGAGCCCCCCCCCCCCTCCTTTTTACAAAGGGGGGGAGGAGATGCGGCCGTGGCCGGTTTCGGGTGGGCGAAATGCGTTGGACGAGCGGCCGACACGTAAACCACGGCGGCGCGGCGGCGCCCCTGGTCACCCATCCCCCCCCCTTCGGCTCTTCCTCGACCCGCGGGCTTGGAACCAGTGCATGCAGGCTTTCTCCATTGAAGACACGAGCCGCTGCCGCCGACGGGTCAGGCCGGGCCCGACACCTGCGTACTCTCCCACCCCCCCTTCTCCTAATATGAGTGGCAGTACCTGCCGGGACTTGCTTGCGCTACCTGCGGGTGTTTCAAGTCCATGCCCAGACTCTTGACGCGGGGAGAAGCAGGAGGATGAGAGCAGAAAGGGGCCCAGGGTGACGAATGGTGGCAAGGGTTCTTGGCCCCCTCCCCCCCCGGAAAGGCGCCAGCAACGATTTCCTGATGTCCCGTGTTTCCTTTGTTCTTCTTCTTTTCCCCTCAAGCCCCCGTCCGGTCCGCCTTGTATCACCTCGGCTGCTGCTTCCATTTCTCGCTTGACATGCGCATCACAAGGACGGGACCGGCCGCGGGCACGCACGAGAGGGCCGCCTCGGGCCCAGTCGCAGGCGCCTCGACCGCAGACCTACCGTCGGTCGACACGGGACGGGCCCGGGCAGTCCCTCAGCAGGCGCCATGCAGCAGCCGTCGCCTGTCCATGCCTGCGAATGCCCAGCAGGACCCCTCGCCCCGTACATGTGGCACGCCTTGCAAGCATCGTTCTTAAAACATCGGCTGGTTGACAAGACCGGGCGTCTTGCGGCCCGCTTGTCCTCGGCACGAGCAATCTTCGCGCAGTGCTTGCTACTGCGTGCTGCTGGTGCCACAGTCATGTGATCTATAGTATTCCTAGATGCGGCTGCTCTAACCAGACCCATTACTCCGGTAGGTTTGTCCGTTTCTCCGTGTGCCCGTCTTAATGCTCTCTTTCACTGTGGGTATCTTATTCCGCTCTCAACACCAAGTAAAAACAGGGTTCCGGGCCTTGACCGTCTCGAGTCGCTCGACGATGACTTTCCGTCTGTGGCCCTCCATGTCCTCGGCGGCAGCATATCCCAAGTCGCCCTCCAGGTCCCCGTCCTCGTCATAGCCATAGTCGCCTCCCTCAAGTGCCGACGAGCCGCTTTGGCGGCCCATGGCAGTGGCAAAACTGAACCGTCGCTCCCGACGCGGCGTGTACATGGCCTGTGTCCGTGCTGGACCTTGGTAGCTGGCACGAGCCGGGACTTGGGAGAACTTGGGCCGCAGGCCCGTGTCTGGTGCCAGACCCAGCTCATCGAAGGGATCCGTCACCCCCTCAGGTGGCGGTGAGCTTTGCACCGTAGGAGGGGACTCGTCGCGCGGCGTAGAGAGCTCGAAGCGCCCGGGATGTGGTAGCGGGCTAGCAAAACCCAGCAAGTCGTCCGTTTGGCTCGGCGGCGCCGAGTTGGCGGCCCCAATGTCGATTTCCTCTTCAATGGCGTCGCGCAGCTCGGGCTCGGCCTTGCGACGCATCTCGCCGCTGGCCGCACGCATGGGGACCGCGACAGGCACGTCCACTAGGTCGTCCCATACGCATACCTTGACGCGACGTGTAAGTTCCAAAGGCCCGTGGTCGGCCGTCTTGAGTGTCTCGACCACGTTCCATGCCTGCCCCTTCATGACGGCCATCTGGCGAGAGAACATTTTCTCCTGAAAGTCGGGATCGATCTGGAAGACCTTGCGCAAGGCCAGCTGAGTCTGGCTCCACCACTGTGTAGACGTCAAGAGTGGTAGAAAGTGGTCCCGTGTTTTCTGGGAAAAGGGCCGGCCGATGAGGTCCACTGGAAGAAAGAGCCAGCCAAAGGGGAAACTAGAGCTCTGGTCAGCGGCCGGTCGAGTTGGTAAATGTGCCCAACTTACCTTCGCCAAGCGTCCGGGTGTTTCCAGGGCCACGACAATGAGTTGTCAATGGCCCCAATGGTCATCTTGGGGTCCTGGTATTTGCCTCGTTGGCTCGCATTCATTGGTTTTTGGGCCTTGTAAGCATCCGACCTAGGGTTGCGAGAACTGGTCCGAGTGTTCCGGGCGTCCAAGTTGACGGGCCGGGGAGCCAGCTCGTCCTCCTCCTCTCCAACATCCATGTTGAGCTGTGGCGGCTCCGAGGCTATCGACACTGCCTGGGTTTCCCAGTCGACCTTGATCATCCAATTGTCGAGGCCTCGATCCGTGTTTCGCATGATGTAATCCAGGATAACCAGCTTCTCCAGCTCCTCCCGGAAGGACTGCTTCAGGCTCTCGGTCCAGACAAAGTTGTCGGGCCCCGGGGCCGGTGGCTCGGCTGCCTCCTGCTCATCGTCGCTTTCGTCACCAGCCGCAGGCCGGCTTGAGGGGCGACAACTGTCAGCCCATCTGCGTTGCCTGTTTCGATGGGTGTCATTGGCGCGCGACCCTCCCCAGTACTGGTCTGGCCAAGGGTGCTGCTTCAGGAAGACGTTGGCATCCTTGAAGCCTTTGAGGAAGACCTGGAAGCTGCCCGGTTTGGCGGGGAAGGGCTTCTTCTTCCGGTAAAAGTTCCTCCGGTCCCAATAAGGGTAGTGGAACGATTTCGACGAGAGCCACACCACGTCAGTGTAGGGTACCATGTTGGTCCGAAGCTGGCAGTCGAGCGTGTAGGCGGCCGCTTCGCTGACATAGGACAGATTGGGAATCAGGCAGGCCCTGCCGAAGCAGCAGGGGAACAGGTTCCGGTGAATCCACTTGTTCCATTTGGGGTTGCCGGCGGCGTACGGCTCCTCGTCCTTGGGCTTGAAGACGCCGACAATCTTACCGTCAGTGTTGCGGGCAAAGTAGCTACCAGAACTGCCCTGGGTGATCATGCTGGGATGCATGCCCTGATCGATGGCGGTCCGCACGCTCTCTACAATGGCCTCGAACTCGTCCTTCGTCATGGCTGGCTCATAGGGATGGGCCGCCAGTGATTGGTGAGTGACGGGCCGCACACCGTCGGGCGCATGGAAGACGCTGTAGTGTATCTCGAGGGGCGCTTCTTCCCCATCCTGGCCGCGATCCTTGTGTCTCTTAAATTTGGCGGCGATTTCCTCGGCCCACCTCTCGAGTCTCGCGTTGATGGCCTTCAGGTCGACGCCCGAGTTGCTCCGGGTCCTCTTGGGGCGGTAGGCCGGTTTGGACAAGGCCTTCGGCGAGGTCATGCCCGAGTGAGGGCGGGGCTGGGAGATGGGTGCATATCGCGGAGCGGACTGAGGCTGTAACGAAGCGAAGCTCCGGCCCAGGACCTCGTCCTCGGAATCGTCACTGAGCTGGTCCGCCTGCGCCAGGCGTTCGTAGCCCGTAGTGGCCGGGCGATTACGCGGCATCGTGGCTGCTGGAGTGGCAGTGGCCGCCGAGTGTCCGTCAAGAGCGGTGCCTGTCAAGAGCTGTGCCTGTACCCGAGCGCGGGACCAGCCGGGCAGTTGGGGTTCGGGCACGTCGGATCGTGTGAAGGCGGCAGTGATGGCAGCGGGGGCGGCGAGCGAGGGCAGGGGCTCCGAGAGGTGTCTCGTGCTTCCGGTTGGGAGCCCTGGGTCGGCTCAGAAAGGGCGACGGACGGAACGGGTTGGCAGGAGGTTGGGTACTGAAGGGTAAACAGAATGCGAGGAGGGGGGGCCTCGGGAAAGAAAGGGCTGTTGCAGAAGGATAAGGTACAAAAGAATGGACAGTAAGGACCCGAAGCAGCCGTGAGTACGGGCTCACGAAGGGGCGCAGGTCGATGATGGCAAAAGTGATGGTTATCTCATACGTCAAAACAAAAACAGCGGATGAAGTCGGGCCTCTCTGGGCCTCTCTGTCGTGTCCCGTCCCGCCGTGCTGGAATCAAGTCAGTCGCGTCACACGTCACCCGTACAGCCAAAGAGACAGACAGGAGCGAACAACTGCCACGGTTTCCAAGAAAGCAGGGGCCGACCACTAGTTTCGGATCACAGACCTCTACATACATTTTAGTCAGCACCCAACCCAGGGTCGCCCGCCCGATACGTCCGAGAGCCGATTTGGCAGCGCTGGTCACTCTCCCCTCCCCTTCTCCCCTTCCGTCGCCGTGAGGCTCGGAACTCATGACTGCTCCAGGCTGACCGGCCGCCCAGGGACCCAGGGCGATCGAGGATACTGGAACAGCGCCGGGTGCATTCAGCAATGATGCTGGCTTGGCTTCTGCCTGCATTTCCCTACCCGCCAGCCCGCCTTCTTCTTCCAGGGAAGCACACTCAAACCGGGCAATGGGCTAGCTATTATGCCCTCTGCTCTGGGCTGTTCCAGTCACTGTCTTGGATGGATAGAAAGAAGGCCTTTTCCCATTCAATAAGGGGGTGGTACTAATATGTACCCTTCCACCTTCTAGCCGGGCTACGGGGACGCTTGAAAACCTGGGTGGGTTTCTTCCCCGCATTCTATGGGATACGCTCAGCATCCTGGATCCCTCTACGATCCATCGACCGGCCCCTCCCAAACGACCCCCTCTTGATTAAGGATTACTGCCCCTGACCGGAGCCCGGGGAACCCCGACTGTTGTTGGTTATGTGCCATGGGATGCGGGAGATGAGCAGCGCGGGCAGACAGGTAGGAAGAATCTCGTGGAAGACGAGGGACCGGCTCGCTCGGGCGTCTCGAGCCCCGGGGACAGGCTGGATCGTCGATGAGAATAAGACGGTGCCTGCGAGGCGTTGGAGACGGACTGTTCCCGGCTCAGGAGGTTGCAGAGCCGCCGCACTGCCGCCCGCCAGTCTGGGCCCTCTCTACTGTTTTTGCAGTGGGGGCGCGAGCAGATCAGCTCGTTCGATCCCCCTCCTCTAGCTCGGGCTCCACGCCTCCTTTGCGCCTCCATGGGAGAAGGTAAAGACAAATGCTGAAAAAAGGGTTGTCACGCGGGTGCTCTCTCGTCTGAATTGCTCGCCTCCCATGTTTCTTGTCAGCACGGCGGGTTCCTGACCGACACCCAAGGCGTCCGCCCGATTACCAAGCCGACCCCTACGGATATGAGATACCCTCTGCGGCGAGTGTACCCGGTACCTCACAAAGCCCATCCGTCCAAGGATCCATCCACGGGACGTCTCTCGCCAGGTGAAGGGGTAGAGGCGTACGTATACACCAGAGCTGCAGCATTCCTGCGCCTCCGTTCACTAGTGCGGGTAGGCAGTGGATGATGTTTGGCCGCCCTTGTGGCCTCCGGGATGGAGGGAGGGGAATCGGGAGAAGGATGTCTCTCAATTATGAAATCATGTCCCTTCAGGCTCGGGAGGGATGCAGCGTCATCCATTGCACGATGCTCTTACCCTCTGCCACTGTCTCGGACCATCAACACTCGATAACGTCGACTGATCTACGCCGTGCCGTCACGCGAGCCCCGGCGTACGAGGGAGGAGGTATGTAAGAAAGATGTATGTCGTAGGTGGTACCAATTATCCAACACACCCACCATCTCCAAACTGCCTGTAGCCTGCCAAGCCAAGCCAAGCCAAGCCAAACGGCCCTCGCACGGCAATTAAGAACGCCCCGGCTCCCGCGTAGCCTCTCGACGCGGCGACGCCGCCACTAGACAACACCAGCGCGGTATCCATCCTCGTATGAAGGCCCCATAGAGCATGAAACCGACCCAGGCCCCTTGCCAATGGAACGAGCGAGCCAGGCTCCCAGCTCGCCAGGCACCGTGGCTCCCCCACCGCGCGCGCATAGATATGGCAGGAGACGTGCAGGACAGCATAGGATATGTAAGTATGTAGGTAGCGTATGGTCGATGGCGTGGGCTGGATCCATACCGAACCACGGCTAGGCCTCCAGTTGGTTAGGAGGTCGTAGGGAGGAAGTAGGTAGCCAGCCAGCACAAACAAAGCCTGGGTCGCCAGACCGGCTGGCATGTTGGTCCCATTAGACTTTCCTCGCTTCCCGTACTAGAGCCCAGAGAGTTCTTTCTGGGTATTTGATACAGGCTTCTACGTCAGCTCGCCGGCCAATCGCGTCAGGCCCGCTTGGCCCCCGGAATGTCTCGAGACGCCAGAAGAAAGCGGCCGATCCACCCCATGCTCGAGCCCTTTCGAGCACCCTGGGTTCATGCACGGGGTCGACGGGGAAAGTTTCGCCCATCTCTGGCTCGGGAATATATAAGGGGGATGGATGCTCGGTGCTGGTGATTGACTGCAGGACCCTTCGATTTGATCCCTTGGACTCCTCCTCGCCCTTTCCGGCTTCGATACCAACACCCGCCTGCCACACACAGCATCACGTGCTACATACTTAGGTACCTGACTGCTACGCGCGTACATAAAGTACACGCATACCTAAGGTACATACATACCTGCCAGTCGGTTCCGTCGTCTTGAGAGTGTCGTCATCCGCCTTCCCGCCCGCTGTGTCGAACAAACGCAGCCCGCCCCCATTTCCCACTTCGCCTGCCGTCCAGCGTCGTGACCCGGCCCACGGGAACAAGGCGCTGTTTGCTGCTTGGACCTATCGCCGTGCTTTGACCGCGCCAGCGCCCTTACACAATGGCCACCCAGTCCGTGTCGAGCGAGAGGCTGACCGAGTTGGTGCTCTCGGCTCTCTCCTCGCCCGAGCCGGAGCACCAGCGGGGCCGCAAAAGACGCCGGGAACCGCCTGCCTACCTCACTATCACCACGGCGCAGCTTCCCTCGGGCGAGTCGGCCACCTTCCGGGGCCGGTCGCGTCATCGGTCCATCTCGCGGATTGACACGTCGAGGAACCCTTCGCGTCTGAGGGGCGGATCCCTGTCCCCCACCCGGCGGAAGCTGCTACGCGTCCTCCAGATCAACCGCCACCGAAGCCAGAGCCCCTCGCGGTCTCGGTCCCCCAACAAGGACGACCCCCCGAAGCGGAGACGGCAGAGGACCCGGAGCCGAAGCCGAGAACACACGCAACGGGTCAAGTCCACCGAGCAGCTATCTCTCCTACGCCATGAAATTGTCATCACCGGCAAGAGCGGAGAAGCGCCCGGCGAGGAGCACGACGGCTGAGGGCGCCGGTAGGGGTACGGGTTGGTAATGATTGCATACGGAAGACACCGACATGGGCAGGCGGGATGGAACAAGACCGCCTGTCTGCGGTTGGCGCGTCGGCTTGCTCACGCCTCTTCGTCCGGACAAATCCTGCCCGACAGCTCTCGCGAGTGTGAACCACAGCCAGCCAGGGTCGTCTTTAGCGGGCTTGTGGTACCTGCAAGGCGAGCAGGCCGCGGGGGGGTGCCCATTGGCCCGGGCCCAGCGCCCACGCCGCTTGCACCCGGAACCCGGCAACCGGACGAGGGCGGGGGGCCAGAAAAGGGGTCAACTATGTCACGAGGCGTAACCAACACCTGGGGTTGGTGTTGCAGCATTCAAGGGTGGTTGACGGGCAAACAAGACATGCCGTTTATTCTGCAAGGGTCCAGTTGTTGTTGTCCATTCATCGGGCCTTTCCTTGGTCTTCCACCAAAAGGGGAAAAATTACACGGGACGAGGGTCGGGAAAAGTCTCCTAAGTGTACAAGTATCTGACGGCATAGGTTTCAGGCAACAGCTCTTGATGACACACATTGACGCATGCACAAGTCTCTGGGAAAGTTTCACTGCGGGCCGTACTAATACGATATAGTACTCCCGTAGTTAGGCCTGTGGATCGCAGAAGTGATGAACGGCTAGGATCCGCGCGCAATCCATCATTTCGAAGGCCAGTGTGGCGATTGGGCGAGGATCCATCGCCTACCGCAACTCAGACCCGCTGCTCCATGGCCGGACCTTCGTTGGCCCCCCCTCCTCTCCTCTCCGTACCGGGCACGTGGTCAGCTAAGTTAATCATTTTGGGGGTTTGGCGCATGGAGGGGTGGTTTCGCAGCGGTCATGCGACCGGCGGAAATCTGCAAACCCTGGATACCCACGACGATGTCACCACGAAGCAAGGGAAGTAGGTAAGTACCTAGGTATGGGGGCGTACCTAACGTTACGCGTGTGAGATGGGAGAGGATGGGGGAGGAATGCCGCGCCGCGCCGCACAGCGTAAATTCGTAGAATCAATGAATGAGGCTCGTCTAAGTAGAGGACAGGCCGTTTTGTCGCTAGAAGCCGGAACGGGCCCGCTCAAACGCCTACAACATACCTATCTGGAGGTATGGGGTGTACCTGCGAAACTTACCGTGGCCTTTTTTTTTTTCCTGGACCATCCATGGATCCCCTCGGCCGACCCCCCAGGCTTCAAAGGCACGGATAGCCACTGTTGTGGGATTAGATTCGGCACGTAAGAAGCAAGCGCCCGCCTGCATTCGTGCTTCTTATAGGTAAATCGACCCCGCTGGAACAAGCGCTGCTGACGACGACCTGTGTGTGCCCGCACCGCGGAATGTCGGATACTGCGCATGACCACGAGATAAGCAACGGGAGGCGTATCAGGGCCGATGTATGCAAGGCCGGGGCTGGCTGCCTGCCTCCCCGTGACACGGTCAGCTCCCGGGCGTGCTGCAACGCGAGCAGGGCGAGGCGCCGGTGCTATGGGATCCCATGTATCTCCCACCCACCCCCAAAACCGTTTTGCTGAAGAAGCGCCGAACTTCAACGGAGTGGCTGGCCTGGGTTTCCTTTAGGGCGTCCTTCCGGTGGCCTGGTCAGAAGAACGACGTACCTGCATGCAAAAGAGGGCAAGCGAGTCTTTTGGTACGAGGTACAGATATGGGAGGTATAGTAGCTAGGTATTAGGTAAGAGGTTTGTGGTGCGTGCAAACATTAGGGTAGGTACTTACTTACATGTAGGTAGGTAGTCGGGGAAATGCCATTCGTACATGCCCATCCCACCTCGTCGGAGGCACGGCCTGCTAAATGTAGGTAGGTCAGTATGTAATGGAGTACATACATCTAAGTACCTACATTCATCCCATACCTAAACTCCATACTAGCCTTGCAGGCCCACGACCCCCCTCTGGTGGGGGTCAATCTGCACCTATCAGCGGCACTGAGCGCGTAGCTTCTGTGGCCGGTACCCACGACTTCCCCTACACAGTAGTACATAAGCAAGTACATCGGAAGGGAAAGCCAGCCATGTGACGCCTCTCCAACCGCTTAGAGATGGAACATCAATAAATCGCGTAGTCCTCGTGACGAGGCTGCAGTTTCCACCCTCGATCTACCTCTCTGTCTGATGCCCTCGCGCAATCCGATGGCGACCTCTCTCCCGGGTTGAGCGACGGCATCCAGACTGTCCATCCCATTGTTGGCAGCCGCTTCCGTAAAGACCTCCCGTCCTTTGCGTTCGGCACCCATCGCCAGTTCCGGTATCACACAATACCTCCTCGGGTCTCCAGCCATCCGTACCTCTTCTTCTCGCCCGTAAGGTAACTCATCCCATCCCGTCGCATTCCACTCCCTTCACCTGGAACCCCAAACACCTACCCCGCCGCCGCCTCCTTCCCTGCCTCGAGGGTAGTTCCTTCATCCATTCACTCATTCACCTCGCCCTCTGCCCGTCCGACCCTGCATGCCGACGTTGTTGCTCCATACCAGGGTGTATCTCGAGGCGCAGATATCAACTTACCGACCCACCGCAGGCCACCCCGCCACCTACAACAATCCCATCTCCCGTGCCTGAGGTCGCGCTCGTGACTTTGCCATGAGGACGCCTGCCCTGCCCATCTCCCTGCGCATTTGATCCGCAGTGCCTACTCCCTCCTCAAGTCCGTCTCAACTTACTCGGCGTGCTCAAGTACTCGCAATCCACCGCCCGAGAACCCATTTCGCCCGTCCTGCAAGTACGCCGAACGACCCTGCCTCCCGCCGAGTCGGCAAACAGCCAACCCGCGCCGAGCATACACAAGGGTGTTCTCCAAGTCATGGCTCCAAACCGCCATCCAAGCGGTAAATGCGACCCCGATCCTTCCTCCTCTACCATGGCTGCTGCCTCGAGGTCCACCAGCGTGGGCGGCTCAACTTGTCGCAAGAGAGCCAGAAGCGCAGAACCCTTCGGAGGGGCTACCAAGCACTATCCACAGCTGCTCCGCGCACACGATGATACTTACGTCCCTTCTCGTCAAGATATCCCCTCTCAAAACGGTTATGCGAATGCATCGACGAGCCATGCGTCCTCGGGCCTGGTCCACAACCCCGCCATGTGGCTGAATCCACGAGGTAACGCCGCGGCAACACGGACGAACAACGAAAGCGGCCAGTCCACCCCGACGAGCGGACTGCAGAGGTCTAGTGGCAGCACAGCTTCGCTCGACTTTCACTTTTCCAGTCCGAACGGCGGCACCACCTCGGGCGCGAGCACGCCGCCCTCTTTCATACATGCGCACTCGGGCATGAGTGGAAGTCATTCGCCTTCGCCTGTTAATGGCCTGGGAAGCATGCTTGAGCGCCTCAATAATGTCCAAGACCGAGCCACAGCGCCGCAGCCCAAGCGCCGCAAGCTGGAAACGATCGAGCTTGACGATAGCGCTGACGAGCAGCAGAACCGGAACGGCTTTGGCAGTGGGGCCAGTGGCATCTTGGGACAGCACGTGAAGAACAAGCGAGGCGAGGCGGCCATGACACCCTCGCTTTCAAGGGTGAACACAGTTGACCTGACGGAAAGCGGTACGTTTCGTCCCCTAGTGGCCACCAGCTGGTGACCTCGCGGGCCATTTGCTAATGAATACTGCAGCCGACGAACCCAGCGAAGCAGCGCCAACCGAAGATGTTCAGAATCAAGAGGTGTGCTATGGCATGATACAGGGAGCCAAGGTTAATTGCCATATGGTGCCCAGCCCCAAGCCCGAACACAAGTCATTGCAGCCCGGCTGGTGGCCGGGTGTCAAGATCGTACTCAATAGGAAGCACGGCGATTCGTGCAACGTGATCCACGCCAAAGACTACACACGACAGGTAGTAGGCCGCCTGGACTCGTCGACCGCCGACGGTCTCTGTCCCCTTCTCGACGCGCCACGCCTCCAGCTCAGGACAGATAGCAGAATTCCGACGAGGAAAATGGATGGCGAACGGGCTGGTCAACCAACTTCCAGGACATACACCCTCGACTTGATGCTTTATGGGCCGAGAAAATCCGCCAAAGCCGTTGGGAAGCACTTGTCTCAGAAGCAACTCTGGCTGCGAAACCCCGTTCGCTTGGATCTTGGCGCTAAGTACGAAAATCCGCAATTGATACAGGGCTTCCGGCCCCCGCCTGTTATTCGAGACCGCGACGCGGCCCCTGTGCCCGCCCCTTCCCCGGTCGCGAGATCGGTCGAGGAAATCCGCAATGAGGTGATGGGCGTTTTTGATAACCTAACAAAAAGCGAGGATCTCCCCCAGATGGAACCCGACGCCCGGGTTCAAACAGAACTGCTCAAACATCAGAAGCAGGGCCTTCACTTCATGACCGCTAGAGAGCGTCCGCGCGAGCTCAACGATGTGGGCCAAACGCCAAATTCCTTATGGCAGAGTCGAATCGGTATCAGTGGACAGAGGAGCTTCCTCAACGTGATCACTGGCCAGGTGCAGCGCGAGCGACCTCCGGAGACTCTCGGTGGGATTCTGGCCGACATGATGGGCCTAGGAAAGACGCTCAGCATTCTCGCATTGGTTGCCGGCTCATTAGATGCCGCCAAGGACTGGTCGGGGGAAGACGTTGTCCAGCCAGAACTTCCAGCTCCCAAGAAGAACACACAGTCGCGATTCAACGTACCTGCACCACAGCCTCTCGCCTTGACGCGCTTAACAAGAAACTCGCGGGCAACATTACTCGTTTGTCCACTTACCACGATTACAAACTGGGAGGAGCAGATCAAAACCCATATCAAACCGGGCACTTTCTCTTTCTACATCTATCACGGCTCCAACCGCATCCGGGACCCCAAGAAGCTTGCCGAGTTCGACCTGGTTATCACCACCTATGGCTCGGTTTCGACCGAGCTGAACGCTCGGCTCAAAGGGCGTCCCGGTCCTCATCCTCTGGAGGAGATTGGATGGTTTCGGATCGTGTTGGACGAGGCCCACATGATTCGTGAGCAGTCGACCCTGCAGTTCAAAGCCATCTGTCGGCTGCAAGCGCAGCGGCGCTGGGCGGTGACGGGAACCCCCGTGCAAAACAAACTCGATGACCTGGCGGCGCTGCTCGCCTTCATCCGCCTCAAGCCCTTTGACGACAAAGCAAAGTTTACGCAATTCATCGTGGCACCCTTCAAGGTGTGCGACCCCGAGATCATCACGAAGCTGAGGGTCCTGGTGGACAGCGTCACATTGAGGCGCCTGAAGGACAAGATTGATTTGCCCCCGCGGAAGGACCACCTCGTCCGCCTCGAGTTCTCCCCGGCCGAGGAGAAACTGTACAAGCTCTTCGAACAAAACGCTCAAGACAAGGTGGCAGTTCTGGCTGCTGGCCGGGATCGGATGGTGGGAGGCAAGACGTATATTCACATTCTACAGTCAATCCTCCGGCTGCGGCTTATTGCCGCGCATGGGCGGGAGCTCCTTAGCGATGGGGACCTAGCGCTGATCCAGGGCATGACGGAGGACTCGGCCATTGATCTCGACAGCGACGACGAGGATAAACCGATGATCGGCGAGACTCGGGCCTACGAGGTTTTCGAATTGATGCAAGAAACCAACAGCAACAAGTGCTACGTCTGCGACAAGAAGCTTGGGACTGGGGAGGGCAGTGGCGAGGTCGAGTCGGAGCGCGAGGAGAACATACTTGGGTACCTGACGGCGTGCTATCATCTCGTCTGTCACTCTTGCAAGGGACACTGGGCGGCCGAGACGCGTGCGTTTGTGGGTGGCTCGGGCCAGTGTCCCAATTGCTTCAAAGAGACTCGATCGGCACTCACGGAACTGCGCAAGGACAAGGCGGAGGTCGAGCACGACGCCCACCATTCAGCAGGCCAGAAGGCGAAGACATCGGAGTCTTACAGCGGCCCTCACACGAAAACGCGTGCCCTGGTAGACGATCTGCTCAAGAGCAAGGCCGAGAGTGAGGCGCACCCGGATGAACCGCCCTTCAAGTCGGTGGTGTTCTCGGGATGGACATCCCACTTAGACCTGATTCAGCTGGCATTGACGGAGGCGGGCATCAGCTACACGCGTCTCGATGGCAAGATGGCGCGCACCGCGCGCACAGCTGCCATGGATCAATTCAGAGAGGACAACTCGACGCACGTCATCCTGGTGTCCATCATGGCTGGTGGGCTCGGCCTCAACCTGACGGCAGGCAACAGCGTCTACGTCATGGAGCCCCAGTACAACCCAGCAGCAGAGGCCCAAGCCATTGACCGGGTGCACCGGCTGGGGCAGAAACGGCCAGTGCGCACTGTCCGCTACATCATGAAGAACAGCATCGAGGAGAAGATGCTAGCGCTCCAGGAGAAGAAAATGAAGCTCGCCAGTCTGAGCATGGACCGAAGCCGGGTCACGGACAAGGCCGAGGCTGCCAAGCAGAGGCTATTGGACCTCCGCAGTCTGTTCAAGTGAGGATGGGGATTGGACGGCTCAGGGGGTGCACACGACCCTGCCGACAGGGCTATCTTGTGCTTCGGTCCCCATGGCCCACGCATTACTATGGGGGGGACAAGGTTGGGGAAGCGGGCTTGTCATTGCCAAAGCCGGAAGTGCAGATGACGTTGCGGAGTTTTTGTTCTGCGTTGGCGTTGGGAAGGAGGGATACGCCGGGCGCCCCAAGGCCATAGCCTATAGGGCGCGCGCGCAAGTCCGGGCTACTGAAGACGCGACAGTTGGTCGTGGCTATAAGGCAGAAGCCGAGGCATCGGGGCCATGGGTGTCGTGACGGACTTCCGAGAAGAGCGGGCGTCTGGGCGACGGCCAGATAGGCAGCAAATGCCTCGGCATTTAGCTGTTCCCTTGGCCTTACCTCACTACATAGTTGGCCGGCCGTGGATTGGGAGGGAGAGCGGGTGCCCAGCTGGCCGGTCTTTGTTCTTCTTTGCAGTTTTTTGCCGGGCGATTCTCTCTACACATGATACCAGTCGCAACACCAAAAGGTGTGCGGCAAACACGCCTCGCCCTGAAGTTACAAACTCATATAGTCACAACTCATGAAACACCCCAAGTGCTTACCGGCCCGAGCGCCACACCACCGTTTATGGGTGGTGTCAATAGATTCTGGTCGTGCGTCAAGAGCCGCCGATGTGTCAGTGTGAAAGGGGGGGTGAACAAAAAGGTCGGGGGGACTTTTCAGTCGATTGCACGTGAAGCCGAATCCGGTGGTGCGGATCGTTTGTATTGTTGGGACGATTCCGCTTGGCTTTGGGGGGGATGAGCGCATGGATTTCCCGGTTCAGGAAGGGCCGTACCCACAGTGAATACTTACCTAAGTACTATGTACTCCGTAGAGGTACTCCATACCCGTCCATACACGGACAGCAAAAGCCGGACTGAAGTGGTGGGACGGGATCGACCGTCAGTATGCGTGCGGTTGTTATTTGCTTGCATGGCTCATGGTACTACCCTACAACCAATGTATGCCCACGAAACAACATCCGACGTTACGCAGGCTAATGCTATAACAACGCCTCCTCTACAATTCGGTTCCTTAAGCGCGCCGGACACTTGAGTAAGGGTCGAACTTTTCCAGGGCAAGTTGAAGAAAGCATATGGGAAGGATCCAACAAGTCCTCAGTGGTTCTGTTTAGATTCATATAATGTGTTGGATTCTGTCTTCGCCTTCTAAGACAACTTGCTGAGGCAGAAAGGACAACCCGCGTAGAGCAGCCAACGGTGCTCCAAATCATGCCAATGCGCCCTCCCTGCAATCTTTTCCCCTCTTAACGCCGTAGTGATGTGTCTATGTACAGTAAATGAACGATGGGTCGTGTCGTGATCATGAGAATCAGGCCGCATCGGCGCTGGCGATGGGCTGGGCCGTCCGCGTGGGCTGGTCGCCGGCGCGGACGATGCGCTTGCCAGTCGAGTCGTGGAGCACCGTGGTCTCCTTGTTCTCCGACTGGGCGCGCTTCCAGATCTCCACCTCGCAGCCGCCACGCAGCACGCCAACACGCATCGTGGACAGCAGGTTGTGGGCAGCGTTAGAGTGGTTGTAGACACCGCCGTTGAAAATGGCCGTGGCGTCCTTGCCGATGGCCGACGAGATGAGCGCCTTGCCACCGGGGTGGTCCTTGATGAAGTCGGTGACGTCGTGGATGATACCAGACACGGCAACGAGAGCCTTTCCGTTCTTAGACTCGGCCACAAAGCTGTCCCAGTCCACGACGGGAAGCTGCTCCAGGGGCACGCCCCAGTCGAGGGTAGCACGCTTCTGGTCGAGCTTCTTCTGCAGCTGCTGGACGCGGCCCTTCTCGATCTCGTTCTGGCGGAATTCCTTCAGGTCGTAGGCCAGGCCGAGCTGCTTCCACACCCAGATGGACCACTTGGTGGGGTCGTACTGCCACCACTGGATGGCGTTGCGGTAGTCGGAGGGGAACTCGTGGTGGAAGTTGTGGTATCCTTCGCCGAGGGTCACGAGGGCCGTGATGACGTGGTCACGGGGTGAGTTGCGGTCGTCGAAGGGCTGGTCGCCGAGCCAGTGAGCCAGCGAGTTGACACAGAAGGTGGCCTGCTGGACAAAGAAGATGCGGAGGATGCCGGCGTAGATGAAGCCGCCGAGCCAGTCGCCCCAGCCGAAGCCGCAGACCAGGGTAGGGAAGATGAGACCCATCGTCAGGACACACTTAATGTAGTGCGTGTGCTGGAAGACGACGACGGGGTCGTCGTTAAGATCCGTGATGTCGGTGCGGCCAATGCGCTTGGGGTTCTGCTTCATGACCATCCAGCCGATGTGCGAGTAGAGGAGACCCTTGCGGACCGAGTAGGGGTCCTTCTCCGTGTCCGTGTAGCGGTGGTGGGCGCGGTGGCCGCGGGACCACCAGCGGATAGAACCCTCAACGGCGCCAGCGCCAACGGCAGCGAGGTAGATCTTCAGGGGCAGGGTGGCCTTGTACGAGGTGTGCGACCAGAGACGGTGGTAGCCTGTCACGGGGTTAGCGGCTGGGGGCGGCGCGCAAGAAAGAGAGAAGCGGGCGGGGAGACGTACCAGCGGTGATGCCGAGACCCGTGTTGAAGTAGTAGATGACGGAGAACAGGGCCGTGTAGAAACGCAGGGGCGTGAAGTAGGCGGCCACGCAGCCCATGAAGGGCACGACGAGAATGAAGTAGACATTCAGCCAGCTGACGTGCTTGTACCAGTTGCTCCAGGTGATGGGCAACTCGGTGATGTGCGGCTTCTTGAGGTCCACCTGCTTGTTAGAGCGAAGGGGCTTGTAGTCCTTGGTGCCGTCGGGGAAGGGCTGGGCCACATTCGCATCGGTCGCCGACGCCGCCATGGTGATGGGGGGTTCGCCGATGAAGCGAGGGGAGGGTAGGGGAGAGGAGGAGGAGGAGCAGGAGGAGAGCGAGGTTGGTCTGGGAAGAAGAATCTGATAGGAAAAGGCGTAACGGCTATGGGAGGCAGCGCCGAGGGTATTTATTCAACCAAATGGCTTTGGCGGGAAGGCAGCGGGCGAAAAGAGAGGAATATGGCGGGGAGTGGGCTTAATAGTGGTCCCCGCCCCCCAAACAGCCAGGGCGGCCCTGGAAGCGGCAACTTTTCTGCATGGATCAATGGGCAGCAGATCGGAGGGGCGGAGAGTACGTACTGCCCAATACCACCATCCATTTGGACTACATGCCCTCCTCCTCTCCATCCATCCATGCTCCAGATGCCTCTCTCCAGACTTATGCTGGCCCGGGCACGGGATATGAGATAATAAGAGAAGTACGCCACATAAACACAGCCGTACCCCATCACGTGTCCCCTCTTTCCCCTTCGCATCTCACCCTGGAATATCGTTCCCCAGTCAGTGACTGACTTCCCAGGGACCGAGGCAGAGGGTACTACCACCACCACCACCGCCGCCGCCGCCGCCGCCGCCGCCGCAGCCGCAAACAGCCCGCCACCAGTCGTCCCTTTGTTCCCCCACCCCCTGTGACCATCCAGGGTGAATGGGGCGCTGGAAAATACAACCCAGGCTCGCTCACAGGACATGTGAATCTCCGACATGGTTGACTTGGCTGCATCGGCCGGCCCACAGGTGCCCGGGGGAGAGAGCAGCATGACGTGGAGATAAACCTCGGGGGGCCCCCAACAGGCATGCAGCGAGTAGACTTGCCGTTACTACAGAAGGCACCGTACCGCCGCCGGCCGGGACACGGATGGCCATGGTTACTTGGTAGTAGTATACTTGATGACGGGGCGCGTACGGGCTGATTCAGACCGTTCCACTTAGACGCAGCTTGTCCGCTACCATACCGGTCGTCGCTCGCTCGCTGGCTTGGCCGGCATACTGGCGCGCGCCGTGGTCCGTGGCGTGGCGTGGCCGGCGTGGCCTGTCTGGCCCGCCTGGCCCGTCTGGCGGAACTCTCTGGCGCCCCGAAAGTCTAATAGACGGCGGAGAGATGAGTTGGTCACGGTGGTAATCGTTTCACCCCCTTCGCCCCTCCATTCTTAGCCGAGCGCCTGAGGAGGGGCCTGGACGAAGGGGGCAAAGCAGGCGGATGGGGAAGAAAGAACAAACCGCCAGGACCAGCGTGGGGGAAGCCAGGGGGGGATTCGACTGACGGCAGGCATGGATACGTACCTATCCAAGGGGAAGGAGGAAAAAAACATACATGCGGCGTTACGGGCTATTCTCGCAGGTTCCCGGCGTCTCGATTGCTTGTTTTGCGTCTTTGTTGCTGCTGGATTCCCGACGTCGTTGTGTTGGGGTAAATTGTTGGGAAGAGGCCGCGTGTGATTGGCTCCAACGACTGGGGTCCTTCCTGTTTGGGGACATGTGAGCCCACGCAGTCCCACAAACTGAAAGCTGAACCCGAGCCCACATTCCAATCCATTTTCATTCATCCAACCCATCGATCCCCTGCTCTCGCGCCAGCGGCTGCAACCTGACAGGCGGAACAGGCGGATCAGGCAAGACAGCCCCGACAGGCGAGACAGGGCGGACGAACGCACGAACGAACGAAGGGCGGCTCTTACACTCGGCGCGTGTTCATGCATATGGGACTACTGTGTATGCGGGAATGCGATGCGCCGCCCCCAAAGCGGGTGGCAAAAGTCGGGATGAACAGCAACAGTTCCTCGAGGGAAAAGTGGTGGGCAAAGCACCCGGGATCTCCCTATGGGACATCTCCCTCTCTCTTATTACGACTATCCTTCTAGGTGTACCACCCGCCCGTGAGAGGCGTGGCCCGCGTTTCAGCCAGGGCTGCTCGTTATCAAACAACGGCACACCGGCTTCTTCACCATCCAGCCTTCACTGCCTAGGTAGCCATGGCTCGGCCGTCATGCAGAGACAAAAAGTGTCAGCCAGTCCGTCATCCGGCTGGGTTTTTCAGCCGGCCGCCCGCCCGCCAATCAAGCAGCATTCCCACGCCCCCTTGCTCTCCCCTCTCCCGGCCTCTTGGACCCCTGCGCCCTGCGATCGTGACAGATCTGACCGGCGGGGGTTCCAACCGGCGACAGAAGTTTTAGGCGTGTCCCAAGCCCGCCCGCAATGCACATGCCAACGTCGGATGCACTTGTTCGGTGGTGTGTACCATGCCTAACCAGTGAGTGCCCGGCTCTCGCTTGGCAGGAAAGGGCCACAAAACGGAGCCCATGCTTAGCACCGCCCTGTGAGCCTCGGTAGGCTCGCCGATGTACGTTACATGCCAGCCGGCAGCATACGCAAAAAGGCACATTCCGCTCTCACCACCGAGGCGGGTGGTCCGGTCCAGCCGAGTCGAAAACTCAACAAATCCACCGCGCCTGTTTAGGTCGTTAAACGACTTGCCAGATCGAGAGGTCCAGAAAAAAAAGATCAGAGCACAGACCGTCTACAACCTACTTACTGTCCACTTTTTTGTCCATGTCCAGATTCCCATATCTGGAAGTCCAACGTTTTAACGCATCGTCTCAAAACGTCCTCGTTTTATTCCATGGAACGCGGAGGCAGCGGGGAAGAGTATTTTGGGGGGGGGGGGGGGGGGGTTTCCCTCTTCTCAGTGTTTCCTCTGCAGTGTTTTTTTTAAAGTGTGGTCTCTTTTTCCGCGTCTGAATCACTCTGCCCAACCCCCGCTGCACTATTCTAGAAGCATACGACCTTCGCACTCGGAGCGATCTGCAACACCAACTAGTCGTCTCTAGGATTAGCGCCTGTACCGAACGGACGGGACGCGCCACCCCTTCCGCGGCCACCGGGCCCCGAATCATGCACGTCTGGTCTGGCCTTTTGTTCTGTTCTTTGTGCCGGTGTCGACGACGGCGGCGACGACGAATCCAGTGAAGACGACGACTCGCCCGTTGGGATTGGCGGGGTGCCCGCGACGCCACCGCAAACCCTCCACCCAACCCTTGGGGGCCCTTGGTGGAGATTGCCTTTCTCGGTTCCAATTGATGGCCACATACTGTGTAGGTAGGTACCTCAGCATCTACAGAGATGCATTCGCCTCCGACATTCCACAGATGCCCGCCGGCGAGAACGCCCCAGCTCCCGTGCTACGCTCGCCGAAGTCCGATGTACCCACCAACAGACCCCCCCAGATCCTTGAACCCCGAGTCTCTCGCCCTTGGACCCCTGCCAGTTCACTTCTCCACGCCTATCTCTCTATCTCTCTCTCTCTCGTTTTTACTGTGTATGCGCGTATGATTCACCCACAGACAGCCATCCTCCCCATCTCTTCCTCTCTCCCCCTCCCCTGCTCCCTCCGGCCACGTGGTGCGTGGGACCCGTAGTTGTGGGGTGAAACGGTCAAGTCCTGATGTCATTCAAGCGGGCTATTCGTGACCAACTATATGTATAATACCGCCCAACACCCGCCCCCGTCGTCGTCGTTCAGATCCCATCATCATCTCATTATACTTCCCGAAAAACATAAGAGAAAATAACGTGCGCCGTCGTGCCATCGTAAACTCCGCGCCATGTCCTTTTGGCTTTGCTCGGTCATCTGTTGGTCCCCTGGTAGCAAGAATTGCTGTAGCTATGTTTGCCGTCGACCATGCAACGTGTGCATATGCCTATGTGCCCCCTCCCCCCTGCTGAGTCCTCCACCACCAAGCCCCGTCCCAACGGATCCATGACG
The DNA here is from genome assembly GCA_029489945.1 of Nigrospora osmanthi. Lineage (NCBI taxonomy): Eukaryota > Fungi > Ascomycota > Sordariomycetes > Amphisphaeriales > Apiosporaceae > Nigrospora > Nigrospora osmanthi. Next base: position 1,221,729 of record CP120494.1, on the reverse strand, counting down.
GACGCAAGAAACGTGGGCCTTGGGTCTTCTCAGCCTTCATGCTTGCGACGGTAATGACGCCGTCGCCTTCGTTCGCCCCACCTCTTCATCCGAGTACGCCTGCTGCCGAACTTGATCGTGTGCGTTATAGGCCGAGCCGATACCCACCAGATCGCCGTGCTGGCGACCCAGCCCTGTCGGCAACGTCGTCTCCGGTCCCCCTGGCCCTGGCCCCGCGGCTTCGCCATGCCTCTCGTAAGGGGCGCCAGCAGCGCTATACGTGTAGCTGGGTGCCAAATCTATCTCGGCATCGCTGCTCTCCGACGGCGTCACTTCCCACTTCGAGCCCTGGGCCCCGTGACGGAACCCCCCGTCTTGTTCCTTTTTCGGGCCCATCATGGTGCCCGCGTCCCCAGGTCCGGGCATCTCCACAGTCGGTGTTGGCTCGTTGGATTCCAAGATCCCGCCCCCTCCTTCGTTGTGTCCATCGTTGAAGCCGCCGTGCCTTTCTGCGACGTTGCCGGCCGCTGCAGATGCCAACAAATGCCCCGGATCGACATGGCTACTGGGGAAATCGCTTTCCAGCTTCCCAATGCCCACGCCTGGGGTGTCCTGTCCCGCATCGGCACGGGCCTGGCCGTCATCCCGGGAAACACTTCTCGTCGACGGAGACCCAGTGTGGGTGGTCCCAGCCCACATCATGTTCCGGGCCGTGTAAGTAGCGCCATGGCCATGGGGACTCGGGAGAGGACTGGGTGGCGATCGTCCCCGCGGCGGGTAATAATACGAATCCTCCGATAGTCCCGGCGACGGGGCACTGGAACGACCGCCCATGTCCGAGGACGGCCAATCGTTGCAGCGAGTGACAGTCCTGATCATTTGCGGCCGGCCATCCAAGTTTTCCACCCTATACTCCTGAACGAAGCGATCGTCTTCGACGATGATTGGTGGCGCGTCACCCGAGAGATCACCTGCATGCCGGTCCTCGGGGAACATGTCGAGCAGAGCAGTGGCCTGCAGTCGTACTCGAGGGTTCTCGCAGAGACAGTTCTCCACGATCCTTCGGTAATAGGTAGGGACCTCGATTTCCGGGTCGAGCCGCAGCGGCCGGCGATGGGCCTCGGGCTCATCCTCGAGGGTGGCGAGCGCCCAGAGGACCATGCCCAGCTGGTAGAGGTCCGACTTGACGCCGATATACATGGAAATCCGTTGGTTGCTGTCGATAAGCGGAGTTGCCTCCGGCGGTTCCCAGCCCACTGGGCAGCCGCGTCTGTTGATGTCTATAATCTTTGCATTTTCGTCCTCGTCAATCACAATGTTGGAAAGGGTAAAATCGCCCTGGACAAACCCGGCCTCATGCACATCGGCCAGTCCCCGGACGATCTGGCGCGCCCAACGCTCCCTCGTGGCCCACGGCAGGTCGGGGCCGTGCTCTTGGGAATCGTAAATCAGGTCGATGAGGGAACCCTGCTCGGCGTAGTCGATGAGGAGGCCCTTGACGTTCTCGTTGGCGTCATCAACGACCACACCGAAGAAGCCGATGATGCTGGAGGAGAATCTCAGAGCGCTCAGCGCGTTCACCTCGTACAGAAACTCGTCCACAGTGTCGGGCCCGGGTATCTCCTTCTTTATGAGGGTCTGGCCGCCCACGCGGACCTTGTACACAAAGCCCGACATGTGCGAGTCGAATTCAAGGGCGCTTTCCGGGACGCGTCGGCACCGGAGATGGTGCACCATGCGCGTGGTCGGGTAGTGAATGATCTCCTGGCCGAAGGTGTGAGCCAGGCACCCGTCACGTCCCCCAAGACGCGGGAGCGCCTCCCGACGAGAGCAGTACTTACACTGACATCCTCCACCACGTGTACATGCAGTCGTCCGTCCGTAGTCTGGAGCTTGAGGTTTGTTACGGTGCTGTAAAACTGAATATCATTAAGGCTCTCTCGAATGGCTTCGTATATCTTGGCGCTCTTTTCGCGCTGGAATCTGGTTTCGAGAAGGTCTTTTTCTAACGAGTCGTCGGGGGCATCCCGGTAATCCAGGGAGATGGTGACGCGTCGCCAGAACGAGTCGTTCTCGCGGTAAGTAACAAAGAACTTTTCTCGTTTCGATTTGTCTCGGAAGTGCATCGAGAGGTTCAGGATCCATTTCGACTCCAGCTCCTTGTTGATCTGGGCGTCGTACAGTGACGTCGTCGTGGAACGCGCACCGGCCGTCGACACGTCTCTGGACGGCAGGCGCAGCGGCTGCGCAAGCTGAAGAGGCTTGGCTTCCTCGGGCGGCGCTTCCGTGTTGGCGGTGCTGGTGTGGGAGACGGTCGAGACGTTCAGGAAGTGCTTCTCTTCCAGGGGGCTGGGCGGCACGGAAAGCGTCAGGTCCGCCGTCGTCGCGGAGCGGGTGTCGTCCAGGAACTCGGGGGCGCTGGCACGGGGCAGCTGCTGGTCTCGGAGGCGGGAGATGTTGCGCAAGGGGTGCGCCCGCCGGTCCACGGACACGGCTCGCCTCTCGTCTGGGGAGGGCGCGATGGGCTCCAGCTTCTCCCGCACCTCCGACTGTTGCCTCTTGAAGGTCTTCGCGCGGGGAAGGCCCGGCACGACCCTTCTCGAGACGCGGCGCATCAGACCCGGGCCGGGCGACGTCTCTGGGCTCATCGTGTCTGTCTTGTAAGGTGGACTCGCGGGCGCGGGCGCGGGCGGGCCGGTCTTCCCCATCCACCTCTTAAACCAGCCAGCGGCTTTCCTGTTCCCGTCTGACGGTGGGGGCTCGTACGACGCCATATCCATCCCCACCCGTGTTGCCTCGCTGGGCCGTGGCTGAGCGAAGGGGAGGGGGGGCGGCAGATGGCCTCAAGGGACCATGGGCGGGCAGACTTGGCCCCGTCCGGAGATGTAGCTGGCAGGAAGAGATCCCGTGGCTCGCACGCAGAGACGGTAGGTGCTGGAACAGTCTCGTCGAAAGAAAAAGGGTGTGGCGAGATGAAGAGGCAAGATGTATGTTATGTAAGGCCAGCGGGCAGGTTAGGTTGGTTGTTCAGGGCCAGGCGGAGCAGGTTCACCAACAGCCAGGTATGCAAATATGGGCTCGGGCAGTTTGGCCGGGCTGAAGGCTCATGGCAGTGACAGGCGACAGAACGTCCAAAGTTAATATGGACGACTATGGGGGCGAAGTGAGGCGTGCAACTTGTTATTGGCAGGCGACAGGCAACGTGCGTCCCAGTAGGAGGCTCTGATGCGACGGGGATTCCTGGGGAAGGGGGGGGTAGCGGTTGTGCTGTGTTGTCAAGCCGGCCGTGATGGCGCACCATCCGTCGTCACTCTGCGCCTCTCACCACGCGGGCCCTCTTGGACCTGCAGTAACAGCGGCGAATTGAAGGAAGATGCCGGCGAGGTTGCAGAGGAGGTGCAGAGGAGGAAGAGGGGGAGGAGGAGGAGGAGGGGGAGGCTCCGAGGACTTGGATCGGGGGTACAAGCATAGACGTTGGACATTCCACATTGCTTAGTGGTATCGATCCATCTGGTTTTGGAGGGCGAGGTTGAGGGTCTGCGATGAGAGGAAGAGTGGGAAAGGCGGTGGTGGTGGTCTGTGTTTCTTTCTCTTCTTCGTCTTGTTCTTCGTCTTCTTCCTCGTCTTCTTTTTCTGCCGTCCTTCTTGTTGGACACACACACACACACACACAATTCCTCTCTTTTTTTTTTTCAGATCTCTTGTATCAGATCTCGGTTCGTTGTCTCTTTCCCTCTCTATTTCTCTTTCTTCTCGCGCGCGCTCGCACTCTCTCTCTCACTCGCTCACACACACACACACTCTCTCTCTCTCTCTCTCTCGCACGCGCGCGTATACGTGTAGATGTGCGTGCTCGCTCCAGGTTGCTTGGGCGGGTGGGTGTCTGACTTGAACGGACCGGTTGATGACTTCCACAACGAGCCCTCCAACTGGGTTACTTCAGATGGATGATGCATGCGGTGAGAGAGAAAATGCCCCTCCAGCATAGCCCAGCCCAACCCCAACCTCAGCAGGCACAAACGTGGTGGACGATGCCGTTTTTTGCCTAGCGGACGGGCAACGGCCCATTTAGCGCTTCCATATCCACAGGCGCTTGCCAAGCGCTTCTTTCACCTTACGTACAGGGTACTTAAGTACCTACAGAAAGCGGCATCCCCCGGGGATGGGATGGGATGCAATTCATCCGTCCGCTTCTTTGGGTACCTTACCTGCACGGATGGATCGAGGTCGACGCGCGCGGCTGGATCCCCAAGTCGATGGAGGACGATAGAGGTATGTAGTAGTCGTGGTATGAGGTGTATACCCGATGTAGGTACGGCTGTATGGGATGTAGGTACTGGACACTTTGCATAGATAGGTAAGTACGTTCACCATACACCTATGTAGCCCCGTGTTTGCACCAACTTGGGGGTACATCTTGGATGTTTGGGTAGGCGCGTATGTAAGAGCCCTGTAAGTAGGTAAGTACTTTTTGCATACAGGTCCCTCGTGCCCCCTCCCCAAGCTTCCATCCCTCGAACGTGGTCGGCATGGCGCTTCATTCACGATCGACCTGCCGCGTCGAGTAGGTGCATCAGATGTATGGGGGTTGGGCAACCGACGGTGACGATGCCCGCGGAAGATGACAGTTTTATTGACTGCCCACATGAGCCAGTGCCGAGGGGTGGTGGGGGAGGGGGAATTTGGCGACATGATTGACCAATTCTGATCTTGATGAGTTGTACAGATGCCCCAGCCCTCCCTTTCCTCCGCTCCCTTCGTGGTGGGATCAATGGGCTGCCGAGGACAACAGATTGGGCGCCTCTGCATCATGGCCAGCCATGGCGCGTACCTCTAAATGCCCCTGCAGCGGGAGGGCCAATCGCCGTGGCCACCCCCCTCCTCTTCTCCCTCTTCCTCCTCGTCTTCTCCCCTTCTTCCACTGTCTACCTCGTGAGCCTCCCGTACCATGAAGCCCGGCAGCCAGATCAACCAGATAACGGTGTACGGGCGTACTAATACAACCAACCGGCCCCGTCGGGCTGCTCAAGACGAGCCGGTTGGTGCTAACCCTCCCTGTCCTGGTACCCCCCCTTCCCCATCGCCGGTTTAGTAACCTGGCGTCGCCTTTAGTGCGGCCGTCTTTCCTCTTCCTGTTTGTCCTTCCCGCCGGTCTGGCTTCCGCTCACGACGGGCGACGAGCGGCAGGGAAGATCCATGGCGGTGCCCAACCATCTATCTGTGCCGTCCGGCTAGCGATGAGAGCTTTGGCGTCGGGGCCCCGGGAGGTTACATGTACTCCAAGTACGAACGATACCTGCTTTTTTCTTTCTTTCTTCACTCGCCTCTGGCCATTGGGATTTGCGTAACTCACATTGGAAGTACGGGCAGGTAATAGCGCATCATCAATCACCGCGGGAAGCACCGGCTCGGGAGGACAGCGTGTGAGTCCTGCTGCACCGTGACACCATGAGGGGGAGCGAAAACTACCAAACCCAGGTAGGTAAGTCACGTGTGCTACAGCTTACCTGCAGACCGCATGAAAAGGTGTGTCTCGGGATTGGCTTCTCGGATTTGGCTGCTGGTGCATGCATACTCGTCATTGCCGCTGGGTCACAGAGACGTTGCCATTCTACGCGGATCGCGATATTGTGTCCAACGTCCACTACTTATGTACCTACCTAGGTATCTGTGGATCCCCTCTTCTCTCCCAATCCTCCAGTAGTTGAAATGGATCGGGATCCTCACCGACGGACCCGGACGCTCTGGGCGTCTCGCGCGCCCACCCACCGATCTGCCCACGGACGGGCCCGGGCTCGGGATTCCGTGACTGACTGGCGTGGTCTTCGCAAGATACACCGTGCACGGTATATGCCCTGTCCTGGGGGCACGTGGGAGTTTTACTATAGACATACTATATTCGTAGGGCCAAGGTAGGTAGCCTTGCTTAGCTGCGTGCTTGCCTAGGTTGGTAAGAGGCCATCCAGGATAGAGCCTATGCCTACGGGATAGGAAGCAAGTTGCTGCCTCTGACCGCCTATTTACTAAGTACTTACCGTCGTCCGTCTCTCTGTCTGCTTCCTCCCTAGTGTGCCGTACTACCCACGACGGCCACTTGTCCAGACGCAGAAACCCGTTTCTGAAAGTAAGTACATCGTATGAAATCGGATCCAGCATCCATGGATGGATCCAGTGGACCCGGCCCGGACTACTGGGGGCCTAAACGGCTCACATTGTCTTCCGTCCACCCGGATCCATGAATAAGAAGTAGGTAGACCGTAGGTATGTAGGTAACTACCTACCTAGGGAGGGCTACATAGTATGTACTATATTCGTAGGTATGTGGGTGGAGTGATCCATCATGGCCATGAAGTCTAAGGTCCCCCCTTCGGGAGGCGTGACGGGTCCCAACTTGTCAATACGGCCTATCCATGACAACTGCTGCTTGCCTGGGTCAGCTTGCAGAGATGACATGCATGCATACCAGCTCCCATCCACCCTGGAGGGGCTGGACGAACGGCTCCTTATCCACTATCCGCCGAGTGGGAACGAAAGGAAAAGGCGCACGTAGTGTGTTTGTGTGTGTGTCCGTATGTACTTATGTAGGTAGGTAAGTACTACCTAAGTAGGTACCTCTTGGGTGAGTGGTCGCCGACCGGATAATGGATAGGAAGCCCGACAGAGTACGAGGTAGGACGTGGGATTGATCGATTACCTATACACGTAGGGGATAGGTATCTCTTCTTCAGCAAATCCCCGGGGCTCTCTTACTGAGATGAACCGGTTTGCTGTGCTACCCCCCCATGCCAGCCCTGGCCAGAGATGTCGAAACTCTGGATCGCCATGCGCACCCACGCTCCGGTGACTGCAACCTTCCGGATGTTGGCAAGCCGCCAGATATGTGACCCCCGGGTCCGGAGCAGGTCAACGGAACCCCATGGGATTGAATTAGAAATCAGAACATGAAGGCCATAACCACAGTCGGCTGTTGTCCCGGTCGCCCAACTACCAGCTAAGGCTCGGGGTGCCTGTTTGCGCAAGTCCGGCGCCTTCTTGTATGACGAACCCGAAGCATACGCGCACGCACACACACACACACACACACACACACACACACACAAGCACACTCACACACCAACTGGCGCGGCTGCAGATGTCAGAGGCTCGGCCCAAACAACTGCTCTTCTCCTCTCCCCTTGGGCAGCGATACATCTTGTCGGTTTCTTCTGGATGGCCAAATTCAGCCCTCCCTCCCTCCTCCTCCCCCCCCCCCCCCTCCTTTCCCCGGACAACGCAGCCACCAACGGGTGGAAAGCGAGGCTGGCCGTCCGCACACTGGTCAGCAACCCCGGGACCATTTTCTTTTCTTCCTTTTCCTGTGGGTTGGGCCATTACGCCCTCTACCTGCATCGTGACGAACCCGTTGCTCACGCTCCTGTATCTATCTGCTCGGGGGAGGGGGGACCTCGCGCATGCCTGTTGGTGACACCACCACCACCACCACCTCCAACTGGGTACCGGTTTTTTACGGCGCGTGCCTCTTTTTTTCGCGCCCGCTCCCACGAGGGCGCGACAGCCAAGCAATCCCGTGGCTTGTTTATCATCCACAAGTACATCTTACACACCACTCTCACACTACGACATTTCGTACCTAGCGGACGGGGTTTCCGAGCTACAGACCGGCACAGATGGGTTCTCCGGTCGTGTCTTCAAAAGCGTACGCCAGCAGTATATACCCTATGCCCGCCTAATTTTTAGTATCTGCACGGTGCCTTTCCAAGTGGCCCTCGCCTAACCCTTCGTGGTGGGTAGTGCTCGTGGCCTCGGATGGATGCGTTGTACAACTCATCACGAGCCCCTGAGGCCGCCACCACCACCACCACACGTTGGGCGGCCGGCTTCCCCTGCCTTGGGCACCGAGAAGCCCGTCCCGACCGCCGCAGCGCCCGATGGGGAGGGGACAGTAGTTGTAGCGAATCCCCTCGTGCCAGCTCTTCCCGCAAGGGGTAGCCCCCCCCCATGCCCATGTCGGCATCTGCGAGGCGCAACAAGCAAACCGCATCACTCCAGATCGCGCAGGGCTGCTGTCGAGGCCGGACCGGGCCCCCGTCATGCGGTTTGCACCCATCCAGCGCTGCGGCACGCCTCCGTCACTGCTGCCCTACAGCGGAGCGCTTCGGGTGCGAGCGCAAATGGAGTCTCCCATCAACAGCCAGAGGTCTTTCCGCCAACACGAAAGCATACCATGACTGCGAAAGCATACCATGACTGCAGAAGGATATGTTCGTCGTTATACGAGCTCTAGGCTATGCGTAAAACTTCGCTGCTCCCCGGGTGGATAATAGTACATGCTAATGGTGGAAAAGGAGGGGAGGAGGGTGTTATGGGCCGTCTCAACCACATCGTCGACTCGCTGCTCCTCCGCTGCCCAAACGCCGAGTGATGGTATGCCAAACCTGCAAATGCTGTCCTGTAATTCTATAATGTCACATGCGAACCGATGCCGGCCAAGGGACGTCCCCTCATTCCTGCTTGTCGCTGTCGGCCGTCGAATCGTCCTCCTTCTTATCGCCTTCCTCTTTCTTCATTTCGCAAACCTTGCACTTGTTCGCAAGCTCGCGATCGACGTTGGGGAAGACGATGTCAAAGATGTCCTTGTACCAGCTGGCAGGCCGGCCCTCGATGCCCTCCTTGATGTTCTACAATTATCCGTTAGCACACGCGTGTTTTCGGGCCATGCGCAGAAACCTACCTCGGGGAGCTCAAGCCAGTCCGACAGGTTGTCTTCCGGGAAGATGATCAACTTGCACCCGGCTCTGCGAGCAGCGACTGTCTTTTCCCGGAGTCCACCGATCCGCAGCACCTTGCCCGTCAGTGTCAGTTCGCCCGTCATGGCAACCGTCGGGTCCACGGCGCTGTCCAGTGCCAGTGACAGCAGAGATGTCGCCATGGTGATGCCCGCTGACGGGCCGTCCTTCTGTACAGCACCCTCGGGCACGTGCAAGTGAATCTTGGCCCTGTCGAAGAAGTGGTTGTTCGGGAAAGTCTTGACCATCATCGTCTTGGCGAACGAGTAGGCAATTGTTGACGACTCCTTCATGACCGACTTGAGGTTGCCCGTGATCTCGAGGCCCGGCCGACTGCCTGGACGTAACGAAGACTGGAGGATCGATTCAATGTACATGGCGGAACCTCCCATCTGCGTCCATGCGAGGCCCATGGTGACGCCGGGCGGCGTCACGTCGTACAGCCGGTCCGACGTGAAGACGGGCGGCCCGACGTAGTCCTTCAAGTTGCCCTTGTCGATCGTGACATGAACCGAGTCGGGCACCTGGAGGGCGACTCGCGGTACTTCCGTCGTTTCTTGTTCCTTGGCCTCGGGCGCCACAGGTTCCTTCTTGTCCTTTACCTTTTCCGATTGCTCCAGAGCCGCCTTGCCATCGTCGGTGAGAGCCTCCGATTCTGGCAGAACGTCCTCGCCCAAGTCGCGGACAATATTCAGAGCTGACTTCCTGAAGATCTTTTCGATGTGTTTCTTCAGGTTACGGACGCCCGACTCGCGGCAGTATGACTTGATAAGCTCGTCGATGGCCTCGTCGGACAGCTGAACATCAGCCTCCTTAAGCCCTGCAAGCTCTTTCGCCGCCGGTGCCAGGTAGCGGTCTGCGATGGCCTTCTTCTCGTCCGAAACATACCCCGAAAGTCGAATCACTTCCATGCGGTCGAGGAGAGGCCTCGGAATGGTATCTGTCATGTTGGCCGTGCAAACAAACAGGACTTTGGACAGATCGACGGGCACGTCCATGTAGTGGTCCAGGAAGGAACTGTTCTGCTCCGGGTCGAGGAGTTCGAGGAGAGCGGAAGAGGGATCTCCCTGATAGCCTCGCCCAATCTTGTCGACTTCGTCGATCAGGATTAAGGGGTTCTCGGTTTGACACTTTTTGAGAGCTTGGATAACCCGTCCAGGCAACGCGCCGACGTAGGTCCGTCGGTGGCCCTTGATTTCGGCGACATCTGTGAGACCGCCAACGCTGAACCTATAATACTGCCGATTAAGCGCTCGTGCGATGGACTTGCCGATACTGGTCTTGCCCACACCGGGGGGGCCAACAAAGCAAAGAATTTTGCCCTCCACGGTGCCCCGGAGCTTGCCGACGGCAATAAATTCCAGAATGCGATCTTTGACGTCTTTGAGCCCGTAGTGATCCTCGTCCAGGACGGTCATGGCATTCTTGATGCCAAAGTTTTCGGCACTTCTCTGGCCCCAGGGGATTTGCGTAAGCCAGTCGAGGTAGTTTCGCGTTACGTTAAATTCCGATGCCGCCGGTTCCAGGTGGGCAAGCTTGTTGATTTCGTCGTCGAACACCTTGCGGACGGCCTCGGGCATGGCTAGCTTGTCTGCTTTCTCCTTGAACTTCTCCACCAACTTGTCCTTGCCGTCAGATTCTATGCCAAGCTCCCGGCGGATGCCCTTCATTTGCTCCATTAACCAGTACTCCCGCTGACGCTTGGTTATTTTCTGCTCGACGTCCTTGGTAATCTTGGATTGCAGCTGAGCATTCATCAACTCCTTTTTGAGCACGACGAGAGCCTTCTGCATGCGTTCCTCGACGTCCAGGCTGGCCAAGACTTCTTGCAGCTCGGCCGGTTCCCCAGCAGAGACAGCAGCCGCGAAATCGGCCAATTTGGCCGGCTCCGCAGTAACGTTTCCAGATGAAGAGCTCATGGAAAAAGTGGAGATCTGGTCGCGGAAGAGACTGTTCATCGTGGCTACTTCCTTAAACACGTTGACGATCTCGTTGGTGATGGCGCGGATCACTTGGCTCTTTGGGTCGAAGGGCTCTTCGACCAGGTTCTCGACGTTGACAAGACTGACGGGGTACTTTCGCAGGAACGAAGTGGGCTCGTATTTTTCCACGGGGGCGTCTGATTTCGGAGCCACGGCCCCTTCCTCAAAACTGGCCACTACGTCGCCCTTCTTTTCGCGCTGAGCTTCCTCGTCGGTCTTGGCCGGTATGGGCTCGGGTTCGGGTGGCGAGTCGCTTTTCTTGGCGTCCGGGGCCCCGGGGGGGATCAGAGTGGACAGCTTGATGCGTCGATGGGGGTAGAGGATGGCCGTGAGACTGTTGGTCTCGCCATGAACCGGAAATGCACTCGTAATCTGAGCGAAGACGCCGGTGTCGTAGACGTCTTCGGGGTTGCGGATGACGTCCTCGTCGGCGTTCTCGTCCTTGAACAGGAACGCGCCCACATACGGCTGGCCGCGCTTCATCATCTCCATGATGGCTGATGCCACGTTCGGGTCCTTGATGGTGATGGCCTTGTAGAAGCCGGGAAACAACGGCCGCTTCGCGATAGGAATGGCCATGACCTGGGGGTAAACATCGGGCACGGCAGGTTTCGCAATGGCCTTGTCGGCCCCCTTCCGGCCCTTGCGCCCGCCATCACCGGGGCCGTCGCCCCCTGACCCCGACGATGCGCCGCCACCGGCGCTGCTACCTTTGCCGTCGGCCCCTTCGGCCTGGCCGTCCTTGGCCGAGGAGGAGGGCGCATCGGAGCCAGTGGTTTTGGCGTCGCGAGCCTCAACCTCGGGGACGTCTTTGGTTTTCTTCTCTACGTTCGCCTTGGCCTCTTCCTCGGACAGCGGCTCGATTTTCTGGTCGAAAAACCCATCGTCCTTCTCTTTCCGCCGCGCCGACGAGGTCGAGAAAGCAGCTGTGTATACACCAGAGGGTGTGGCGGGTCGGGAGCACGCGACCCGCTGTCCGGCGCGGTTCGGACACAGGTGCGACAGCGAGGCAGTCCGTAAACGAGGGACGGCGAGTCGAGGGGCTCCTCTGACAGCCAGCTGCCGCGAGAGCTGTTGGCGACACAGCATACTGACGGCGTGCGTGGGTGTGCTTAGGGGAGGGGGTTGTTGTCGGGGCCGTGGCGGGGAAGAGACAGGACTCGGCTGTATTAATAATGATTCGAGAAGGCGAATGGCAGAGAGAGCTCGAGGAGCTCGGACGTCAAGCGGACGACATCATCGCCGAAAGTTGCGGCCCGGCAGTCGGCCGACAGAGGGGTTAGCGCTAGTAGAAGTAGACACGATGTACCTAGAGCAAGCCAAGTACATCCCATGCTCGCGGTCCGTCCTGGCTGCGGGGCTTGCAAAGGCCGGTGGACTTTGATAACGACGATAGTTGAAATGAAATTAGGAAATACTTCGTAATTCGGGAAGCTCGACAACTGCGGATTGTATTCATCATGCACGAAGCGGGATGGCGGTCGCGGTCTCGGTCGCGGTCGCTCGCCCGACAAGCTGGGGGTACCTGACGACCTAAGCAGGCAGATATGTACATCTTACATAGGGAAGTACCTACTGCAGAAGGAGGGGCTGGTTGGCATGGAAGGTACGACTTCGTACGCGAACCGGCATAATGCGGTATATCGCAGGCCGGTACCGCGCAGCTGGTGCTTGCCCGCTACCCTATAGCCTCGAGATGGCGTGTCGTGTAGAACCTGCACAGGTGGATGACGACGAGTGTACTACCTCTCTGCTGTTCAACTTCAGCCCGCCCGGACAGACACGATTGAAATGTATGGGGAGGGGCTTCACTATGGAGGGTCCCCGTAATGCGATGGGATGTCGCCAGGGCCAATCAAAGCACCGCGTGCCCCTCTATTTGAGCCTGGTAACTAAAGATATTAGCTACTTCGTTAGGTCAGGTCTCGTCTCCAGCCTCCATAGTAGTAACAACAGCTACGACTGCCCGGAGTAGTTGGATACAGCCCCTATCTCATTTCACCCGTGTCTCCTGCCGCTTCACCCACTGCTTACACCCATTGTGACATCGCCAGTTCCCTGAGCACTACGAGTCTCACTTCCTCCCGCTTCAAAAAGACCCCCCCCTCCCCTCCCGTCTCGCGCTTCTGCCCTGTGTGCACAGCTACCTACCTACTACTACAGAGATGGAGGCGACCGACCCCGCCACGGGCCATCAGCTGCCGGCGGATGCCATCCAGCGCGTGCTCTTCATCGCCCCCAAGGTCCATGTCTACAACATCCCGCCCATGGTGGCCGGCAAGGGGCACGTGGCGGCCACGTGGACGGCCGACGGCTCGCAGCGCCAGATCTTCACGGCGCGCGTGCGGGTCATCGAGACGGCCTTCACGCTGCCCGGCGGCGAGGAGAAGGTCAAGACCGACATCGTCCTGGAGGACGCCAGCACCGGCCAGCTCTTCGCCGCGGCGCCCTACGTCGCCCAGGCCGTGGTCGAGCCCGTCTCGGACAGCTCCCGCTTCTTCGCCCTGCGGGTGCAGGACGAGGCCGGCCGCAAGGCCTCGCTGGGCGTCGGCTTCGAGGAGCGGAGCGAGGCCTTCGACTTCGGCGTGGCGCTGCAGGAGGCCCAGAAGTCCCTGGGCTGGGTCCAGAACGCCCCCGGCCGCAAGCCGGCCGCCGAGAGGAAGGACAGCGCCGAGAAGAAGGACTACAGCCTGAAGGAAGGGGAGACCATTACCGTCAACCTGCCCGGCCGCTTCGGCCGGAAGCGGCCCGAGCCCGAGGCTCCGGCGACCAATGCGCCTCTGTCATCCTTCTCCCTCCCGCCGCCCCCCTCCGCCGCCTCGTCGAGGGGCTCCGGCCATGCCCGCTCGCCCAGCCAAGCGGCTGGAGGACAACCTTCAGCAGCCGATTTGGGCTTTGATGACGGCAAGTTTGGGGAATTCGCTTAATTCGGTATATCAAATACTAGCACGCATGTCAATCTGTACCTCATAGTATCTGCCCCGCCCATGCGCCCAGATATGCTTCGGCCCCGCCCCGCCTGCCAGCGCCACTGCTGTCCGGTGATGGCTTCGCCATAGTAGCACCCCCTTACTTCACCGTGCCGTAGCTCAGGTATTCATGGCCGACCTACTCGTCATGCTCGTCCCCTTCCCACACGAAGCACAGTGCAGGGACGCTGTACCGCGGCTGCCCGGGCTTGGGGCTCTGGAGTTGCCAGCGGCCTTCGGGGTACTCGACGGGGAACGTCGAGTCGACTCTGGCAAGTGAGCCCGCCGAGGCTTCACCTTGTCGGGGCTCGGCGCCGCAGTGCACAGAGGGTTCGGAGGCATCTGCGGACGGTCGCTCTCCGGACGAGGGGAACCCACCGTCACATGGGTTGAACGTTCGGGTCGGAGCTTCGGGCGACGCTGTGGGCTGGCCCTGATGGGCACTGTCCCAAGCTGTGACATGGTCCAGCGGATTGAAGGACTGGGTCCATTCGTGTTGGGCCATGTACCCTCTGTCTCGGCACTGGAGCTCAACGTGGAGCTCGCCCAGCCGCGTCAGGAGAGCCATCTCGTGCTCGACTGCCTCTGCAATCGTACGCTCGAGCACGGCTCGGTCTCTTTGGTACATGCCGTGCCCGCGGGTGTTGCCGCGCTTGCTCAGCTCCACCAGGCGTCGGTGATCCCGGAAAAGCTCCCGAGTCAGCCGGTCCCTCTGGTCCAGTCGGTACTGGAGATTCTGACGTTCTGCTTCAAGGACACTGAAAGGCCGGGGGTGCAAGCCGATTCGCAGTGCCATATTGGTACTCCACGGCTCTCCATGAATTGTATTAAGGGGAGCGGTCGTCCGTGTCTGAGTCGTCGCGTTGGTGCGCTGATATCCACCCCGTCCGCTGTGCCATTTGGTGTGCTTGTAGCCCATCCTGAGGCGCGGTGGCTGGGCAGCAGCGAAGGTTTGTGTTGTGTCGTGCTCCCAGATTGGGCTCGTGGGATGAAGCGCTTGGGAGGGGGCTCAGTCGACCATGAGCGCATGTCACAGTCTTCTTATTCATATACCCTCGCCAAGGCTCCGGCGAAGGTACATGGTAGTGAGTAACTCATTGTGAAAGATTCAAAGTCGTATAAAAACCTACTGTGATAGCGGTTCCTTGTCTGAGGCTGCACGGTGCTGTTTCCCTGCATGTCGGTCTTCAGGAGACACAAACCAAAGAGAGATATGTTCCAGTCGTTCTCATTTGGCAGGAAAAAGAAACTAAAGGGAAAGAAGCAAACGACGTATTAGTTGAATAAGAAGGAAATGCGCAGAAGCTATTCTTTCACGTTTTGAGAACGCCGGCCAACGGCCAGTCTGGTTCGTGTCTGAGATCTCTGACCGCTCATAGCATGGACTGAATGCCGGACATACTGGCAATTTGAGACAGTCTTCATAGGCACTTGATTACTGACATTACTAGATTCTGTGTTGAAAGAACGGCACACCTGGCCTAGCCACTGGTAGAGCCTGACATCTAGAGAATGCGACGATTTGTTGGCTCGTGATCGCTCAAGGTAAGATAAATAACAAAGATAGTGTAGCATCACGACAACTTCCAGCAACAGCACGACCGCCTCTACGGCTCAATAAACCGTCACCTATGATTATCCAAATCCACGATTGGAGGCGTTGTTACATCTATCTTGAATGTTCAGTGGTGGCAACAAAGGAGAGTTGTCTCACTTTGCTGGTTCTGGCAACATCCGCGTGCAGGACCCCGGCAATGCATCTGATTTGCTCCTTTTCTATCGTTCATTATCGACAGATGAGGTGGGTTTTTGGTCGAAATCCGGAAAGTCAAAGGGGTAGTTCAATAGGACGGCCAGGGCAACATCACCAGCCGCCCATTCCGTCCAAAGCCTTATCTTGCCAGGCTCCTCGCGTCGGTAGCCCGGGCGAGGAAAAGGCGCGGAGTTGAGGGGCAGCACATGCGCCTCCGACTACGGCAGCTGGCCTCTTACTAGTTCTCTGTCTGAGCCTACCACGAAAACCGTGGGCGGAACATTCATCCCAGTACTGATATAGAACATACTTGGTAATCTGGAGTCAATGTTGCCGCAATATGGACCATCACCGCTTCAAACGACTGGACAAAAAAGTCCTCTTCGACTTTCTAGGTCTGCTGGTTTAAGTTTCCAGACCGTGTCTTACAACCATCGCGAGCCACCTGGCAAGTTTAGAGTATCTGTCAGAGCATAGGGCTGCGACACTTTAGGACTCAGAAACATGCGGGGGGCATTGGATGACTACCTAGTTATCAGGGAGGAGATTTTCATAACCCATCTCTCATTGTATACCTTTACCGCCGGTTTTTTGCCAAGCCATCCGGCTTTCCATCCGCCAGTTCTATGCCTATGTTCACATCGTCTATACTGACAAAACCGATCGCCCGACGCCAGACACCTGCGGTCATGTAAAGAAATCCGTCGAGTTCCTCCCTCCCTTCTCCCAACATGGCTCCTGGCAGCAACCTCATTACATGGAACCGTTGCGGCTGTTGTTGGCCGACTCTTCTAATTCGAAAAAGCCGGTGCCATGAAGCTCGTGTCGTATCTGACTAGTCCGTACGCCGTTTGCGCTGAGATAGCTCACCATGTCCTTCATGAACCTGCCAGGGCCGCAGACGTAGTACTCAGTTGACTTGTTGTCGAAAAACAAGTCCTCGGGTTTCAGCCACTCCAGATAATACCCGTACCCGTCACTTTCCGTCTTCTCGGCGAGGTCGTCAGCGCCGACACCTGTTGAGAAGAAAGTGGTCTTGATTTTGGGGTTCGTTTCGGCCAGACGCTTGACGTGGCCCTCGAAAGGAATGCTGTTCTGCGATCCTTGTATCCAGGAGACGGGGCGCCCCGACTGTTTCTCGACAATGGTGTTGAGCATCGAGAGTAGAGGCGTCACGCCGTTGCCAGCCGAGATAAGCACAAGAGGCATGGAGCCATGGTCGGGCGACGTGTTGAGGTGAAATTCGCCCACGGGGTGCGTCAACTCCAGTACCTCACCGGCATCAAAATCGTCGATCAGGAGGTTGGACACGACGCCTTTGGGAATGTGGTCCTGGTCGTTGTCGTCGCCGAAATAATTCCCTTTGGTGCTGGCCACGGCAGTGGAAAAGGACGTCTTACGACTGTGGCCACTGCGGCCCGAGTTGAGAGAAGAGGTCGGGGACTCCAGGCCCTTGAAGGAGAAGGCGTCGTGCCGCGCCAAGCAGCGCTTAACGGTGATGCGGTACGAATCCGGTCTGGGGGCGTCACTGAGAGAGTACTGTCGGGACTGGAGGTAGCCGCCCGGTACGCGCATCCGGATGGACACATATTGGCCGGGCATGAAGGTGGGAAGCGGCTTGCCGTCCAGGGGCTTGAGGCGAAAGGATACCACATCGCCCTCGGGCGTCTCCGGGTTCTTGCTGCTGATGTAGAACTTCCTCCAGCCGGGCCAGTCATGGAAATCTTTGTAAAGCTGCGTCTCTCGGGAGGACAGCATGCGCGCCATGAGCCAGTAGGCCTTGGTCCAGGCGCCACGGACCTCTTCTGTCATGGCGCTACCCAGGACGGCGGAGAAGGCGCGCATCAGGTATTTGCCCACTATTTCATAATGGTCGGGCTGGATGCCGAGGCTGCAGTGCTTGTTGGCGACCCGCTCAAGCTTCTCGCCCAGCTCACTCAGATGACTAATATTCGAAGCGAAGGCCAGGATGAGGGAGGTCAAGGCACGAGGCTGGGAGCCGGAGCGCATGTTGACGCTGTTGAAGTAGTCGTTCAACTCGGGGTGCTCCTTGAGCATGGTCTTGTAGAAGACAGTGGCGATGTGCTCTCCATGCTCGCGCAGGACGGGTATGGTGTTCTTGACGAGCTTGGTCTCTTGGTAGGTCAGAGCCATGGCAGGCGAGACCGGCACACACACACGCGGCCGGGGAGGTTAAGTGTGGCAGGGCAGGGCAGGACAGGGCTGGGCTGAACTGGGCTGGACTGGGGCGGGCGAGGCGATAGTATGGAGAGGAAAGGGGGGCGCGGGCGGGTAGGATGGAGTGAGGGAGAGGAGAGGGAGAGAGAGACTTGGAATAGAAATGGGATCGAAAGAGGGCCCGCCTTCGGATACCTACCTCGCCTCTAAGTAGGTAGCAGGAGAGACAGTGATCCGCAGGGTGAGTCGGTAGCCACGAGGCCCCAGGTCCGACAGACAGGTACACACATGGCATTTGCATCCATCCATCCACCATAGCTGGACCACCGGGGCCAAGCGCCCCCCAGGCCGGGCACCCAGCACCAGCACGGCGACACGCACGGCTGTACGACGGAGATGTTGCTCTCGCGGGTTGGGAAGGCCGCAGTCGCTCGTCCAGGCCCTGCTGGTAGCCCGTCCTCCATGGATGGATGCCACGGTGCCGGGCAGGACCGGTCGAGGGGGACCTCCATATGGACTGAGCGAGGTCCACCGATCTCATGTGACGTATCGAATTATGCTGAGCTACGACCCCGATGTGACCTGTTTCTGTGCACACTTGGACGGGCCCGGCGGCGGCGGAAGCTGCTTACTTTACGTACAGTCGCGTGATGGTGGTGGCTTTTCCCGCGGGGCCGGCTTTGCCCTCGTTCCCCCAGGGGGCAACTTCTGCCGCCCGAGGAAGCAGGCACGACAGGAGGAGGGCGATTCCGGGGAGGACTCCATGGTGAGGTGACGGGCTCGTCGGAGCAGAATCCATCCATGGATAGGGAGGGTAGGTAGGTACTTTACTTACGGGCTCCTAGGCATGCAGTCAGGTACATCCAACTTACATACCTTCCACGAGGTAACTGGCCCGTACTTGGATACCTAAGTAGTAGGTAGGTATTTATGGGACAGGCAGGGCATTCATTGCCCGGGGTAATATGGATGATATACATGGAGACAACCAGCCGAGGGTCATGCTCGCTCGCTCCGCCCGCGTAGTTCCGGAACGTTTTCTGCACACAGTATTATTATATTGGAGGCTTTTCGAGCCACTACGCATCATGCGGAGAGAGGGGCCGATGGAACCTACCCACCTGACCGACCAAACCCGCCACCTAGTGGTAGTTGTACTATCCATCTGGAATAAAAATGGGATGCGACGCCGATGCGGAGCGTGGAACCAAGCAACCGATTGAGAAAAGCTGGACCGCCGGCGGTCTACGACGTTTCCGTTCCGAGTCTTTGAGCTGGGGTGGAAGTCCGGCCGGGTTGCCATGCGTCGCTTGCCGGGTTCTGGCCGGGCCCTTGTCCCTGCGCCTGTACCTGTTCCTGTACCTGTTACTGTTCCCTGTGCCGGCTCTAGAAGCTGGTCATAGGTTACCGCTGAAGAAAAAAGAAAAACGACAGAAAATTCCAGTCGTCAGGATTTGGATACTGCTGGCCCGGACGCAGCTCCCCCATGCGCACGTGTGGAACTTCTTGAAACGGACCACTCTTTTGCGGCGGCGTAATCATGCCATTATCGAACCACCG